>CM039676.1:246651474-247901474 GCA_022496015.1 Hordeum marinum | reverse complement strand
GTACGGACGGCGTTGGTGCAGAGCTCGAAGGCGCTGGGGCGGCGACAGGAAGAAGACGAAGAAACAGAGGCACGGGCGGGAGAATAGAAACCCCGACCCGCACGGGTCATATTTAAAAGGGGGTTAAGGAAGGCGCGAAAATCCAGGCGATGACACCGTTCGACCGAGGCGGACGCCTCGATTCTCGGGATGACAGTTAAGCGAAAGATTTGGTGACACGTCAGCAGATCTCATGATGTCACGCCGGTTCATTTCCAGGCGGCTCGCCAAGAGTGGAAGAGAAGGATGAAGTGAGCGAGCTCAGTTCTTCCTAGGGCCTAATGTTGGGGATATAACCCGCCGAATGGGCTCCGGGTCATGATATTGGCTCGTGAACCGGCCCAAAGGTGAGTCGTAATGTTAAGTGGCCCGGGAAGATAGGCGGCTCACGCTGTGGGCCATACGACGGCCCGGACCGAGAAGACCCGGGCGTGCAAGCCGACTCATAGACGGCTTGGGCAAGAAGATAGAGAGAGACTCGGTTAGCAATTGTAACAACCCGGATGTTCTGACCTCTTATATAAAGGCAGACCCGGGGTGACTTAGAGGAGGAGGCAATCGAGAACTAGGTCAAGCTTTTAGCCCCTTGTAATCGATACGTAAGTAATAGAAGCACAACCAGGACGTAGGCTATTACCTCGATTTGAGGGGCCGAACCTGGGTTAACCCGTGTCTTTCGTCCCGATTAACCCCTTTGAGTCCACCTCCTTGGCGATGGCCTCGAAGCAAAGTCTGTTCACCCGGACATTTGCCGTGATAAAACCACGACAGCTTATGTCCTTGATGCACCACTTGGTGACCCACCTGCTCCCGTTTCATCCGAAGACATTAAGAACGCTTGGGAGACACGCTCTGGAGATCACTCAATATTTCAATGTGCAGTGTTGTATGGCTTAGAACCAGGACTTCAAAGACGTTTTGAACGTCATGGAGCATATGAGATGTTCGAGGAGTTGAAGTTTATCTTTGAGAAGAATGCCTGGATCGAGAGGTATGAGACCTCTGATAAGTTCTATGCTTGCAAGATGGAGGAGAACAGGTCTGTCAGTGAACATATACTAAGAATGTGTGGGTATTGGAACCGTTTGGCTGAGTTGGGGATGCCCCTTCCGCCGGAGGAGATCACTGACAGAGTTCTTCAATCATTGCCACCTAGCTACAAGAGCTTTGTGATGAACTATAACATGCACGGAATGAACAAGTCAGTCGCTGAGCTGTTTGTGATGCTGAAAATCGCTTAGTCTGAAATCCAGAAAGAGCATCAAGTGTTGATGGTCAATAAAACCTCTAGTTTCAAGAAGAATGGCAAGGGCAAGAAGGGTAACTCCAAGAAGAGTGGCAAATCAGTTGCCTCTCCCATGAAGAAACCCAAGACTGGACCCAAGCAAGTAACTAGTGCTTTCATTGCAAGTAAACTGGTCACTAGAAACAAAACTGCCCCAAGTATCTGGCCGACAAGAAGGCGGCCAACACCAAACAAGGTATATATGATATACATGTTATTGATGCGTACCTTACCAACTCTCGTTGTAGTGCCTGGGTATTTGATACTGGTTCGGCTGCTCACATTTGCAACTCAAAACAGGAGCTACAGAACAGACGAAGGTTGGCTAAGGACGAAGTGATGATGCTCGTGGGAAATGGTTCCAAGGTTGATGTGATCGCCGTCGGCACGCTCGCTCTTCGATTACCATGGGGAATAGTTATGAACCCGAATAATTATTATTTGGTGCTTGCGTTAAGCATGAACATTATATCTGGATCTTATTTATTACAAGACGGTTACTCATTTAAATCAGAGAATAATGGTTGTTCTATTTATATGAGAAATATCTTTTACGGTCATGCAACCAATGTGAGGGGTTTATTCATATTGAATCTCGATAGTAATGATACACATGTTCACAAGATTGATGCCAAAACATGAAGAGTTGATAATGATAGTACCACTTTCTTCTGGCACTGCCGCTTAGGTCATATTGGTGTAAAACACATGAAGAAGCTCCATGCTAATGGACTTTTGGAGTCACTTGATTTTGAATCACTTGACACATGTGAACCATGCCTCATGGAAAAGATGACTAAAACCCCGTTCTCTGGAACAATGGAACGGGTAAGTGACTTGTTGGAAATCATACATACTGATGTGTGCGGTCCAATGAGCATTGAGTTGCGCAGTGGATATCATTATTTTCTCACCTTCACTGATGACTTAAGTAGATATGGGTATATATAATTAATGAAGCACAAGTCCAAAACATTTGGGAAGTTTAAGTAATTTTAGAGTGAAGTTGAGAATCATCGTAACAAGAAGATTAAATTCCTACAATCTGATCGAGGAGGAGAATATCTGAGTTATGAGTTTAGCAGTCACTTAAGACAGTGTGGAATTGTTTCACAATTGACACCACCTGGAACACCACAGCGTAATGGTGTCTCCGAACATTGTAATCGAACCTTATTAGATAGGGTGCGTTCTATGATGTCTCTTGTCGACTTGCCACTATCATTTTGGGGTTATGCATTAGAGACGGCTACATTCACTTTAAATAGGGCATCATCGAAATCCATTGAGACAACGCCATACGAACTTTGGTTTGGCAAGAAGCCAAAGTTGTCGTTTCTTAAAGTTTGGGGATGTGATGCTTATGTCAAAAAGCTTCAGCCAAAAAGGCTGGAACCCAAAGCAAAGAAATGCGTCTTCATAGGATACCCAAAAGAGACAGTTGGTTATACCTTCTATCTCAGATCCGAAGGCAAAGTGTTTGCCGCTAAGAATGAACATTTCTTGAGAAAGAGTTTCTCTTGAAAGAATTGAGTGGGTGGAAAATAGAACTTGATGAGGTTATTGAACCTTTACTTCAACCAGAGATTAGCGCAATGCAGAATTATGTTTTTGTAGAGCCTGCATTGGTTGAAGATGAAGTTAATGATGATGATCATGAAGCTTCAGATTAAGTTACTATCAAACCTCGTAGGTCGACAAGGGCGCATGTTGCTCCTGAGTGGTACGACAACGCTGTCTTAGAGGTCATTTTGTTAGACAACGATGAACCTACGAGCTATGGAGAAGCAATGATGGGCCCGGATTCCGAGAAATGGTTAGAGGCCATGAAATCCGAGATGGGGTACATGTATGAAAACAAAGTATGGACTTTGGAAGTATTACCTTAAGGGCGAAAGGCCATACAAAACAAATGGATCTTTAAGAGGAAGATGGGCGCGGACGGTAATGTCACCGTCTATAAAGCTCGACTTGTGGCAAAGGGTTTTTCAAAAGATCAAGGAGTTGACTATGATGAGACCTTCTCACCCGTAGCGATCCTTAAGTCTGTCAGAATCATGTTAGCAATAGCTACATATTTGTCTATGAAATTTGGCAGATGGATGTCAAAACAGCGTTCCTTAATGGTTTGCTTAAGGAAGAGTTGTGTATGATACAACCAGAAGGTTTTGTCGATCCATAGAATGCTAACAAAGTTTGCGAACTCCAACGATCCATTTATGGACTGGTGTAGGCATGTTGGAGTTGGAATCTGCGCTTTGATGAGGTGATCAAAGTGTTCGGGTTTATACAACTTTACGAAGAAGCTTGTATTTACAAGAAAGTGAGTGGGAGCTCTATAGTGTTTATAATATTATATGTGGATGACATATGCTGATTGGAGACAATATAGAAATGCTGGAAAGTCTAAAGGAATATTTGAACAAAAGTTTTTCAATGAAGGACCTGGGAGAAGCTGCTTTCATATTAGGCATTAAGATCTATAGAGATAGATCGAGACGCTTAATAGGACTTTCACAAAGCACATACCTTGACAAAGTTTTGAAGAAGTTCAAAATGGATCAGTCCAAGAAGGGGTTCTTGCTTGTGTTGCAAGGTGTGAAGTTGAGTAAGACTCAATGCCCAGTGAGTGCAGAAGATAGAGAAAAGAGTGTCATCCCCTATGCTTCAGCCATAGGCTCTATTATGTATGCAATGTTGTGCACAAGACCCGATGTCAGCCTTGCCATAAGTATGACCGAAAGGTTTCAAAGTGATCCAGGAATGGAGCACTGGACAACGGTCAAGAATATCCTTAAGTACCTGAAAAGGACTAAGGGAGTGTTTCTCGTTTATGGAGGTGATCAAGAGCTCGTCGTAAAGGGTTACGTTGATGCAAGCTTTGACACTGATCTGGATGACTCTAAGTCGCAAACCGGATACATACTTATTCTTAATGGGGGGGTAGTAAGCTGGTGCAGTTCCAAGAAGAGCGTGGTAGACGATTCTACATGTGAAGCGGAGTACATCACAACCTCGAAGGCAGCGAAGGAAGGTGTGTGCATGAAGGAGTTCATCACAGATCTTGGAGTAGTTCCCAGTGCACTGAATCCAATGGATCTGTTCTGTGACAACACTTGTGCCATTGCTCTAGACAAGGAACCAAGGTTTCACAAGAGGACCAGACACAAAAAGTGATGTTTCAATTCCATCCGCGAATACATCAAGGAGGAGGACATAAATATTTGCAAAGTGCACATGGATCTGAATATCGCAGACCAGTTGACTAAACCTCTTCCAAGGGCTAAACATGATCAACACCATAACTATATGGGTGTTAGATTCATTACAATGTAAATCACATAGTGATGTGAGCTAGATTATTGACTCTAGTGCAAGTGGGAGACTGTTGGAAATATGCCCTAGAGGCAATAGTAAATGGTTAATATTATATTTCCTTGTTCATGCTAATCGCTTATTATCCATGCTATAATTGTATTGATTGGAAACACGTTCATGTGTGGATACCTAGACAACACTGTGTCCCTAGTATGCCTCTAGTAGACTAGCTCGTTGATCAAAGATGGTCAAGGTTTCCTAGCCATAGACATAAGATGTCATTTGATAATGGGATCACATCATTAGGAGAATGATGTGATGGACAAGACCCAAACTATAAACATAGCATATGATCGTGTCAGTTTATTGCTATAGTTTTCTGCATGTCAAGTATGTGTTCATATGACCATGAGATCATGCAACTCACTGACACCGGAGGAGTACCTTGTGTGTATCAAACTTCGCAACGTAACTGAATGACTATAAAGATGCTCTATAGGTATCTCCAAGGGTGTCTGTTGAGTGATCACGGATCAAGACTGGGATTTGTTACTCTGTGTGACGGAGAGGTATCTCAGGGCCCACTCGGTAATACAACATCACAACAAGCCTTGCAAGCAATGTGACTAAAATTTTAGCCACGAGATCTTGTATTACGAAACGAGTAAAGAGACTTGCGGTAACGAGATTGAACTAAGTATAGAGATACCGACGATCAAATCTCGGGCAAGTAACATATCGAAGAACAAAGGGAACAACATACGGGATTAGCTGAATCCTTGAGATAGAGGTTCAACCTATAAAGATCTTCATAGAATATGTAGGAGCCAATATAGGCATCCAAGTACCGCTATTGGTTATTGACTGTAGAGGTGTCTCGGTCATGTCTACATAGTTCTCGAACCCGCAGGGTGTGCACACTTAACGTTCGATGACGTTTCAGTAGTATAGAGTTATGTATGGTGGTGAACGAAGGTTGTTCGGAGTCCCGAATGAGATCCCGAGAGTCACTAGGATCTCTTAAATGGTACAGAGGTAAAGATTGATATATAGGAAGTCATGTTTTGGTCACCAGAAAAGTTCTGGGTACTTTGGTAGTGTACCGGGAGTGCCGGGATGGTACCCGGGGACCATCGGGAGGGGCCTCTCGCCCCAAAGGGACACATGGGCTGTGGGAGGAGGCAAACCATCCCCTGGTGGGTTGGCTGAAGCCCCCACTAAGTCCCATGCGGCTAGGGGTGGGAAAACCCAAAGGTGGAAAGGGTTTCCAAGTGGGGGAGGAATCCTACTCCTAGTAGGATTGGAGTAGGACTCCTCCACCTCTCCCACTTCGGCCGAAGCCTAGAGGCAACCCTAGGGCGCCAGCCTCCTTCCCCTCTCTCCTGTATATACTAGAGGATTTTGAGGGCAGCCCCAACCCTAATTGCCATGAGCTGCCCTATTCTTCCACTAGATCGTTTCTCCTCTAGATTAGTTCTGCAGTGCTCAGGCAAAGCCTTGCTGGATTAGTTCCACCACCGCCGTCGTCGCGCTGCCAGAGAACTTGTCTACATTCTTGCCCCCTCTTGCTAGATCAAGAAGCAGAGATCGTCATCGAGCTGTACGTGTGCTGAACACAGAGGTGTCATCCGTTCGGCGCTAGATCGGGACAGATTATGATTGGATCGCGGGACGCTCGGCGATTTGGATCGCGAAGACATTCGACTACATCAACCGCGTTTATTAACGCTTCTTGCTTAGCAATCTACAAGGATATGTAGATACACTCTCCCTCGCATAGATTCTCATCACCATGGATAGATCTTGCGTGTGCGTAGGAATTTTTTTGTTTCCCATGCAACGTTCCCCAACATTTGGCTCTAGATGTGTCTCGAGTAAAACTCGGTAGGGACGATTTGGAAATATTGGTGGCACCAAATTTGAGTGTTAGGGTTTGGACAAAAAAATTGTGGGAGAATTAATGAGTATGTTTGGTGGCTAACTCTAAGCACTCGAGCAACCAGATCATCATGGATACCTCATCCCCTTTTAATAATATGGACTCAAATGTGATTTCTCACAAAATGCAAAATGTAGAGTCTTGAAGCTTGAAGCTTGGACAATCATATTCTTATCCTTCCTTGAGGCTTCTCCTCACCTTTCCAGTCATTCCTCTCTGTGGACTTTATCTGAAATAAACTAGGTAAAACTATTAGTCCAAGAGACAATGTATGTTGTCAATTGTCATGAATTGTCAAAACCTCCAAGGGAGCGTATGTGCTTTCAGTCGGAGCTCTCATCGACGTATGCGGACTTTTGGACCATGGCATCCACGTGGTCCCGGACCTCCTTCCAGAGCCCATTTTGGAGCTCCTTCCGGACATGGCTCACACCCTATCAAAGTCGAAGTTGGCATTAGTGTGGTAGAGGTTGTTGAAGATGTGCGTCACCGCCTGGCCAGGAGGTCACGGTACTCCTCCTCAATGGCGTCGTCCACAATTGAGGACTCCGTCTCCAGCGCATCCACAAGCTTGGTGAAAAAATCCAAGTAGACTGCATCGGCATTAGCAATAGAGAAGTGGGGGACCTCATCAACAAACCTGGATAGAACACCGCCCCCACAAGGGCGTAGAACACCTTAGCGGGCTTGACCTGTAGCGTCTGCGCCTAGGCTGCGGAGTTCCTTGCCTTCTCGACAACATCGGAGACATCGCCAACCTGGGCATGGAGGAACTCCAGCTCCCCCTTGACATCCTTCTTGGCTTTCAGCACGAGCTGGCGGGCGGCCTCCACCTCCTGAAGCTACTCCTTAAGGCAGGTGACTTCAGCCCGAAGATCTTCCCGCTTCTTGGTGAAGTGGTCCTCTTGAAGCTTGAGCTTCTGGCTGTGGTCCTTAGAGAGTGACGCACAATCCTGCTTGGCCTTCACCTCAGCATCCACCTTGATTTTATCCTCCTTCTCCGCAAGCTGGGCGTTGGCTTTCTAGAGACGAGTGTTGTAAGAGGCTTAGGAGTCCGCCATGTGGTGCTCCAGCGTCCCCAAGCGCTCATGCTTAATCTCCTGCTCCGCTGCGGTCCTCGCGAGCTCTAGCTCTCGGATCCCGACATCCATCTCGCGGCCCGTGAGCTCCTCCTCGCACTTGGTGAGCTCCTTCTAGCAGGAGGCAGGTTGCCCTTCACGGGTTGTGACAACGTCCTCTGGGAGGGCCTTCTCGCGGTCCTCCGTTGCCTCGCGCCGCAACTCTGCCTCCTTGGCGTCCCGGACAACGCTCTCGTAGAGCTCCTTGGTGTCCCTAATGGCCTTCTCACGTTGCTACCATACGGTGTCCTCTTGTCGGTGGCCTAGCTTGATGGCCACGCTGAGTTAGTGCCACCCTTCTATGAGGCACGGCCGCTTGTTTGCGAGGCGCGCCTCCTCCACATGGAAATCTGCCTCCAGCATGTCAAGGGCCGCCCTGGCGCCCTGCAAAGCCCTACGCTGGAGGACGAAGCTATCTCTCACCAACTGTAGGGACCATCTAGAGTGCGGCTCTACGCCACCATCCATCGTCATGGCCCACGAGGTCCTAGGGTTAGCCCCCCTCACTGGCTCCATGCCCCTCCTCTACGCAAGGGTCGCGTCCTCCGCTGAGCACTGGGTGCTCCTCGTGGCCTCCTCCTCAACCTGTCGTTCTATTTGTATGCAGCAGGCTCGTCACAATGGCATCGGGAGCCTGGTGCGTGGATGAGCGTTGGGGGCTTGCCATGGACCCTCGTCGGTGTGGAGTGCTGCGGAGGGTTTGGTTCGTCAGCCTCCTCCGTCACCATGGCGCCTCCCGCGTGAGGTGCCTCTAGAGGCATCGCCCTGCTCCAGAGGGTTCCTTTGTGGGCTCATTCTCCTAGTTGTGGGAGGCAAATCCTTGTGCGGCATGGGAGAGGTTGCGCGCTCCCTCTCCCCCTCCATGCACCTTGCCCCAGCCTTAGGATGGCCGATGATAACTCACAAGTGTAGGGGGTCACAATAGTCTTCGAGGATAGTATTTCATCCAAAATTATTGATTCGACACAAGGGGAACCAAATAATATTTATTGGTCTTAGCAGTTGAGTTGTCAATTCAACCACACCTAGAATTTCTTTTGCAATGAAGTTTTTAGTATCACGGTAACAAAAGCAGTAGGAATAGTAAAAAAAGCACATTGTATTGTTTGTAACAGCAGTAGTAACGAAAGTAACTTAACAGAAAATAATAAGAGAAAAGCATAGGCCATGGATCAATGATGTATAATTGATTTGGATGGCATTCATCATGTAATAGTTACACACTAGTGCGACACAAAACTAGCTCCACTTCATTAATATAATGTAGACATGTATTCCATATATAGTCATACGTGCTTATAATAAGAACTTGCATGACATCTTTTGTCCTACCCTCCCGTGGTTGCGGGGTCCATAAGGAAACTAAGAGATATTAAGGCCTCCTTGATACGTCTCCGTCGTATCTATATTTTTTTGATTGTTTCATGCCAATATTCTACGATTTTCATATACTTATGCAACTTTTTATACTATTTTTGGGACTAACATATTGATTCATTGCCCAGTGCCGGTGCAAGGAATCGTCATAGAAACTTCCAAAGGTGTAAGTGATAAGTATGGAGTGTCGAACCCACAAGGAGCTAAAGGTAAGATCAATATTCTCTCAAGTCCTATCTGCCACCGATACGACTCTACGTACACCGAACGTTTGCTTCCATCTAGAAAGGAGAAATAAAACTACGTTGTGGGTATGAAGAGGATAGCTTTGCATGATATCGGAGAACTACAACAACAACAACAACAACAACAACAAAGCCTTTGGTCCCAAACAAGTTGGGGTAGGCTAGAGGTGAAACCCATAAGATCTCACGACCAACTCATGGTTTTGGCACATGGATAGCAAGCTTCCACGCACCCCTGTCCATGGCTAGTTCTTTGGTGATGCTCCAGTCCTTCATATCTCTCTTTACGGACTCTTCCCATGTCAAGTTCGGTCTACCCCGGCCTCTTTTGTCATTATCAGCATGCTTAAGCCATCCGCTGTGCACTGGGGCTTCTGGAGGCCTGCGCTGAATATGCCCAAACCATCTCAGACGATGTTGGACAAGCTTCTCTTCAATTGGCGCTACCCCAACTCTATGTCGTATATCATCATTTCGGATGCGGTCCTTCCTTGTGTGGCCACACATCCATCTCAACATGCGCATCTCCGCAACACCTAACTGCTGCACATATCGCCTTTTAGTCGGCCAACACTCAGCGCCATACAACATTGCGGGTCGAACTGTCGTCCTATAGAACTTGCCTTTTAGCTTTTGGGGCACCCTCTTGTCACAAAGAATGCCAGAAGCTTGGCGCCACTTCATCCATCTGGCTTTAATTCGATGGTTCACATCTTCATCGATATCCCCATCCTTCTGCAACATTGACCCCAAATATCGAAAGGTGTCCTTATGAGGCACTACTTACCCATCAAGGCTAGCACCATCCTCCTCCTCGTTCCTAGTAGTACTGAAAGCACACCTCATGTACTCGGTTTTAGTCCTACTAAGTCTAAAACCTTTCGATTCCAAGGTTTGCCTCCATAACTCCAATTTCCTGTTGACCCCCGTCCGGCTCTCGTCGACTAGCACCACATCATCCACAAAGAGCATACACCATGGGATATCTCCTTATATATCCCTTTTGACCTCATCCATCACCAAGGCAAAAAGATAAGGGCTCAAAGCTGACCCTTGATGCAGTCCTATCTTAATTAGGAAGTCATCAGTGTCGCCATCACTTGTTAGAACACTTGTCACAACATTATCGTACGTGTCCTTGATGAGGGTAATGTACTTTGTTGGGACTTTGTGTTTCTCCAAGGCCCACCACATAACATTCTGCGGTATATTATCATAGGCCTTCTCCAAGTCAATGAACACCATATGCAGGTCCCTCTTTTGCTCCCTATATCTCTCCATAAGTTGTCGTACCAAGAAAATGTCTTCCATGGTCGATCTCCCAAGCATGAAACTAAACTGATTTTTGGTCACGCTTGTCATTCTTCTTACATGGTGCTCAATGACTCTCTCCCATAGCTTCATTGTATGGCTCATCAGCTTAATTCCATGGTAATTAGTACAACTCTGAACATTCCCCTTGTTCTTGAAGATTGGTACTAATATACTCCGTCTCCATTCTTCTGGCATCTTGTTTGCTCAAAAAATGAGGTTGAAAAGTTTGGTTAGCCATACTATCCCTATGTCCCCGAGGCCTCTCCACACCTCAATGGGGATACAATCAGGGCCCATCGCCTTGCCTCCTTTCATCCTCTTTAAAGCCTCCTTGACCTCCGACTCCTGGATTCGCCTCACAAAATGCCTGCTAGTATCATCAAAGGAGTCATCCAGATCAATGGTAGAGTTGTCACTCTCCCCATTGAACAACTTGTCAAAGTACTCCCACCATCTATGCTTAATCTCCTCGTTCTTCACCAGGAGTTGATCTGCTCCGTCCTTGATGCACTTGATTTGGTCAACATCCCTCGTCTTCCTCTCTCGGCTCTTGGCCATCTTATAGATGTCCCTTTAGCCTTCCTTCGTGTCTAACCTTTGGTAGAGGTCCTCATACGCCTGACCCCTTGCTTCACTCATAGCTCGCTTTGCGGCCTTCTTTGCCATCTGGTACTTCTCTATGTTGTCTGCACTCCTATCCAGATATAGGCATCTGAAACAATCTTTCTTCTCCTTGATTGCCTTCTGGACAACATCATTCCACCATCAGGTATCTTTAGCTTCTCTTCTACTTCCCCTGGACACTCCAAACTCCTCTAAGGCCACCTTACGAATGCAAGTCGCCATCTTCATCCACATGTTGTCTGCATCACCTCCTTCCTCCCAAGGGCCCTCCTTAATGACCCTCTCCTTGAAAGCGTGAGCTACCTCCCCCTTGAGCTTCCACCACTTCGTTCTAGCGACTTTGGCACACTTGTCCCGTTGGACACGAATCCGAAAGCGGAGGCCAGCAACCACAAGCTTATGCTGAGGGACAACACTCTCTCCAGGTATCACCTTACAGTCTAGGCATGCACGCCTGTCTTCTCTTCTCAAGAGGATGAAATCAATCTGGCTAGAGTGATGCCCACTACTGTAAGTCACTAGATGTGATTCGCTCTTCTTAAAGAGGGTGTTAGCTATGATCATGTCGTAGGCTAACACAAAGCTTAAGACATCTTCTCCTTCTTGATTCCTGATACCATAGCCAAATACCCCATGCACCCCTTCAAAACATGTGTTAGATGTGCCCACATGGCCATTGAGGTCTCCTCCTATGAAGATCCTCTCGCCAATCGGTACACTCCTAACCAAGTCCTCCAGGCCTTCCGAGAACTCCCTCTTGGTGTTCTCATTGTGGCCTACTTGTGGGGCATATGCACTTATAACATTGAGGACTAAGTCCCCAACTACCAGCTTGACTAGGATAATCCAGTCCCCATGTCTCTTGACGTCTAACACTCCATCCTTGAGGCTCTTGCTGATCAAGATGCCTACTCCATTTCTGTTTGCAACCGTCCCCGTGTACCACAGCTTGAAGTCGATACCCTTCACCTCCTTCGCCTTCTGTCCCCTCCATTTGGTCTCTTGGACGCAAAGGATACCAGCCCCTCTCCTCACCGCTGTATCAACTACCTCCCGAAGCTTACCTATCATAGACCCTACGTTCCAGCTACCTAATCGAATCCTCCTAGGCTCGGCTAGCTTCCTTACCCTTCGCACTCTTCGAGTCAAAGAGAAGACCCTCGCTCATTTTCCATTACATCGGGGCGCCGATGTAGCGCGCCACTTAGGATGCGATGACCCGATCCTCGTTCACTTGCGACCGTATCCAGATCACGATACGGCGCGCCACCTGGGGGTGACAGCCCAGCCCTTGCCCATTTTCCACCACACCCGGGTTTCGATGTGGCGCATCATTGAGAGGGTTACGCCCCAACGAAAATATTTTGGGTTTCATCTCCATAAGAGTGGCTGGGTTTTCACGTTGGCTCGCCAAGCCTATCACAACCCTCCTCCTTTACCCGGGCTTGGGACCAGCTATATTGAGAAAAAATAGGCGGAGTTTGCATTATATCGGAGAACTAAAACATAAAAATAGTTGTTGTTATCATAATATTACAATATATTACAAATAGCGAGTGTGGAATAATGATGGGTCGGTGTGCGAAATTATCCTAGGCAATTGTTAACAAGATCGGAAATCATTATTGCAATTTTATATGAGGGAGAGGCATAAGCTAACATACTTTCTATACTTGTATCATATGCACTTATGATTGGAACTCTAGCAAGCATCCGCAACTACTAAAGAGCATTAAGGTAAAACCCAACCATAGCATTAAAGCATCAAGTCCCCTTTATCCCATATGCAACAACCCCCTTACTCGGGTTTATGCTTCTGTCACTCAAGCAACCCACTATAAGCGAATCACGAACGTATTGCAACACCCTACAATAGGAATCCTTCACATGTGCGCGGCACGAAAGGTACCATAGGACAGCACCAAACTAAACATACAACTCAAACCAATCTAGATCATCAATCAACCCAAAGGACAAAAGTAATATACTCAAAACATCATAGGATGGCAACACATCATTGGGTCATAATATGTAGCATAAAGCACCATGTTCAAGTAGGTGATTACAGCGGGGTGTGGGAGAGTGGACCGCTAAAAGGAGATGAGGATGGTGATGAAGAAGGTGATGTTGACGAAGACGATCACCGCGGCGAAGGTTCCCTCGGTGGCACTCCGGCACCACCGGGAGAGAGAGGGAGAGGTTCTGCCCCTTGTGCTTCCTCCTCCATGGCCTCCCCCTCTGTGGGGAGAGGTTCTCCCTCTGGTCCTTGTCCTCCATGGTGTTGATGGCCCCTCTGGGACGATGAAGATGGCCTCCGGTGATGGTGCCCCCTCCGACAGGGTGCCGGAGAGGGCCAAGATTGGTTTTTCATGGCTCTGGAGGTATGCGGTAGTGGAACTCTCGATCTAGGTTTATTTTTGAAGGTTTCTCGATTTATAGGAGGTCTTGGTGTCGGAATCACGTCAGGGGAGTGCTCGATGGGCCCACAAGCCTAGGGGGCACGCCCCTGTGGATTGTGGCCTCCTAGGGACTCCTCTCCAGTATCTTTTCGCTCTAGTATTTTTATTTTTTTTCCAAAAATATTCTCCATCAATTTTCAGCTCATTCCGAGAACTTTTATTTCTGCACAAAAACAACACCATGGTAGTTCTGCTGAAAACACCGTCAGTCCGGGTTAGTTCTAATAAAATCATACCAAAATCATATAGAATTATTGTAAACATGGCATGAATACTTCATAAATTATAGATACGTTGGAGACGTATCAGCATCCCCAAGCTTAATTCCTGCTCGTCCTCGAGTAGGTAAATGATAAAAGAAAGAGTTTATGAAGTGTGAATGCTAGCAAGTGCACAAGTTTGATCAATGATAATTCCAATCACTTTTTCTAGCATCAATATATATCATAAACAGTAGCTCGTCTCATAAAACCTCTCATGACGAAGTAACAAGCTATTACCATGTTAAAGTATAGACCATAAAGTTTCTTGAAAACTAACAACTATGCCTTCAGTCACCACACAATTGCAATTCATCCTATTTTTAGGAAGGGTTTGTTGGGGAACGTTGCATGGGAAACAAAAAAATTCCTACGCACACGCAATATCTATCCATGGTGATGAGCATCTACGAGAGGGAGAGTGGATCTACATACCCTTGTAGATCGCTAAGCGGGAAGCATTAAGAAACGCGGTTGATGTAGTCGAACGTCTTCGCGATACAAATTGCCAAGCGTCCTGCGATCCCATCACGATCCATCTCGCGATCCGATCACAATCCATCATGCGATCTCATCACAATCCGTCTTGTGATCAAATATCGAATCGTCTCGCGATCATGATCACGGTCCTTCCGATCTAGCATCGAACGGACGACACCTCCACGCTCAGCACACGTAAAGATCGATGATGATCTCCGCCTTCTTGATCCAGCAAGAGGGAGCAGAGAGGTAGATGAGTTCTCCGGCAGCGCGACAGCATGGCGGCGATGGTGGTGGGACAATTCCAGCAGGACTTCGCTTAAGCACCACTGAAACGATCTAAATGAGAAACTACGATCTAGAGGAGAGGGTAGCACGTGGCTATTAGGGTTACCTATTCGCTCTAAATCCTCTAGTATATATAGGAGGGAGGGAGAAGAGGAGGCAGCCTCAAACCCTCAAGGTTTGGTCGAAATTGGAGGTGGAGGAGTCCTACTCCAATCCTATTAGGAGTAGGATTCCTCCTTTCCACTTGGAAACTCTTTACACCTCTCCACCTTTGGATTTTTCCCACCCCTAGCCACATGGGCCTTAGTGGGGGGCTCGACCAGCCCACTAAGGACTGGCTTGACTCCTCACAAAGCCCATGAGGCATTTTGGGTCGAGACACCCCTCCCGATGGTCCCCCGACATCCTCCCGGCACTCCCGATACACTATCGATGAGCACGGAACTTTTTTGGTGACCAAAACAGGACTTCCTATATATCAATCTTTACCTCCGGACCATTCTGGAGCTCCTCATCACATCCGGGATCTCATACGGGGCTCCTATCAACCTTCGGTCACCACCATACATAACTCTATACTACCGAAATGTCACTGAACCTTAAGTGTGTAGACCCTGCGGGTTCGAGAACTATGTAGACATGACCGAGACACCTCTACGGTCAATAACTAATAGCGGGACCTGGATTTCCATATTGGTTCCTACATATAATACAAAGATCTTTATCGGTTGAACCTCTATGTCAAGGATTCAGTTAATCCCGTATGTTGTTCCCTTTGTTCTTCGGTATGTTACTTGCCCGAGATTCGATCATCGGCATCTCCATACCTAGTTCAATCTTGTTACCGGCAAGTCTCTTTAACTCATTCCATAATACAAGATCCCATGGCTAACACTTATTCACATTGCTTGAAAGACTTATTGTGATGTTGTATTACCGAGTGGGCCCGGAGATACCTCTCCGTCGCACGGAGTAACAAATCCCAGTCTTGATCCATGCCAACCCAACAGACACCCTCGGAGATACCTGTAGAGCACCTTTATATTCACCCAGTTACGTTGCAACATTTGATACACACAAGGTACTCCTCCGGTGTCAGTGAGTTGCATGATCTCATGGTCATAGGAACAGATACTTGACATGCAGAAAACTGTAGCAATCAACTGCCACGATCATATTCTACGTTTATAGTTTGGGTCTTGTACATCACATCATTCTCCTAATGATGTGATCCCGTTATCAAATGACATCTCATGTCCATGGCTAGGAAACCTTAACCATCTTTGATCAACGAGCTAGTCCATCAGAGGCATACTAGGGACGTGGTGTCGTCTATGTATCCACACATGTATCTGAGTTTCCGATCAATACAATTCTAGCATGGATAATAAACGATTATAATGAACAAGGAAATATGATAATAACTAATTTATTATTGCCTCTAGGGCATATTTGCAACAGTCTCCCACTTGCACTAGAGTCAATAATCTAGACCACATCACCATGTGATTCACATTGTTAGGAATCTAACACCCAATGAGTTATGGGGCTCGATCATGTTGAAAATATGCCCTAGAGGCAATAATAAAGTGATTATTATTATATTTCCTTGTTCATGATAATTGTCTATTGTTCATGCTATAATTTTATTAACTGGAAACCTTAATACATGCGTGAATACATAGACCACAACATGTCCCTAGTGAGCCTCTAGTTGGCTAGCTCGTTGATCAATAGATGGTCACGGTTTCATGACCATGGACATTGGATGTCGTTGATAACGGGATGACATCATTGGGAGAATGATGTGATGGACAAGACCCAATCCTAAGCATAGCACAAGATCATGTAGTTCGTTTGCTAAAGCTTTTCTAATGTCAAGTATCATTTCCTTAGACCATGAGATTGTGCAACTCCCGGATACTGCAGGAATACTTTGGGTGTGCCAAACGTCACAACTTAACTGGGTGGCTATAAAGGTACACTACCGGTATCCCCAAAAATATCTGTTGGGTTGGCACGAATCGAGACTGGGATTTGTCACTCCGTGTGACGGAGAGGTATCTCTGGGCCCACTCGGTAAGACATCATCATAATGAGCTCAATGTGACTAAGGAGTTAGCCACGGGATGATGTATTACGGAATGAGTAAAGAGACTTGCTGGTAACGAGATTGAACAAGGTATAGGGATACCGACGATCGAATCTCGGGCAATTGTCATACCGGTAGACAAAGGGAATTATATACGGGATTGATTGAATCCCCGACATCATGGTTCATCCGATGAGATCATCGTGGAGCATGTGGTAACCAACATGGCTATCTAGATCCCGCTGTTGGTTATTGACCGGAGAGGTGTCTCGGTCATGTCTACATGCCTCCCGAACCCGTAGCGTCTACACACTTAAGGTTCGATGACGCTTTGGTTATAGGGAAATTGTGTACGTGGTTGCCTAAGGTTGTTAGTGGTCCCGAATGAGATCCTAGACGTCACGAGGAGTTCCGAAATGGTCCGGAGGTAAAGATTCATATATAGGAAGTGAGGATTTGGTCACCGGAAGTGTTTCGGGCACCGCCGGTAATGTACCGGGACCACCGGAAGGGTTCTGGGGGTCCACCGGGAGGGGCCACCAGCCCCGGAAGGCTACATGGGCCAAGAGTGGGAGGAAACCAGACCCTAGGTGGGCTGGTGCGCCTCCCACCTGGCCCAAGGCACAGCAAAGGAGAGAGGGGGGTAAACACTAGCGCGGATGGGCCCTAGGCCCACCCTAGGGCGCCTAGGGCTGCCGCACCCCCTCTCCCCTCCCTTGGCCGCCGGCCCCAAGTCCCATCTAGGGCTACTGCACCCCCTAGGGTAGGAACCCTAGAGGGTGCGCACCCTCCTCCCCTCCTCCTATAAATAGTGGGGGTTTTGGGGGCTGCCAACACACAAGTCTCTCTCTCTCGATGCAGCCCTACCCCTCCTCCTACTCGTCCTCCATAGCGCTTGGCAAAGCCCTGCCGGAGTACCACACAGCTCCACCATCACCACGCTGTCGTGCTGCCGGAGCTCTCCCTCAACCTCTCCTTCTTCCTTGTTGGATCAAGGCGTAAGAGACATAACCGGGTTGCACGTGTATTGAACGCAGAGGCGCCGTTGTTCGGCACTTAGATCGGAATCCACCGCGATCTGAATCGCTGCGAGTATGACTCCACCAACCGCGCTCTTGTAATGCTTCCGCTTTGCAATCTTCAAAGGTGTGAAGATGCACTCCCCCTTTGCCCGTCGCTAGTTTCTCCATAGATTGATCTTGGTGATACGTAGGAATTTTTTTGATTTATTACTACATCTCCCAATAGTGGTATCAAAGCTAGGTCTATGCGTAGAATCTATGCACGAGTAGAACACAAGTTGTTGTGGGCGTCGATTTTGTCAATTTGCTTGTCGTTACTAGTCTTATCTTGACTCAGCGGTATTGTGGGATGAAGCGGCCCGGACCGACTTTACATGTACGCTTACGTGAGACTGGTTCCACCGCCTGACATGCACTTGTTGCATAAGGTGGCTAGCGGGTGTCTGTCTCTCCCACTCTAGTCGGATCGGATTCGATGAAAAGGGTCCTTATGAAGGGTAAATAGAAATTGTCATATCACGTTGTGGTTTTTGCGTATGTAAGAAACGTTCTTGCTAGAAGCCTAGCAGCCACGTAAAAACTTGCAACAACAATTGGAGGACGTCTAACTTGTTTTTGCAGCATATGCCGTGTGATGTGATATGGCCAAAGGATGTGATGTGATATATGTGATGTATGAGATTGATCATGTTCTTGTAATAGGATTCATGACTTGCATGTCGATGAGTATGACAACCGGCAGGAGCTATAGGAGTTGTCTTAATTTATTGTATGACTTGTGTGTCAATCAAAAATGCCATGTAATTACTTTACTTTATTGCTAAACGTTAGCCATAGTAGTAGAAGTAATAGCTGGCGAGACAACTTCATGAAGACATGATGATGGAGATCATGATGATGGAGATCATGGTGTCATGCCGGTGACAATGATGATCATGGTACCCCGAAGATGGAGATCAAAGGAGCAAGATGATATTGGCCATATCATGTCACTATATGATTGCATGTGACGTTTATCATGTTTTACATCTTATTTGCTTAGAACGATGGTAGCTTAAATAAGATGATCTCTCACTAAAATTTAAAGAAAAGTGTTCCCCCTAACTGTGCACCGTTGCTAAGGTTCGTTGTTCCGAAGCACCACGTGATGATCGGGTGTGATAGGCTCTAACGTTCGCATACAATGGATGTAAGCCAGATTTACACACGCAATACACTTAGGTTGACTTAACGAGCCTAGCATGTACAAACATGGCCTCGGAACATGGGAGACCGAAAGGTCGAACATGAGTCATATAGAAGATACGATCAACATGAATATGGAGGTGCCGAAGAGCTCGTCGTAAAGGGTTACGTTGATGCTAGCTTCGACACAGATCCGGATGACTCCAAGTCACAAACCGGATACGTGTATATTTTGAACGGAGGGGCAGTCAGCTGGTGCAGCAGCAAGCAAAGCATCATGGAGGCATCTACATGTGCAACGGAGTACATAGCAGCACACGAAGGAGTCTAGATGAAGAAGTTCATCACCGCCCTAGGAGTGATTCCCAATGCGTCGGGCCCGATGACTCTACTCTGTGACAACACTGGAGCTATTACCCTTGCCAAGGAGCCCAGGATTCACAAGAAGACAAGACACATCAAGCGCCGCTTCAACTCCATTCGTGGATATGTCCAGGATGGAGATATAGACATTTATAAAGTACATACGGATTTGAATGTCCCAGATCCGTTGACTAAACCTCTCTCACGAGCAAAACATGATCAAAACCAGAACTCTATGGGTGTTTGATACATCACAATGTAACTAGATTATTGACTCTAGTGCAAGTGGGAGACTTTTGGAAATATGCCCTAGAGGCAATAATAAAGTAATTATTATTATATTTCCTTGTTCATGATAATTGTCTATTGTTCATGCTATAATTGTATTAACCGGAAACCGTAATACATGTGTGAATACATAGACCACAACATGTCCCTAGTGAGCCTCTAGTTGGCTAGCTCGTTGATCAATAGATGGTCACGGTTTCATGACCATGGACATTGGATGTCGTTGATAACGGGATCACATCATTAGGAGAATGATGTGATGGACAAGTCCCAATCCTAAGCATAGCACAAGATCGTGTAGTTCGTCTGCTAAAGCTTTACTAATGTCAAGTATCATTTCCTTAGACCATGAGATTGTGCAACTCCCGGATATCGTAGGAATACTTTGGTTGTGCCAAACGTCACAACGTAACTGGGTGGCTATAAAGGTACACTACGGGTATCCCCGGAAATATCTGTTGGGTTGGCACGAATCGAGACTGGGATTTGTCACTCCGTGTGACGGAGAGGTATCTCTGGGCCCACTCGGTAAGACATCATCATAATGAGCTCAATGTGACTAAGGAGTTAGCCATGGGATGATGTGTTACGGAACGAGTAAAGAGACTTGCCGGTAACGAGATTGAACAAGGTATAGGGATACCGAAGATCGAATCTTGGGCAAGTGTCATACCGGTAGACAAAGGGAATTGTATACGGGATTGATTGAATCCCCAACATCGTGGTTCATTCGATGAGATCATCGTGGAGCATGTGGAAACCAACATGGGTATCCAGATCCAGCTATTGGTTATTGACCAGAGAGGTGTCTCGGTCATGTCTACATGCCTCCCAAACCCGTAGGGTCTACACACTTAAGGTTCGATGACGCTTTGGTTATAGGGAAATTGTGTACGTGGTTACCGAAGGTTTTTCAGAGTCCTGGATGAGATCCCGAACATTACGAGGAGTTCCGGAATGGTCCGGAGGTAAAGATTCATATATAGGAAGTGAGGATTTGGTCATCGGAAGTGTTTCGGGCACCGCCAATAATGTACCGGGACCACCGAAAGGGTTTCGGGGGTCCACCGCGAGGGGCCACCAGCCCCGGAAGGCTACATGGGCCAAGAGTGGGAGGGAACCAGACCCTAGGTGGGCTAGTGCGCCTCCCACCTGGCCCAAGGTGCAGAAAAGGAGAGAGGGGGGCAAACCCTAGCGCAGATGGGCCCTAGGCCCACCCTAGGGCGCCTAGGGCTGCCGCACCCCCTCTCCCCTCCCTTGGCCGCCGGCCCCAAGTCCCATCTAGGGCTGCCGCACCCCCTAGGGTGGGGACCCTAGAGGGTGCGCACCCTCCTCCCCTCCTCCTATAAATAGTGGGTGTTTTGGGGCTGCCAACACACAAGTCTCTCTCTCGACGCAGCCCTATCCCTTCTCCTCCTCGTCCGCCGTAGCGCTTGGCAAAGCCCTCCCGGAGTAGCACGCAGCTCCACCGTCACCACACCGTCATGCTGCCGGAGCTCTCCCTCAACCTCTCCTTCCTCCTTGCTGGATCAAGGCATAGGAGACGTCACCGGGCTGCACGTGTGTTGAACGCGGAGGCGCCGTTGTTCGGCGCTTAGATCGGAATCCACCACGATCTGAATCGCTGCGAGTACGACTCCACCAACTGCGTTCTTGTAATGCTTCCGCTTTGCGATCTTCAAAGGTATGAAGGTGCACTCCCCCTTTGCTCGTTGCTGGTTTCTCCATAGATTGATCTTGGTGATACGTAGGAATTTTTTTGATTTATTACTACGTCTCCCAACAGATCATGCTTTGCATGTGAGAGAGGTCTTTTAGTCAACGGGTCTGCGATATTCAGATTTGTGTGTACTTTGCAAATCTCTATGTCATACTGTAAATACAGCTACTACACTGCATTTGGAGCTATTCCAAATGGCTGCTCCACTATACGTATCCGGATTGCTACTAAGAGTCATCCAGATTGGTGTCAAAGCTTGCATCGACGTTACCCTTTATGACGAACTCTTTATCACCTCCATAATCGAGAAAAATCTCCTTAGTCCTCTAGTTACTAAGGATAATTTTGACCGTTGTCCAATGATCCACTTTTAGATCACTTTTGTACCCCTTGACGGACTCATGGCAAGGCACACACCAGGTGCGGTACACAACATGGCATAATATAGAGCTTATGGCTAAGGCATCGGGGACGACCTTCGTCCTTTCTCTTTCTTCCGTCGTGGTCGAGCTTTGAGTCTCACTCAACTTCACACCTAACAAATGAGGCAAGAACTCTTTCTTTGACTGATCCATTTTGAACTCTTTTCAAAATCTTGTCAAGGTATGTACTCATTGAAAAATCTCATCAGGCGTCTTGATCTATCTCTATAGATCTCGATGCTCAATGTTCAAGTAGCTTTATCCAGGTCTTCCTTTGAAAATCACTTTTCAAACAACCGTATATGCTTTCTAGAAATTCAACATTATTTCCGATCAACAATATGTCATCCACATATACTTATCAGAAATTCTATAGTGCTCCCACTCACTTTATTGTAAATACAAGGTTCTCGTAAACTTTGTATAAACTACAAAACTTTGATCACCTCATCAAAGTGTATATTCCAACTCCGAGATGCTTGCTCCAGTCCTTAGATGGATTGCTGGAGCTTGCATACTTTTTAGCATCCCTAGGAGTGACAAAACCTTCTGGTTGTATCACATACAACCTTTCCTCACAGAAACCGTTAAGGAAACTATGTTTTGACATCCATCTGCCAGATTTCATAATTGAAAAACCACAGCAACTGCTAACATAATTCCAACAAGAATTTCGCATCGCTACGAGTAAGAAAGTCTCATCGCAGTCAACTCCTTGAACTTGTCGGAAACCCTTTTGTGACAAGTCGAGCTTTATAAATGTGGCATTTACCATCAGCGTCTATCTTCATCTTAAAGGTCCATTTGTACTCAACGACCTGCAGTCCAACGGGCAAGTGTACCAAAGTCTATACTTGGTTTTCATACATGGACCCTTTCTCGGATTTCATGGCCTCTAACCATTTGTTGGAATCCGGGCCCATCATCGCTTCTCCATAGCTCGTAGGTTCATCGTTGTCCAACAACATGACCTCTAAGACAAGGTTGTCGTACCACTCAGGAGCAGTACACGTCCTTGTCGACCTACGAGGTTTGATAGTAACTTGATCCAAAGCTTCATGATCATCATCATTAACTTCCTCTTCAACTAACGTAGGCTCCACAGAAACAACTTTCTGCGCTGCGCTACTCTCTAGTTGAAACAAAGGTTCAACAACCTCATCAAGTTCTATCTTCCTCCCACTCCATTCTTTCAAGAGAAACTCTTTCTCAAGACAGGACCCAGTTTTAGCAACAAACACTTTGTACTCGAATCTGAGATAGAAGGTATACCCAACTGTTCTTAGGGTATTCTATGAAGATGCATTTTTCCGCTTTGGGTTCGATCTCATCACACATAAGTGACGCATTTCCAAACTCTAAGAAATGACAGCTTAGGTTTCTATCAAACCATAATTCATATGGTGTCATCTCAACGGATTTAGATGGTTCCCTATTTAAAGTGAATGTAGTTGTCTCTAATGCATAACCCCAAAACGATAGTGGCAAAACGATAAGAGACATCATAGTACGCACCATATCCAATATAGCATGACTATGACGTTCGGACACACCATCACACTATGGTGTTCCAGGTGGCGTGAATTGTGAAACAAATTTCACATTGTCTAAAGTTGTATGCCAAACTCATAACTCACATATTCACCTCCACGATCATATCGTAGATATTTTTATCTTCTTGTCATGATGATCTTAAACTTCACTCTGAATTTGTTTGAACTTTTCAAACGTTTCAGACTTTGTGTTCCATTAAGCAAATGTACTCATATATACTCAAATCATCAATGAAGGTAAGAAAAATAACGATATCCACTGCATGCTACACCACTCATTGGATCGCATACATCAACATGTATTATTTCCAATAAGTTACTAGCCCGTTCCATCATATTGAAAACGGGGTCTATATCCATCTTCCCAAGAGGCATGGTCCGCATGTCTCAACCGATTCGAAACCGAATGAGTCCAAAGATCCATCAGCATGGAGTTTCTTCATGCGATTTATACCAATATGACATTTAGCGGCAGTGCCACAAGTATGTGGTACTATCATTATTAACTTTGTATCTTTGGGCATCAATGTTATGAACATGTGTATTACTACGATCAAGATTCAACAAACCATTCTCACTGGGTACATGACCATTGAAGGTATTATTCATGTAAACAGAATAACCATTATTCTCTAACTTAAATGAATAACCGTGTTGCAACAAACACGGTCCAATCATGTTCATGCTTAACGCAAACACCAAATAACATTTATTTAGGTTTGTCACTAATCCCGAAGGTAGAGAGGGCGTGCGATGTTGATCACATCAACCTTGGAAACATTTCCAACATACATCGTCACCTCACACTTAGCTAGTCTCCGTTTATTTCAAAGCTTTTATTTCGAGTTACTAACATTTAGCAACCGAACCGGTATCCTATACCCAGGTGCTACTAGGAGTACTAGCAAGGTACACATCAATAACACATATATCAAAATATACTTCTGTCGATGTTGCCAGCCTTCTTATCTACCAAGTATCTAGGGTTGTTCCGCTTCAGCGACTGCTCTCCTCATAACAGAAGCACTTAGTCTCGGGTTTGGGTTCAACTTTGGGTTGCTTCACTGGAGAAGCAACTGACTTGCCATCCATGAAGTTTCCCTTCTTGCCCCTGCCCTTCTCGGAACTAGTGGTTTTACTAACCATCAACACTTGATGCTCCTTCTTGATTTCTACCTTCGCGGCGTCAAATATCGCGAACAGCTCAAGGATCATTATTTCCATCCCTGGCATTTTATAGTTCATCACGAAGCTCTAGTAGCTTCGTGACGATGACTTGGAAAACTATATCAATCACTTTCTTATCTGGAAGATCAACTCTCCCTCGATTCAAGCGGTTGTAGCACCTAGACAATCTAAGCACATGCTCAACGATTGAGCTATTCTCCTTCATCTTGGAGGCAGAGAATCTTGTTGGAGATCTCATATCTCACAACACCGGCACGAGCCTGAGATCCCAATTTCAGCTCTTAGAACATCTCATATGTTCCATGACGTTCAAAACGTTTTTGGAGCCTCAATTCTAAGCCGTAAAGCATGACGCACTAAACTATCAAGTAGTCATCAAAACGTGTGTGTCAGATGTTCACAACATCTAGAGACGACGCTAGAGGGGGTGGCGCACTGAGCGGTGCATTAAGGACATAAGCCTTTTGTGCAGCAATGAGGACAATCCTCAGATCACGGGCCCAGTCCGCAATATTGCCACCATCATCTTTCAACTCTATTTCTCTAGGAACGTATAAAAATGCAAGGGAGCTACAGCGTGAGCTAGTAATCTACAACATAATTTGCAAAGACGCTACTGACTATGCTCATGATAATGAGTTCAATTAATCATATTACTTAAGAACTCCCATTCGAATTGACATCCCTCCGGTCATTCGAGTGATACATGATCCAAATTCACCAACTCAAGTCCGATCATCACGTGAGTTGAGGTGGTTTCAATGGTGAACATCATCATGTTGATCATATCTACTGTATGACTCATGTTTGACCTTTCGGTCTCTTGTGTTCTGAGGCCATGTCTGTACATGCTAGGCTCGTCAAGTTTAATCCGAGTGTTCCGCATGTGCAACACTGGCTTGCACCCGTTGTATGTGAACGTAGAGTCTATCACACCCGATCATCACGTGCTGTCTCGACACGACGAACTTTCGCAACAGTGCACACTCGTGGAGAACACAATTTATCTTGAAATTTAAGTGAGGGATCACCTTATGCTACCGTCGTCCTAAGCAAAACAAGGTGCGTAAAAGGATTAACATCACATGCAAATCATAAGTGGCATGATATGGCCATGAACTTGTGCTTTTGATCTCCATCTGTAAAGCACGGGCATGATCTCCATCGTCACCGGCATGACACCATGATCTCCATCAACGTGTCGCCATCTAGGTTGTCGCGCCCACCATGCTTCTACTACTATTGCTACTGTTTAGCGATAAAGTAAAGCATTACATAGCGCTTAATGATTGACTCGCAGGTCATACAATAATTAAAGACAACCCTATGGCTCCTGCCGATTGTTGTACTCATCGACATGCAAGTCGTTATATTCTATACAAAACATGATCATCTCATACATCACATATATCTCATCATGTAATTGGCCATATCACGTCACAACATACCCTGCAAAAACAAGTTATACGTCCTCTAATTGTTGTAGCATGTTTTACGTGGCTGCTATGGGTATCTAGCAAGAACAATTCTCACCTACGCAATGACCACAATGGTGATACATAAGTTGCTTTTCAACCTTCTCAAGGACCACCGTTGTCGAATCCGAACCAACTAAAGTAGGAGAAACAGACACTCGCCGGCCATCTTTGTGCAACAAAGTTACACGTAAGTCGATGGAACCGGTCTCTCGTAAGCGTACGAGTAAGGTTGGTCAAGGCCGCTTCATCCCACAATACCGCTGAACCAAAACACGACCAAGGGAGTAAGCAATCTAAGCATCAACGCCCACAAACTCCTTTGTGTTCAATCGAGATCTCATCTACACATAGACCTAGCTCATGATGCCGCTGTTGGGGAACGTTGCATGGGGAAACAAAAAATTTCCTACGCACATGCAATATCTATCCATGGTGATGAGCATCTACGAGAGGGGGAGTGGGTCTACATACCCTTGTAGATCGCTAAGCGAGAAACATTAAGAAACGCGGTTGATGTAGTCGAACATCTTCGCGATCAAAATTGTCGAGAGTCCCGCGATCCCATCACGATCCATCTCGCGATCCGATCACGATCCGTCCTGCGATCTCATCACGATCCATCCCATGATCAAATCACAAATCGTCTTGCGATCATGATCACGGTCCTTCCGATCTAGCGCTGAACGGACGACACCTCCGCGTTCAGCACACGTACAGCTCGATGATGATCTCCGCCTTCTTGATCCAGCAAGATGGAGCGGAGAGGTAGATGAGTTCTCTGGCAGCGCGACGGCGTGGCAGCGATGATGGTGGAACAATTCCAGCAGGGCTTTGCCTAAGCACCGCTGAAATGATCTAGAGGAGAAACTACGATCTAGAGGAGAGGATAGCAGGTGGCTATTAGGGTTAGCTCTTCCCTCTAAATCCTCTAGTATATATAGGAGGGAGGGAGGAGAGGAGGCAGCCTCAAACCCTCAAGGTTTGGTCGAAATTGGAGGTGGAGGAGTCTTACTCCAATCCTATTAGGAGTAGGATTCCTCCTTTCCACTTGGAAACTCTTTCCACCTCTCCACCATTGGGTTTTTCCCACCCCTAGCCGCATGGGCCTTAGTGGGAGGCTCTGCCAGCCCACTAAGAACTGGCTTGACTCCTCACACAGCCCATGAGGCCCTTTGGGTCGAGACACCCCTCCCGATGGTCCCCCGACATCCTCTCGGCACTCCCGGTACACTACCGATGAGCCCGAAACTTTTCCGGTGACCAAAATAGGACTTCCTATATATCAATCTTTACCTCTGGACCATTCTAGAGCTCCTCATTATATCCGGGATCTCATACGGGACTCCAAACAACCTTCGGTCACCACCATACATAACTCTATACTACCGAAACGTCACCGAACCTTAAGTGTGCAGACCCTGCGGGTTCGAGAACTATGTAGACATGACCAAGACACCTCTACGGTCAATAACCAATAGCGGGACCCAGATGCCCATATTGTTTCCTACATATTCTACAAAGATCTTTATTGGTTGAACATCTATGTCAAGGATCCAGTTAATCCCGTATGATGTTCCCTTTGTTCTTCGATATGTTACTTGCCCGAGATTCGATCGCTGTCATCTCCATACCTAGTTCAATCTGGTTACCAGCAAGTCTCTTTAACTCATTCCGTAATACAAGATCCCATGGCTAACACTTAGTCACATTGCTTGCAAGGCTTATTGTGATGTTGTATTACCGAGTGGGCCCTGAGATACCTCTCCGTCGCACAGAGTAACAAATCCCAGTCTTGATCCATGCCAACCCAACAGACACCCTCGGAGATACCTGTAGAGCACCATTATATTCACCCAGTTACGTTGCAATGTTTGATACACACAAGGTACTCCTCCGGTGTCACTGAGTTGCATGATCTCATGGTCATAGGAACAGATACTTGACATGCAAAAAACTGTAGCAATAAACTGACACGATCATATGCTACGTTTATAGTTTGGGTCTTGTCCATAACATCATTCTCCTAATGATGTGATCCCATTATCAAATGACATCTCATGTCCATGGCTAGGAAACCTTAACCATCTTTTATCAACGAGCTAGTCCATCAGAGGCATACTAGGGACGTGGTGTTGTCTATGTATCCACACATGTATGTGAGTTTCCGATCAATACAATTCTAGCATGGATAATAAACGATTATCATGAACAAGTAAATATGATAATAACTAATTTATTATTGCCTCTAGGGCATATTTCCAACAGGGTCTATGTAAGAGCTTTGATTTAGAAAATTCCACATACTCAACTATCATATAGTCTTCCATGATTGCTGACTCTCAAAGCATATTTTTAGAGCAAATGGCATCCATCGAACACAAAGGAAGATAGGGGCTTAGAGTTTCGCCTCCCAACTTATTTATCATATAGATAATTATCAACAATAATAATTCATGATCAAGTATATTGTGTGGACATATATGCTTGGATCTTTCCCCACCACATGATGCTTGCCAAGAGAAAAAAAGGCGAAATATAGGAAGTGGTGAAGATCAACATGACTCTTGTATAAGGGTAAGTACTAGAAATTAAAAGATAGGCCCTTCGCAGAGGGAAGCAGAGGTTGCCATGCGCCTTTTGTTTTTGGATGTGCAAACTCTTAATGCAAAGGAACGTCACGGTGTATTGCCCTTGTGATAGCAACCTTTATTATGCAGTCTGTCGCTTTTATTTCTTTGTCATCACAAATTCGTACAATGCTTATTTTTTCTTACAATAAAAGATCTTACATATTTAGGAGCAATTTTATTGCTTTTTGCAGCAATGACAACTTACTTGAAGGATCTTATTCAATCCATAGTTACATATAGTGGACTCTCATGGCAAAACTGGTTTAAGGGTGTTTAGATGCACAGGTAGTATTTCTACTTGGTGCGGAAGTTTTGGCTAGTATGAGGTGGAAACAAGCACCACATGTTGGAGGATCCAAAACAATATAACTTCTATAAAATAAACCCAAGCATAACTCATTACGTTGTCTTCCTTGTCCAACTTGAACTAATTTGTTCAAATTTGAAAATAATTAATGGGCATTCACAATCATAGAAGATGTCCAAAATAGTATATTTATATGTTAAATCTCTATTCCTTCAATATTCTTTCATGAATTGTTCAAGTGACCAATGCAGCGTTTGCTAACTTTCAATAAATTTTACCACCTATACTTCTTATATGTGAAGTCATTACTCCCCATGGGATAAGTGTATGAAGCATTTTTAATTCTAGATTTATGATATTCAATTCATTCAACCATTTACTCATAGGATATAAGTGAAGCACGAGAGTGAATGACAAACTACTCCAAAAAGATATAAGTGAAGATCAATGCGTAGTTAATTAGTTAAAATAGCCATGTGAGGACTCTCTCTTATTCAAAATTTCAGAATAAAACATTTTATTGAAACAACAAACAAAATAAAAATGGTACTCCAAGAATAGCATGCATCATGTGAACGAATAAAAATTTAGGCTCAACATAGGCTAACCGATAATTGTTGATGAAGAGAGGTGGGATACGTAGCATCCCCAAGCTTAGATGCTTGAGACTTCTTGAAATATTTACTTGGTGTGACTTGGGCATCCCCAAGCTTGAGCTTTTGTATCTTGTACAATCCTCTCATATCATGGTTTCACCTATTCTCAAAAACTTCATCCACACAAAACTCAAAAAGAACTCGTGAGATAGGTTAGTACACATAAGAATAAATCAACACTTCATGTACTGCCAAAACAAGTTGCACAATAACTTTCAAGCATTAGATATTTTATACTATCATTTCCACAATTTATATCTACCAATATAGGCTATGGAAACTATAGGATAAGTAGATAACAAAACTATGACAGTAATTTGTCCAAACAGAACAGTCTGTAGCAATTTATTATAACAATGTACCTATGTGACTCAAACAATTCTGAACATTTATTACCTGCTAAGGAATTTCTATGAAAAACCCGTGTAAAATATTCAGAAACTTTCCACATTCCAGTAAAATATGGAAATTCAAACACTACAACAGAAGTTTCTGTTTTTACACAACACACATCAAACATGCAATTCAAGCATCCTAAAGGCAATTCTTGGAGCTTTTTATTGAAAACAAGATTATAAATAACATCCAGCAGAGAAAAATAAAATAATAAAATAAAATGACGCTCCAAGCAAAACTTATATTATGTGACGAATAAAAATATAGCTCCAAGTGAGATATACCGATAGTGTTGAAGACGAAAGAGGGGATGCCTTCCGGGGCATCCCCAAGCTTAGGTGCTTGAATATTCCTTGGATATTACCTTGGGGTGCATTTGGCATCCCCAAGCTTAGTTTCTTGTCACTCCTTGTTCTCCTCATATCGGTGTCTCACCCAAAACTTGAAAACTTCAATCGCACAAAACTTAACGGAACTTTGTGAGATGGGTTAGTGTAATAAAGATAGATCATTTACTTAGGTACTGTCAATACAAGATTCATAATTTTTACCACATGATACCTACTGTATTCCATCATTCTCACAATTTATATTACTCAATATAAGCTATAGGAACACTTGAAACAAGCAAACTATGCACGCAAAACAGAATCTGTCAGAAACAGAATAGTCTGTAAAGATCTGAATTATCACCATACTTCCATGACTCTAAAACTTATGAAAAATTAGGACATATCACATAATTTTCATAGCAATGTTTTGTAGAAATTTCATAATTTTTTAACTCTCCAGTAAAATCAGACAATTCATATACTGGACGCAAAACTTTCTGTTTTTGCGCAGAATCAAACAAGCAAGTATCCACACTATCCCAAAGGTTTTACTTGGCACTTTATTGAATTAAAAGGCACGAAACATGATTACTACAGTATCTTAATCATGTTAACACATCAAAACAAAAGGTAAAAGTGTTGGGTTGTTTCCCAACAAGCACTTTTCTTTAATGCCTTTTTAGCTAGGCATGATATTTCAATGATACTCTTCCAAGCCAAATTCCGATGATCATTATATTCATACTCTAAAAGATATAAGTGAAGTTCATAGAAGATTCTTAATTAATATAGATTAACCAATATCCAAGCTCAAAATATATAAGTGAAGCATACGAAGAATTCTATAAGCCATACTTAAAAGATTTAAGTGAAGCACAAAGAGCATTCTATAAAGCCATACTCAAAAAAATTAAGTGAAAAACAAAGAGAATTATACAAATCCATCAAAGACTATATCATACAAGAAGAGAGCATAAAGTAAAAGACAAACATTCAAGACACATATCATGTGAACAAAACAAAAACTGAGGTATACCAATAATTGTTGAAGAATAAAGATGGGATGCCTTCCGGGGCATCCCCAAGCTTGGATGCTTGAGTCTCCTTGAAATATTTACTTGGGGTGAATTGGGCATGTAACATCCCAAATTTTGGAATGTTATAATAAATATTAGAATGAGTGTTTGTTTTCTTGAGTGATTGAATTGCGTGAAATTTAAAACTTTTAAAAACTTTTGAATGAGAGGGAATGACATGACTTTCCCATGTGCTTTTGAATTCAAATTCTTACATTTCAAATCAGTGAGAGAATATGACATGACTTCTTCAATATAAAAAGATTTGAAAAGTGAATTTGAAAACTATTTGAAAAAAACAAATTCTGATATGGAGATCCTTTTTGAATTTCCAATTTCAAGTTTGAAAGAATTCAAACCCCTTGACAAAATTTAAGAGGAGTAATATGACACTCCACACCAGGGGTTATTTTGTGAAGTATTTCAACCATAAAACACAGGGGGTTATTTGAAAATTATTTGCAAAAAGAATTAAAATCAATTTAAGCATTTCCTAAAAATAATTTTTTTAAGTATTTATTTTGACCGTGGAAAAATGTTCATTAAATTTCATTTATTACCCTGGTCAGTCTAATATATAAATCTTCATTTTTTGGAAATGTATTGATTGCCATAAACTAGTTTCCATTCTCTATAAATTAGAAAAAGGAAAGGAATTAATGCATTTCCTGAAAATAAATTTGTTAAAAGTATTTATTTTGGCCTTGAAAAATGTTCATTAAATTGAATTTAATTCCCTGATCATTTTGGTATATAAAACTTCATTTTTTGGAAGTGTTTTGATTGTCATAAATGAGTTGCCTTTCATTGGAAAATTAGAAAAGGAAAGGAATTAACGCGTATTAAAGAACCGGCCGGCCCACCTGCCTTAACTCCCCCCCCCCCCCCCCGAAATTACTCCAATCCCACTAATCCCGCGCTTGTCTCCCTCCCTTTCCTTTCTACAACCCCGAGCCGCTCCTATAAATACCCGAGGCCTTCCGCACCCCGTTCCACCCCTAAGCCCCATTCCTCGTGCCCTCTCGCCGCCACTCCATTGCCATCGTGCCGCTCCACCCCGACCACCCCGAGCCCTCCCAAGCCCACCATCCACTTCCCCACGGCCGTGCGCACCTCCCCAACCACTCACCCGAGCCCCGCACCCACCGGAGACGCCCCTCCATCCAGACCCGACGCCGCCATCCACCATTACCGACGTCGTGCTCCAACCGGTCATCCTCAAGCCTCGTCGACGCCACCTACCTCGTCGTCGTCCTCGCCTGCATCGAATGGAGCAAACCCCGACGCTAGAGGACCACCGGAGCATCTCGCCGCATCACCTCGCCGCCTCGGACATCGTCGGAGCTTCGCCGGAGCCGTCAACCGCCGCGGTGAGCTCCTCCTCCTCCTCTCCACCGTTAGATCTCAGATTGACGCACGAGATTAGAAGTTTTAAATACGTCAAAGCATTTTCTATTAGGAGTCGGACGTCCGCCCGAAACACTCTCTCAAGCACACCCTTTGCCTAATAGAATAGCGCCACGCGTACCCCCTGTCCGCCTAGAAACGTTTTTCTTTTTTCTGTTTTAATCTCAATTTCAAAAATAGTTCTGTTTTTGTTTTCTTTATATATTTTATGTTTTTAATTATTTTAATTTGATTCTTTTTTGCATCATGTCATAAATTTCATCTAGTTTCTTTAGATATAAAGTTTGACCATATTTGAATAATTTAAAATTGAATTCAAACACATTTGATTCAAATCTTATTTTCTGAATATCTTGAGTTTAAAATTTTATTTTGAGTTGATTCTTTTTGCTACTTGACACTAGTGACCTTAGTTATCAGTAGACAGAACTTGGGAATTTTTAGAATAATTTAAATTAGTATTTTCAAGCAAAACAGATTCTGTTTAGTTATTTTTTAGGTTTATTTATGTTTCTTTTGTTTTAAATTGTTTTAATTTATTTTCTTTTATGTTAGTTCATAGATTTTATAAAGTTTTCTGCTAGATAACATTAGCCCTTCAAACAAATATTATTTTATTAGTTGATTTCATGAAAATCAATTCTAGTTCAATTATAACTTGTAATTGATTCCCATTTGCTAGTTTGATTTGCTATTGGAAAATATCTTTAATAAAAATAGTTTTATAAAAATATACTGTTAACTTAGTTGTTATATATTTTGTTTTCTGTTATTTAATATTTTATTGTTTTGCTTGTTGTTATGTTTATTAGGCAAAAAAAAACTTGTGTTGTTTAGAGTATTGTTTTTCTTAGCTCTTACTTGTTCTTCAAAAGTAATCCTTTTACTAAGTAAATTATTTACTAAAATAATTTTGCTATATTTTTCTTTGTTTTGTTTTGTTACCTTTGAAAATAGGATCATTTGTAGAGAAAACCAACCCTTGGTTGTGTTGATCAAGTTTTGTTGTTTTGAGTTTTGTCTTAAGTATTTCCTTCATCACAACCTTGTTGCTTTTGGTTTTTGTGTTACTTTTGATTGTGAGAATTGATCGCTAGTATGATTGCTTATATGAATGCAATGTTTGATTATATAGATTTTCATCGGAGAGTGACGTATAGTCTATCAAGCTATTTCTGAGTGCGATATTATTCTTCATCAACAATACAGTCAAGTTCACTTTGACCATCTATTTCATACCTATGTTTTATTGCATGTAGTGACATCATTCAACAAATCCCTCCAGTAGTGTCATTGAAATTCTTGTAGTTGAGTAGAATGCATGAGGTAGGAACCCACCACTTGTTACTAAAGCCCCGGGAACGCTAGTTATATCATGCTATGCTAAAGTAGACGGGGTCTGGTATGAGTGTTCGTGAGTGGTGTGAGAAGGAGGTCTCTACGTCAAGACAACAACTTCATGAAGGCATCTTCAAGTCCTACATCTTCAAGACCTGAAGACTTCGAGACTCGAGGAACAAGTTTTCAATACACACTACTAGGTGAAGGATGGTTGATTGGGCATCCCTGGAGTAACCAGTCGATGGCCGGGATGCATGGAGAAGCGCCATGACATCTTGCGGAAAGCTTCACCCAGACTCAAAGAGACGGATGAATACTTCATGCCCAGAAGCTTACCTGTGTAGCCACAAGTCATTATGGGCTCTGGCTTGGTTGATCTTTGTTGTGACTCTGGCTGGGCAGTGCTACGAGATGTAGTCGACGTTAGGATTGGATGGGCACTGACAGTAGTCAGGGAAACACTCTGAAAGACCATGTTTTGTTCGTCCTGTTCTCAAACACCATGCAGTGTGAGGACTTACCAGGAGGGAACAAATCTTGTGGGTAAAGTACACAACACTCTGTAGAGTTAAACCTAATCGATTAGCCGTGTCCCCGGTTACGGACAATTTGAGCTTCTAGACTTGGATCTATCTCTGAACTCTCAACACTGGACTGATAATTAATTGTGGGCAACCTATGATACTTGTGGGCATTGAGACGTCGGTTGGCGGAACCATGTCATGTTAGGTAACTCTGTAGTGAAAACTCCATGATATTCCTTTGTTGTAGGAAAAGAAAATAAAACCAGCTTTTCTGCAAAAACTCAGACACAGAGCCACAGAGCCTTATTGCATATAGAATAGTATTTATTCTTCTGTTTCTGCTATGGTGATCTTGCCGGTACATTCAATGTATTGACCTACACGGCTGCAACGTCTTATGTTGCAGTTAAGCTCTACGATGGGTAAGAGTACGAATCAGGGTTACGGTCTACACTCAACCTCTCGTTGGTGTTTATTGGGACTCCACTCCCGTTGACTGTTTCCGCTGAGATGTTTTAAGGTATATATCAATTTTACGCTATTTACATGTGATTGCACTTTGATATATACATTGATGTACTGTGTGTGCGAGCATACTGATCTAGGGATGGCACAGAACACATAGAGGCTTGACTCGTTTTAAGTCGGGTCGCTACAGAAATGGTATCAGAGCACATGTTGACTGTAGGACGTGACCCTAGAAACTGAAAAGCCCTTAGGAAACGATTTCTCGAAAAACTTTGTTTTCAAAAGACCCTTTACTTCTCATCTTATTTGAGCTTTATCAAATGATCTCTCTTACCTCAAATAGTTAGAAAATACCCTTTCCCCTTTGGCCACACTAAGGATCAACCGAGACCACTACGAGGAGGACAAGATATCGAAACAACTAATGGTCACTTCAAAGTAAAGAAGATTTCAGCATGCATTAGAAGAGTTGAAGCTACACGAGTTGAAGACCGTGAAGACCCGAAGAAATTGAAGACCATGAAGAATTTCCAAGATATTATGCCCCTAGAATACCAAACCCCTGTTGTATAATCACGTTAAACACGATGATTTGTGAGCTGTCATGTGTGTGCAATTTTTTTGACAGCCATAAACAAATCCCATTTCCAAAACTATATTGTTTGTATTGTGTGTATCTCTCTCGATCCCTCTCTTGTATCACATCCCAAACCCTTGGACCCAATAGATGCTGAATGAAGCTGGACTCGTTTATTCCGGATCGATGACTCGATTAGAGACAGAAGACTGGATTCAGAACATTGAGGATCATCTAAGGAGTAACCATGTTGCAAGGAATGAGATGGTCCAGTATGTTTTTCGGTACTTTGCAGAAGGTGCTGCACATTGGTGGAAGATGCATGAAGCTACCCATGATACGCAAGCAACAATCACTTGGGGAGAATTCAAGATGACTCTGCAAAAATCTCATGTTGTCACCAACACCTAGAAGCCCCGTTGCAAAGAAGTGAAGAAGATTTGTGCATGCAAGATATGTGGAGAGATAGGACACACCCAGGAAGAACACAGGGAAGGATGCCCTCATTTTGAAGAAAATCACCGAGCTGAGGAATGCCCAACTGGACAAGTGACATGTTTCTTGTGTGAAGGAACTATGCATTACCCGGCTCAATGCCAAATGTACCCCAAGGTACAAGAAGTCATCAAGCAACAGAAGGAAGCCATGAAGGAAGCCTTCAGAGAAAATTTGGGAGAACTTGTGATGAAGGAAGATGTTGAAGACCCTAATGGAGAAGGCCTAACCAGATTTTACTCCAATGCCTGCTATTCATGTGGAGAAGAAGGACATTTCTCATAGGATTGTACGAAGGAAAGAAAAGAGTATCTGGGATGCTTCCCGACAGAAGAAGTGGAGTTTGATCCACTGGAAATTGAAGGTTTGATCGGAACAAAGAAGCTCAGGAAGAGACAAGCCCCTGAACAGAGGGACCTAAGTCATATCAGATGTTTCAAGTGTAAGGATATGGGCCACTACGCCAATAAGTGCCCAAGAAAGGAACCAGAACCCCAAGGAGCAAACACCAACATCAGGAAGCCCCAAGACTTGTCAGAAATCATCTGTTTTCATTGCAAGGAAACAAGACATTATGCTAGTAAATGTCCAAAGGAGAAGAAATCTAGAATGAGGTAGTTAATTTTTGAAGATGGGAATAAGTGTATCATGAAGCACTCTCGTTTTCATGAGATTATTTTGTAACGGAAGTCTCTGAGATTGTAATAACTTCGTAAATCAATGAAATTTGTTGTGTCATGATTTTTTATGAGTTGTTACCCCATGAACAATGATCTCCGACTATTTTCGAGGATATGAGAAAATATGGTCTATGCAGGCATGCGTGCATTTCATTTTAAGTGTGGTAGCAACCACGGGGACAAATGAATGAAGAAAATACCATTCATGTTAAGGAGTTTGGATAAGTGAATACAGGTGAATAGAATGTGGAACCACATCAAACTATGTGGATGATAACCTTTATGACAACATGTTTTTGAAGTTGGAATATTGAAAAAAAGAATGATTGTGATGAAACCATACCCAAGGTTAAACAGACCAATGGAAAGGAAAATGAATTGTTACCTCAAGGGTATGGTGTAGTGAACTGAAGGTAATGTTGGAATATGGAACGATAGTAACCCCAAGAGTGAGTTAAAGCTATCCAAGTATTCAAGTGAACCCACAAATCACTGACCTCGGGATTGATAAGGATCAAGCCCTACCTTGTGAAGGAAGAAACTTGGGATAAGCTATCACTGTTTAGCAAAACGTTCTCTTAGGAGTATACAAAAACCTGGTAGTTGTGAAGGAACGCTAGATCTTTTGCTCAGCTTGCAGAATCAATGGATTTGTCCGAACTTCGTTCGTTGATAAGAGAAATTTCTGCAATGCTTGTGAGGAAGCCCAAGTGTTAGAATACGGGATTCACTGAACCTTATACAAGGTAATGATTTCAGTGCGGCATGGCTTGGCCACCATGACGACTTACTCTTATCATTCTCTTGCTATTCGGATTTGGTAAATCTGAGTGACTTACCCATAGTAAAGAGACGACGTTCTTTGAAGCTTTTTGTTTAAGCCCTAGAATGGTATGAAGGAAACCCTTGTACATGACAGTTGCTGTCATACGTAGGAATTTTACAGTGAGGAATGTAGCCAAGACCCATTTCACTACAGGATAACCACTAATGGTAGACCACCATGAGATCTTTGATAGGTTATTTAGAAGGAAACTTAGTTGTTATATATTTTGTTTTGTGTTATTTTAATATTTTATTGTTTTGCTTGTTGTTAAGTTTATTAGGCAAAAAAACTTGTGTTGTTTAGAGTATTGTTTTTCTTAGCTCTTACTTGTTCTTCAAAAGTAATCCTTTTACTAAGTAATTTTTTTACTAAAATACTTTTGCTATATTTTTCTTTGTTTTGTTTTGTTACCTTTGAAAATAGGATCATTTGTAGAGAAAACCAACCCTTGGTTGTGTTGATGAAGTTTTGTTGTTTTGAGTTTTGTCTTAAGTATTTCCTTCGTCACAACCTTGTTGCTTTTGGTTTTTGTGTTACTTTTGATTGTTAGAATTGATTGCTAGTATTGCTTATATGAATGCAATGTTTGATTATATAGATTTTCATCGGAGAGTGAAGTATAGTCTATCAAGCTATTTCTGAGAGCGATATTATTCTTCATCAACAGTACAGGCAAGTTCACTTTGACCATTTATTTCATACCTATGTTTTATTGCATGTAGTGACATCATTCAACAAATCCCTCCAGTAGTGTTATTGAAATTCTTTTAGTTGAGTAGAATGCATGAGGTAGGAACCCACCACTTGTTACTAAAGCCCCGGGAATGCTAGTTATATCATGCTATGCTAAAGTAGACGGGGTCTGGTATGAGTGTTCGTGAGTGGTGTGAGAAGGAGGACTCTACGTCAAGACGACAACTTCATGAAGGCATCTTCAAGTCCTGCATCTTCAAGACCTCAAGACTTCGAGACTCGAGGAACAAGTTTTCATTACACACTACTGGGTGAAGCATGGTTGATTGGGCATCCCTGGAGTAACCAGTGGATGGCCGGGATGCATGGAGAAGCACCATGACATCTTGTGGAAAGCTTCACCCAGACTCAAAGAGACGGATGAATACTTCATGCCCGGAAGCTTACCTGTGTAGCCACAAGTTATTATGGGCTCTAGCTTGGTTGACCTTTGTTGTGACTCTGGCTGGGCAGTGCTACGAGATGTAGTCGACGTTAGGATTGGATGGGCACTGACAGTAGTCAGGGAAACACTCTAAAAGACCATGTTTCGTTCGTCCTGTTCTCAAACACCATGCAGTGCGAGGACTTACCAGGAGGGAACGAATCTTGTGGGTAAAGTACACAACACTCTGTAGAGTTAAACCTAATCGATTAGCCGTGTCCCCGGTTACGGACAATTTGAGCTTCTAGACTTGGATCTATCTCTGAACTCTCAACACTGGACTGATAATTAATTGTGGGCAACCTATGATACTTGTGGGCATTGAGACATCGGTTGGCGGAACCATGTCATGTTAGGTAACTCTGTAGCGAAAACTCCATGATATTCCTTTGTTGTAGGAAAAGAAAATAAAACCAGCTTTTCTGCAAAAACTCAGACACAGAGCCACAGAGCCTTATTGCATATTGAATAGTATTTATTCTTCTGTTTCTGCTATGGTGATCTTGCCGGTACATTCAATGTACTGACCTACACGGGTGCAACGTCTTATGTTGCAATTAAGCTCTACGACGGGTAAGAGTACGAATCAGGGTTACGGTCTACACTCAACCTACCGTTGGTGTTTATTGGGACTCCACTCCCGTTGACTGTTTCTGCTGAGATGTTTTAAGGTATATATCAATTTTACGTTATTTACATGTGATTGCACTTTGATATATACATTGATGTATTGTGTGTGCGAGCATACTGATCCAGGGATGGCACAGAACACACAGAGGCTTCGTTTTGAGTCGGGTCGCTACAGGGCATCCCCAAGATTGAACTCTTGTCTCTCCGTATTCTTCTTATATCATACCTCCTCGATCTTCGAACACTTCATTCGCACAAAACTTAACAAAACCCTCATGAGATCCGTTAGTATAATAAAGCAAAATACTACTTTAAGTACTGTTGTGAACTCATTCCAAATTCATATTAACATTATATCTACTGTAGTCCAACTTCACCATGGTTCATACCCCACGATACAAGCCATAGATTCATCAAAAAACAGAACAATGCATAGAAAACAGAATCTGTTAAAAACAGGACAGTCTGTAGTAATCTAGAAACTTCGTATACTTCCGTAACTCAAAAAATTCTGAAAATTTAGTACAAATTAAAAACCTTGCATATAAGTACTGTTTTAGAATTTCAGAAACTTTTGACGTTCCAGTAAAAAAACGTAAATTCATGCACTACAACCAAAGTTTCTGTTTTTGCAATGCACACACCAAACAAGCAATCTAATCATCCTAAAAGTAAATTTTGGCACATTATTTTTATAATACAATAGATATATACAAGGTGATAATTATTTTACAGAAGCTTCCATGAAAAATTCTACATTGTTTCCATGAGCATGAACACAAGTATTTAAGGTCGACCCTCATTTCTCCAATGCACAACCTTCCAATCACTTCTCTTTTTGAAAAACTTCTTAGGCATAAGAGGCAAGTCACTCTTTTTGTATTTTTAATTTTTTGTTTATTTCACCCACAACTACAGAAATTAAAAAGGTAAAACAAAATCTATTTAGTGAAGAAAGCAAACAAGCATACACGAGAATACCAACCCCACGCTATTGCTCCCCGGCAACGGCGCCAAAAAGAGCTTGATAATCCCAAGTGCAAGGAATCATCATAGCAATTTCCAAAGGTGGAATTGATAAGTATGGAGTGTCAAACCCAAAATGAGCTAAAGGTAAGATCAATATTCTCTCAAGTCCTATCTGCCACCGATACGACTCTACGTACACCGAACGTTTGCCTCCATCTAGAAAGGAGAAATAAAACTACGTTGTGGGTATGAAGAGGATAGCTTTGCATGATATCGGAGAACTAAAACATAAAAATAGTTGTTGTTATCATAATATTACAATATATTACAAATAGAGAGTGTGGAATAATGATGGGTCGGTATGCGAAATTATCCTAGGCAATTGTTAACAAGAGCAGAAATCATTATTGCAATTTTATATGAGGGAGAGGCATAAGCTAACATACTTTCTATACCTGGATCATATGCACTTATGATTAGAACTCTAGCAAGCATCCGCAACTACTAAAGATTATTAAGGTAAAACCCAACCATAGCATTAAAGCATCAAGTCCCCTTTATCCCATACGCAACAACCCCCTTACTCGGGTTTATGCTTCTGTCACTCAAGCAACCCACTATAAGCGAATCATGAACGTATTGCAACACCCTACAGCGGGAAACCTTCACATGTGCGCGGCACGAAAGGCACCATAGGACAGCACCAAAATAAACATACAACTCAAACCAATCTAGATCATCAATCAACTCAAAGGACAAAAGTAATCTACTCAAAACATCATAGGATGGCGACACATCATTGGATCATAATATGTAGCATAAAGCACCATGTTCAAGTAGGTGGTTACAGCGGGGTGCAGGAGAGTGGACCGCTAAAAGGAGATGAGGATGGTGATGTTGATGAAGACGATCACCGCGGCGATGGTTCCCCCAATGGCATTCCAACACCACCGGGAGAAAGGGGGGAGGTGCTCCCCCTTGTGCTTCCTCCTCCATGGCCTCCCCCCTTTGTGGGGAGAGGTTCTCCCTCTGGTCCTTGGCCTCCATGGTGTTGATGGCCCCTCCGGGACGATGAAGATGACCTCTGGTGATGGTGACCCCCTCCGACAGGGTGCCGGAGAGGGCCAAGAAGTGTTTTTCATGGCTCTGGAGGTGTGCGGCAGCGGAACTCCCGATCTAGGTTTATTTCTTAAGGTTTCTTGATTTATAGGAGGTCTTGGCGTCGGAAACACGTTAGGGGAGTGCTCAAGGGTCCCACAAGCCTGGGGGTGCGCCCTAGGGGGGGCGCCCCTGTGGCTTGTTGCCTCCTCGGGACTCCTCTCCGGTATCTTTTTGCTCTGGTATCTTTTATATTTTCCAAAAATATTCTCCACAAATTTTCAGCTCATTCCGATAACTTTTATTTCTACACAAAAACAACACCACGACAGTTCTGCTGAAAACAGTGTTAGTCCGGGTTAGTTCTAATTAAATCATACCAAAATCATATAGAATTATTGTAAACATGGCATGAATACTTCATAAATTATAGATACGCTAGAGACGTATCACACCTCCATCACCTTCCCCCATCTATCTACAGCGGTCCACTCTCCCGTAACCCGTTGTACCCTCTACTTGAACATGGTGCTTTATGCTTCATATTATTTTCCAATGACGTGTTGCCATCTTATGATGTTTGAGTAGATCCGTTTTGTCCTATGGGTTGATTGGTGATCATAATTGATTTGAGTTGCATGTTTTATTATTGGTGCTGTCCTATGGTGTTCTCCGTGTCGCGCAAGTGTGAGGGATCCTCGCTGTAGGGTGTAGCAATGTGTTCATGATTTGCCTATGGTGGATTGCTTGAGTGACAGAAGCATAAACCCGAGTAGGTGGGTTGTTGCATATGGGAGTAAAGAAGACTTGAGACCTTGTAATGCTATGGTTGGGTTTTACATTAATGATCTTTAGTAGTTGCGGATGCTTGCTAGATTTCCAATCATAAGTGCATATGATCCAAGTAGAGAAAGTATGTTAGCTTATGCCTTTCCCTCATATAAAATTGCAATAATGATGACCGCTCTAGTTATCGATTGCCTAGGGACAATTCCGCAACTCCTACCACCACTTTTCCATACTCGTTAAACTAACTTAATTGTTACTTTATCTTAGCAACCCCTAGTTTTTATTTATGTGCTCCTTATTATCTTGCAAACCTATCCCATCACACCTACAAAGTACTTATAGTTTCATACGTGTTCTAGGTAAAGCAAACGTTAAGCGTGCGTAGAGTTGTATCGATGGTCGATAGAACTTGAGGGAATATTTGTTCTACCTTTAGCTCCTCGTTGGATTTGACACTCTTAATTATTGAGAAAGGCTACAGTTGATCCCCTATACTTGTGGGTTATCACTCCTTTTAATAGAAAAACAAAACAAAGCATTAACACATGGTGAATACATGAACTCCTCGAACTACGTTCATCAACGGAGATGATCCCAATTATTATCACCTTGGAGTCTACGAACCATAACACATAATAGGTGCATACAACTTGTAGGATAAGATCCAAAACACTCTCATATTCATGAAAACATAATAGGTTCAGATCTGAAATCATGACACTTGGGCCCTAATGACAAGCATTAAGCATGGCAAAGTCATAACAACATCGATCTCAGAACATAGCGAATACCAGGGATCAAGCCCTATCAAAATAACCCGATTACATGATAAATCACATCCAATCCCATTATCGTCCACCAATCCTACAAAGGAATTACTCACTTCCGGTGGTGAGCATCATGAAATTATTGATGGAGAAGGGTTGGTGATGACGATGGCGACGAATTCCACTCTCCAGAGCCCCAACGGACTTTAGATCACCCCTCCCGAGGAACAACAGGAGGTGGCGGCGGCTCCGTCTCATAGAACATGATGAAAACTTCTCTCTTATGTCTCCCTCGAAGAATATGAATATATAGGCTTGGAATTAGGGTCATCGGAGCCACGTGGGACCCACAAGGTAACAGGACACGCCCAGGGGGGGGTGGGCGCACCTTGTTGCTTTATGAGAAACCAGTGTCCACCTGAGTGGATCTTCGCTCTAGTATTTTTTATATTCAATAAAAAATCTCCAAAAAGTTTTGTTCTGTTCCAAGAACTTTGATTTTCACAAAAACAAAACCAGTCCGGGTTAGTTTCATTCAAATTATGCAAATTAGAGTCCAAAACAAGAACAAAAGTGTTTGGAAAAGTAGATATGTTGGAGACGTATCAGCGAACAGTCTCCTCGCGCCTCTCACCTACGGGGGGCGCATGGGTCTCCTCAACATGCCTCGCAATCGAGGGCACAAGGGGTGTCGTGGTTTTCTTCTTCTTCAGCGTTGGCTCCCTGCAGAGTCAAAGGCTCATCCCCAAACCTCGAGAGGCGAAGGACGAAATCCAAAGAAGAGATGAGATGTGGGAACTTACTTGTTCGTAGGATCCCAATGCCTTTTCCTGAGTTTCTTCAGGCGGTGGCTGTCGTCGTCGCTCCCGCTGGGCTCACTTGAGCTCCCTTCGAAGGCCTCGCCGCAAGGCGTGCTGGAGTTTTGCTCCACCGGGCCAGAGTGGGTCTCCATCGCGTGAAGCTCGTCAGCCCCCTCGTCGGTGTCTTCTTCACCCCTCATTCTTGCAGGCATGGAGGACGTGACCACAAACCCCTCCTTGTCGTCATCGTCGATGGCGTTGAGTAGAAGTGTGTGGCGGTTTGACATGGCTGTTCCTCCATTGATCTCCTCATCAGCGCCTTCTGAGGTCCCGATATTCTCGCGTCTGCCTGAGTCGGGCACCACCAGGAGAGGGTTCTCATGACGTCCCTCATGGCCTGCGGGGACCATCCCCCACTCATCGAACCGCGACATCGCCGCCATGACCGTGGCCCCGTCTTCGTAGAGGTACAATGGGTACCCGCCTTCGGGCATGTTCGGCACTTCGTCGGCAAACATGATCTTCATAATCCCCTGCAACACCGGAGTGTGAAGTCTGTCGGCGCTCAGCCTCATCTAGTTGCGAGGCCTGCGTAGGTCCAAACCGGGTGTGAGCGCTTCTGGGGAGGGGCAATGTGTCGGCGCATGAATTCCTTGGCAATCATGGGCCCCATGAGGCCGGTTTCCCGCAAGGCCTTCATCCTCGCCACGAGCGGCATCAACCTTGGGCCAACGATCTTGGCGTGCTCCCATCCGGAGATCTTCTCAGCGAGTGCAGCTGGAACCAAGAGGAGGCGGGTGTACTGGCTAGCCTCCATGTAGACCCAACGCGCCTTGAAGCCCTCCACCTTATTCGTGATCTTCATGGATATGATCTTGGGGGCCATCCATCGACGATGCGAAACGAAGCGCACCTCGAGCGTTGGTTCACTGTGGTCAGCCACGTGCTGTAGAAGGTCCTGAAGAGTGCCACTAAGGGCATCACCCCTAGGAAGCCCTCGCAGAGGTAGGCGGAGATGGCGAGGAGGAAGATGGAGTTGGGTTGAAGATGGAGCGCATGGATCTGATAGTGGGCGAGTATGGCGTAAAAGAAGTTGGAGAAGGGCGACACCAGGTCAGCATAGATGGAGTGGATGAAGAAGGGGAAGGTGGCGACCTCCATCTCATGGGCCGAACGCACCACCGACCAGATCTTCGTGACCTTCCACTCGTTGTGGTGGCATGCCATCATGGGGGCCACCTTGTCCAGCGCCTCTTGGTTGAGGACGTTGGACCGCTGCAAGGATGGATCCATCACCGCTCATCGGGCTCCTTGTTTTTTTGACGGTGGGAGCCATGGAGGGGGAGAAAGCTTAGGAGCGAGAGGAAGGAGAAGTAGTAGATGGCGTGCGAGGGAGGCAAATAGTGCAACAGAAGGCAATGATCGCGTCCTCGCGGAGAAAGCTTGGGAGCAAGAAGAGGGAGAAGCGGGACACAAACACAAGGGAGTCAACAATGTTTTTTTCATGGTTCGTATGGTTGACGCTATCCTACCTCATGTCGATGTAGTCTTCGACAAAATTTTGTGCTCATGTTGTAAGTTTTTTGGTGCTACAAGCATCACCTTCCATGTTACATGCATTCGATGATTTTGTAAGACCGATGCCAAAATGTTACACAGTAGAAATTCTTTTGTAAGGATTGATAGGTTTAGAATTAGGACATTAAATTGGATCTGACAACTAGGAAGACAACCGATTTCCGTGCTACAACCAACACACCTATGGTGACTCAAAGTAAACTGGTAAGACTGCCCATAGTGGAAGTAACTTCCATAATAACATATAGTCCAACACGACATATCTGCTTATGTGGCAGTGATTTAATAAGAAGAAAGATGCTTTGAGTAACATATTTAGTTACTTATACAATGAGTAACATTACACATATCAATGTAAGATAAGTCTACAATCTAATAAACGAAGTTTCACGTGACACCACACATACGTTACCCCCCACTATAGAGGTAGTAACATAGACTAGTAACGTATGCATGTTTTTTTAATCTAGAACACCTTGCATTCCATTTACAAGGGACCGACCATATTGGCGGTCACGACTCGGATTAGATCGTACGGGAAGTCCGATTGCCAAACATGTAGGCTGTCAAGAGCTTCACTCTATCCACTAGCCACCAGCACATGCGCTGGAACATTACATTACCGGGGGCAATACAAGAGTTGATGGTCTATGAAGCCTAATTGTAGAAGATACTTTGCTTCACGTATAAGACTCCGAGTGGTCCACGATCCTGGCCGAAAGAGGAAACAACCTGCTGTAGGGACAAGCAATCCGCCTCGAACAACACCCACCCCATATTATGCATTTCAGCTAACATGATAACATGTAGAAGAGCTTTAGTTTTCACTTGTAGCGCTAAACTTTGGTTCAAAAGCCTCCGAGCGACGGCGAGGACAACTACACCATCCGAATCCCTTGCAATGGCTACCCAGCCTCCTCCTCCAATAAAAGTGTTGTAGGCTACATCGACGTTCGTTTTATAAACTCGTGGTGGGGAGGGGCGCCTGGGGTTGGGCTTCATTTGATTTATCGTTTTCGTGCCCAAGAACTGTTGCCATTCGGCAAGTGCATGATTTACTTGTGCATGGAAAGCATCATCTGATAGTCTCGGTTTCTTACAATTCGTTTTGCTTCTCTCAGACCACTACGACCACAAGGTGCAAATAACCCGCAACTTCTCCTCCGAAAGCTTCAAAATGGTCTGAAACATTTTATTTGATGATTGGCATGTAAGGAGCCGTTAACGAACATACTCCCTTCGTTCTTAAATATAAGACATTTTAGAGATTACACTATAAGACTACGTACGGAACAAAATGAATGAATTTATACTTAAAATATGTCTATATACATTCATATGTAGTCCATAGTGTAATTTCTAAAAGGTCTTATATTTAGAAACGAAGGAAGTACATGTTAGTATTAGTCTAAGTTAGATAGTCTAACTGAAATAAAAATAGTCAATATAAATAAAATCAAGAATTCTCAAGAAGGTCAGCTGACCTTTTAGAAAGAAAGAAAAAACGTCAGGGGTCAGATACCCAACCGCTCAAACCCTTTAAACCCTTCTTGGACGACAAGTTGATCCCACAAACTTCCCTGCAAAAGACACAAATACCCCTGCAAACCCAGGCCCGTCTCCCCATGTACGCACGGGGTAAAACGGTCATTCGCTTCGATCCCTAGGCGCTCTTCCCTCCCCCGCTGGCCGCAATTCCCTTCCAGACGTTTCGATCCCTCTCTCCTACTCCCAGCCCACTCATCGGCGCCCGCCTCGCGAATCCGCCGGAAATCCCTCGCCGCTCCCGGCTCTAGCGCAGCGCAGATATGGTAGCCGCGCGCCTCCTCGCGCGGGCCACGAGGCAATGCGCCGCCGCGGTGGTGGCGTCCTCCGCTCGGCGTCCTCTCGGCGGCGTGGCGGCGGCCGCCGCTCGCCCCTTCGCCTCTTCTTTCGGGCCCGCCAGGGTGAGGTTTTCTCGGCCGTTTCCACGGCCGGTTGGTTTGAGCTTCGATGTTCTTCTAGCGCTTTGGGTCGCATCTCGTAGGGGATTCGTAGAATTTTTAGGATGTGGAGGTGTGGCGTCTAGGCTCGATGTTTTCGGCGGTAGATTGTTCTTCGTCCGTGGTTTTTGGTCTGGGGAATTCAGGGATTTATTCCTGGTGATGGCTGGTGGAGTTTAGGGTTTTGCTTCAAACCGAGGTTTGGATTTGGATTCGTCATAAGATCATGCTAAGTCTAGGTTTCGACGGAGGAATTGAGTGCAGGCAGTGTTGAGATTTTAGATACGATGGTTCATGGGTTGTGTTTCCGAGTGCTGGACCTTAAAACCCTTGGATGTTTGGGTTTGGATGTTGTCAGAATTGTTATTTGAATATAGAGTTGGGGATTTTCCTGCAAGGGGCCTAACTTGTACTATTAGAATGCACAGTTTCTTTTTTTGGGGGAAATATAGATTCCAGAATCCCAGTTTATCATGTACTTGTACTTATGCCTGCAGTAATATGATGTGCTTCCTTGTAAGAACATTATCTGCATATTGTGTCAATTAACTCTGGTTTGTGCATTGTTAGAAATTAGCATGGCCTACAACTAATCTGAGTCCATAATTTCACCAAAAGGTAATAAATGGATTATTGTGTCTATGAACAATCCAAGCAGTAAACAGGATGAAAGAATGATTTCCCGCCAGTAAATTTCACACATGCTAGGTAGTCTGAAACAAAGCCAAAGATTAAATCCATCATGTCTTGGAGTATATGTTTATGCTATCGACTACTTGTTGCAAGCAAGGTTTTTGAGTCGATGAGTCGTTCTGGGGTAGCGACTCTTGACAATCGTGACTAGTCTAGACTCATGGTCGACTAGCCGACATGAGTTAACCAGGGGAGCAGCAGCAGCAGCAGCAGCAAGCCAGCAACCAGCTTCCGGCGGCGCCGGTCGGCAGGATTGTGGGGTGCGTCCAATGGGCAAGGGAGAAGGTCGCAGGATAGGTTTTGGTCAGGGGAAAACTAGTCTTGATCTAGGTTTCACGGGGGAACTGGACAACCAAATAGAAAAAAATATGACAGGCTAGGCCAGCTTTTAGTCGTTCGACTAAAAAACCTGGACTAGTCGATCCAGTCACTCGACTCAGCCAGTGATTCGAGTCGACATGTTGAGTCGACCTTCGGTTATGACTCGACGACTAGTCATTCGACTCAAAAACAGTGGTTGCAAGATGGGGAATAAGAAACTAGGCTGATGCAAATATGCAGTAACTACCACAAACAAATTTAATCTGCTCTGATCTCAAGCATCTGCCAGAGATCTCTCAGCATCTGTCTATGTATACTGGCGTTCTTATATCTTGGTAGAGCATCTTTCCAGCTGCTCACTCTGTGACCTTCACTGCATGAACCTCTGCATCAGCCTGATTTCTCCTTCCCTTCTCATTATGAATGATCGAAATCCTTTTTTCTTACAGCTAGTCGAAATCCCAATCTTTAACTATACTTGCTGTGATGGTTTTGTTCTCAGAATTCATGTTGGACTATGTACATATGTATGATTCATTGATCCACTTTCACTTTTTGAGGTCTTCTTCCACATAGTACTAACATGTATTGTATCGACTCCAAAACTGTCTGTGGGCACATAATCTTTTTATTACTTTCACTTAACGGGAGAGACTGTTAATTTGGTTTAGATAACGCCTGAATTGCCAATAGTATCTTCTGTCTACGGCCTTTTTCTGTTTCTATTATCTTTTTTATTTATATGAGTTGTATATTCTCTGTCAATCAGGTTCCATATATGCTGAATCAGCCCTTGAGATACTCAAGCAACATCTTTCAAAGGTTTGGCTTTTCATCTTCTACCCCTCAACAAAATGATAAGGAGGTGCATGAACCCAAAGACCAGGAAAGTACTGCACATGAATTGAACGGTGAAGCTTCAAAGGAAGACAGTGGTTCGTCTGGAAGTAGGTTTGAAAGACTTTAAGTCCCAATCTATCATGAGGTGATGAACTAAATGACCTACATTTTCTGGTTCAGGTACAGAAGATCTTGATCTGTCAAAGGAGGATCTAGTGAAGCTAGTTTTTGAGAAGGAGGAATTATTGACCTCGAAAGATGAAGAGATCAAAGATATGAAGGACAAGGTTTTGCGCAGCTATGCAGAAATGGAAAATGTCATTGCCCGGACAAAGCGTGAATCTGAGAACTCAAAAAAATATGCAGTACAGGTGTGATGTTGTTACATCTGATTCCTGGTTTGAAGTTTTAATGGCATAAATGATATTTATAAGCATTTTGATTAGTTTGAATTTGCCATTTCTTATAGTGTCTTATCGTGTATGCAGAACTTCTCTAAGAGCTTGTTAGATGTTGCTGACAATTTGGCTAGAGCTTCATCTGTTGTAAAGGAAAGCTTCTCAAAATTAGATACAACTGAAGATTCTAGTGGAGCTGTACCGTTACTAAAAACCCTACTGGAGGGTGTAGACATGACTGATAAGCAACTTGGAGAGGTACTTTTTCTATGTGGTGCATGTTCACCAGAATATGATTCTGTTCCTGCATATTGTAGCTTTTCTGTACCTGAATTTTGTCCTACTTTTCATGAGTGTTTTTTAAACTATTTCTTCTCCTTTTGCACCTCTCTGTGATAATATTACCTAATTGGAATTTTCCTCAATTTTGAACAGGTTTTTAAGAAGTTTGGAGTCGAAAAGTTCGATCCAATGAATGAGAAATTCGATCCTGATAAGCATTTTGCACTTTTCCAAATTCCCGATCCTTCAAAACCATCCGGAACTGTTGCTTCTGTTGTGAAGGTATGTATCATCGTCAAGATTCTGATATGTATGTTTGTCCCTGTTCCATTGAATCTAAAAACGTTAGTTCTTAGAGTTCTTGAGTTTGATCTATTGTTGTAATCATCTATAATTTGGATTGGCAGTTTTGTATTCTTTAGGCTTGTTTTACGGACATATGATCTTGTAATTTTATGTTCATACCTACCGTCTAGAAACATGCTCTTTTGTACTCGTTGTAGATGGAATTATCGTATTATATCTACACGCAAGAGCATTTAGAAGGAGAATCACTTCTGAGAGTGATGTCTGATTGCATAAAAATTCAAAAAATAACCTACATGTGGTAGTTAATGATGCTTAGCTCTTTGATTTTTGCCATCTTCCCTTGCTTTACCTATATCACTATCTTGGAAACAATGTTGTATGAGTATCCTTCCAGTCCCCTTAACTCCTTATATGAGAGTTATGTTCTGATGGTAGCCTGTCTATAGCTCATATGATATACAGATTTGCACTGTGATAGTTTCACTAGCGAATAGAAGAAAATTGGTTTTAAGTTGCAGCATAAATCGATTAGTTGTATGAATGAAATTGACAATAATTTTGACGTGAGAATTTAACTTCAACTTGACATTGTTCGGCCAAATCTTTTGATTCAACCATCTATTTAGTGCATGCCCTGCTCTTGTGTGTTGTTTGCTGAATAAATATTCACAGACCTACCCTTTCAGACTTTAAAGCCAGTCTGTTTTGAACTTTGAAGTAGATTAATCTCTTTTGAACTCTGTGTGCACCTATGGTTTTCTGCACCTCATGTAGAGGGATTCTAGTAATTGTGCTCAAGCTCAACCCTTTGGGAATTAAGCTCAGATCGTTACTCATGGGGCTTTTATCTGTCTTCTAGTGTTGTGTTCCACTATGGGTCCTCTATAAACTTCTGGTGCATTTTTGCTAAGAAACGAGGCATCCACTTAGCTGTACTTCATTTGTCACAGCGATGGCTATGTTCATGTGTCATTTAATATTTTTCTCCCCAGAGGCTATATCAGGACAAATGGAGCGTTTTGAATTTGCATTCACTACTCCCTCTGTCTGTAATTACTTTATGCTGAAATGGATTCAGCCTGAAACTATGCAGCGTTCTTAATCTCTTGATGAGTTTTGAATAGCAACTATGATTGAAATGCCCATCAAATATCGGCACAATCAAATGTGCATACCCCAAATGGTTTGAGATTGGTTGGCTGACAGACATCTGAAACCTCTCTGTTAGAACCGGCAAAATTCTTCTTTTTCCTTGATTTCCTGGTAGTAGTAGTAGTCGTATTCACTGCACATTTTTGTGGTTTCAGGTGGGGTACATGTTACATGATCGTGTACTCCGTCCTGCGGAAGTTGGCGTTACGGAGGGAGGTCCGTCGGAAGAGCCCGAGGAGAAATCAAGTGGAGATTAGATTTAATCGGAATCTAGTGGAGTAAAATATACCAGTAGCAAGAAGGCGTAGCTGTTCCTGCTTGACAACCGGTACCCTCATCAGCGAAGGAGCTTGGCGATGGCAGTGTTTCGGATTGTTTTTCAATGGTAAAACACAAGGTTGGCTTGTTGAAATCCCATTTGTATGGGTGCACGTCACACAATTCCTTAGCAGTACAACGTTTCTGAGAATTTTGCGAGGGTTTGGAAACCTTAATAAGAGCTTTTCTTTTCACATGATATGATATCTTGAAAAAAAACGAGTAACTGCATCTCCAACCATATCCCCCAAACAAGGAGAGGTCGATGCTGATTTTTGTCTAATACTCATATTAATAATGATTTGTCTAATACTCATATTAAAAATGATAAGAGGTAATGTTCAGTTTAGTGTTTGAATTTGAAAAATATGTTGAACTGGTTTTAAAGTTATGGCACAAATGGGCAAATACGGTACTAATCTCATCTGTGTACGTAAAATGCTGGGCTTAGTATATAGAGATGGCGTGGCATAGAGATGGCGTGGCATGGGGCTCACTTATAAATACGAAGCAAAACTATTGGAACAATGAATAGTTTTTTTAGCAAAATAAATGAATCTACATTTTAAAAACGTATACAACGATTAAGCAGTACTAGAACCAGCAACCTCAAGATAAAACGCACCATATGCTGGCCTGCACACCAACTAGCTTTTGTCGTCAGTAGATGCTCTTAATGTTGTTGGGATTTAATTAACACATGCTTAAATCGTGCTCATCACAAGTTGGGATTTAATTAACACATGCTTAAATCGTGCTCATCACAAGTCTGCGCCGACGCACTTGAGGCCCAAATTTGGGTTGAATTTGCGTACTCGCGGAAACGAAACGGACGAGCAACACGACCCCTTCGGGTCCGGCATGGGACCACTAGTCAGCCGTTCAACCACTGCCCGCGTCTTATTAAATGTCAGCACCTACCTCGGGGCTCGCCTAGCAGTGGGTGTAAGGTCCGCGTGCCCATCCTTTTTAATGGAAGCGTGCGGCGGGGCCAGCTTCATCCACTTCCTCGCTTCCGTCCACATCTGGCCACGCCTGCTCCTTCGTCGGCGACCAGAAAATCCCAGTAGCCACCAAGCTAGCCATGTGGTTCTTTAATGGGAAGGGCAAGGGGAAGGGGCAGTGGAGTGCCGGCGCGAGCTCTTCCCGCGGGTGCTCGCCGTTGCCTGCTAATCGAGGCTCCCCACCAGCACGGGTCCGCCTGTACATACCAGTCCACCAGGCGCGGTGGCCCTGGCAGTACCTCCGGCCGCTGCAGTATCCAAACGCCAATCTGCCCCATGGTTGACATCTGGATTCGTAGCGGATCCCCATTCCGATAGTGCCCCGATCGGCTCGGGCGCACACGTAGGAGGTTTGCCAGCGCCGGGAGCTCCTCACGCCGGAGCAGCACGCCATGTGTGCCTACGCGCCAGACTCCCCTAACTGGGAGCGCTCATTCGTGCTAGAGCACGAGGAGGAGTGTCGGCGGGGAGTCCACGTCGACCAGGCCGTTCCTCCTCCACCTCCCGAGGTTCTACCCGAGGAAGAGGACGAAGATGCAGCGTACCAAGCCGGCCTCGAGCTGGCCCTCCAACAGGTGTGGAATCACTAGAAGGGATGTTTAGAGGGGGGTGGGGGGGGGGGGTTGTAGTATCAAAAGTATGTCTAGAGGGGGGGGGTGATTAGACTACTTGACCAAATAAAAAATTCTACCATTTTCCAATTTTAAGTGTTGGCAGATTTTAGCATTGATAGCAAGTCAAGCACACCCTACACATGCATGTCTACGATTATAGCAACGGAAAGTAAAGACAAGCATAAGTAGTAAAGGAAGGGTAGGAGGATCAAACACAATTTGGAGACACGAAGATTTTTCCCGTGGTTCCGATAGGTGGTGCTATCGTACGTCCATGTTTATGGAGACTTTAACCCATGGAGGGTAATGGTCGCGAGGGTCCACAGAGGGCTCTACCCACGAAGGGTTCCACAAAGAAGCAACCTTGTCTATACCATAATGACCTACGTCCACAAAGGACTAGCCTAACTCGGGGTAGATCTTCACGAAGTAGGCGATCTCCTTGCCCTTACACACTTCTTGGTTCGCTCCATAACACGAAGTAGGAGGCTCCCAAGCGACACCTAACCAATCTAGGAGGCACCACCCTCCAAAAGGTAATAGGCTCGATAATGTTGATGAACTCCTTGCTCTTGTGCTTCAAGATGATAGACTCCTCAACACTCAATCACTCTCTCACAGATTTGGCTTTGGTGGAGGAGATTGATTGGGTGGAAAGCAACTTGGGGAGGCTAGAGATCAAGATTCATATGGTTGGAATGGTAGGTCTTGATCTCAACACATGAGTAGGTGGCTCTCTCTCAAAAAATCTGATGGGATAAGTGGGGATTTGTTCTGAGTGCTTCTCTTGCGAGTGAGTGGTGGTGGAGGGGTATATATAGGCATCTCCCAAAATCCAACCGTTACACCTAAGTGACCAACTCGGTGATACCGATGTTTGAATCTCGATGGTACCGAGTTGCTCCAAAGGTAGCAACTTTTGAATCTCGGCGAGACCGATATACAAATCTCGGCGGTACCGATAAGATGTCCAACGGTCAGAATCCAAATCTCGGTCACGCCGATCCAAAAACTCGGAGCTTCCAATTTTGTGAATCGAGGTAACAGAAAGTTGGCAAGCTGAACTCGGTGGCACCGAAATGGAATCGGATGCATTGATGTTCTAGGGTTTGGCAGGGGCTCTGTCTGAGGTTGGGAATCGGTGGGACTGAGTGGAAGAAGTTGGTTGCACCGATTATCATGATAAGCTTGGACAGAGATTTGTGGAAGAGTTTGTGGGTGTTTTTGGTGACTATCACTTGTGCACGTGGAGCATCTTGTTCACCAACAGTACCTTACCCCCTTTTAATAGTATTGCCTTTTCCTATGGACTCAAAGTGATTTCTCACAAAGTAAAATGTAGAGTCCTATTTGCTTGAAGCCTTTGCCAATCCAATTCCTTGCTTCTAGGGGTTTCTCCACAATCCTTTTGCCAACCCATCATTGGACTTTTTCCTGAAATATGCTTAGTGGAAATATTAGTTTAATGATATATATGTTGTTATTAATTACCAAAACCATCAAGGGAGCAAATGTGCTTTCAATCTCCCCCTTTTTGGTAATTGATGACAACATATAGATCAAAGCTTCGACATATGATATAATCAATGAATATAATTGTCGTTTTGAGAAGTATGTGATAAGCAAGAGCTCCCCCTAAATTTGTGCATTATTTTGAATTTGGGTTTGAATGCAAATGCATAATTGGTTAGATACATGGAGCACTTCTTCCATGTCACATACAACTTGGTGGTGTGCGAGAACAATAAGAATGAATATCATAGCACAACACAATCAAGCAAAGTGAAAGATCATCTCAGAAGGATCATAAAGATAGGAAATAGTAGCAACACATCAAGTGTATGATCAAACACCGACAAAGTTTAACACATCCATACCAAAAGATACCAAATGTTTTTTGAAAAAGCGATAAAAACCAACACACTCTCTCTCGAAGCCCTAATGATCTATACAACTTCTCCCCCCTTTGGCAACAAGTTACCAAAAATTTCAAAGGTATAGAGCTAAACGCTCTTCTGGGGATGATCTCCTCCAGTAGCTGAAGTTGGAGTCGAGAGAACGGCATCGGCCAAGACTTCTGCAAATGTCATGGACGGAGTTAGTGTAGAAATTGGAGGAACTGGTGGAGCTGATGTAGCTATAGCTGGTGTTGATGAAGAGGGCCTCAACTCTGGAGCTATCACTGTGGGAGTCCTGGCCTGAGTCTTGAACTGAGTGCTTGCCATGAGAGGTGCATGATCCTCATCATCATCTGTTGAGTGAGGGCTAGGCACAACATCAACTTCCTTCTTGAGCTCATTCACTGTCACTGTGAGCCCATCCACCTTGTTGTTGAGAGTATGAAATTTGTTGTGAACAATCCTCGCAAGGCTATCCTGGTTCTTCAGAATGTTGGTGATGTCCTTCTGCATGCTGAGCACTAAGCTAAGGAGAAGATCCATCTGCTCACTCCTAGTCATGGGCGGCTCATGACTAGTTTCTCTGGCTGCCTGTGCCTGTGCCTGTGCTGCAGCTGATGTGGGATGATCTGGGTTCATCACTACAACGTTTCCTCTAGCTCCGGCAAGAGTGGTAAATGTGGTCGATCAAGTGCAACAATATGCCTCTCCAAATTAGATTTGATAAGCATGTGGATGTAAGGTGCATAGCCACATGATCGCTTCTGTTCTGCAACCATCTTCTTCTCAGTCTCCACAATCAAGTCCATCACTCTGAATCTGGTATACTGATCTAGATGGAGCAACATGTTGATGGAGTAGCCTCTGACCATCTTCTCATCTCCAGACTTAGGCAACAAGGTGTGCCCCAGAATAGTGTTGATCGTGCGTAGACCATCTTGGAGGAAATAAATGGATCCTAGCTTGTGAGACGTCAGATTTGTAGTAGGGATCTCCTTGTACATGTTCTTCATGGCATTGTGGCTTGCCTTGGGCTCAGAGTACACATCAAGGTCACCATCTTCCACCTCTGGGACTCCTAAGATGGCAGCCCACTCACCAACTGTGGATTCATACCTGGTACCTTCAGTCATCCACACAATTCTACCATCTCCATAGAAATGTGCAGTAGAGTAGAATTGCATGACCATTTCATCATTCCAAGCAGTGAACTCCTTGCCAACAAACTTATCAAGACCAATGCAATGGAAGTTGTCTTGTACACTTGGGAAGTAATCTTCATTGTCCTTGATGTACTTCCAGTCCACATATATCATGTCACTCACGGCAGGGCTCTTGTCAAGCAAAATTGTTTCATAGAAGTCTTGGTGTTCCTTTGCATAAAAGCTGTAGTCCACAACAGTCTTCCTCCTTAGAATATGGATCAATGGCTCTCCAATCTCTCAGTCCTTGGTCCTTCCTCTTCTTCATGTCCTCAGCTAGCAAGTGGCTGGTATTATGCTCTCGAAGGTGTGGCCTAAGCTTCATCAGAACAGACATAGCATCCTCCTCAGCATCTCTGGAGAGGAACTCTTGTTCTTCTCAGCAACAGGAATGTCTCTGGTAGTCCTCTTGGGTTTGGGAGCAGAGGGCTTCTTGGTTCCAGCTGGCTTGCCCTTGGGAGCATCCTGGCCAGGCATAGCATCTGACATCATTTTCTTCTTCTTCTTGGGAGGAGCCTTTGCAGCTGGCTCTTCCTCCTCCTCCTCCTCCTCCTCAGCAGCAACCTCTGCTGGTCCTCATACATAGAGGTAGGCCTACCTGTAACATGGATAATCCTCTTTCCGCTCTTCTTCTTCTCTCAGCCTTCTTGGGCATGGATTTCTTTGGGGGCTCAATGAGCTCTCAGGTGCTCTCATTGTATCTGAGGGAGCATACTCCTTTATGACTACCTTGCTGGAAGATGTAGCCTTAGTTGTAGGCTTATTTGCAGTCTTCTCAGCCTTGTCCCGCTTGGCCTTGACAGGAACCTCACTAGGCACAAAATCAGAGTCTTCTTCCTCTGAGTTGAGCTTCCTCCTAGTCCTGGTTGCTGCCTTGGGCAGATCTGGAGAGCCGGGAACATCATCAAATGAAGATGAGCTCCTATCTGGACTAGTGCCTGGATCTGTGTCTACACTGAGCTCCTTGAGATCATTCTGACTGTCTCCTGATACTGACATCTCTGACCCTATGAATAGAATATAGAGGAGCAGATAGGTTGAGTCATCACAAATTTCAAACAATTTTCTCAAAGATATGAACTAAAATTTCTCAAGATTTGCATTCTGCCAAGTGAATATCGGTACAACTGAGGCAAACCTTTTGGACCCACGGAGATAGACAACCCGCATAACAGAAACTTGGCACCACTTTTGGTGAGACCAAAAATGGGCACTCAGTTTCTCTGAGTTTGTTCTCAGTTGACCTAAAAAGGGAATCGGTGCTACCGATTATTTTGCTTCGGTGGTATCGAGATTCAAGTTGCGGACGACAAACCCTACAAAATCGTTCGTTCGCTATTCTAATGGAGGTTCTCGTGGATAGATCAATCTCAAAGATTGTCTTATCGATGGAAAAGTCCTAATGCGCAAGATTCGGAGGGAGGAGCGCATGAGGGGTCAAAACCGTACCCTAATTCGGTGATGATCTCGCTACGACAGCTACGGGGGTGAAGAATCCGTCGACGGCATGGACTTCCAATGACGGAGGCGCTCGGGAAGACGAAGGTGATGACTAGGGGTCTTTGTTTGGCAGTTGGGGTTTTGGAGGGGATGACGTTTGAGAAAGAAATTTCAAAAGTCGGGTCTGCCTTTTTATATACCCATGGCTGTCGGTGAGGCCGATTCTAACTTTTTGGTGTCACCGAGTTCCTCAGCTGTCAGCTGACAGGGAAACTCGGTATAACCGAGAAAATGGAATCAGTGGTACCGAGTGTGAAAACCAGATCAACCCTAGGCATTCGGTGAGACTGAGAATTTTGAGTTGGTTCCACCGAGATGCACTTGGGAGGTTTTAATGGTCAGTCCTTTGTCGATACAGAACTCCGAGTGCTCCTCACACAGAGAGATCAGAAAGTACTTGTTCAAATTTTGTGATGCAGCATGAATGGAATATGAGAAAAGAAAGCACAGATAGCTAGAGAAGGGCCCTAGGCGTTCTTGTCCATCTAATTGGCAAAAACAAAATCAAAGTCCAAATAGCAAAAATTGGATGTCCTCGAAGGGATAAAGAAATGCAGACCAACATGCTCACACAATAAGATGTCAAATGAAATCATGGCAAACATGCACATACATACTGGCATCTATCAAGCATTTTGGCGATGAATAGTCATCTATATATGAGTATATTGACTTAGGAGCCAAGTAAGAATACTTGATCATAGGTCATACTCATTTTTTAAGCACGAGTGGAGTTACCACTTTTACATAAAGCTTGTTAATGTTGTCACATATTATGAGATGCTTTGATTCAAGTCTTAGAGTAAAGCTCCCCCTTGATGTGACACCCCTCTTGGGAGGGATAAACTAACCTTGGGTTTTGTCGAAGAAGACTTCATGTAGGTGAAGTAGTGGTGGATGCTCAAGGTTGATGAAGATCACCATGAGTTGGGAGCATCCTTGTTATCTCTTGCTCTTCTCACCTACATGGGTTAGTCCCAACACACAAGAGACAAATACAAGGATATCTATGGACACGGAGTGCAAAGCATACATGATGATGTCCATGGATTTACTGATTACCTTGTCCGTTGCTTACCTTTGAGGGAATGTGTGACTCCTTGAACTAATGCATGGTGTTGATTTTGATTGCAACTAGTTCTTGCCAATAATGAATGTGAGTGAATTTCATTGGTGGAGTCACCCCTCAAGAACTTCTCTAGTTCTTCTTCTTGGGGACCCACATCAAGTTGACGGGGATCCTTGGTGTTGAAGTGGAACTTTCGAAGATCGTCATTGATAGCTTTAAGGAATTCATGATCTTGCTCAAAACTGAGCTTCTCGAAGCGTAGCTTCTAATGTGTCCTTTCAGTCTCTCTATAATCTTGTAGAGTAGACTCGTGAGCTAACTTAAGAGTGTTTAGTTCTTGAGTTAGTCATTCTACTTCCAACTTATCATCACCACATGACTTATCTTGACTAGAGTGATTACTAACAAGTTCATCTTGACTAACATTACTAGAATTTTCAAATAGCAAGTCATCATATCCTAACAAGTCATCCTCATTAATATTGTAATCAAGATACTCGGGGTGTGATACCTTGGGGCCTTTAGCAATGAAGCAACTTCCACTCCCTTTTTGGTGAATCAAATATGTCGTGGGATTTGGTCATCACTAGTGCAATTCCGGCAACACCTTCATCTTGACTGTAGTCGGAGTTGGAGTGATAGCTTCTCTCGGAGTGGTTGTCGTATCCGGAGCCAGAAACCCATTCACCAACATGAGCTTGATGTCTTCTTCTTGAGTATCTCTTGGTATACTTGTCCTTCTTCTCTAAGTCCCCACTTCTCCTTGAGGGTCTTCGTTCATAACGATCATCTCTACTCCTTCTCTCTCTTCAAGGTGACTCATCTCTTGAGCTTCGTCTTCTTGGCAACTCTTCTTTTCTTTTGTAGGGAGCCGTGCACTCACTAGAGTAATGTTCGGGCTTCCCACAATTGTAGCAGTTTCGGTCATGACTTAACGAACGCTTCTCTTCATATCTTGAGTTGGAGCTTCGATCTTTGCCTCTATTCTTGTAGAATTTGTTGAATTTCTTGACCATGAGGCTTATCTCTTCATTTGTGACAAGGTTGTCGCTTGAAGTTGCGGGAGCATCACTTGTGGCTTTGTAAGCACCACTAGACTTGTTGTGAAGCTCTTCCTTGTCCTTGAGTGTCATCTCATGAGCAACAATCCTTCCAATCACTTATGTCGGCTTGAGATCTTTATAGTTGGGCATCATTTGGATCAATGTGCACATGGTGTCATATCTCTCATCCAAAGCTCGAAGTATCTTCTTGATGATGAATTTGTCGGCCATTTCCTCACTTCCTAAGCCAACAATATCATTGGTGATGAGAGCTAGCCTAGAGTACATGTCGGGGATATACCTCGCGGTGTAACCCGACCAGAAGTATGACCCGGCCAGGACTTGACGACTCACTGGTGACATAGTCGAAACTTGGCAACTTACTGGTGACCCGACTAGCGGGTCAGACGAGCGACAAGGCCCAAGGCCCAGCGTGTAAGCCGGTCCAGGCGGCTCACAAGAGAAGGCCTAAAGGATAGAGGATTCCCTCACAAAGGAAACAAGACCCGGATTAGGATTCATGAAAGACTAGTCCTAGTCCTACTCCCAATAGGACTCTACATGTAAACCTACCCCTTCCACTTATATAAGGAGGGGTAAGGCATTGTCGTGGGAATGACCCTGACAGTAGATGGTAGGGGTACGAAGGGAGATGGCAAAGTCTTAGCTACGGCGAGGATGCACACACGGATGTATGAGTTCAGGCCCCTCTCGTGGAGGTAACAACCCTACGTCTCAGTGCTCGGGAGCTTTACGTCATGTGGAACGTTGAGATTACAATCGTTCCGAACCCTTGTGCAGGAGGGGAGGGGGAGCTTATATAGAGTTCGCTCCTCCTCATAATTATCCCGCATCTAAGGGCTTGGTCATGGGGTTTAAAGTCCGCCGTTATAGGTAACATACGTAATAAAAGCTACTAATGACCATTGAACCAATGTCTGTCCGTTGGGCTCTTGATGATGTCTCCTGGTATTCTGGCGTCGAGTGAAAGCGAGGTCTTCCGAGTGACACGCGACTGCCGAGTGAGAGCGGGAGTCTCCGAGTGGATTACCGTCGAGTGACTTTGAATGTCTCCAGGGATCCACTCTGAAGTTCATGCTTGATCTTCAAGTCCTCCCATGTGGTGTCCTTAGGTAGGGTACGTGGGCCTTGCCTAGGACCCTACCCTAGGTACATATCCTCGTCATTATCCCCCGAATGGATTGGGGTTTGAGTGGTGGAAGGAGGTATCAATGTAGACCTTGAGTTAGTGCATCAAATCCTCCGAATGATATTTGAGATTTCCATGGAACTTGCGTCGATTGAACTCTGAGCATTAGCGTTCATTCAGGATCGACACGCAAAATCTTCCGAATGGTATTCGGGGCTTCAAAGAAATTTGCGTCGATTGAATTCTTCTCCGCTCGCCCGGATCCATTCAGTCTTAAAAGTGCCCGAGTGGATGTTTAGCATTTGTTTTGCTCCGAGTGAACTGATAGTATCTTGGGAGGCGACGGGCTCGTGGCAGTTGGCGCTTGGAGGTTGCCGGGGGAGGAGGGCGAGCCGGAGCCACGCGACGGGGAGCGGATTCTTCTTCTCTCCCGTGTCGAAAGAGGTTTTTCCATGCCTCCCCACCCATTCTTTAGGGGATTTCTGAACTTTTTCGGTGCTCAACCGCACCACCTCTCGCCGAATACCATCGCCTATCTATCTGCATTTGTCACTTTATGCGAGTGCTTCCTGGGTTGTTCTCCCCACTGGGGGTTGTTCAAGCACCTCTTCACGGTCAGATCCCAGACCGTGAAGAAAGCCCTCCCCGCCGATGGGAAGACTCACGTGCTCCAGCTGTGTGGAGGCTTAGGGGTTCAGAAAAGAGCCCGTAGTTCCTTCCCTGCCATGACTTTTCCCGAGTCTGTCAGAGGCTGGCAGTCAACTTGGTTCTATTGCAAAGATGTTGCGTCACCCAATATGTCGACAGGCCTTCCCGCCTATACATACGACTGTCCCGTTGTTCCCCAATCTTTGAGGGTGACCGAAGAGGAGCATGTCCAAGTGGGTATCCTGGTTGAAGCAGTGGTGCAATTGATCCGGGGCGGAGTGACAGGAATGGACTTGCTTGAGACGTTTCTCGGTCGACGTATCCAGCCGCTCCAGGCCAGAGACCACACCTTGTGGCACTACGCGGGCCCACAGGACACAACCAGGACGCATCCAGAGGAGGTTCCACAGAAAACAGTCGAGCAGTGGCTTCGCAGCATCACTGGAGCTTGCGACAATCCTCTGGGAGCCAAGAGGGTCCGACCTTACTCGGCCGAAAACCCACCGAAGAATCTGGTGAGTTGTGAGGTGTCGACTGATGTACTGTCGAGTGATACTTTGACTTATAAACTGACTTACTTCCTCGAATCATGCAGGAGTGGACGAACATGCACTCGCCCGTTCCCAACGGGAACCATGTGGAAGATGGCGTGGTGAGCGAGGGTGGCAGTGTGGACGGTGACGGTTCTTCCAACACCGAGGACGAATAAGAGGACTCCGGCGAAGAAGAAGAGGTCGATTCACCTCCCTGACACAAAAGTTGCACCAAGGCCCGCCAGGATCCAGCAGTTGCTGAGGACAAAGCTTCGGGCCCTGGCGAGAAGAACCTGAAACGGAGTCGCCCTTCGACTATTGAGTCGAGTGAAAGGCTGGCCAAGCAACCCAAACAAGCCATCTCCAAACCTCGCAAAGCTCCGCCTCGCATGAGAGTGGCCGTACCTGTCGTCTCCACGTAAGTGTTTATTTCCGTACTTGTTCTGTCGACTGAAGTCTGGAGTTGTATCTGACCGAATGCCACTCAATCCGTCAGAGCTGCTACATCTGTGACCTCGCCTCATCGAGATGGAGAAGAAGCGATGGATGTTGACACTGCTGATGCAACCACTTCTCATAGAGGTAAGAAAGTTGTTGGTTCGTCCGGATGGGACTCGACACTTGTAGATGTTGACACTGTTGGTTGTCATTGCAGAGGTCATTCAGGTGGTGGACGAAGAGGAGCAACTGGGCACTTCGCGCGCTCGTACCCGGAGGGCATCATCGGCGCAGGCGCCTCAGCGCTCGACTATAGAGTCTTCCCAGGGGAGAGGTGGCTCGACACAACCCAGGGCTAAACTCGCAGCACCTCTATCGCATGCTCCTCTAGCCGTCTCGACCGTTGTGACATCGACTCCAACTGGACCCCCTCAGACTGCTTCAGCTGCCCCAACGATCATGCCGACCCCACATGTGACGGCCTTCTCTCTGCATCGCACCCCGAAAGATCAGACCAGAGCTGCGAAGGAAGCCATGATTCAGGCGGAGTAGCTCATGCTAAGAACCAAGGAGGCATTTGAGGCCAGCAAACTGGCTTTTGACGTCAGCGCAGCCCTTCGTACCAATGTCCGAGTAAGTTCGATTGTAAGTCCATTGTCGATTGAATTCCTATCTTCTCTTGGCTGCTGTACACCCAGTGGGTGGTTGCTATAGAATGGTTGAACTTTCTCCACTCGAATAGAACGGATCGTATTCGAGTAGGACTGGGATAGATAGTACGCGTGGTACTAGGGTCACTCGACATGTTGAGTGTATTTTCTGATGAGTTACTCGACGGATCGAGAGTTAACCGTCTCAGTGGGGGCGCTCTTAGCGCACCCACTGGGTGTAGTCCCCGAGACCACTGTTGGGTGCTTGCATCGGCAGGGGTCTTAATAGAGACAACTTTTGAATTTGTTTATGGCGCGCGGAGCGCTAGAGCCACTCGACATGTTGAGTAGACTTTCTGCTTGAATTCTTCTAAGATGGTCATTCGCCGGCGTTCGATACCTAGTCGATTGTCCCAAGCGTCACTCGCCGATTGAATTCCTATTTTGTGTTGATTTCAGAGGGCTTGTGATCTTGGGGCGGAGTACAAGGACGTGGAGGATGAAAAGAACCGGTTGCAGGTGGATCTGGCGGTCGCCAACAACGCTCTGGAGCGAGTGCGTGCTGAGATGAAGACTTTGGGAGGTAATTACTGCTGATTTTCTGCATTCTCCTCTTCACTCTTCATGTTTTGAACCGAGTGCTCTCACTCGAACAGACGTACGCAATGAAAACCGTCGACTCCAAGTGCGACTCAACAATGTTATTTCTTTAGATTCCATGAAGAAGGCGCTGGAGGAGAAGGACAAGACGCTTGCTGACGCTCAACGAGCGGCCAAAGAGAAGACTGAAGCCGCGGAACGAAAGCTAGCGGCTTCCAAGGAGCTGGAGGACGAGAACACCAAGCTGAAGCAGGAGCGTGCGGACCTTGTCAAGAAGGCCGAGCAACTAACCAAGAGGGGTAATGGCCTAGAGAAGCATCTAGGCGAATTCTCGAGGAAGATGTATTTTCTGCTCGACGGTGAGTATTTCTTGTCGACTGACATTTGCAAAAATTTTGAGGGTCGCAGTTCACCGATTCTCTTCCTATTTCCCCTTCTTCAACAGAATTCTGCTAGGACTTTGAAAAGGAAACAAAAGAGATTGAGCCCATGCTTGACCCTACCAAGTCGCCGGTTGCTGATGCGGTGGCGATGAACATGCTGCGGCTCAACTTTCGGCTCCAGGGTGCCCAGGCCTACATCACTTGACTGAAATCTACCATGGAAAGAATCGATAAGGAGCTATGGCCTGAGGACACTCTTCAGCTCGACCTCAACTCCATGATGGCTCGCCTGAACGAACTCCCCAGTCGAGTGCAAGCTTGGAAAAAATCTGCTGCTCGTTGCGGGGCCGACGTGGCGTTGTTCCTTGTCAGGGTCCACTATAGGGACGTGAGGGAGGAGAAGCTGAAGGAGCTCCAGGTGGTAAACACGAAGAAACTCCAGTTCGAGGACTTCATGGAAACCTTCATCGAGGCAGCTACCAGAATCGCTGACGGCATCGACCTGGACACTTTCTTCGAGCCCGCCAGTCCATCCCCTGCTTAAAAAACTTGGGTCTTTGGAAAAAACAATTAAATTTGCCTCGGTATGCTGAGTGGAACTGTATCCCCTTAAAACTTCATTCAGGCCTTAGGCTTGAGCACATTTGCTTCTACACAAGACATTTATCCGCGGTTTTACCTTTCGGATTTTACTCGTGTTTTGGCTTTCAATCATTTGTTCGACTGATTTTGTTTTTAACTTAGGCGAAATGCTTTCGCAGCTAAGCCTCCGAGTGTGAGGATGACTCATCGCTCGGAGTATTTTTGATCTTAGGCGAATGTCGATTCGTAGCTAAGTTGTCGAGTGAATGGATTACTATCCACCCAATGAGGTTTTTAACTTAGACGAAACGTGTTTCGCAGCTAAGTCCCCGAGCATGAGGATTGCTCATAATCCGGAGTATTTTGGAACTTAGGCGAATGTCGATTCACAGCTAAGTTGTCGAGTGAATGGATTACTATCCACTTGACGAGGTTTTTAACTTGGCGAAACGTGTTTCGCAGCTAAGTCCCCAAGTGTGAGGATTGCTCATCACTCGGAGTATTTTTGAACTTAGGAGAATGTCGATTCGTAGCTAAGTTGTCGAGTGAATGGATTACTATCCACACAACAAAGTTTTTAACTTAGGCGAAACGTGTTTCGCAACTAAGCCCCCGAGTGTGAGGATTGCTCATCACTCGGAGTATTTTGAACTTAGGCGAATATTGATGCGCAACTAAGTTGTCGAGTAAATGGATTACTATCCACTGGACGAGGTTTTTAACTTCGGCGAATGTCGATTCACAGCTAAGTTGTCGAGTGAATGGATTACTATCCACTCGACGAGGTTTTTAACTTAGGCGAAACGTGTTTCGCAGCCAAGCCCCCGAGTGTGAGGATCGCTCATCACTCGGAGTATTTTTCGAACTTAGGCGAATGTCGATTCGCAGCTAAGTTGTCGAGTGAATGGATTACTATCCACTCGTCGAGGTTTTTAAATTAGGCGAAACATGTTCCGTAGCTAAGCCCCTGAGTGTGAGGATCGCTCATCACTTGGAGTATTTTTCGAACTTAGGCGAATGTCGATTCACAGCTAAGTTGTCGAGTGAATGGATTACTATCCACTCGACGAGGTTTTTAACTTAGGCGAAACATGTTCCGCAACTAAGCCCCTTAGTGTGAGGATTGCTCATCACTTGGAGTATCCCCAAGAATGTAGCTGCATGGTTGGAATCGATGAAGTATATATCGCAGAAACATGAATTGCATTGATGAAGTATTTTTATTACATTAGAAAACTCTTGTCTCAAGTGTAAAAACGCCGGAGCAGGTCTGCATTCCAGGCTCGTGGCTCATCTATCTGTTTCATGAGATTATACAGGTGATAGGCTCCATTGTTTAGCACCTTAGTGATGACAAAAGGGCCTTCCCATGCAGGAGCAAGCTTGTGAGGTCGGTGTTGATTCACCCGGAGCACCAAATCTCCCTCATGGAATGCTTGGCTTTTGACATTCCTTGCATGGAAGTGCCGCAGGTCTTGCTGATAGGCAGTGGTCCGGATCAGAGCCATCTCTCGCTCCTCCTCTAGAAGATCTACCCCATCCTGTCTGGCCTGTTCAGCTTTAGCCTCAGAATATAGCTCCACTCGAGGAGAATTGTGGGCCAAGTCACTCGGCAACATGGCTTCAGTGACATAGACAAGGAAGAAAGGAGTTCGTCCCGTCGACCGATTAGGCATTGTCCTCAATCCCTACAAAACAGACGACAACTCAGTTACCCACACACCGGCGGCATGATCCAAATCGCGTATGAGACGAGGCTTCAGACCTTGCAGAATGAGACCATTAGCCCGCTCAACTTGCCCATTGGTTTGAGGATGTGCAACGGAAGCATAATCCACTCGGGTGCCTTGGGAGTTACAGAATCTCCTGAATTCTTCCGAGTCAAAATTAGTGTCGTTGTGCGTGATGATCCTGTGTGGAATGCCGTATCGGATAATGATCTCCCTCATGAACGTGCCCGTCGTAAATTCAGCTTCTTGATGGGCTTGGCTTCAATCCAGTTGGTGAATTTGTCAACTGCTACCAAACAGGTGGGTGAATCCTCCTTTTCCGGGTCGGAAGGGACCAACCATGTCGAGTCCCCAAACCGCAAATGGCCAGGCGAGAGGAACTGTCTTCAGAGCAGACGCCGACTTGTGCGATAGATTCACATAGAACTGGCAGCCCTCGCAGTGATCAACGATGTCCTTAGCCATCTCATTAGCTCATGGCCAGTAAAAACCAGCTCGGCATGCTTTAGCGACGATCACCCTCGAAGACGCATGGTGGCCGCAAGTTCCTGAGTGGATTTTGTCTAGAATCATCCGACCTTCCTCAGGGGGAATGCAGCGCTGGGTGACACCAGTCACACTCTCTCTAAATAGCTGATCTCCCATCACAGTGAAAGTCTTGGACCTGCGCACAATCTGTCGAGCCTCTGCTTCATCTTCAGGGAGCTCTTGTCTAAGGATATAGGCAATGTATGGCACAGTCCAATCGGGAATGATAACTAGAATCTCCATGACCAGGTCAATCACAGCAGGGACATCGACTTCAGTCGAGTCAGAGGAGCTCAAAGCTTGTGGGGGCTCTTCGGTGAAGGGATCCTCTTGAACCGAAGGAGTGTGCAAGTGCTCGAGGAACACCCTGCTGGGGACAGGCCGTCGAGTGGAACCAATCTTGGACAGCTCATCGGCCGCTTGATTTTTCAGTCGGGGAACATGATGAAGTTCCAGGCCTTCAAATTTCTTCTCCAACTTCCGGACTGCATTGCAGTATCCGGTCATAGCGGGGTTTCTAGCATCCCACTCTTTCATCACTTGATTCACCACCAAATCTGAGTCGCCATAAACCATCAGGAGCTTGACGCCGAGTGAGATAGCCATGCACAACCCATACAAAAGTGCTTCATACTCTGCCTCATTGTTGGGGGAATCAAAATGAATCCGCAAGACATAGCTGAGCTTGTCACCTCTGGGAGATATCAAGACAACACCAGCACCGGACCCATTCAACATTTTGGAGCCATCGAAGAACATTGTCCAATGCGCCGAGTGAACTTGGATGGGACTTGAAATCTGCCAATGCTTGGGACTTGATTTCTTTCTTGGCCTCGAATCTGATGTCAAAGTGTCCAAGCTCAATTTCCCATTTAGCCACTTGACCTGATGCGTCGCGATTATTGAAAATCTTGGATAAAGGAGCATCACTGACGACTGAGATCAAATGGTCTTGGAAATAATGCAGCACCTTCTTCGTTGACAGGTAAATACCATACACCAGCTTCTGATAGTGTGGATATCTTTGCTTTGAGGGGGACAATACTTCCGACACATAATAAACTGGCCGCTGGACTTTATAGTCTTTACCCTCCTCTTCTCGCTCGTCAGTCAGCACTGTAGTGACGACCTGATTTGTGGCCGCGATGTACAGGAGCAATGGCTCTTTGCTGGCAGGAGCGGCGAGCACCGGCTGGGTGGAGAGCAGGGCTTTGAGCTCAACAAATGCTACTTCGGCTTCGGGAGTCCAGTCGAACGTGTTGGACTTCTTCATCAACTGATATAAGGGCAGAGCCTTCTCACCAAGACGAGAAATGAATCGACTCAATGCTGCCAAGCAACCTGTGAGCTTCTGAATGTTGTGCACTCGCACGAGAGTGTTCATACGGGTAATGGCGCTGATCTTCTCGGGATTGACATCAATTCCTCGCTCGGAAACAAGAAAACCGAGCAACTTGCCGCCAGGGACACCGAAGGTACATTTGGCCTGATTCAGCTTTATGTCGAATCGCCTCAGATTGGCGAATGTCTCGGCCAAGTCAGCCAGCAGGTCGGAACCTTTGCGGGACTTGACCACTATATCGTCCATGTACGCCTCGACATTCCAAGGGATATGGTCGAGTAAACATTTCTGAATCATGCGCATAAAAGTAGCGCCGGCATTCTTATGACCAAAAGGCATGGTGATGTAGCAAAAGCACCCGAATGGGGTGATGAAGGCTGTCTTTATTTCGTCCGGGCCATACTGACGGATCTGATGGTACCCAGAATAAGCATCCAAAAACGATAAACGCTCACACCCCACTATCGAGTCAACAATTTGATCTATGCGGGGAGCGGAAAATGGTCTTTTGGGCACCCTTTATTGAGATGTTTGAAGTCAATGCACATGCGCAACGACTTATCTTTCTTTGGCACCATCACAACATTCGAGAGCCACTCGGAGTGGTAAATCTCCCGAATGAACTTGGCTTGCAAGAGACGGGCCACCTCTTCTCCGACCACCTTGTGCTTCTCTGCCGCTGATCGACGCAAATGCTCCCTGACGGGCTTGGCTTTCAAATCCACTCGCAGACGGTGCTTAGCGAGCTCCCTGGGAATCCCCGACATGTCAGCAGGCTTCCATGCAAAGATATCCCAGTTCTCACGGAGGAACTGGATGAGCTCGGCTTCCTATTTACTCTCGAGTGTTGTTGAGATATTCTTCGGGCAACAGTTGGATCCGTCGGGTGGATGTGCACCTTCTTCACTTCTCCTGCCGACTGAAATGCCGACTCAGAAGCCGGCTTCTTTGCGCGGAGCAAATCAGCAGGGTCAACGGTTTTCTTGTATTCTTCCAGCTCAACCATGGCCATCTGTTGATCGGCGATCTTGGAGCCTTGCTGGAGACACTCTTTGGCCCACTGTCGATTGCCGATGACCGTGATCATGCCCTTAGGGCCTGGCATTTTCAACTTGAGATACACGTAACATGGTCGGGCCATGAAACATGCATAAGCGGGTCGACCCAAAATGGCGTGGTAAGCACTCTTGAAATCCACGACTTCAAATGTTAACTTTTCTTTTCAGAAATTTTTGTCATTCCCGAATGTCACATCCAATGCTATCTGGCTGAGTGACTTGGCCTTCTTTCCTGGGATGACCCCGTGAAACTGCATGCAGCTGTCGCTCAGACGGGACATCGGAATGCCCATCCCTTTCAGGGTATCCGCATAGAGAATGTTCAAGCCGCTGTCGCCGTCCATGAGGACCTTTCTGAGTCGAGTCCCTTGCACCACCGGATCAACTACCAGAGCCTGTTGACCGGGAGTGGCCACATGAGCAGGATGGTCTGTCTGGTCGAATGTGATAGCATACTGGGACCATTTAAGGTAGGTGGGGGTGTCTGGCACAGCCATGTTGATTTCCCTATTGATGACTTTCAGACGATTCTTGCTCTCGACATCAGCAAAGATCACTAGTGTAGCTGTGACATCCGGGAATGTTTCCTTTTCCTCATCTTCATCTCCCTTTTCAGGAGATTTCTCACTCGACTGGTCTCCCTTGAATTGCTGGATAAGGGTTCGACACTGTCGAGTGGTGTGCTTGGGCAAAATCAGGTTGCCTTCTGCGTCTTTCCTCATGTGAATCACACACGGCTGATCCATGATATTAGTTCCTGACTGGCCTTTCCACTTCTTGGGGGCATACCGAGCTTTGGCTTTGCCCTTGTTCTTCGACCGAGTCGCCAGCGCCGCTGCCTCTGCCGGAGCCGGGTCTTCAGCCTTCCGCTTCTGTTTCCGATTGTTGCCGCCGCCAGACTCGTTGGCGATTGTTTTTCCTTTGCCACTATGGAGGCGGTCTTCTTCTTCACCATTGGCGTACCAAGTGGCAATTTCGATCATCTTGCCGAGTGAAATATCACCAGTGTGCCCGAACTTCAGGTACAGCTCCCTGTATCTCACACCGGCCTTGAAAGCACAAACAACCTGGTGTTCCGACACATTCTCCATAGTATGATGCAGGGTGGACCATCGCTGAATATAATCCCTTAAGGTTTCATTGGGCTTTTGGACGCAATGCTGTAAGTCGACCAGACCTGCCGGACGCTTGGATGTGCCCTCAAAGGTCCGGACAAACACTCGGGCAACATCTTCCCAACAATGTATGCTGGAAGGAGCCAAACAATTCAACCAAGCTCGAGCTGAACCGTCCAACATGAGGAGCAGGTGCTTCGCCAACTGTCGTGAGAACGACCCTGACAGTAGATGGTAGGGGTACGAAGGGAGAGGGCAGAGTCCTAGCTACGGCGAGGATGTACACACGGATGTATGAGTTCAGACCCCTCTCGTGGAGGTAACAACCCTACATCTCAGTTCTCGGGAGCTTTACGTCGTGTGGAATGTTGAGATTACAATCGTTCCGAAGCCTTGTGCAGGAGGGGAGGGGTGGCTTATATAGAGTTTGCTCCCCCTCATAATTATCCCGCATCTAAGGGCTTGGTCATGGGGTTTAATGTCCGCTGTTATAGGCAACGTACATAATAAAAGCTACTAATGACCATTGAACCAGCGTCTGTCCATTGGGCTCTTGATGATGGCTCCTGGTCTTCTGGCGTCGAGTGAAAGCGAGGTCTTCCGAGTGACACGCGACTGCCGAGTGAGAGCGAGAGTCTCCGAGTGGATTACTGTCAAGTGACATTGAACGTCTCCAGGGATCCACTCTGAAGTTCATGCTTGATCTTCAAGTCCTCCCATGTGGTGTCCTTAGGTAGGGTACGTGGGCCTTGCCTAGGACCCTACCCTAGGTACATATCCTCGTTAGGCGCCCTTAGAGAGAGAGGTTCACAAGTTAAGACATACACAAGTCATTAGAGATAGACGAATTAGAGGCTCTCGAGATTAGAGGTAGCAAGACAACACCCTTGTAACCGAGAGATCTTCCTCATCATAAATACAAGACAAGCAGGACATAGGATTTTACGTCCATCGGAGGGGCTGAACCTGGGTAAACTCGCGTCTCTCTATTCCGACCAACCCCTCTCAAGCCGCCACATAGTTGCGATGACCTCACACCTAAGTCTGTTAACCCAGACATCTTGCCGTGACAAATCCACGTCAGTTGGCGCCCACCATGGGGCTACGCACGGTGGCGTTGTGTTCTTTGAGGGAATTCTCCCAGGGGTCAAGAGCTTCGCAATTTTCCAGATGAAGAAGACCAGTGCGGAAGGATCTACATAATCACCATGACGAGTAGTCGGGGCGGCAGATACGAGATTGATTCGGTTTGGAGACGAGAACTAGGGTTGTCCGAGCCGCCGCAGCGTAGGATGTTCCGTCGAATCCGACTAGAGATTGATTTCATTGCGCAGCCGCAAGGAGCCCAGTCTGATAGGATTTCCGCTACGTCACTGTTGTTTGATCCAACGAGTTGTTGTTGCCGGTCTACGCGGATCCATCAAATCACAAGTTGCAAAGACTGTATTTTTTCCGCTGCAACCTGTACCGTTGAGTTGCCGTTCCCGCGTACAAGTTCAAAGTGCCAAGGCTGCACATACAAGTTCAAGTACGAGCCGCCGTCGTCATCACAGGATACCAGCGATTTGATTATGGTCAGATCCTCTTGTCGCCCGCAAGTTATCTTTGCTGCGAGTCTGGCTCAGCCTCCGCACGACCGTGCCGCTCCGGCTGCCTTGCACCGCGCCAGGTCTACTCCGCCCTGTACTGCTGCTTCAGCAGCACCCACCTCCACGCGCAGCTCCGGGCCGCTCCCACCTCCATCCGTTCCAGCTCGCCCCGCCCGATGCGCCATGGCCGCTTTGCCTCACCCGATGCCGCGGCCGTGCAAGCCGGCCCTCTGGCCTACGTCGCGGCTATGTCCAAGCCGACCTGATGAAAACTTACTTCCATGGCTGTGTCCGAGCCGGCCTCCTAGCTTCGCCGCGCCATGTTGGCCGTGTTCGAGCCGGCCTCTTACCTTCGCCACGCCGCGTCGGCCGTGTCCGAGCTGGCCTCCTACCTTCGCCGCGCCGCGTTGGCATCGCCTTGAGCCACCTCGCGTCCACGACATTGCAGCCTCTGCCACACCTTCGGGCGCCACCAGTTCCGCCGCTGCACTCGCCTCATCGCCGCTCCACGAGCCGGTTAACCTCTGTCTGGCTCCACTTTGTTTCCGCCACACCGGTTCTGCCTCGCCTCCACCTCTCCTCGGCCACTGCTTGCTCCCGAGCCGGCTTGCGCCCGCCTTGCCTGCCTCCGCTGGCCTCGTCTCGCCGCCGCTACAGTGCCTCAATGCTGTGGCCTTGTGCGCCGCCTGGCCACGTCGGCCTTGCTCCAGTTCGCGCGCCCGCGCCTGTGCCGGCCCAACATGCTCGCCAAGCTGCCGTTGCGGCTCCGCCTCACCCCACTGCACCTGCTGCGGTCGATGCAGCTTGCCTCCTCGCCTCAATGCAGCGGCTTCCACCCATGCACTGGCCCCGTCTCGGCCACGACTTTTGCTTTGCCCCCGCCAGCATCTGCCTAGCCTTCACATGCTCGCCTCTGCCGCTTCAAGAATAGCTTCGAGCCGGCCTTGCCTCCACACGCCCCGGCTGCGCTAGCTCTGCCCCTATGGCTCCACCGCGACCCGCCTGTGCTACTGCGGCGTTCCGCCACACCTCACTCCGCCACGTCTGCCTTTGCTGCCGGCCCGCTTCACCTCGCTGCACCGGCCGCTTTGCTGCACCCTTCACCGCGCCAGTCGCCACGCCGAGCCTCTGAGCCGACCCGCGCCCCTGCCGCCGCCGACTCGCTGCGCACGCCGAGCCGGCCCGCTGCTGTCGCAACCCGCCCCCGCCTCTGCTCCACTCCACCTCGCCCGCGGACGCCTCGCGTTGAGCCACTATGGCCTGCCATCCGCGCGCGCCTCCACCATGGTGGCTTGCCCCGCTATGGTCCGCCTCCACAGCCGTGGCTCCATCGAGCCGGCTCCGTCTCCACCTCGCTCCATGGCAGCGCGCATGCCCAACCTCCGGCCGACCGAGCTACATGTCGCACAATGCAACTCAATGAAACAAGGTCATAAAGGCGATCCTATGACGTGCACATAAGCCGCCATCGTCGAGAGAAAAACCAGATATGGAAATAGATGCTGAAGGATGTGGTTTAGACAATGGAATTCAGAAACTTGCAGGCTATTTGTTGAAGAGGGAGGTCTACAGACTATGTTGACACTCTTGCTGCGACCTACAATCATCCAATCTTCTGCAGGGATTGGCAGACGTTGGAAGAGTTCACCAGGAATCGCTTTGGGAAAATTTCACCTTCTTGATGAGAAGAAAATATAGCCTGAAGCTAGTTCTCCTTTAGTTAGCGTAATATTTGTTGAACTACAGTACGTTAGCATCATCACAACATTTCGTCGTAGCGTCCACAGTTTCGTCCGAAGTGGGCAAGCTTGATACATTTACTCCACGTAAAAAAGGGGGGAGAAAGGAAAAGTTAATGGATCGTCCGCACCAAAGCGAAGGCATATTATCAATTAGAATTATTTGGGAATCAATCTACGTGTCTAAACTCGGTTTGCCATGTCCGTATTCATCCACGTAAAATTCAGGTGCTATCCATTCCAGCTATTTTATTAGTATATATTAAAAAAAATCAAGAACAATTAATTTTTCTGCCATATTTGTACGCAGGACAATTGACATTAAAATGCGGGGAGGAGCATGCACTAGTATCACTCTGCACTGGTGTTTGTCCGTGTTGCATTGCTCGATGGACTCGCGCACCGGCTTCCGACGCCGCGACTGCACCGGCTTAACAACGCCAAGATGACTCGCCGTCCATGTCGGTTTCCAACGCCACAGCCGTCTCTCGCGACCGCACCGCCTTACAATGCCGCAGCCGTCTCTCGCGACCGCACCGGCTTACAACGCTGCGACTGACTTCTATGTCTACATCAACATATCAGTGCGGTGCTCGCCTGTACGAGCCGCCCAACGGACGCGCGCAAGACGCCGCCCACAGTCTGATCTACATCAGTATATTGGTGCGGTGTTCGCTTGCACGAGCCGCCCGACGGATAGGCGCACAAGTCACTGCCACTACAGTTTGGTTAACTTCAGCAACCAGCCGGGATGAACCATCGACCGGGTTATTGAAACAATTCATACGGCATCGTCTATAACCCGCCACGGTCAACATCACCCTCCGGTGGAGATTCTCAAGCCGCCTCTTCAAGTCAACTTAAGACTCGGGGGCTACGGACATGGCGAGACACATTTGGTTGTTTTCAACGAGAACCCCGGGTCATTGCAAGAAAAGTTAACCCAATCCTGGGGGCTACTACATTATTGGCGGAAGATTAAAAGTTGCCCAAGAGGATGAGCTGCCGTGATGCACCATTTAAACATGGGTGCCCGGATTTATTGGATCATCACAAAGTAACTTGGAGTTTCCATTGTCTAAGCATTTAAGATTGTGCAAAGGCGGATACTTCAACAAAGGTCATTTGGGGGCTTCCAACCCACCGGGTTTAGCTCGCTCACCCTCTTGATCGGCTCTTCAGCCAAAACAACAACATTGTACGACGGCTTACAAGACGGCGGCTTACAAGTTGGCGGTCCACATGATGGCGGCTTACAAGATGATGGCACACTGTAAGGTGGGTCATGGACCCAAATTCTGACTCCGTCAGACCAGATCTTAAGGGGTGCAGCGAGTTATACACTTACCCCCTTTTGATGACCTCTCCAACAGGTGACCTATCGAACTCTTACCAGTTAATCACCGCTTAGAGACACCGTCTGACCAATGGACCGGTCAGTTAATCTCGCCAGGAGACCCTGAGCACGGGTTAAGGTTCAAACGGCGAACTTTGTCATGTGAGAGGGTGTTTCTGGGCCCTAAGGATACTCATGCCCTGCTGTGTCTCTTGCTGGGATGCTGCTCTCAGCAATCATCGCCTGGAAACTAAGCATTGTTTGAGTTCAAGTAGCGAGTCCACTCGGCGGAACCAGCGTCTATGTCTCCTTCTGGGGTGCTGCGCTCTTTAGTCTCGCCTGGAAACTGAGCACTGTTTGAGTTCAAGTAGCAATTCCACTCACGGAACCGGCAAATGTGTCTCTTTCTGGTTTGTTGCGCTCTTATCAGTTAATCTTGCCTAGAGACCCTGAGCCGCTCAAAGGAGTTGACGGTCACTCTCGTTAGAGACCCTGCATTGATATGAGTTCAAGTAGCGAGTCCAGCCAAGAAGAACCATCATATGCGTTTTCGGAAAATGGCAAGAAGAGCAAGAACATCATACATTGCATTGTGCATTCCATCATACATTCCATCATGCATTGTAGCATATTTACATATCATGCCGGTCTACCAAACCGGGTCAGAGCAAAATTATGAAAGAAGAAGCAAGGCTACAAAATATTTTTACATTTCCGGGTTGTGCCTTTTCAAGCCTCCCTTACAACAATGCAGAATATACTCTGTCTTGTTTATTTTTGCAGGTCTTGTCTCTTAAGATGAGCCGCCATTAAAACTTCTGCAGGAACAAATAGATCTTTAATAGCCAACATGGCTGGATCTTCATCATGGTTTATCATAACCAGTATTAAATGATTGGGTTTTTCAAGCCAACTTGGAAAATTGATTATTTTTGAAGAGCCGCCCTGTCAGATATAATGCCGTGTCATTTAAATGACCGACTATTGGATTTATTCAACCTATACTCTGTAGTATGCTACAACACTCATGGATTTCTCAAATATATATTTGCCGGGTTGCACCGCAACCACGAGCAGGGATTCCATTTCAAAGACAAAGGCATTATTCCAGGATATTCTACCGGGTTACAACCACGGTCAAGGATTCATTCAACAAATTATGATGAGTCATATTATTCTCATACAACCCCGAGTCGCCGCAGGCGTGCGACCCGACACTTGGGGGCTAATGCAAGTTGCTTTTCAAATCATTACATGGTCAGCAGATCCTGTTGTCTCAAGGAGATGAGCCAGCTTTTCTATATTTTTCTAAGTCCCAGCCTAGTACTTCTTATTGACCCGGCACTTGGGGGCTACAGTATTCAGGTGTTTAATAGATTATGAGGTTCAAATTGAAGACCCGTCCAATCACATATTGATGAGCCGGCCCTTGGGGGCTACACCAGTTGAAGTTTTATAAGCTATAAGACAATTACAAGTCCCAGGCTGCTATAGGCAAGACAACCTAGTACTTGGGGGCTACACAATCACATATATTATTGCAAAGCACCAAGTTATCATGGATAAACTTGGTGCTTGGGGGCTACATGTAATATGGATATATCAAAAAATTGAAGAGAGTTTTCAAGATGTCAATTGTGAGTGAGACCCGCTCAACCGATTTTATCTAGCCAAAGCATTAAAAGACCAGATCAACATCTGATGGATTTTCATCCCAATATTTTTATCAAGTCAGCTGGAGTCTAGTCGTTTGACCCGACATCACCAACAATCATAACTTGGCATCATCAAAGATTATGACCCGGCGGAGATGACCCGCCAAGAGCATTGGAGGCAGATTCTATATGAGCAACCCGGCTTCACAGGTTGAAATGGTGTAACCGTGTACGAAGTTCTATTCTCAATGGCATATGGATGTTTTATACCCAATATTTTTTACTTCAAACGACACTGACAAGAAAGACGATTGAGAAGACGACTCGTTCATACGAAGAGCAAACCCGAATTTTCAAGGAGATACTTCATTAAGCCGACCAGTGGAGTGAGCCGGACACTTAACATATTAATTATTCTTATTTCAGGAGCTTAGCATGAATAAACTCAAGCTAACCTGGGGGATAATGTCGGGGATATACTCCGCGGTATAACCCGACCGGAAGTATGACCCGGCCAGGACTTGGCGACTCACTAGTGACCCAGTCGAAACTTGGCAACTTATTGGTGACCCGACTGGCGGGTCAGACGAGCGACAAGGCCCAAGGCCTAACGTGTAAGCCGACTCCAGGAGGCTCACAAGATAAGGCTCAAAGGAGAGAGGATTCCCTCACAAAGGAAACAAGACCCGGATTAGGATTTATGAAAGACTAGTCCTAGTCCTACTCCCAGTAGGACTCTACATGTAAACCTACCCCTTCCACTTATATAAGGAGGGGTAAGGCACCCTTAGAGAGAGATGTTCACAAGTTAAGACAGACACAAGTCATTAGAGATAGACGAATTAGAGGCTCTCAATATTAGAGGTAGCAAGACAACACCCTTGTAACCGAGAGATCTACCTCATCATCAATACAAGACAAGCAGGACGTAGGCTTTTACCTCAATCGGAGGGGCCAAACCTGGGTAAACTCGCGTCTCTCTATTTTGACCAACCCCTCTCAAGCCGCCACATAGTTGTGATGGCCTCACACCTAAGTCCGTTAACGCGGACATCTTGCCGTGACAAATCCACGACAGTACATCTCTACGACTCCTTCACCATCCTTCATCTTGAACTTCTCAAGCTGACTTTGAAGAATATCCAACTTGGATTCTCTCACGGATTCGGTACCTTTGTGCATATCAACCAAAGTATCCCAAATCTCTTTTGCATTCTCAAGACGGCTGATTTTGTTGAGTTCTTCGGGGCATAGGCAGTTGAAGAGAATGTCACATGCTTAAGCATTGTATTGTAACATCTTCAATTCATCCGCGGTCGCTTCGTGATCCGGTTCCCTTCCATCCACAAATAATTAACCTTGCAAGCCAACACGAACAACAGCCCAAACGGCGGGGTTATGACCTAGAATATGCATTAGAATTTTGTGCTTCCAACTAGCAAAATTTGTGCCATCAAAGTACGGACCTCTACAAGATAGTTTCCCTCGCTAGACGCCATGCTCTTCTAGGTTGTGAAACCAATGCAATGGAGACCAAAGCTCTGATACCACTTGTAGGATCGAAAGTATGTCTAGAGGGGGTGATTAGACTACTTGAACAAATAAAAAATTCTACATTTTCCCAATTTTAAGTGTTGGTAGATTTTAGCATTGATAGCAAGTCAAGAACACCCTACACATGCATATCTATGAGTATAGCAGCGGAAAGTAAAGACAAACATAAGTAGTAAATGAAGGGTAGGAGGATCAAACACAATTTGGAGACACGAAGATTTTTCTCGTGGTTCCGATAGGTGGTGCTGTCGTACGTCCATGTTTATGGAGACTTCAACCCATAGAGGGTAATGGTCGCGAGAGTCCACGAAGGGCTCTAACCATGAAGGGTTCCATGAAGAAGCAACCTTATCTATACCATGATGGACTACGTCCATGGAGGACTAGCCTAATTCGGGGTAGATCTTCACGAAGTAGGCGATCTCCTTGCCCTTACAAATTTCTTGGTTCACTCCACAACATGAAGTAGGAGGCTCCCAAGTGACACCTAACAAATCTAGGAGGCACCACCCTCCAAAAGGTAATAGGCTCGACAATGTCAATGAACTCCTTGCTCTTGTGCTTCAAGATGATAGACTCCTCAACACTCAATCATTCTCTCACAGGTTTGTCTTTGGTGGAAGAGATTGATTGGGTGGAAAGCAATTTGGGGAGGCTAGAGATCAAGATTCACATGGTTGGAATGGAATATCTTGATCTCAACACATGAGTAGGTGGCTCTCTCTCAAAAAATCTGATGGGATAAGTGGGGATATGTTCTGAGTGCTTCTCTTGCGAGTGAGTGGTGGTGGAGGGGTATATATAGGCATCTCCAAAAATCCAACCATTACACCTAAAGTGACCAACTTGGTGACACCAATGTGTGAATCTCGGTGGTACCGAGTTGCTCGAAAGGTAGCAACTTTTGAATCTCGGTGAGACCGATATACAAATCTCGACGGTACCAATAAGGTGTCCAACGATCAGAATCCAAATTTTGGTGACGCTGATCCAAAAACTCAGAGCTTCCGGTTTTGTGAATTGAGCTAACAAAAAGTTGGCAAGCTGAACTCGGTGGCACCGAAATGGAATTGGTTGCACCGATGTACTAGGGTTTGGCAGGGGCTCTGTGTGAGGTTGGGAATCGGTGTGACCGAGTGGAAGAAGTTGGTTGCACCGATTATCATGATAAGCTTGGACAGAGATTTGTGGAAGAGTTTGTGGGTGTTTTGGGTGACTATCACTTCTGCACGTGGAGGATCTTATTCACCACCAGTACCTTACCCCCTTTTAATATTATTGGCTTTTCCTATGGACTCAAAGTGGTTTCTCACAAAGTAAAATGTATAGTCCTCTTTGCTTGAAGCTTTTCCCAATCCAATTCCTTTCTTCTAGGGGTTTCTCCACAATCCTTTTGCCAACCTATCATTGGACTTTTCCTGAAATATGCTTAGTGGAAATATTAGTTCAATGATATATATGTTGTTATTAGTTACCAAAACCACCAAGGGAGGAAATGTGTTTTCAGGGGTGGGGGGTGAATAGACTACTTGACCAAATAAAAACCTAACATTTTCCCAAGTTAATTGGTTGGCAGATTTTAGCTACTGTTGCAATCAAGTTCACCCTACACATGCATGTCTACGAGTATAGCAGCGGAAAGTGAAGATAAGCATATGTAAGAAGGAGTGGAGTTTGGAAGATCAAACGCAATTGGAGACACGAAGATTTTTCCCGTGGTTCCGATAAGTGGTGCTATCGTACATCCATGTTTATGTATACTTCAACTCACGAACAGTAACGGCCATGAGAGTCCACAGAGGCCTCCACCCACGAAGGGTCCATGAAACAGCAACCTTCTCTATTCCATGATGGCCTACATCCATGGAGGACTAGCCTTACTCGGGGTAGATCTTTACGAAGTAGGCGATCTCCTTGCCCTTACAAACTTCTTGGTTCAACTCCACAATCATGAAGAAGGAGGCTCCCAAGTGACACCTAACCAATCTAGGAGGCACCACCCTCCAAAAGGTATTAGATGTGGTAGTATGATGAACTCCTTGCTCTTGTGCTTCAAAAAGATAGTCTCCTCAACACTCAATCACTCTCTCATAGATTTGGCATGGGTAGAAGAGATTGATTTTGTGTAAAGCAACTTGGGGAGGCTAGAAATCAAGATCCATATGGTTGGAGTGGATGATCTTGATCTCAACACAAGGGTAGGTGGCTCTCTCTCAGAAAATTGGATATGGCAAGTGGGTGTATGTTCTAAGTGCTTCTATTGCGAGTGAGAGGAGGTGGAGGGGGGGGGGTATATATAGGCTTCTCCAAAAATCCAACCGTTATAACATTATTGCCCAAATCGGTGAAACCGGAGTAAAAACTCGGTTGCACCGACTAGTGCAAAATGTGGCAACTTTGGCGTTTTCGGTGAGACCGATATATGAATCTCGGTGGTACCAATATGGGTGACCTAGGTAGTTACCAAAACTCAATGAGACCGACTCCTCAAACTCGACTGGACCTATTTTAAGAAATTGGTTAATAGAATGTTGGTCATTGGTTTTGTTGTCATCGAGTGGAAAATTTGGTGGTACCGAGACATGGGGTTTGGCTAGGGTTTGTATCTAGTGTAAAACTAGGTGGAACCGGATGGGAAATGTTGGTGCACCGAATTGTGACTTTTGGCTTTGGATAGAAGATTTGTGTGGGAAAGTGGGTGAGTATTTTTGGTGGCTAATCTCTAAGCAACTTGAGCAACGAGATCATCATATTTACTTCATCCCCTTTTAATAGTATTGGCTTTCCTATGGACTCAAAAGTGTTTTTCACAAAATGTAAAATGTAGTCTCCTCAAGTTTGAAGCATGGAGCTTGGCTAGTCCTAATCCTTCCCTTCTTCTTCTTCATGGGAATTCTTCTCACAATCCTTAGCCAATGCTCTTTGTGGACTAAACCTGGAATAAACTAGGTAGAACTATTAGTCCAAGAGACAATGTATGTTGTCATGAATTATCAAAACAACCAAGGGAGCATACGTGCTTCCAATCTCCCCCTTTTTGGTAATTGATGACACCATAAAATCAATGCTTCAAATTAAGGTATGAAAGATATAATGAAGACTTTGAGAGACACATGACTAAGATAGGCTTCCCTAAATGTGTGTAATCCTTTTAAAAGGATAATTGCTTTGGACTGCATGGACACACACATAATAGGAAAGATAAGATAGGTCATGTGTATCAGATCATGTGTATCTTGGCTATATGCATCAATTATATGTGAATGATGTATCTCCATGTTCAAGATTCTCTCTTGCAAACAATATGTGGAAGAAGCAAGAGATCATCCTGACCAAGGATATGATGCATATACTTACCTTGAAGTTCTTGTGCATTCTAATAGTAGAAACACACTCAAGGAAACAATGTTAGGTAACACAAGAGTACTCTACTTATACAAATGAAAAGAATTCAAAAGTACCAAGATATGGAATACATATAGAACATAATATTTCATAAGATTGACATGTCTCCAAAGCATTTAGAACTCTCTCCCTTGAGTATGAATTGTAATACTTCCTCTCCCCCTGAATCTTAGCATGTAGATACTGGGAGTAGATAGGGTGAGAAAGTCTAACAAAGTAAATAGAGTTAAAATACATTTTATATCTCCTTAAATGATAGAATAAATTTGGTCTGCTCTCTCCCCCTTAAGTGGTGTTTCTCCACTTCATGATATTTCTCCCCCTTTGGATAAGCATAAACTTCGATATTCCTCCCTTATATTGATATTCTTCCCCTATTTATTCTCCCCTGTAGACAAGCATAATCTTAGATATTCTCCCCCTTTGGAATTAATTTCCAAAAAGGGTTAGAGGGTAAGGGATCCTTGAGAATAAGGGTCAAAGAGAGTTGGGATCATAGGAAATAAGGATCATAGAGAGCATTTAGGACTAAGGGATCCTTGAGTACAATTTCTCCCCCTTCTATTATGTAAAAGCTTTTAAGATTTCTCCCCCTTTTGACATAGGGATCCTTGAGTACAATTTCTCCCCCTTCTATTATCTGAAAATAGCAAATTCGATGAGGGATGTCTTGAAGATAGCAAATTCGGTGGCTCTGAGGCAAATAAATCGGTGGAACTAAGAAGTGATTGTGCAACCTGTCTGCATGATCGGTGACACCAAGTTATCTGGATCGGAGGGTCCGAAATGCAAAACAGAAATTTTGAAAAGTTTGTCAAAAGCAATTTCTTAGAGAGTCTCACATTATTCAAGAAAATTTGCAAAAGGATTTGTAATGAATTCTCAAAAGGTTTTGCAATGAATTTTCAACTAGATGGAGATTGGTGGTTCTAAGAAAGCACGCAACTAAAAGAATGAACCAAAAAAGATACTTCATCTAGATGATGGTCGGTGATAAGGTCACCTATATTAGAGTATATTGACTTAGGATCCAAGCAAGAATACTTGATCATAGGTCATACTCTATGTTAAGCTCAAAATGGGGTTACCATTTTTCGATTAAGCGTTTTAATGTTTTCATATCACTTGAGTTCCTTTATCTCATGTCTTGGAGTAAAGCTATTTCAAGGATATGATCACATACCTTTGAATGATTTAGATGACGTAGCATGTAGGAGAACTTGTTGTGGATGCTCAATGTTAATGAAGTTCATCTTAGTTGGGAACAATTCTTGGTCGTTTTGGTTCTCTTTTCACCTACATGGGTTAGTCATGCAAGAAAGAACAAGATATATATAAATGACATGAATGAAGCTTGTTTATCAAAAGATTGTCAACAATATGGTTGTGTTGTCTTCTTCCTTCCATCATCAAAGAAGGGTTGTGGATACTTGGTCATGACAAGATTGCTTGTGATATGAGTTGATGGCAATCTTGTGGAGTGTAGTTCTTCCAAGTATCTACAAAGGGTTAGATGCAATACAAGGGAGCATATATTTCCAAGGTATATGATAATGTCATATCAAGTGTATCATGGAATAGTCATGTAAGCTCATGCCCTTGCATGCATCCAAGTGAGTCTAGCTCAAGTTTGAAGCATCAATGATGTTCAACTCACTCTTTAAGTGGCAAAACACTTTCTCATCAAGTGGCTTAGTAAAGATATCAGCCAACTGCTTGTTAGTACAAACATGTTTGAGATTGATATCTCTTTCGGCAACATGATCATGAATGAAATGATGTCGAACTTGAATATGCTTAGTTCGAGAATGTTGCATGGGATTATGAGCAATTTTAGTAACACTCTCATTGTCACACAACAATGGTACATGTTTCACATGTATGCCATAATCCTTAATAGTTTGAGTCATCCATATCATTTGCGCATAACATGATCCGATAGCAATGCATTATGCTTTGGCAGTAGATAAATATACCGACTTTTGTTTCTTGGATGACTAAGACACAAGAGATCTACCGAGAAATTGGCAAGTACCCGAGGTGGATTTTCTGTCAACCTTGTCTCTGGCATAGTCCGAGTCAGAATAGCCAACGAGGTTAAAATAAGATCCATTGGGATACCAAATGCCAAAGTTTGGTGTATGTATCAAGTATCTCACAATTCTTTTCACGGCCTTAAGATGACACTCTTTAGGAGCAACTTCATATCTAGCACACATGCACACACTAAGCCTAATATCGAGATGGGAGGCACATAGATATAGCAATGAACCGATCATTGATCGATAAACCTTTTGATCAACCGATTTGTCCTCCTTGGTGAGGTAAACATGTCCACTAGTAGGCATATGAGTTTTCATACCTTTACATTCTTGCATTTTGAACTTCTTGATCAAGTCCTTGGTGTACTTGGTTTGAAAGATGAAGGTTCGTTCTCTTGTTTGCTTGATTTGCAAACCAAGGAAAATTTTCAGCTCACACATCATGGGCATCTCATACTTCTCGGACATCAACCTTCCAAATCTCTAACTAAATTATGGGTTAGTAGATCCAAAGATAATATACTCATAAATTTGGCACACAAATAATTCACCATTAACTCTTTTCGTGAATAAGGTTGCGTCAATTTTACCAATTTCAAAACCCTTTTTAGTGAGAAACTTTGTTAAGCATTTATACTAAGCATGTGGAGCTTGCTTACGACCATAAAGAGCTTTACGAAGCTTGTAGACATGATTAGGTTTCTTAGGGTTCACAAAACCGGGGGGTTGCTTAACATAGACTTCTTCCTCAAACTCCCCATTTTGAAATGCACTTTTAATGTCCATTTGATAAAGTGTGATGTCATGGTGATCGGCATAAGCAAGTTATATATGAATAGCTTCAAGTCTAGCAACAGGGGCATAGGTCTCACCGTAGTCCATACCTACGACTTGCGTGTAGCCTTGAGCCATGAGAGGTGCCTTGTTGTGTACGATTTGACCGTCTTCGTCCTGCTTGTTATGAAACACCTATTTTGTACCAATGACGTTTTGCTCATCTTTGGGCTTCTCCATTAGTGTCCACACTTCGTTCATCTCAAAGTCGTGTAGCTCCTCGTGCATAGCGTTCACCCAATCCGGGTTCTGAAGAGCTTCTTCCCCCTTCATAGGCTCAATACTATAGATAAATGAGTAATGCTCGCAAAAGTTAGCTAAGAGAGTTTTAGAGCAAGTGATCCTCCAGGTTTGAATGTCACCGACGATTTTCTCCAAGGGATGATTCCTGTTCACTCTTGCTCGAACTCGAGGTAGATTTTTCCTATTTGATTGTGGAGCTTCCTCCTCCTCATCTTCTTCTTCATTATTGTTTTTGAAGGTTTCATCTCCTTGAGGTGGTGGTGAAGGAGGTTGATCTGGATCATCATGATGTACTTCTTCCTCCTCTTCATCTTGTCATGTACCGCTTGTGGATGCTTGCATGTCGTTTTGTGGTTCTCCTTGACGCAAAGTAGGAGCTTCCACTTGTGTTGATGAAGTACTTTCCTTCACCTCCGTGGGACGAATCTTGCCAACAGGCAAGTCTTGGATGGCTTCCGAAGGTTTCTTATCTCCTACATCATTTGGCAATTGTTTGACTTGCAAACCATTAGATTTATCAAACTTCACATCTACCATTTCTTCAATTTTCCGAGTGAAGTTGTTATAGACACGGTAAGTGTGAGAGTTTGATCCGTAACCGAGTATAAAACCTTCATGAGATTTAGGAGCAAATTTAGAACGACGATGCTTATCAAGAATGTAACACTTGGAGCCGAATACCCGAAAGTATCCAACTTGAGGCTTGTTAACGGTGAGTAGATCGTATGTCGTTTTACCGAGAAGCTTGTGTAGATAGATTCGTTTTGTAGCATGCCAATTTGTTTCCATGGATTCTACCCAAAAGTGTCTTGGCGTCTTGTATTCGTCAAGCATCATTCTGGCCATCTCTATGAGAGTTCGACTCTTCCTCTTAACAACTCCATTTTGTTGAGGCGTGTACATAGCCTAGAACTCATGTGAAATCCCTTCTTTGTCAAGGAAGGAATCCACATTTGTGTTCTTGAACTCCGAACCATTGTCGCTCTGAACTTTCTTGATCTTCACTTCAAACTATTTTTGCGCTTTGCGAGAGAAGTTCTTGACGATCTTTTGCACCTGCGACTTATCATCAAGAAAGAATACCCATGTAAATCTGGAAAAATTATCAACTATAATTAGACTAAAGGAATTTCCACCGAGTCTCTGATAAGCATTGGGACCAGAAATATCCATATGAAGCAACTCGAGTGGTCTCCTAGTAGTCATGATATTCTTTACGAGATGACTTCCACCTAGTTCCTTTCTAGCTTGACAAGCACTACAAAGTCTATCTTTGTCAAATATAACATCTTTAACACAAAGTATATGATCACCTTTGATGAGCTTGTGTAGGTTACACATACCAACATGTCCTAGCCTTCTATGCCAAAGCCATCCTCTAGAAGATTTTGCAATAAGGCAAGTATGAGGTTTGGATATCTTAGTGAAGTCAACAATGTATAAATCACCTCTATGGAAACCGGTAAAGACCATGCTATGATTGTCTTCACGAAACAGTTGGCAATCTACTTTGGTAAATAGCACATTAAAACCGAAGTCGGCAAGTCTAGATATGGAAATAAGATTGGAGCCAAGGGATTCAACAAGCATGAAATTTTGAATAGAACTATCATGAGATATGGCCACCTTACCAAGACCGAGTACCTTACCCTTGGAGTTGTCTCCAAAGTCACATATCTTCGCGGACCATGGTTTGGTGTGATCTCTTGAAACATGTCTCTATTTCCGGTCATGTGATCGGTGCACCCACTATTGAGTATCCACTCTTTTCCTCCGAACATGTAATCCTTGAAGTTTTCCATGAGACTTAGACTCTTCATAGACTTCTCACACTTAATGTCGAAGAACTCATCTTCATCATAGTAGCCGTGTTCCACATTGTCATCATCAAGTGGGATATCCTCGTCATAAGACACAAGAGATTCATTAGGGATGTGATCATGACAATCTTCAAATTTACGAATGTGAATGGCTTCGACAATGATGTTATTGATAGTTATGACATCTCCTTTAGCACGCATGAGGTCTCTTAGCTCAAATAGATAATCATCAAACTTAGGATCACTAGGCATCATTTTGTGAAAAGCAACAGATTTATGAAGAATTTCATTAAGATTACTCAATGAATAATTTGGACATCGTTTCTCCAGATCATTCCACAAAGTATAAGCACATTCAAAATTCTTCATTTGATCAAGAACGATTCTCGGCAATCCTCTAATAATAAGATTAATAGTTCTAACATTACAAATCATGTCAATTTCTTCTTCGTGTGTGGTATGTAAGGGATAAATGGGAGGTACATAGGGGCTCTTAACATACTTGCTCAAATGGAATTGATTGAATAACTTAAGCATCTCATATTTCCATTGACTATAGTATTCCCCATCGAGAATGGGCACTCTACAACTAAGACTCCCCAAACTAGACATGTCCATCTTCATCCAATGATGATTAAACCAAGGCTATGGATACCAAAGCTCTGATACCAATTGTGGGATCACTAGAAGGGATGTCTAGAGGGGGGGGGGTGAATAGACTACTTGACCAAATAAAAACCTAACCTTTCCCCAAGTTAATTGGTTGGCAAATTTTATCTATTGTTGCAAATCAAATTCACCCTACACATGCATGTCTATGAGTATAGCAGCGGAAAGTAAAGACAAGCATATCTAAGAAGGAGTAGAGGTAGGAAGATCGAACACAATTGGAGACACGAAGATTTTCCCCATGGTTCTGATAGGTGGTGCTATCGTACATCCACGTTTATGGAGACTTCAACCCATGGAGGGTAACAATCATGAGAGTCCACGAAGGGCTCCACCCACGAAGGGTCCATGAAGTAGCAACCTTGTCTATTCCATGATGGCCTACGTCCACGGAGGACTAGCCTTACTCGAGGTAGATCTTCACAAAGTAGGCGATCTCCTTTCCCTTACAAACTTCTTGGTTCAACTCCACAATCACGAAGAAGGAGGCTCCCAAGCGACACCTAACCAATCTAGGAGGCACCACCCTCCCAAAGGTAATAGATGTGGTAGTATGATGAACTCCTTGCTCTCATGCTTCAAAAAGATAGTCTCCTCAACACTCAATCATTCTCTCATAGATTTGGCATGGGTAAAAGAGACTGATTGGGTGGAAAGCAACTTGGGGAGGCTAGAAATGAAGATCCATATGGTTGGAGTGGATGATCTTGATCTCAACACAAGGGTAGGAGGCTCTCTCTCTCAGAAAATTGGATATGACAAGTGTGTGTATGTTATGAGTGCTTATCTTGCGAGTGATATAAGGTGGATGGGTATATATAGGCTTCTCCAAAAATCCAACTATTACAACATTATTGCCCAATTCGGTGAAACCGGAGTTAAAACTCGGTTGTACCGACTAGTGCAAAATGTGGCAACTTTGGCGTTTTCGGTGAGACCGATATATGAATCTCGATGGTACTGATATGGGTGACCTAGGCAGTTACCAAAACTAGGTGAGACCGATTCCTCAAACCCTAGGATTGTGAGACAGACTGTTGGTCACTGGTTTCGGTGGCACCGAATGAAAACCTCGGTGGGACCGGGTGGGAAATGTTGGTTTCATCAAATTTTGACTTTTGGTTTTGGAAGAAAATTTGTGTGAGAAAGTGGGTGAGTATTTTTGGTGGCTAATCTCTAAGCACTTGAGCAACCAGATCATCATATTTACCTCATCCCCTTTCAATAGTATTTGCTATCCTATGGATTCAAAAGTGATTTCTCACACAATGTAAAATGTAGAGTCCTCAAGCTTGAAGCATGAAGCTTGGCCAATCCTATTCCATCCCTTCTTCTTCTTCATGGGAATTCTCCTCACAATCCTTGGCCAATCCTCTCTGTGGACTAAACCTAAAATAAACTAGCTAGAACTATTAGTCCAAGAGACAGTGTATGTTGTTATGAATTATCAAAACGACCAAGGAAGCATATGTGTTTTCAGCAAGCGCTTGAGGCTAACCGGATCGAGGAGGACCCAAGTGGGTCGGCGTGGACCGCGCCCTCGCCTTGTCGGCTGCGGGGGACTCCGTCCACATCCCTCTCTTTGTCCCCGAGCCTCCCCTACCACCGTCGAGCCCAAGGAGAAGGCCACGACATCCCAGAAGCGCTCACCACCTCCGCCATCTTGGCCAGAGGAGAAATACGAGTGGGCGGGCGTGGTTTGCGAGTGGGTGAGCGCCCCGCCCGTCTACTACAATGCCATGCCAGAGGAGGAGGCAACCCACCTCGAGGAATGGAGGCAGCGCTGGCTCGCCAAGGAGGAGGTGGATGGCCTGCAACAGATGCAATGGGAAAAGGAGGAGGAGGCGCTATGCCTTGAGGAGGAAGAGGAGGAGCGCGCCTAGCTTTCCGCAATGCCGCCGCCACAGCAGACGCCGGATGAGGCTGCCTTGGCAGCCTACCAGGCGACATTCGAGTGGGCTGGGCCGGCCCCCACCTTCATCGACCTCTCCGGCGACGATGAAGATAACAAGGGCAAGGGCAAGGTGGACGGCTAGGGAAGCATACGGGCGCGGACATTTTTTTGTTTTTATTAATGTTTAATTATGTTTTTAGTGGACATTGGCCGGTGGTTGACTGGCCACGTATGTTTAATTATGGTTTTATTTACGCTTTCATGAGGCCACGTGTTTTTTTTAACAGACACAATTTTGGGTCTCGCTTCCGTTGGATGCACCAACTGACCCAAATAAAAAAGCACGCGCCTGTCCGCCTGGCCGACCCAAACGGACGAAAAGCGGACAAAACGCGCGTTCGTTTGGGTCACTCGGTTGGAGGTGCTCTAACCGCCAAGCATGAGGGACACCACTATTCATTCATGCCTCTCCGGACCATCGCGCCTATTGGATGCATCCCCTCCAACTATATGTATTTGTAATCAATCACTAATAAAGGAAATTCACTTTGTATCTTTGTCTATGGTCTCTCGTGTTTCACTTTATAATTTATAATACATTATCAACACTTCACTCTCTGTTAACAACACTTCACTCTAGTTTTGATGGTGTCCCGGCGACGTCGGGAAGGCCATTCAAGGACGCAGTATTCCACGGATCACGGCACGGTCCCATCGAAACTAGGGGCGGCGACCGGCGCAGCCAAGGCCCTTGGCCGTCGGCCGATGTGCCGTGAAGCCCTCCACGCGAGCGCACAGGGCGGGTGGCGGCTTCCCATCTCCCCGTGTGGCAGCGCCCTCAAGCGTGTTGTGCACTCCTGGTATCGTTCTCCATTGCAGCTCCGGTCGGCAGCCTCGTCGAGAAAGTTGTATATTTGCCACTTTAAATACCGGCTTCTCAAAATTATCACTTCCAACCTTGGCTTCGCAAAATTGCCACTCTTTTTGTTGGCTCCTTGAATACCATACCACTTACTTCCTTTTAGTGATTTTCTTTTTTCCTTTTACATTTATAAGCATAGGAAAAGACCAAACTACCCTGATTATATGTGCACATTACATGTGAGTATCTGATTACTTGTATCGAGCAGACAAGAACGAGCCACAAAAAGCATCATCGTCCTGGGACGACGCCGCCCGCCCGATCACCATCGCCGCTCGTCCCGCCTGACCACCGTCGTCGCTATCTTCGCCCGACCGTGGTCGCCGCTCGCCCCGTGTGCCCGTGTGCCATAACTGCTCAGGTAGGTCGCCTGCTCGGCGCTCGCGCCGCTCGTCCCGGTCGCCTGACTACTCGACTGGGATGAGGGGGCGAGTGAATTGCAAAAAAAAACAGCACATTTGAAGTTTGTGTTCGGATTTGCCACCACATTCCTAGCGCGTCCCAAAAATCTACCACTTTGCTTGTAAATTTTCTCAATAAACACAAATGACCGTTTTGCGGCAGTTAACACGACTTCTTACATGCGTGGCCCACCAATCAGGTGCCACATCAGTCAAACCAGACGGCGACGGTCGTTAGGTTAGCCCCTTACTCCATCCCTCTATTTCCAATTCCTCTCTCTCTCTCTCTCGGCATTGCGACGGAGGCTCAACCTAGTGGCGAGGCCGATACGACAGGCGGCGGAGGGATGGGAGGCGATGGTGATGGCTTCTCAGAGGTGGACAACTAGCTCGGTGATAACCCACAAGTGTAGGGGATCATTTGTAGGCTTTTTCGATAAGTAAGAGTGTCGAACCCGACGAGGAGCTAAAGGTAGAATTACTATTCTCTCAAGTTCTATCAACCACCGATACAACTCTACGCACGCTAATGCTTGCGTTACCTATAACAAGAATGAAACTACTTTGCGGGAATAAAACTAGAAGTACTTTGCAAGATAATAAAGAATGTGGAAATAAAAGTTAGTTGATGTTTTAATAAAAGAACAATAAAAGTAAATTGTTTTGTAGCAAGCTTTTTGTGTAACGCAAGAGAAAGGTTGTCCCTAGGCAATTGAATATGATACGATAGTTACTTGTTATTTGCAATGAGGGAGAGGCATGAGCTAACATACTTTCTCTACTTGTATCATATGCACTTATGATTGGAACTCTAGCAAGCATCCGCAACTACTAAAGATCATTAAGGTAAAACCCAACCATATCATTAAGTATCAAGTCCTCTTTACTCCCATACGCAACAACCCACCTATTCGGGTTTGTGCTTCTGTCACTCACGCAACCCACCATACGCAAATCATGAACATATTGCAACACCCTATAGAGAGGATCTCTCAATTTTTCATGGCATAGAGGGCACCATAGGATAACACCATATCAACATACGACTCACATCCATAACATCATACCACAATTAACCCATAGGACAAAATATATCTACTCAAACATCATAGGATAGCCAAATATCATTGGGAAATAATATATGGAGTTGAGCACCATGTTTAAGTAGATATTATAGCGGCAAAGAGAGGTGTTACACCGCTGCAAGAGGGGGAGAGAGTTGATGTTGACAGCGGCAAGATTGTTGATGTAGATTGCCGTCACGATGATTGTGTCGGCGGCGTTTCGGCGCCATCGAGGGAGAGGGGGAGAGAGCCCCCTCCCCTTCTTCTTCCTTGCTCCCCTAGATGGGAGGAGAGTCCCCCTCTGGTCCATGGCCTTCATTGAGGCAGAGGGGCGGGAGCCCCTCCGAGATGGGATCTCTCTCTCTGTTCTCTTCTGTTTCACGTTTATGTTCTCTGGCCAAAAACCGTTTCTTATATTTTTGGAGATCCGTAACTTCGATCGGGCTGGAATTTTGAGGGGATTTTTATCCAAAAATTAGCTTTCTTGCTCCCGAAGGAGAGCCCCAACCGACCTACGAGGTGGCCACCCTCTAACAAGGCGTGTTTGGGCCCTAGCCCGCACCTTGGTATGCCGTGCCCACCATGGGCCTACGTTTGCATTGATCCCACTTCTAAAAATTGACAATATTCCAAAAAAATCTCCATAAATTTTTATCGCATTTGGACTTCGTTTGATATGGAATTCTGCAAAACAAAAAACACACAAAAAACTGGAACTGGCACCGGGCACTGGATCAATAGCTTAGTTCAATAAATGATATAAATTGTTGCCAAAAGTATGTGAAAGTTGTATAATATTGGCGTGAAACAATCAAAAATTATAGTTACGACGGAGACCTATTAGCATCTCCAAACTTAATTCCTGCTCGTCCTTGAGTAGGTAAATGATAAAAAAGATAGTTTTTGATGTGGAATGCTACCTAGCATAATCTTGATCATATATCTAATCATGGCATGAATATTAAGACATGAGTGATTCAAAGCAATAGTCTAGTTTTGATATAAAGACATTAATACTCAGGCATCCCAACAAACAATCATGTCTTCCAAAATATTAAGGCTAAAGAACGCTATCCCTACAAAATCATATAGCCTTCTCATGATTTGTGTTCTCAACACAAAGTATAAATCATGTATTACCCCGGTGTGAGCCAAGCAATTGGTCATACTTTTTAACGCGCCTCAGCATTTTCAACTCTCATGCAATACATGAGCACAAGCCATGGATATAGCACTATGGGTGGAATAGAATGCGGTGGTATGTTTCAAAGGGGTAAAAGTGGAGAAGAAAGTCTCGCATCAACTAAGCATATCAACGGGATATGGAGATGCCCATCAATAGATATGAATGTGAGGAGTAGGGATTGCCATGCAACGGATGCACTAAGAGCTATAAGTGTATGAAAGCTCAATATGAAAACTAAGTGGGTGTGCATCTAACTCTATAAAGAAAAATAACCGCTAGTATATGAAAGTGACAACATAGGAGACTCTCTATATGAAAAACATGGTGCTACTTTGAAGCACAAGTGTGGAATTAGCATGCCCCTTCTCTCTTTGTCTCTCATCTTTTTTTCTTTTCCTTCTTTTCTCTTTTTTCTTTTCCCCCTTTTTATTATTTGTCGTTCGGAGTCTCAGCCCGACTTGTGGGGGAATCATAGTCTCTGTCATCCTTTCCTCACTGGGACATGCTCTAAAAATGAATAACGACAATCACCACACTTCTATTTACTTATACCTCAATATTACAACTTGATACCTAGAACAAAATATGATTCTGTATGAATGTTGTGTACTGATCTAGCATAGCAAAGATATCAAAAAATGGACAAGCCATGGAAACATCATGCTAGATATCTTACGATCATGTAAAGCAATATGGCAATGAATGCTAAAGTCATCGAAACGAAAACCGTGGAAGTTGCATGGCAATATATCTCGGAATGGCTATGGAAAAGCCATAATAGGTATGTATGGTGGCTGTTTTTAGGAAGATATAATAAGGCTTATGTGTGATAGAGCTATCATATCATGGGGTTTGGATGCACCGGTGAAGTTTGCACCGACTCTCGAGGTGAGAAAGGGCAATGTGCGGTACCATAGAGGCTACGAAATTGCGAAAAGGTAAGAGTGCGTATAATCCATGGACTCACATTAGTCATAAAGAACTCACATACTTATTGCAAAAGTTTATTAGCCCCCGAAGCAAAGTATTACTACGCATGCCCCTAGGGGGAGGTTGGTAGGAGTTAACCATCGTGTGCCCCGACCTTCACACAAAGATAGACAATCAATGATAAATTGTGCTCCAACTTCCTAGCATAATGGGAGACTATACATGCATGCTTCGAGAATCACAAACCTTAACACCAATATCTTACTAAACACAATCATCCACTAGTACATCCCACATATTATATCTCTATTTCGCAAAACTATTGCAAGGAATCAAACATATTATACTTAGTGATCCATAAGTTTTATGTAGGATTTTATGACTAACCATGCAAATGACCAATTCCTATTGACTCTCTAAACAGATATAAGTGAATCAAGAGAGTTTAATTATTTCTACAAAAGACCATGCTCTAATAAATATAAGTGAAGCAAAAGAGCATTCTTCAAATAACGGTTTTCTATGTGAAGAGAAACATGCAATCCAAACTTCAAATGATATTAGTGAAGCACATGAAGCATTCTATAAGGCCATACTCAAAAGATATAAATGAAGTGCAATGAGCATTCTATAAATCAGCCATGGACTATACCATACCAGCATGGTGCATAAAAGAAAAGGGAAGGTACAAAAGACGCTCCAAGATTTACACATATCACATGAATGAAACGAATCCGAAAACATACCGATACTTGTTGAAGAAAGATGGGATGCGTTTTGGGGCATTCCAAAGCTTAGACGCTTGAGTATCCTTGGATTTTTATTTGGGGTGCCTTGGGCATACCCAAGCTTGAACTCTTGCCTCTCCTCCTCCTCATATCGAGACCTCCTCGATCTTTGAACATTTCATCTACACAAAACATAATAGAAGACTGGTAAAATCCGTTAGTATAATAAAGCAAAATACTATTTTAAATACTGTTCCAAACCCATTCATATTTTATTTTTGCGTTACCCCTACTGTATTATAACTTTTCCATGGTTTATACCACCGATAAAATCGATAGTTTCATCAAAACAAGCAAAATAATGCATCAAAAATAGAATCTGTCTTAAACATGACAGTCTGTAGTAATCTGAACTTTGACCATACTTTTGTAACTCCAAAAATTGTGAAACATTAGGAAAAGGTAAAGAATTAGTATATAAATATTGTGTTAAATTTTTAGATCATTCTCACGTTCCAGTAAAATATGAAACTTCATGCATTGGGAACAAAGTTTCTGTTTCAGATTCAGCATTGCTTCTACTCATCTTATGAACCATCCTAAATGCAAATCTTGGCACGATAATATAAAAATCACACAACAAAAACAAAAGACTCTCTAAAACTTCCGGTTTGTTTCCCTGGTAGCACTTTCTTTAAAGCCATTAAGCTAGGCATAAAGTGCTCAAGTAATGGATCCACCCAGATCCCAAGGTATATCAAAGCCAATTTTGATTAACAATGATTTGTAATTTAGTAGTGAGCACAAGGTGATATATATCATGTAACAACGAAGTCTAACTCTCTTCCTACGCATTGGCATGTCATACAAGAATAATTCATTCACAACAAGTAAAGGTCAATGCATAGTATAAGTAGTTTCCTGCAATTTTATAGTATTGGAAACATAGATAGGTGAAGATGTAGTTCCTCTCTCAAAATAATTGCACGTAGGAGCAGCAAGCACATGCATATTATATTCATAAACATTATCATGTGTAGTAGCAAGACACAACCCATCAATAATCCTTAACAAGAGCAAAATTCTCTGATATAGTATAGTTTGGAGAATTCAAAAAGATAATAGGATTATCATGTGTGGGTGCAATAGCAACAATTTCATATTTAACATAAGGAACTATAGCAAGTTCATCTTCATAAGCATAGTTCATATTGGCATCTTGGCCAGAAGCATAGGAAGTATCAAGTTCATCAAAAAGGGATATTTCAAAAGAATATAAAGGATCATGGCAATCATCATAGCATTCATCCTTCAGTATGTGCGAAGGGAGATTAAATAATGTATGAGTTGAATGTTGGGGAACGTTGCATGGGAAACAAAAAATTTCTATCCACGCGCAAGATCTATCCATGGAGATGCATAGCTACGAGAGGGGGAGTGTGTCTACATATCCTCGTAGATCGCTAAGCGGAAGCGTTAATAAACGCAGTTGATGTAGTCGAACGTCTTCGCGATCCAATCACGATCCGTCCCGCCATCCAATCACGATCCATCCCGATCTAGTGCCGAACGGATGACACCTCCGTGTTCAACACATGTATAGCTCGATGATGTCTCCACCTCCTCGATCCAGTGAGCGAGGGAGGAGTAGCAGATGAGTTCTCCGGCAACACGATGATGTGGCGGCGGTTGTAATGCCCAAGATATGCTCCTATCCTTATTTAGGCATGAGGACCTCGACAGGGATAGAGGCACATCTTGTTGCTTCACAAGTGCAATAAACATTGCATCATGTATGAAGAGATGAGTATATGAGTTGGCTTACACTCGCCACAAGCTAAATTACAAGTTCACACAATTATTCAAGCATCATACACAAGACAGGGTCCGTCTGCGGACAAAATCAAATGAAGAAAAGAAGCAACATAAAGCTGACTTGCTATCCCAAGGATCACGACCATGGCCTCTCTACTCATCGGGGTACGTGACATACATCCGGCCACGTTATTCATCGTACTCCCACTGGAGCTGAGTCACATCTTCTGCCATATACTCATCAACACATGCACCTGTATTGTTGTAATCTGTGAGCCACAGGGACTCAACAATCATGTAACCCGAGCACCAAAACTATGTAAGCTTTTGGGTTTGGAAGGGGTAAGTGTTGAGGTTGCAGCAAGCACTAAGCATGTATTTGGTGTCTATCTTACGAGAACATGAATGTAAATATGGTGGTCTACGAAAGACGATCGAGAACTACCATGATCACAAAGTGATCCTGAACACCTACCTACGTCAAACATAACCCCACCGTGTTCTCTCTCGGTTCATGTTCACGAGCAGAGACCATCAAGGTTACGCACACAGTTGGTGCATTTTATTAGGGTTAACTTCAAGTTGGCTATAACGATTGTTAATCAAAATATCCAAGTTGCCACATAACCGCGGGCATGACTTTCCGAAAGATTTAACCCTGCATGGGTGCTCCAACAAATCCACCACAAATTAACCACACGCCATGGGAATAACCTCGACCACGGATCTCATGATCTTCCTAGGCAATTCCAAAGGAAAAACCCACACCTCGAGATAGCCCGAAGAAGATCAGAGTTCCTCACGCAAGACATTCGAGAAAGGTAAAACAAGTCTAGCAAGACCGCCCGACGTGTCGACGAACCCGATAAGAGTCGTGTATCTCGTTCTCAGGACATGACGGATGAACGATGGTTACCACACCAATCAACGAGTTGCCCTGGGCGGCGTTAATAAGCTGCTCTGGGTTGGACCAACACTCATGAGGAGCACTGGCCTGGGTTGTTGATTAATTATCCATGGGGTTGCAAATCCCTATGCATTTTTAGTAGGTTGTTAAGAAAATATAGTACCAAAGTTGGGTCTTGCCAGACAAGCTTTAATCTTAAACGAATAATCAAGGGGTCCCCATAACAACCCCAAGCATGTTTGGAGCGCAAAATATGGAACATAACATCGGTAACAAGTAACTATGGCGGCAAAAGTGGAACAAAACACCGAGCAAAAGGCCAAGCCTTCCACCATACCAAGATATATAGGTGCATTAAATTAAATAGCAATAAATATTGTGATATCTCCATATCTCCATGTTATCACATGGAAACAACAAACACCTGCATCTAAGAACGCTATAAGAGGGGCCGAGCAGCGCTATCTTAGCCAAACAAGGTTTGCTAGGTGGTGTAGGGGTTAGAGGATTTCATGGCAATGTAGGAGGCCGTACATTCAAGTGGTAGTTAACGAGAACATAGCGATAACAGCGAGTCATCTAGCAAAGCAAAAATAGTGTCGGGATCCGGGTACGATCATCTTGTGTGTTGGTTCTTCAGAGGGACAAAGAGCTGGGTCCTCGTAGTTGTACTCTCCTAGAACCTCGTACTCAGGTTCAACACTCGCGTCTACCCAAAGAGAAACATAAACAAATAAACAACCAAGCATGGTGCAATGCACAAACAAGATGATGCATGATCCATATTAGTGCATTTGACATGGCAACCTAAGCTAGTCATGTTTCTCATGCAACTATTAGGTTGATTAGTATTCTGGATAGAACCACAGGTTTAGTTGTATGAACATGCATTACCATGGAAAATATGGATGTGTCATGCAAAATCGATGCAAATTCATATGTAGAACGTAGTAAACGAAGTAATGGTTCTCACGCTATGCCCATGACAAGGTACAAAGACAAAACACAAGAGAAGGAATACCATGGGCTATTCCTTGGTGTTCCAAGGTAGCCACTGGATAGGAAATGAAAAACCAATCACAATAGAGCCAAAGATCAAGCAAAACAATGGGGCACAACTCCCACAAGCCACACCACAACATCCTCTCCAAAACAGCAACATAGCAACTTGCACAACAAATATCTAGAGCTATAGGAGGTTTCCAACCACAAACAAAGTATTTACAGAAACTACATAACATGCTTAACAAATCATCCAACTACACAAACTTGATAGGAATCAAGGATCACTAGGCATGAAGCTCAAAAGATGGCATAATGAAACCGATTCTAGGGACTTAGAGAAAATCACAGTTTTCCGGAATCTGAGTTAAGCTGATAGCAATTTCACAGCAGAAAAAAATGATGCTAGATACCACCTCATGGAATGAAAATTAATAGGATGATAGAGGACAACATCTACTACAAAACACTAGCACTGAGCTTGAGCTAAAACACAACAGAACACTTGGTAGCATCCCCTAAACATGGCATGAAAATAACTACAGATTATCAGAGTTAGACAAAATTCACAAGGGGGCAAACATGGCACTTGTTGACAGAATAACATTTTGACAACAATTTTTATATAAGATGCAAAGGTCAAATTCATAAGATCTTGGCACACATCTACATAGGAAGACAAGCACAACAATGCATATATTTGTGCCAACTCCAAAGGAACACTATATCCATGGTAATCATTAACACACATGGGAAGAAAAATAACAATTCTAACACTTAGAAATATTTGAGCAATGAAAACATAATATTTCATTAGCATGTTTACAACAAGAAACCCAGTAAACCACAAGTTTATCATGGAAGGAAAAATACCAGGGCCTAGTGCCCACAAAACACTACCACTTTCATGTTGACAAGTACATCATAGCATGCATGAATTAAATCCTACAAAAATCACAAAATGCCACTTCATCACAAATAATATTTTCACAAGGTTGCTTCAATGACAAAACTAATTACACCACCGAATTCCTGGGATTTTTCTACCCCCAAAACATGTATCAGACGCCTATGTTTCTACAGAAAAATCACCCATCACACTAAAAGTAAACAATACAAAAAAACCTAATTGACTTATAAGTCAATTCTTGCCCTATTTGGCTACTGCCAAATCTGGCCATGTCCATATTTGGATATTCCCTAATCTGGCAATAATCTAAACAGAGAATAATATCAACACAAAATATGTGAAAAAGGGGGGCCACTTGGCAGTGACACCAGGCCCCCTAGCAGCTGACAGGTGGGACCAGGGGCTCACTATTAGGCTAGAACAAATAAATGGAAAAAAGGGGTTGGCTGGGTTTCAAACCCGGGTCTCCCAGGTAGAGACTCGCGGGCACAACCACTGGGCTAGGAGGGGTTCCCTACTAGGAGAGGGGCTCGTGGCCTTATGACCCGGCTCCTCTTGCGGGTCTTCTTCTTCCCGACGATAGGGAGGGAAACGACATCACCAGCGAGCGGGCCGGTCACATCCGGCGAGGCGGGGTGCCGGCGGGGGTGCGGGCTTGGCTTAGGAGTGCAAGGGACAATGACTTGACGCGCGGGGAGCAAGAATGGAAGGGCAAAAAAAATATTACGCATACTGCATATATGGACAGAGCATAGAGAGCGTGAAGTTGACACGGACGGAACTACACGCACACAAGGCTAACAACAAAGCGGGCAAGGGGAATGGAAGGATGGGTATACCTCCACTGCCTAGGACATGGTGGCGCGGGGCACGACGGTGCGACGGCTACGAGTCGACAATTTCTGACACGCTCCTGCTCCGAGACATAGAGGAAGAATATGCCGACGGTGAGGAATATCCAGGGTTGGTGGCGTCACGTCCGTAGATGTAGGAGATGGAAGGTAGTCCAGGTATTCGATACACGTCATCGGGAAGGAAGGAGACGACGCGCAGGGGCTACCCCGAGCACTAGCTTGATCTTGGCCAGAGCATGGCGGGCGCGCGTGTGGCGTGTGGGAGGTAGAGACTTGCTGGCGGCGGAGAGGAAGGGCGGGGGATAGAATGGAGACAGGGCGAACCCTAGGGAATCAAGGACAACACTTATAGGTGGCTAGGGCGGACATCGGCCGTCAAATCACCTGGGTCGCCGACGTGGCTACTGTGGATGTGTTGGCGTACATGAAGAAGAAGGAACGTGCATGGTGGCTAGGCTGCGCGTGCGCTGGCTGCTAGCTAGGCCACTGCGGGAGGATGAAGGCCCAAGTGGGTTGGATCCTTCTCTCTCTCTCTCTCTCTCTGGGAAAACTCTAAACATTTCTATTTAATAAAAAACTGACAAAAGAATTAAAGATCCAGAGAGAAGGAAAAGAGTTTTAGGAAAACAAAAATATATCTGCACTCACAAAAATGAGTCCTATTTAATAAAAATGGAGTTGGCATTTTTAGGAAAAAAAATTTAATTCATATATATATATATTAAAACATTCTGCTTTTGCAAAGATAAAAGGCAAAATACTTCAACCTGGTTGAGAACAAATTTTCATGAGCATAACAGAATATTTATGAAGAGTGCAACATTTGTAAAGAATTTATTTATCAAGCAAAAATTCCACATGTTGCAACATTTTGAAAAGAGAGAGATTTGGCATAGTTTCTTTAGAAATTGTGGAGGGTTATTCACATAAAAAGCACACAAGTGTGACCAGCACACCAGCATCACAAAACACCCACTCACAACAACATCACCATATGAGGAAGCATGATGCAAACTATTGATGATGATATGATGACATGATGCAAATGACATGAAGCAAAAAAAATATTACTCAAACCTCAAGGACACAAACATGAAGGTTCACACATGACTAAAATAACAAATAAGGCAAGGGATTCTCTTGGGCTGTTATAGCAGTGGTGGTGGTGCTATCCCGGCAGGGCTACGCCTAGCGCTACCAAAACCCCGAACGGAGGAGAAAACGATCTAGGGAGAGAGAGGGGTGCTAAGGGCTTCGTGTATCCTCTTGGGGTGCCCCCTCCCCTCTCTATAAAGGTGGAGGGGCATGGGGAACATCCCCTCCAAGCCCTCGGGTGCAGACAAGGGGGGAAGAGGTGGAATCATCGTCCCCCTTCCCTTCCATACAAAGGTGGACTTTCCACCTTTCCCAACAACATGGGCCTTGAGGGACTTGTGCGCTTGGCCCAATAAGACCACGGTGTCTCCCCTGAGCCCATGCAAAACCTTGGGATGTGGTGGAACCCTTGGTGGACTGCCGTACTCCTCCGGAAGTTTCCGGAACCTTCTAGAAGCTTCCCGGTACAATACCGAAAAAACCCGAAACTTTTCCGGTAGCCAAAATATGACTTCCCATATATAAATATTACCTCCGGACCATTTCGGAGCTCCTCGTGATGTCCAGGATCTCATCCAGGACTCCTAACAACCCGAAGTCACCAACATATATAACTCATCAACATTATATCGTCACCAAACGTTAAGTGTGCAGACCCTGCGGGTTCGAAAACTATGCAGACATGACCGAGACACCTCTACGGTGAATAACCTATAGCGGGACCTAGATGCTCATGTTGGCTCCTACATGTTCTACGAAGATCTTTATCGATCGAACCACAATGTCAAGGATTCAATCAATCCCGTATGCAGTTCCTTTTGTCCATTGGTATGTTACTTGCCTGAGATTCGATCGTCGGTATGTCCATACCTAGTTCAATCACGTTACTGGCAAGTCTCTTTACTCGTTCCGTAACACAAGATCCCGTGAATAACTCCGTACTCACATTGCTTACAAGCTTATTGTGACGTTGAATTACCGAGTGGGCCCAAAGATACCTCTCCATCATCCAGAGTGACAAATGCCAGTCTTGATCCATGCCAACCCAACATACACCCTCGAAGATACCTGTAGAGCACCTTAATAGTCATCCGGTTAAGTTGTGACATTTGATACACACAAGGCATTCCTCTAGTGTTAGGGAGTTGTGTGATCTCATGGTCGTAGGAATGGATACTTGACATGGATAAAGTAGTAGCAATAAACTGGCACAATCATATGCTATGCTTACGATTGGGTCTTGTCCATCACATCATTCTCCTAATGATGTGATCCTGTTATCAAATGAAAACGCATGTCCATGTTCAGGAAACCTTGACCATCTTTGATCAACGAGATAGTCTAGTAGAGGCTTACCAGGGACACTTTGTTGTCTATGTATCCACACATGTATCTAAGTTTCCAATCAATACAATTATAGCATGGATAATAAACGATTATCATGAACAAGGAAATATGATAATTACTAACTTATTATTTCCTCTAGGGCATATTTCCAACAACTCCCACCTGCACTAGAGTCAATAATCCAGTTCACATCACCATGCGATTAACACTCACATCACCATGTGATTAACACCCAATGAGTTCTGGGGTTTTTGTCAACGGGCCTGTAACATTCATATCCGTGTATTCTTTGCAACTCTCTATACTATAGATGATGCTACCATGCTCCAGTTGGAGCTATTCCAAACGGTTGATCCACTATACATATCCGGTTTGCTACTCAGAGTCATCCGAATCGGTGTAACCCTTTATGACGAACTCTTTGTCACCTTCATACTCGAGAAACATTTCCTTAGTCCTCTAGTTACTAAGCATAATTTTGACCGCTGACCAGTGATCCACTCATGGATCACTCTTGCACCCCTTGCAAGACTAATGGCAAGGCACACATCACATGCGGTACACAACATGTCATACAATATAGAGCCTGTGGCTAAGGCATAGGGGACGACCTTCATCCTTTGTTTTTCTTCTGTCGTGGTCGAGTTTTGAGTCTTACTCAACTTCACACGTTGTAAATCAGGCAAGAACTCCTTCTTTGACTGATCCATTTTGAACTCTTTCAAAATCTTGTCAAGGTATGTACTCATTGAAAGTCTTATCAAGTGTCTTGATCTATCTCTATAGATCTTGATGCCCAATATTTAAGTAGCTTTATCTAGGTCTTCCTTTGAAAAATATTTTCAAACAACCCTTTATGCTTTTCAGAAATTCTACATTATTTCCGATCAACAATATGTCAACCATGTATACATATCACAAATTTTATAGTGCTCTCACGCACTTTCTTGTAAATACAAGTTTCTCACAAACTTTGTATAAACCCAAAAGCTTTGATCACCACATCAAAGCGCATATTCCAACTCCAAAATGCTTGCCCCAGTCCATAGAAGGATCGCTGGAGCTTGCACACCTTTTAGCATCCTTAGGACCAACAATACCTCCTGGTTGTATCACATACAACATTTCCTCACGAAAATCATTAAGGAAACTCTGTTTTGACATCCATCTGCCAACTTTCATAATCAAAAAATGCAGCAACTGCTAACATAATTCCAACAGACTTTAGCACCGCTATTGGTGATACAGTATCGTCGTACTCAACTAATACTTCTCCATCGTATCTATAGTTTTTGATTGTTTCATGCCAATATTCTACAACTTTCATATACTTTTGGCGACTTTTTATACTATTTTTGGGACTAACATATTGATCCAGTACCCAGTGCGAGTTCCTGTTTGTTACATGTTTTTTGTTTCGCAGAAAATCCAAATCAAATGAAGTCCAAACGCGATAAAAACTTACGGAGATTTTTTTTGAAATATATGTGATTTTTGGGAAAAAGAATCAACGTGGTACAATGCCCGAGGAGGTCGCAAGCCTGCCATGCGTGACCTACCCCCTAGCCTGGACCTGGGCCCTTGTGACCAGCCCTTAGGTCGGTTGGAGCTGTCCTTTGGTGTAGGAAAACTAATTTTTTGATAAAGATCCCCTCAAAATTTCAGCCCGATCAGAGTTACGGATCTTCGGGAATTTCAGAAACGGTGAAAGGCCAGAATCTGGGAGCACAAAAACAGAAGGAAACATAGAGAGAGAGATCCAATCTCGGAGGGGATCTCGCCCCTCCGCCGCCATGGAGGCCATGGACTAGAGGGGAAACCCTTCTCCCATCTAGGGGGAAGGTCAAGGAAGAAGAAGAAGGAGGGGGCTCTCCCCCTTCTCTCCCGGTCGTGTCGGAACGCCGCCGGGGCCATCATCGTGACAGCGATCTACTCCAACAACTCCGTCATCTTCACCAACACCTCCATCACCTTCCCCCATCTATCTATAGCGGTCCACTCTCCCGCAACCCACTGTACACTCTACTCGAACATGTTGCTTTATGCTTCATATTATTATCCAATTATGTGGTGCCATCTTATGATTTCTGAGTAGATTTTTTTGTCCTATGGGTTGATTGATGATCATGATTGGTTTGAGTTGCATGTTTTATTATTGGTGCTGTCCTATGGTGCTCTCCGTGTCGCACAAGCATGAGGGATCCTTGCTGTAGGGTGTTGCAATGTGTTCATGATTCGCCTATGGTGGGTTTCTTGAGTGACAGAAGCATAAACCCGAGTAGGTGGGTTGTTGCATATGGGAGTAAAGAGGACTTGATACCTTATAATGCTATGGTTGGGTTTTACCTTAATGATATTTAGTAGTTGCGGATGCTTGCTAGAGTTCCAATCATAAGTGCACATAATCCAAGTAGAGAAAGTATGTTAGCGTATGCCTCTCCCTCATATAAAATTGCAATAATGATGACCGGTCTAGTTATCGATTGCCTAGGGACAATTCCGCAACTCCTACCACCACTTTTCCACACTCTTTAAACAAACTTAGTTGTTTATTTATTTTAGGAACCCCTAGTTTTTATTTACGTGTTCTTTATTATCTTGCAAACCTATCCCGTTACACCTACAAAGTACTTCTAGTTTCATACTTGTTCTAGGTAAAGCGAATGTTAAGCGTGCGTAGAGTTGTATCGGTGGTCGATAGAACTTGAGGGAATATTTGTTATACCTTTATCTCCTTATTGGGTTCGACACTCTTACTTATCGAGAAAGGCTACAATTGATCCCCTATACTTGTGGATTATCAAGACCTTTTTCGGCACCGTTGCCGGGGAGCAATAGCGTGGGGTGAATATTCTCATGTGTGCTTGTTTGCTTTATCACTAAGTAGATTTCATTTGTTGTTCTAAGTTGTTTTCTATCTTTAGATATGTGTAGGAAATGCAAAATACCAAAAAAAAATAGTTGTACTTGCTCCTCCAAAAGTTGAGGAACCACTAGTGTTTCGTACCACGGAAGAATGTTACTTGGGTCATCTTCGATCCACTTGTGCTCGTGCTGAAAATCCAACTAGCTTAGTTGAGGGAAAGCCATTAAATGATCATGCTCATTATGTGTGACACCGCATATCTCAAAAAGGGAAACTCTTGTGGCATCAAATTAATACTTTCTGTTGCTATGCTTTGAATCTATGTGAAATTTATGATTTTACTTGTTGTTCTAAACAAGCTAAAAAACACATTCCTTACCAATGTGTGTTTAATGATAATGAAATATTACCCTATTACGCCAAGGAGGCCTATTGCTATAATGATGTTGAACAAATTGAAGAATTTGTTGCTTTTAAGGGTGCCTATGAAATTGCTTCTTTCATTGAAAAGTATGATGCTACTCTTTACAATTCTGAAATTTTTGCCATACTTAAATATTGCTATGAAAACTATGCTTATAATGCTTATGTTAAAGAGTTTATTGAAATAATGACCACTGCCTTGGATGAGACTAAAATTTTGCAGGAATCTATGGAAGAAGAAATTGCTGAAACCGTGAGCTCATTAGATGAAAAACATGAGGAGGAGAGCGAAGAACAAAAGGAGGAAGAGCAGACTAGTTACCTGTGCCCACCTTCTAATGAGAGTAACTCTTCAACCCATACATTGTTTAATTTCCCTTCGTGCTTACCGAAGGATGAATGCTATGATAATTACTATGATCCCTTGGATTCCTTTGAAATATCCCTTTTTGATGAACTTGATGCTCGCTATTCTTGTGGCCATGATGCCAATATGAATTATGCTTATGAAGATAAACTTGCAGTTCCTTATGTTAAACATGAAATTTTTGCTATTGCACCCCCACATGATAGTCCTATTATCTTTTTGAATTCTCCAAACTACACTATATCGGAGAAGTTTTCACTTATTAAGGATTATATTGATGGGTTGCGTTTTCCTATTGCACATGAAGATTTTAATGAATATAATATGCATGTGCTTGCTGCTCCTACTTGCAATTATTATGAGAGAGGAACTACATCTTCACCTCTCTGTGTTTTTGATATAATAAAATTGCAAGAAACTATGTATGCTATGCATTGGCCTTTACTTGGTGTGAATGAATTGTTCTTGTATGACATGCCAATGCATAGGAAGAGATTTAGACTTTGTTGTCACATGATTTATATCACTTTGTGCTTACTACTTAATTGCAAATCATTGCTAATTAAAATTGTCTTTGATATACCTTGGGATCCGGGTGGATCCACTACTTGAGCACTTTATGCCTAGCTTAATGGCTTTAAAGAAAGTGCTGCCAAGGAGACAACCCAGAAGTTTTAGAGAGTCATTTTATTATGCTGTGTGCTTTTCTATAGTTTAAAAACAAAAAAATAAAGTGAGGAACTTAATTTTTTTTCAAAAAGAGAAGTGAAAGTGAGAAAGACGAGCAGCATTGAAGTGGGGGCTAGCCTTGAACTTTGTTCATGCCCATGGAAACTTTGTGAATCTTGATTAAAGAAACTTTTCAACAAAAATAATTATACCTTTGTATAAATCCATTGTATTATAAAAATAATGTGCCAAGATTTGCCGTTAGGATCATTAGATTGCTTGTTTGGTGTGTGCACTGCAAAAACAGAAACTTTGGCTGTAGTGCGTGAATTTACTTTTTTTACTGGAATGTCAAAAAATTCTGATTTTTTTACACAGTACTGATAGTAAAATTGTTTATTATTTCCTAATGTTTCATAATTTTTAGGTTTACAAAAGTATGGTAAGTGTTCAGATTACTACAGACTGTCCTGTTTTTGACAGATTCTGTTTTTGATGCATTGTTTTGCTCGTTTTGATGAAACTATCAATTGTATCAATGTTATAAGCCATGGGAAAGTTATATTACAGTAGCTACAATGCAAAAAAATGAATTGGTTGGCAAAAATACTTAAAGTGGTGATTTGTTTTATTATACTAACGTATCTCACGAGGGTTTTGTTAAGTTTTGTGTGATTGAAGTTTTCAAGTTTTGGGCGAGACCACGATGGATGAAGGAATAAGGAGTGGAAAGAGACTAAGCTTGGGGATGCTCGAGGCAACCCAACGTAATATTCAAGGACTCCCAAGAAACTAAGCTTGAGGATGCCTCGGAAGGCATCCCCTCTTTCTTTTAACAACCATTGGTAATTTTACTTGGAGCTATATTTTTATTTGTCACATGATATGCGTAAATCTTGGAGCGTTGTGTTCTTTTTCTTTTTCTTTTAATGATGCACCATGCTGCTATGATATAGTCCTTGGTCGATTTATAGAATGATTCATGCACCTCACTTATATCTTTTGAGTATGGCTTTATAGAATGCTTCATGTGCTTCACTTATATCATTTGAAGTTTGGATTGCCTGTTTCTCTACACATAGAAAACCGCCATTTGTAGAATGCTCTTTCTTCACTTATATTTGTTAGAGCGTGTGCATATCTTTTGTAGAAAGAATTAAAGTCTCATGCTTCACTTATATGTATTTAGAGAGTTAACAGGAGTTGGTCATTCATATAGTTAGTCATAAAATCCTACATAAAACTTGTAGATCACTGAATATGATGTGTTTGATTCCTTGCAATAGTTTTGCGATATAAAGATGGTGATATTAGAGTCATGCTAGTGAGTAATTGTGGATTGATAGAAATACTTGTGTAAAGGTTTGTGATTCCCGTAGCATGCATGTATGGTGAACCGTTATGTAAGGAAGTCGGAGCATGGTTTGTTTATTGATTGTCAACCTTTTTGTGAGGGTCGGGAGCGCGCGATGGTTAACTCCTACCAACCTCTCCCCAAGGAGCATGTGTCTAATAATTTGTTTCAATGACTAATAGACTTTTTCAATCAATATGTGAGTTCTTTATGACTAATGTGAGTCCATGGATTATACGCACTCTCACCCTTCAACCTTTGCTAGCCTTTCTAGCACCGCACAACTTTCGCCGGTGCATTAAACCCACCATATATCCTCCCTCAAAACAGACACCATACCTACCTATTATGGAATTTCCATAGCCTTCTCGAGATATATTTACATGCAACTTCCATCGTCCCGTTTATTATGACACGTACCATCATTTTCATATTGCTTTGCATGATCGTAAGATAGCTAGCATGATGTTTTCATGGCTTGTTCATTTTTTGATGTCAATTGCTATGCTAGATCGTTGCATATCCCGGTACACCATCGTAGGCATTCATGTAGAGTCATATTTTGTTCTAGATATCGAGTTGTAATTCTTGAGTTGTAAGTAAATAAACGTGTGATGGCCATCATTATTAGAGCATTGTCCCACGTGAGGAAAGGATGGTGGAAGCTATGATTCCCTCACAAGTTGGGATCAGACTCCAGACTTTACGAAAAATAAAAGAGGCCAGCAAAGCCCAAATAAAAAAAGAGGCCTTAGATGCCCACCCAAAAAATAAAAGAAAAAAAGAGAGAAAAGAGAGAAGGGACAATGCTACTATCCTTTTTTCGCACTTGTGCTTCAAAGTAGCACCCTGATAATGATAGAGAGTCTCCTATTTTGTCACTTTCATATACTACTGGGAATTTTTCATTAAATAACTTGGCTTGTATATTCCAATGATGGGCTTAATCAAATTGCCCTAGGTCTTCATGAGCAAGCAAGTTGGATGCACACCCACATAGTTTCCTTTGAGCTTTCATACACTTATAGCTCTAGTGCATCTGTTGCATGGCAATCCCTACTCACTCACATTAATATCCATTAATGGGCATATCCATAGCCCGTTGATACTCCTAGTTGATGTGAGACTATCTTCTCCTTTTTCTTCACAACCTCCACCATATTCTATTCCACCTATAGTGCTACATCCATGGCTCACGCTCATGTATTGCGTGAGAGTTGAAAAAGTTTGAGAACATAAAAGGTGTGAAACAATTGCTTGACTTTGTCATCGGGGTTGTGCATGATATAAATACTTTGTGTGGGGAAGACGGAGCATAACTAGACTATTTGATATTGTAGGGATAACTTTCTTTTGCCATTATATTTTGAAGAGATACAATTGCTTTATTGGTATGCTTGAAGTATTATTGTCTTAATGTCAAATGATAGACTATTGCTTTGAATCACTCATGTCTTAATATTCATGCCATTATTAGATTATATGAACAAGATTATGCTAGGTAGCATTCCACATCAAAAATTATCTTTTTTATCATTTACCTACTCGAGGATGAGAAAGAATTAAGCTTGGGGATGTTGATACGTCTCTGTCATATCTATAATTTTCGATTCTCTCATGTCAATATTCTACAACTTTCATATACTTTTTGCAACTTTTTATACTATTTTTGGGACTAACATATTGATCCAGTGCCGAGTGTCAGTCCCTATTTGTTACATGTTTTTTGTTTCGCAGAAAATCCATATCAAACAAACTCCAAACACGATAAAAACTTAGGGAGATTTTTTCTGAAATATATGTGATTTTTGGGAAAAAGAATAAACGTGAGACGATGCTCGGGGAGGTCACAAGCCTACGAGGCGCGGCCTACCCCCCTGGCCGCGCCCTGGGCCCTTGTGACCAGCCCTTAGGTCGGTTGGAGCTGTCCTTTGGCCGCAAGAAAGATAATTTCCGGGTAAAGATCCTCTCAAAACTTCAGACCGATCGGAGTTACGGATCTCTGGGAATTTAAGAAACGGTGAGAAGCCAGAATCTTGGAGCGCAAAAACAGAAGGAAACAGAGAGAGAGAGAGAGAGAGAGAGAGAGAGAGAGAGAGATCCATCTCGGAGGGGCTCTCGCCCCTCCGCCGCCATGGAGGCCATGGAATAGAGGGGAAACCATTCTCCCATCTAGGGGGAAGGTCACGGAATAAGAAGAAGGAGGGGGGCTCTCTTCCCTTCTCTCCTGGTGGCGCCGGAACGCCGTCGGGGCCATCATCATGACGACGATCTACTCCAACAACTTTGTCATCTTCACCAACACATCCATCACCATCCCCCATCTATCTACAGCAGTTCACTTTCCCGGAACCCGCTATACCCTCTACTTGAACATGGTGCTTTATGCTTCAAATTAGTATCCAATGATGTGGTGCCATCCTATGATGTTTGAGTAGATTTTTGTTGTCCTATGGGTTGATTGATGATCATGATTGGTTTGAGTTGCATGTTTTATTATTGGTGCTGTCCTATGGTGCTCTTCGTGTCATGCAAGCATGAGAGATCCTCTTTGTAGGGTGTTGCAATGTGTTCATGGTTCGCCTATGGTGGGTTGCTTGAGTGACAGAAGCATAAACCCGAGTAGGTGGGTTGTTGCATATGGGAGTAAAGAGGACTTGATACCTTATAATGCTTTCGTTGGGTTTTGCCTTAATGATCTTTAGTAGTTGCGGATACTTGCTAGAGTTCCAATCATAAGTGCATATGATCCAAGTAGAGAAAGTATGTTAGCTTATGCCTCTCCCTCATATAAATTGTAATAATGATGACCGGTCTAGTTATCGATTGCCTAGGGACAATTTTGCAACTCCTACCACCACTTTTCCACACTCGTTAGACTAACTTAGTTGTTTCTTTATCTTAGCAGCCCCTAGTTTTTATTTATGTGTTCTTTATTATCTTGCAAACCTATCCCGTTACACCTACAAAGTACTTCTAGTTTCATACTTGTTCTAGGTAAAGCAAACGTTAAGCGTGCGTAGAGTTGTATCGATGGTCGATAGAACTTGAGGGAATATTTGTTCTACCTTTAGCTCCTTGTTGGGTTCGACACTCTCACTTATCGAGAAAAGCTACAATTGATCCCCTATGCTTGTGGGTTATCATCAACTCCTTGAACTTGTCATAAACCTCTTTGCGACAAGTTGAGCTTTATCAATGGTGACATTTACCATCATCGTATGTCTTCCTCCTAAAGATCCATTTGTACTTAGTGACCTGCCATTCAGCAGGCAAGTCTACCAAAGTCCATGGTTTTCATACATGGATCTAATCTCGGACTTCATGGCTCCTAGCCTTTTGTTGGAATATGGGCCCACCATTGTTTCTTATTAGTTCGTAGGCTCATTGTTGTCTAACAACATGATTTCCAAGACAGGATCACCACACTACTCAGGGGCGGTATGTATCCTTGTCATCCTACGAGGTTTGGTAGTAGCTTGATCCAAAGTTTCATGATCATCATCATTAGCTTCCTCTTCATTTGGCATAGGCACCACATAAACATCTTTCTGCATCGTGCTACCATCCAACTTTAGTGACGGTTCAATAACCTCATCAAGTTTTACTTTCCTCCCACTCAATTCTTTCGACAGAAACTCTTTCTCGAGAAAGGACCCATTTTAGCAACAAACACTTTGTCCTTGGATCTAGGATAGAAGGTATACCCCAACTGTTTACTTAGGGTATTCCATGAAGATGCATTTGTCCACTTTGGATTCGAGCTTATCATGTTGAAATATTTTCACATAAGCATTGCATTCCCAAACTCTATGAAATGACAGATTAGGTTTCTTCCAAACAGTGTCATCTCAACGGATTTAGATGGTGTCCTATTTAAAGTGAATGTGATTTTATCTAATGCATAACCCCAAAAGGATAGTGGCAAATCGGTAAGAGACATCATAGTACGCACCATATCCAATAGAGCACGCCTATGACGTACAGACACACCATCACACTATGGTGTTCCAGGTAGCGTGAGTTGTGAAACAACTTCCACATTTGTCTTAAGTTTCTACCAAACTCGTAACTCAAATATTTACATCCACAGTCATATCGTAGACATTTTATCTTCTTGTCACGATGATTTTCAACTTCACTCTGAAATTGCTTGAACTTTTTAAACATTCCAGACTTGTGTTTCATTAAGCAAATATAGCCATTTGCACTCAAATCATCAGTGAAGCTAAGAAAATAATGATATCCACCGCATGTTTCAACACTCATTGGACCGCATACACCAACATGTATCATTTCCAATAAGTCACTTGCCCGCTCCATTATACCGGAAAACGGTGTCAGTCATCTTGCCTATGAGGCATGGTCCGCATGTCTCAACCATTCGAAATGGAGTGAGTCAAAAGATCCATCAGCATGGAGTTTCTTCATGCGCTTTACACCAATATGACTTTGGCGGCAGTGCCACACGTATGTGGTACTATCATTATTAACTTTGCATCTTTTGGCATCAATATTATGAACATGTGTATTACTACGATCGAGATTCAATAGACCATTCACATTGGGTGCATGACCATTGAAGGTATTATTCATGTAAATAGAATAACCATTATTCTCTAACTTAAATGAATAACTGTATTGCAATAAACACGATCTAATCATGTTCATGCTCAATGCAAACACCACATAAGATTTATTTAGGTTCACTAATCCCAAAGGTAGAGAGAGTGTGTGATGGTGATCACATCAACCTTGGAAACACTTCCAACACACATCATCACCTCGCCCTTAGCTAGTCTCCAGTTATTTCGTGGCTTTTATTTCTAGTTACCAACATTTAGCAACTGAACCGGTATCTTATACCCAACTGCTACTAGGAGTACTACTAAGGTACACATCGATAACACGTATATCAAATATACTTTTGTTGATGTTGCCAGCCTTCTTATTTACCAAACATCTAGGGCATGCAGTTCCGCTCCAGTGACCATTCTCCTCATAATAGAAGCACTTAGTCTCGGGTTTGGGTTCAACCTTGGGTTTATTCCTTGGAGAAGAAATTGGCTTGCCATTCATGAAGTTTCCCTTCTTACCCTTGCCCTTCTCGAAACTAGTGGTTTTACTAACCATCAACATTTGATGTTCCTTCTTGATTTCTACCTTCGCGGTGTCGAACATCGTGACTACCTCATGGGATCATCCATTCCTGGCATGTTATAGTTCATCATGAAGCTCTACTAGCTTGGTGGAAGTGACTTGGAGAACTATGTTAATCACTATCTTACCTGGAAGATCAAATCTCACTCGATTCAAGTGATTTGTAGCACCTAGACAATCTGAGTACATGCTCACTGATTGAGCTATTATCCTTCATCTTTCAAGCAAAGAATATTGTTGGAGGTTTCATACCTCTCAACACGGGCACGATCCTGAAATCTCAATTCCAGCTCTTGGAACATCTCATATGCTCAGTGACGTTCAAAACGTCTTTGAAGCCTCAATTCTAAGTCATAATGCATGACACACTAAACTATCAAGTAGTCATCACAACGTGCCTGTCAAATGTTCAGAACATCCATAGACGATGATAGAAGGGGTGGCACACTGAGCGGTGCATCAAGGACATATGCCTACTGTGCAGCAATGAGGACAATCCTTAGTTTATGGACCCAGTCCACATAATTGCTACCATCATCTTTCAACTTACTTTTTCTCTAGGAACATATCAAAATTTTGGGGAGCTACAACGTGAGCTATATATCTACAACATAATTTGCAAAGACACTTTGACTATGTTCGTGATAATGAGTTCAATTAATCATATTACTTAAGAACTCCCATTCAAATCAACATCCCTCAGGTTGTCTAACTGTAACATGGTCCAAATCCACCAACCCAAGTCCGATCATCACGTGAGATGAGGTGGTTTCAATGGTGAACATATTCATGTTGATCATATCTACTATATAACTCATGTTCGACCTTTCGGTCTCCTGTGTTTCGAGGCCATGTATGTACATGCTAGGCTCGTCAAGTTTAACCCAAGTGTTCCGCATGTGCAACACTTGCTTGCACCCATTGTATGTGAACATAGAGTCTATCACACCCGATCATCATGTGGAGCTTCAAAACGACAAACTTTCGCAATGGTGCACACTCGGGGAGAACACAATTTTATCTTGAAATTTTAGTGAGGATCACCTTATAATGCTACCGTCGTCCTAAGAAAAACAAGGTGCATAAAAGGATTAACATCACATGCAAACCATAAGTGACATGATATGGCCATGAACTTGTGCTTTTGATCTCCATCTCCAAAGCACCGGCATGATCTCCATCGTCACCGGCATAACACCATGATCTCCATCATTGTGTCGCCATCAGGGTTGTTGCTCCAACCATGCTTCTACTACTATTGCTACCGTTTAGCGATAAAGTAAAGCATTACATAGCGCTTAATGATTGACATGCAGGTCATACTATAATTAAAGACAACCCTATGTCTTCTGGCGGTTGCCGTACTCAATGACATGCAAGTCGTCCTAATCTATACAAAACATGATCATATCATACGTCACATATATATCATCATGTCTTTGGCCATATCATATCACAATATACCCTGCAAAAATAAGTTAGACATCCTCTAATTGTTGTTGCATGTTTTATGTGGTTGCTATGGGTATCTAGCAAGAACGATTCTTAGCTATGCAAAACCACAACGGTGATACACAAATTGCTATTCAACCTTCTACAAGGATTACCTTAGTCAAATCCGATCCAACTAGAGTGGGAGAGACAGACACCCGCCATCCATCCTTATGCAACAAAGTCACATGTCAGTCAATGGAACCAGTCTCTCGTACGTGGACGAGTAAGGTTGGTCTGAGACGCTTGATCCCACAATACTGCTAAATCAAGAAAAGACTAAGGGAGGAAGCAATCTGAATATCAACGCCCATAAACTCCTTTGTGTTCTACTCGTGCATATAATCTACGCATAGACCTAGCTCTGATACCATTGTTGGGTAACGTTGCATGGAAAACAAAATTTTCCTACCCACACGCCAGATCTATCCATGGAGATGCATAGCTACGAGAGGGGGAGTATGTCTACATACCATTGTAGATCACTAAGAGGAAGCGTTAATAAAAGCAGTTGATGTAGTCAAACATCTTCGCGATCCAATCATGATCTATCCCATGATCCAATCATGATCCGTCCCTATCTAGTGCTGAACGAACGACACCTCCGCGTTCAGCACACGTACAGCTCGATGATGTCTCGGCTTCCTCGATCCAGCGAGCGAGGGTGGAGTAGTAGATACGTTCTCCGAGAAAACGATGGCGTGGTGGCGGTGGTGGTGGTGCTATCCCGGCAGGGCTACGCCTAGCGCCACCGAAACCGCGAACGAAGGAGAAAATGGTCTAGGGAGAGAGAGGGGCGCCAAGGGCTTCGTGTATCCTCTTGGGGTGCCACCTCCCCTTTATATATAGGTGGAGGGGCGTGGGGAACATTGCCTCCAATCCCTAGGGCGCAGCCAAGGGGGGGGAGGAGGTGGAATCCTAGTCCCCCTCCTTCCCTTCCATAGGAAGGTGGACTTTCCACCTTTCCCAACTGCATGGGCCTTGAGGGACTTGTGCGCTTGGCCCAATAATGCCACGGTGTCCCCCCTTAGCCCATGCAAACCCTTGTGACATGGTGGAACCCTTGGTGGACTTCCGGACTCCTCTAGAAGTTTTTGGGACCTTCTAAAAGCTTCTCGGTACAATACCGGAAAAACCCTAAAAAATTCGGTAGCCAAAATATGACTTCCCATATATCAATCTTTACCTCCAGACCATTCCGGAGCTCCTCATGACGTCTGGGATCTCATCCGAGACTCTGAACAACTTTCGATAACTAACATATATAACTCATCAACATTATATCGTCACCAAACGTTAAGTGTGCAGACCCTGCGGGTTCGAAAACTATGCAGACATGACCGAGACACCTCTACGGCGAATAACCTATAGAGGGACCTAGATGCTCATGTTGGCTCCTACATGTTCTACGAAGATCTTTATCGGTCGAACCACAATGTAAAGGATTCAATCAATCCCGTATGTAGTTCCTTTTGTCTATCGGTATGTTACTTGCCCGAGATTCGATCGTCGGTATGTCCATACCTAGTTCAATATCGTTACCGGCAAGTCTCTTTACTCGTTCCGTAACACAAGATCCCATGAATAACTCTGTACTCACATTGCTTGCAAGCTTCTTGTGACATTGAATTACCGAGTGGGCCCAAAGATACCTCTCCGTCATACGGAGTGACAAATGCCAGTCTTGATCCACGCCAACCCAACAGACACCCTCGGAGATACCTGTAGAGCACCTTAATAGTCATCCGGTTAAGTTGTGACGTTTGATACACACAAGGCATTCCTCTAGTGTTAGGGAGTTGCGTGATCTCATGGTCGTAGGAATGGATACTTGACATGGATAAAGCAGTAGCAATAAACTGGCACGATCATATGCTATGCTTACGATTGGGTCTTGTCCATCACATCATTCTCCTAATGATGTGATCCTGTTATCAAATGAAAACTCATGTCTATGTTCAGGAAACCTTGACCATCTTTGATCAACGAGATAGTCTAGTAGAGGCTTACCAGGGACACTTTGTTGTCCATGTATCCACACATGTATCTGAGTTTCCAATCAATACAATTATAGCATGGATAATAAACGATTATCATGAACAAGGAAATATGATAATTATTAACTTAGTATTTCCTCTAGGGCATATCTCAAAAAGTGAAATTGCTAGTCTTGTCAAAGTATTAATTTGATGCCACAAGAGTTTCCCTTTTTGACATATGCCGTGTCGCACATAATGAGCATGCTCATGTAATGATTTTCCCTCAACTAAGCTAGTTGGGTTTTCAGCATGAGCACAAAGGGATCGAAGATGATCCAAGGGATATTCTTCGGTAGTATGGAACACTAGTGGTTCCTCAACTTTTGGAGCAGCAAGTACATCTATTGTTTTTGGTACTTTGCATTTCCTACCCATATTTAAAGATAGAAAACAAGTTAATAACAAAAAATAAAAATTACTTAGTGATAAAGCAAACAAGCACACATGAGAATATTCACGCCACGCTATTGCTCCCCAGCAATGGCGCTAGAAAAAGGTCTTGATAACCCACAAGTGTAGGGGATTATTTGTAGCCTTTTTCGATAAGTAAGAGTGTCGAACCCAATGAGGAGCTAAAGGTAGAATTAATATTCTCTCAAGTTCTATCGACCACTAATACAACTCTACGCATGCTAATGCTTGCTTTACCTAGAACAAGTATGAAACTACTCTGCGAGAATAAAACTAGAAGTACTTTGCAAGATAATAAAGAACGTGGAAATAAAAGTTAGTTGTGGTTTTAATAAAAGAACAATAAAAGTAAATTATTTTGTAGCAAGCTTTTTGGGTAACGCAAGAGAAAGGTTGTCCCTAGGCAATTGAATATGATACGATAGATACTTGTTATATGCAATGAGGGAGAGGCGTGAGCTAACATACTTTATCTACTTGGATCATATGCACTTATGATTGGAACTCTAGAAAGCATCCGCAACAACTAAAGATTATTAAGGTAAAATACAACCATAACATTAAGTATCAAGTCCTCTTTACTCCCATACGCAACAACCCACCTACTCGGGTTTGTGCTTCTTTCACTCATGCAACCCACCATAGGAAAATCATGACCATATTGCAACACCCTACAATGAGGATCCCTCACATTTTCACAACACGGAGGGCACCATAAGAAAACACCATATCAACATACGACTCAAATCCATAACATCATGCCACAATTAACCCATAGGACAAAAGAGATCTACTCAAACATCATAGGATAGCCAAATATCATTGGAAAATAATATATGGACTTGAGCACCATGTTTAAGTAGATATTATAGAGTGGAAGATACATGGTACACCACTGCAAGAGGGGGAGAATTGGTGTTGACGGCGGCAAGATTGTTGATCTAGATCGCCGTCACGATGATTGCACCGGCAGCATTCCGACGCCACAGGGAGAGCGGGGGAGAGAGCCCCCCTCCTTCTTCTTATTATTCCTTGGCCTCCCCCTAGATGGGAGGAGAGTTCCCCCTCTGGTCCATGGCCTCCATGGCGGCGGAGGGGCGGGAGCCCCTCCGAGATTGATCTCCCTCTCTGTTCTCTTCTGTTTCACGTTCCTATTTTCTGGCTGAAAACCATTTCTTATATTCTCGGAGATTCGTAACTCCGACCGGGCTGGAATTTTGAGGGGATTTTATCCTAAATTTAGCTTTCTTCCGCCCGAAGGAGAGCTCCAACCGACCTTCGAGGTGGCCACCCTCCACCAGGGCGCGTTTGGGCCCTGTCTCCCGCCTTGGTATGCCAGTCCCACTGTGGGACTCCGTTTGCATTGATTCCACTTCTCAAATTCACAAATATTCCAAAAAAATCGCCGTAAATTTTTATTGCGTTTGGACTTTGTTTGATATGGAATTTCTGCGAAACAAATAACACACAAAAATAGTAACTGGCACTGGGCACTGGATCAATAGGTTCGTCCAATAAATCATATAAATTGTTCCCAAAAGTATGTGAAAGTTGTATAATAAGGGCATGGAACAATTAAAAATTATATATACGACGAAGACGTATCACTCGGTAGCAGTAGCTTGCCAACGCAGCAGGCTCGTTTGCCGGAGTGAGACCATTCGCCACCTTTGCCATCGGAGTTTGATATCAAGTGACGTGCGGTAGCGGCCTTGGCCCTCAAGATAAGCGCTTCTGGCGTGGGCGAAGGCCACCAATGGGCTTTAGGTTTCAACGACGTCTGGTAAGTCTTTCATCTCCCCTCTCTCATTTGTTGCATTTATAGGTTTTGTGTAATTTAGGGTTAGGGACGTACTTGATTCAAATAGATTTAAAGTTAGGAATTAGGTTTTGTGACACTTGGTCAGTTAACTGTACTTAGGGTGTATGGGCTAGGGTTTGGTCTCTGACTATTGTATGCACTTTAGAATTGATTTACATATGCAGTACAGGAAGATCACATATGAGTGTGAGGTTGATTTAAAGATTTAGACATGTTGAGGCAGTAAATAATGATGGATAAATACATTTTTCAGCTTAGATAAACAAGTAAAGTAATAACTCAATCTAATAGGCAATGATTCAAATTCAATAAGTTAGTAATTCTACTTAGTGTTTTTGTAGTTTAGATGATGAGATATGGGAAACTAGTTTCCATTTTCAAGGGAGAGACAACTTGTTGAATTATTTACTAACATGAGTTATAGAAGAGGAAGAGGAAGAGGAAGATGAGATTATTAAGCATCTGAGGCAGAGGTGGAAATAAAGAGAAGATCCTATGATTCAGTTTGAAGGAGACACAAAAGTGGAAGAGATGTGCCCATTGGTAGACGACTCAGACACAGAACCTGAGATACTAGTTCCTCAACCATTTAAGAAAATAGGAAAAGCTGGACCAACAACAAGAAGTCGCCATCTGGTTGAGACAGTAGTCATTCCTGATTTTGTTCCATCTGATGATTCAGGTTGTTACCCTGTGGACTATGGCATTAGTGGTTCTGATGAGGCTGGTATAGATGGTATATCACTTCCTTGTGGAAGGAAGAGCCAAGCCAAGGAGTCCAAGCCTAGGAAGTGGTATGATGAGACAAGGCTAGATGCTCATGAGAAATTGTGCTTTACTGATATCTATCAGTTTAGAAAAGCACTTAGGAATTATCATATGATGGCATTGAGAAATTTCCATTACCATAGGGATTCTAAAGATAGGATCATTGTGTGGTGCATAGAGAGGGAAAGTGGATGTCCATTTTACATGACTGCTTCACAAATTGCTCGTGAGAGGACATTCTACATCAAGAAGGTGAACCTGCTGCACACATGTGGTGCACATGGAGAGAAAACCAAAGGCATAGTTTATTGGATGGCCAAAACTTGTGAGCAGCAACTGAGGGAAGATTGAAGGGCTGGAGTGGATGCAATACTGAAAATGACAAAGTCTAAGTTTGGAGTGGAAGTGCCAAAGACCAAGGCCTCCAGGGCAAGGTCAATGGCAATAGAAGTTGTGCAAGGTGTCATGAAAGGGAAGTATACAAGGTTGAGGGATTATCTTCAAGTAGTGCTTGATACTAACCCAGGGAGCAGATGCATTATGACAACCATAGAGCTTGAGTTGCATCCTAGTCCAAAACCAAGGTTCCACTACATGTTTTATTGCTTGAATGCTTCCAAGGAGGGTTTTCTGAATGGGTGTAGACCCTTTATAGGTATGATATGTTGATTCCTAATTATCATTGTTGTTTATTTTTTGTTTCGCTAATAATTTATTTTGCATGTTCTAGGATTAGATGGATGCTTCATCATACTGACTACTGGGCAGCACATACTGACTGCCACTCGTAGGGATGGGAATAACAACATATTCCCAATTGTTAGTGGCATTGTTGATAAGGAGGATAAGGAAAGTTGGACTTGGTTTCTCAATTAACTCGGAGCATGTATTGGATAAGGGAACAAATGGGGAAAATACACAATCATCTCTGGTAGACAAAAGGTATGCATGATCTTCACTCCATAGGTAACACAAATGGGGCAACTTCACAATCATCTCGTAGTTCATCAGTCATTGATCAAAACCAGTTTCTAATAATAATTGTCACTACAAACACGGGTTTCTCAATGCTATACAAGTTGTGTTCCCACCCTCACCTTAAAGATGTTGTTTGAGACATATCTATGCCGACTTTCAATCTGTTGGCTTCAGGAGTGAGGAATTGAAGAAGCACATGGGAAATGCAACATACTCATATACAAAGCATGGATTTCAGGTTGCAATGAATGAACCGAGGAGGGAGGATGAATATGCTTGGAAGTGGTTATGCAATATCCCTAAGGAGACCTAGGCTAGGCATGCCATGGATTACAATTGCAAGTCAGATCTGCTAGCGAACAATCTATCAGAAGTGTTCAACAAGATGATATTAGATATCAGGTCTAAGACAATCAAAATCTTGGTTGATGGTTACAAAACTAAACTGATGATCAAATAGCAATCAATTAGTGAGAAAAATAGAGAGCAGTAGGTGAGAAATCACACCAACCTACATGGAAAAGTTGGAGGAATCTAAAAAGTTCTCCGGGCATTACACTGCTTGCATGGCAGGTCCTGGCATTTGGCAAGTCACAAGAGGGGAGACAACTTATTGTCTGAACCTGGAGAAATGGACTTGTGACTGCAAGAAATGGGACTTAACTGCTATGACATGCAACCATGAAGTCTCTGCCATTACTAGAGTGAAGCTACGGCCAGAAGACTTTGTGCATGACTTCTTTAAGAAGGCATTGTATAAAGAAACCTACAAACACATCATCTACCCTCTACCAGGACCTGACTATTTTCCTAGGATACCCACTCAAGATATAGCCCCACCGGCATTAAAGGAGGAGAAGGGTAGGAAACAAATGGCTAGGATAAAGGGTAAATTCGAGGTTCCTACACCCAAGGATACTTCAAGGATGGCCACTATCACCTGCAGTAACAGCAACATGCAGAAACATAGGTACACCTACTGTCCTCAGCCTCTTAAGCCTCATATTCAAGCAATAAAGAACAAACATAAGGTATGTAGTGGCAGAAAAACTAGCCTCTAAAGTTTTCATTTTTTAATCATTTGATGGCTTTATCCTAACTGTTGTGCTATGATGTTTGCTATATTAGACAATCAAAACTCACTACTATAAAGTTGGGGGAAGTTCTTCATCTATTGCATTACCTGGTGCATCTATAAGGGCAAGAATAAGAACTGTTGCTTTTACTGCTCCTGCCTAGCCTGGAGCCAGTGCATCTACCAGGGGAAGAAGAACAACTATTGCTTCTATTGCTCCTGCCCAGACTGCTACTTTAACAAGGCCAAGAAGGACAATTGCTGCTTCTAGAAGGGCAAGCAAAACAAGTGATGCTTCTACTAATCCTTCCCAGGGTGCCACAAGAGCTTCAGGTTCAACCCATGCACCTAGCATGAGAGTGGGAAGGCCATACATGGCACCTAGGGCTGCAACTACAATAGAGGGAGTAATAGTATGGTCCAAAAGGAAGAGGTTCCACATCACAAGGATGAGGGGTTACTTTTATGCCAGTGGCAACTAGTGAAATGCACAATTTGGCTCTTGTCTTTTGAACTATCTGCCTTAAGAATTTCTAAGTTTGAGAAATTATGCCTGCGAACTGGTGTGTGTAATAAGTACTATGCTTGAGAACTTGTTTGTGTTAGCAATAGTATTCTTGAGAACATGTTTCTGTAAGCATTATCATGTTTCAGACTTGTTTGTTTTATCATGTCTGATCAATAATTTACCTTGTGAGTGCACTATGCATATTGTCTCTTTTACAATTGGTGATTATTTGGCCTTTTACAATTTGGCCATTCTCATTTAGTCTTGAGCATTTTATCAGTCCAATTGGACCGGTCATTTTAATCAAAAACAATTTGGCCATGCCCATTTGGTCTTGAGCATTTGGTCTGTCCAATTTTGCAGCTAGTGCTTACATAAAAAACTAGTTAATATGGAATATAGACTATTCAGCAAATTGTCATTACATAGCCGGGGGATAGTTTTGCACCTAGTTCTTACATAACATAACAAGGGATAGTTTAGCAGGTACTGATTACATTAGATAAGTAGGGATTCCCAAAATATACATTCCCAAGGCCAACTATATTGTTCCAAGGCCAATATTAAGTTAACATACTGATGTTGGAAATATGCCCTAGAGGCAATAAAAAAAGGTTATTATCATATTTCCTTGTTCATGATAATCGTTTATTATCCATGCTATAATTGTATTGATCGGAAACTCAGATACATGTGTGGATACATAGACAACACCATGTCCCTAGTATGCCTCTAATAGACTAGCTCGTTGATCAAAGATGGTCAAGGTTTCCTAGCCATGGACATGAGATGCCATTTGATAACGGCATCACATCATTAGGAGAATGATGTGATGGACAAGACCCAAACTATAAACATAGCATATGATCATGTCAGTTTATTGCTATAGTTTTTTGCATGTCAAGTATCTGTTCCTATGACCATGGGATCATGTAACTCATTGACACCGGAGGAGTACCTTGTGTGTATCAAACGTCGCAACGTAACTGGGTGACTATAAAGGTGCTCTACAAGTATCTCTGAGGGTGTTTGTTGGGTTGGCATGGATCAAGACTGGGATTTGTTACTCCGTGTGACGGAGAGGTATCTCAGGGCCCACTCGATAATACAACATTACAATAAGCCTTGCAAGCAATGTGACTAAGTGTTAGCCATGGGATCTTGTATTATGGAACGTGTAAAGAGACTTGCCAGTAACGAGATTTAACTAGGTATGGAGATGCCGATGATCGAATCTTGGGCAAGTAACATACCGAAGAACAAAGGGAACAACATACGGGATTAACTGAATCCTTGACATAGAGGTTCAACCGATAAAGATCTTCGTAGAATATGTAGGAACCAATATGGGCATCCAGGTCTCGCTATTGGTTATTGGCCATAGAGGTGTCTCGGTCATGTTTACATAGTTCTTGAACCCGCAGGGTCTGCACATTTAAGGTTCGGTGACGTTTTGGTAGTATAGAGTTATGTATGGTGGCGAACGAAGGTTGTTCGGAGTCCCGGATGAGATCCTGGACGTCACGAGGAGCTCCGGAATGGTCCGGAGGTGATATATATGAAGTCCTGTTTTGGTCACCAGAAAAGTTTCGGGCTCATCGGTAGTGTATCGAGAGTGCCGGGAGGGTATCGAGGGACCATCGCGAGAGGTATTTCAACCCAAGAGGATACATGGGCTGTGGGAAGAGGTATACCATCCCTTAGTGGACTGTCCAAAGCCCCACAGGATGCCCATGCGACTGAGGTGAAGAAACCCAAGGGTGGAAGGAGGCCCAAGTGGGAAAAAGAGGAGTCCTAGTCCTACTAGGAGTGGAGGAGGAGGACTCCTCCCTCCCACTTCGGCTGAACCAGATTTGGCTCCCTTGGGAGCCAAGTCTCCTTACTCCCCTCCTCCTATATATACTAGAGGTTTTGAGGGGTTTTGCTATAGAAAGATAGCCACGTGCTGCCCTCTCCTCTAGATCTTAGTTTCTCCTCTAGATCAGTTTCAGCGGTGCTTAGGTGAAGCCCTGCTAGAATAGCTCCACCACCATCGCCGCAATGCCGTCGCGCTACTGGAGAACTCTTCTACTTCTCCGCTTCCTCTTGCTGGATCAAGAAGGTGGAGATCGTCATCGAGCTGTACGTATGCTAAATGCGGAAGTGTCGTCCGTTCGGCACTAGATCGGAAGGACCATGATCAAGATCGCGAGACGGATCGTGATTGGATCACGGGACGGATCGTGATGGGATCGCGGGACGGATCGTGATTGGATCACGAGATGGATCGTGATGGGATCGCGGGGCGCTCGGCGATTTGGATCGCGAAGACGTTCGACTACATCAACCGCATTTCTTAACGCTTCCCGCTTAGCAATCTACAAGGATATGTAGATCCACTCTCCCTCTTGTAGATGCTCATCACCATGGATAGATCTTGCATGTGCGTAGGAATTTTTTTGTTTCCCATGCAACGTTCCCCAACAAACTAGTCATTATTCATCATTCCTCAAGGATTGACTTCATCTTCATAAGCTTCTCCTTGTTGGCATGACTAGATTGCATAAGATCTCCAACCAGAAACTCTAACTTCTTCTCCTCTAGCAGCCAACCCGTCTCTTTCTGCATCTCATCCCACTCCCTCCTGGTGTTCCAAATGATATCTCCCCAAGATCTAAGAATGCACTTAAGCCCCTTGTGTTCCTTAGCCAGCTTTCTCCATCTCCTTAAGCTTATCAGTGGCAACCTTCTCCTTCTACTTGCTCATAGTTAGCTTCTCCATGTCCTTGTCCACATCCATCTACTTCTGCTTCAACTCTTCATCACTCATGAGCTTGTTGTTCTAGTCTGCCCAATCAAACATCTTGCTGACATCCTCAACCAGTTGGATGTACTGATCCCCAAACTTCTACAACTGCTTGTTCACCTTGTCCATCTCTTTCTTATGCTTCTCATGGTCCATAACTCTACCACAGTTATCCTCATGAAAAATCTCCCATAACTTCACCAAGCATCTTTGCATAACAGAAGGCCATGGGGCATCAACCCACTCAACAACTCCAGAGTCAATACCATCCTGCATCAAGTATTACTAACTAAATTAGCTAACTCAAACAGTAAGTGAATCAAAACAGACAAACAATTCTATTTACAACAATGATTCAGTCACACTTGCAATTACAATAGAGATTCAGTCAACTTTTCAGTTAAAGAAAATGTTCAGTCACATTAGCAGTCAAATGTCTATTCCCCCTAAACTAGAGCTCAAATTCATATAAATAAACACTTAACTATCATGTCTAATGCACCGTTAGTACAATGTATAATCACTGCAAATAAACTGTAAATAGGAAGTGTAGTACACTGAAACTACATCATACAAGCATGTCCATTCCCTAAGCTAGACCTATAATTCATACATTGCAAATACACTCCAACATACATTACAAATACAATCCAATGAGAGACACTTGATTTTCTGACAGAAATAGCAACCACTGTCTGACACTAAAAAATTACTAGTTGATGAACACAAACGTGAACCCCACGGCCATAGGATTTCCTCTGAGTGTTGGGTCCTTCAAATGCAACATATTTCATGCATGGGGCCAAGTGCAACTTACATTTGATGCTTGGATCTGCAGCTCTACCACAAAATGATGCATCTATAGTGGTGTGAGGGTTCTCCTGCATTGTAGCACAAGTATTAACCACAAAACAAAGAACTAGTCTCAAAGATGGTCTCAAATCCAAGACCAAGAACACATGAACCCTAACCCTAACCCTAGGTGCAAAGCATGGCACTTACCCAGTGTTGTTCCATGTCCATGACGACTAGATCCTCCTCCTCGCCGCTCTCCCCTCCATCCTTCTACGATGGCATCATTGGACGACAGTGAGGGAACAATCCTCCTTAGCGACGACAAAGGCCTTAGAGGGGAGAGAACAAAGCAGGGAGAGTGAGCAAGTAGAGGGGATCGGGCCAGTGCACTCGTTTATGTACGACCGCCAACCCTAACGACCGTCAACCAACTCGTCGTGTGGTTGGGCCGACGTGGCACCTAACCGGTGGGCTAGGCATGTAATAAATCGTGTTACCTATCGCAAAACGGTCATTTGTGTTTATTCAAAAATACAAGCAAAGTGGTAGATTTTGGGGACGCGCGAGAATGTGGCCGCAAATCCAAACACAAACTTCAAATGTGGTGGTTTTTTGCAATTCACGCTGAGGGGGCAGGAGGGCGCGTCCAAGGAGGATGAGAGGCTGAGGCAGATGTGCGCATGGGTACAGAGCGGTTGTTTTTAGGCCGACGGGAGTTACTGTTGACTCTCAAGCACAAGAGTGCTTTCATGTGTTTTTGTAGGAGAGAAATGGAATTGTTTTAGATTCTTGTGTTAGGATTCATGCAAGATTATTTTATGGCATTTGAAACCATGATTGTATATCACCAGATGTATGATATAGTACTATTTTTCAGTTTGCTGAATTGCTTCAGTATCCCTTTTCCGGACCAAATTACAGAGTATATTACTTCATAAACAAAAATTATAGAGTTACTAAGAAATGATAATATTCAGGTTACAATGCAGATTACTTCATAAACAAAAAATACAGAGTAGCATCAAATGTGAAGGTTTGTTGCCCTCCAAATACTGGTTTGTTGCCCATCAATGTCAGATAACAATGACCCCTTTCCCTCCCTTTCTTGCTTTATATATAGGCTATCAGTATGAAGAATAAGATGTAAACTGTAGATGTATGCTATCGTTCTACCTAGTAGGGAGCATTTAAGGGATCACAATTAGTTTCCATACTCACATGATGTAGAGCTTTGTTATTGAGCCGTGCAAGGAGAGATTAATTGCTATAGATTTCTAAACAAAGAGTGACAAGTCTCAATACAATACCATCCAGAATTCATGCATGCGGCGTCGACGAGATCGACGGCGCACGACATTGACGAGATTGGAGGCGCACGATGTTGAAGAGATCGGCGGCCCGCTGTGTATAGGTGATCGGTCGCACGCGATGTCTAAGCAAACTACGACAATATGCCTAGAGGAGATCGGCGATGCAACACATGCGGTATTCTCGGCGGCAGGTGCACTCTCGTATCAATCAGAATGTAGACAGTAGGTGTATATAATCAGGGGTAGTTTGGTCTTTTCATGCACTTATAAATGTAAAAAGAAAAAGAAAATCACTAAAGGGATGGAAGTGGTATGGTAATCAAGGAGCCAATGAGCAGAGTGGCAATTTTGTGAAGCCAACGTTGAAAGTGGAGATTTTGAGAAGCCAGGTATTGAAAGTGGCAAATATCCAATTTTCTCTAGCCTCGGCTGCAACGGCGTGGAGACGCCGACACGGATGCATGGTGAGATGACTGCACGGGGACACGGCTTTGGCCCAGAGGTTACGATCTATGGTGCATGACCACGGCCGTTGGCCAGGTGCACAACACCCTCTGCTTCAGCGCGACCATTGACCCTGGCAAGGTCGTCGACACCGACACATATGCCTGGCGATGTGTTTTGCATGCACCTTGTGCAGCCTACGAGGCAGCGGTGGCCATCAACTGGCACGTGATGTCGCAACCCTCCACCAACGAGGGCACAACCAGCACAAAGATGTTGGATTCTACCATAGTGCATCGCATGCAAATTACAAATTTCCTATGCGCAGAACAACCAAGAACATGCTATGGAGATGGATCACAGATCATTACCATTATACGCGCAGTGCCATGCAGCAGAAGTAGAGTTAGGGAAGCGCTTTCGCGTGGTCCATCTCCTCCTCGTCCGATCTCCCTCGAACCGCCGATCGCTGGATCCTCTCCCTCGAGTCGGTCGCCGGATCTCACGTACAGGTTCATCGGAGCAGTGCAAGTGCACCACCTCTAACGGTATCCATGCGTGCAGGAGGAACACCGTGCGGCGGACTGCTAGGTTCGATCACACAGTCGGCGGTGAGTGGAGGTGGCAAATGTAACACATGCAAATCCCTAATGACGGCGCCAAAGCGATCAAACAGATGGGTGTGCCACACCTCCACTATATATAGGCAACCAGTGCGGGCTCAACTCTTGGGCCTCGCACGGATCCTAAAGCCCGCGTGTTCCTTCTCTAAAGAGAGTGACCCTTTAGGTTCTCGTTCACTTGGTCGCGAGTCAGATCACATCCGGCTCGGCCAGTCGATGGCGGCCTCTAGCAAAGCGTGCCGACTCCAAGTGTCCGATGAAACTGGTTAAGCGTACATGTACTTCACACTTATGCTCCCTTTGCCACACGATATATGTTGTCGTGCACAAGGCGACATGGTCATCCTTGTTGTAGCACGGCCTCTTTCTCGTTCCGGTGAATCCGACTAACATTCAGATTATCTCATAATCCTCATCGCATGGCCATGCTTATCCAGGTCAGATCACCCGAGGGTCCCATAGTAAATCTCTCCTGATCAGAAGGGCAAATCCCATCTTGCTCGACCATCTCTCACAGGATGGGTCTGAACAAACACGAAACCTACCTTTGTAACTACCCAGTCATGGAGTAGCATTTGGCCGACCCAAAGCAAGTTTGTCACCATCCCGAGTACATGCGCCAGCTCAGGTCTTAGGGAATAGAACATATGTTGTACTAGAGACTCACAAATGACCTATTGCTGCGTCTCATAGTTCGGTCTGTCCAACTCAGACCTTATCTCGTCTCAGATTCGACATAGTCGAATCCGACCAGATCTTTCTGAGCCCATATTATCCGGGTAGCCCCCAATGCTACACGGTCAGTGAGACCATACCATCCATCGTGTCATATGCTAGCTAATTGGCTGCACATCCACACAACCCATTTGACTAGGGACCATTTAGGATAGTCATCATACAATGCATAGTCTCACAAACAAGTCACGTACTTATTAATACACATCAATCATAATGTTCAAGGACTATCTTTATTCATAAACACATAGGAAATATCATCATACATGATTACCTCTAGGGAATATCTCCAATAGTCTCCCACTTGCACTAGAGTCAATGAAATAGTCATCGAATGCTCATAGCCCTATCACGCCCCTCATGCTTGGGTTGTGGAAGAGGCTTAGTCAATGGATCTGCAACATTTGCATCCGTATGAATCTTGCATAAATTGGTATCACCTTTCTCTACGAGCTTTCGTATCAGGTGATATTTTTGGTCTATGTGCCTTGTCTTGTGGTGTTGTCTCGACTCCTTGGCCTATGCGATGGCACATGAATTATCGCAATAAACTTCCAACGGTTTTGACCAGCCTGGAAACACACCAACATCTTCCAGGAAATTCTGAATCCAAACATCTTCCTTTGCGGCTTCACAAGCCGCAATGTATTTGGCCTCTATTGTGGAGTCGGCCACCGTATCTTGCTTGGAACTCGTCCAGCTCACTGCTCCTCCATTCATGGCATACACAAATCCAGTTTGTGATCGACGGTCATCCCTGTCGGTTTGGAAACTAGCATCAGTGTAACCCTTTATGCAGAGATCCTCCTCGCCTTCATAAATTAGGAACATATATTTAGTCCTTTTCAGGTACTTCAAGATAGTTTTCACCACTGCCCAGTGACTCTCACCTCGCATGGTATCTGCTTGCCAACCTTATTGCATAGGCAACATCAGGTTGTGCACATAGCATGGCATACATGATGGATCATATTGCCGAGGCATATGGAATCCTACTCATCCATTTTCGCTCATCAAAAGTCGTAGGGCTCTAAGTCTTGCTCGGCCTTATACCATATGACATGGACAAGGACTCTTTCTTGGCCTCACTCATATTGAACCGCTTCAACACTTTGTCTATGTACGTGTTCTGGATTAAGCCGAGAAGCCTCTTCGATCTATCTCTATAGATCTTGATGCCTAAAATCTACACTGGTTCTCCTAGTTCTTTCATCAAAAACTTGTCATTCAATGATTCCTTGACTGAGTTCAGTATTGAAACATCATTTCCGATCAGCAGTATGTCATCCACATACAGGATCAAAAATACTACCGAGATCCCACTAGACTTCTTGTATAAACAATAGTCCTCTTCGTTCTTGATGAAACGAAGGTCAACGATGACTTCATCAAAACGAATATTCCAACTACGAGTTGCTTGCCTCAATCCATAAATGGATCTCTTGAGCTTGCATATTTTACCAGCATTAGTTGGATCGACAAAACCTTGATGTTGTATCATGTATACATCCTCTTTTAAATTTCCATGAAGGAAAGCCGTTTTGACATCCATATGACATATCTCGTAATCTAAATATGCAGGTATAGCTAGTACGATCCTTACCGACTTTAGCATCGCTACCGGCGAGAAGGTCTCGTCGTAGTTAATTCCTTGAACTTGTCCATAACCTTTAGCGACAAGCCAAGCTTTGTGGATTTGAACATTTCCATCCACATTGATTTTCTTCTTAAAGACCCATTTGCATCCAATGGCTATTACGCTAGGAGGCGGATTAACCATGTCCCGGACTTGATTGTTGTCGGTGTCAAAACCAACGGATCTCGGGTAGGGGATCCCGAACTATGAGACTAGGATCGACGGTAACAGGAGACGAAGGGGACACAAGTTTACCCAGGTTCGGGCCCTCCAATGGAGGTAAGACCCCACGTCCTTCTTGATTGTATTGATGGTGTATGGGAATACATAGTTGATCTACCTCGAGATCATATGTCTAACCCTAGATGAGTTATTCTATATTTATACCCTAAAACCCTCCGGCTTATATAGATGCCGAGGAGGCCTAGGGTTTACACATGGTCGGTTACATGCCGAAGAGATAAACATGCATATTACTACATCAAACATGGAGCGCAAGCCGTGTTCCTCAAAGCTTCCATCCTAAAAATTGGGCCTTCGAACCATCCCGTGTTCAGTGAGTATCCCATATAGTCCGGCCCGTAGACAACAAGTCAGATATCCGAGGACCCCCTAATCTAAGACTCCCTCAATAGCCCCCGAACTTGCCTCCAACGCCAAGGGTCTTCAGCTCCAATTACTTCGCGAATAGAGCCTTCAGCTTGCAAGGTGAGTTCCTTTCTGCCGAACCATAGTTCGGCCTTCGATGATAAGTAGTTTTCCGCATAGTGGCACGTCCAAATCCTGTGAGATAAGTTCGTTTTGAAGGCCAAACGTCAAGGAAAAATGATAATGCTTCTTGATGACCTCTCTGATGAAAGGCCACATCCCACCACGACCGATAGGCCAGTTACAGGCCCTCGATGCGTGGTTCGAGGCCGTTCCATCCACACAATCTATCAACGTGCCGATCGTGTCCCGTTTTATACGGAATATACTTAATGACGTTCCTGCAATGGCTCGCGTGTCTTGGGAAGTGGAGTGATTCATGGCGCGGCAAGGGGAGCCCAAATCGACAGACTTCATAAAAGGGGAAAGAAAACCCCGAAGGCCCCTCATGCTCTCCATTCGACTTCTCTGCCTCCTATTCCCCTGCGCTTCCAGAGCACAGATCTAGGTTTCTCCACCCCCGCTTCCGAGCTCAACAATGGTGGGCTCCAACGGCCAGTGGGAAATCTCCACGGTCAACAACCAGGACATAACCGACCTCAAGAAGGCCGGTTATCTTCCCATCGACATCCCTTATCGCGTGGCGGAGAAGGGACAAGCAATCCCCACCCCTAGGCCCAGCGAGCGGGTGGTGTTCATCCCCCACTTCATAAGGGGGTTGAGCTTTCCGCTCCACCCCTTCGTTAGGGGTTTAATGTTCTTTTATGGCCTCGACTTCCATGACCTCCCGCCGAACTCCATCATGCACCTATCCGCCTTCATCTTCTTCTGCGAGGCATTCCTGCACATCGAGCCGCACTTCGGGCTCTGGCTGTAGGTTTTCAAGATCAAACCGAAGTGCATTGGCGATAAGCATGTCGACTGTGGTGATGTTGTCATAGGGAAACTCACGCGCGTTGAGTGACTGGCGGGCATCCTCATCGACATCATCAAGGGGTGGTAGAAGGAGTAGTTCTGGATATCCAATGGGGTTGGGCATGGGCACAGTTTGTGCCCATGGATGCTTTGGTGGATGGGCAGAGGATAGGAAGATGGGTCATGGGTTGGATTTGGATCAGCTCCACCCGCTCCAAACCCGACCCATTACCATCCCCAGGAAAAGGGTCTACACGCCGCCAAGCCGGACTCCGGGGTACGACTCGTCCTAGCCTGATTGGCTCTATACATAGAAGGTCCATAACCCTGTGTCCGATATGTTTATACAGAGATGGCTGAAGAAAGCCATCAACATCAGCAGTCCGGATCCTTAGCCCGAAGACGAGAGGACCCGAATGTTAGCCAAGATGCTCGTGGAGAAGCCCTACGACGCTCCCACGAAGAAGGAGAAGAAGAAGAAGAAACCAGGTCAGGCTGGCCTTCGCATCAAGGATCAACCTGATGTTGCTTCCGAAAACACGCCCGCCTCCTCGAATCAGGAGGAGGCCGAAGAGGAGGAAGAAGAGGAGGAGGAGGTCGAGAGGGAGGGGGAGACGATCTCCCTCTCCCCAATAAGAGAGCGGTGACTTCGGACACCCCGGGGCAGGCAGCCTCTCCGGTCCCGAAGAGGGTGCGGCAAGTGTGGATGATCTTGTCTGACGATAGCTCGGACTCGAGCTCCGCGTCGAAGATGCCGAGGAGGTTCCCCGAAGGAGCCTCAGGGTCAAGCCCCCTTCATCCAGGTTAGGATCTGAAGACCCTCCTTCATATAACTAGTAAATTCAGAGTTTGCTGACACGCAGGCTATTGGTCCTATAGCCTCCTGCGCGTCATTCCCACCGAGGTGGTATCGGATGGGGAGACCTCGCCCGCCTAACTAGCTGAGAGCGGGGATGCCTCGCACCCCCCACTCCAGGCACTACGAAGGACGCTGGGGAGGTGTCGTCCCAGTCTACTCCAATGGAGGCGGACGCATGGGGCGAGGGAGATATTCCCGTGGCCGAGGCTAACGCTTTGGCCACCGAAGACCATGGGACAATCCCCCGTCCGGACACCGAGGAGGCCGGACAGACGGGCCATCAGTCCCCTGCAAGGACATCTCCGGAGTGCACTATGCCTCCAGAGGCACTGGTCTAATCCCCGATGGGTGATCGGGAAATCCGATCATCCCTGGTACCACCGACCACCAGGTGGTCGGCCATGGGGGAGGCTCTATCAAGCACCTCCATCCTAGAGGAGCACCGCACCCTTATGGGAGCCGTACTGCAGAGCATCTAGTCCATTGATAATGGACTGAAGGAGTTCTTCAAAGGTCTCCTTGCAGGCTTTCAAGTAAGTCACCCGGAATTTTGCTAAGTATTTTTATTTATCCGTACTGTAGACATGGCAGCCCCCAAGCCCTAGGTGAGATCAACAAGCTCACCTAGGGGTCATAACTTTAATTTTGGTAACTGAGTGCCGATGTAATGTATGAATTGTGTAATGTATGCTTCATCATCAGCGGTAGCCGAAAATGGTGCCGAGCTGGATGAGCTACATCGGAAGCTCAAGCGCTCCGAGGATGAGGTGGAAGCCCTCAACAAGAGGTTCAACGAGGCGCAGGGTAAGTTCGAACTACATTTGGATGCTTTCTCCCAAATACTATCAATGCAGATTCCTAATGAAGTTGCATCGTGATGCAGCTTCGTCGAAAAAGATTGAAAAACTCAAGGCCGAGCTTCAATGTGCCAAAGATGAAGCAGCTGTGGAGAAGGCAGCGGCCAAGGAAGCGGCCAGTGCACTCTCCACCCTACGAGCCACCAGTGATAAGCATCGGGCTCGTGTGGCGGAGATATAGGATGAGCTCAAGGACGTCAACAACAAATGCGAGTCCTTGGAGCAAAGAATACGGCGATCTCAGCCAAACTATCCACCATGAAGTCCGATTTCTAGAAGGAGTAGGTGGACAGACGGTTCTTCGAGGAACAAGTTCACCAAGCCAAGGAGATAGCCGATGGTAAGCCGTACTCCCTAAAGTGCGTGTTCGGAGATAGCAAATTCGAATTGTTGACCCGGGTGTGGCGGTCCTCAGGCGCGGCCGCCGATCTCCACAAGAGCGTGGCAGATGCCAATCAGCTACTTGCCTCGCGGGGAGAGGAAGACAAAGCTCGGATGTTCTGGGCACAATTCGGAGCCCCCGAGCATACTCCTCTTCTGGTGGAGCAGCTGAAACAACTTATGGAGATGCATCGGATGGTGGAGTCAGCCATCAAGGACCTTTGCATCCGTCTATGGCCCGGCGAGCCACTCCAAGGCAGTTACTTCGGCCTGGTGCAACGACTGATTGATGCGACATCCCGCTTCGACGACGTCAAGCGTTCCTCATGCATCAAAGGAATCCGGATGGCCCTTGCCAAGGCCAAAGTGCACTGGTCGGGGCTCAATCCGATGAAGGTCGCCACCTATCCACCGCCGCCCAGAAAGGAGCACCGACGCCTCGAGCTCTACTTCGATGGAGTAATGGAGAGTGTGCGGGTGAGAGCGTCGCAGTGTTCGGGCGAAAAAATATTTGAATGAGATTGTAATATGTGCGAAGACTTGTTTATAATTTTCAATGATATTAGTATCCGCACTTATATTGTTTTTGCCTTCTTTTATAACTCATGTATGGTTGTTTGATACTGAAAGATGCGAGTCGTCGGCTTCAGCCCCCACGTAGATACTACATGGGGTGTCTATGCCAATATACTACGTTCCTTAGCCAAATTATAGGAACCCGAAGGCTATTTAGTGCGGCAGACTAGGCAATCAGCCTATTATGCTTTATTTCTTTCACTTAACCGAAGGGGCACGAAAAGGACTACAGGAAGCGTACGATTAGCCACTGGGATTTTTGCGATGTTCAGATAAGCCGAGGGCGAAGCCGACATCATAGTGTTTGCACAGAGGGAAAATTCCTCATATAACACAGAATAACCACTTACGAAGGTTGAAGTGTAATACTTCTAACTTGGGGTTCACAGATCGGGTCGCGCATACTATGACAGTTCATTTTCGGCTTTCTCCCTTGAGGTGCTTGATCGGACTATCCGGAAGCACAATCGCAGGGGTGCTCCTTTGCCCTTTTAGTCGAATGAGCGTAACATAAAGGGGCAAGCATAGGAGCCAGGCAACCCAACTTAATGACCAAAGACATAGTTCGGAACCGATGCATATAAAGCGAATGCCAAGACGCCGAACACACAATGGTTAAGGCAATTTTTGTTTGAAATCGAGCCCCCGGTCTATTAGCCGGTGACCTTGAGTCATACCGAACAGGTTCACGAGAAGAGGGAGGGAAAAAGTATATGCCAAAAAAAGGACAAATAAGGCGTACGTGCGCCATGCAATTTTGCATTTCCTCAACAACTCTTATAACTCGGATTGCCGAAGCAGTTGTTTACAAGTATGTGATGAGAAATAAAGTCCTGTAGGAGCTGTTGTACCAGGGGTCTTCAATTGGTGACCAGCCGCCTTCGATATGCCCTGTTGCTAGTTGACTCCTGCTTTGGATGTATCTTGATGGGTGTTGGTGTGGGCAGACTTTGCGAACAAAATCTTGAAAGGCCGTTGTGTTAAAGGTGAGCTTTATGCCATGGGTAGGCTCTTTTAGGAGCGCCTGCAGGTTGTCCGAAGACATGACGCTTATCGTAATTTCCCCACCGCTACCCATGGAATCTTAAGTGCAAAGTTGTGCTTCCTCGGTACATACTTTGCTGGTCCTGAGGTTGTGCGGTGGGGCGAGTCCCTATTGAGGGTAGGAAGGAGGGTCGGAGTGTTTGGCATGAATCCTAACTTGCTTCCTGGCCTTCCGTACCTTTATGGCGAATGGCGAAGCTTGTCGGTCGTCTTTGTAGCTGAATTCGGCCGCCAGTGCCAGTGCATGTTCCTTTGTTCTAAGGGATCACTCTGTATTGCCGTTAACAGTGATGACCCCCTTGGGGCCTGGCATCTTGAGCTTGAGGTATGTGTAATGCGGGACCGTGTTGAACCGAGCAAACGCCGTTCGACCGAGCAACCCATGATAGCTGCTGCGAAAGGGCACAATGTCAAAGACCAAGTCCTTGCTGCGGAAGTTATCGGGCGAGCCAAACACAACCTCCAGGGTTACAAAGCCCGTACATCGGGTCTCAACACCTGGGATCACTCCCTTGAAGGTAGTGCTGCTGGGTTCGATCCTTGACGAATCTATACCCATCTTCTTCACCGTGTCTGAGTAAATAAGATTGAGGCTACTTCCTCCGTCCATTAGGACCTTGGTGAGGTGATAACCATCTACAATGGGATCTAGGACGAGGACAGCCGAGCCCCCATGTCGGATACTGGTCGGATGGTCGCGCCGGTCAAAGGTGATCGGGTATGCTGACCATGGGTTATACTTCGAAGCTACAGGCTCCACGGCATAGACCTCCCGAAGAGCCCGCTTTCTCTCTTTCTTAGGTATGTGGGCGGCGTATATCATATTCACCGTTTTGACTTCGGGAGGGAATTTCTTCTGACCGCCACCTATTGGACCCCGAGGCTCTTCTTCGTCCTTGCTACGCGAGCTCTTGCCCTGGTCTTCGAGTTGTATTTTATTGTCCTGTTTAAACACCCAACAGTTGCGGTGTGTGTGATTGGCTAGCTTCTCCGAAGTTCCATGAATTTGGCAAGTCCCGTCCATGATCTTCTCGAGATGAGTGGGTCCGTCAGGATTGCCTTTAGGGGGCCTCTTCCGCTGCCCGGATCAGGAGTTGTGGAATCCGGCATTAACCGCCATGTCATCGGTGTCGTTGCTATTGTGCCGGCGTTTGTTCTTATTGTGCTTTGGCTTTGAGTTGCCATCATGGGCTTCAGGTGCCACGGGATCTTCAGAATTGTGGTTGCGTCTTGCTAACCAGTTATCTTTGCCTGCACAGAAGCAGGTCATGAGGGAGGTAAGGGCGGTCATAGTCCGAGGCTTGTCCTAGCCTAGCTGGCGGGCCAGCCATTTGTCCCGGATATTGTGCCGGAAGGAGGCAATGGCCTCGGCATCCAGACAATCGACAATTTGGTTCTTCTTAGTTAAGAACCGATTCTAGAACTGTCGGGCAGACTCGCCGGGCTTCTGGACAATGTTACTGAGGTCGGAAGTGTCCGGCGGGCAGACATAAGTCCCCTGGAAGTTAGAGCGAAACGCATCTTCCAAGTCTTCCCAGCATCCTATGGAGTTTTCGGGGAGGTTGTTTAACCAGTGCTGAGCTGGCCCCTTAAGCTTAAGAGGTAAGTATTTGATGGCGTGGAGATCATCTCCTCGTGCCATATGGATATGGAGGAGGAAGTCCTTGATCCATACAGTTGGGTCAGTGGTCCCGTCATACTGTTCTATATTTACGGGTTTAAACCCTTCAGGGAACTGATGTCGCATTACTTCATCTGTGAAGCACAATGGTTGAGCGTCACCTGTGACCCGAGCTATGTCCCGCTTGTACTCGGCATTCGTATGGGATCGATTGCATTCCCGACCTCTGTTATTTTGGTCGAACCATGGTCTATATTCTCTCCATCTATCCGGTGAGTAATCTCTAGATCCATAGATGGATCTGGTACAACTTGCTCTGTGATTTAAGTCGTTGCGCAGGTCGAACCAGTAATTGGGCTCGAATGGCTCCTTACCCTGTCTTTGAGGCATCGCCGGTGCGTAACCGGTGTCTTTAGCTTCTCTATCACGCCCACGAGGAGGGCGGTCCATCTTGTCTTAAGTGGTATGATGCGGAGACGGAGTGTCCGTGAGCTCATCGTCAAATTGTGACAGCAGCCTCCTCCGAGGGTAGCTTTTGGGCTGGTTTGATAGACTAGTGTCGTATACTTCCTCGGCTGAGAGGACCTTCGTCCATCGATCAGTCAGGTCGGCCTATTCGGCTTTGAGTTGCCGCTCTTTGGCCTTCAGGCTGCGAGCCGTTGCTATGAGCCGCTGTCTGATTTGTTCCTGATCCTCGAGGTTATCAGGGATGTACAAGTCATCGGCTTTTGGTAGGTCTTCCTCCTCAACGGAGGGAAGGTAATCATCGCCTTCGGGGTTCTTGATGGTATCGGGGTTGTTTTGGTCCACAAATTCGTTCGGACCCTCAAACGGGTGCTCGAGCACATCGGGATGATCATGATCGGCCGGGGCGTTGCCATCCCTGCTGCTGATAATAGTTCTTCTTCCCTTTTTGCTTTTGGACCACTTATGCGATTTCCAGCGCCTTGATGGTGCATCGCGTGATTTGTCACCGTCGCTGTGAGGCGCGTTGTCGCCATTCGTGGCGGGAGTATCTACCATGTAGAGGTCATATGTAGAAGTGGCGGTCCAATTCCCAATGTTAACGGGAGTGGGAGCACGGTCCTCTTCATCCATGTATTCTGCCTCCTCAGAGGCATAGCCTAGCACGTCGGTTAAGTCTTCGACGGTGGCTATCAAGTGGGTGGTGGGTGGGTCGAAAAATTTGTCCCTGCCCGAACTATAACCGGGCCGGGCATAGATCGGGGCTGGATCAGTGGTGATCTTCATCGACGAGAATTGCTCCAAGGCCTCATCGACCACTGAGGGCCTGATCGGATCCAGTTGTTCAGAACTCGTGGAGTTAACCTCCATGAAGCCCACCCAAGGGGAGTGTTTGTTAGGAACACATGTCCGGTCATATGGCTTGATGGCCAGACCAGGATTAGAGATCGAACTGCCGCCATGGGTGACCCCATTGGCATGTCCGACGAAGGGGCTCGAGGTTAAGGCCTCAGAGTCCTCGAGGTTACGGGTGAAACTAGTGACAAGTCGCCTCAAGAGTCGACAAAAAACTCTAGATTTCTGAATCTAACTTCCTGATCAGGGGCGAAGTTCTCCACACGGCCTAGATGGTCGATGGAATCAGCATGCAGCACCACGCTGCTGAAGGCGAAGATCTGCCGGGGGACGAAAGTGTCCATGTTGCAGACCTCTTCGTTGATGACCAAGCGAGGCGTCGATTCCATCTTGCTCACAGAGGAACTCCCAATAAAAGCACCAATGTCAGTGTCAAAACCGGCGGATCTCGGTAGGGGGTCCCGAACTGTGAGACTATGATCAACGGTAACATGACACGAAGGGGACACAAGTTTACCCAGGTTCGGGCCCTCCAATGGAGGTAATACCCTACGTCCTGCTTGATTGTATTGATGGTGTATGGGAATACGGAGTTGATCTACCTCGAGATCGTATGTCTAACCCTAGATGAGTTATTCTATATCTATACCCTAAAACCCTCCGGCTTATATAGATGCCGAGGAGGCCTAGAGTTTACACATGGTTGGTTACATGCCAAAGAGATAAACATGCCTATTACTACATCAAACGTGGAGCGCAAGCCGTGTTCCTCGAAGCTTCCATCCTAAAAACTGGGCCTTCAAACCATCCAGTGTTCGGTGAGTAGCCCATATAGTCCGGCCCATAGACAACATGTCGGACATCCGAGGACCCCCTAATCCAGGACTCCCTCAGTTGTCATCCATGGACTTTAACTCGGACCTCATGGTCTCCAGCCATGCCTGGGAATCTAGGCTCACCATCGCTTCTGCATGCGTGGCCAGCTTGTCGCTTTCTAGCAACAACACATCACGCACTATGTGCAATCTCTCCGACCTCCATGGCTCTGGTCCCGACTCCACTACAGGTTCTCTCACCGACTCCAGTATGATCTTATCACGAGTCGAGTCATCCCCGAGTGGCTCTCGAATTTCTTTGTGACACACGGTTCTCCCACTGGCCTCCCGACTGAGAAACTCTTTCTCTAGGAAAACCCCGTTCCGAGCAACAAACACTTTGTTCTCTTCTCGGTTATAGAAGCTATATCGCAAGGTTTCGCTCGGATATCCCATGAATATGCATTTATTCGACTTGGGTGTAAGCTTGTCCGACATGAGTCGCTTGACAAATGCTTCACAACCCTAAATCTTTAGAAAAGACAAACTAGGACTCTTCCGAGTCCACATCTCATGTGGTGTCTTGTCTACGGATTTTGATGGTACCCTGTTAAGTGTGAAAGTTGCAGTTTCTAGAGCGTACGCCCAGAATGACAAGGGTAAATCCGATTTCCTCATCATCGATCGGACCATGTCCAACAAGGTTCAATTTCTCCGTTCTGACACACCGTTTCTTTGCGTCATACCTGGAGGTGTGAGTTGAGGTACTGTACCTCGGCTTTTCAGATGGTTATCAAACTCCTGGCTCATGTACTCACCTCCACGATCTGATCGTAGAAGTTTTATCATCTTGCCGAGCTGATTTGCAACCTTGTTTTGAAACTCTTTGAACTTTCCCAAAGTTTTCGACTAGTGCCTCATCAAATAGATATATCCATATCTACTCAAGTCGTCGGTAAAAGTCACGAAGTAATGATAGACACCTCTGGTCGTTGTGCTCATTGGACCACACACATCACTATGTATAAGTTCCAACAACTCGGACGCCCTTTTGCAACTCTTTTGCAAAAGGAGACATAGTCATCTCGCCTAGCAAGCATGATTTGCATGTCTTGAATGACCCAAAGTCGGACGAAGTTAGGAGTCCATCATCATGGAGCTTCTTCATGCGTTTCAGACTAATGTGTCCAAGCCGGCAATGCCATAAGTATGTCAGATTTATCTCATTAGGCTTATGCATCTTGACATTCACGTATAGACTGGTTCCGCTTCTAGATTCAAAATAAATAGCCCATCTACAATGGGTGCATAGCCGTGGAACATTACATTCAAATAAAATGAACAACCATTGTCCTTTAAAATGAATGCATAACCTTGACTCATCAAGCATGAGGCAGAAATAATGTTTTGACTAAGTGCGGGAATGTAATAACAATTATTCAATTCCAAAATAAATCTAGAAGGAAGTTGGAGCTACATCGTGCCGACCTCCAACGTAGCTACTCTTGCTTTGTTGTCGACCCTGGTGTTAATGTCCCCTTATGCCACATGCCTAGTTCTTACCAGCCCCTGCATCAAGTTGCAAATATGAACAACCAATCCGGTATCAAATAACCAAGAGCTACTAGGTATGTCAACAAGGTAAATGTCTATAACATATGTAACAAGTGTGCCTTTTCCCGAAGAAGCATCTCCGGCCTTCTTGCCATGCTCAGCAAGCCACTTTCTATAGTTCCTCTTCCAATGACCATCTTCCTTGCAATGAAAGAAAATGGTCTTTGAGTTTGGTCCGGACTTCGGCTCGGCTGCGGAGGCAACCTTCTCCGTTCCCTTTGCCTTACCCTTTCTTGGACCAACTCTTCTTGAACTTAGTCGAGTTATGCACCATCAACACTTGATGCATGCCTTTCTTAATATCCTGCTCTACCCCCTTGAGCATCCCATGCAATTCAATGAGCTTCTTATCCATGTCGTGCATATGATAGTTCGAGATGAACATCCCATAGCTAGCTGGAAGAGAACCCAAAACTACATCAGTAGCCAGCTCATCCAAGAGTGAGAAGCCCAACCGATCCAAAGCTTGCACGTATCCGATCATATTGATCACATGCGGGCTCAATGGATCACCTTCATTCAGCTTACAATCTAGCAAGGATCACTAGACTTTGAACCTTTCGGTCCTAGCCTGCACCTGAAACATGCTCTTGAGACTCCTGATCATATCAAAAGCCGCAAAATCTTAGAAATGTTGTTGCAAATCGGGATCCATACAAGCCAGCATGAGGCACCTGATCTCGTTCGATTCATCAATGAGTTTCTCGTAGGCATTCTTGGTTGTGGCATTAGCATTATTGGCAGGTGCCTTTGGAAGCGGATCCTCTAAAATATGTTCCTTTTTATCGTTCTTGAGAACAATTCTTAGATTTCTATACCGGGTGGTAAAGTTTGTTCCATTCAGTTTATCCTTTTCCAGAATTGATTTCAATGCAAAGTTTTGAGCAGGTGGTGCCATTGATCTACAACAAAAAAATATGCAATCACTAAGCAATGTGTTTATGTAGAGTAATTCAAGCCTTAAATAGAACTACTCCCACTGAAGTCGGCATACCTCCGCAAACTCTCAGTGATTCAGGATCTGACTAGCGCAAGCGACTAGTGAGCTTTAGCATCACTGCTAGCCAACTCGCATATCCGATAAGCAACACCTTGCTAATCGTATCTCTATATGTTGGTCGGGTAGGTATCTTATACCCCGGCTCCCAACCTTCTTTGCCACAAGGCCCAAAACCGTATTGATGGCCTTGTCAAGTTAACCTGATGCAGTGCATGTCTGTGTACGACACGAACCCTTTAGTTCAAGGACACCTAGTAGCACCTCAATTTTATGAGCCTGTCACTAGATGTACTTGACGTGCGAAGGTGCAACATCCGGAATGGCAATGTGCTTGATATTTACGAGGGATCTTTCTACCATTATAACATGCATAGAAACAAGAAGCAATATCAATCACATATAAACATAAATATGTGAAATAGTATGGCTCCTTCATGGACGTCCTTCCATGGCTGGCTCCAACTCCGATGACAAGGGCGGAACTCCATCTTGTTTGTCATGCCGGGACACCAAAGCTTCGAACTTGATCTCTATCCTCCAACTACTACAACTAGTAATGAATTTACAGAGAATCACAAGTCGACACGCAGGTCATTATACAATATAATGGCAGCACTTTGGCTCGTGTCGGCAGACAATCATGACACGCAGGTCATGTTAAATTACACACATGCATCACATACATATCAGCCATGCTATTCACATCAAACCTGCAAAACATACTTATGCATAGAATCGCATTCTACCAGTTTTGTGTGATCGTGTACGAAATAAAAGGCTCTACGCACATGGCGGTCCCTCGCGAGTGCGGGCAGCACCTGACGTTTTCGTAAATCATAGATCAAATTTGTATTCCGATCACGCCGAATTTTCTGATCTGACCGATCTCATCGATCATCGCGAACCCAATTCGGATGTACGTTTCATAGTAAACCATGATGGCGGAAACCGACTGGTAGGGGTAGGTTGTGTCACGACCTCTTCGATTCCGATTGATAGAAAACATAGCCTCAACGATCCCTATGTGAAATTGATCTCATCAACCGTGCACATAGCCAATCTCATGAACGATGACAGATCTCATACGCCGCCTCCACACAATCACATATGCTACCGATCTGAAACCAAAATCTATAGCAAAGGCTCTGATACCACTGTTGGGTTCTACCGTAGGTGCATCGCATGCAAATTAAAAAAATTCTACGCGCAGAACAACCAAGAACATGCTACGGAGATGGATCATAGATCATTACCACTAGACGCGTAGTGTCGTGCAGCGAAAGTAGAGTTAGGGCAGAGTGTCGTGCAGCGGAAGTAGAGTTAGGGCAACGCATTCGCGTGATTCGTATCCTCCTTGTCCGATCTCCCTCGAACCGCCGATTGCCGGATCCTCTCCCTCGAGTCGGTCGCTGGATCCCACGTACAGGTTTGCTAGAGCAGCACAAGTGCGTCGCCTCTAACGGTATCCACGCATGTAGGAGGAACACCATGCAGCGGACTCCTATGTCCGATCACACAGTCGGCGGCGACTAGAGGTGGCTAGTTGCAACACATGCAAAGCCCTAATGACGGCGCTGAAGCGATCAACCAGATGGGTGTGATGCACCGCCACTATATATAGGCATCCGACGCAGGCTCAACTCTTGGGCCTCGCATGGATCCTAAAGCACATGTGTTCCTTCTCTTAAGTGCATGACCCTTTAGGTTCTCGTTCACTTGGTCACAAGTTAGATCACATCCGGCTCGGCCAGTCGGTAGTGGCCTCTAGCAAAGCGTGCTGACTCCAAGTGGCCGGTGAAGCTGGTTAGGCAAACCTATACTCCACACTTCTGTTCCCTTTGCCACACAATATATGTTGTCATGCACAAGGCGACATGGTCATCCTTGTTGTAGCACGACCTCTTTCTCGTTCTGGTGAATCCGACCAACATTCGGATTATCTCATAATCCTCATCGCATGGACATGCTTATCCAGGTCGGATCACCCGAGGGGCCCAGAGTATATCTCTCCTGATCGGAGGGGGAAATCCCATATTGCTCGACCATGTCTCATAGCATGGGTCTGGACAAACCCGAAACCTACATTTGTAGCTACCTAGTCATGGAGTAGCATTTTGTCGGCCCAAAGCAAGTCTGCACCATCCCGAGTACATGCGCCAGCTCCGGTCTTAGGACATAGAACGTATGTTGTACTAGAGACTCACAGATGACCTATCGTTACGTCTCATAGTTGGGTTTGTCCAACTCAGACCTTATCTCGACTCAAATCCGACTACGTTGAATTCGACCAAATCTTTCTGAGCCCATATTATCTGACTAGCATCCAATGCTACATGGTCAGTGAGATCGTACCATCCATCGTGTCATATGCTAGTTTGATTGGCTACGCGTCCACACAACCCTTTTGACTAGGGACCATTTAGGACAATCATCATGCAATGCATAGTCTCACAAACAAGTCACGTACTTGTTAATACACATCAATGATAATGTCCAAGGACTATCTTTATTCATAAACACATAGGAAATATAATCATAAATGATTACCTCTAGGGCATATCTGCAACAGGAGACACCCCACATTGCGCCCTCCAGTGCATGTCCACGTCAACCAAAGTACGGAATGACGGTGCCATACAGTGCATGGCCCACGGTTTCTCTTGCTCGGCATCTAGTCGGAGAGCGACAGTGGCGGCCAACACAACCTTGGCTCGCACCCGTGTAGCGCGATAGTGCCAAGCGGTGTTCCCCGTGCTCCCGAAGACGTCCTCTCCTTTGGTGGTCGGTGCCTACTGGTTGCGGGGTGCATCACCCGGCACCACGGCCCGACGGCTTCCAGCGAGTTGCTTGACCTGGAGCACGGTACTACCCGGGCCTTCATGCAGTGTGGGTGTGGATTCGTCCATTCCCAGCACGCGGCACCGGCGAGGCCTCCTGCTCTTGTGAGGCCAGCGGCGGTAACCGAAATCCCCATGGGAATGAAACCGCACGGGAGACAACCTGTTAATTACAATATTGCTACTACAGTACTGTATTTTCTCGAGTGTTGTATATTCCAGAATGAAATGTGATGTGATAAATTTCCATGTTATTCTACATGTCGAGATTATTTACATGTGCTATTTGCAATTTAGATTTTTAATTTAATGCAAATAAAATTAATTCATCTTAATTAAGTCATTTTTGACTTAATATGATCAAGAATTAATTTGCAAAATTTAAAGTGATTTTCTTTAAATTGATGCTTGGGATCACAAGGTAATCATATAGATCTACTGCCTAAGCGATTATCAATGACTGCTGTTAAAGCCTACATTTTGCCATTTTGATATTATGATTGCTTTAGAAAGTGCTCTCCCACCCATTTTACTAAGTCATGACATAAGGCATCAGGAGTAAGTATCTATTGATTACATCAGGTTATACTCCCTAGTGGTGAGAGATGTACTCCACTTTGGAGATTATCTTGAAGGTGTTATACTTAGCTATTTGAGATTTACACTAATGATTTCAAGCCAACTCCTTAAAATATCATTAATTTTTCAAATTCATTACAACATTAACCATGATGGTATTTAATTTACTAATCGTAAATTCATAATCTCTGGTAATCGATGGCTAGAGAATTTGAGGCATTCGTCCTTAGTGGCCACCACTGCCCTATCTGGGCATGGACATCATGATCGCTCTTGTGTATCATGGGATAATGTGTGCAATTCAAGACCATAGGATTCGCCTTTGGTTGGAATCACACCGCTAACAGATTTTTTTGTCTTATAAATCATAAGGCATTATATTGATTCAGATCTCTGCATCTGTTTATTCGGTATCAACAATTCCTGGGACGTAATCAACCTCAAGGGCAAAGTTTTGAAGCTCACTTCAACCTTCAACCCGACATCACCGGCGGTGATGGGACCCTATGGGCACGGAGAACATGATGGTTGAATATGCCTCAACCAACATGTGTTGGAGACTATGAATAGTCTTTCGGTCTCCTGAGCGGTCAATATAATTTATGTCCTTTTATGATGTTCTAATAAGAACATAAGTACTGTTGTCATCATATATTGTATATCACAATATATTGTATCAGCACTTTGGTACAACACATTTGTATGTATTCTATATGTCTGACAGTGATTTTCGTATTGAGAATCTTCAAGTCTATATATAGATTTCTAGTTCTACGAAGGTCAATCTGATGAAATATGATATGTGCCTTGTGGACATATGCACCACGAACTCTATATCAGGGAAGTGAAATGTTTCCACTCGGTTGAGAGAAAAGGATATATATTAACTATTGCTAGGCGTGATGATGTAATTGTTGGTTAAAATCGAGTCATCTTTACTATCCCTGTGGATACTCAAGTAGAACCAAGGATGCTTTATCACGTCCGTGTCAACCCGTAACCTACTAAACTATAGAGATATCCGTAAAAATAGTTTCTATATGGAAACTTACGGTGACAACAAAGAGGAATATCTTCTCTTTACCATATGCAACGGATATGGCAAGCACATTCTCTATGTATCGCCGGGATTGTACTACACATACTACAAAACTCGTAGCACATGTTGCATACAAGTTAGTTTTCCAAAAGGTCTTGAAAAACTTGGCATGCTCGCCTTAGTCATCGTGAGATTGGGTTGAAACCAAAACTATCAACATTCCATTGGTTTATGTTTATTATGATGCTACATTCTAACAATATTTAGATTTTATGTGCACTACATGTGACGCATGGAAGCTAGTTTTAAGGCTTGCGCACCTTAAAGTCTATGATGAACCACTCAGACTCCTTGAATGTATCAAGTTGAGGTACGTGCCTCTTCCCATCCATTGACTAGACTATTTGGGTACTCCATGGTTTAAAGATACATCTATGATCTACATGATGGTCTTTTGTGTGTTTTTATCCACATGAAAAACATTTGTTGATTATCCTGACCATCGATTTCAACCAAATCGAATGGACAATGTTGCAAAATTCTCCTTCGTGACTTTAATATGGCCCTAGGATTGAAGTTTAGCACTTTGTCCTATATGTCTAGACTCAAAATGGTCTGGTTGAATCCTTTATCCAAAGAGTTAAGCTCATTGCATTATCTTATTTTGGAATTGAAACTTACCAACTTTACGTTGGAAGTCATGCAGGTTTACATGCTCATCGCCATACTGCATAATATTATTCCCCTCTATCTTTGATACGTGGAAATCTATCAAGTATTTCCCATCTGCAGTAATCTGGTTGTATACCGATATCACCACCCCGACATACATCATTGCCCCCTCAACTATATTAGGGATCTATGTGAGGAATGATTGTATTACCGTCAATACCTCAAGCCCCTCACATGGGGAGTTATTCAAGGCCAGTATGATGATTCAATGAGGAACATTACCAGGCATCACGGGGGGTCAAGTACCACAAAGAATGCCGGGAAATTAGTGGAATGTTCAACACATTCCTGCCTCAAATCCACGTACTCAAAGATCTGAACCATGCGTTCAGAAGATTTGCAACACATTGCAAATAACCTGCCAGATTCATTTAATCACTATAAAGGTGTCATACAATCTTGAAAAAATATGCCTGAAAGAGTGGAGGTCCCAACAAAAACCACTCAACTCCCCGTTCATAGCAACATGGGAGAAGTATGGCAAAAGTACATCAGGATTTGGCTTCTCGCCAGTAAGGATATCGAGGCCTCTAAATCGGTAAATGCAAGTCAACTTCACATTGACAGACACCTAATGGGTAGTATACACCCAGTGGATGGGAAACCTTCAACAACCCAGGTCATAGTGCACACAATGACAGGGACATCGGAATACCCGACCCAGTCGCATTGGGAAATCGCGAGCAGTCACCATGGGTAAAGATATTTCCATCAACTATATATTAATATATAGATTCTGGAGAAACGGATAACCAAAAGTCTACAGTTGTCGACATACATTTATCGACTAGATTAGAAATGTCCTTCAAATGATTCAGATCCAAAGACCATGGCCATGGCAAAGTGTGAACTACACTTGGGCTGAACTCAAGCAAAGAGTATAATCTAGGTAGAAATAATCTTGCTCAATTAAGGGAAACTATTCACATAAGCAATACCTACATCAGTTTTCTTCCAGAAACAAAATGAGAACGATGAGGTGGTGATACATAGAGCAAGTCTTGTAGCACGAGGGTTCACACAGATACCCAACTGTTCTCCAAAGGTGGAATATCTTTTCGATACATTATACTATTGGCAGTACAAAATTGTCTATCTATGCAGTTGATAGATGTATTGATTACATATCCATGTGGATCGCTAGATTCAGATATAGATGGTTTCGATGGAATCTCACTTCTGGATCGAAATGCGAAACTCAACATACATTGTGTAAAAATCGATTGGTCACCATATGAATTATTATGTTGGTACATTTATACAACCGACGTAGTGAGTTCCTTAAACACAAGGATTACTCCTACACTGATGATTACTCATACATGTTAAGCATGTGATCATCTAATTGATGGTATTTGAGATGAAGGATTTTGATAAAACCTCTAGCACCTTCATTTATACATTATGGTACACCATGTTGTCTGTATCCAAATTATACTGGAGAAATTGATTGTGGACAAGTCTTATCAATCCATAAATTTACGTGGTTATTCCTTCTCTACACATAGAGAAAGATTTATCTAGACCATGAGGAGATGGAAATAAGATGTTGGGACTTAAGGTTCCATATCACAATGCATGCATTGGATCCAGCAAACACAATTGGTTGAGACTTAAGAATATCTTTCAATATCTCAAATGCATCAAACATCTTGTGCTAATCTTTCACTTTCTGAGAAATCTGGAAACCAATATCATTGGTACACCGATCAGATCCCTACTATGTCAGATCATAGATAAGCTTCGTGTTCCTGTTAGGTGTGGTATCCATCCCATGGAAGTCTTCGAAATAGACCCCGTGGCTACATCCACCAATCATTATCTCAAATATAATGTTTCTTATGTTGTCCGGATGCAAACAGGTTACGTAATAAGCAATATCGTTATATTGCATATCTTGCAAGTCAAATCATGTGACTGATTTGTTCTCCAAGTCTCTACCAAGTTCTATATTCCAAAAATGTTTTCATGGAATTGTTATGTGACGGCTTCAGAATATGCAAGAAACATGGGGAGTATCGTCCTAAATCATTCCCCTTCAAAGCATCATATTATATTCATTTTCCCTTCATGAGTTTACTTACTGGTTCTCAAAAATGTTTTTATGAGGTAATATAAACACAGCATTGTCCATACCGCCAAGACAGCCAACACCAAAGCAAGTGATATGGGTGGTAATCCAACCGTCGAAGGGCTTGCACCGGCCAGTCGTGTGGTTAGGTCGAAGGGAAGAAAATGGGAGAACGATAACAAGAAGCGAGAAGGGGCGGCGGCCAAATGGCGGAAAAGTTTGAAGACATCATGGCGAGGGGGAGGCAAGTGCCCAACGCAACAAGTCCAAGGAGAAGAAAAAAAAGGCAAACAGGTTTAACATGTTCGTGGAAATACAAAAAAAGATTGAGCTCGAGGAGAGAAAGCTCGTGATCAAGCTCACGTGCAAGGAGCAAAAGATCTTATACGTGAAGAGCTGGTGACTTGGAGCCGGATGCGCCAAGTTTGTTCATGACTTGTGTGATAGCATGTTTGCATGTTTTTGCACAAAAGGAGAGGAAAAGGAGGCCTAAAATTGAGGCATTTGGCTCGGACAGCCGGTTATATTGATTTTCCGACAAGTTGGATCCTCATGCCGACAACTTTGTTCACACTTGTTGAACATTGAAGGATACTAATGAATGCCCTCGGCCCGGTTATTTTGATTTTCAATTCGATGAATGTAAACTTGTTGAACATTCGGTCTTTTTCCTAATAGTTGCATTTGCTTGCAGTTATTTAAATTTATGTTCGAATTGCTAGTGATCTAAATAAATTTTACAAAGGGAGGAGCCAGACGAGTAGATTAAAAATGAAGGACACTATTGAATGGCCTCGGCCCGGTTCTGGTAATTCGCCTAGGAGATGCGCTGCCCCTAGAACCATGTAGGTTACTCTCAACTCCCTGATAAAAAAAGGTTAATTTCAACTCCTAAAACATGTAGGTTAATCTCACTAAAAGAAAAAGGAACAAAAAGAAACTGTGGGTCTCGTTCTGTGTTGGTCATTGAGGGCGCCGACCACCTCTCACCCTCTCACGACCGATGCACGACCGAAAAGGATTCCGTAGAACAACATGCTGGTACACTACCAGTTTCCTAACAAGTTCATGACATTAATACAACAAGAACAAAGGCGATAAGCCTCCCAATTAATTCATCTACTGAAACACGGGAAGATGGCAGATACAAGCTACACACCAATAATAAGGCTACTCCAGGGACCTCGCATCGCAGAGATGGTGCAGAAAACGGAAGCTGCTGCTGCTTAGGTTCTAGTATCCGGGGTTGACGGTTAAAACACTTTCCTCTTCAGTCGGTTCTCCGAACGTGGGGTGCTGCCCGTGTCCCGCTGTTCGTCTGGGCTCAAATCAGCGTCACTGTCATCATCTGGATCCTCCAAACCAAGGTTCAGGTTCAGCTCGGTGCTGCCGCCTTTTCTGGAAGGGTTCTGTGGCACACCCGAAACCTGAAAGAGGATACAGAGACACATGTAAGTTTTATCACTATGGTATGCAGAATGTTGTGTTATCTCTCTGGCAAGGACAATGTTGTATTGACAACCAGGAAAACAGAAACTGATGTTGTGCGGGTATTTTTTTTCTAATGGGGTCCTTTCCCAGTTACTCCCTCCGTCCGGAATTACTTGTCGCATAAATGGATAGAAATGGATGTATCTAGAACTAAAATACATCTAGATACATCCATCCATATGACAAGTATTTCCGGACGGAGGGAGTACTCCCTCCGTCCCAAAATTCTTGTCTTAGGTTTGTCTAGAGATAGATGTATCTAAATGCTAAAATATGACTAGATAAATTCATATCTAGACAAATTTAAGACAAGAATTTTGGGACGGAGGGAGTACTTTTTTTTAATATCCTTTCCCAGTTACTTGGCACAAGGGAAAATCAGTTTAGCACAATAGATCTAACAAATGAACGAGAAACAGTACTGCTGAGCTTCCAAATAAAATGATTGAAAAACTACTACTGTACTTGACGTATCAATTCCGTTTATTTAGATGTATCCATTTCCCAAATGAATGCCCAACCAATCCAAAATAGATGAAACTGAAATCGTCCATTATTTTGGCTCTGCTGGGTGAAATTTCCTTGCACCATTACTCTTACCATCAGATGCCGAATCTGTATTATTGGCCTTATCCTCGAATTGGAAGTTGCATTGTCAGAAGTGCGGCAACTAGATTCAAATAGACAGTCACTGATGGCAATATTTCCAGCGCACACATACTTCTACACACAAATTAATTGCATCCACCAGTTCTAAATCCCTATGCAAAGCAAACCTGAAGCTCAACATCAATGACGGTGGAACAAAGTAGTAAAAGAGCACCAAGACCTATGCAAGAAATAGTTGCATCCAGAAGAGGCTATCATATAAGTACACAACAATTGTAAAACATACAAGAGGTCCATTTTAAACTAGACTGGTGTTAAACCCTGAACTATGAAACTGTCCATATTAAAGCCTGAACTTTCTAAAACCGTTTACTACCTACCTTGGTTTTGGATAGTGGTTCAGGGTCTTCAAAGAAATGATTTTTTTTGTAGATGTAGGACAAAAAGGACAGACCCAGTGCATACAAGCTCCCGTACAAGGTAGGGTCTGGGGAGGGATTATAGGAACCTAGTCTTACCCCTGTGAAGTGCAATGCAGAGAGGCAGGTTCGAACCCAGGGCGAATGAGAATGTTAAGAAATTCAGAGTCTAAACAAGATGGTTTTTGGAAGTTGAGGGTTTAATATAGACGGTATGGTATCATAATTTAAGCCTTTATGGTTCAAATCAAACCAATCACAATAGTTCAGGGTTCAGAACGGACTTTCTTTCAAAAACATATCTGAATACAGGTGACGAATGAGAATAAAAATAAGAACACTAGGTGATCAAATAATCAATCAAATGACCCCATATTCGGTGTTTAACTATCAGTGCAACCACTAAATTGACTAATTGAGGAGTGCCACTAGTACTCAAATTCTAACCACATGGCTAAACCTCAAGCCTTGAGACAGAGGCACAGCCGCACAAGCAATCACTCAGAAATCTCCACAATGGGTGAACCACCCTGAGCAGTCTTGAACGAGCTGCACTGAAGAATTGCAAGGCCTACTATTATCATTATTTGCGGAAAATGGCCTCCTGCTACTATCATCAACCGAAATTCCCATCATACAGTGATTTCGCCACCAAAACCCTAGCACAACCCAAGTTGAAGTGAAGGATGACCCGCAAAAATTCTACATTTGCAGGCGTAGAGACCCTAGGTGCTCATGCTAGCGCCAAGTCCATCCAAGAAGAACCCGCGTGGTCTCCTATTCCCTCCTACATTGTGCCCAAAACTAGAGCCGGGAGAAGCCAAGAACGGCGAAATGTCCGACCTCCGAAGCAGATCGAACCCACCAGAACGCAATAAAGCAACCCAACAGTCGCCAAGACTAATCTTTAAAGCCAAGAAGCCTCACCGGGACGTATCGCCGTCTGGTGGCCGCCGCGGCGAGCTCCTTGCCGTTACCGTCGCCGGCGCCGCTCACTGGCGCCCACTTGAGCAGCACCACCTTGTTACCCCTGGGGCACCCAATGGGGCCCATACCGGCGGAGGCGGACCCCGCGCCGCCGCCGGCGAGAGGGGCCCACGCCTTGCGCCACTTCCTGACGGGCCCGCTGAAGGAGGCGTTGCTGCTGCCGACGGGGCCATAGCGCGTGGAGGAGCGGCTCAGCCGGGCGCCCACGGTGTCCATTTTACGGGCGGCGGCGACGGCGGCTTCGGTTCTCCTCCGGCGAGGTGGGTACAGAGTAGGGTGCAGGGGTTACTGATGTGTTCTTTCCACCCTTGTGGATGATGCGAACTCTCGAAGTCAGTAGAGGCGTATTTTTCTTTTTTCTTTTCGCGAAAAAGGCGTAGATCTAGTAGTACAAAAGGTTCAGCAGAATGAAATAAAAAAAATACATGAAACCAATGGCCAAATTAAGGTGAAAGCATACCAAAAGTAAAATGAAGCAAATGAATTCGTAGAACTTGCAGCCGCCGTCTCTCCTTCAAAAAATGGGTAGGGTTATTTTCTCTCGTTGGCGCCGTCGCAAGTCCGCCTTATCTTCGATGGTCCTAGGGCCATGGGTGCGCGGTGGATCTTGACAAGGGCCGACGGGAGGGTTTCGTTTTTAGTCGTTTTTTTCAGTTTTGTTAGGATTTGTGTTTTACTCGGGAAGACGAGACGACGACGGCTCTCTAGAGATGGAATAAAGGTCTTCCTGTTTAGTCCCCGTTCCAGCGATGCGTCTAGCATCGTTGGTGATCCTGTGGAAGTGTGTCTCCGGCAGATCTATCTTTGGTGGATTTGCTCAGATCTTGTCGTTGTTCATCAACATTCGTTTGTATTTGGATTGGGTCCTTCTGACGTTATTCTTCATCGGCGACGGTTGCTGTTTTGGTGCACTGGTCCTACATGGCCTTAGCACGACGACTTCCCGACTGTCTACTACAACAAGTTGTGCCCGACTACGATGATGGAGGGGCGATGACGGCGGCGCACCTTCGGTGTGCTTCAATGTGTGTAGTCGTCACTAGGTGGTCTATCAATCTGGATGTAAAAATTTTATTTTTAATGTTCGTTGTACTGTCATGATTGAAGATAAATAGATCGAAAGTTTTCTTGCAAAAAAGGGTTTCGTAAAACTTTCTGGAGGGTTTGAATTCTTACGAAATTTTTGCTTGATTTGTAGGATAATCCTTAGAAAAAAATCATAGAATTTATTTGCACTCTATTTTATAGATCATTTGCTCAAACCTTTTGATAGGCTATCAAGCACTCTTCCATTCAACTTCCTATAATTTTATGATCGTATACATGATATAGGGGGACAAGGACATGACAATCTGTTTCTACGTTTTTCCTTTTTTTCAACAAATGGTAACATATTAATAATGGTACCAGTTACACCTAGCCCCACAATATCAAAACCTAGTTGAGACGACGAGAATGCACAAAACAAAAAACTGGAAAAATAAAGACACTCGGTAGGAGCTTCAAACACCATTTAACGTACTTGACAACACACGAGCTATGAGTAAAGCTCTTCGAGAACAACACCCACCATCGCCACATCCAATCGTTGAAGATTAGATTGTGGATTTTCAACACGGAGAGCATGCATGAGAAATCTCCAAACCAATAACTTTAACAAGGAGATGTCGCGTAAAAACCACCATTGCCAAGTGCAGTTAACAAAAGTTGGACTTAGGGTTTTCACCCTGGAGCTCGAGATCTGGTACTCAAGAGAACGCCACCAAACAGAAGACGTGTGTGTTGTCGCAACCACTTGCAGCGGAATACGATGTTGCATGGAGGTGCACGCCCACACATCATGATGATGGGAAATTGAAATACGAACTTCCATTACACCCATGCGCATAGAAGACATCGCCATGCAACCAAGCCCATGCTTGCAAATCATGAATTGCCACACAAAGCGGAGAGCCAAACATCATCGCGAGCTTCAACAACTTGCATGGAGGTTCTTAAGAGCTAGTGTGGAAAATTTTGATGGCAACGATAGTGCAAAGACGTGGAAAGTCATAGCCACATCATCGCTGCTCCACCATTGCACTACTTTTAGCTGTCACCGTCCTTCATGCCACATAGTCGCTGCCACAGCCGCCCCCGAGTCACCACCAACCACCATAGGCTTATGGATCTAGCGGAATCCGCACTAAGATAATGTTGGGAGACGTAGTAGTAAATCAAAAAAATTCCTACGTGTCACCAAGATCTATCTATGGAGAAACCAGCAACGAGTGGGGAGAGATTGCATCTTCATACCTTTGAAGATCGCTAAGCGGAAGCGTTACAAGAACGCGGTTGGTGGAGTCATACTCGCAGCGATTCCAATCGCGGTGGACTCCGATCTTAGCACCGAAACAACGGTGCCTCCGCGTTCAACACACGTGCAGCCCGGTGACGTCTCCTACGCCTTGATCCAGCAAGGAGGAAGGAGAGGTTGGGGAAGAGCTCCGGCAGCACGACGGCATGGTGGCGGTGGAGCTGTGTGGTACTCCGGCAGAGCTTCGCTAAGAACTACGGAGGACGAGGAGAGGGGGAGGTAGGGTTGCGCCAGGGAGGGAGAGAACCGTGTCTGCAACAGCCCAAAACCCACCACTATATATAGGAGGAGAGGAGGGGAGGGGCTGCGACCTAGGGTTCCCACCCTAGGGTGGTGCGGCAGCCCCAGATCCCATCTGGGCGGCGGCCAGAGGGAGGGAGAGGAGGTGCGGCTGCCCTAGCTGCCCTAGGGTGGGCCTAGGGCCCATCTAGGGCTAGGGTTTGCCCCCTCTCTCCCCTTGCTGCGCCTTGGGCCAGGTGGGAGGGGCGCACCAGCCCACCTAGGGGCTGGTTCCCTCCACCTATGGCCCATGAAGCCCTCTGGGGCCGGTGGGCCTACTTGGTGGACCCCCGGAACCCTTCCGGTGGTCCCGGTAGACTACCGGTGACGCCCGAAACACTTTCGATAACCAAAACCTCACTTCCTATATATCAATCTTCGTCTCCGGACCATTCCAGGACTCCTTGTGACGTCCGAGATCTCATCCGGGACTCCAAACAACCTTTGGTAACCACGTACACTATTTCCCTATAACCCTAGCATCATCGAACCTTAAGTGTGTAGACCCTACAGGTTCGGGAGATACGTAGACATGACCGAGACACCTCTCCGGTCAATAACCAACAGCGGGATCTGGATACCCATGTTGGCTCCCACGTACTTCACGATGATCTCATCGGATGAACCACGATGTCGGGGATTCAATCAATCCCGTATTCAATTCCCTTTGTCTATCGGTATGATACTTGCCCGAGATTCGATCGTCGGTATCCCTATACCTTGTTCAATCTCGTTACCGGCAAGTCTCTTTACTCGTTCCGTAATACATCATCCCGTGGCTAACTCCTTAGTCAAATTGAGCTCATTATGATGATGTCTTACCGAGTGGGCCTAGAGATACCTCTCCGTCACACGGAGTGACAAATCCCAGTCTCGATTCGTGCCAACCCAACAGACACTTTCGGAGATACCCGTAGTGTACCTTTATAGCCACCCAGTTACGTTGTGATGTTTGGCACACCCAAAGCATTCCTACGGTATCCGGGAGTTGCACAATCTCATGGTCTAAGGAAACGATACTTGACATTGAAAAGCTCTAGCATACGAACTACACGATCTTGTGCTATGCTTAGGATTGGATCTTGTCCATCACATCATTCTCCTAATTATGTGATCCCGTTATCAATGACATCCAATGTCCATGGTCATGAAACCATGACCATCTATTGATCAACGAGCTAGTCAACTAGAGGCTCACTAGGGACATGTTGTGGTCTATGTATTCACACATGTATTACGGTTTCCGGTTAACACAATTATAGCATGAACAATAGACAATTATCATGAACAAGGAAACACAATAATAACCATTTTATTATTGCCTCTAGGGCATATTTCCAACAGATAAACCCCATGTTGGGGAACGTTGCATGAGAAACAAAAAATTTCTTATGCACACCCAAGATCTATCTATGGAGATGTATAGCTACGAGAGGGGGGTAGATCTACATACCCTTGTAGATTGCTAAGCAGGAAGCGTTAAGAAACGCGGTCTATGTAGTCGAACGTCTTCGCGATCCAATCACGATCCATCCCACGATCCATCCCGATCTAGCGCCGAACGGATGGCACCTCCGTGTTTAGCACATGAACAACTCGATGACGTCTCCGCCTCCTCCATCCAGCGAGCGAGGGCGGAGTAGTAGATGAGTTCTCCGGCAGCATAACGGCATGGTGGCGGTGGTGGTGGAGCAATCTCAGCACGGCTTCGCCAAGCGCTGCCGCAGATGCGTTTGGAGGAAATAGATCTAGGGGGAGAGGAAGGGCTGCACCTATGGCTTTGGGTGCGGTTGCCCTCCCTCTCCCTCTCTATTTATAGGAGGATGGGGTAGGTAGGGCGCAGCCTTGGCCCCTCCTCCAAGGAAGGGCTGGCCGGCCAAGGGGGAGGAGTCCACCTCCCACAAGGGAGGTGTGCGCCCTAGGGGAGGAGTCCACCTCCCACAAGGGAGGTGTGTGCTCTAGGGGAGGAGTCCTTCCTCCCCAATGCACCTCCCCCACCTACCACTAGGCGCATGGGCCTTTAGGGGAGGGGCTCCCGGCCCACCAAGGGCTGGTGCGCCTAACTCTTAAGCCCATGTGGCCCCCGGGATGGGTGGGCCCCCGGAACCCTTTCGGTACTCCCGATACTATACCGGAAACACCCGAAACTTTTCTGGAACCCGAATACCACTTTCCTATATATAAATATTTACCTCCGGGCCATTCCAAAACTCCTCGTGATGTATGAGATCTCATCCGGGACTCCGAACAACCTTCGGTCACCAACATATATAACTCAACAATACTATATCGTCACTGAGCGTTAAGTGTGCAGACCCTGCGGGTTCGAGAATGATGTAGACATCACTGAGACACTCTCCGATCAATAACCAATAGCGGGACTGATGTCTACTACACAATCGCAGAGTTTTGTAGGACAGTAGCAATTTTCCCTCAAGTGGATGGCCTAAGGTTTATCAATCTGTGGGAGGTGTAGGATGAAGATGGTCTCTCTAAAACAACCCTGCAATCAAATACAAGAAATCTCTTGTGTCCCCAACACACCCAACACAATGGAAAATTGTATAGGTGCACTAGTTTGCCAAAGAGATGGTGACACAAGCGCAATATGGATGATAGAAATAGGTTTTTGTAATCTGAAAATATAAAAACAACAAGGTAACAAGTAGTAAACAATGAGCAAAACATAGTATAAATGCTTGGAAATAAGGCCTAGGGTTCGTACTTTTGCTCAATCTCTCAACAATGCTAATATAATTGGATCACATAACCATCCCTCAACGTGCAACGAAGAATCAATCCAAAGTTCTTATCTAGCAGAGAACATAAGAAGAAATTGTTTGTAGAGTATGAAACCACCTTAAAGTTATCCTTTTTGATCAATCTATCCAAGAGCTCGTACTAAAATAACACCAAGTTATCCTTTTCGATCGATCTATCTAAGAGTTTGTACTAGAATAACACCATATGATACGTATCAACCAACTCTAATGTCAAAAAGATACTCCATTTTCACCACAAGTATCCATGAGTTAATTATACGGTATGCATCAAACAATTTCAGATTCATAATACTCAATCCAATACAAAGAACCTCAAAGAGTGCCCCAAGATTTCTATCGGAGAACATGGTATGAAAACGTGCAATCAACCCATATGCATAGATCCCCAAGGTCACCGGAATCCACAAGTTGACGTCATAACATATATCAAGTGAACCACTTGAATACCCCAATGTCACTGCGGGTATCCGCATGCAAGACATCCATCAAGTGCTCTCAAATCCATAAAACTATTCAATCCAGTAATAACAAAATCTCAAAGGGAAAACTCAATTCATCACAACAAGATAGAGAGGGGGAAACACCATATGATCCAACTATATTAACAAAGTCCGCGATACATCAGGATCGTGCCAAATCAAGAACATGAGAGAGAGATTAAACACATAGCTAATGGTACAAACCCTCAACCCCGAGGATGGACTACTCCCTCGTCGTCATGGCCTCTGCTGGGATGATCAAGATGGCCACCGGAGATGATCTACCCTCTCTGGAAGGGTACTGGAACGCCCCAGATTGGTTTTTCGTCGATACAAAGAGTTGCGGTGGTGGATCGAGGAGTCTAGGGTTATTTCTGGTGGGTTTTGAATATATAGGATTTTTGAGCGTCGGTTTCATGCGAAGATGGGCCACGAGGAGAGCACAAGACACAAGCCCATGCTAGAGGGCCCTGGCCTGTGGTGGTGGGTTGTGCCCACCTCGTTGCTCTTCTGGCCCTCCCACGAAGCTTCTAGTGCCTCTTTTGTTCCAAAAAATAGTCAAAGAGTTTCTTTGCATTTGGAGAACTTTTATTTCTGCACAAAAAACAACACCACGATAGTTCTGCTGAAAACAGCGTCAGTCCGGGTTAGTTCTAAATAAATCATATAAAGTGCATCAAAACCATATAAACGTATTGTAAACATAGGTGAATATGGCATGAATACTTCATAAATTATAGATACGTTGGAGACGTATTAGCATCCCCAAGCTTAATTCCTACTCGTGCTCGAGTAGGTAAATGATAAAGAAATAATTTATGAAGTGTGAATGCTAGCATAGTGCATAAGTTTGATCAATGATAATTTCAACCACTTTTCCTAGCATCATAACAACAACTCTTTCTCATAAAACTCATCATGATAAAGTAGCAACCAATTCACATGTTATGGTTCAAACAATGAATTCTCTTGAAACTTAACAACATGTGTTCTTAGTCACCAAACAATTGCAATTCAACTTATTCTCAATAAAGTCTAAGAGCTCCACATACTCAAGCATCATATAGTCTTCTATGATTTCTAGTACTCAAAGCATATTTTTAGAACAAATGGCATCCATCAAACACAGAGAAAGATAGGGGCTTAATATTTTGCCTCCCAACTCGTTTATCATAGAGATAATTGTCAACAATAATAAATCATGATCAAATATATTTGACTAGCCATATGTGCCTAGATCTTTCCCCACCACATGACGGTTGCCAACTAGAGAATAATTGAGGTTGAAATGAGAATGCATAGTATTGACTCTTTCATAAAAGTAAATACTGAAAGGTAAAAGATGGGGCCTTCGCAGAGGGATGCGGGGATTTGCATAGGTGCTAGAGCTCAAAGCTTAAAGAGATAAATATAATTTTGGGAGGTGCACCCTTCCTGTCAACGTTACCACCAAGAGTTAGCAATATCTTCCATGTTAAACACATTAGCGGCGGTTCCCAAGCGGAAAAAGTAAAGGTTTACCCCCTCCACCAACAAACACACTCCACAGCTAGCCAAATCCACGGGTACCATCCATACCAGCAACATCCCTAGGGGAGTTTTGTTTAATTATTTGCATTTTTTTATTTCGGGACTGGGAATCCCTATTACCGCCCCTCTCGTGCAAGGACGAGTGAATAAACACTCATCATGCGAATAACTCGCTTAACATGGAAGATACTGATTGTCCCCTCCCACTCCATGAGCGGTCCAGGCACACAAAACATATGCTCATTTGAAATTTTAGAGGTGGCACATGCAAATTTGCTTGGAACGGCAGGGTAATACCGCATATAGGTAGATATAGTGGACTCTCATGGCAAGAAACTGGGTTTAAGGTTTTTGGATGCACAAGTAGTATCTCTACTTAGTATGAAATTTTGTCTAGCAAAAGATCCTAAGCAAACACCACATGTTGGTGGATCCATAACAATATAACTTCTATGCAAATATACACAACCATAACTCATTATGTTGTCTTCCTTCTCCAACTTCAACTAATTTTCTCAAGTTTGAAAATAATTAACGGGTATTCACAATCATATAAGATGTCTAAGATAATATATTTGTATGTGAAAGTTCTCTTCTTTATACTAATCATTCACGAATTGCTTGTATGACCAATTTGATGATTGTCAAACTTCAATGGACTTTACTTAATAAACCAGATGTGAAGCTACTACTGAGCATAAAGCACATTGATAATTTCATATTTATGATATTTCATTCATTCACAATTTACTCTTAGCATATAAGTGAAGCACAAGAGTAAACATCAAACTACTCTTCAAAAAGATATAAGTGAAGATCAATGAGTAGTCAAACAATAAAGTAGCTATATGAGGACTCTCTCTCAATAAATATTTTCAGATCTGGGTATTTTATTTAAAACATCAATAAAATAGAAATAGCACTCCAAGAATATCACATATCATGTGGACAAAGAAAAAATTAGGCTCAACATAGGCTAACCGATAGTTGTTGATGAAGAGAGGTGGGATGTGTAGCATCCCCAAGCTTAGATGCTTGAGACTTCTTGAAATATTTACTTGGGGTGCCTTGGGCATCCCCAATCTTGAGCTTTTGTATCTCGTTCAATCCTCTCCTATTATGGTTTCACCTATTCTCAAAAACTTCGTCCACACAAAACCCAAAAAGAACTCGTGAGATAGGTTAGTGCACATAAAAACAAATCAACACTTCATGTACTTCCAAGACAAGTTGCACAATAATTTTCAAACATCATCTACTGTTGACTATCGTTTCCACAATTTATATCTACCAATATAGTCTATGGAACTATAGGATAAGTAGATAACAAAACTATGATAGCAATCTGTCCAAACTGAACAGTCTGTAGCAATTTATGAAAACAGTGTACTTCTGTATCTCAAAAAATTATGAAAATTCAGGAAGTGATAAATAATTTATATTAAAACATTGTGTAAAACTTTCAGGAATTTTCCATGTTCTAGTAAAATATTTAAATTCAAACACTACATCAAAAGTTTCTGTTTTTACACAGCAAATATCAAACATGTAACTCAATCAACCTAAGAGGCAATTCTTGGACATTTTTATTGAAAAAAATATTATAAATATCATCTAACATATAAAAACAAAATAAAATAATTCTCCAAGCCAAACACATGTCATGTGGCAAATAAAAATATAGCTCCAAGTAAGATGTACTGATAATGTTGGAGACGAAAGAGAGGATGCCTTCCGGGGCATCCCCAAGCTTAGACGCTTGAGTATTCCTTGAATATTAACTTGGGGTTCCTTGGGAATCCCCAAGATTAGGTCCTTGCTGCTCCTTGTTCGCCTAATATTGGTATCTCACCCAAAACTTGAAAACTTCAATCACACAAAACTTAATGGAACTTCGTGAGATAGGCTAGTATAGTAAACATAGATCATTCACTTAAGTACGATCAATACAAGATTCATAATTATTCTCACATAATACCTACTATATTATATCATTCTCATAATTTATTTACTCAATATAAGCTATTGGAACACTAAACAAGCAAATTATGCATGCAAAACAGAATCTGTCAAAAAACAGATAGTTTGTGAAGATCTGAATGAAAACCATACTTCCCTGACTCTAAAACTTCTTAAAAATAAGGAAAACGCATATAGTTTGCATATAAACTTTATGTAAAAATTTCAGAATTTTTTGACGCCCCGGTAAAATCAGATAATCCATATACTCGACGCAAAACTTTCCGTTTTTGCACAAAATCAAACAAGCAAGTATCCACACTATCCCAAAAGATTTACTTGGCACTTTATTGAAATGAAAGACACAAAACATGATTACTACAGTATCTTACTTATGTGAACACACAAAAACAGAAAATAAAAGTGTTGGGTTGACTCCCAACAAGCGCTTTTCTTTAATGCCTTTTAGCTAGGCATGATGATTTCAATGATGCTCGTATAGGAATAATAGTTGAAACATGCAAGAGAGCATCATGAATCACATGACAAGCACATTCAAGTCTAACTCACTTTCTATGTATAGGGATTTTGTGAGCAAACATTTATGGGAGCAAGAATCAACTAGCATAGGAAGGCAAAATAAGTGCAACTTCAAAACTTTGAACACATAGGGAGGAAACTTGATATTATTGCAATTCCTACAAGCATATGTTCCTCCCTCGTAATAATTTTCAGTAGCATCATGAATAAATTAAAAATATAAATATCACATAAATAATTCTTTTCGGTTTATTACTACCCACACAAGAAAAATTCTTCTCATTCAAAGTAGTGGGAACAAACTCAACAAAATAACTATCATGTCACACTTGATTGACATAACCACATTGAATATCATGATAACAAGTTTCATGGTTATCATTACTCTTTATAGCATACATGTCATCACAATAATCATCATACATAAGAGTCATGCTATCATCATAATAGTTTTCCTCATCAAAACTTGGGGCACTAAAAATATCATCTTCATCAAACATAGCATCCCCAAGCTTGTGGCTTTGCATATTATTAGCATCATGGATATTCAGAGAATTCACACTAATAATATTGCAATCATGCTCATCATTCAAGGAATCCTCATCAAGTATTTTCATAATTTCTTCCTCTACCAATTGAGCACAATTTTCTGAATCCTTGTTTTCACGAAAGACATTATAAAGACGAAACAAATGATGCAACCCAAACTCCATTTTGTGTAGTTTTCTTCTATAAACCAAACTAGTGACAAAACAAGAAACTAAAAGATTCAATTGCAAGATCTAAAGATATACCTTCAAGCACTCACTTCCCCGGCAACGGCGCCAGAAAAGAGCTTGATGTCTACTAAGCAACTTTATTCTTGTAGACTCGTGTTGGGCTTTCAAGCTCGGAGTTTTGTAGGAAAGTAGCAATTTTCCCCCAAGTGGATGACCTAAGGTTTATCAATCTGTGGGAAGTGTAGGATGAAGATGGTCTCTCTCAAAAAACCCTGCAATCAAATACAAGAAATCTCTTGTGTCCCCAACACACCCGATACAATGGCAAATTGTATAGGTGCACTAGTTCGGCGAAGAGATGGTGATAGAAGTGCAATATGGATGATAGAAATAGGTTTATGTAATCTGATCAATAGCGAGCAAAACATTGTATAAATTCTTGGAAATAAGGCCTAGGGTCCGTACTTTCGCTGGTGCAATCTCTCAAGAATGCTATAATTGGATCACATAACCATCCCTCAATGTGCAACGAAGAATCACTCCAAAGTTCCTATTTAGCAGAGAACATAAGAATAAATTGTTTGTAGGGTACAAAACCACCGTAAATTTATCCTTTCCGATCGATCTATACAGGAGTTCGTACTAAAATAACACCAAGTTATCCTTTCCGATCGATCTATCTATGAGATTGTACTAGAATAACACCATATGATACGCATCAACCAACTCTAATGTCACCTAGATACTCCAATGTCACCACAAGTATCCATGAGTTAATTATACGATACGCATCAAACAATTTCAGATTCATAATACTCAATCCAACACAAAGAACCTCAAAGAGTGCCCCAAAATTTCTATCGGAGAACATGGTATGAAAACGTGCAATCAACCCATATGCATAGATCCCCAAGGTCACTGGAATTCGCAAGTTGACGCCATAACATATATCAAGTGAATGACTTGAATACCCCAATGTCACTATGGGTATCCGCATGCAAGACATACATCAAGTGCTCTCAAATCCATAAAACTATTCAATCCGGTAATAACAAAATCTCAAAGGGAAAACTCAATTCATCACAACAAGAAAGAGAGGGGAAAACACCATATGATCCAACTATATTAACAAAGTCCGTGATACAGCAGGATCGTGCCAAATCAAGAACATGAGAGAGAGAGAGAGATTAAACACATAGCTCATGGTACAAACCCTTAACCCCGAGGATGGACTACTCCCTCCTCATCATGACCTCCGCTGGGATGATCAAGATGGCCACCGGACATGATCTACCCTCTCTAGCAGGGTACTGGAATGCCTCCAGATTTGTTTTTTGTCAATACAGAGAGTTGTGGCGGCGGAACAAGGAGTCCAGGGTTATTTCTGGTGGTTTCTGAATATATAGGATTTTTGAGTGTCGGTTTCACGCGAAGATGGGCCATGAGGAGAGCACAATACACCAGCCCACGCCACAGGGGCCTGGCACGTGTCAAAGCACATTTGCTCCCTTGGTGGTTTTAGTAATTAATAACAACATATAAGTCATTGAACTAATGTTTCCACTAAGTATATTTCAGGACAAGTTCAATGATAGGGATGGCCAAAGGATTGTGGAATTACCCCAAGATTCAAGGAAATAGGTTGGCCAAGCTTCAAGCAAGAGGACTCTACATTTTACATTTGTGAGAAATCATTTTGAGTCCATAGGAAAGCCAATACTATTAAAAGCGGGTAAAGTTTTGATGATGAACAATATGCTCAAACGTGCACAAGTGATAGTCACCAAAACATCCACAAACTCTCCCACCAAAGTCTGTCCAAAGCCAAATATGCAAATTCGGTGCAACCAACATTCCTATCCCGGTGCCACCAATTCTAAACCCTAGACAGACTCAGCCAAACCCTAACACTTCGGTGCAGCCGACACTGCCCTCGGTGCCACCGAGTTGGGTTGCCAAGTTTCTGTTACACAAGTTCGCATTTTCGGTCCGTCCAAAAATGGTGAATTGGCGTCACCGAGTTTGGTAAATCTGACCGTTGGTCACCTTGTCGGTGCAACCGAGAATCATATATCGGTCCCTCCGAGATTCAAAAATTGCCACTTTTGGTCACTTTGGTACCACCGAGATTTACACATCGGTGTCACCGAGTTGGTCATTTTGTGTGTAACAGTTGGATTTTTGGGGATGCCTATATATACCCCTTCACCACCACCCACTCGAAAGAGAATCACTCAGAACTATTCCATACCTATCCTACTAAGTTTTATGAGAGAGAACCACCTACCCTTGTGTTGAGGTCAAAATCTTCCACTCCAACCATATGGATCTTGATTTCTAGCCTCCCCAAGTTGCTTTCCACCAATCCCATCTCTTCTACCAAGCCAAATCTGTGAGAGAGTGATTGTGTGTTCAGGAGTCTATCATCTTGAAGCACAAGAGCAAAGAGTTCATCTTTATTACTGAGCCTATTACCTTTTGGAGGGTGGTGCCTCCTATATTGGTTAGGTGTCGCTTGGGAGCCTCCTACTTCGTGTTGTGGAGTGAACCAAGAAGTTTGTAAGGGCAAGGAGATCGCCTACTTCGTGAAGATCTACCCGTAGTGAGGCTAGTCCTTCGTGGACGGAAGCCACATGGAATAGTCAAAGTTGCTTCTTCGTGGAACCCTTCGTGGGTAGAGCCCTCCGTGGACTCTCGCGACTGTTACCCTCCGTGGGTTGAAGACTCCATGAACGTGGACGTACGATAGGACCACCTATCGGAACCACGGGAAAAGTCATCGTGTCATCACTTGTGTTTTCTTTCCTAACCCTCTCTTTACTTACATGTGCAATGTCTTTACTTTCCGCTGCTACACTCTTAGACATGCATGTGTAGGATGTTACTTGATATGCTATGAATGCTAAAACTTGCCAAGAATTAAAATTGGGAAAAAGGCAAAACTTTTATTTGGTAAAGTAGTCTAATCACCCCCCCTCTAGACCTACTTTCGATCCTACTAGTGGTATCAGAGCTTTGGTCTACATTGCATTGGTTCCACAACCTAGGAGAAGTATGACATCTAGTGAGGGAAACTATCACCATAGAGGTCCGTACTTTGATGGCACTAATTTTGCTAGTTGGAAGCATAAAATGAAAATGCATTTGCTTGGTCATAATCTTGTTGTTTGGGTTGTTGTTCGTGTTGGCTTGCAAGGTGAATTCTTTGCGGATGGAAAGGAACCGGATCGTGAAGCGACTGCGGATGAATTGAAGATGTTGCAACTCAATGCTCAAGCATGTGACATTCTCTTCAACTGCCTATGCCCAGAAGAATTCAACAAAATCAGCCGTCTTGAACATGCAAAATAGATTTGGGATACTTTGGTTGATATGCACAAAGGAACCGAGCCCGTGAGAGAATCCAAGTTAGATGTTCTTCAAGGTCAACTTGACAAGTTCAAGACGAAGGATGGTGAAGGAGTCGCTAAAATGTACTCTAGGGTAGCTCTCATCACCAATGAGATTGCCGGCTTAGGAAGCAAAGAAATGACTGACAAGTTCGTCATCAAGAAGATACTTCGAGATTTGGATGAGAGATATGACACCGTGTGCACATTGATCCAGATGATGCCCAACTACAAGGATCTCAAACCAACGGAAGTGATTGGTAGAATTGTTGCTCATGAGATGACACTTAAAGACAAGGAAGAGCTTCATCACAAGTCTAGCGGTGCTTACAAATCCACAAGTGATGCTCCCGCTACCTCAAGCGACAACCTTGTCACAAATGAAGAGATAAGCCTCATGGTCAAGGAATTCAACAATTTCTACAAGAATAGAAGCAAAGATCACAGATCCAACTCAAGACATGAAGAGAAGCATTCGTCAAGTCGTGACCGAAACTGCTACAACTATGGGAAGCCCGGACACTACTCAAATGAGTACACGGCTCCCTACAAACGAAGAGAAGAGTCACCTATAAGACGAAGCTCAAGAGATGAATCACTCGAAGAGAGAGAAGGAGTAGAGATGATCGTTATGAACGAAGACCCTCAAGAAGAAGTAGGGACTCGGAGAAGAAGGACAAGCACACCAAGAGATACTCAAGAAGAAAGCATCAAGCTCATGTTGGTGAATGGGTTTCTGGCTCCAACTCCGACAACCACTCTGAGAGAAGCTATCACTCCAACTCCGACTATAGTCAAGATGATGGTGTTTCCGGAATTGCACTAGTGACAACCAACTCCTATGATCTATTTGATTCACCAAATGAGGGAGGTGGAAGTTGCTTCATGGCTAAAGGCCCCAAGGTATCACACCCTGAATATCTTGATTTCGATAGTGATGAAGATGATTTGCTTTACGATGATGACTTGCTATGTAATAAAACTAGTGATGTTGATCATAATGAACTTGATGTTTCTCATGCTAGTCAAGATAAGTCAATTGACGATGATAAGAAGAAAATAGAAGAACTAACTAAAGAACTCAACACTCTTAAGTTAGCCCATGAATCTACTCTTGAAGATCATAGAGAGCTTGTAAGAACTCATGAGAAGCTACGCTTCGAGAAGCTCAATTTGGAGCAAGAACATGAATTTCTTAAAGCTATCATTGACGATCTCCGAAAGGAGACTTCATCTTATCTTGCCAAACGACTACTCTTGTCTACATTCATGCCACAAGTCAAATCTAAGCAAACTAGTAACAAAGGAAAGAAAGGTTCTTCATCTAGTGGCAACAATAAAAATGCTAAACCCCATGATGTTGCTCCTAGTAGTTCTATTGATTCCACTAATGATGATTCTCTTAACCAAGTTACACTTGAGCAAGAAAATGCTTTATTGAAAGGGATTATAGAGAAAGGTATCTACAAGAGTCTTGAAGGGTACAAACAATTTGATGAGATTGTACGCAAGCATGGAGGATACCGAAAGAATCGCGGTGTTGGCTACTTCAATGCTAATGGAGTTGAATGGGAAGAAGGTTAATATCCCGAGCCCAAGTTTGTTCCTCAAAAGGAGAAGTATGAAAACACTCTTCCCAAGGGGACAAACACTCAAGATGACCTTCCACCACAAGATCACAAGCTCAAGGGCAAGAACAAGCTCCAAGAGGACTTTGACTCATATGAAGATGAATCCCAAGCTATGGTGAAGTGGGTTCCCAAGGCTACTACAAGCTCAACTTCTACAAGTGCTAATTCAACACCAAGGATCCCCATCAACTTGATGTGGGTTCCCAAGAAGAAGAACTAGAGAGTTCTTGAGGGATGACTCCGCCAATGAAATTCACTCATATTCATTATTGGCAAGATCTATTTGCAATCAACATCAACATTATGCAATAGTTCAGGGAGTCACACATTCCCTCAAAGGTAAGCAAGGGACAAGGTAATCAACAAATCAATGGACATAATCACATATGCTTTGCACTCCATGTCCATAGATATCCTTGTATTTGTCTCTTGTGTGTTGGGACTAACCCATGTAGGTGAGAAAAGTAAGGAAACAACAAGGATGCTCCCAACTCTTGGTGATCTTCATCAACCTTGAGCATCCACCACTACCTCACCAACATGAAGTCTTCATCGACAAAACCCAAGGTTAGTTTATCCCTCTTATGGGGGGATGTCACATCAAGGGGAGCTTTACTCTGATACTTGAGTCAAAGCATCTCTTAGTATGTGACAACATTAAATGCTTTATGTAAAAGTGGTAACCCCACTTGTGCTTAAACGATGAGTATGACCTATGATCAAGTACTCTTACTTGGCTCCTAAGTCAAATACTCATATATAGATGACTTCGCCATCGCCCAAGTGTTTGTTAGATGCTAGAGTGTTTGTGCATGTTTGCCATGATTTTAGTTGACATCTTATTGTGTGAGCATGTTGGTCTGCATTTATTTTCTCATTCGAGGATATCCAATTGTTGCTATTTGGCTTTTGATTTATCTTTTGCCAATTGGATATACAAGCATGCCTAGGACCACTTCTTTAGATATCTATGCTTTCTCACCTCATACTCTATTCATGTTGCATTACAAAATTTGAACAAGTACTTCTCGATCCCTCTAGGTGTGGAGCACTCGGAGTTCCGTATCGACAAGGACTGACCATTAAAACCTCCCAAGTGCATCTCTGTGGAACCAACCACAAAATCTCGGTCTCACCGAATGCCTAGGGTTGATCTGGTTTTCAATCTCGGTACCACCGATTCCATCTTCTCGGTTACACCGAGTTTCCCTGTCAACTGACAGTTGAGGAACTCAGTGACACCGAAAAGTTAGAATCGATGCCACCGACAGTGGTGGGTAGATAAGTTGTGGACCCCGACGCGTTGAAATTCAATCTCAATCGTCGCGCCCCAGAACCCTAAGTTGTCGCCTACGAGACCCTTGGTCGTCGCCCATGTCTACCTACGCTCCTCTGCCACTGGGAATCGCCGTCGTCGATGAAATCCTCTCCATCGTCGCCGCCGTAGCGGATCCGCACCAAGTTAGGGTACGGATTCGACCTCTTTTGCGCTCCTCATCCGATTATTGCGCATTAGATTCAAGTTTATCAATAAGCCACTCTTTGCACGTATTCGTATCCACACAAAATCTCTATAGTCTAGCAAATGGTGAATTTTCTAGGGTTTTGCCGTCCACCGGATAAATCTCGGTGGAACCGAAACAAACATATCGGTCTCACCGATGTGAACTTCTGTGATGCCGAGAACTGACTCAGTGGAACCGAGTACCTCTTTTCGGTTTGACTAAAAAGAGTGCCAAGGTTCGGTTAAGAGAGACAGCCTGTCTCGACACCACTGAAAATGTTGTTTTGGTTGTACCGATATTTATTTGACAGAATGCAAAAACCTTGAAAATCTATTGTTCAAAATTTCAAAAACCAGCCTCATTTTGTGATGACTCGTCTACTTCTGCTCTTCTATACTCTATTCACAGGGTCAGTATGTCAGATGTTGAGGATAGTCAGAATATGCCAGAGCAGGATGCTGACATGAGTTCAGGCACAAGCCCAGAGTCCAGTTCTTTTTCAGATCCAGGCACCCCCAGCTCCCATGGGTTTCCCAAGGCTGCCACCAGGACCAGGAAGAAGCTAAATTATGATGAAGAAGATTTAGAATTTATTCCTGAGGATAGTCTTGCCAAGAAGCAAGAAAAGGCTGCTAAGAAGTTAGCAACTGAAGCTACTTCTTCCAGAAGAGTTGTCAGCAAGGTCTATGCCAGCTCTGAGACTATCAAAGCACATGAGAGTGCTAGAGCCACAATGTCTATTAATCCCCCAAGGAAGTCTATGCCTAAGAAGGCAGGGGAGAAGAAATCCAAAAAGAGGATTATCCATGTGATTGGCAGGCCTACCTCCATGTATGAAGATCCAAAGGAGGTTGTTGGTGCTGCTGCTGAGGAAGAGGAGGAAGAACATGTTGAGAAGTCCCCTCCCAAGAAGAAAGCCAAGAAGCTCATGGATGATGCTATGCCAAAGACTGGCACTTCCAAGAGCACCAAGCCTACATCCAAGAAGGCTGCTGCACAGAAGTCCAAGAGGACTATCAGAGACATTCCAGCTTTTGAAAAGAACAAGGGGACTGCCTCTAGACTTGAAGATGATGATGACTTGACTACTTTGATGAAGCTCAGACCACATCTTTCAGTACATGATGTCATCCACTTAGTTGCTGAAGACATGAAGAAGTGGAAAGACTCAGGATTGAGAGCTTGGAGAGCTATAGATCCTTATGCCCAGAGGAAGAAAACTGTTGTTGACTACAGGTTCTACACCAGAGAGCAACAGGACTTTTATGAGACAGTGTTGCTTGACAAGAGCCCAGTTGTTAGTGATATGAGATATGTTGATTGGAAATTCATTAAGGGAAATGAGGACTACTTTCCAAGTGTCCAAGATAATTTCCACTACATTGGTATGGATGAGTTCATTGGCAGAGAGCTTACTGCATGGAATGATGAGATGATCATGCAATTCTACTCCACTGCACATTTCTACGGAGATGGTAGAATTGTATGGATGACTGAAGGAGCAAGGTATGAATCTACTGTTGAGGAGTGGGTTGCACTTCTAGGAGTTCCAGATGTCCAGGATGGTGATCTGGATGTATACTTAGAATCCAAGGCGAGCCATAATGCCATGAAGGATATGTACACTCCTATCCCCGCAGACAAAGTGCAATCTCACAAGCTAGGATCCATCTACTATCTGCAAGCAGGCCTCCGTACCATGAACACTATTCTGAGGCATACCTTGATGCCCAAGTCAGGAGATGACAAGATGATCCGAGGCTACTCCATCAACATGTTGATCCACCTTGACGGACATACCAGGATTAGAGTCATGGATTTGATTGTTGAGACAATCAAGAGGATTGCTACTGATCAGAAGCGCTCTTGCTTCTATGCACCCTACATCCAGATGGTTATCAACTCTCAGTTGGAGAAGCACATATTTTCTCTAGATCGTCCACATTTGCCCCTACAGCCAGAACTTGAGGATAATGTTGTGGTGATGGACCCAGATCATCCCACATTTGCTACAACACAGGCAGAGGTAGAAGCAGTTCGAGCCGCTAGTGCTCAAGCCCCCTAGATCCAGAAATGAGCAAATGGATCTCTTGATCTCAGCAGTTTAGGGCATGCAAAAGGATATCAAGGGGATTCTGGACAACAAGAACAGTCTTGTGAGGATCTTTAAGACAAGGATCAAGATTCTTGGTGACAAGGTGGACAAGGTGACCAAGACAGTTATAGAGCTTCAGAAGGAAGTTGACTTCGTGCACATCCCTTGGGTCTCTTCTACTTCAGATGATGATGATGATGATGATGGTGAGGAGGAGGATGGATCACCTCTCAGGCCGAGCACACAGTTCACAACTTAGGCTAGAACATCCACAGTGCCTGCATGAGATGTGAGGCCCTCTTCATCAGCTCCTGTTACTGTCAGCACAGCTCCTGCTCCATCAGCTCCAGTTCCTCCAGTGTCCACTCCAGCTCCATCCACGACATCTGCAGAGATCTTCGCCGACGCTGTTCTCTCGACTCCTTCATCAACAACCGGAGGAAATCAGCCCAAGAATGCTTAGATATATGCCTTTGAACTTTTTGGTAACTTGTTGCCAAAGGGGGAGAAGTGTATATAGATCTTTAGGCTTCGAGTGAGAGAGCGTTTGGTGTTTGTTGCTTTTTCACAAACAATTTCTTTTGGTTACTGTGATACTCTTTTGCTTTGCTTGTGATACAAGCTTGATGATGTTTGATCATATGCTTTGATGTGTGATGCTATTATTTCCTCTCATCTTAATGATTATGTTATGATCATTCATCTTTGCTTGATTGTGTTGTTCTATGATGTTCATTCTAATTATTCTCGCACACCACCAAGTGGTATGTGACATGTAAGAAGTGACCCATGTACCTAATCAATTGTGCATTTGCATTCAAACGCAAATTTAAAAATAATGCACAAATTTAGGGGGAGCTCTTGCTTATCACATACTTCTCAAAGCGACAATTATATTCATTGATTATATCTCTGTCGAAGCTTTGATCTATATGTTGTCATCAATTACCAAACAGGGGGAGATTGAAAGCACATTTGCTCCCTTGGTGGTTTTGGTAATTAATAACAACATATAAGTCACTGAACTAATGTTTCCACTAAGTATATTTCAGGACAAGTTCAATGAGAGGGATGGCCAAAGGATTGTGAAATTACCCCAAGATTCAAGGAAATAGGTTGGCCAAGCTTCAAGCAAGAGGACTCTACATTTTACATTTGTGAGAAATCACTTTGAGTCCATAGGAAAGCTAATACTATTAAAAGGGGTAAAGTTTTGATGATGAACAATATGCTCAAACGTCCACAGGTGATAGTCACCAGAACATCCACAAACTCTCCAACCAAAGTCTGTCCAAAGCCAAATATGCAAAATCAGTGCAACCAACATTCCCATCCCGGTGCCACCGATTTTAAACCCTAGACACACTCAGCCAAACCCTAACACTTTGGTGCAGCCGACACTGCTCTCGGTGCCACCGAGTTGGGTTGCCAAGTTTCTGTTACGCAAGTTCACATTTTCGGTCCGTCCGAAAATGGTGAATCGGCGTCACCGATTTTGGTAAATCTGATCGTTGGTCACCTTGTCGGTCCAACCGAGAATCGTATATCGGTCCCTCCGGGATTCAAAAATTGCCACTTTTGGTCACTTAGGTACCACCGAGATTTACACATTAGTGTCACCGAGTTGGTCATTTTGTGTGTAAGGTTGGATTTTTGGGGATGCCTATATACCCCTTCACCACCACCCACTCGAAAGAGAAGCACTCAGAACTATTCCATACCTATCCTACTGAGTTTTCTGAGAGAGAACCACCTACCCTTGTGTTGAGGTCAAGATCTTCCACTCCAACCATATGGATCTTGATTTCTAGCCTCCCCAAGTTGCTTTCCACCGATCCCATCTCTTCTACCAAGCCAAATCTATGAGAGAGTGATTGTGTGTTGAGGAGTCTATCATCTTGAAGCACAAGAGCAAGGAGTTCATCATCATTACCGAGCCTATTACCTTTTGGAGGGTGGTGCCTCCTAGATTGGTTAGGTATCGCTTGGGGGCCTCCTACTTCGTGTTGTGGAGTGAACCAAGAAGTTTGTAAGGGCAAGGAGATTGCCTACTTCGTGAAGATCTACCCTTAGTGAGGCTAGTCCTTCGTGGACGGAAGCCGCATGGAATAGTCAAGGTTGCTTCTTTGTGGAACCCTCCGTGGGTAGAGCCCTCCTTGGACTCTCGCGACCGTTACCCTCCGTGGGTTGAAGACTCCATGAACGTGGACGTACGATAGCACCACCTATCGGAACCATGGGAAAAATCATCATGTCATCACATGTGTTTGCTTTCCTAACCCTCTCTTTACTTACATGTGCAATGTCTTTACTTTCCACTGCTACATTCTTAGACATGCATGTGTAGGGTGTTACTTGATATGCTATGAATGCTAAAACTTGCCAAGAATTAAAATTGGGAAAAAGGCAAAACTTTTATTTGGTCAAGTAGTCTAATCACCCCCCTCTAGACCTACTTTCGATCCTATAGCGTGGTGGTGGGTTGTGCCCTCGTGGCTCTTCTGGTCCTCCCATGAAGCTTCTAGTGCCTCTTTTGTTCCAAAAAATCATCAAAAAGTTTCGTTGCATTTGGAGAACTTTTATTTCTGCACAAAAAATAACACCACGGTAGTTCTGCTGAAAACAACGTCAGTCCGGATTAGTTCTAAATAAATCATATAAAGTGCATCAAAATCATATAAAAATATTGTAAACATAGGTGAATATAGCATGAATACTTCATAAATTATAGATACGTTGGAGATGTATCAAGGACCTGGATGCCCATATTGGTTCCTACACATTCCACGAAGATCTTTATCGGTCGAACCACGATGTCAAGGATTCAATCAATCCTATATGCAGTTCCCTTTGTCCATCGGTATGTTACTTGCCCGAGATTCGGTCGTCGGTATCTCCATACCTAGTTCAATCTCTTTACCGGCAAGTCTCTTTACTCGTTCCGTAATACAAGATCCCGTGATTAACTCCTTAGTCATATTGCTTGCAAGCTTCTTGTGATGTTGTATTACCGAGTGGGCCGAGAGATACCTCTCCGTCATACGGAGTGACAAATCCCAGTCTCGATCCACGCCAACCCAACAAACACCCTCGGAGATACCTGTAGAGCACCTTTATAGTCACCCAATTATGTTGTGATGTTTGATACGCAAAAGACATTCCTCCGGAGTCAGGGAGTTGCATGATCTCATGGTCATAGGAACAGATACTTGACATGGATAAAGCAGTAGCAATAAACTAACACGATCAAATGCTATGCTTAAGGTTGGGTCTTGTCCATCACATCATTCTCCTAATGATGTGATCCCGTTATCAGATGACAACTCATGTCTATGGTCAAGAAATCTTGACCGTCTCTAATCAACGAGCTAGTCTAATAGAGGCTCACTAGGGACATGGTGTTGTCTATGTATCCACACATGTATCTGAGTTTCTGATCAATAAAATACTAGCATGGATAATAAACGATTATCATGAACAAGGAAATACGATAATAACCAATTTTTTATTGCCTTTAGGGCGTATTTACAACACCCCGGACGCCCCTCAGATAGGATCATCGTCGAGCCATCCCACCCCATCCATGTGACACCATCGCACGACTATAATGCCCCCAACTGCGGCGACACGATCATGTATGTCCTCCCTGTCACCGACCGCCACACTGGCTTCGCCAGGTAGCCTCCTCCGGCGGTGACAAGAGGGACTCTAGAGGTGTGCGAGCCACCCGTAGTGAGCAATGCAGGGCCGTTTAGCGATTCTTTTCCTTTGGGGAGGCTCCTCTTGCATTTTTCTAGTCCTTCATTTTGAAATTATAAAAACCTAAGAGGCCCTTACTACTTTTTTAGGATCACATTTTCCTTATCCTTTGTGTATAGGAATGTATAAAGAAAAGTCTGAGTAGATTATAAAATTCCTTTATTTTCCTTTGAAACTCAATCGCGAGGAAAATTCCTTCAATTTTCATATGGTAGCCCTTTGAATCAAATGGATGAACACTGCCACCACAGAAAAATAATCATATTCTTATTTATTTTTCCTCCACTTTTTCTTATGAATCAAAGAAGTCCTTAGTGTATTATAAACACATATAGCACCACACACATAGACACAAGGGTCTAGCTTGTACACGTTTGAAAAAAGATAAACCTCTTCTTAAATTGAGTGTGATGTTTGTGTCAAAAGTATTGATTGGACTTTTAAGAAAGAAGTATTTTTTAACACAATACCGATACAAGCGCTCATGTATACGCGCATAACTCACCCCAATGAACGCGCACACACACACACCTACCCCTATGAGCACCTTCGAGAGATTGAGCCGACATATCATATTGATATTTACGAAGTCATCGTAGGCGCTGTTGGAAATATGCCCTAGAGGCAACAATAAAATAGTTATTATTATATTTCCTTGTTCATGATAATCGTTTATTATCCATGCTATAATTGTATTGATTGGAAAATCAAATACATGTGTGGGTACATAGACAACATTGTGTCCCTAGTATGCCTCTAATAGACTAGCTCGTTGATCAAAGATGGTCGAGGTTTCCTGACCATGTACATGAGATGTCATTTGATGACGGGATCACATCATTAGGAGAATGATGTGATGGACAAGACCCAAACTATGAACGTAGCATATAATCATGTCAGTTTATTGCTATAGTTTTCTACATGTTCAGTATCTGTTCCTATGACCATGAGATCATGCAACTCACTAACACCGGAGGAGTACCTTGTGTGTATCAAACGTCGCAACGTAACTGGGTGACTATAAAGATGCTCTACAGGTATCTCCGAAGGTGTCTGTTGGGTTGGCATGGATCAAGACTGGGATTTGTTACTCCGTATGACGGAGAGGTATCTCAGGGCCCACTCGGTAATACAACATCATAATGAGCTTGCAAGCAAAGTGACTAGAGAGTTAGCCATGGGATCTTGTATTACGGAATGGGTAAAGTGACTTGCCGGTAACGAGATTGAACTAAGTATAGAGACACCGACGATCGAATCTCGGGCAAGTAACATACCGAAGAACAAAGGGAACTACGCACGGGATTAACTGAATCATTGACATAGAGGTTCAATCGATAAAGATCTTCGTAGAATATGTAGGATCCAATATGGGTATCCAGGTCCCGCTATTGGTTATTGACCGTAGAGGTGTCTCGGTCATGTCTACATAGTTCTCAAACCCACAAGGTCTGCACACTTAACGTTCGGTGACGATTTGGTATAGTTGAGTTATGAATGTTGGTGACTGAAGGTTGTCGGAGTCCCGAATGAGATCCCGTACATCACGAGGAGCTCCGAAATGGTCTGGAGGTAAAGATTTATATATAGGAAAGTGGAATTCTGGTTCCGGAAAGGTTTCGGGCGTTATCGGTATTGTATCAGGAGTGTCGAAAGGGTTCCGGGGGTCCACCGGGAGGGGCCTACCCATCCCGGAGGGCCACATGGGCCTTAGAGGTGGCGCACCAGCCCCTAGTGGGCTGGGCAGTCAGCCCTAAAAGGCTTGTGCGCCAAGGTGGTTGGTGGGAGGAGTTTCGAAGGAGGGGGGCTCCTCCCTAGGCGCATCACCTCCCTTGTGGGAGGTGGACTCCTCCCTCTTGCGCCGGCCAAGGCCCTAGGGGAAACCCTAGTGCGCCTCAACCTACCCTCCCCCCCTTCCTACTATATATATGTGAGGGGAGGGAGGGCCGCAGCACCTTAAGCCACTACGCAGCCTCTCCCTCCCTCATAGATTGCTTCTCCTCTAGATTGGTTTGGTTTTGCTTAGCGAAGCTTTGCCGGATCACCTCCACCACCGCCGCCGCCATGCCGTCATGCTGCCAGAGAATCCATCTATCTCTCCGCCCTCGCTTGCTGGATCAAGGAGGCGGAGATCATCATCGAGCTGTACATGTGCTGAACGCGAAGGTGTCGTTCGTTCGGTGCTAGATCATGATTGGATCGCGGGGCGGCTTGCGATTTGGATCGCGAAGACATTCGACTACATCAACCGCGTTTCTTAACGCTTCCTGCTTAGCGATCTACAAGGGTATGTGGGTCCGATCTCTCCTCTCGTAGATGCTCATCTCCTAGATTGATCTTGGTGAAGCGTAGGATTTTTTTTGTTTCTCATGCAACGTTCCCCAACAGGCGCCTCGTCGTCGACGTGAACGTTTCTTCTCACTGAATGTGTATCGCTGAAAGTCCTGAAATAAATCCAGAAATAATACAAGCATCGGGATTTAAACCCTGGTGGCTGAAGATATCAATGTTCCTCTAACCATCCAACCACAGGTTGATTCGTAAAAAAAAGTATTGATTGGATGTACTCCTTGTGTTGAATTATATATGAAATGACACACAAAAAATACATGTAGTCCAAACAGGGTCTAGCGCCGATATGCAGTGCCACACTTCCTTGCACACGTGTGTGTACTTCGAATAAAATGACCCACCATGTTCAACACTGGTGGCTTAACAAAAACGAACCAAGACATGGTTGAATGGTTAGGAAGACAATGATATATGTAACTCATCAAAGTTCAAGTCCTCACACTTCTATTTTTTTAGATTTGTTTTTACGATTTCCTGCGAGGCTATATGTGAGCATTTGTGTGTGTACTGCATTAAAAATAACAATTTAACAAAACAAGTGCCTTTTGTATGTGACAAAAATTGATGGATCCTTTAGAAAAATTGGTGGTTTTCATGTGCATTAGGATGCGGGTGATTGGGAAAAATAAATACATCCCTGGATATAAAATGTACGTACAGGGATTAAAATACGAGCTATATGTTATGATGCCCTTTTCCCTAACAGGTTCTAGCACGCAACGTAGAGTAATAGTTTTCTTTTGGCGGTAAAACTTTTAACTTATCCAGCATGATAGTATAATAAACAACAGACATAATAAAAACTGCATCATAGGTCACCTAGCGACTACTGAAACGAGCCGAAGGCGTGTTATCGTCATTGTTCCTTTCTTATTGGAGTTGGTCAAAACTTGTTGCAGTAGACAATCAAAAAGTCATCATGTTAAGGCCCTGCATGATCAGCACACGAGCAACAACCTTCATTAAAGAAAAGTTTAGATGAAAGGATAGAACCTATAAACGCACGAAGATAGACGAACAAAAATCAGATCCACTGAAGACAAACGACGACCGTCGAGAGAAATCTTCACACGCCCTCCAATGACGCTGGAAGCATCACCTGAATGGGCGCTAGGCAAGAAAAACCTTATTTCATCTTCAGAGACCCGTTGTTGCCTCGTCTCTCTAAATAGGACACAAACCCTAAAAAACTCAGAAAAGCATCCAGAAATGAAGCCCTCCCGTCGGCAAGGACCGAGATCCACCACGCCTCCATGGTCCTAAGGCCACAGGAGACGAGGAGACCGGAGAAAAACCCTAACGGCGGCCCCTAGTGGCTGAATACGTTCAGTATTCGGTATTCGTGTAGTTGGTCTCAATCAAGATCCAGAGTAATAGTTAAATTGTACTCCCTCGGTATCAAAATATGAGATGCTTTTTCACACTATGATAGCATCTTATATTTTGATATATAAAGTGAACAAATCAACTGAGGCTTGTGCTCTTCCATCAAAAAAGAAAGAAAGAAAAAAGAACTGAGGCTAATGCTCACCTCTGAATTTAGTAGCCTATAAATACATAAAGGAACTCCCTCCAACCAGATTTATTAAGCCTTTTCGTATGTTAAACTTTGATCATAAATTTAACTAAAATTATGACATAAAAATTGTACGACATGGGTCCTCTTTCAAATACAAATCCAGTGGTATATTATCTGCGTAACATATAAATTATCGTTTGTTTACTATATAGAAGATGGTCAAAGTTTAATCCAAAATACGCAGGGCCTAATAAAGAGCACTCGTTCGAATTTCGTGCTCAAGCAAAATCACAAGCAAACGGGTTGCAAAAGAGTCCAAGCACAACTAGAACACACTTTCACAACATCATAAAATGGCAACACGTTCCGGTTCCATTGCACCGGCAGCAATAATGATGCCCTCTGGCGTGTGCATCCTCAGAATACTTTCATGCAAAACATCAAAGCTACAAGATTTCCTACAGCTGCCTGCAATGCAACGAAAAGGTAAACTCAAGGCACACATTTGCATACCATTCTACATTCTAGAAAATGTACGGATTCCCAGGGGAGGAAGGGACTGGCATCAAAATTTTACATCATGGGCCCAGAGTGGCTTCATCTACACCACTCCCTTCGCGGAGGCATTTTCTCAAAGCTCAAATTGGAGCCATTTTGGGGAGAAGTGGATACCGACATCAACTTTGTTACAAACAATAGACCTGGACGGACACAGAACAATCGATTTATACATTCCGAAAGCACCTCCTGGCTAATCCCTTGCAAAGCATGCGCTCATCTGCCAACATTGCCTTCAATACCCCCTATCCGCCCGCCGGTGCTCAAGGGCATGAAAAGACAGCGTGTCACATGCCATGTGTGCAGTCTCAAAGAAAGTAATCTGGGGCAGGCCTCTTGGCAGGAACACCTCTTGATTCCTACAGAGGTAGGCAGACAAATTAGATGCCAGGTCCAACACATTACAAAGGTAATGGTGTAAGTCATGAGCACAAACATGTGGAGCAGCTTCAAATACACGGAATTGCTTATTCAGGTTCTCATCAAGCTCTAGGATTGCAGCAACATTTCCACACCTGCAAATCAGATAATTTGGAAAGAGGTAAGAATATTACTGTAAGGTACTACCTCTGTTCACTAATGTAAGACATTATGGCAGTTTAAATTGAACTGTTAAAACGCATTACATTAGTGGACAGAGGGTGTACTATAACAAATACAGCATAGCATAGCTATCAGAGATCACATCACGCTGATAAAAAGGCCGCCAGAAAAAAATCACACAGGGTAACAAATTCCTCTTACATAACTCTCAAAATCCAAACAATTGCAGCAAGTTTTTTTTATAGCAACTAGAAGAATTGCAGTACAATTGCTAAACCTCTGCAGGTGGTAAGAGTTGCAAAAATATCAAATTCTATGTTTCATCACATGTACTCAAAATGTAGATTACACAGTAGCCTGAACATAATTACATACAGAACAGCATCACGGTAGTAGACAATCAAAAGCTTTGAACAGGTAGGAAAATATAGAACATTTTATCTCAGCAATCTTTTATTGCTTTGAAATAAACCCCGCACCCACTTCCATTCTCTTAATTTCCACACACAATCTTATTCAATGCTGTCAACCACTAAAATCTACAGAATTCATCATTATACTTCAAAAGGAACATTATGACAGAAGCTGAATTTTCAAGTACCTGTAGCAATAGTTAGGAGCAGACCATACAGTAACAATCTTGTTATTGAACATCCACTTGAATCCTTCCATGACTAGTTGATGAGCACGGCAAATATAATCTATGTTGTTTGAGTGGTTAAATGAAGAAACAACATTTCCACCAAAGAGGAACCCTGCACCTCGAGGACTTAATCCCCAGCCGTCTACAGCATCCTCTGGATCAGACCAAAGAAGGTCACACATGGCACCATCATGAGGCACTTCTTGCTTGCGATCTATTACTCTGATCTGTTGGGGACACATGATAATAAAATAATAGAAATCGAATGCATGAACTACAAAATATAACGCTGGAGAATAGTTTACCTGATCCAGTGTCGTAATAGCAGGGGAAAGGCCTCCATGGACGCTGAAGATTTTGTTCTCAATAAGTGCAGACAAACTGAAAATAACAAATACATCAGCTCTTGTAGATTATGGTTTTAATTCAAAGAAACACAGTAGCATCCTCATAGCATTACCGCATGCAATATAAAAGCAACATAGAAATATTACCTTAAATAGTCGAATATTTCTGTGCAATATCTCCAGACATTCACCGAGCCGTATTTACGAAGACACTCATCATAGAAGCCATAAACCTGCAGCAATGCATGGGTTTGGGTTCAAAGAATAAATGACAGCTATCGTAACATCACTAGAATATCCAACTTGAAAAAGGTCCCTCACTTGCGTGATCTGCCTGCTCTCATGATTTCCTCGTATTAAAGTTATACGATCTGGGTACCTAACCTGGAGACAATTTGATTGTAACAGTTAGGACAGGACATTAAATGGCACAAAATGTAAGTTGAAGGAGAACAGCTCGAAGCGTTTAACTACTGAAGTTGGATTAGGGAATTTGAATGTGAGGAACCAAGATAAACGGCAGGATAAATCGTGAATGAGCACAAGGCCTCTCCACAAAGTAAAAACAAGCATTCAGAATTCTCGTATTTCACAACAGCCATAAGATAACCCTTTCAGCCATTCAGTAAGGTGTAGAGTTACGCTGACTTTAGGTGACCTTTTTACAGCAAAATGTGATACAATATATCGTATATGGCATCCTCAGTTACGAAACAGGCCAGGCACTTAGCGGCCTAGCAACAGTTACTCTCTGAAGTAAGTTAGGCACCAGAATTTAGATTATGTTTGGTAACATGCCTTACCAATTTTCTGGCTATGACCAAAAGTTAGGTCTTTGTTTGGACAGTTGCCAATTTTTTGGCAAGCTAATGCCCCTTTACCAACTCTAGTTCATTTTCTAGCCAATGTTTGCTAAACTCAGGGGCAAGGAAAACCTTGACCAAAATTTTGGCTTGCCAATTTTTTGGTAGGGCAACATTGGGATCAACCTAAACACATCCTTACTCTCTGGAGCTATACATCATCATTAAATGACAAGAGTATGGGTATATATCTAACAATCTCCAGGGTCATTTGGCTGATAACTTAGAAATGTAGCACGCCCATAGTTAGAAAAGGCACGGCTAGGCTCTAGGTGGTAGCAAAACGCCTAGCACTTAGTGTGTGCATACTTGCGCTTAAGCGTGCGCTTTGGTAAGAAATCGCAAGGCGGTGCCAAAATGCACAATTAAGGTCTAGCTCTTTTTTGAAGTGTGAGCATACCAGACCAGATTACAATTCTGTCGACATGCAGAACCCTGTTTCTTGCCGCACTTCCCATATTGCACCTTTTCATGAGAGGCGTGGGAAGAAAGCAGCTCCTTCTACAATACTTGCTATAGTTCTAGTCCATTCAATCCTTTCCGTCACTATAATGACTGGAATGTTAACGGCTATGATGTGAACCTAGAGGGTGGCCAGGAGGCATGGATTGAAGGAGATCTTGAGGAGGGGGATAACTAGGCAAGAACTTCTATAAGAAAAGGCTAAATCATTAATCTTCTTTGCTAAAAAAATGAGAGAGGTCATAGATACAATACATCCATAAATGGAGGATATGCTTGTGTCCTTTCTGGACTCCTACTCTAATACTTCCATACTAGCTTCAAAATCAACTTCCTAATTCTCCTCGATTGTCTCCTAAGCAGTTCACTTTATTTCCTTACTGACTCTGCAATCACCATATTCTTCTACTCCCTGGACTACAACTTGGATGCCAAACTTCTTATGAGCGGTTTACTAGGCAGCAGGTAGTATTGATTTTATCTTACCCCAGCATGTGTGTGCTGACAGAGCTGCCTACACTATATTCACAATAGGCTACCTTTGGTTTCAAAGTTGACCAAGTCAAAATAAGTTAGAAATAGTTTCAAATTCTAGGTAGGAATTATTGCAAAACTAAAGAGTTATACATACACATGTGTGACCATTCCAGCACCAAAAAAAGGCTAAACAGACACCATTCATTTGAACTACTAGTTCACGTTATTGCACAGTCTAGTGTCATACAGGCTTCATAATATTAGCTTTCATGTGCACATCAGGGCAGCAAGCTGAGTGACAGCCTTTGCCCACTGTCGTTTAAACAGGTCTGCTATATCATATACCATTCTGTATATAAGGATCAAGGTCTTGCCCGTACAAGTAAAATAGTCTGGTAAGGCAGTGCAGTCAGAGTCACTACTGGGTCAGTTAACCAAGAAAATGGTCATTACCGTTTTGTGGAACAGAGGCATCGAGAAACATTATAAGATACAGCATTAATTGATATGCGTACAAAACATCTTAGTGTTATTTATCAACAGCATACCTTTAAGGCCAAAAGAAGCAAAAATGTTTCAACAGAATAAAATCCTCGGTCAACAAAGTCCCCAAGGAACAAGTAGTTTGTCTTTGGGCAGTCATCTCCAACTTTGAAAAGTTCTTTCATGTCGTAGAACTGTCCATGAATGTCTCCACATATCTGAGTGCGAGAAGCAAATATTAGTTTCTTAAATCACAATGATTTGAACACGTGTGGATAACTGGATATATCAACCAGGCAAAAGCACAACCAATGAATATACACATTACATCATTTTCCTTCAAAGACCTGACAGGAATGAGACTATTTTCCCCAGACCATCTCCAGAAGACAATGACACAGGAAATCTGGCAACACCTCGCCAAGGAAACCCTAGAGCCCTAATTCAAACACTAGCTAATCTCAATCAGAACGCAGTGAAATTTGGTTGCCCGGACGAAGGGAATCGAAGCCTTCCCGCACATCAGTACATCTCCTAAGCACCCGCAATCTTCACCGGGACCTCGAGGAGCGACCCCGACTCGCTTCGAGAGCACGCCATTTCCCCCCATTGAACCGCGCCCAATCGAGGAGGATAGGGAGCTGTGCGCGAGCACGTACCGTGACGGGGGCATCGACGCGCTGGACGTTGCTCTCCTCGACGAGGATCTCCATGGCCTTGAGGCAGAGCGCCTTGACCTCCGCCTCCGCCAGCGGCTCGCACCGCTTGAGCTGCTCGATCTGCCGGTCCAGATCCGAGGTCCCCATCTCGGCACCTTCCCCCACTCGAGCTTCTAGAAGCTTCCGGAAGCGCGGCGCGCGCCTCGCCCTCCTGCTTCCCGCTGATTCTGGAAGATTCTAGGGTTAGGAGGGGGAGGAGGGGGGAGGCGCGTGCAGTGCGGGCCGTGGTGGCATGTGGGGGCGAGCGTTTCGGGGCCGGTAAGGTTACCTCACTTTCGGTTCCCTTCGCCGGGGAACATTTTTGATTTCCCTGCCCCGTTTTCTTTTGCCTGCCTGTGTTTTCTTTTGACATGTCTGGTTCTCGACTTCTGTTAATCTCATGCTCATATCTTTTTCTTCAGATTTAATGGTAGATATTACCTTTTATTTTAAAACTGATTAAAGGTATCGTCGTGAACTATACTAATTTCCTTCATAAAACATGAATTGTAGTTAGAAATAATAGTTTTTATTACAATCAAAAAGAAGTTAGTGAATGAATGATGGTGTCATGCTCATCTTTCTTTTCGGATACCGTGTGGTGTGTGTTTTGTGTCCATCTCTTCCGGTCTGCTCCAAGAGATGACCTTCGTCTCTGTTAATATATATTTACGTGCGTGTGGCTTGACAAACTTAAAGATGCCCTATTTTTCTAGGACGTTCCAAAGAGTGCGTTGGTAGCATCGACATGCATATTTTAAGGTAGTTTGGATTGTGTCATGTCATGCCTGGCCTAGAGTTGTGCCTGAAATTTTTCTAAAGTTGTTTGGTTGACGGCCTGGAAAGGCTTGACGTAGGCAGGTCTGCAGTATAGCAAAGTCGGTTCGCAATCAGTCTGGTCCAGCAGGAGCAGATAGGACGGCTGGCAACGACTAAAAACTGTCTGGCATGTAGTTACAGAACAAATCATCTCCCCAAATGATTTTATGGCATGGTTTTCTAGGCCTAATAACTATCCACGATAGGTGTCTAACCAAACACTTTTTCTTGTGAGTTGCCTGACCAGGCAAATATCATCTAAATTTAACGTATAATATTCAAGGCATGAGGGTGGAGGTTTGTTGATGTGGGGTCATGAGTTGCATATGGTGGTTCTTATAGATGGGCTTCATAGGAGCATCTTGTGGCGATGTATGATGTCAATAACAACCTAACGAATCATGCATTATGAGTAGTTGAGTGGCTTCACTAGGAGGAATGTTGTTTGAATTCCTATAATATAGTGATTCGTGTAGACTGATTGTGTAGAATGGGATGTTCTTAAAAGATCAGGGTGATATATAGATGGCGGGTTTTAGTATGAATACTTTAGACCATTAGAGTCCTATGAGTATGTGCAGAGCTATCTCAATTGAATGCTTAAATATTGGCAGTTTGAAATGTGATGATGAGGTTACTATCCAACATGATATTTGGCTTGTCATGCATGCAAATGTGGTCAGATGATAACACACTACGCAAGATAGGTGAGAATATACGTGCATGCTATGAAATTCAGTAACACTCCTTGTTACGTCTTGAATCGTTATATATTGTAGAAGACAAGAGTTTTTTTCAAATTTGTCTAGGCCATCATATGTTTGGGTGATATGCTTTGAGGTAGTTTTCAGTCTGTTCATGCATATATTTTGTCTTCTTGCAAAATGAAGGTGACTGTTGTGGTCGAGGACAGGGACTAGAGGGGTGACTATTCATATGAAATTGTACAACAATTTTGAGGGTTAACAGATTTTAATTTCAAGTAACAAGGACTAAGCTACCACAAAAACTTAGCATGCAAGATATAAAGAGTAGTAAGCAGCGCGAAGGTAATAATCTTACAAGAAATGATGTGGTAGGGTTTAGAGAATGCAGACACTGTGAGCATTTTTTTCCCGTATTTTGGATAGTTGACGCTACCTCATGTCAAAGTCAGTGAAAATTTCGAACCAAAAGGTTTTAGGACACAAGGATCCTCGTTGTGTCACCCACCGAGTGGCCCACGAAGCAGAACCAACCTATTACATCATGGCTTGCGCTTAAAAGCCTCACTAAGAGGTAGATCTTCACAAAGTAGGCGGTCTTTGTGCGTGTACAAACGCTTGTATCCCTCACGCGTGGAACTTGATAGAATCACAAGTTACTTATAATCGTCTAGGATGCGCTCAGCGTCCAAGGTAACAATCAAAACAAAAGTCGTTTGGAAACGAACTCGTTCAAAGATTTCCAATCAAAGCTTCTCTCAAAAATCCAAATAAACCACTCCCTCACAAATATATAAGCATGGTGAAATAGAATATCTTGAGGAATAGTGATTCGTAAAAGGGAAGTTCTTGATACTCAAAGAATCAAGAGATGAATCATGGAATCACCCAACGGTTATTTCTTCTTCTCTTGCTTTAGATCAATCTTTCTCTCTGTGGTTGATGGATTGAGTAGAGTGAATCGGGATCTGTGGTGGAGTGGAATGGATTGTGAGGGTATCCAATGGGTACAACCATGAAGGTATGGAGGGGTATATATACAAAGAGAGATTCAAAATCTGGCTAGTTTAGAAGCACCGGTACAAAACTAGCAAAACTACTAAGCTGATAAAATAAATTTCAATGACGAGGATAGTGTACATAAACCAGGTAAAATACAGTAATCAAAAGTACCGATCGAAAATGACCAATGGTTCTAAACAAAAACTATAATACCTTTTTATGGTGAAACATAATGTGAAAAGATCGATATGGTTGACTAGAGGGGGGTGAATAGGCAATTACCAATTTTTAAGCATTTCTTCGGAAATTAGGTTAAGCAACAAATAGGTTGACTAGATATGCAACTAGGTGAACAACCCATATCATGCTAGCTACAACAACAACAAGATATAAGCTTGCACAAAGTAAAGGTAAGAAAAGTGGAACCGTTGGAGACGAGGATGTGTTACCAAAGTTCCTTCCCTTTGAGGGGAAGTACGCCTCCTTTGGAGCGGTGTGGAGGCACAATGCTCCCCAAGATGCCACTAGGGCCACCGTATTCTCCTCACGCCCTCACACAATGCGAGATGTCGTGATTCCACTAGTGGTGCACTTGAAGGCAGCAACCGGACCTTTACAAACAAGGTTGGGGCCCTCTCCACAACTTAATTTGAGGCTCCCAATGAAACCACGAAGATTCACCACAATGGAATATGGCTTCGAGGTGAACTCTTCCGTCTAGGGTGCTCAAACACCCAAGAGTAACAAAATCCACACAAGAAAGTGTGGGGGAATCAATTTTCCTTTGGTGGAAGTGTAGATCTAGGTCTCCTCCTTTAATCCCTAGCAAATCAACAAGTTTGAGTGGCTAGAGAGAGAGATCGGGCAAGAAAGCTTGAAGGGCATTAATGGTGGAGAGAGAGGTAAGAGATAAGGTGGAGGTGGAAGAACCGCCCCTTTATATATGCCCCCACTTTCCAACCATCACAGCCATTTAAATGGCAGTGGTACAACCGGTGATGTAGGCAGTAGAACCGGTAGGACTGGTACAACCACCCAACAACCGGCCAACCACCGCATCAAAACAAAATCTGAGGCGGTGGTTCCTCCCCGGTGCAACTGCTCGACTCGAGTGCTGGACACGGCAAAGTCTCGAGCGGTACAACCGCTTGGGACACCGGTAGTACCGGGCTATAGTAATATAGCGGTACAACCGTCCCGCGTCCGCCCAACAACTGGAGCTCAACAAAAAAGCGTCCAGTTGAAGCCCGGTGCTGGGCCGGTACAACTGCCCAGGCCTGCCACCCAGGGTCACCCAGCTGCTGGCCATACAACCGTCCGGAGGCAGTGGTACAATCGTTGGGGACCACTTAGTGGCAACACCCCTAGGGTATCACCCCTGGAGTGGTGGTTATGCCAGATGACACGAGCGAGCGGTACAACCGCTAGGGCCAACGGTACAACCGGCCTACATGGAAGGAAAGCAGGGCCTCTCTCTCTTTTTTTTTATGGAAGGGTATGAGGTGGGTGCTAAGAATGTGTGTGTGTGTGTATTGATTCACCCCAAGACCTTCCAATGGGGATTCCCTCTTAATAGTACAGGATCCCTACGACCAAAGAAAATAAAGGCATGGAGAACAACGTCTTTGTACTTTTCCGTCCGAAGGGAATGCCTAACCATCTTGTGTCTCACACATAGTACCTTAATAACTTAACACACAATTAGATAACATAGTGAGGTGTCATCATCACCAAAACACTAAGGTAAGAGAATGCCCTTACAATCTCCCCCTTTTTGTGGATGATGACAACAACACGTTTTGCATGATCTAGAAAATAAAAGCGGAGCTCCCCCTCAATGTGTGCACCAGATGAGATTTGTGCAAACATTGGAGCTCCCCCTCGATTTTATAGACCAACCAATGGGTACAAAAGAAGGAATAACATTAAATAGCATTTGTACAGGATAATAAGTAGAGCTTAATAACAAGGGCATCAATAATCTCAGGCTCTACTTAAACGCAAGGAGTCTTCACATACGATAGGTTGATAATCGACAAAGAGCAAATAAGAGTTCAATTGGGAAGACGCAAAATGAAAAACAACCAAAACACCCACACCCATGCAAATCTCATCATAATATAACTCTCTCCCCCTTTGGCATCGAGACACTAAAAAGGAAAAGAGCGATGATAATGCCCCAGAACTCAGTAGACCTCGTCAGAACCGCCAGTCTCCTCGGAATCATCATCCTCAGACCCATCACCATCATCCTTGTCATCATCCTCATCATCATCATCTAGAATGTCATCACCAACAGCAATAACAGAGGAGGATGCAGCAGGTTGACCAAAGATCTTATCATCCGTCCAAGTGCTATGCTCGGAGATCCACTTCTCCTCAGGAGTGATGATCTTCTCAGAACCACTGTCTACCTGAAGATGAAGAGCCCGCATAATCTGAAGATGTCTGTGTTTGGCGAGCTTCTCATTGACATGGGCTTCATAGAGCTTCTTCTAAACATGAGTCTGGAGGCAAAAGGTCTTCTTAATCTTGGCGGTGACCTTAGTGACCCAAGATGGCTTGGCCCCTGCTGGAAGCTCAAAATCATTGTCACTGGAAGTAGCACAGACATCCTTAGGGGGGTCAACGGGAAAGCGAGGCTCAGCATGCTTCTTCTCCCGGAGTTGCTCGATCTCATGCTCGACGAGGTTGTCCGGAGAAGTGAGAGGCTCTCCAGGCCTACGAACTGCCCACACAAAGTTGAAGAAAGACATGATGAAGGGAGCATAAGTGGGGACTTTCCTGTAGAAGACCGTGTTGTACAACTCCTCTCACAAACACTTGGAAGCATCAAATGTAGCACCAGAGTCAGCTTCAGTCATCATGGCAACAAGTAGATCAACAAAGTATACATGAATCTCATCTTGATTTCCAACCTTTGGTAGAAGAACATTCTAGAACACACAGTGTAAGATTCCATAGACCTGCCGCAGGTCCTTGGATGCTCCAAGAATGCCACGCCCAGGAATGTACAAGGGGGCTAACTCCTTCTTATCCATGGGAGTAGCCCGGTCATGAGGACGGATGCCACCATTCCCAGTGAACCCAGTATCATCATACCCAAGAGTATTGCAAAAGGCACGCCACAGAACCTAGAAGAACTCATCACAACACATGAAGGAAAGGTGACGATCATCATCAATGTTGAAGTGGACAGTAGCATAGAACTGGTGAATGAGCTACACATCAAAAGGATAGTTGATAGTCATGAGCTTGATCAAGTCAAACTCCTCGCTAGTGCCAAAGCCTCTCCAAAGTAATCTATGTTGTTCCTCTAGTACTCAATGTCAATTGTCCATTGCTTGGTAAACTTGTTCTTGTGATGGTCATAGAACTCGTGCACAATCCGCATTTGTAACCCATTCCTGAACTAAGGGGTGGACCACCTGGGAGCAACGGGAACCTCATAAGGATTTTGAAAGCAAACCCTCTCCTAATCAACTTGCTTCCAACAATGCACAGGCTTGACAGACTTTTGCTTGGTGGCCAAAGACTTCTCACGGCAAGTGGGCTTGGTGGGGATCACAACTTCCTCTGGCTCAGACTCGTCAATGAGCCTACACTTGCGATCTCGTTTCTTGGACTTCTTCCGAGGAGCAGAACGAGAACCAGAACCACCTGTAGACACACACAATAGGAGCACACAAGAGAAACCCAAACAAGATGATAGGATTATACGCAAAAATAGGAATATATTAGGTGTGGAGTAGAGAAACTGAAACAGTGGGACATGGTTCAAAGAAGCCGATTGTACCGGACACCACAACGGTTGTACCGCTGCAGCGGTTGTACCACAGGTGTAAGCGGTTGTACCGCTAGTGGGGAACCGATGCATCCAGATTTGAGTCATGCCCAACTATTCTAGGTTCTAAGCATCACAACTAATAGGAGGTGTATATATGATCTCTTCCCTCCAACAGTTTGACTAGAAACACGGGGAACCAAGAAATGCCTTAACAATGGAGGATCCAAAAGAGAGGATCCAAGAACATGAGAAACAAGACATTACCGGCATCCATGGGAAGAGATCAGGGAGGGGAAGGGCCTCCATGGAGCAGATCCGAGAGGAGGTCGCAGATCTGGGGCACCGGGGGCACTCTAGGGCAATGGTGGCGGTGGTTAGTGGCTAGGGCAGCAAGGGGGGAGTCGGGCACTAAGGGGAAACTGAATACCCCTTCGACCCGACCCTCCCTTTAAGTGCCCGTATGGCCGTGACCGGTTGTATCGCCCGACAAAGTGGTTGTACCGGTCCTGGGACAAACCCGGGAATTAGCGGTTGTACCGCATAAGTCCACCGGTTGTACCACTGGGGCCGGACAACAGGATGGCCAGTGATTGTATTGCTTGGACCACCGGTTGTACCGCCCAGCCACAACCACCACCAACATGTTGTCAAAGTGTACACTTGGTTTTAGAGGGTTTCGAGATGAGGAGAGCTTGGGATAGAGACAAGGCGCATGTGTATGGTGGGGTAAGCTCCATGATTGCAAAAACAAAAATGCAAAAAGTCAAACCATGGAGGATTCCTACACCTAGGACCTAACAAATCTAGCAAGAACAAATAGAAGCCAAGAAACACACACTTAGGACAAAAACGATGCCAAATGCCTCACTCGGTGGGGCGGTGGCTTAGGCCACCTATGTTTGATTCAATTGGTATGGCACCGCGAATATTTTAACCTTGGGTCCATGACCAAAACTCGTCTTTGAAAAGCACAAGTGTCATAAAAAATGACTAATGTGAAAGATGAGATCGATTTGCGCCTAATAAGGGAAGAGAGAGAGTTCATTGAGAGAACAACACTTCCCTTATGTTCATGCCTACATCTAAGCAAGATACTATGATGAGTGTGGTTGGGCGTGTAAGTTTCCAATCCACATTGCTCAAATCAATGATATTTAGCTCATGCCATAACTCATGAAATCTTGATTCATCCAAAGGCTTCGTGAAGGTATCTGCAAGCTTCTCATTGGTGTTTAGATGGATAAGATCAATTTCTCCGCGCTTGACGTGCTCTCGAATAAAGTGATGATGAATATCAATGTGCTTTGAGATCATTATTGCACTTTCATTGTCACAGTAAAGAGGCACTTTGTCACAAATGATACCATAATCCTTTAAAGTTTGCCTCATCCATAGAATCTATGCACAACAACTTGCGGCAGCTACATACTCGGCCTCGGTGGACGAAAGAGATGCACAATTTTGTTTCTTTGAAGACCAACTTACCAAAGAGCGACCAAGGAATTGGCAACCTCTGGAAGTTGACTTCCTTTCCACATGGTCCCGCCCAATCCGAGTCCGAATAACCTATGAGCTCAAATGAAGCACCTTTGGGGTACCATAAGCCAAAGTTTGGGGTATGAGCCAAATATCGAAAGATTCGCTTGACCGCCACAAAGTGGCTTTTCTTAGGTGCAAATTGAAAACATGCACAAATTTCCACACTTAACATAATATCCGGCCTAGATGCACAAAGGTAAAGCAAGGATCCAATCATGGAACAACATACCTTTTTATCCACGACTTTACCATTGGGATCATTGTCAAGATAGCATTTGAGAGGCATAGGAGTGTTGGCCTTGGGTGGATTGAGCTCATTCATGTTGAATTTGTTGAGCATGTCTTGAGTATATTTAGCTTGGTTGGTGAAGGTTCATTGACTCTGTTGCTTGACTTCAAATCCAAGGAAGTACTTCAACTCTCCCATCATGCACATCTCAAACTCTTTGGTCATTAGTGTGGCAAACTCTTCATTGAAAGCTTTGCTAGGAGAACCAAATATAATATCATCAACATATAGTTGGCATATGAACAAATTCCCTTTAACCCTCTTTGTGAAAATAGTGGGATCGATTTTACCAATTTCAAACCCACGGTCTTGCAACATCTTGGTAAGGTGCTCATGCCACGCATGTGGGGCTTGTTTAAGGCCATAGAGAGCCTTATCGAGAACGAATACATGATTGGGGAACTTGGGATCCTCGAACCCCGGGGGTTGCTTGACATAAACCAACTCCATGAGTGGACCATTAAGAAATGCACTCTTCACATCCATTTGATATAATTTAAAATCATGGTGAGAGGCATATGAAAGTAACATGTGAATAGATTCAAGACGTGCAACGGGAGCAAAGGTTTCACCGTAGTCGATACCCTCGACTTGGGAGTAGCCTTGTGCCACCAATCTTGGTTTGTTGCGGATGAAAACAACATTTGCATCTTGTTTGTTCTTGAAGATCCATTTGGTTCCAAAGACATCATGGTTCTCCTTTGGTCTTGGCACCAACTGCCACACTTTGTTGCGCTCGAAGTTGTTGAGTTCATCGTGCATGGCTTCGAGCCATTATGAGTCCTCAAGAGCTTCTTGTGCCTTAAGGTGTTTAATACTAGAAACAAACGCACGATGTGCACAAAAGTTTGTTAATTGTTTACGAGTGGTTACCACTCTCTTCAAGATGTCGTAGACGTTCTCCAAAACATGTTGTTTATGTTGAAGATTGACAACTATCTTGGTGGCTCGTCTTTCCAAGATATCCTCCATGAAAGGTTGTGGAGCATTGTTTTAGGATGGCGAAGGAGCATCATCTTGATGACGTTGATCGTAATCATGAGATTGCTCTTGATCTTGAACATGGTCTTGATCTTGAGCTTGCTCGGGGGTGTGAACTTGACCTCGAGCCTCACTTGTTGGATAATCAATATCATAAGGTTGATTTTGCCCTTGATCTTGTTCACTTGATTGAGGGCCTTCACTTTGTTCTTCTAAAGCGTGTGGGTCTTCGGTTGGTGATGGTTCCACTGGAGTGGAACATTGTCCTTCTCCTTCGGTCACAAGGGGTTCCTCAACGGGTAGGAAGTGTCCCACACCCATTCTTCTTATGGCATGGGGAGGAATTTCATCACCTACATCACAAAGACCACTTTTCTCCACTTGGGAGCCATTATTTGCATCAATCTCCATGTTACACGTCTCCTCAATGAGTCTCGTGGACTTATTGAGGACACGGTAAGCACGAGAGTTTGTAGCATAACCAACAAATATGCCCTCTTGAGCTCTAGGTTCAAATTTAGACAAACGAACACCCTTTTTTATAATGAAACACTTACACCTGAACACTTGGAAGTACTTGAGGTTGGGCTTGTTATCGGTAAGAATTTCATACGGAGTCTTGTTCAAGCCTTTGCGGAGGTAGAGCTGATTGGATGCATGACATGCAGTGTTGATGGCTTCGGCCCAACAGTTATACGGAGATTTGAATTCCGCCATCATGGTCCTTGTTGCATCCATCAACGTCTGGTTCTTCCTTTCCGCAACACCATTTTGTTGAGGGGTATATGGTATGGAGTATTGATGCTTGATCCCCTCATCACTAAGGAACTCATTCAAGGTGTAGTTCTTGAACTCGGTGCCGTTGTCATTCTTATCATTAAAATCTTTGCCTGAAGTTGACGTTGAGCTTCATTGGCAAAGTCAATGACAATTTGTTGAGTCTCACTCTTCCTCTTGAAGAAGTATACCCAAGTGAATCTTGAGTAGTCATCCACAATCACCAAGCAATACTTTATTCCTCCAAGACTATCAAAATATGGGGCCCAAAGAGATCCATGTGAAGGATCTCCAAGGGCCTTTTTGAGTAGATGATAGTCGTGGGTCGGTGAGCCTTCTCATGTAGCTTTCCTTCGATACATGCAATGCAAGCATGATCTTTGGAAAAACTCACATTTGTTAGTCCAAGGACGTGATCCCCTTTGAGGAGACTTTGCAAAGATTTCATATTGACATTGGCTAGCCGGCGATGCCAAAGCCAACTCATATCAACGTTAGCCATTAGGCAAGTCGTGGTCTTAGTGGGTCGCTTCGAGAAGTTAACCACATAGAGACCATTTTCAACATGCCCAACAAAAGTTACTTTAAGAGTTTTCCTCCACAAAAGGGCCATGGTGTCAACACCAAAGAAGGTACAAAAACCCATGAGTACAAGTTGACGAACGGAAAGTAAATTATATGCAAGAGTCTCAACAAGCATGACATTCTCAATGGACAAGTCTGGAGAGATTACCACCTTGCCAAGACCCAATACCTTTGAACTTGTATCATCACCAAATGAGATTTGAGTGGCCAAAGATGGATTTTTATGAACGTCCACCACCAAGTCCTTGATTTTGGTCATATGATTTGTTGCTCCACTGTCAAGCCACCATGACACTCCTTCGGAAGCAAACTCCTACAATAGATCAATGCTTGGATTTAGGTACCCATTATTTAATGGGTCCTTTCATGTTAGTAACAAGGGTCTTAGGAACCCAAATAGACCATTAAATGTACTCATAAGAAGAACCAACATATTTGGCATAAACATGCCCATCACTAGCACGCAATAAAACATAAGAGGGGTTAAAATCACTGGCTTTGTTGGAGTGGGTGGTCTTTCCCTTCTTGCATTACCATCGACAACCTTGTCCTTCTTCTTCTCATGAGAACCATCTCTCGCTTTGACAAAGGTTTCCTTTAGCGAAGGATCTTGCTTGGTCTTAACTTTCTTCTTCTTTTTCTTCTTCTTGGTTTTGGGAGCAAACCCAACACCTTCCTTTGCAAACACTTACTTTTGATTGCTCAAAAGGTCATTGAGATTATTCTCACCTTGGATACATGTCACAAGGCCTTTCTCAAGTTGCTCTTTCAACTTAGCATTCTCCTCCACAAGGTGTGCATTCTCACAACAAGAGTTAGTAGCATTGGCACTATCAGTTAACACAAAGGGAGGACATGTAGCTATTTCCTTAGTAAGTTTTACTTGGAATTGATCATGAGACTCTTTGAGAGAGGCAAGAGCATTTGATACGTCCATTTTGCATCATGCTTTTATATTTATATTTACTGCATTATGGGCTATTATTACACGTTATGGTACAATACTTATACCTTTTCTCTCTTATTTTATAAGGTTTACATGAAGAGGGAGAATGCCGGCCGCTGGAATTCTGGACTGGAAAAGGAGCAAATCTGAGATACCTATTCTGCACAACTCCAAAAGTCCTGAAAATTTACGGAGAATATTTTTGGAATTAATAAAAAATACTGGCACAAGAATCAACCAGAGGGGGCCACTAGCAGGCCACAAGCCTGCTAGGCGCAGCCACCCCCTGGCCGCGCCTAGTAGCCTTGTGGGGCCCCTGTGGCTCCTCCGACACCCATATTCTCCAATATGAAGTGTTTTGACCTGGAAAATCATAAGAGAGCTTTTAGGACGAAGCGCCGCCATCTCGAGGCGGAACTTGGGTAGAACCAATCTAGAGCTCCAGCAGGGCTGTTTTGTCAGGGAAACTTCCCTCCCGGAGGGGGAAATCGAAGCCATCGTCATCACCAACGATCCTCTCATCAAGAGGAGGTCAATCTCCATCAACATCTTCATCAGCACCATCTCCTCTCCAAACCCTAGTTCATCTCTTGTATCTGATCTTTGTCTCAACACCTCAGATTGGTACTTATGGGTTGCTAGTAGTGTTGATTACTCCTTGTAGTTGATGCTAGTTGGTTTACTTGGTGGAAGATCATATGTTCAGATCCTTTAGGATAATTAATACTCCTCTGATCTTGAACATGAACATGCTTTGTGAGTAGTTCCGTTTGTTCCTGAGGACATGGGATAAGTCTTGTTATAAGTAATCATGTGAATTTGGCATTCGTTTGATTTTTTGATGAGATGCATGTGGTCTCTCCTCTAGTGGTGTTATGTGAACGTCGACTACATAACACTTCACCATTATTTGGGCATAGGGGAAGGCATTGGGAAGTAATAAGTATATGATGGGTTGCTAGAGTGACAGAAGCTTAAACCCTAGTTTATGCGTTGCTTCGTAAGGGGATGATTTGGATCCATATGTTTCATGCTATGGTTAGGTTTACCTTAATTCTTCTTTCGTAGTTGTGGATGCTTGCAATAGGGGTTAATCATAAGTGGGATGTGTGCCCAAGTAAGGGCAGCATCCAAGCACCGGTTCACCCACATATCAAACTATCAAAGTAACGAACATGAATCAAACGAGCATGATGAAAACTAGCTTGACAGAAATTCCCATGTGTCCTCGGGAGCGCTTTGCTTTATATAAGAGTTTGTCCAGGCCTGTCCTTTGCTACAAAAAGGATTGGGCTACCTTGCTGCACTTTTTCTACACTTGTTACTTGTTAATCGTTACGAATTATCTTATCACAAAACTATCTATCACCGATAGTTTAAATGCTTGCAGAGAATACCTTACTGGAAACCGCTTGTCATTTCCTTCTGCTCCTCATTGGGTTTGACACTTTTACTTATAGAAAGGACTACGATAGATCCCCTATACTTTTGGGTCATCAAGACTCTTTTCTTACGCTGTTGTCGGGGAGTGAAGCGCCTTTGGTAAAGGAAAAATTTATATAGTGTGCTGAAATTTACTGTCACTTGTCACTATGGAAAGTACTCCTTTGTGGGGCTTGTCCGGGGTATCTTCACCTCGATCGGAAATACAAAGCGTTGTCCCTCAACCTACTGAACCTACTGAAAATATTTATTATGAAATCCTTCGGGTATGATAGAGAAACTGCTGGCTAATCCTTACGCAGGAGATGGAACACTACATCCTGATTTACATCTAATCTATGTGGACGAACTTTGTGGATTATTTAAGCTTGCAGGTCTGCCCGAGGATCATGTTAATAAGAAGGTTTTTCCTTTATCTTTGAAGGAAACGACATTGACATGGTATAGGCTATGTGATGATACTGGATCACGGAGCTACAACCGATTGAAGATGGAATTTCATCAGAAGTTATACCCTATGCATCTAGTTCGTCATGATCGGAATTATATTTATAATTTTTTGCCTCATGAAGGAGAAAGAATCGCTCAAGCTTGGGGGAGGCTTAATTCAATGTTATATTCATGCCCCAATCATGAGCTCTCGAGAGAAATTATTATTCATAATTTTTATGCTCGGCTTTCTCGTAATGATCAATCCATGCTCGATACTTCTTGTGCTGGTTCCTATACGAAGAAGGATATTGACTTCAAATGAGATTTATTGGAAAGAATTAAGCACAACTCTGAAGATTGGGAACTCAACGAAGGTAAGGAGTCAGGTATGAACCTTAAGTTTGATTGTGTTCAATCTTTCATAGACACCAATGCTTTTCGTGAATTTAGCACTAAATATGGGCTTGACTCTGAGATAGTAGCTTCTTTTTGTGAATCTTTTGCTGCTCATGTTTATCTCCCCAAGGTGAAGTGGTTTAAATATCATCCTCCCATTGAAGTGAAAGTAGTTGAACCTATTAAAGTTGAAGAGAAAACTATTACTTATAATGTTGATCCTATTATTCCCACTGCTTATATTGAGAAACCACCTTTGCCTGTTAGAATAAAGGATCATGCTAAAGCTTCAACTGCGGTTCTTAAGAGTTGTGCTAGAAAACCTACACCCCCTAAGCAAATTAATGTTGAACCTCGTATTGGTATGGTTAAGGATCTCTTGGTTGATAATATCGATGGGCATGTTATTCAATTTTGTGATCAAGTTGCTAGGATTTCTAAACCCGATGCTAAAGATAAACATAGACCCGTTGTTGGCACGCCTATTGTTTCTGTTAAAATAGGAGATCATTGTTATCATGGCTTATGTGATATGGGTGCTAGTGTGAGTGCAATTCCCTTTTCCTTATATAAAGAGATTATGAATGATATTGCACCAGCTGAGTTAGAGGAAATTGATGTTACAATTAAACTCGCTAATAGAGATACTATATCACTAGTTGGGATTATTAGAGATGTTGAAGTCTTGTGTGGGAAAATAAAATATCCTACTGATTTTCTTGTTCTTGGTTCCCCACAAGATGATTTTTGTCCCATTATATTTGGTAGAACCTTCTTGAATACCGTTAATGCCAGGATACATTGTGAGAAGGAAATAGTTACCCTAAGTTTTGGGGATACGTCTCATGAGTTTAATTTCTCTAAATTTCGTAGACAACCCCATGATAAAGAATTGCCTAGTAAGGATGAACTTATTAGTCTTGCCTCTATTGTTGTGCCTCCCACTGATCCTTTGGAGCAATATTTGCTAGACCATGAAAACGACATGCATATGAATGAAAGAAATAGATAGGATCTTCTTTGATCATCATCCTATTCTGAAACACAACTTGCCTGTTAAAATACTTGGGGATCCTCCTCCACCCAAGGGTGATCCCGTGTTTGAGCTTAAACAATTACCAGATACTTTGAAATATGCTTATCTTGATGAAAAGAAGATATATCCTGTTATTATTAGTGCTAACCTTTCAGAGCATGAAGAACAGAGATTATTGAAAGCTTTGAAGAAGCACCGTGTTGCTATTGGATATACTCTTGATGATCTTAAGGGCATTAGTCCCACTCTATGTCAGCATAAAATTAAAATGGAGCCTGATGCTAAACCAGTTGTTGATCACCAACGACGGTTGAATCCTAAAATGAAGGAAGTGGTAAGAAATGAAATATTAAAGCTTCTGGAGGCAGGTATCATTTACCCTATTGCTGATAGTAGATGGGTTAGTCCCTTTCATTGTGTCCCTAAGAAAGTAGGTACTACCGTAGTTCCCAATGATAAAAATGAATTCATCCCGCAGAGAATCATTACAGGATATAGAATGGTAATTGATTTTAGGAAATTAAATAAAGCTACTAGAAAAGATCATTACCCTCTACCTTTCATTGATCAAATGCTAGAAAGATTATCCAAACACACACATTTCTGCTTTCTAGATGGTTATTCTGGTTTCTCTCAAATACCCGTGTCAAAAGAGGATCAAGAGAAGACCACCTTTACCTGTCATTTTGGTACCTTTGCTTATAGATGTATGCCTTTTGGTTTATGCAATGCACCTGCTACCTTTCAACGATGCATGACTTCTATATTCTTTGACTTCTTTGAAAGGATTGTTGAGGTTTTCATGGATGATTTTTCCGTTTACGGAACTTCTCTTGATGATTGTTTGAGCAACCTTGATCAAGTTTTGTAGACATGTGAAGAAACTAATCTTGTCTTGAATTGGGAGAAGTGCCACTTTATGGTGAATGAAGGCATTGTCTTGGGACATAAAATTTCTGAAAGAGGTATTGAAGTTGACAAGGCTAAAGTTGATGCTATTGAAAAAATGTCGTGTCCTACGAATATTAGAGGTATAAGAAGTTTCCTTGGTCATGCTGGTTTCTATAGGAGATTTATTAAAGATTTCTCTAAGATTTCTAGGCCTCTCACTAATCTTTTAAAAAACGATGTTCCATTCGTTTTTGATGATGATTGTGTGGAAGCTTTTGAAATTCTCGAGAATGCTTTGATTTCTGCACCTGTTGTTCAACCACCTGATTGGAACTTACCCTTTGAAATTATGTGTGATGCTAGTGACTATACCGTAGGTGCTGTTCTACGTCAAAGAGTTGATAAGAAATTAAATGTTATTCATTATGCTAGCAAAACTCTAGACAGTGCTCAAAGAAACTATGCTACCACTGAAAAGGAATTTTTAGCAGTTGTGTTTGCTTGTGATAAGTTTAGACCCTATATTGTTGATTCTAAAGTAACTGTTCACACTGACCATGCTGCTATCAAATATCTCATGGAAAAGAAAGATGCTAAACCTAGACTTATCAGGTGGGTTCTTCTGCTACAAGAATTTGATTTGCATATTGTTGATAAAAAGGGTGCTGATAACCCCGTAGCAGATAACTTGTCTAGGTTAGAGAATGTTCTTGATGACCCACTACCTATTGATGATAGCTTTCCCGATGAACAATTAGTTGTCATGAATGCTTCTCATAATGCTCCTTGGTATGCTGATTATGCTAATTACATTGTCGCTAAATGTATGCCGCCTAGTTTCACATACCAACAAAATAAAAAGTTTTTCTATGATTTAAGACATTACTTTTGGGATGACCCACACCCTTATAAAGAAGGATTAGATGGTGTTATTAGATGTTGTGTACCTGAGCATGAACAAGAAAAGATCCTACGGAAGTGTCATTCCGAGGCCTATGGAGGACACCATGCTGGAGATAGGACTGCACAAAAGGTATTACAATCTGGTTTTTATTGGCCTACTCTCTTCAAGGATGCTCGTAAGTTTGTCTTGTCATGTGATGAATGTCAAAGAATTAGCAATATCAGTAGACGACAGGAAATGCCTATGAACTACTCTCTTGTTATTGAACCATTTGATGTTTGGGTTTTTGATTATATGGGACCTTTTCCAACGTCCAACGGGTATACTCATATATTAGTTGCTGTTGATTATGTTACTAAGTGGGTAGAATCTAAACTAGTAGTGCTGATCACAACACATCTATTTAGATGCTTAAAGAAGCTCTTTTCCCTAGATTTGGAGTCCCCAGATACTTAATGACTGATGGTGGTTCACATTTTATTCATGGTGCTTTCCATAAATTGCTTGCTAAGTATGATGTTAATCATAGAATTACATCCCCTTATCATCCTCAGTCTAGTGGTCAAGTAGAATTAAGCAATAGAGAAATTAAATTGATCTTGCAAAAGACAGTTAATAGATCTAGGAAGAATTGGTCTAAGAAACTTGACTATGCATTATGGGCTTATATAACTGCTTACAAGAATCCTATGGGTATGTATCCGTATAAAATGGTTTATGGTAAAGCATGCCACTTACCTCTAGAGCTAGAGCATAAAGCTTATTGGGCAATCAAAGAGCTCAACTATGATTTCAAACTTGCTAGTGAGAAGAGGTTATTTGACATTAGATCACTTGATGAATGGAGAACCCAGACCTATGAGAATGCCAAGTTGTGTAAAGAAAAAGTTAAGAGATGACATGATAAAAGGATACAAAAGCATGAATTTAATGCAGGTGATCATGTCTTGCTATACAATTCTCGGTTAAGATTTTTTGCAGGTAAACTCCTCTCCAAATGGGAAGGGCCTTATATCGTTGAGGACGTATATCGTTCTGGTGCCATCAAGATTAACAACGCTGAAGGCACAACTCCAAAGGTGGTAAATGGGCAAAGAATCAAACACTATATTTCAGGTACTCCCATTAATGTTGAAACTAATGATATCAATACCATAACTCCCGAAGAGCATATTAGGGAGACTTACCAGAACGTTTCAGACTTTGAAAAGGAATAGGTACGTGGTACGGTAAGTAAACTGACTCCAAAACTTTCCCAATAGCAATTTTACTCAGTTTTGGAATATTTAAAAAAATAGGAAAATAAAAAGCAGTCCAAAGGACGCACGGGGAGGCGACAAGCCTGCTAGGCGCGGCCACCCCCTGGCCGCACCTAGGGGGCTTGCCACCACCCCATGCGCCCCTCAGACTCCGTTTTCTTGTGGAACATCCCTTCGAGTCAGCAAAAAATCATTATATAATCTCTCGAAGGTTTCGACTTTCGTATCACGACAATACCTCCTGTTTTTGTTTTGAGTTGTTTCTGCAGCAGATTTAGATTGTCATGGCGTCCCCCGATGCTTCGAAGGACAAGTTTTTTGAGAAGGTCATCAACCCTTATCTTGCGGAGGTGATGCAACACCCTCAAACCATTAAGATGCGTGATGGGGTGCTGCACATCCATGACGTTGAGGGGCCGAAGAAGATTGGAAGCGTGGAAACAAGGCTCGAGGCAATGGAGCGGCAAGTCTTCAAGTGCCAAGCGATGGTGGAGCATGGACTCAATGCTAATCATATGATGATCTCGGAGTTTACCCATAAACACAAGCTAGACACCAAGGACATCAGAGAGCACATCTTCAAGCTTTACGAGAAAATTGAGCATCTCCAAGCCCAGATCTATGATCTGCAAAACCAAAACTATGAGTATGAATACAGATTTAAGAGAATGAGTTTGGCTGCAGATTTGAGGATTCCGGAGACTTGTTCATCTTTTTACGATGGTGAGTCTATGCCTTGGAAGATGGAGGACAAGCCTCCAACCTCCTCAACAACTCCACCACCATCACCCCCGAAGAAGGACACCTGAGCACATGGGTATGGGCACTCCCCTTGGCTTGTGCCAAGCTTGGGGGAGGTGCCCCAGTATCGTATCACATCACACCTTTTTCCGTTTTCCTTTTTTATCTTTCCTAGTTTGATCCTTTTTTGTTTTTGTTTTGATCTAGTAGAATAAAAGTTTTTAGTATGATCTACCCCTTTTAGTTTTTGCTTTTGCTCCCCTTATGTAAGCAAGTCCGAGATATATATAATAAAAAGTAGTTTCGATAAGAGGGATGATACGTCTCCAACGTATCTATAATTTTTGATTGTTCCATGCTATTATATTATTTGTTTTGGATGTTTTATATGCATTAATATGCTATTTTATATTATTTTTGGGACTAACCTATTAATCTAGAGCCTAGTGCCAGTTTCTGTTTTTTCCTTGTTTTTGAGGATTGCAGATAAGGAATATTAAACGGAGTCCAAACGGAATAAAACCTTCGGAATGATTTTTTCTGGAACAAAAGGAAACTACGAGACTTGAGAACCAAGGTAGAGGAGCCACCATGGGGCCACAAGCCCTAGGGGCGCGCCTAGTGGGGTAGGGCGCGTCGGGAAGGCTTGTGGGCCCACGGCAACTCCCCTAACCCTAATCTTTGGCCTATAAATTCCCAAATATTCCATCATTATCAGAACAAGCCATGAACTTTTTCGCTGCCAGAAGCCTCCGTTCTCGAGAGATCCAATCTTGGAGCCTTTTCTGGCAATCTGCCGGAGGGGGATTCAATCACGGAGGGCATCTACATCAACTCCATTGCCCCTCCGATGATGCGTGAGTAGTTCACCACAGACCTTCGGGTCCATAGCTAGTAGCTAGATGGCTTCTTCTCTCTCTTTGCTCTTCAATACCATGTTCTTCATGATCTTCATGGAGATCTATCCGATGTAATACTCTTTTGCGGTGTGTTTGTCGAGATCCGATGAATTGTGGGTTTATGTTCAAATTTTCCATGAATATTATTTGAGTCTTTCCTGAATTCTTATATGCATGATTTCATATCTTTGCAAGTCTCTTCGAGTTATTGGTTTGGTTTGGCCAACTAGATTGGTAATTCTTGCAATGGGAGAAGTGCTTAGTTTTGGGTTCAATCTTGCGGTGTCCTCACCCAGTGACAAAGTAGGGGTAGCGAGGCACGTATTGTATTGTTGCCATCAAGGATAACAAGATGGGGTTTTCATCATATTGCTTGAGTTTATCCCTCTACATCATGTCATCTTACCTAATGCGTTACTCTGTTCTTAATACTTGCTATCATGAGAGAAGCCTCTAGTGAAACCTATGGCCCCCGGGTCTATTTTCCATCTTATACTTTCATATCTAAAACCAAAAATACCAAAAATACTTTTCTGCATTACTTTTACCTATTTTTTTACTTTCTGTTTAAGCAATCTATCTCTATCAGATCTCATCCTTGCAAGTAACCTTAAAGGGATTAACAACCCCTTTATAGCGTTGGGTGCAAGAGTTTGATTCTTTGTGTAGGTACACCTATTGGGGACTTGCTTGTATATCCTATTGGATTGATACCTTGGTTCTCAACAACTGAGGGAAATACTTATCTACTTTTCTGCATCAACCGTTCCTCTTCACGGAAACCACCGCATGCTCGAGAAGTAGCAAGAAGGATTTCTGGCGCCATTGCCGGGGAGATCTACATCAAGCCTACCAAGTACCTATTACAAACTCATCTCTTGCATTTACATTATTTGCCATTTTCCTCTCGTTTTCCTCTCCCCCACTTCTAAAACGATTTTCAGAAAATACCACAAAGATTTTCCTTTTTATTCGCCCTTCTTTCGCTCGCCTTTTGATTACCTGAACTATGTCCAACATCACCACACCCCCCTTGGCACCAGACTTTGAAGTTCTTTACTTCAAACAAAAGCAAGGGAAAAATTGAAGGATTCTTGGTATAGGATAATGGAATCTTATCGTATTTCCAATCTAAAAGGGGATGCAAAAGTTCTGCTTAGAAATTTTTACATTGGTTTAGCTTTGCATCATAGGGAGCTTTTACATTTCGCCTCAAAAGGAAATTTTATTGAGCTTGACACGAATGCCGCCTATGAAGTTTTAGAAGGGATTTTGGGGGTTCCTCCACCAAAAGGGGGGTTTGCTTTCTCTCAAGAGGGAGTTCTTGTTCTCAACAAATTGGGTGACTTACATAAGCACTTGGTCGAGTTACAACAACATCATGAACCCCTCAAACATATTAATGGGAACCTTAATCACTTGAATACTTTGATTACCCTTTGCAATAAGCGTTTGGAAATTTTGGATACCAAGATGGACCCTCCCCCTACAAGTGGGGGAAATAGGAAAGAACCTCCTGGATTTGAGAAGGTCCTCACAAAAGTTGCCAATACCAAAGATGACAATACCTAGATCTATTGCGTTTTGCCTAGCTAGGGGTGTTAAACAATAGCGCTTGTTGGGAGGCAACCCAATTTTATTTTGCTTTCTGATTTTTGCTTCTGTTTTGGTATGTTTTGCACATTATTACTTCTGTAGTAATTGTTTTTTGTGTTTTAATTAGTGTTTGAGCCAAGTAAAACCTTTGGGGTGATCTACGGTAGTTGTTGATTTGATCTTGTTGAAAAACAGTAACTTTTGTGCTCAGTCCAGGAATTTTATAAAATTTTCAAAGTGTCGAATTGATCTGAAATTTTTACACAGGATTTATATACAAATTTACCTGGTTTTAATAATTTTTCAGAATTTTTAGAGTTCCAGAAGTATTCGAAGTTTACAGATTGCTACAAACTGTTATGTTTTTGACAGATTCTGTTTTCTTTGTGTTGTTTGCTTATTTGATGTATCTATGGGTCGTATCGGGGGGTATGAGTCATGGAAAAGTTAGAATATAGTAGGTATTACACAAATATAAATAAAAAATGAGTTCACAACAGTACCTAAAGTGGTGATTTATTTTTCTTGTACTAACGGATCTCATGAGTTTTCTGTTGAGTTTTGTGTTGTGAAGTTTTGGGTGAAGATTTGATGGACTATGGAATAAAGAGTGGCAAGATCCTAAGCTTGGGGATGCCCCAGAAGGCATCCCCTCTTTCGTCTTCAATCCATCGGTAAATTTACTTGAGGCTATATTTTTATTCACCACATGATATGTGTTTTGCTTGGAGCGTCTTGTATGATATGAGTCTTTGATTTTTAGTTTGCCACAATCATCCTTGCTGCACACATATTTTTAGAGAGACATGCTGAATCGTGAATTTATTAGAATACTCTATGTGCTTCACTTATATCTTTTGAGCTAGGCAATGTTGCTCTAGTGCTTCACTTATATCTTTATAGAGCATGGTGGTGTTATATTTTATAGAAATTATTGAACTCTCGTTCCTCACTTATATTATTTTGAGAGTTTCTTAAAACATCATGGTAATTTTTTAGGTTATGAATTTAGTCCTAATATAATGGCCATCCAAGAGGGATATAATAAAAACTTTCATATTAAGTGCACTAAAAACTATGAGAAGTTTGATTCCTTGCATATAGTTTTGAGATAATAGGGATGGTAATATGAGAGTCATGCTAGTGAGTAGTTGTGAATTGGAAGAGATACTTGTGTTAAAGCTTGTGATTCCCGTATCATGCACGTATGGTGAACCGTTATGTAATGAAGTCGAAGCATGATTGGTTTAATGATTGTCGGTCTTTGTGTGAGGGTCGGGAGCGCGCGATGGTTAACTCCTACCAACCTCTCCCCTAGGAGCATGCGTCTAATGCTTTGTTTGATAACTAATAGACTTTTTCAATAAGTATGTGAGTTATTTATGACTAATGTTGAGTCCATGGATTATACACACTCTCACCCTTCCATCTTTGCTAGCCTCTCTAGTACTGCGCAACTTTCGCCGGTACACCAAACCTTCCTTCCTCAAAACAGCCACCATATATTCCTCAAAACAGCCACCATACCTACCTATTATGGCATTTCCATGGCCATTCCTAGATATATTTCCATGCAACTTCCACCATGTAGTTTTTCATGACTTGCATCATCACTTCATATTGCATATAGAGTCATACTTTGTCATAGGTATCGAGTTGTAATTTTTATTTTTTGAGTTATAAGTAAATAAAAGTTTGATGATTTTTCATTAATAGAGCATTGTCCTGTGAGAGAAAAGGATGATGGAGGCTATGACTCCCTCACAAGTTGGGATGAGTATCCGGACTTTACAAAAAATAAAAGAGGCCAGCGAAGCCCAAAAAAAAGAGGCCAAAGAAGCCTACCAACATAAAAAAAAGAAAAAAAGAAAAAGAAAAAATGAGAGAAAGAGAGAAAGGACAATTGCTACTACCTTTTTCCACACTTGTGCTTCAAAGTAGCACCATGATCTTCATGATAGAGAGTCTCCTATTTTGTCACTTTTCATATAACTAGTGGTTATTCATTATGCACGACCACTTAGTTTTCTTTTTGAGCTTTCATACACTTATAGATCTAAGTGCATTTGTTGCATGGCAATCCCTACTCACTCACATTGATATCTATTGACGAGCATCTCCATAGCCCATTGATACGCCTAGTTGATGTGAGACTATCTTCTCCTTTTTCCCCTTGCACCTCCACCATATTCTATTCCACCTATAATGCTATATCCATGGCTCACGCTCATGTATTGCGTGAGAGTTGAAAAGGTTTGAGAACACCAAAAGTGTGAAACAATTGCTTGACTTGTTCATCGGGGTTGTGCATGATTTAGATACTTCGTGTGGGGAACATGGAGCATAGCTAGACCATATGATTATGTAGGGATAACTTTCTAAGGCCATGTTATTTCGAAAGGACACGACTACCTTGTTGGTGTGCTCAAAGTATTACTGTTTTTGTGTCAATATTGGACTATTGTTTTGAATCTTATGGATCTTAATATTCATGCCACAATAAAGAATATTACATGGATAAATATGTTAGGTAGCATTCCACATCAAAATTTCTGTTTTTTTATCATTTACCTACTCAAGGACGAGCAGGAATTAAGCTTGGGGATGCTGATACGTCTCCAGCGTATCTATAATTTTTGATTGTTCCATGCTATTATATTATCTGTTTTGGATGTTTCATATGCATTAATATGCTATTTTATATTATTTTTGGGACTAACCTATTAATCTAGAGCCTAGTGCCAGTTTCTGTTTTCCCTTGTTTTTGAGAATTGCAGATAAGGAATATTAAATGGAGTCCAAACGGAATAAAACCTCCGGAATGGTTTTTTCTGGAACAAAAGAAAACTACGAGACTTGAGAACCAAGGAAGAGGAGCCACCATGGTGCCACAAGCCCTAGGGCCGCGCCCAGCAAGGTAGGGCGCGCCGGGCAGGCTTGTGGGCCCACGACAGCTCCCCTAACCCTAATCTTCGGCCTATAAATTCCCAAATATTCCATCATTATCAGAACAAACCACGAAAGCACTTTTCCGCCGCCAGAAGCCACCGTTCCCGAGAGATCCAATCTTGGAGCCTTTCCCCGCAATCTGCCGGAGGGGGATTCGATCACGGAGGGCATCTACATCAACTCCGTCGCCCCTCCGATGACGTGTGAGTAGTTCACCACAAACCTTCGGGTCCATAGCTAGTATCTAGATGGCTTCTTCTCTCTCTTTGCTCTTCAATACCATGTTCTTCATGATCTTCATGGAGATCTATCCGATGTAATACTCTTTTGCGGTGTGTTTGTCGAGATCCGATGAATTGTGGGTTTATGTTCAGATTATCCATGAATATTATTTGAGTCTTTCCTGAATTATTATATGCATGATTTCATATCTTTGCAAGTCTCTTCGAGTTATTGGTTTGGTTTGGCCAACTAGATTGGTAATTCTTGCAATGGGAAAAGTGCTTAGTTTTGGGTTCAATCTTGCGATCTCCTCACCCAGTGACAAAGTAGGGGTAGCGAGGCACGTATTGTATTGTTTCCATCAAGGATAACAAGATGGGGTTTTCATCATATTTCTTGAGTTTATCCCTCTACATCATGTCATCTTACTTAATGCGTTACTTTGTTCTTTATGAACTTAATACTCTAGATGCAGGCAGGAGTCGGTCGATGTGTGGAGTAATAGTAGTATATGCAGAATCGTTTTGGTCTACTTGACACGGACATGATGTCTATATGCATAATCATTGCCTTGGATATCTTCATAATTATTCGCTTTTCTATCAATTGCTCGACAGTAATTTGTTTACCCACCGTAATACTTGCTATCATGAGAGAAGCCTCTAGTGAAACCTATGGCCCGAGGGTCTATTTTCCATCTTATACTTTCAGATCTAAAACCCAAAATACCAAAAATACTTTGCTGCATTACTTTTACCTATTGTTTTACTTTCCATTTAAGCAATCTATCTCTATCAGATCTCATCCTTACAAGTAACCTTAAAGGGATTGACAACCCCTTTATAGCATTGGGTGCAAGAGTTTGATTCTTTGTGTAGGTACAACTATTGGGGACTTGCTTGTATCTCCTACTGGATTGATACCTTGGTTCTCAACAACTGAGGGAAATACTTATCTACTTTGTTGCATCAACCGTTCCTCTTCATGGAAACCAACGCATGCTCGAGAAGTAGCAAGGGATTTGCTACATTACTGTGTTCTCGAAAGTAATGAATAAAGTATAATAGAACAAAAGCAAAGAGAATACATAGTGATCTTATGGGGAGTGATGACTTCACATATAAAAGGTATGGTGATTGAAATTTGTTGGGAGTTAATGATAACCCACAAGTATAGGGGATCGCCACAGTTTTCGAGGGTAGAGTATTCAACCCAAATTTATTGATTCGACACAAGGAGAGCCAAACAATATTCTCGGGTATTAGCAGCTGAGTTGTAAATTAAACCACACCGAAAGACTTAATATCTATAGCAAAGTATTTAGCAGCAAAGTAATATGGTAGTAACGGTGACGGTGGCAAAGTGATAGCAGCAGTTTGTAGTGATTGTAACAGTAGCAACGGAAAAGTAACTAAGCGAAGATCAATATATGGAAAGCTCATAGGCAATGGATCAGTGACGGATAATTATGTCGGATGGCATTCATCATGTAACAGTTATAACATAGGGTGACACAGAACTAGCTCTAATTCTTGAATGTAATGTAGGCATGTACTCCGTATATAGTCATACATGCTTATGGAAAAGAACTTGCATGACATCTTTTGTCCTACCCTCTCATGGCAGCGGGGTCTTATTGGAAACTAAGGTATATCAAGGTCTCCTTTTAATAGAGAACCGGACCAAAGCATTAGCACTTAGTGAATACATGAACTCCTCAAACTACGGTAATCACCGGACAGAATCCCAGTTATTGTCACACTGAGGGATGCGGATAATAGGTGTCTACAACTTGCAAGATAGGATCAAGAACACACATATATTCATGAAAACATAATAGGTTCAGATCTGAAATCATGGCACTCGGGCCCTACTGACAAGCATTAAGCATAGCAAAGTCATAGCAACATCAATCTCAGAACATAATGGATACTTGGGATCAAACCCTAACCAAACTAACTCGATTACACGATAAATCTCATCCAACCCAACACCATCCATCAAGCCTACGATGAGATTACTCACGGACGGTGGGGAGCATCATGGGATAGGTGATGAAGGATGGTTGGTGATGACGAAGGCGTCGATTCCCCTCTCCGGAGCCCAAAACGGACTCCATATCTGGTCTCCCGAGGAAGAACTGACGATGGCGGCGGCTCTATATCGTGAAACGCGATGAACTTTTTTCTCTATTTTTTTTCTCGACAAATAGGGTTATATGGAGCTGGATAGGAGGTCAGAGGAGCCACGGGGGCCCCACAAGCCTGCTCGACGCGGCTAGGGGGGTGGCCACGACTTGCAGGCTTGTGGCCTGCTGGTGCCCCCCTCTGGTTAATTCTTGCGCCAGGATTTTTTATTAATTCCAAAAATATTCTTCGTAAAATTTCAGGATGATCCGAGAACTTTTATTTCTGCACAAAAATAACACCAAGGCAATTCTGCTGAAAACAGCGTCAGTCCGGGTTAGTTCCATTCAAATCATGCAAATTAGAGTCCAAAACAAGGGCAAAAGAGTTTGGAAAAGTGGATATGTTGGAGACGTATCAACTCCCCCAAGCTTAAACCTTTGCTTGTCCTCAAGCAATCCAGTTGATAAACTGAAAGTGATAAAGAAAAACTTTACAAACTCTGTTTGATCTTGCTGTTGTAAATATGTCTAATTTATCTTCAGACTTTCAGCAAAGATTATAAACTAACCACATTCACAATAACATTTAGGTATCACATTTACTCATGTCAATGGCATAACCAACTAGCGAGCAATAATAACAAGTCTCGGATGACAACAATTTATCAAAATAATCATGATACAACATGACATAATGGTATCTCGCTAGCCCTTTCTGAGACCACAAAACATAAATGGAGAGCACCTCTGTAGAACAAGGACTGACTAAACATTGTAATTCATGGTGAGAGAGATCCAGTCATGCTCACACTCAATATCAATTAATAGCAAGGCATACAAATGACAATGGTGCTCTCTAACTGATGCCTTTTATAAGAGGATGATGACTCAACAATAAAGTAAATAGATAAGCCCTTCGAAGAGGGAAGCATTGATTTGCAGAGGTGCCAAAGCTCAAGCTTTTAAAACAGAGATAGCTAATGATTTTGGAGCGGTATGCTTTCGTTGCTCACATAACGACCAAGAGGTTTTCAATATCTTCCATGCTAGATACATTATAGGCGGTTCCCAAACAGAATGGTAAAGTTTTTACCCCCCCTCCACCAATCAGTCACACTCCACAGCGGGCCGAATTCACGGGTACCGTCCATACAAACACAGTCCTGGGGGAGTTTTGTTTAATTATATTTTTCTTTTTATTTCGAGCATGGAGCTGGGCATCCCGATTACCAGCCACTTTCTCATGAATGATAGTGAATCAACACATATTATGAGAATAACCCACCTAGCATGGAAGATACTGACAGGCCCCAGTCGCCACATGAGCAATTTGGGCATACAAAATAGAAAGTTTATTTGAAGGTTTAAAGTTTAGCACATGCAAATTTACTTGGAACGACAGGTAAATACCACATATAGGTAGATATGGTGGACTCATATGGAACAACTTTGGGTTTATTGAGATGGATGCACAAACAGTATTCCCGCTTAGTACAAGTGAAGGCTAGCAAAAGATTGGGGAGCGACCAACTAGAGAGCGACACAGTCATCAACATGCTTTGAGATTAACCAACATTGAATGCAAGCATGAGTAGGATATAATTCACTATGAACATAAATATTGTGGAGGCTATGTTGATTTGTTTCAACTACATGCGTGAACATGTGCCAAGTCAAGCCACTTGAATCATCCAGAGGAGGATACCGTTATATCACACTACATCACAACCATTTTAATGCGCATGTTGGCACTCAAGACGAACCATTATCCACTCTTAGCTAATTAAGCATGGCATGAATAACTATAATCTCTAATTGTTATTGCAAACATGTTCAATGTTGGAAATATGCCCTAGAGGCAATAATAAAATGGTTATTATTGTATTTCCTTGTTCATGATAATTGTCTATTCTTCATGCTATAATTTATTAACCGGAAACCGTAATGCATGTGTGAATACATAGACCACAACATGTCCCTAGTGAGCCTCTAGTTGGCTAGCTCGTTGACCAATAGATGGTCACGGTTTCATGACCATGGACATTGGATGTCGTTGATAACGGGATGACATCATTGGGAGAATGATGTGATGGACAAGACCCAATCCTAAGCATAGCACAAGATCATGTAGTTCGTCTGCTAAAGCTTTTCTAATGTCAAGTATCGTTTCCTTAGACCATGAGATTGTGCAACTCCCGGATACCGTAGGAATACTTTGGGTGTGCCAAATGTCATAACATAACTGGGTGGCTATAAATGTATGCTACGGGTATCCCCAAAAGTATCTGTTGGGTTGGTATGATGGTAAGACATCATCATAATGAGCTCAATGTGACAAAGGATTTAGCCACGGGATGATGTGTTACGGAACGAGTAAAGAGACTTGCTCGTAACGAGATTGAACAAGGTATAGGGATACCGACGATCGAATCTCGGGCAAGTATCATACTGGTAGACAAAGGGAATTGTATACGGGATTGATTGAATCCCCGACATCATGGTTCATCCGATGAGATCATCACAGAGCATGTGGGAGCCAACATGGGTATCTAGATCCTGCTATTGGTTATTGACCGGAGAGGCGTCTCGGTCATGTCTACGTGTCTCCCGAACCCGTAGGGTCTACACACTTAAGGTTCAATGACGCTAGGGTTATAGGGAAATAGTGTACGTGGTTACTGAAGGTTGTTCAGAGTCCCGGATGAGAACCCGGATGTCATGAGGAGCTCCAGAATGGTCCGGAGGTAAAGATTCATATATAGGAAGTGAGGTTTTGGTCACCATAAGTGTTTCGGGGATTACCGGTAACGTACCGGGACCACCAAAAGGGTTCCGGGGGTCCACCAAGTGGGGCCACCAGCACCAGAGGGCTGCTTGGGCCGCAAGTGGGAGGGAACCAGCCCCTAGGTGGGCTCGTGCACCCCTCACAAGGGCCCAAGGCATAGCTGAAGGTGGGAGGGGCAAACCCTAGAGCAGATGGGCCCTAAGGCCCACCCTAGGGCAGCCGCACCCCTCTCCCTCTCTGGCCACCGGCCAGGTGGGATCTGGGGGCTGCCGCACCACCCTAGGGTGGGAACCCTAGGGCGCAGCCCTCCCTCCTCCTCCTCCTATAAATAGAGGAGCCCTTGGGGCTGCCGGGGACACGCATCACTCTCTTCCATGGTACAACCCTACTCCTCCCTCTCCTCGTCCTCCCTAGTGCTTAGCGAAGCTCTGCCGGAGAACCACACAGCTCCACCGTCACCACGCCGTTGTGCTACCGGAGCTCTCCCTCAACCTCTCCTTCCTCCTTGCTGGATCAAGGCGTAGGAGATGTCACCGGGCTGCACGTGTGTTGAATGCGGAGGCGCCATTGTTCGGCGCTTAGATCGGATTCCACCGCGATCTGAATCGTTGCGAGTACGTCTCCACCAACCGCGTTCTAGTAACACTTCCGCTTTGCGATCTTCAAAGGTATGAAGATGCACTCTCCCCTTACTCATTGCTGGTTTCTCCATAGATGGATCTTGCTGAACACGTAGGATTTTTTTTGATTTACTACTACGTCTCCGAACAGTGGCATCATGAGCTAGGTCTATGCGTAGAATCTATGCATGAGTAGAACACAAGTTGTTGTGGGCGTCAATCTTGTTAATTTGCTTGCTTTACTAGTCTTATCTTGATTCGACGATATTGTGGGATGAAGCGGCCCGGACCAACTTTACACGTACGCTTACGTGAGACCGGTTCCACCGCCTGACATGCACTTGTTGCATAAGGTGGCTAGCGGGTGTCTGTCTCTCGCACCTTAGTCGGATTGGATTCGATGAAAAGGGTCCTTATGAAGGGTAAATAGCAATTGGCATATCACGTTGTGGTTTTGGCGTAGGTAAGAAACGTTCTTTCTAGAAACCTATAGCAGCCACGTAAAAACTTGCAACTACAAATTAGAGGACGTCTAACTTGTTTTTGCAGCATATGCCCTGTGATGTGATATGGCCAAAGGATGTGATGTGATGCATTGTGATGTATGAGATTGATCATGTTCTTGTAATAGGATTCACGACTTGCATGTCAATGAGTATGATAACTGGCATGAGCCATAGGAGTTGTCTTATTTTATTGTATGACCTGTGTGTCAATCATAAACGCCATGTAATTACTTTAGTTTATTGCTAAACGTTAGCCATAGTAGTAGAAGTAATAGTTGGCGAGAGAACTTCATGAAGACACGATGATGGAGATCATGATGATGGAGATCACGGTGTCGTGCCGGTGACAGTGATGATCATGGTTCCCTGAAGATGGAGATCAAAGGAGCAAGATGATATTGGCCATATCATGTCACTATATTGATTGCATGTGATGTTTATCATGTTTACATCTTATTTGCTTAGAACGACGGTAGCTAAATAAGATGATCTCTCACTAAAATTTCAAGAAAAGTGTTCACCTAACTGTGCACCGTTGCTAAGGATTGTTGTTCCGAAGCACCACGTGATGATTGGGTGTGATAGGTTCTAACGTTCGCATACAACGGGTGTAAGCCAGATTTACACACGCGACACACTTATGTTGACTTGACGAGCCTAGCATGTACAGACATGGCCTCGGAACATGGGAGACCGAAAGGTCGAACATGAGTCATATAGAAGATATGATCAACATGGGGATGTTCACCATGGATGACTAGTCCATCTCACGTGATGATCGGACATGGGCTAGTTGACATGGATCATGTATCACTTGGATGACTAGAGAGATGTCTATCTAAGTGGGAGTTCATTAAATAATTTGATTATGTGAACTTAATTATCATGAACTTAGTCTAAAATTATCTTTACAATCTATATTGTAGATCCAATGGCCAACGCTAATGTCACCCTCAACTTCAACGCGTTCCTAGAGAAAACCAAGCTGAAAGATGATGGGAGCAAATATGCGGACTGGGTCCATAGCTTGAGGATCATCCTCATAGCTTCCAAGAGATTGTATATCCTTGATGCACCGCTAGGTGACCCACCCATTTTCCCAGCGGACCAAGATGTTACGAATGCTTGGCAGTCACGCTATGATGATTACTCCCTGGTTCAGTGCGGCATGCTTTACAATTTAGAACCGGGGCTCCAAAAGCGTTTTGAGCAACACGGAGCATATGAGATGTTCCAGGAGCTGAAACTGGTTTTCCAAGCTCATGCCTGGGTCGAGAGATATGACGTCTCCGACAAGTTCTTCAGCTGTAAGATGAAGGAGAATAGTTCTGTCAGTGAGCACATACTCAAAATGTCTTGGTTGCACAACCGCTTGACTCAGCTGGGAGTTAATCTCCCGGATGACTCGGTTATTGACAAAATCCTCTAGTCGCTCCCACCTAGCTACAAGAGCTTTGTGATGAACTACAACATGCAGGGGATGGAGAAGTCCATTCCTGAGTTGTACTCGATGCTGAAATCAGCGGAGGTCGAGATCAAAAAGGAGCATCAAGTGTTGATGGTGAATAAGACCACTAGTTTCAAGAAAGGTAAGGGTAAAAAGAACTTCAAGAAGGACGGCAAAGCAGTTGCCGCGCCCGATAAGAAAGTTGGCGGGAAGAAGAACAAGAATGGACCCAAGCCTGAGACTGAGTGCTTTTATTGCAAGGGTACCGGTCACTAGAAGCGGAACTGCCCCAAGTACTTAGCGGATAAGAAGTCCGGCAACATTAAAGGTATATGTGATATACTTGTTATTGATGTGTACCTTACCAACGCTCATAGTAGCTCTTGGGCATTTGATACCGGTGCAGTTGCTCACATTTGTAACTCCAAGCAGGAGCTACGGAATAAGCGGAGACTGGTGAAGGACGAGGTGACGATGCGCGTCGGGAATGGTTCCAAGGTCGATGTGATCGTCGTCGGCACGCTACCTCTACATCTACCTTCGGGATTAGTTTTAAACCTTAATAATTGTTATTTAGTACCAGCTTTGAGCATGAACATTGTATCTGGATCTCGCTTGATGTGAGATTGCTACTCATTTAAATTTGAGAATAATGGTTGTTCTATTTATATGAGAGAAATGTTTTATGGTCATGCCCCGCTGGTCAATGGTTTATTTTTGATGAATCTCGAACATGATGTTACACATGTCCATAGTGTGAGTACCAAAAGATGTAAGATTGATAATGATAGTCCCACTTACATGTGGCACCGCTGCCTTGGTCATATTGGTGTCAAACGCATGAAGAAACTCCATGCTGATGGACTTTTGGAGTCTCTTGATTTTGAATCATTTGACACGTGCGAACCATGCCTCATGGGCAAGATGACCAAGACTCCATTCTCCGAAACAATGGAGCGAGCAACTGAATTGTTGGAGATAATACATACTAATGTATGCGATCCAATGAGCGTTGAGGCTCGCGGTGGCTACCGTTATGTTCTCACCCTCACTGATGACTTGAGCATATATGGGTATGTCTACTTAATGAAACACAAGTCTGAAACCTTTGAAAAGTTCAAGGAATTTCAGAGTGAGGTAGAGAATCAACGTGACAGGAAAATAAAGTGCCTAAGATCTGATCGTGGCGGAGAATATTTAAGTCACGAGTTTGGCACGCACCTAAGGAAATGTGGAATTGTTTCACAACTCACGCCGCCTAGCACACCTCAGCGAAATGGTGTGTCTGAACATCGTAATCCCACTCTATTGGATATGGTGTGATCTATGATGTCTCTTACCAACTTAGCGCTACCATTTTGGGGATATGCATTAGAGACTGCCACATTCACTTTAAATAGGGCACCGTCTAAATCCATTGAGATGACACCATATGAATTATGGTTTGGAAAGAAACCTAAGCTGTCGTTTCTAAAAGTTTGGGGATGCGATGCTTATGTGAAGAAACTTCAACCTGAGAAGCTCGAAACCAAAGCAGAAAAGTGCGTCTTCATAGGATACCCCAAAGAAACTATTGGGTATACCTTCTACCTCAGATCCAAAGGCAAAGTCTTTGTTGCCAAGAATGGATCCTTCTTGAGAAAGAGTTTCTCTCGAAAGAAGTAAGTGGGAGGAAAATAGAACTTGATGAGGTAATTGTACCTCCACTCGAACCGGAGAGTAGCGCAGCACAGGAAGTTGTTTCTGTGGAACCTACACCGGCTGGAGAGGAAGTTAATGATGATGATCATGAAACTTCATATCAAGTTACTATTGAACGTCGAAGGTCCACTAGGACACATTCCGCACCAGAGTGGTACGCCAACCCTGTCCTGGAGATCATGTTGTTGGACAACGGTGAACCTTCGAACTATGAATAAGCGATGGCAGGCCTGGATTCCAACAAATAGCTTAAAGCCATGAAATCCGAGATAGGATCCATGTATGAGAACAAAGTATGGACTTTGGTGGACTTGCCTGATGATAAGCGAGCCATAGAAAATAAATGGATCTTTAAGAAGAAGACTGACGCGGATGGTAATGTGACTGCCTATAAGGCTCGGCTTGTCGCTAAGGGTTATCGACAAGTTCAAGGAGTTGACTACGATGAGACTTTCTCACCCGTAGTGATGCTGAAGTCTGTCCGAATCATGTTAGCAATTGCCGCATTTTATGATTATGAGATCTGGCAAATGGACGTCAAAACAACATTCCTTAATGGTTTCCTTAAGGAAGAACTGTATATGATGCATCCGGAAGGTTTTGTCGATCTTAAAGATGCTAACCAGGTATGCAAGCTCTAGCGCTCCATCTATGGGCTGGTGCAAGCATCTCGGAGTTGGAACATTCGCTTTAATGAGGTGATTAAAGCGTTTGGATTTATACAGGTTTATGGAGAACCCTGTATTTACAAGAAAGTGAGTGCGATCTCTGTAGCATTCCTCATACTATATGTGGATGACATATTGTTGATGGGAAATGATATAGAAATCTTGGAAAGTGTAAAGGCCTACTTGAATAAATGTTTTTCAATGACGGACCTTGGACAAGCTGCTTACAAATTAGGCATCAAGATCTATAGAGATAGATCGAGACGCCTCATAGGTCTTTCACAAAGCACATACCTTGACAAGATATTGAATAAGTTCAATATGGATCAGTCCAAGAAGGGGTTCTTGCCTGTGTTACAGGGTGTGAGATTGAGTACGAATCAATGCCCGACCACAACAAAGGATAGAGAATAGATGAGTGTCATCCCCTATGCTTCAACCATAGGCTCTATTATGTATGCCATGCTGGGTACCAGACCTGATGTGAACCTTGCCATAAGTTTGGTAGGGAGTTACCAAAGTGATCCCGGAGCGGAACACTGGACAGTGGTCAAGAATATCCTGAAGTACCTGAAAAGGACAAAAGACATGTTTCTCGTATATGGAGGTGCCGAAGAGCTCGTCGTAAAGGGTTACGTCGATGCTAGCTTCGACACAGATCTGGATGACTCCAAGTCACAAACCGGATATGTGTATATTTTGAACGAAGGGGCAGTCAGCTGGTGCAGCAGCAAGCAAAGCATCATGGTGCATCTACATGTGAAGCGGAGTATATAGCTGCTTCGGAAGCAGCAAAGGAAGGAGTCTGGATGAAGGAGTTCATCACCGACCTAGGAGTAATTCCCAATGCGTAGGGCCCGATGACTCTATTCTGTGACAACACTGGAGCTATTGCCCTTGCCAAGGAGCCCAGGTTTCACAAGAAGACAAGACACATCAAGCTCCGCTTCAACTCCATCCGTGATTACATTCAGGAGGGAGATATAGATATCTGTAAAGTACATACCGATCTGAATGTCACGGATCCGTTGACTAAACCTCTCTCACGAGCGAAACATGATCAACACCAAAACTCTATGGGTATTCGATTCATCACAATGTAACTAGATTATTGACTCTAGTGCAAGTGGGAGACTGTTGGAAATATGCCCTAGAGGCAATAGTAAAATGGTTATTATTGTATTTCCTTGTTCATGATAATTGTCTATTGTTCATGCTATAATTGTATTAACCGGAAACCGTAATGCATGTGTGAATACATAGACCACAACATGTCCCTAGTGAGCCTCTAGTTGGCTAGCTCGTTGATCAATAGACGGTCACGGTTTCATGACCATGGACATTGGATGTCGTTGATAACGGGATGACATCATTGGGAGAATGATGTGATGGACAAGACCCAATCCTAAGCATAGCACAAGATCATGTAGTTCGTCTGCTAAAGCTTTTCTAATGTCAAGTATTGTTTCCTTAGACCATGAGATTGTGCAACTCCCGGATACCGTAGGAATACTTTGGGTGTGCCAAATGTCATAACATAACTGGGTGGCTATAAAGGTATGCTACGGGTATCCCCAAAAGTATCTGTTGGGTTGGTATGACGGAGAGGTATCTCTGGGCCCACTCGGGAAGACATCATCATAATGAGCTCAATGTGACTAAGGAGTTAGCCATGGGATGATGTGTTACAGAACGAGTAAAGAGACTTGCCGGTAACGAGATTGAACAAGGTATAGGGATACCGACGATCGAATCTCGGGCAAGTATCATACTGGTAGACAAAGGGAATTGTATACGGGATTGATTGAATCCGCGACATCGTGGTTCATCCGACGAGATCATCGTGGAGCATGTGGGAGCCAACATGGGTATCCAGATCCCGCTGTTGGTTATTGACCGGAGAGGTGTCTCGGTCATGTCTACGTGTCTCCCGAACGTAGGGTCTACACACTTAAGGTTCAATGACGCTAGGGTTATAGGGAAATAGTGTACGTGGTTACCGAAGGTTGTTTGGAGTCCCGGATGAGATCCCGGACGTCATGAGGAGATCCGAAATGGTCTGGAGGTAAAGATTCATATATAGGAAGTGAGGTTTTGGTCACCGGAAGTGTTTCGAGGATTACCGGTAATGTACCGGGACCACCGGAAGGGTTCCGGGGGTCCACCAAGTGGGGCCACCAGCACCAGAGGGCTGCATGGGCCACAAGTGGGAGGTAACCAGCCCCTAGGTGGGTTGGTGCGCCCCCACAAGGGCCCAAGGCGCAACTCAAGGTGGGAGGGGGGGCAAACCCTAGAGCAGATGGGCCCTAAGGCCCACCATAGGGCAGCCGCACCCCTCTCCTTGTGTGGCTGCCGGCCAGATGGGATCTGGGGGCTGCCGCACCACCCTAGGGTGGAAACCCTAGGGCGCATCCCTCCCTCCCCTCCTCCTCCTATAAATAGAGGAGCCCTTGGGTCTGCCGGGGACATGCATCTCTCTCTCCCACGGTGCAGCCCTACTCCTCCCTCTCCTCGTCCTCCGCAGTGCTTAGCGAAGCTCTGCCGGAAAACCACGCAGCTCCACCGTCACCACACCGTTGTGCTGCCGGAGCTCTCCCTCAACCTCTCCTTCCTCCTTGCTAGATCAAGGCGTATGAGACGTCACCGAGTTGCACGTGTGTTGGACGCGGAGGCGCCGTTGTTCGGCGCTTAGATCGGATTCCACCACGATCTGAATCACTGCGAGTACGACTCCACCAACCGCGTTCTAGTAACGCTTCCGCTTTGCGATCTTCAAAGGTATGGATATGCACTCTCCCCTTACTCGTTGCTGGTTTCTCCATAGATGGATCTTGGTGAACACATAGGATTTTTTTTGATTTACTACTACGTCTCCCAACATTCAACCCATAATGTGCTGAATTCCGAACGATGAGCTAATCATATTTACAAAACAAGATAGGTTGAGTTCATACCATCTTTTTCTCCATCTCAGTCAGTTCACCATATAGCATCATTATTGCCTTTCACTTGCACGACAGAACAATGCGAATAATAATAAGAGTGCACATGCATTGGACTAAGCTGGAATCTGCAAACAATAAACCAAAGGAGAAGACAAGGCAATATGGGCTCTTTGTAAGATAAACAATAGTGCATATGAGATCCACTCAACACGTCATTGTGGTCTTCTCCTTACGACCCAAAGAAAAGAAAGGAAAATTATTTACACGGGAAAGCTCCCAACAAGCAAAAATAAGAACGAGAAATCGTTTTGGGTTTTCTCTTTCATGCTGCAACTAAGCAACTAGGAAATAAAGCCAGAACTAATTTTTTGTATTTTCCTCAAAGTTAATTAAACACACAAGAATAAAGCAAAACAAGAAATAAACTACCATGGATAGTAAAATGAAAAAGTATGAACACCGACAACTGAAATAAGTGTGTGAACATGAATGTAATGTCGGCGAGAAATACGTACTCCCCCAAGCTTAGGCTTTTGGACTAAGTTGGTCTAGGGCCATGGCTGGCCTAGATAATATCCGAAGTCAAATTTGGGGTTGTGATGGGCTGCGGCGGCTACCGGCTATACCACTGCAGCGTGAAGGCGAGCAGTTTCTGCATTTTGCTCATACTCGTTTGCCTCCTCTCTAGTTATAAAATATCTCTGCTTCTCCTGAAAATTAAAGAAGGCAGGAGCAGGAAGGCTAACATGGACAACACGTTGCCTGTCAAAAATTAGTCGGCACTGGAGGTATTGTTCGTTTCTTTAAGAAACTGATGGCACCAAAGCCTCATAATCAAGGAAAGCAGGGGGTAACTCAATGTCATTCCCTCTTATGGGTACCCCAAGATACTTAGCTACATGGGTGGCATAAATTCCACCAAAGAAATCTCCATCCTTAGCATTATGATGTAACCTCCTGGCAATAATAGCCCCCAAGTTATATCGTCTATCTACCATTATCGCACTCTTAAGAATACTCAGATCAGGCACGCAAAGGTGACTATGCTCAAATTTAGCGTTAATACATCTACCTATGAAGAGAGCATAGTGTATAGCCAGAAAGTGAATGCTCCCCAAAGTAGCTTGTGTAATGATTATAGTTTCTCCCATTGTGATGCTAGCAAAGAAAACATTATATTCATTTTTATGAGGATCGCTACGACTAACCCACTGTGGAATTTTGCATGCATCATTAAAATCATCTAGGTCCATGGTATAGGTCTTATCATAAAGATCAAATAGAACATAATGAGAATTACACTTAGATCAAAATTCAAACCTCCGCATGAAAGAGTCAGTGAGTTAATAATATTGCTTGCATCGATCTAAAATGAAATCCTCAAGGCCGACATTCCTTATGTACGCATAAAACTCTTCCTTAAATCCGGCGTTTTCCATGAGTTGATCCGACGGCCATTCACAAGGCAATACTCGAGCTTCCCTGGGTAGTTCAAAATCGGGCTCATGTAGCGTGAGTCTCGGTGCTTTCTTGCTCGAGTAACCACCTTGGTACATTCTCCTCAACATCTTTTCTTTCTCCAAAAAAATTCCGAAATTTTTAGTGAGTGAAAATAAGGGTGAACAAAACTCAACAAAACTCATAGCAACGACTCCCTCAAGTGCCTAGAGACCATATCATGCATCAAAACTACTTGGGACCATAAAATTTTGACATGAAAGCTCAAGAACAAGGTCACCACAATAGCAAAAATTTGAAATATATAAGGCACTAGAACAAAAACTAATTGGACCATTGAAGGAGTCACATACAGGTGCACAATCCCCTAAAATAGTTTTGCAAATGGAGCTTTGAGCAAGGAGATCGAAACTGGTAGCAAGATGAGCTAGAACACGGGTTTGAGCAATGGTGGGATTTTTTCTGGGGGAAGATGAAGTGAATGGGTGCTGGAATAAGTGGAGGGGGGCCACGTGGGACCCACAAGTTTGCTAGGCGCGACCAGGGGGGTGGCCGCGCCCTGCAGGCTTGTGGTCCACTGGTGCAGCCCCGTGATGCATTCTCAGTGCCAAAAATTCTTAAATAATGCAAAAAAATCATACTAAAATTTCAGGGGATTCTGGAAATTTTATTTTCAGGTCATTTTTCTATTGCACGGAAAACTCAGAAAACAGAAAAATAATATCATTTTTACTTAATTTCATCTAGGTAACAGAAAGTAAAAGTTAGGTGCAGGAAGTTGTGATTTTTAAATTCATCCATCTCATGCTCATTGAAAGGAATCCATCAATAAGGTTGATCAAGTCTTATTAACAAACTTCTTTCAAATAACATGAAACCGAAGAATTTTCGAATAACACTAAGTTACCTCAATGGGGATATGCATTTCCCCAACAATAAGTATATCATATTTCTTCTTGACAGTAGGAAGAGGGAACTCAAAGTCTCCAATAATAATTGTTGGAATTTTTTCAATAGAGTTGATACTATGGACTTGAGGTTGTTTCTTCGGAAAGTGTACCGTATGCTCATTACCATTAATATGAAAAGTGACATTGCCCTTGTTTCAATCAATAACAGCCCCTGCAGTATTCAAGAAGGGTCTACCAAGGATGATCGACATACTTTCGTCCTCGGGAATATCAAGAATAACAAAGTCCGTCAAGATAGTAGCATTTGCAACTACGACAGGTACATCCTCACAAATACCGATAGGTAGAGCAGTTGATTTATCAGCCACTTGCAAAGAGATTTCAGTCGGTGTCAACTTATTCAAATTAAGTCTACGGTATAAAGAGAAAGGCATAACACTAACACCAGCTCCAAGATCACATAAAGAAGTTTTAACATAATTTACTTTAATAGAGCATGGTATAGTAGGTATTTCGGGATCTCCTAGTTTCTTAGCTATTCCACCTTTAAAAGTATAATTAGCAAGCATGGTGGAAATATCAGCTTCCGGTATCTTTCTTTTGTTTGTAACAATATCTTTCATATACTTAGCATAAGGATACATTTTCAAAATATCAGTCAAGCGCATATGTAAAAAGACAAGTCTAGGCATTTCAGCAAAGCGCTCAAAGTCCTCATCATCCTTTTCCTTGGATGGTTTAGGAGGAAAGGGCATGGGTTTCTGAACCCATGGTTCTCTTTCTCTACCATGTTTCCTAACAATAAAGTCTCTTTTATCATATATTTTATTCTTAGGTTGTGGGTTATCAAGATCATCAGCAGGTTCAATCTCCACATCATTATCATTACTAGGTTGAGCATCAGCATGAACATCATTATTAATGTTATCACTAGGCTCATGTTCATCACCAGATTGTGTCTCAGCATCAGAAATAGAAATATCATTTGTATTCTCAGATGTATCTATAATAGGTTCACTAGCAGCATGCAAAGTACTATCATCATTCTTTTTCCTACTCTTACTGGAAGGAATAGGTGCATCAGTATTAGCTCTCTGAGAATCTTGCTCAATTCTCCTAGGATGGCCCTCAGGATACAAATGTTCCTGAGTCATTCTACCACCTCTAGTCACAACTTTAACAGAATGATCATTGTCTTTACTATTCATCTCATTAAGCAAATCATTTTGAGCCTTAAGTACTTGTTCTACTTGAGTGCTTACCATAGAAGCATGTTTACTAATAAGCTTAAGATCATTGACAGTTCTACTCAAATAAACACCCAAGCGATCAAGCATATAAGCATTATGTTTCAATTGTCTACTAACATAGGCATTGAAATTTTCTTGCTTCATAATAAAATTATCAAATTCATCCAAGCATTGGCTAGCAGGCTTATTATAAGGGATATCTCCTTCATCCAATCTTCTAAGAGAATTTACCTCTACTACCTGTGTTGGGTTATCAAGACCATGTATTTCTTCAATAGGTGGTAGTTTCTTAACATCTTTAGCTTTAATACCCTTTTCTTTCATAGATTTCTTTGCCTCTTGCGTATCTTCAGGACTAAGGAATAGAATACCTCTTTTCTTCGGAGTTGGCTTTGGAGGTGGTTCAGGAATAGTCCAATCATTATCATTGCTCAATATATTATTCAATAATAATTCAGCTTGTTCAACAGTTCGTTCCCTGAAAACACAACCAACACAACTATATAGGTAGTCCTTAGAAGCATGTAGCGACCCGACTCAAAACAAGTCAAGCCTCTATGTGTTAGTGCCATCCCTGGATCAGTATGCTGGCACACACAATACATCAATGTATATATCAAAGTGCAATCACATGTAAACAACGTAAAACTGATATATACCTCTTAAATCACAGCGGAAACAATCAACGGGAGTGGAGTCCCAATAAACACCAATGGCAGGTTGAGTGTAGACCATAACCCTGAATCGTACTCTTACTCGTCATAGAAAAGTATCCGCAACATAAGACGTTGCAGCTGTGTAGGTCACTACATTGAATGTACCAGCAATATCACCATAGAAATAATGATAAAGGCAATTCTATATGCAAAAGGCTTTGTGGCTCTATGTCTCAGTTTTTTTGTGCAGAAAAGTTGGTTTTATTTTCCCTACAACAAAGGAGTGGAACGAAAATCACTACTAACAGTTGGTTGTTGATGAGATGGTTCCACCAACCAATTTTCATGTCCCAAAAATTATTAATAGATCCACTCATCATAAAATTTATTAATTGTGTTGAGAATGGCTGATAGTATCATCTTCGGTGCTCATGTTGTCCATAACCGGGGACACGACTAATCGATTAGTTTGACACTCTGTAGAGGTTTGTACACTTTACCCACAAGAATGGATCCCTCCCGTTGTGTCCTCGCACTGCCTGGTGTTTGAGAATGGGACGATCGAAACATGGTCTTCCATAGTGATCCCCCGATAGAAAGTCAGTGCCCATCCAAATCATACCGTTCTTCTACATCTCGTAGCAACTAACCTACCGGAGTCACCACTAGGGTCAACCAAGCCAGATCCCACATTGACTTGCGGTTGCACACGTAAGCTTTCCGGCCTTGAAGTATCCATCCATCTCTTTGAGCCTGGGTGGCATTCCGTTGGGATGATCACAGGTAGACACAAGGATTCCCTGCCAAAATGCATGTCCAATTCACCCAGAGGTATATTGAGTCCTTGAAGTCTTGAAGTATTGATCCTCATTCAGGTCTTGAAATAATTAATTAACCTCACAACACTCCTGAATCTCACAACCAACCCCGTCTACTAAAGCATAGCAATTGTGAGTAACGTCCCTCCCGGGCTGGTGGTAACATGATGTTGGGTTTTTACTACCTCATGAAACTGCTACAAGTTCAAGCTCAATATCCTACTGGATGTACATGGAAAGATTGATTCTAATGCAAATACAACATAGGTAATGTAAGATGATCAAAGTGAACTTGCCTAGTAGGGTTGATGAAGATAAATATTGCTCTTAGAAAAACTTGATAGAACTATTCGTCACTCTCCGATGAAATCTATATAATCAAACATTGCACTCATATAAGCAATCATACTAGCAATCAATACTAACAATTAACAAGTAAAACAAAAACCAAACACAAAATGGTTGTGATGAAGGAAATACTTAAGACAAAAGTTAAAACAACAAAACTTCATCAAAACAACCACGAATAGTTTTCCCTACAAACAACTATTTTCAATAGTAACAAAACAAAAACAAAGTAAAATATAACAAAAGTATTTTAGTAAATATTTTACTAGCAAAAAGAATTACTTTTGAAGAACAACTAAGAACTAAGAAAACAATACTCTAAACAACATAAGTTTTTTGCCTAACAAACTTAACAACAGGAAAAACAATAAAATACTAAAATAATAGAAAACAAAAATATATAATAACTAAGTTAACAGGAAGTAAAACTTATAAAACAGTTTATGAAAATAATTTCAAATAGGAAATCCAACTAGCAATGAAATCAATTTGCAAGTTATTATGAAACTAGAATTGATTTCATGCTATCAAAAATAATAAATAACATAAAAATAAGTTTGGCTGAAGTACTACTGCTAACTAACAGAAAAAGTAAAAAAATTCAACTAATATAAAATCAAATAAAATAAAACAATTTAAAACAAAAGAATTAGAAATAAACCTAAAAAGAACTAAAACAAAATCTGTTTTGCTAAAAGTCTAATTTGGAATATTCTAAAAATTCTCAAATTCTACCTATTGTTGAAATATGTCACTAGTGACAAGTAGCAAAAAGAATCAACTCAGAACCTATTTTTAAACTCAAGATATAAGCAAAACAAGTTTGAATTCAAATCTGTTTGAATATGAATTTAAAATATTCAAATAAGGTCAAAGTTTGTATCTACATAAACTAGATAATTTTTTTGACACAACGCAAAAATAATCACTCATAAATAAGTAAAAATATAAAATTTATAGATATTTTAAAAATAGAAACAGTTCTGTTAAAATAAACTAAACAGAAAAAGGAAACAAACAAATCTAGCGAATAGGGGCTACGTGGCACTTCCTGAGTGGTCGAGGGGTGTGCACGCGGGAGTTAAACGAGCGAACGGCCGTCAACTAAAACAAAACAATTCGGCCTATTTAAAATAAATAAAACCGACCAGTTTATTGGAACTAAACCAGATCTAATGAACCTGTACGCTGGGGATCTAATCCTAGCCATTGACGGAGATCAAACGGAGGGGATGAGTTTCGGTAGCTTACCGCGGCGGGGGATATCTCCGGCGAGGCTCCGGTGATGTCCGAGGTGGCAGGGTGATGCGAGGCGGTGCTCCGGTGATCCTCCGCCATCAAGGGTAAGTCTAGGCGAAGCGGTCGACGATGGCGATGGCGATGATGACGAGCACCTCGGTGTGGCTCGGGGAGGACGTGATCAACGATGGTGAGCTTGTGAGCGGAGGGGTCGTTGGGTGGTTGTCGGTGAAGGAGCTCTGGTGGGTGTGGGGCTTGGGCGAATGGATGGGGAGGTGCGTGCGAGAGTGGGGGAGCGATTGGTGGGCTCAGGTGGTCGAGGGGGTGGCTAGGGCGAGGTGGGGCTCGTCAATGGCGCGGTGGGAGAGCGGAGCTCCCGCGAGCAATGGCAGCGAGGGCAGGGGCCCGGGGTAGGGGTATGGGCGAAAAGGAGTCGAGGAGGTGCTGGGGTTTATATAGGGAGGGTCGGGGTGAAGAATCGGCATGGGGTAGGGAGATCCTCTCTGGTCCGGCGCAGATCCGGTGAGCTCCGGCGATGGAATGTGTATACGGGGAAGGAAAGAGATGACTGAGGGGATCCGGGATTGGACGGTGGGGCTCGCGTGTTAGCGGCAGGGGAGAGGTGCGTGGTGGATCGGGCGATCGTCCCGAATCGTTTTCGGATCCGGCTGGGCAGATTTGGGCCGACTCCTTCCAATGGCCTCGAGGTATTTCCTAATAGAGCGTATTTTTCCTTTTTAGTAAAAACAGGAAAGAAAAGTAAAAAGGAAACTAAAGATTACTCCAAATATGGAATTATTATATATCAAAATTATCAGAAAATTAAATGCAAATAGATGGACATTTTTCCACAGTTAAAATAAATATTTTAAAAAATATTTTTTTCAGAAAATACCTAAATTAGTTTTATTTCTTTTTGCAAATATTTTTCAAATAACCCCATGGGTTTTATGATTCAAATACTTCACAAAAATACCCCTGGTTTGGAGGGTCATGTTCCTCCGCTCAAAATGTTTGAATTTGGGCAAGTGAAATTGAATTCTTTCAAGTTTTCAAATTGAACCAAATATGCAATGAATTCCAAATAAGAAATTTCAGTAGTTTTTCCAAATCCACTATTCAAATCCTTTATTTTGAAGAAGTCGTATTATATTCTCTCACTGATTTGTATTGAATGAATTTGAATTCAAAAGCAAAGGGGAAAGTAATTTTATTCCCTCTCATTCAAAAGTTTTTTTTAAGTTTCAAATTTCAGACAAATTCAATCTATTTATTATAAGATTCCAAGATTTGGGATGTTACAAAGCATCGGTTAGTCCATTATAAAAGATATCAAGTATTTCATTTTTCTTAAGAGGATGATCAGGCAAAGTATTAAGTAATTGGAGAAGCCTCCCCCAAGCTTGTGGGATACTCTCTTCTTCAATTTGCATAAAGTTAAATATTTCCTGCAAGGCAGCTTGTTTCTTATGGGCAGGGAAATATTTTTGAGAGAAGTAATAAACCATGTCCTCGGGACTACACACACAACCAGGAGCAAGAGAATTAAACCATTTCTTAGCATCACCCTTTAATGAGAAAGGAAACAACTTAAGAATATAGTAATACCGAATTCTTTCCTCATGAGTAAATAGGGTGGCTATATCATTCAATGTGGTAAGATGTGCCACAACGGTTTCAGATTCATAACCATGGAAAGGATCAGATTCAACCAAAGTAATTAACTCAGGATCGACAAAGAATTCATAATCCTTATCAGTAACAAAGATGGGTGAAGTAGCAAACTTTGGATCATATTGTATTCTAGCATTCAAAGAATTTTCCTTCCACTTGCGAAGCAATTTCTTAAGATCATCTCTATCCTCACAAGCAAGAAAGTCCCTAGCTACCTCTCCTTCAATAACATATCCTTCAGGTATATCAGGCAATTCATATCTAGGAGAGCTAGGTCTAGCAGGTGAATCATAGTGTTCAGTTTCAATAATCTCATCAGATTCAGAAATATTATCAGTTTTAGCATTAGCTCTAGCAATTTGTTCATCAAGAAATTCACCTAGTGGCACAGTATCATCAAGCAAATTATCATAAGCATCATGCATAGCAGAAGTAGCATCATCAATTACTTGCGACATATCAGAATTACTAGCAGGTGGTGGTGTCGCAAACTTACTCATAACAGAAGGTGAATCAAGTGCAGAGCTAGATGGCAGTTCCTTACCTCCCCTCATAGTAGAGGGATAGATCTTGCTTTTTGGATCTTTCAGATTCTTCATAGTGATCAACAGATATATATCCCAAGTGACTCAGAGAATAAAGCTATGCTCCCTGGCAAAGGCGTTAGAAAAAGGTCTTGATAACCCACTAGTATAGGGGATCGCAATAGTTTTCGAGGGTAGAGTATTCAACCCAAATTTATTGATTCGACACAAGGGGAGCCAAAGAATATTCTCGAGTATTAGCAGCTGAGTTATCAATTCAACCACACCTGAAAGACTTAATATCTGCAGCAAAGTATTCAGTAGCAAAGTAATATGGTAGTAACGGTAACGGTGGCAAGGTGATAGCAGCAGTTTGTAGTGATTGTAACAGTAGCAACGGAAAAGTAACTGAGCGAAGATCAATATATGGAAAGATCGTAGGGAATGGATCATTGACGGATAATTATGTCGGATGGCATTCATCATGCAACAGTTATAACATAGGGTGACACAGAACTAGCTCCAATTCATCAATGTAATGTAGGCATGTACTCCGTATATAGTCATACATGCTTATAGGGGGGTGGCTGTGGCTAGCAGGCTTGTGGCCTACTTGTGGCCCCCCTCTGGTTAATTCTTGCGCCAATATTTTCTATTAATTCCAAAAATATTCTCCGTAAATTTTCAGGACAATCCGATAACTTTTATTTTTGCATAAAAATAACACCAAGGCAATTTTGCTGAAAACAACATCAGTCCGGGTTAGTTGCATTCAAATCATGCAAATTAGAGTCCAAAACAAGGGCAGAAGAGTTTGGAAAAGTGGATACGTTGGAGACGTATCAGTTAACAAACATAGTAATTGGTCATTGGTGAAACTGAAAGTAAGTGATAAAGAAAGAGAGATTCACATATAAATATATTATCTTGAACATCTTTTATGATTGTGACCACTGAGTAAAATATTGCATGCAAAGAAGTTGATGTTGGACAAGGAAGACAACATAATGGGTTATGTTTGCTTGCATCCGGATAGAAGTTATATGGTTTTAGATCCTCCAACATGTCATGCTTGCTTCCACCTCATATTAGCCAAAACCTCCGCACCAAGTAGAGATACTACTTGTGCATCCAAACACCTCAACCCAGTTTTGACATGAGAGTCCACCATACCTAGCTACCAATGGATTGAATAAGATCCTTCAAGTAAGTTGCCATCGGTGCAAAAAGGCAATAAAAATTGCTCCTAAATATGTGTGATCTTTTATTGTAAGGGAAATAAGCGTTGTATGAACTTGTGATAGTGAAGAAATAAAAGCGACATACTACATAATAAAGGTTGCTATCACAAAGGGCAATACAACGCGGCGTTCGTCTGCACTAAGATTTTGTGCATCCAAAAATAAAAAGTGCATGGCAACCTTTGCTTCCCTCTGCGAGGGGCCTATCTGTTAGTTTTACTTTCTAGTACTTACCCTTATGCAAGATTCATGGTGGTCTTCACCACTTCCTATATTCCATCTCTCTTGGCAAGCATTATATGTTGGGGAATGATCTAGACTTATATATCCACTCGTATGTGGGTGATCATGAGTTATTATTGCTGACATCACCCTTGAGGTGAATAGTTGGGAGGCACAATTATAAGCCCCTATCTTTCTTTGTGTTCGATTGAAGCTTTGACCTCATGGGTATTGCGTGAGTGCTAGAAATTGTGAAAGACTAAAAGATGATTGAGTACGTGAATTTTCTTTACAAGCTCTTATATTGACTCTTTCCTATGTTATGATAAATTGTCAATTGCTTCAGTGACTGAGATCATAGTTTGTTGGTTGTCAATAGAGTTCTTGGTTCATACTTTATCTTCTGAATGAATTGTTACTCTAGTATAAAGAATCTCATACAATGAGTATTGCTGTTCTAAAGTTGACCATGATGCCCTCTTGTCCGTATTTTATTTTTATCGGCAGCTCTATCTCTAAACATGTGGACATATTCATCGATCTCGGCTTTCGATTGAGGGCAAGCAAGGTCTAATCTTGGGGGAGTTGATACGTCCATTTTGGATCATACTTTTATATTGATATTTACTGCATTATGGGCTGTTATTACACATTATGGTACAATACTTATGCCTTTTCTCTCTTATTGTATAAGGTTTACATGAAGAGGGAGAATGCTGGCAGCTGGAATTCTAGACTGGAAAAGGAGCAAACCTGAGATACCTATTCTGCACAACTCCAATAGTCCTGAAAAATTTACGGAGAATATTTTCAGAATTAATAAAAAATACTGGCGCAAGAATCAACTAGAGGGGGCCACCAACAAGCTATAAGCCTGCTAGGCGTGACCACCCCCTAGCCATGCCTAGCAGGCTTGTGGGGCCCTTGTGGCTCCTCCGACGCCCATCTTCTCCTATATGAAGTGTTTTGACCTAGAAAAATCAGAAGAGAGCTTTCAGGACGAAGCGCCGCCGTCTCGAGGCGAAACTTGGGCAGAACCAATCTAGAGCTCTGGTAGGGCTGTTCTGCCGGGGAAACTTCCCTCCCGGAGGGGGAAATCGAAGCCATCGTCATCACCAACAATCCTCTCATCAAGAGGGGGTCAATCTCCATCAACATCTTCGTCAGCACCATCTCCTCTCCAAACCCTAGTTCATCTCTTGTATCCGATCTTTGTCTCAACACCTCAGATTGGTACCTGTGGGTTGCTAGTAGTGTTGATTAGTCCTTGTAGTTGATTCTAGTTGGTTTACTTGGTGGAAGATCATATGTTCATATCCTTTATGATAATTAATACCCATCTGATCTTGAACATGAACATGCTTTGTGAGTAGTTCCGTTTGTTCCTGAGGACATGGGATAAGTCTTGTTATAAGTAATCATGTGAATTTGGTATTCGTTCGATATTTTGATTAGATGTATGTTGTCTCTCCTCTAGTGGTGTTATGTGAACGTCGACTACATAACACTTCACCATTATTTTGGCATGGGGAAGGCATTGGGAAGTAATAAGTATATGATGGGCTGCTAGAGTGACAGAAGCGTAAACCCTAGTTTGTGTGTTGCTTCGTAAGGGGCTGATTTGAATCCATATGTTTCATGCTATGGTTAGGTTTACCTTAATTCTTCTTTCGTAGTTGCAGATGCTTGCGATAGGGGTTAATCATAAGTGGGATGTTTTTCCAAGTAAGGGCAGCACCCAAGCACCGGTTCACCCACATATCAAACTATCAAAGTAACGAACGCGAATCAAATGAGCATGATGAAAACTAGCTTGACAGAAATTCCCATGTGTCCTCGGGAGCGCTTTGCCTTATATAAGAGTTTGTCCACGTCCATCCTTTGATACAAAAAGGATTGGGATACCTTGCTGCACTTTTGCTACACTTGTTACTTGTTACCCATTACGAATTATCTTATCACAAAACTATCTGTCACCGATAATTTCAGTGCTTGTAGAGGATACCTTACTGGAAACCGCTTGTCATTTCCTTCTGCTCCTTGTTGGGTTCGACACTCTTACTTATCGAAAGGATTATGATAGATCCCCTATACTTGTGGGTCATCAACACTCTTCAATGCCTTGTGAGCATTGTCTAGAGTGTCAAACTCTTCCTTGAGTCTACCATGGTCAACCCCAAGTGTGTCCTTCTCAGATTTAAGCACACGATTAAGAAAAATAGCATGATCATGGTGTTTACGTAATTTAGCTAGGTCAACATTTTGTGACTCCTCAAGAGTCAAACAAAGACTTCGCTCTTCCTTAAGAGCAACGGAAAGATCCGCTATTTCATCGGCATAGTCACGGCTATGCCCCCTCAACTCCTCGAGAGATTCCTCTTGAGACTCAATGATGTAATTGGCCTCACCAAGTTGTTCCAAGAGAGCAACAATGTGCTTCTTGGGTTCACCTTTTAGTTTACACAAGAATTTTTCAAACTCATTCCCATCCTCCTTCGCCACCTCATGTTCATCCACACAATCCAACAAATAAGGAGTGGTAGAAATAGAAATTTTAACGTTCGAGGTTTTGACGTTGGAGGTTACGTTGGTGATACCTTTGGCCATAAGGCACCTAGCAATGTGGTCCTCGTTGGGGGCACCGAAGAGAGACGTCTTAGTTGGGGTAGAGGATGCAATAGACACCGAAGCCATTGCCATCCCTTCACCACTAGTTTCTTCATCATCAATGTCATCATCACAGGCATACTCTTCTTGGGCCACCAACACCTTGTGAGGCACATTCTTGGTGAAATTGTTCTTGTTGGGCATGGACTTGGTGTCAATGTCAAAACCGGCGGATCTCGGGTAGGAGGTCCCGAACTGTGAGACTAGAATCGACGGTAACAGGAGATGAAGGGGACAAGGATTTACCCAGGTTCGGGCCCTCCTATGGAGGTAATACCCTACGTCCTACTTGGTTGTATTGATGATATGGGGGGTTACAGAGTTGATCTACCTTGAGATCGAATAACTAACCCTAGATGAGTTGCTCTCCCTCTATACCCTAAAACCCTCCGTCTTATATAGGTGCCAAGGATGTCTAGGGTTTACACATGGTCGGTTACATGCCAAAGAGATAAACATGCCTATTTACTACATCAAATGTGGAGCGCAAGCCGTGTTTCCCGAAGCTTCCATCCTAGAGACTGTACCTTCAAATCTTTCGGTGTTCGGTAAGTAATCCTCATAGTCCGGCCCATAACAATAGGTCGGCTATCCGAGGACCCCCTAATCCAAGACTCCCTTAGTAGCCCCCGAACTTGCCTCCAATGCCAAGGGTCTTTAGCTCCAATTTCTTCGCGAACAGAGTCTTCAGCTTGTGAGGTGAGTTCCTTCCTACCGAACCATAGTCCAGCCTCCAATGACAAGTAGTTTCCCGCATAGTGGCACGTCCGAATACTACAAATAAATCGGCCTTGAAGGCCAAATGTCAGGGGGGGGGGGAAACAAGGCTCCTCTGACGACCTCTCCGACGAAAGGCTACGACCCACCATGACCGCTAGGCCAGTTGCATAGACTCGATTCACGGTTCAAGGCTGTTTTAATCATCACGATCTATCAATATACCGATCGTGTCCCATTTTACATAAGATATGCTTAATCACGCGCACGCAACGGCTCGCATGCCTTGGGAAGTGGAGGGATTCACAGAACAACAAGGGGAGTCTAAATCGGTAGACCTCATAAAAAGAGGAAGAAAACCCCAAAGGCTTTTCACGCTCTCCATTCGACTTCTCCCCCTCCCATTCCCTTGCGCCTCCAAAGCACAAATCTAGGTTTCCTCGACCCCTCCTCCGAGCACATCAATGGTGGGCTCCAACATCCAATGGGAAGCTTCAATGGTCACCGACCGGGACATTCTCGACCTCAAGAAGGCCGGCTACCTCCCCACCAACATACCTCACCGCGCAGCGGAGGAGGGCCAAGTGATCCCCACACCCAGGCTAGGCGAAAGGGTGGTGTTCATCCCCCACTTCATCCCGGGGCTGAGCTTTCCTCTCCACCCCTTCGTTAGGGGGCTGATGTTCTTCTACGACCTCGACTTCCACGACCTCTCACCGAACTCCATCATGCACATCTCGGTGTTCATCCTTGTCTCCGAGGCCTTCCTGCACATCAAGCTATACTTCAGGCTCTGGTTTTAGGTGTTCAACATCAAGCCCAAGTGCCTCAGCGACAAGCACGCAGATTGCAGCGGGGCCGTCATCGGCAAGCTCACCCACGTCGGGTGGCCGTCGGGCACTCTCATCGACACCATCAAGGGATGGCAAAAGGATTGGTTCTATGTCACCGAACCAAAAGAAGAGGGTCAGCACCCCGCACCACATTCAGATCCGCCCCCACCAGACTGGCTTCATGACTCGAAAAGGGCCTTGTCTGGGGACCGGGCAAGGAGGTGACGGACCTGCAGAAGCGCATCTGCTCCATGGTCGAGGAGGGCACCAAGTTGACCGATGTGGTCCAGGTGATGCTCCAAAGACGCATCCTCCCCTACCAGCACCGAGACACCCCCCTTGTGGGCTCGAGAACTCGAAGCCAAGCCCACAGTCCGGAACCTCTTCTGCACTACACGGGAGAAGTTATGGAAGGTGCTCTTCAAATCAATGAAGAGCTGGCCATCTGAGGAGGAGGACAAGGGTCTGCATGCCGCCAAGCCCGATTTCGAGGTACGATATACCCTAGCTTGGTCGGCTTTATTACATAGAAAATTCATAACCCCTTACCTGATCTGTCTTTGTAGAGATGGCTGAAGAAAGCTGTCAACATTAACAGTCCGACGCCTTAGCCCGAAGATGAGAGGAACGGGCTGTTAGCCAAAATGCTTGTGGTAAAGCCTTACGAGGCTCCCACGAAGAGAGAGAAGAAGAAGAAACCAGGCCAGGCTGGCATCCGCATCAGGAACCAGCCTGATGCCGCATCCGAGGATACCCCCGCCTCCTCAAATCAGGAGGAGGCTGAGGAGGAGGAAGAGGAAGAAGAGGAGGAGGAGGAGGAGGCCGAGGTCGAGGGCGAGGGGGAGGTGATTCCCCCCATGCCAAGAAGAGAGCAGTGTCTTCGGACGCCCCGGAGCAAGTCGTTTCTGTTGCCCAGAAGAGGGCGTGGCAGGCGTAGGTGATGTTGTTCGACGATAGTTCGGACTCGGGCACCACGCCGGAAGACCCCGAGGAGGTTCCACGAAGGAGCCTACGGGTTAAGCCCCCCATCTAGGTTAGGATCCGAAGACCCTCCTGTTCATTACGAATAGATTTAGAGTTTGCTGATACGCAAGTTATTGGCCTTGCAGCCCCCCGCGCGTTATCCCCATCGAGGTGATATCGGACGGGGAGACCCCACCCACCGAACTAGCGGAGAGCAGGGATACCTCGCATCCCACCACTCCAGGCGCCATGAAGGACATTGTGGAGGTGTCGTCCCAGGCCACTCCTATGGAGGCGAACACCGGTCATGAGGGAGATGGCACCATGGCCGAGGCTAACACCTTGACCACTAAAGACCAGGGGGCAACACCCCGCCCGGATACCGGGGAGGCCGGACGAGCGGGCGCTTGGTCCCCTCTGAGAACATCTCCGGAGCGCACTATGCCTCTGGAGGCATCAGTCCAATCCCCGCTGGGTGATCGGGGAATCTGATCATCACCGGCACCACCGACCAATAGGTGGTCGGCCATGGAGGAGGCTCTATCGAGCGCCTCCATCCCCGAGGATCACTGCACCCTTATGGGTGCGGTACTACAGAGCGTCCAGTCCGTTGACAACAGACTGAAGGGGGCCTTCAAATGTTTCCTTGAGGGTTTTCAAGTAAGTCACCCGATGTGTTTATTTTGGAAAGATTTTATTTATTCACATTATATACATGGTATCCCCCGAGCCCTAGGTGAGGTGAAAAAGCTCACCTAGGGGTCACATATGAATCCGATACCAAACTAGATGCACTTTAAGTGTGCGACATATGAGAATAACTCTACATGTGAGCGGATTGTCTATAGTTCGAGAATTGAGAGCCCATGCAATGTATTAATTGTGTGTGATGCAGGCTTCGTCATCGACGGCGGCCATAAATGGCGCCGAGCTCGAAGAGCTGAATCGGAAGCTGAAGCGCTCTGAAGACGAAGCTGAGGCCCTTAACCGAAGGCTCGACGAGGCTCAAGGTATGTTGAAACAAAATTCGAATGCCCTTGTCTGAATTCTATAATTCAAATATTGTCAATGCAGCTTCTTTACATTGTATACTGCACGCGCAGCCTCGGCGAAGGAGGTGGAGAGGCTCAAGGCCGAGCTCCAGCACGCGAAGGACGAGACGGCCGCGGAGAGGGCTGCTGCTAGGAGGTGACTGTCACCCTTTCCGCCATGCGGGCCACTAGTGGCAAGCATGAAGCTCGCGTGGCAGAGGTCCAGCAGGATCTCAAGGATGCCAGCAAAAGATGCGAGGCCTTGGAGCAGAAGAACAAGGCGAGCTCGGCCGACCTATCCACTATGAAAACCAAACTCCAGAAGGAGTGGATGGACAGATGGTTCTACGAGGAGCAAGTGTGCCAGGCCAAGGAAATAGCAGATGGTAAGCCATACACATTAAAGTGCATATTCGGGGATAGCAAATTCGCATTACTTACCCGGGTGTGGCGATCCTCAGGCGCATCCTCCGATCTCCAGAAGAGCATGGCAGACGCCAATCAGCTGTTCGCCTCGCGGGGAGAAGGAGATGAAGCTCGACTGTTCTGGGCATAGTTTGGAGCCCCCGAGCGCCCTCCTCTTCTGGTGGAGCAGCTGAAACAGCTGATGAAGCTGCACCAGATGGCGGAGCCGGCCATGAAGGACCTGTGCATCCTCTTATGGCCCGGCGAGCCGCTACCTGGCAGCTACTTTGGCCTGGTGCAGAGGTTGATTGCTGCTACGCCCCGCCTCGACACCGTCAAGTGCTCCTCCTACATCGAAGGAGTCCAGATGGCCCTTGTCAAGGCCAAAGTGCACTGGCCAGGGCTAAATCCGATGAAGGTAGCCACCGACCCGCTGCCACCCGGGAAGGAGCATCGACGCCCCGAGCTATACTTTGATGGAGTGATGAAGAGTGCTCGGGTGATAGCGTCGTAGTGTTCGGGTGATAAAATGTTTGAATGAGCTTGTGACGTGTCTGAAGACTTGCATTCACTATTAATAATATCAATATTTGTTCTTATATGATTTTGTATTCCTTTATAACTCCTTTGTGGCTGTTTAATACTGAAAGATGCGAGTCGTCGGCTTTAGCCCCCATGTAGATACTACATGGGGTGTCTATGCCAATGCACTATGTCCCTTAGCCATATTATCGGAACCCAAAGGCGATATAGTGCGACAGACTAGGCAATCAGACTATAGTGATTTATTTATTTCACTTAGCCATAGGGGCGCGAAAAGGACTACAGGAAGCATACGATTAGCCACCAAGATGTTGTGATGTTCGGACGAACCGTGGCCGAAGCCGGTATCACAATGTCTCCACAAAAGGCAAGTTCCTCGTGTAACCTGGAATAACCGCTTACGAGGATTGAAGTATAACACTTCTAACTCGGGGTTCACAGATCGGATCGTGCATACTATGACAGTCCGTTTTCGGCTTTCTCCCCTGAGATGCTTGACCAGACTATCCGGAAGCACAATCGCAGGGGGTGCTCCCTTTGCCCTTTTAGCCGAACGAGGGGAACATAAAGGGGCACGCATAGGAGCCGGGCAACCCAACTTATTGACCAAAGACACAGTTCGGAACCAATGCATATAAAGCGAATGCCAAGACGCCAAACACATGATAGATGAGGCGTTTTGTGTTTGAACTCGAGCCCCCGGGCTATTAGCTGGTTACCACGCGTCATATCGAACAGGTTCACGAGAAGAGGTAGAAAAGAGAAAAATAATGTGCCGAAAAAAGGACAAATGAGGCAAACTTGCGCCACACAATTTTGCGTTTTCTCAACAACTCTTATAACTCGGATTGCCAAAGCAACTATTTACAGGTATGTGAAAGAAAATAAAAGATAAAAATATACAGGAGTTGTTGTACTAGGGGTCTTCGATTGGTAACCTGACGTCCTCGATATGCCCCCTTGCTAGTTGACTCCTGCTCTTAGATGCACCTTGATGGGTGTTAGTATCCGGCGGGCAGATTTTGCTAATGAAATCTTGAGAGGCCGCCGAATTGTACGTGAGCTTTATGCCGTAGGCAGGCTCTTTTAGGAGCGTCTGCATTTTGTCCGAAGATGTGTTGATGGTAGCAGTTCAGGCCGGCCGAACACCCATCTTTATTTCCCCACCGCTACCCATGGAATCTTAAGTGCGAAGTTTTGCCTCCTTGGCACATACTTTGCTGGTCCCGAGGTTGTGTGGTGGGGGGAGAGTCCCTATAGAGGGGAGGAGGAAGGATCTGAGTTGTCAGTCTGAAGCCGAACTCGCTTCCCAGCCTTCTGTGCCTTTATGGCGGATGTCGGAACTTGGCGATCCTCATTGTAGCTAAATTTGCCTACTAAGGCCAATGCATGTTCCTCAGTTCTAAGGGAGTGCTCTGTATTGCCGTTGACAGTAATGACCCCCTTGGGGCCTGACATCTTGAGCTTGAGGTATGCGTAGTGTGGGACTACGTTGAAACGAGTGAACGCTGTCCGACCAAGCAGCGCGTGATAGCCGCTATGGAAGGGCACAATGTCGAAGATCAAATCTTTGCTGCAAAAGTTATCGGGCGAGCCGAACACAACTTCCAGAGTTATGGAGCCCGTACATCGGGCCTCAACGCCTGGGATCACTCCTTTGAAGGTAGTGCTGCTGGGTTTGATCCTTGATGGATCTATGCCTATTTTTTTCACCGTATCTGAGTAAATCAGGTTGAGGTTACTTCCACCGTCCATTAGGACTTTTGTGAGGTGATACCCATCTATAATGGGGTCTAGGACGAGGGCCACCGAACCCCCATGGCGGATACTGGTCGGATGATCACGCCGATCAAAGGTGATCGGGTATGCCGACCATGGGTCGTACTTTGGGGCTACGAGTTCCACAACGTATTGTGAAACACGATGAACTCTTCTCTCTATTTTTTCTCCCCTAATAGGAATATATAGGAGTGGAAACGAGGTCGGAGGAGCAGTAGGGGGCCCACAAGCCTGCTCGACGCGACCTAGGGGGCGGTCGCGCCCATGAGGCTTGTGGCCAGGTGGTGGCCCCCCTGCAGTTGATTATTTCGCTAGTATTTCTTATTAATTCCAAAAATATTCTCCATAAATTTTTAGGACGATCTGAGAACTTTTATTTCTGCACAAAAATAACACCAAGGCAATTCTGCTGAAAACATCGTCAGTCCGGGTTAGTTCCATTAAAATCATGCAAATTAGAGTCCAAAACAAGGGCAAAAGAGTTTGGAAAAGTATATACGTTGGAGACGTATCAACTCCCCCAAGCTTAAACCTTTGCTTGTCCTCAAGCAATTCAGTTGATAAACTGAAAGTGATAAAGAAAAACTTTTACAAACTCTGTTTGATCTTGCTGTTGTAAATATGTCTAACTTATGTTCACATTTTCAGCAAAGATTATAAACTAACCACATTCAAAATAACATTTAGGTCTCGCATTTACTCATATCAATGGCATAATCAACTAGCGAGCAATAATAATAAGTCTCAGATGACAACAATTTATCAAAACAATCATGATACAATATGACATAATGGTATCTCGCTAGCCCTTTCTGAGACCGCAAAACATAAATGCAGAGCACCTCTGTAGAACAAGGACTGACTAAACATTGTAATTCACGGTGAGTGAGATCCAGTCATTCTCATACTCAATATCAATTAATAGCAAGGCATACAAATGACAATGGTGCTCTCTAACTAGTGTTTTTTATAAGAGGATGATGACTCAACAATAAAGTAAATAGAAAGACCCTTCGTAGAGGGAAGCATTGATTTGTAGAGGTGCCAGAGCTGAAGCTTTTAAAATAGAGATAACTAATGATTTTGGAGCGGTATGCTTTGCTCACATAACGACCAAGAGGTTTTCAATATCTTCCATGCTAGATACATTATAGGCGGTTCCCAAACAGAATGGTAAAGTTTTTACTCCCCCTCCACCAATCAGTCACACTCCACGACAGGCCGAATTCACAGGTACCATCCATACAAACACAGTCCTGGGGGAGTTTTGTTTAATTATATTTTTCTTTTTATTTCGAGCATGGAACTGGGCATCCCGATTACCAGCCACTTTCTCATGAATGATAGTGAATCAACACATATCGTGAGAATAACCCACCTAGCATGGAAGATACTGACAGCCCCCAGTCGCCACATGAGCGATTTGGGCATACAAAACAGAAAGTTTATTTGAAGGTTTAAAGTTTAGCACATGCAAATTTACTTGCAACGGTAGGTAAATACCGCATATAGCTAGATATGGTGGACTCATATGGAACAACTTTGGGTTTATTGAGATGGATGCACAAGCAGTATTCCCGCTTAGTACAAGTGAAGGCTAGCAAAAGACTGGGGAGAGACCAACTAGAGAGCAACATAGTCATCAACATGCTTTGAGATTAACCAACATTGAATGCAAGCATGAGTAGGATATAATACTATGAACATAAATATCGTGGAGGCTATGTTGATTTGTTTCAACTACATGCGTGAACATGTGCCAAGTCAAGCCACTTGAATCATCCAGAGGAGGATACCATTCTATCATACTACATCACAACCATTTTAATGCGCATGTTGGCACTCAAGACGAACCATTATCCACTCTTAGCTAATTAAGAATGGCATGAATAACTATAATCTCTAATTATCATTGCAAGCTTGTTCAACCCATAATGTACTGAATTCGGAACGATGAGCTAATCATATTTACAGAAGCAAGATAGGTTGAGTTCATACCAACTTTTCTCCATCTCAATCTTTTCATAAAATATCATCATTATTGCCTTTCACTTGCACGACCGAACGATGTGAATAATAATAATAGTGCATGTGCATTGAACTAAGTTGGAATCTGCAAACAATAAACCAAAGGAGAAGACAAGGCAATATGGGCTCTTTGTAAGATAAACAATAGTGCATATGAGAGCCACTCAACATGTCATTATTTACATGGGAAACCTCCCAACAAGCAAAAAAGAAGAACGAGAAATCTTTTTGGGTTTTCTCTTTAATGCTACAACTAAGCAACTAGGTAATAAAGCTAGAACTATTTTTTTGTATTTTCCTCAAAGTTAATTAAACACACAAGAAGAAAGCATAAAGAAGAAAATAAACTACCATGGATAGTACAATGAAAAAGTATGAACACCGACAACTTAAATAAGTGTGTGAACATGAATGTAATGTCGGTGAGAAATACGTACTCCCCCAATCTTAGGCTTTTGTCCTAAGTTGGTTTAGGGCCATGGCTGGCCTAGATAATATCCGAAGTCAAAGTTGGGGTTGTACTGGGCTCCGGCGGCTACCGCCTGAACCACTGCAGCGTGAAGGCGAGCGGTTTCTGCATTTCGCTCGTACTCGTTTGCCTCATCTTTGGTTATAAAATATCTCTGCTTTTCCTGAAAGTTAAAGAAGGCAGGAGCAGGAAGGCTAACATGGACAACACGTTGCCTGTCAAAAATTAGTCGGTACTGGAGGTATTGTTCGTTTCTTTCAAGAAACTGATACTGCACCAAAGCCTCATAACCAAGGAAAGCAGGGGGTAACTCAATGTCATTCCCTCTTATGGGTACTCCATGATACTTAGCTACATGGGTGGCATAAATTCCACCAAAGAAATCTCCATTCTTAGCATTATGATGTAACCTCCTAGCAATAATAGCCCCCATGTTATATCGTCTATCTACCATTACCACATTCTTAAGAATACTCAGATTAGGCACGCAAAGGTGACTATGCTCAAGTTTACCGTTAATACATCTACCTATGAAGAGAGCAAAATAATGTATAGCCGGAAAGTGAATGCTCCCCAAAGTAGCTTGTGTAATGATTCTAGTTTCTCCCACTATGATGCTAGCAAGGAAATCATTATATTCATTTTTATGAGGATCACTACGACTACCCCATGGTGGAATTTTGCACGCATCATTAAAATCTTCTAGGTCCATGGTATAGGATTTATCATAAAGATTAAATAGAACAGAATGAGAATTACGCCTAGATGAAAATTCAAACCTCCGCATGAAAGAATTAGTGAGTTGATAGTATTGCTTGCATCAATCTGAAATGAAGTCCTTAAGGCCATCATTCCTTATGTATGCATAAAACTCTTCCTTGAATCCGGCGTTGTCCATGAATTGATCCGACGGCTATTCACAAGGCAGTACTCGAGCTTCCGTGGGTAGTTCAAAATCGGGCTCACGTAGCACGAGTCTCGGGGCTTTCTTGCTCGAGGAACCACCTTGGTACATTCTCCTCAACATCTTTTCTTTCTCTGAAAAATTTCTGAAATTTTTAGTGAGTGAAAATAAAGGTGAACAAAACTCAACAAAACTCATAGCAACTACTCCCTCAAGTGCCTAGAGACTATACCATGCATCAAAACTACTTGGGACCATACAAATTTGACATGCAAGCTCAAGAACAAGGTCACCATAACAAAAAGCAATATGTAAGGCACTAGAACAAAAACTAATTGGACCATTGGAGGAGTCACATACCGACGAGCAATCCCATAAAACAATTTTGCAAATGGAGCTTTGAGCAAGGAGATCGAAAATGGCAGCAAGATGAGCTAGAACACGGGTATGAGCAATGGTGAGATTTTTTTCTCGAGGAAGATGAAGTGAATAGGTGTTGGAATAAGTGGAGGAGGGCCACGTGGGACCCCCAAGCCACAAGGGCACGCCTAGGGGAGTGGCCGCGCCTTGCAGGCTTGTGGCCCACTCGTGCAGCCCCTTGATGTATTCTCAGTGCCAAAAAATTCTTAAATATTCCAGAAAAAACCATACTAAATTTTTAGGGAATTCTGGAAACTTTTATTTTCAGGTCATTTTTTCTATTGCACGGAAAACTCAGGAAAAAAAATTACAATTTTTACTTAGTTTCATCTAGGTAACAGAAAGTAAAAGTTAGTTGCATGAAGTTGTGCTTTCTAAATTCATCCATTTCATGCTCATCAAAAGGATCCATCAATAAGGTTGGTCAAGTCTTATTAACAACCTTCTTTCGAATATCATGAAACCGAAGAATTTTCGAATAACACTAAGTTACCTCAATGGGGATATGCATTTCCCCAACAATAAGTATATCATATTTCTTCTTGACAATAGGAAGAGGGAACTCAAAGTCTCCAATAATAATTGTTGGAATTTTTTCAATAGAGTTGATACTATGAACTTGAGGTTGTTTCTTCGGAAAGTGTACCGTATGCTCATTACCATTAATATGAAAAGTGACATTGTCCTTGTTGCAATCAATAACAGCCCCTGCAGTATTCAAGAAGGGTCTACCAAGGATGATCGACATACTGTCGTCCTCAGGAATATCAAGAATAACAAACTCCGTCAAGATAGTAGCATTTGCAACTACGACAGGTACATCCTCACAAATACCGATAGGTAGAGTAGTTGATTTATCAGCCATTTGCAATAGGTTTCTGAACCCATGGTTTCTCTTTCTCTATCATGGGTTTCTGAACCCATGGTTCTCTTTCTCTACCATGTTTCCTAGCAATAAAGTCTCTTTTATCATATCTTTTATTCTCAGGTTGTGGGTTATCAAGATCATCAGTAGGTTCAATCTCCACATCATTATCATTACTAGGTTGAGCATCAACATGAACATCATTATTAATGTTATCACTAGGCTCATGTTCGTCACCAGATTTTGTCTCAACATCAGAAATAGAAATATCATTTGGATTCTCAAATGTATCTATAACAGGTTCACTAGCAGCATGCAAAGTACTATCATCATTCTTTTTCCTACTCTTATTGGAAGGAATAGGTGCATCTGTATTAACACTCTGAGAATCTTGTTCAATTCTCCTAGGATGGCCCTCGGGATACAAAGGTTCCTGAGTCATTCTACCACCTCTAGTCACAACTTTAACAGAATGATCATTATCTTTACTATTCATCTCATTAAGCAAATCATTTTTAGCCTTAAGTACTTGTTTTACTTTAGTGGTTACCATGGAAGCATGTTTACTAATAAGCTTAAGATCATTGATAGTTCTATTCAAATAATCACCCAAGTTATCAAGCATATAAGCATTATGTTTCAATTGTCTACTGACATAGGCATTGAAATTTTCTTGCTTCATAATAAAATTATCAAATTCATCCAAGCATTGGCTAGAAGACTTATTATAAGGAATATCTCTTTCATCAAATCTACTCAGAGAATTTACCTCTACTACCTGTGTCGGGTTATCAAGACCATGTATTTCTTCAATAGGTGGTAGATTCTTAACATCTTCAACTTTAATAACTTTTTATTTCATAGATTGCTTTGCCTCTTTTATATCTTCAGGACTGAGGAATTGAATACCTCTTTTCTTCGGAGTTGGCTTTGGAGGTGGTTTGGGAATTGTACAATCATTATCATTGCTCAATATATTATTCTATAGTAATTCAGCTTGTTCAACAGTTCGTTCCCTGAAAACACAACCATCACAACTATCTAGGTGGTCCCTAGAAGCATCAGTTAGTCCATTATAAAAGATATCAAGTATTTCATCTTTCTTGAGAGGATGATTAGGCAAAGCATTAAGTAATTGGAGAAGCCTCCCCCAAGCTTGTGGGAGACTCTCTTCTTCAATTTGCACAACGTTAAATATCTCCTGCAGGGCAGCTTGTTTCTTATGGGCAGGAAAATATTTTTTAGAGAAGTAATAAATCATATCCTGGGGACTACGCACACAACCAGGAGCAAGAGAATTAAACCATATCTTAGCATCACCCTTTAACGAGAAGGGAAACAACTTAAGAATATAGTAATAGCGAATGTTGTCCTCATAAGTAAATAGGGTGGCTATATCATTCAATTTGGTAAGATGTGCCACAACAGTTTTAGATTCATAACCATGGAAAGGATCAGATTCAACCAAAGTAATTAACTCAGGATCGACAGAGAATTCATAATCCTTATCAGTAACAAAGATAGGTGAAGTAGCAAACTTAGGATCATATTGCATTCTAGCATTCAGAGATTTTTCCTTCCACTTGCGAAGAAATTTCTTAAGATCATCTCTATCATGACAAGCAAGAAAGTCCCTAGCTACCTCTTCTTCCATAACATAACCCTCAGGTATATCAGGCAATTCATATCTAGGAGAGCTAGGTCTAGTAGGTGAATCATAGTGTTCAGTTTCAATAATTTCATCAGATTCAGAAATATTATCAGTTTCAGCATTGGCTCTAGCAATTTGTTCATCAAGAAATTCACCCAATGGCACAATATCATCAAGCAAAGTATTATCATAAGCATCATGCATAGCAGAAGTAGCATCATCAATTACTTGCGACATATCAGAATTACTAGCAGGTGGTGGTGTCGCAAACTTACTCATAACAGAAGGTGAATCAAGTGCAGAGCTAGATGGCAGTTCCTTACCTCCCCTCATAGTAGAGGGATAGATCTTGGTTTTTGGATCTTTCAGATTCTTCATAGTGATGAATAGATATATATCCCAAGTGACTTAGAGAATAAAGCTATGCTCCCCGGCAACGGTGTCAGAAAAAGGTCTTGATAACCCACAAGTATAGGGGAACGCAACAGTTTTCGAGGGTAGAGTATTCAACCCAAATTTATTGATTCGACACAAGGGGAGCTAAAGAATATTCTCGAGTATTAGCAGCTGAGTTGTCAATTCAACCACACCCGAAAGACTTAATATGTGCAGCAAAGTATTCAGTAGCAAAGTAATATGGTAGTAACGATAACGGTGGCAAGTGATAGTAGCAGTTTGTAGTGTTTGTAAGAGTAGCAACGGAAATGTAACTTAGCAAAGATCAATTTATGGAAAGCTCGTAGGCAATGGATCAGTGATGGATAATTATGTCAGATGGCATTCATCATGCAACAGTTATAACATAGGGTGACACAGAACTAGCTCGAATTCATCAATGTAATGTAGGCATGTATTCCATATATAGTCATACGTGCTTATGGAAAAGAACTTGCATGACATCTTTTGTCCTACCGTCCCGTGGCAGCGGGGTCCTATTGGAAACTAAGGGATATTAAGGCCTCCTTTTAATAGAGAACCGGACCAAAGCATTAGCACTTAGTGAATACATGAACTCCTCAAACTAGGGGGGTGGCCGCGCCCACCAGGCTTGTGGCCAGGTGGTGGGCCCCTTGTAGTTGATTCTTTTGCGAGTATTTTTTATTAATTCCAAAAATATTCTCCGTAAATTTTCAGGACGATCCGAGAACTTTTATTTCTGTACAAAAATAACACCAAGGCAATTCTATTGAAAACATCGTCAGTCCGGGTTAGTTCCATTCAAATCATGCAAATTAGAGTCCAAAACAAGGGCAAAAGAGTTTGGAAAAGTAGATACGTTGGAGACGTATCAGGCATTAATGGTGGAGAGAGAGAGGTTAGAGATATTGTGAAGGTGGAAGAACCATCCCTTTATATAGGGCCCCCAGTTTCCAATCGTTACAACCATTTACATGGCAACGGTACAACCGGTGATCGGGCGGTAGAATCGGTAGGACTGGTACAACCGCCCAACAACCAGCTAACCACCACATCAAAACAGAATTTGAGGCGGTGGTTCCTCCCCAGTGCAACCGCTCGAATCGAGTGCTGGACACGACAAAGTCCTGAGCGGTACAACCACTTGGGACACCGGAAGTACTGGGCTATAGTAATATAGCGATACAACCGCCCACGTCCGCCCAACAACCGAAGCTCAACAGAACCGCATCCGGTTGAAGCCCGGTGCTGGGCCGGTACAACTGCCCATGGTTGCCACCCAGGGTCACCCAACTTTTGGCGGCACAACCGCCCGGAGGCAGCGGTACAACCGTTGGGGACCACTTAGTGACAACACCCGTAGGGTATCACCCCTGGAGTGTTGGTTATGCTAGATGACACGAGCGAGCAGTATAACCGCTAGGGCCAGCGATACAACTGGACTACATGGAAGGAAAGCAGGGCCTCTCTCTCTTTGATGGGAGGGTATGAGGTGGGTGGTAAGGATGTGTGTGTGTGTTGATTCACCCCGAGACCTTCCAATGAGGATTCCCTCTTAATAGTATGGGATCCCTACTTTTCTGTCCGAAGGGAATGCCTAACCATCTTGTGTCTCACACATAGTACTTGAATAACTTGACACACGGTTAGATAACATAGTGAGGTCTCATCATCACGAAAACACTAAGGTAAGAGAATGCCCTTACATAATGCACTGCTCGTAAAAAACGAATTGCTCAGAAGTACTGCACAAAATAGAGTCATTTCAAGGTTTGAGAAATCTGCAGCAAAGAGCTAAGTGATAGTTCAAAAGTACCAAACTTATATTCTGATCCAAAATAAGAAAACCGAGACGGCTCAGAAGTGCTGATAAAAATGAAATGCTAGGAAATTTGGTGGGACCATATTTACAGAACTATATGTGCTGTAGTAGTTTTGACAGATAAAAAAGACTCAACGAGATGGACACTTACTAAGAATGATGTGTATCCGGTCAAATCATACTACAAAGTTAAGATGCCACCCCTGGAAGTGAACAATGTTTATTTTGTTGGTTCTTAGAAATAGTATCCTTACTAAAAACAATCTTCCTAGAAGATGATGAATTGGTGATAATACATGCTCATATTGCGAAAGAAATGAATATAGCAACCATATGTTCTTATAGTGTTCCGTTGCATTGCTTTGGAACATAATGAAATGTGCTTTCAACTTGCATGATATACCTGACATTGTACATGACCTGTTCAACATTTTGTTGTTGATATTTAATTAAAAAAAACTAGTTGAGGTTGGAATATCTGCTATTTTCTGAACTATTTGGAAATTGAAAATAGTACCCCCCGATCCATAATAACTGTTATAGTTTTGAACTAAGGTTGAAAGGACGTACCGGTTTTATATAGACAAGGTGATTGATCCTTATACTCCTGTTAGCATAATTGTCAAAAGGCTTTGTGATTGGAATATTGTGCAGAACAACCCAGAAAGACAATGAACAATGAAGTGGGGGCGTAAAAGAATGGTTGAGCTTATTACAAGTGAAGTCTTCAACTCAATGCACTGTTGGAGGATAGGGACCAACATGATTATGGTAGGATGATCTTCAGGGAGATGTTCTCTATCCCTGTTGCCTTTGGCGTCTTTGGCGTTTGCTGAGGATTTTCATCTGTTATTGTCCTATAAAACAATGATGTACTGATGTTTTTTAGAGATTCCGCGTACTTCCTTATAACCGTCTCTTGGAGATCTAGCTTGTAGACTCCTAATATGATGGCGTCGGAGTTTATTGGCTTTTGAAGGTTATCGACAATTATATCCGATATAACCCCTTGTCGTCTTTTGGGGTTGATGGGTGTATCCCATTTTTGTTTTGTGAAAAGTTCATTGATAGTACAAAGCATCTTAAACGCAATAAAAATTACAGCGAAATCCCGAGACCATTGAACAACCACTTAGATCACGCATGGTCATCTTTTATGCTTGCTTGTTCTAGTTTCTATAAGAATACATTGTCTTTTTTTGCTACAAGACATTGAGGTTTCTGTTGACGGAAATGAGAGAGTGAGCTCTCTTTATAAAAAATGATCCGAAAATCATGTATGCATCCCTCGTATGCTTTAAAAATCAGTGTATATTCTTTTGAACCAAAAACCAAATAAAAAAAAATACTATCTATACATCCATCCCAACTTTAGTATAAGAGCAACTCTAGCATATGCATTATATTCCCATCCCGTAGAATCATTTTATGGTTCCTTAAAACGATTGGCGGGGATTGATGCACACCAACAGAACATGTCCACTATAGCATATTGTAAATTTTAAAAGAGATAGATCACACATAGTCCCCACAACAAAGTTCATCACGACACATCAGAGTTCATACATAGATAAACTTAGATCTACTAGATATGGAGGCGGTGGCTAAATGGTCGATGCCGAGGAGAGCACCTTGGCAGACCACGGCCACCACACCCGCATACAGAACCTGTCATTGCTCGTCGGAGAAAGGATAAGAAGGGAGACGACGAAAGAGGTGGGTTGCGACGAAGGAAATGCGAGGCGCGTACCCTAAAACGATGACGGTCTGATAAACATAACGGAAGGAAGGTTTTGCCGTCTGCTTCATAGTATTTCCAGGCGGGACTAGATATAAGTGAACATGTTAGAACCGTAAAAACATAAAAATATTATAATAATCGAAATTACACAATTGAAGAGGTTATACCGCATCTGCTAGGGTTGCTTTAATAGCAAAATAAACCACGTGCGCTTTACACGTCCCACTCACTCACTCACCCCGGGACAAAAAGCACGGCACATATATACCTCGCGAGTCGTACGTGTCGCTGCCTCGCGCACCAAACACAACTCCAATCCCAAATTTAGCTCTGCCCTCTCGCCACGTACGCGATTGCTGCTTGGGGGATGACGGAGGCAAAGGCGGCGCCGCTGCTGGCGCGGGAGGACGGGGGTGCTGCCGCCGGGGGATCCGGGCGCGGCGGCGGAGCGACCTGGGCGCAGACGCTGGGCAACGTGGTGGTGTCCATCGTCGGCACGGGGGTGCTGGGCCTGCCCTACGCCTTCCGCGCCGCCGGCTGGCTCGCGGGAACCCTTGGAGTCGCCGCCGCCGGCTGCGCCACGCTCTACTGCATGCTCCTCCTCGTCAGTATCTACCCGAATTTGCTTTGCATCTTCCTCTTTAGTTTTTCTCCCACTGATTATCTGGGTTTAAGCCAAAAATATAATAAAATTCTGGAGCTGCTGCAGCCTGCAATGCGTTCAGTTTTTTTTGAACAGAATGCGTTCAGTCTATGTACAGATTGGGTGAACTGCTCATGAAAAAACTGGATGACATCCGTGCTTAAACTTCCAAGAATTGTGATGATTTGAAAATCTCAATCGCTATTAGTAGTGCAGAAAATAAACTTTTCCCACAGATTATTTGTGTGGCTCTGTTCCTCTCATCTTCTTTTTGAGCTCGCTTAACCCCTAAAGTATCCATTGAAAAAAATAGTGCGCTATAGTGTTCTAAGTTAAATGAAATCAGTGTACAGTCATTCGCTATAACATGATATACCGTCTCTATAGTGGATTTTAAGGGCTGCGCTATTTTGTCATAACACGCTATTTTGTACCCTTGAAAGTATCATGTCTTAGGATTTTACCCATAGTTGGTTTCTAAAAGGACAAAAACGTGCATATATACCAAAAAAAAAACTCATACATGTATGCTACGAGATGAGATATCAACGTGTAAATTTTGGTTAATGAGTATGATTATCTGCCATGTGTGCAAAAATAAAAATAAATGAGTTAGTAGGATAGTGGATTTTTTGCTCCCGGGGTCGCATGATCTTTTTATTCCAAATATTTCAAAAACTGAGTTAAAAAGTTTTATATTAGAGTGAGTCATGTAACATTCTTGTAAAGATAAATTCAAACCGGGTTTAAGAAAAACTAAGGGGCTAGAACAGCATTTTCACTTAAAAAAACTTTTCTGTTTTATTTATCCACAGTTCACCCATTTGTTGTGATTTTCTCAAAACATCAAATTTGGAAACAATATTGAGTCATTTGCATTTGATATTGGTGTTGAACTTTTTGGGATGAGTACATTTTTGTTTTTTGTTTTTATGAAGCGGTCCTGTGATCCCGAGAGCCAAAGTTTTATTTTTATTTTTCTGAACAGGTCCTAAATGGTTAAACATGTGTATTCTACTTTTTTTGTTGCTTGTTGAGCATGCTCAATGCTTTCAGTTGGACTGAACCTAAGAATTTTATTTGGCTTCCTTCACAAAATAATTGGCACCACTTTTATGGTGAAAACGAAAAAAATGTGCATTATGCCAATCTTTTACTCTTATAAACCAACCAACTTTGACGAATGCATTACTATTTTTCAGCTGTGTAATTTACTTGGTGTATTTTCTGTCTGAAGGTGGAGTGTAGAGATAAACTGGAAGAGGAAGAAAAAGAAGAGCCATGTGATGTTCTCTACACATACGGGGATTTGGGTGAGAAGTGTTTTGGGACAATCGGTCGATACTTGACAGAAATCCTCATCTTCCTTTCTCAAGCCGGCGGTTCTGTTGCTTACCTGATATTCATTGCTCAGAATCTCCACTCCATGCTTACCCAGTTCATGTCACCAGACGGCTTCATCTTTGCTGTCCTCCTGCCTATGCAAATTGCACTCTCCTTCGTTCGCTCACTGTCCTCCCTTTCACCTTTCAGCATATTTGCAGATGCATGCAATGTCCTAGCGATGGCCATAGTTATCAAAGAGGACATACGTCTTTTCGATCATCCATTTGCAGATAGAAGTGCTTTTAATGGGCTTTGGGCGATACCTTTCTCTTTTGGGGTTGCACTTTTCTGCTTTGAAGGATTCAGCATGACCCTGGCACTGGAAGCATCGATGGCGGAACGGAAAAAATTCAAATGGGTGCTTTCTCAAGCACTTGTATGTATCATGTTTGTGTATGCGTGTTTTGGAGTGTGTGGATACTTGGCTTATGGTGAAGCCACCAAGGACATCGTAACACTTAATCTTCCCAATAGCTGGTCTTCTTCAGCAGTTAAGGTTAGTGCTCTTTTCATAACTTATTTGGTGTAATCAGATTTGATTTGCTGAAGTAATCACATTTGTATCCAAGCTAACAGTTTGATGGTTTTAAATTTTATAGATTGGCCTATGCATTGCACTAGCATTCACATTCCCGGTCATGATGCACCCGATCCATGAGATTGTTGAGGCAAGAATCAGATCGAGTCGGTGCTTTCAGAAGTTTTCGCAGAATGTCGGTGGCCCCAATTGGTTAGCCTTGCACACAAGCCGCATCGTGGTGGTGATCATCCTTGCTGTGGTGGCCTCCTACGTGCCTGCATTTGGCGCCTTCATCGCCTTCGTCGGGAGCACGGTGTGTGCTCTTCTTGCTTTCGTGCTGCCTACCACCTTCCATCTCAGCATCGCGGGGTCTTCGATGAGCTTGTGGCGACACCTGCTGGACTACGGTTTCCTTCTTTTTGGCCTTGTTTTTGCTGCCTATGGAACCTTCACTGCTCTCTAGCTTGCCACATTGACCAGGATCAAAATGGCCAAGGACTGTTTTTTCGAAAAAGAGTGGATTTATTAGCTCAGAATGAAGCATCAAGAGAATACAAACATGATGAACATACACCCAGCTTCTGCACAACTAGGATGCATACAACTAACACCAAGGTAATAGCAAAGTCATACAAGACCAAAGCTATGCATGTGCGAGAGAGGAAAAAAATTCAGAGTGATCAGATCCATGATCAACAAACTACAGGAAAAACCATATCCGCACCAACCATCTCAAGACACCATATGGATGACGAGATTCTTCACTTCAATGCCTCAGGAAGGGAGCGACCTTTAATAGCCGCCATCACCGGATCTGCCAGTCAAGGCCAGAGTCTGGCAGAGTCTGAGCATATTTAAGCAATGCCTTCAACAAGGTAACGGCGTATAACCATAGCCATTGCCAGACATCAATCTAGACTTTCACCTCGGAGCTCTATACCGGGTACTCAAGAAGCACCATCAATGACGTCACAAATGTATTGTCACCACTACTTTTCCACGGTCCCAACAACTACACATGATGCGCCGTTGCATAAAGTTTCCTTAGCGTCAAGCCATCATCATAGTTTGCATCTCATCGCCGGGGTCAACCATCGAATACGAAAAGATGAACTCACAGAAGATCTTTCGATGTCAACCGCTGTCGTGGAGCCACAGGAGATCGTTGCAAAACCATAATCCGCAATCACCACCACAAGGCCGACCAAGTTTCGGATCACCGTCACCTTCGCGAGGTACCGTGTGCCCATGAAGGGAGACCAAGCCGCCAACTAGCAAAGCCCGGCCGAAGTATCGTCGGAGGACACACGCATACACCGCATCTGCTGGAACAAGTCCACGCGGTGCAGCAGCACCCCAACCAGCGGCCGCCCATGCACGCATGCATGCACCCACCATCACAACTTGTACCAGCCGCCAGGGACGTCTTAACTGCGTCTAGCCAGCCGCCGAGCCCCACCGTCGAACGTCAGGACCTCGTGTCCTAGCGCGCGCCGACACACCGCCCGTCTCCGTGTCCAACAGATCCAGGTTGCTGCCGCGAGAGGAACCCTCGCCGCCGTCGCCGGCCGCAAGAGCTTTGCTCGGCGACGTCCTCCGGCGATGGCACGGCAGGAGGAGAATGGAGGAGGGGCGGCGACGCTAGGTTTCGTGGAATTACGCCCGAGCCGCCCTAGGCAAGGCGACACAGTGTCGAGCGTGGTTTCCGGATTGCCCTCGTAGATGTCTACGGGGCCAAGGACTGTTGGTGTGTACATGTGAGTGTATTTATAAACCACATGACAAAAGGTAAGGCGCATGAAAGAAAACAGTGAAAAGAAACACCATCTAAAAGAAGAAGCGGATTTGAGAGATTATACAAGAAAATGTTCACCAGGGTTGGCTTCGAAGGAAGCCTAGGTGTAAGTAGGGGTGTAGAGCGGCGCACGATTCGAGTCAAAACAGACCACGTTGGTTCTAACTTTCCCATCCAGATTTAGCTTAGATTGAACTAATTCCCTACTTATGCAGGATATGCGGGACCGAGGAACTGAGGACGGATGGTGCTCTCCCCCTCTCTCCCCACACCCTAGCTCCCCTCCCCGTCGTCCTCCTCCTCGCCCCCCTCCCCATCTGTTGCGGTCGGCGTTCCCTCCCTATTGCCGGACGTGCGGTCTCCCTCACCCCTGGCCGCGGAGGGCCCTTCCTCTAGGTCGCGTGGCAGCCGCTTCTAGGCGTTGGGGGATGATGTGTCGGACTCGGATCCTGACGAGCCCGTCTCCCCGTATCTCCCGGTTGCTGGTTGCGATGGGGGGGGGGGCTGCTTTGGTCGCCTGTCGCCGCTTCGCCCTTGGTGGCCGTGGGGGTGCTTGGCGGGCAACGGCCCCGTCTGGGGTCTCGGATCTGGGATGGGATGTGGTCGTGCCCCGCCGTGCCCGCCGCTCTGGTAAGTTCGCCCGCCGTTCCCCCAAGGCTGGTATCTTGGGGTCCTGGCTCATCTCCTTCTCCCTCGTCCTCTCCCCGCTCTGCGTTGATCTTCCCTTTGTCGTTGGTGTCTGCGCCGACATCGGATCTGGGGATCCGTGGTGCTTGGGCGGCGGCGGCGGAGGTGCCTATCCTAACCCTAGGTGGGGTGGCTTTCGGGCATGGCACGGTTCCTGGGCTGCGTGCCTTGGCTGGTGGATCAGGGCATGTGTGGTGTCCTGCTGGGCCCGGGGTGGGCCTAGTTATGTCTGATTGGTCCTTTCCTCCTCTGGTGGGCCGTGCCGGCCCAGTCAGTCCGTCGGTTGCTAGGGTTGGCCCATCGCGCCCCCTCATCGTGGCTTGTTCTGGGTACTTAACGAACCCAGACCCCTGGCTAGGGTTTCCTGCCTCAAACCGTGACCTTCTCAGATCTAGATCCACTCCCATACTCTCTTCCTCCACCCGTCGCCTCCCCCCTCTCCTTTGCTCCTTCGATGACGTTGTGGTCATGGACCGGTCACGTGGCTCTTCCTCGGATCGCAACTCCAATGGCAAGAGGACGATGGGATCACATGGGGCCGGAGAATCTCACTCAACAACTTATGAGGCGTCGCTCCGGGCCAAACTCCAGGAGGCGCAAGCGGCGCGTGAGCAAGGGGCGCCCCTCTCGTTGGTTGTTTGGGGGGCTTTGTCTAGCCATGAGGGTGACAGGGCGTCGGTAGATCCCTAGGAGGTGGCGGCATCGCCCGTCGGGGTTGTCGCCCCTGGGCTGGATCATTCGTCTCCTCCGCTCGCTACACCCAGATCTGGTGTGCCTGACCCTGATGCGGGCACTGGCCCGGGTGAGGCTCGCCTGATCAACGTTTCTCCTCCAACCCCTCCAACCCCAACAAATCACGCAAGTTCGGACCGGTGGCCCGCGGTGACGGTATTCTTCCTCCTCCCCCTGGGTGCCCCTCCTAGTTTCACTCCTCCCGCCTCGTCCAGGCCTTCCTTCTCGCCTGGCTCCATGTCCTGCTTCACGTGCCATCGCCCTGGCCATTTCCAGTCCCACTGCAAGTTCCCTCCTTTATGCCTCATTTCTCGCTAAGACGACCATCTTACTATGGAATGCATCAACAACTCCCCCCGCCAGTGCTCAAGTAGTTCGGCCTCGTCTTGCCGGGATGTGAGTTCTTCGCCCTGGTGGGTGCTTTGGACACCATCACTCCTTTCATCATCATCCAAAACGCGACAGTCATTTCGGTGCTCTCCAAAGATTTTTTCCTTGTCCATGCTCTCCGATGAGCTCATTGCATGGGGTGCAGAGGGCTGGGACTGGCAGATCCAACAATTGTCCCCGTCCTCCTTCGACATTATCTTCCCTTCCAAGGACAACCACATGATAATTACTTCATGCACTAGCTTTACCCTTCCCCGTAACCAATTAGTGATTTCTGTTAAGGAGGCTGAGGAGGCGGGCAAAATGTCTGCGGCGTTGGTGCAATCCTGGGTCCTCCTCAATGATGTTCCTCCTATTATGCACAGCCCCGTGACCTTCATGGCTTTTGGGGAACTCATGGGCATTCCGGTTTCCGTCGATACTTCTTCCCTCTCGCGCCCTGGCTCGATTCACATGTTGATCAAGTGCTCCAACCCCCCCTGTGTGCATGGACATGTGCAGATTTTTCCCAGCTCGTCTGCTTATCGTGTCTTTGTGCGTCTTGAAGGTGCCCCCCGTTCTCTATTGATGTACCCCCTCCTCCCTCCTGTCGACCCCTCTAGCTGTGACAGCCCAAGTGCTGTCCCTTCCTTGTTTGGCATGTAACCCCATGTATGAACCTTGTGTCATGAGCTATGGGATGGATGTTTGCTCCTTGCCATTCATGTGTTTGCATTCATGCATCATCATGCATCATTCTCATCATGCATTATTTTCATTTTCTTGCCATGTTGGTTTACTTGTGCTGCTATGATGTGTAGGTGGTGAGTGTGTTGGATATGTGTGTGACATGTTTGTGAGGGTTGGATCTAAGTGTGTGCATCTCCTCTCCTTTTCCCCTCTCTTTCCTTTGCCCATCCCCTTCCAATACCCCCTCTTCTTCCTATCATTATTTATCTTCAGATTCAAGTTGTTTTAAATTGTTTTAAAAAATGTTCATGAGGTGGCCCCATTTGTTTTATGAATGGTGAGTAAGATGGTTTTGATGGTTGGGGTTTATTGGTTTTCTGATTTTATTTAAACAAGAGCTGCCATTTTAATTATTAAATAAATTACTTGTTTTGTAATTCAACTTAATATTTTTAATAAAAGGTGTACAGTATTTCCTCCTCAAAAGTATTTTTGTTTTGCTCAAAACCCTTTTAAATTGCTCTGGGGATTATCTTGTTTGTGGCTGGTTTTATTAAATGGGAAAACCCCTTTTATTTCTCTGTTTTTTTAGAGTGAGTGAGAGGGAGGCTAGTGGGCCGCGACCCAGCCCAGGTGGACAACGGCCACCTGCTCCGTCTCCCACCTCCATCAGGCACAGAGAGAGCAGAGAGCAGAGAGCAGCGTCGCCATCGCCGTTAGCCGTTCACAGACGTCGAGGCCCCCCTCCTATTTATGCTTGGGCGTCCATGCCTCGATCTAGGGTTTCTCCTCGCCGCCGCCGCTTTTTCCTCTCCTTCCTCCTCCTTCCTTCCCCCCTTCTCTGTCAGCGAGCGCAGCCGCAAGTGAGTTTCAGAGAGTTCAGAGGCGCGGGTGCTCGTCGTCGTTGCCGCCTCCGACGACCTCGTCCCCGCTGGTGATGGTGTGGAGCTCGTCGCTGCCGTCCCCGTCTCGTTCCTGGCGCTAGGAGGCCTCGGGAGGCCTTCTTCTTCTTCCCCCTCGTCGCTGGAGCATTGCCGGACCTTCTTCCTCTCCGCACGCGTCGCCTCCGCCTCTCCTTCCCCTTCGTCGTCGCCGCTCGCGTCCCCGTGTCTCCGTGAGACCCTCGGTGAGCAGCCCGTCCTCGCTGTTCCCTCTCCTCGCCGTAATCCGTAGGCTCGTCGCCGTAGTGCCATCGCTGCCGCTCGAAAGCCTCGAGCTTGAGCTCGCCTCCGGTCCCCCTCGTCACGAGATGAGGTGAGGGATGGAGCCCCCCGTAGCTTCCTCTTTCGATTTCGCCGCTCTCCGTCGACGGAGACCCCTTGCATCGCCGGGGATCGCCGTCGACATGCTGTTGTTGCTCTGCAGTGTGTGAGTGTTGTGTTTCAGTTTCGTCAGGCTCGCAGTACATGTGTGTGTATTAGAGCCGCTGCGCCCCCCTTCTGTTAAGATCCGGCGCAGTAGCGCAATGGTGGCCGGCTCGTTCGGTGACCCAGAGGTCAGGGGTTCGAACCCTGAACCTCCCCTTTTTCTTTTTTTCTTTCTTTTTCTATTTTTTCTTTGTTTTTCTTTTCTCCTACCTTATTTATGTGTTTTTTCCTGCTGTGTGTGTAGTTAGTGTAGTGCATATGTGTGTATGCACATGTGTATGGTGGTGTGTGTATGTACCAAATGGTACATGTACTCATGTATGCATTCATATCAGAGGAGTGTGTATGCTTAGAGCTTACACACACATGTGAGTGTGTGTGAGAGTGGTTGTGTGTGTATGTGTCACATGGTGATGCATACACCTACTTGGGAGTTGTATGTATGTTTGTGTGAGTGTGTGTGTGCACATGTGTATGTGTGTATGTGTGAATGCACAAGTGGCATACATACACATGTATGCATAGTTAGTGAGTGAGTGTGTGTGCCTATGTTCATGTGTAGGTGTCCCCTTATTGTTTGTTCTGTGTGTGTGAGGTAGAGTGTATGTGTGTTGCACATATGCATGGGTGCACATGTGTGTGAGTGTGTGTATGCTATGCATACATACCTACATGTGTGTTTGGAGTTGTGAGTGTGTGTGTGCATGTAGGTGTGTGGTGCACCATGCATGACACATGTGTGTGTGTGCTCTTTGCACACCCATACATGTGTGTGTTCTTGTGTGTGGGTGAGTGTAGTGTGTAGGTGTGTGTGTATGTGGGCATACATGTATGAAATGCATGTGTGCCTATATGCACTCATGCTTGAGTGTGGTATGCTAGTGGTTGTGTGTGTGTGCTCCACATCCACTCACTTTGGAGTGATGTGTATGTGTATGAGTAGCTCCATGTGTAGGTGTTCTCTCTTTGTGCATATGAGCATAGTTTCACTTCTAGCTAGTTTTATCCTTGCTATTGATGCTATGCCATGATATCATGTTCCTAGGATGCTATTTAACCTCTTCCAACATGTGTCAATAGAGTTCATGCCATTTTGGGCCATTTTTCATTCATGTGCATAAGTGACTTAAGTCACCCATGACTTAATGGGTCAAATTTCGACCTAGCTTTTCTCCCTCTTGCTCCAAGCAAGTATATGGGTATGAGTAATGATTTTGGGGTAGAATCAACCCATGAATGCATCTGTGAAGTCATATTTGACTTTGGGGCAACTTCACAAAGCTGCATTTTTCTGCTGTGATGCCCTTTTGTCCATTTTATATGATTTAATCTACATATGATTTTAAGTTCTTGCCAACATGAGATTGCTAGTTAAAGTTTTTGGGAATGTCCCAGTATTTTTTTCATCTATGCTAAGTCTCTAGATAAGTGGAAACCATGCTGTTTAGAGTGCAACTTTATGTTTCTGTCCAGCTTGCTTAAAATGACAGTCTGGGAGAACTGCTGTTATTGTTTTGGCATGTAGAGTGGGATGTAGCTAGTGATATGTTTAGAATTTGAGCATGCTCAGTGCTAGTTATTTGTAGTAGATATTGCCTTATACCATCCTATTAATTTGCATGTCAGTAGGAGCTTTATATAATATTTAACCAGTGCTGTCAACTTGCTACTTTATAATCTTAGATTCTAGAAAACTGGAATTTTCACCAAGTCCCAGAAAACTGTTTCATCATGCCTACTTGATTGCTTCTTGCTTATTGATGTGTGGCTCCTTTGCTGGTGGTGTAATTTGATGAATTGATGTGTGTGTATTGAGTAGATTCTGTCCATATCTTATTTGTGGCTGTAGGCTTCCTGTAGCTCAAGTTGTGAGCTGTAGAAGTTGCTATGATGCTGTTTAGTGGCAGATTTGGTGTTTTAGTGTTTGTGGATTGTGGGAGCTATGCTCCATGGAATTGATTGATTCTTGAGTCTATTGTGATTGATTTTTCATCACCTATCCAGTGGCTGCCTTGGAATGCCAAGATCTAGCCCATGGCTTGGTGGTCTTGTGACTTTGCCTCCGTACCTTGTCGTGAGTGTATCGTGAGAACCGTAACTCCGTTTCTTGCGATCTTTATATGCATTTCTATCGATTTTGCATGCTGCATCCATATTTGCCATATTCATGCATGTCTAAATAACTTAACACGAGGTTTTGTCCAGATTCATTAATAAAGAACTTTGCACGTGAAACATGACTAGTTTTGGATTGCCATGTTAGAATTCTTCATAAATGATCATGCATTATTTTGGTTGTGCATTGCACCTTGGTTGGATGTTTATTGTTGCTGTTTCTCTTGGGTAGACGTGAGTGTTGATTCTGAGTACGAGGAACCAGGAGAGTACCACTACGAGGATCCCGCTATTTGTTTCGCTGAAGAACCAACATGCAAGATGATCGTACCCGGATCCCGATACTATTTTTGCTTGCTAGTTTCTCGCTCTTATCGTTACAATTGCGCTAACTAGCACTTGATATCAGCCCCCATGTTGCCATGACAGCCTCTAACCTCCACATCCTAGCAAACCGTTGATTGGCTAAGTTACCGCTGCCCAGCCCCTCTTATAGCATTCTAGTTGTAGGTGCAGGTTGTTCCATGTGATAACATGGATTTGTATATCACAATATTCTGTTATTTAATTTAATGCACATATATATCTTGGTATTGGTGGAAGGCTTGGCCTTTTGCTAAGTGATTTGTTCCGCTGTTACCGCCATTAGTTCCTTGTTATCGGTGTTATGTTTTCCATACTTTGCGCTCCTAACATGCTCGGGGTTGTTATGGGGACCCCCTTGTTTATTCGATTGATTTTAAAACTTGTCTGGCAAGACCCAACATTGGTACTATATTTTCTTAACAACTTAATAAAATTGCATATGATCTTGCAAACCCATGGATAATTTAATCAACCCCCGGGCCAGTGCTCCGCATGAGTGTTGGTCCAACCCAGAGCAGCTTATTAACGCCGCCCGGGGCAACTCGGTGATTGGCGTGGTAACCATCACTCGTCCGTCGTGTCCTGAGAATGAGATACGCGACTCTTATCGGGTTCGTCGACACATCGGGAGGTCTTGCTGGATTTGTTTTACCTGTATCGAATGTCTTGCGTGTGGAGTCTGACTTTCTTCGGGTTTACTCGAGGTGTTGGAATTCCTTAGGAATTACCTATGAGGATCACGAGATTCGCGGTCGAGGCATTCCCACGGAGTGTGGTTAATTTTGTAATGGATTAGTTGGAGCACCCCTGCAGGGTTAAATCTTTCGGAAAGCCGTGCCCGCGGTTATGTGGCAACTTGGATATTTGTTTAACACCCGGTTATAGTAAACTTGAAGTAAACTCTAATTAAAATACACCAACTGTGTGAGTAACCGTGATCGTCTCTGCTTGTGAACATGATCCGAGAGAGAACACGGTGGGGTTATGATTGACGTAAGTATGTGTCCAGGATCTCATAGAGGTCATACTAGATTCGACCATTCTTCGTAGGCCACTCATATTGATTTCATGTTGTGTAAGCTAGCCACCATATATGCTTAGTGCTGCTGCAAACTAAACACTTACCCATCCCAACCTTTAAGCTTGAATAGTCTTGGTACCCGGGCACATGATTGCTGAGTCCTCTATGGCTCACAGTTTACTACAAGACTCCAGGTACAGGTTGAGATGAGAACGTGGAGGATGATCTTACCCAGCTCCAGTGGGAGTATGATGAGGAAAGAGGCAGGATGTACGTGACGTATCCGGATGAGTAGAGGGCCTGGTCGTGATCTTTGGGGCAGCGAGGTATTTTCATTGCATCTGTTTTATCGTTTGATTTCGTCCGTAGCCGGACCCTGTTTTCATCTGATGATTGAACTCTGAGTGGAATTGTAATTTAGCATGTGGCGAGTGTAAGCCAACTTGTATACTCATCTCTTCCGTAATGTATGATGCAATGTTACTATACTTGCTAACGGCAAAATGCACCTCTATCCCTTGCGAAGCCCTCGCGTCTTAAATGGATAGGCGCACATTTTGGGCGTGACACCAGCGATGATGGTCGGGACGGTGACAACAGGGATGAATCCCATGCTCGAGGCCTCCCTTTGCGCAACATAAGTGGGATGCGCTCAGCCCCCACCTTTAGTACCTCTTCAAGGAGCGCCCCCCTAGGGTGCTAGGGGTGGGAAGGAGGTTGTGGGTGAGGTCCCTGCAGGTGTCACCTTGGCTGCCAGTGCTGCCTCTCATGCGCATTTGGGGGAGGCTAGCTTCCCCAACCCGTTCTCGGCCGTCTGCTCCGACCCGTCGGCCCAAGCCGCCTCCCCTGCCCTTTTGGGGGTGGTTGACGGCCTGGTCCCTCATGTGGTGGCCCCATCCCCTGTTGGTGCGACCTCACATCACAAGTCGGCGGTCCGAAAGTTCTGCGCCAGGATACATGGCTCTAGTGCGTCCAAGCATTTTATTACGGGGTTTTGCCATCGGCTTGAGGGGCACATGGGAATGGTGGCCTCGCTGATACGTCCATTTTGCATCATGATTTCCTATTGTTATTTACTTTGTTTTGTTGAATAATAATGCTCTGGGGAGTGATTCTAATGCCTTTTCTCTCATAACATGAAAGGTTTACACAAAGAGGGAGAATACGAGCATTTGGAATTCTGGACCCAAGAAAAGCATGTTAGAGATACCTATTTTGTACAACTCCAATGAAGTTGAAAATTAACAGAGATTATTTTTGCATTTAATAAAAATTACTAGAGCTGAAAACTATCAGAGGAGGGCCCCCAGGTGGGCACAACCCACCAGGGCATGCCAGGCCCCCTAGCAGTGCCCTGGTGTATCGTGCCCAGCCTGGCCCGCTTTCGGTGCCCATCTTCTGGTATAAATTCCCAAAAAAACCAAAAAATCAAGGGGAGGACTTTCAGGACGAAGCGTCGCCGCCTCGAGGTGGAACTTGGGCAGGAGAACTTTTGCCCTCTGTTGGAGCGATTCCGGCAGGGTAACTTCCCTCCCGGAGGGGGAAATAGAAGCAATCGTCATCACCAACACCCCTCTCATCTTTGGGAGGCCAATATTCATCAACATCTTTAAAACACCATCTCCTCTCAAACCCTAGTTCATCTCTTGTGTTCAATCTTTGTACCGGAACCTCAGATTGGTACCTATGGGTGACTAGCAGTGTTGATTACCTTGCGTAGTTTATTACTATATATGGTTTATTTGGTGGAAGATTATATGTTCAGCTCCATTATGCTATTCAATACTCCTTTGATATTGAGAATGTGTATTATTTGTGAGTAGTTACTTTTGTTCTTGAGGTCATGGGAGAATTCATGTTGCGAGTAATCATGTGAATTTGATATGTGTTCAATATTTTGATGATATGTATGTTGTGATTTTCTTAGTGGTGTCATGTGAACGTCGACTACATGACACTTTACCATTCATGAGCCTAAGGGAATGCATTGTGGAGTAGTTATTAGATGATGGGTTGCTAGAGTTATAGAAGCTTAAACCCTAGTTTATGCGCTACTTCGTAAGGGGCTGATTTCGATCCACATGTTTAATGCTATGGTTAGACTTTGTCTTAATACTTTTCTCGTAGTTGCGTATGCTTGTGAGAGGGTTAATTGTAAGTAGGTTGTTATTTCAAGTAAGAACAACACCTTAGTATCGGTCCACCCACATATCAAATTATTAAAGTAGCAATCACGAATCAAACCAACATGATAAAAGTGACTAGACGAAATTCCCGTGTACCCTCAAGAACACTTTGCATATTACTATTGATTGTTCTGGCCTATCCTTTGCCTCAAAAGTATTGGGCTACCTTGCTGCACTTTATTCACCATTACTGTTACTTGGTCATTACAAATCACCTTGCTATCGAAATATTTGTTACCTACAATTTCAGTGCTTGCAGAGAATACCTTGCTGAAAATCGCTTGTCATTTCCTTCTGCTCCTCGTTGGGTTCGACACTCTTATTTATCAAAAGGACTACGATTGATCCCCTATACTTGTGGGTCATCAAGACTATTTTCTAGCGCCGTTTCCGAGGAGTGAAGTGCTCTTGGTAAGTGGAAATCGGTAAGAAAAAAACTTATACTACGTGCTGAAATTTATTGCTACTTGCTACTATGGAGAACAATCCTTTTAGGGGTTTGTTCGGGGTATCTTCACCTCGACCGGAACCACAATTAGTTACCACTCAACCTACAGTACCTACTGAAAAAGTTACTTATGAAATTCCTTCGGGTATGCTAGAAAAATTGCTTGCTAAACCTTATGTAGGAGATGGAACTGAACATCCTGATATGCATCTTTTATATGTAAACGAAATATGCGAATTATTTAAGCTTGCAGATTTATCCAGAGATGAAGTTAAGAAGAAGGTTTTCCCTTTATCTTTGGGGGGAAAAGCATTGACATGGTATAGGCTATGTGATGATCTTGGATCGTGGAACTGGAATCGTTTGCAATTGGAATTCCATCAATTTTTTATCCTACGCATCTAGTTCATCGTGATAGGAATTATATATATAATTTTTGTCCTCGTGAAGGAGAAAGTATCACTCTAGATTGGGGGAGTCTTAAGTCAATGTTATATTCATGCCCCAATCATGACATTCTGAGGGAAGTTGCCATTCATATTTTTTACGCTCGGCTTTCTCATAATGATCAAACCATGCTCGATACTTCTTGTGATGGTTCTTATATGAAGAAGACTATTGATTTCAAGTGGGATCTCTTAGAAAGAATTAAACGCAACTCTAAATATTGGGAAATCGAAAAAGGTAATGAGTCAGGTATAAATATTGAATTCAATTGTGTTAAATCTTTTATGAATACCGATACTTTTCATAAGTTTAGCACTAAATATGGACTTGACTCTGAGATAGTAGCCTCTTTCCGTGAAGCATTTGCTATTCATGTTGACCTCCCTAAGGAGAAGTGGTTTAAATATCACCCCCCTATTAAAGAATTTTTTTAAAGAACCATCATAACTAAAGAAGAAACTATTGTCTACAATGTTGATCCCGTTGTGCCTATTGCTTATATTAAGAAACCACCTTTCCCTGTTAGGATAAAGGAACATGCTAAGGTATCAACTGTGGTTCGCAAAAGTAATATTAGAACACCTAATCCCTCTGAAAAAATTAAAGTAGAACCTAGTGTTGCTATGGTTAAAGATCTCTTGGTAAAAAATGTTGATGGGCATGTCATTTACTTCTGTGATGAAGCTGCTAGAATTGCTAAACCCGATGAAAAAGACAAACACAGACCTATAGTTGGCTTGCCTGTTTTCTCAGTCAAAACAGGAGATCATTGTTATCATGGCTTATGTTATTTGGGTTCTAGTGTGAGTGATATTCCTTTTACCTTATACCAACAAATAATGAATGAAATAACACCTGCTGAAACAGAAGATATTGATGTTGCTATTAAACTTGCTAATAGAGACACTATCATACTACATGGGATTGTTAGAGATGTTGAAGTCTTGTGTGGGAAAGTAAAATACCCTAATGGTTTTCTAGTCCTTGGTTCCCCACAAGATGACTTTTGTCCCATTATCTTTGGTAGACCTTTCTTGAACACCGTCAATGCTACGATAGATTGTGAAAAACAAACTGTCAGTGTCAGTTTTGGTAATATGTCTCATGAGTTTAGTTTTTACAAGTTCAGTAGACAACCCCATGTCAAAGAATTATCTAATAAAGATGAGATAATTGGTCTTGCTTCTATTTCCGCGCCACCTACTAATCTATTAGAACAATATTTGCTAGACCATAAAAATGATATGCACTTGCGTGAGATAAATGAAATAGATCAAATTTTCTTCGAACAACAACCTCTCCTAAAACACAATTTTCCTATTGGAACCCTTGGAGGTCCTCCTCCACCTAAAGGTGATCCTATGTTTGAATTGAAACAATTGCCTAATACTTTAAGTATGCGTATCTTGATGAGAAAATGATATATCCTATTATTATTAGTGCTAACCTTTCATAACATGAAGAAGAGAGATTATTGAAAGTTCCAAGGAAGCACCAGGCTGCTATTGGATATACTCTTGATGATCTTAAGGGAATTAGTCCCACTCTATGTCAACATAAGATCAATATGGAACCTGATGCTAAACCCGTTGTTGATCAGAAACGACGATTAAATTCTAAGATGAAGGAAGTGGTAAGAACTGAAATGTTAAAGCTGCTCGAAGGAGGTATAATCTATCCCATAACTCATAGTAGATGGGTAAGTCCCGTTCACTGTGTCCCTAAGAAAGGAGGTATTACCGTTATCCCTAATGATAAGAATGAACTCATTCCACAAAGAATGGTCACTGGCTATAGAATGGTAATTGATTTTAGAAAATTAAATAAAGCTACTAGGAAAGATCATTACCCTTTGCCTTTCATTGATCAAATGCTAGAGAGACTATCTAAGCACACACACTTTTGTTTCCTAGATGGATATTCTGGTTTCTCTCAAATACGTGTGTCACAATCCGATCAAGAGAAAACCACCTTTACTTGCCCTTTTGGAACCTATGCTTATAGATGTATGCCTTTTGGTTTATGCAATGCACCTGCTACCTTTCAAAAATGCATGACTGCTATATTCTATGATTTTTGTGAAAAAATTGTGGAGGTTTTCATTGATGATTTTCCCGTTTACGGAACTTCTTTTGATGATTGCTTAAGCAACCTTGACCGAGTTTTGCAGAGATGTGAACAAAATAATCTCATATTGAATTGGGATAAGTTCCACTTTATGGTTAATGAAGGTATTGTCTCGGGGCATAAAATATCCGAACGAGGTATTGAGGTGGATCAAGCTAAAGTTGATGCAATTGAGAAAATGCCATGTCCTAAAAATATCAAAGGTATTTGAAGTTTCCTTGGTCATGCTGGTTTTTATAGGAGGTTCATTAAAGACTTCTCTAAAATTTCTAGGACTAATCTTTTGCAAAAGGATATTCCCTTTGTTTTTGATGATGATCGCATGGAAGCCTTTGAAACACTAAAGAAAGCCTTAACCACTGCACCTATTGTTCAACCACCTGATTGGAACTTGCCTTTTGAAATTATGTGTGATGCTAGTGATTATGCTGTTGGTGTTGTTCTAGGACAACGAGTTGATAAGAAATTAAATGTTATCCATTATGCTAGCAAAACTCTAGGCAGTGCTCAAAGAAATTATGCCACTACTGAAAAAGAATTTTTAGCAGTCGTGTTTGCTTGTGATAAATTTAGACCTTACATTGTTGATTCCAAAGTTACTGTTCACACTGATCATGCTGCTATAAAATATCTTATAGAAAAGAAAGATGCTAAACCTAGACTTATTAGGTGGGTTCTTTTGCTTCAAGAATTTGATTTACATATCGTTGATAGGAAGGGAGCTGAGAATCCTGTAGCTGATAACTTGTCTAGGTTAGAAAATATTCTTGATGACCCACTACCTATTTATGATAGTTTCCCTGACGAACAACTAGCTGCAATAAGTGTCTCACACAACACACCTTGGTATGCTGATTATGCTAATTACATTGTCGCTAAATATATACCACCTAGCTTTACATATCAACAAAAGAAAAATAATTCTTCTATGACTTGAGACATTACTTTTGGGATGACCTACATCTTTATAAAGAAGGAGTGGATGGTATTATTAGACGTTGTGTACTTGAGCATGAACATGAACAAATCCTATGGAAATTTCATTCTGAAGCTTATGGAGGACACCATGCGGGAGATAGAACTGCTCACAAGGTATTGCAATCTGATTTTTACTGGCCTACTCTCTTCAAGGATGCCCGTAAGTTTGTCTTGTCTTGTGATGAATGTCAAAGAATTGGTAATATTGGCAAGCATCAAGAAATGCCTATGAATTATTCACTTGTTGTTGAACCATTTGACATATGTGGTTTTGATTATATGGGACCTTTTCCTTCCTTTAACGGATACACTCATATTTTAGTTGCGGTTTATTATGTCACTAATGTTGGGAGACGTAGTAGTAAATCAAAAATTTTCCTACGTTCACCAAGATCTATCTATGGAGAAACCAGCAACGAGAGGGGAGAGATTGCATCTTCATACCTTTGAAGATCGCTAAGCAGAAGCGTTACAAGAACGCGGTTGATGGAGTCGTACTCGCAGCGATTCAGATCGCGGTAGATCCGATCAAGTGCCGAACGGACGGCACCTCCGCGTTCAACACACGTGCAGCCCGGTGACGTCTCCAACACCTTGATCCAGCAAGGAGGAAGGAGAGGTTGGGGAAGGGCTCCAACAGCAGCACGACGGCGTGGTGGTGGTGGAGTAGCAAGGTATTCCGACAGGGCTTCGCCTAAGCGCTGCGGAGGAGGAAGAAGAGAGGTAGGGCTTTGCCGTGAGAGAGAGAGATCAAATCTTGTCTCAAAACATCCAAAACCTCAAGTATATATAGGAGGAGGGACGTGGAGGGCTGGCTTGGCCTCTACTCCAAAGAGGAGATGGCCGGCCGAATTAAAGGGAGAGTCCACCTCCCACAAGGGAGGTGGATCTCCTCCTTTTAAATCCTTTTTTGCCTTATCTCCTTATCTCCAGCCACATGGGCCTTTAGCAAAAGTATTTCCCAGACCAATAAGGGCTGACACACTTTATCTAACAGCCCATGAAGTCCTCTGGTCGTCACACCCCTCCCGAGGGTCCTCCGGCACCCTCCCGGCACTCCCGGTACACTACCGATGAGCCCGAAAACTTTCCGGTGACCAAAACTGGACTTCCTATATATCAATCTTTACCTCCGGACCATTCCGGAGCTCCTCGTGACGTCCGGGATCTCATCCGGGACTCCGAACAACCTTCGGTAATCACGTATACCATTTCCCTATAACCCTAGCGTCATCGAACCTTAAGTGTGTAGACCCTACGGGTTCGGGAGACACGTAGACATGACCGAGACACCTCTCTGGTCAATAACCAACAGCGGGATCTGGATACCCTTGTTGGCTCCCACGTACTCCACGATGATCTCATCGGATGAACCACGATGTCAAGGATTCAATCAATCCCGTATCCAATTCCCTTTGTCTATCGGTATGATACTTGCCCGAGATTCGATCGTCGGTATCCCTATACCTTGTTCAATCTCGTTACTGGCAAGTCTCTTTACTCGTTCCGTAATACATCATCCCGTGGCTAACTCCTTAGTCACATTGAGCTCATTATGATGATGTCTTACCGAGTGGGCCCAGAGATACCTCTCCGTCACACGGAGTGACAAATCCCAGTCTCGATTCGTGCCAACCCAACAGATACTTTCGGAGATACCCGTAGCGTACCTTTATAGCCACCCAGTTACGTTGTGACGTTTGGCACACCCAAAGCATTCCTACGGTATCCGGGAGTTGCACAATCTCATGGTCTAAGGAAACGATACTTGACATTGAAAAGCTTTAGCAAACGAACTACACGATCTTGTGCTATGCTTAGGATTGGGTCTTGTCCATCACATCATTTTCCTAATGATGTGATCCCGTTATCAATGACATCCAATGTCCATGGCCATGAAACCGTGACCATCTATTGATCAACGAGCTAGCCAACTAGAGGCTCACTAGGGACATGTTGTGGTCTATGTATTCACACATGTATTATGGTTTCCGGTTAACACAATTATAGCATGAACAATAGACAATTATCATGAACAAGGAAATACAATAATAACCATTTTATCATTGCCTCTAGGGCATATTTCCAACAGTCTCCCACTTGCACTAGAGTCAATAATCTAGTTCACATCACCATGTGATTAACACTTACATCACCATATGATCATATCATCATGTGATTAACACCCAATAAGTTCTGGGGTTTGTTCATGTTCTGCTCGTGAAAGAGGTTTTTAGTCAACGGGTCTGTGACATTTAGATCCGTGTGTACCTTGCAAACTTTCCATGTCATATTTGTAGATACTACTCCCATGCTCCACTTGGAGCTATTCCAAATGGCTGCTCCACTATACGTAGCTGGATTTCTACTAAGAGTCATCCGGATTGGTTTTAAAGCTTGCATCATCGTAACACTTTACGATGAACTCTTTATCACCTCCATAATCGAGAAATATTTCCTTAGTTCTCAAGTTACTAAGGCTAACTTTGACCGCTGTCCAGTGATCCACTCTTGGATTACTCTTGTACCCCTTGACAGACTCATGGCAAGGCACACACAGGTGCGGTACACAGCATGGCATACTATATAGAGCCTATGGCTAAAGCATAGGAGATGACACTCATCTTTTCTTTATCTTCTGCCGTGGTCGGGTATTGAGTCTTACTCAATTTCACACCTTACAATACAGTCAAGAACTCCTTCTTTGACCCATCTATTTTGAACTTCTTCAAAAACTTGTCAAGGTATGTCTTCGTCGAAAAAACTTATCAAGCGAATTGATCTATCCCTATAGATCTTGATGCTCAATAAAATAGTAGCTTTATCTGGGTCTTCCTTTGAAAAAACTCTTTTCAAACAACCCTTCATGCTCTTCCAGAAATTCTACATCATTTCCGATCAATAATATGTCAACTACATATTCTTATAAGAAATTCTATAGTGCTCCCACTCACTTTCTTGCAAATACAAGTTTCTCATAAACTTTGTATAAACTTAAACACTTTGATCACCTCATCAAAGCATATATTCCAACTCCGAGATGCTTGCTCCAGTCCATAGAAGGATCGCTGGAGTTTGCATATTATTAGCATCCTTAGGATTGACAAAACCTTTTGGTTGTATCACATACAACTCTTCCTCACAGAAACCATTACGGAAACCTTGTTTTGTCATCCATCTGCCAGATTTCATAATCAAAAAATGCAGCAACTGCTAACAAAATTTTAATAGACTTTTAGCATCGCTACAGATGAGACAATCTCATTGCAGTCAACTCCTTGAACTTGGCGGAAACTTCTTTGCGACAAGTCGAGCTTTATAAACGGTGACATTTCACCATTAGCGTCTATGTTTATCTCAAAGGTCCATTTGTACTCAATGACCCGCCATTCAACAGGCAAGTCTACCAAAGTCCATACTTGGTTTTCATACATGGATCCTTTCTCGGATTTCATGGCTCCTAGCCATTTGTTGGAATCCGAGCCCACCATCGCTTCTCCATAGTTCGTAGGTTCATCGTTGTCCAACAACATGATTTCCAAGACAGGGTTGTCGTACTACTCAGGAGCAGTACGCGTCCTTGTCGACCTACGAGGTTCGATAGTAACTTGATCCGAAGCTTCATGATCATCATCATTAACTTCCTTTTCAACTAAGTAGGCTCTACAGAAACATCTTTCTGTGTTGCGCTATTCTCTGGTTGAAACAAAGGTTCAACAACCTTATCAAGTTCTATCTTCCTCCCACTCAATTCTTTCGAGAGAAACTCTTTCTCAAAAAGGACCCGTTCTTAGCAACAAACACCTTTTGCGCTTGGATCTGAGATAGAAGGTATACCCAATGTCTCATTAGGGTATTCTATGAAGATGCATTTGTCTGCTTTGAGTTCGAGCTCGCTAGGTGAAAAACCCATTTTCACATAAGCGTCGCAGCCCCAAACATTAAGAAATGACAGCTTAGGCTTCTGTCAAACCATAATTCTCACGGTGTCATCTCAACAGACTTAGATGGTGCCCTGTTAAAGTGAATGGATTTGTCTTTAATGCATAACCCCATAACGATAGTGGTAAAACGATAAGAGACATCATAGTACTCACTATATCCAATAGAGCACGACTACGACGTTCGAACACACCATCACACTATGGTGTTCCAGGAGGCGTGAGCTGTGAAACAATTTCCACATTGTCTAAAATTGCATACCAAACTCGTAACTTAGATATTCACCTCCATGATCATATCATAGACATTTATCTTCTTGTCACGATGATCTTTAACTTCACTCTGAAACTCCTTGAACCTTTCAAACATTTCAGATTCGTGTTTCATTAAGTAAATATCCCCATATTTACTCAAATCATCAGTGAAGGTAAAGAAAAACAACGATATCCACTGTGTGTTTCAACACTCATTGGACCACATACATCAACATGTATTAATTCCAATAAGCCACTTGCCCGCTCCATCAAATTGGATGACGGGGTCTCAGTCATCTTGCCCAAGAGGCATGGCTCGCATGTCTCAACCGATTCGAAATCGAGTGAGTCAAAAAAACATCCATCATCATGGAGGTTCTTCATGCGATTTATACCAATATGACATTACGTGGCAGTGCCACAAGCATGTGGTACTATCATTATTAACTTTGTATCTTTTGGTACCAATGTTATGAATATGTGTACTACTACGATCATGATTCGATAAACCATTTCGAGTGGGTGCATGACCATTGAAGGCATTATCCATGTAAACAGAATAACCATTATTCTCTAACTTATATGAATAACCGTATCGCACTAATCATGATCTAATCACGTTTATGCTCAACGCAAACACCAAATAACATTTATTTAGGTTTATCACAAATCCTGAAGGTAGAGAGAGCGTGCGATGGTGATCACATCAATCTTGGAAATACTTCCAACACACATCGTCACCTTTCACCTAGCTAGTCTCCATTTACTCCGTAGCTTTTATTTCGAGTTGCTAACACTTAGCAACCGAACCGGTATCTAATACCCAGGTGCTACTAGGAGTACCAGCAAGGTACACATCACTAACACGTATATCAAATATACTTCCATTGACATTACCAGCCTTCTTATCTACCAATCATCTAGGGTTTTTCCGCTTCAGCGAACATTCTCCTCATAACAGAAGCACTTAGTCTTGGGTTCGGGCTCAACCTTGGGTTTCTTCACTAGAGCAACAACTGGCTTGCCATTCCTGAAGTTTTTCCCTTCTTGCCCTTGCCCCTTTTGAAACTAGTGGTTTTCACTTAACCATCAACACTTGATGCTCCTTATTGATTTCTACCTTCGTGGTGTCAAACATCACGAACAACTCAGGGATCATCTTATCCATCCCTGGCATGTTATAGTTCATCACGAAGCTCTAGTAGCTTGGTGGCAGTGACTTGGAGAACTGCATTAATCACTATCTCATCTGGAAGATTAACTCCCACTTGATTCAAGTGATTGTAGCACCCAAACAATCTGAGAACACGCTCACCGATTAAGCTATTCTCCTTTATCTTGCAGGCAAAGAATCTTGTTGGAGGTCTCATACCTCTCAACATAGGCACGAGCTTGAGATCACAATCTCAGCTCCTAGAACATCTCATATGTTCTGTGACGTTCAAAACATTTTGAAGCCTCAATTCTAAGCCGTAATGCATGACGCACTGAACTATCACGTAGTCATCAAAAAGTGCCTGTCATATGTTCACAACATCTACAGACAACACTTGAGGGAGTGGTGCAGTTAGCGGTACATCAAAAACATAAGCTTTCTGTGCAGCAATGAGGACAATCCTCAGATCACGGACCCTGTCCGCATTATTGCTACCATCAACTTTCAACTTACTTTTCTCTAGGATTGTATCAATAAAACTGTGGAGCTACAGCGCGAGCTATCTACGACATAATTTGCAAGGACATTTTTAGACTAAGTTCATGATAATTAAGTTCACTTAATCAAATTATTAATGAACTCCCACTTAGATAGACATCTCTCTAGTCTTCCAAGTGATACATGATCCATGTCAACTAGCCCGTGTCCGATCATCACGTGAGACGGACTAGTCATCCATGGTGAACATCTCTATGTTGATCGTATCTTCTATACGACTCATGTTCGACCTTTCGGTCTTCCGTGTTCCGAGGCCATGTCTGTACATGCTAGGCTCGTCAAGTCAACCTAAGTGTTTCGCATGTGTAAATCTGGCTTACACCCGTTGTATGAGAACGTTAGAACCTATCACACCCGATCATCACGTGGTGCTTCGGAACGACGATCCTTAGCAACGGTGCACAGTTAGGGTGAACACCTTTCTTGAAATTTTATTGAGAGATCATCTTATTTACTACCGTCGTTCTATGCAAATAAGATGTAAACATGATAAACATCACATGCAATCAATATAGTGACATGATATGGCCAATATCATTTTGCTCCTATGATCTCCATCTTCGGGGCACCATGATCATCACTGTCACCGGCACGACACCATGATCTCCATCATCATGATCTCCATCATTGTGTCTTCATGAAGTTGTCTCGCCAACTATTACTTCTACTACTATGGCTAACGCTTAGCAATAAAGTAAAGTAATTACATGGCGTTTATGATTGACACGCAGGTCATACAATAAATAAGACAACTCCTATGGCTCCTGCCGGTTGTCATAATCATCGACATGCAAGTCGTGAATCCTATTACAAGAACATGATCAATTCATACATCACAATGCATCACATCACATCCTTTGGCCATATCACATCACAAGGCACATGCTGCAAAAACAAGTTAGACGTCCTCTAATTTGTAGTTGCAAGTTTTTACGTGGCTGCTATAGGTTACTAGCAAGAACGTTTCTTACCTACGTCAACACCACAACGTGATTTGCCAATTGCTATTTACCCTTCATAAGGACCCTTTTCATCGAATCCGATCCGACTAAGGTAGGAGAGACAGACACCCGCTAGCCACCTTATGCATCTAGTGCATGTCAGGCGGTGGAACCGGTCTCACGTAAGCGTACGTGTAAAGTTGGTCCGGGCCGCTTCATCCCACAATACCGCCGAATCAAGATAAGACTAGTAGCGGCAAGCAAATTAACAAACTCGACGCCCACAACTGCTTTGTGTTCTACTCGTGCATAGATTCTACGCATAGACCTAGCTCATGATGCCACTGTTGGGAGACGTAGTAGTAAATCAAAAATTTTCCTACGTTCACCAAGATCTATCTATGGAGAAACCAGCAACGAGAGGGGAGAGATTGCATCTTCATACCTTTGAAGATCGCTAAGCGGAAGCGTTACAAGAACGCGGTTGATGGAGTCGTACTCGCAGCGATTCAGATCGCGGTAGATCCGATCAAGTGCCGAACGGACGGCACCTCCGCGTTCAACACACGTGCAGCCCGGTGACGTCTCCAACACCTTGATCCAGCAAGGAGGAAGGAGAGGTTGGGGAAGGGCTCCAACAGCAGCACGACGGCGTGGTGGTGGTGGAGTAGCAAGGTATTCCGATAGGGCTTCGCCTAAGCGCTGCGGAGGAGGAAGAAGAGAGGTAGGGCTTTGCCGTGAGAGAGAGAGATCAAATCTTGTCTCAAAACATCCAAAACCTCAAGTATATATAGGAGGAGGGACGTGGAGGGCTGGCTTGGCCTCTACTCCAAAGAGGAGATGGCCGGCCGAATTAAAGGGAGAGTCCACCTCCCACAAGGGAGGTGGATCTCCTCCTTTTAAATCCTTTTTTGCCTTATCTCCTTATCTCCAGCCACATGGGCCTTTAGCAAAAGTATTTCCCAGACCAATAAGGGCTGACACACTTTATCTAACAGCCCATGAAGTCCTCTGGTCGTCACACCCCTCCCGGGGGTCCTCCGGCACCCTCCCGGCACTCCCGGTACACTACCGATGAGCCCGAAAACTTTCCGGTGACCAAAACTGGACTTCCTATATATCAATCTTTACCTCCGGACCATTCCGGAGCTCCTCGTGACGTCCGGGATCTCATCCGGGACTCCGAACAACCTTCGGTAATCACGTATACCATTTCCCTATAACCCTAGCGTCATCGAACCTTAAGTGTGTAGACCCTACGGGTTCGGGAGACACGTAGACATGACCGAGACACCTCTCCGGTCAATAACCAACAGCGGGATCTGGATACCCTTGTTGGCTCCCACGTACTCCACGATGATCTCATCGGATGAACCACGATGTCAAGGATTCAATCAATCCCGTATCCAATTCCCTTTGTCTATCGGTATGATACTTGCCCGAGATTCGATCGTCGGTATCCCTATACCTTGTTCAATCTCGTTACTGGCAAGTCTCTTTACTCGTTCCGTAATACATCATCCCGTGGCTAACTCCTTAGTCACATTGAGCTCATTATGATGATGTCTTACCGAGTGGGCCCAGAGATACCTCTCCGTCACACGGAGTGACAAATCCCAGTCTCGATTCGTGCCAACCCAACAGATACTTTCGGAGATACCCGTAGCGTACCTTTATAGCCACCCAGTTACGTTGTGACGTTTGGCACACCCAAAGCATTCCTACGGTATCCGGGAGTTGCACAATCTCATGGTCTAAGGAAACGATACTCGACATTGAAAAGCTTTAGCAAACGAACTACACGATCTTGTGCTATGCTTAGGATTGGGTCTTGTCCATCACATCATTTTCCTAATGATGTGATCCCGTTATCAATGACATCCAATGTCCATGGCCATGAAACCGTGACCATCTATTGATCAACGAGCTAGCCAACTAGAGGCTCACTAGGGACATGTTGTGGTCTATGTATTCACACATGTATTATGGTTTCCGGTTAACACAATTATAGCATGAACAATAGACAATTATCATGAACAAGGAAATACAATAATAACCATTTTATCATTGCCTCTAGGGCATATTTCCAACAACTAAGTGGGTAGAAGCTATTCCAACTAGTAGTGCTGATCACCACACCTCCATTAAAATGCTTAAAGAGGTTATCTTTCTGAGGTTTGTAGTCCCTAGATATTTAAAGACTGATGGTCTTTCACACTTTATTCATGGTGCTTTCCGTAAGATGCTTGCTAAATATGATGTTAACCATATAATTGCATCACCCTATCATCCTCAATCTAGTGGTCAGGTAGAACTTAGAAATAGAGAAATAAAATTAATATTACAAAAAACTGTCAATATGTCTCGTAAGAATTGGTCTAAGAAATTAGATGATGCACTTTGGGCCTACAGAACAACTTATAAAAATCCTATTGGTATGTCTCCATATAAAATGGTATATGGAATAGCTTGTCATTTGCCTCTAGAATTAGAACATAAAGCATTTTGGGCAATTAAAGAACTTAACTATGATTTCAAACTTTTCGGTGAAAAGAGGCTATTTGATATTAGCTCACTAGATGAATGGAGAACCCAAGCGTATGAAAATGCTAGGATATTCAAATTAAAAGTAAAAAATGGCATGAGAAAAGAATTCAAAAGCAAGAATTCAAAATTGGATACCACGTTCTTTTGTTCAACTCTCGTTTAAGGTTTTTTTGTAGGAAAACTTCTCTCCAAATGGGAAGGACCATATGTTATCAAAGAGGTCTATCGTTCTAGAGCTATCAAGATTAATAATGCCGAAGGTACTAACCCGAAGGTTGTCAATGGACAAAGAATTAAGTACTATACCTCAGGTACGCCTATTAACGTTAAAAGCAATGTTATCCAAACCATGACACCAGAGGAGCACATAAAAGAAACCTTTTGGAACACTCCAGAATTCTTAAAAATAGGAGGTACGTGATTCGGTAAGTAAACGGACTCCGAAAAATCCGCAAAAGTATTTTTTTTGTCAGTTTTGGAATATTTTAGAATTTTGTAAATAAAGAAATCATCCGGAAGGTGATCGAGGTGAGCATGATACACCAGGGCGCGCCAGGCACCCCTGGCCGCGCCCTGGTGGGTTGTGCCCACCTCGGATGCCTTCCCGACTCCATTTTCCTTCCAAATACTTGTTTCCCATGAATAAAAATTCTCTATTTATACTCCCGACTATTTTGACGACCGCATCACACAAAAATCCTCTGTTCTTGTTTCGTGCTGTTTTCCGGACAGTGCGGGAAACATGTCATCCCAAGATTCAGACGGAGAGTCATGTTGAACCTATGTTCGAGACCTGAAGATTTTTAGGGAGATTTAACCTTACCTATGGACCTCGGAGGAGGAAGAAGATGCTACCATGCAGGAAACAAAAGATGGTAGCTCTGAGGAAGAGGATGACCCATTGCCTCAACCCGGAGACATGCATGTGGAATTCAAGAAATTAAGCCTCCCTAGAAGATACAAGCCTAAGGTCCAATTTATCCCGTCTCGTTTTCTAAAGGAAAGCAAGGAGGCCTTATGCCAAAGGATATTAAAGCTTGAATTAGAGAACGACAATCTAAGGGAGGAAAACTTTATGCTTAAATATAAGTTGAAGAAGAAGGCTTCCTCTGCTCCCCCACCTTCTTCATCACCACCACCAAAGGAGACTTGAGCACACAGGTATGGGCACTCCCCTTGGCTTAAGCCCAGCGTGGGGGAGGTGCCCCCATATCATATCACCACCACTTTTATTCACCTTTACCTATTTTAGTTAGATCCTTAATTTCCCTTTGCTTTAGTTGAATAAAAATTTAGCATGATCTATTTTTGTGTGTTAGTTCTGGAGCCTATCTATATATCTAATCGAGTGAAGGTTATATAATAAAGTTAGTTTTAGTTTTTGCCTCTTTAATTTCTGCTTGCAATCAAATAAAGAAAAGAAACAAATGAAAAAAAAATCTTATGCTAATCTTATGGTGAGTAATGACATCACATAATGAAAAGTATAAGTATTAAAATTTGTTGGAGATTGACAAGCATAGAATTTGTCAATGATGCAATTCATGAAAGAATTAATAAGGGAAGAGAAGTTTTACATGCAAATACACTATCTTGGACATCTTTTATGATTGTGAGCCCCCATCAAATATTATATGCCAAAATTGTTGACGTTGAACGAGGAAGACAACGTAATGATTTATGTTTGTTCATATCCACATAGAAGTTATATTGACATAGATCCTTTAACATGTGGTGCTTGCCCAATATCTTTGCTAGCCAAAAATTCCACACTAAGTAGAGATACTACTTGTGCATCCAAAAACCCAAACCAAACTCTTTCTTTGAGTGTCCACCATACCTACCTACTGATCGAGAAAGACCCCTCAAGTAAGTTGTCATCGGTGCAATAAGGCAATAAAAATTGCTCCTAAAAGTGTTTTGGTCAATTAGTGTAAGAGAAAATTGAGCGTTATACGAATTTATGATGGTAAAGTGATAAAAGCAACGGACTGCATAATAAAGGTTGCTGACATAGGGGTCAATATAGCATGACTTTGTTTTACATTAAGGGATTGGGCATACAAATCAATAAGCGCATGCTAACCTCTTCTTCCCTCCGCGAAGGGCCTATCTTTTACTTTTATGCACTTACTTTTATGAAAGAGTGAAAATATTCTTACCTATTCCCTTTTTACCTTTTCCTTTTGCAAGCATCATGTGGTGAGGAAAGATCTAGGCACATATATCCAGTTGGATATGGGTGAGCATGAGTTATTATTGTTGACATCACCTTTGAGGTGAGTGAGTTGGGAGGCGAAACTATAAGCCCCTATCTTCCTACGTGTCCGGTTGAAATTTTTTGTTCATGGGTATGTCGTGAGTGAGAAAACATACAAGACTAAATGATAGTTGAGTATGTGGACTTGCCAAAAAGCTCTGACATGAAAACCTTCATGAAAATATGATGAATTGTAGTTGCAAAGTTGACTGAGAACATAGTTTGTTGGTTTCCAATAAGGTTTATGCTTCATACTTATATGTTGTGATGAATTCTTACTTGTTCCTGAGAATCCTTATGATAAAAATGTATTGAAATAAGTTCTTATATTAGAGTTTCTTGCCTTTATGTTAATAAGCATGATGCTTCTACGTTCGTATTTTGCTTTTATCGACACCTCTCTCAAACCATGTGGACATGCTTTTCAATTTCGGCTTTCGCTTGAGGACAAGCGAGTTTGATACGTCCTTTTGCCCCATGATTTCCTAATGTTATTTACTTTGTTTTGTTGAATAATAATGCTTTGGGTAGTGATTCTAATGCCTTTTCTCTCATAATTGGCAGGGTTTACACAAAGAGGGAGAATACTGGTAGCTGGAATTCTCGACCCAAGAAAAGCACGTCAGAGATACCTATTCTGCACAACTCCAATGAAGCTGAAAATTTACGGAGATTATTTTTGCATTTAATAAAAATTACCGGAGCTGAAAACTACCAGAGGAGGGCCCCCAGGTGGGCATAACACACCAGGGCAGGCCAGGCCCCGTGGCCGCGCCATGGTGTATCGTGACCATCCTGGCCCTCTTCCGGTGCCCTTCTTCTAGTATAAATTCCCAAAAAACCTAAAAAATTCAAGGGGAGGACTTTCAGGATGAAGTGCCAACGCCTCGAGGCGGAACCTTGGTAGGAACACTTTTGCCCTCCGGCGGAGCGATTCCGCAGGGGGAACTTCCCTCCTGGAGGGGGAAATCGAAGCCATCATGATCACCAATACCCCTCTCATCTTTGGGAGGCCAATCTTCATCAACATCTTCAATATCACCATCTCCTCTGAAACCCTAGTTCATCTCTTGTGTTCAATCTTTGTACTAGAACCTTAGATTGGTACATGTGGGTTACTAGTAGTGTTGATTACCTTGCGTAGTTGATTACTATATGGTTTATTTGGTGGAAGATTATATGTTCAGATCCATTATGCTATTTAATAATCCTATGATCTTGAGCACGCATATTATTTGTGAGTAGTTACCTTTGTTCTTTAGGTCACGGGAGAAGTCATGTTGCGAGTAATCATGTGAAATTGATATGTGTTCGATATTTTGATGATATGTACGTTGTGATTCCCTTAGTGGTGTCATGTGAACGTCGACTACATGACACTTCACCATTCATGGGACTAAGGGAATGCATTCTGGAGTAGTTATTAGATGATGGGTTGCTAGAGTGATAGATGCTTAAACCCTAGTTTATGCGCTACTTTGTAAGGGGCTGATTTGGATCCACATGTTTAATGCTATGGGTAGACTTTGTCTTAATACTTCTCTCATAGTTGCGGATGCTTGTGAGTGGGTTAATCATAAGTAGGTTTTTAGTTCAAGTAAGAACAACACCTTAGCACCGGTCCACCCACATATAAAATTATCAAAGTAGCGAACACGAATCAAACCAACATGATAAAAGTGACTAGAAGAAATTCCCGTGTACCCTCAAGAACACTTTGCCTATTACTAGTGATTGTTCTGTCCTGTCCTTTGCCTCAAAAGGATTGGGCTACCTTGCTGCACCTTGTTCACCATTACCGTTACTTGCTCGTTACAAATTATCTTGCTATCAAACTATTTGTTACCTACAATTTTAGTGCTTGCAGAGAATACCTTGCTGAAAACCGCTTGTCATTTCCTTATGCTCCTCGTTGGGTTTGACAATCTTACTTATTGAAAGGACTACGATGGATCCCCTATACTTGTGGGTCATCATTGCCCAGGTATGCTATGGTGTCCTCTCGAGTGGCTGTGGCGTCTCCCTCCTCGGTTGCTGCATTCATGCCCGCACCCCCACCTCCACTGCTAGTAATAGATGGTGTACCAAGAACGCGGGGGAAGCAGTGCTGGACAGGGCCTCCTGGAGGGAGCGTGACCAAGTTCTTTAAGGTCTGGCCTACATCTCCCCCAAGCACGTTATCTTTCCTGATTTTCCCGATGAACATTTTTGTGAGGTAGCAGTAGACTCTGATTTTGTGCTCGGTTCTTCCTCTGGTTCTCCCTCTCGCCTTCTCTCGGTTGCGCGAGCACACAAATTGGCTCAAGTTCCTCTAGTGAGTGCTAGGAAGCAGGCCACTTCAATGGGCCCTTCCTCGGTAATGTCCGAGGGGAACGTGGATGGAACATTGGAGGTGGTGTCGTCCACATATGGGAGGCCGCGACAAAGGAGGGTGGGTGCCCCCGTTGCCCCGTCCCGTAGTAGTCTTCGTATTAAAAATCGTTCTTTTAAATGAGGGCTCTAATTTGGAATATGCGGGGTTTCGAGGCTTGGGGGCGCCTTAACCTTATTAGAGATTATATATGCTCTAATCACATCAACTTGATCTTCTTACAAGCCATTAAGGCCTCTTTATCCCACCTAGAGCTAGCTTCTATTGCTGGGGATGTTGTTTTGTCTGAAAGTGGCTTCCGACCATTGGCCAGTATAGGGGGATCTTGTTGGGTGCCAGGCAGGTTGTTTTTGATTTTGTTTCCTTTGACTCGTGCTCGTTCTTTGCCAACATGGTACTTCACCATCATACTCTTGACAAGAATTGGGAATTCATTGGGGTCTATGTTCTTGCCAATCGCTCTCTTTCTCCTGCTTTCCTGTTGGAGCTGGTTGGCAAACTAGGTCTGTGACTGTTGCCTTCTTACTCGTGGTGATTTTAATCTTCTCAAGTTCCCCCGGGACAAAAATAATAGGAACTTCTCTTGGTCTAGGGCTGAGAGCTTCAATGATTTCCTGTCCAGCTTTTCTCTCCGGGAGTTGCATAGATCTAGGGCAGGTTTCACCTGATCCAATCATCAGCCTGACCCTATTAGGTCTATGTTGGACAGTGTTTTTGCCTCGTCGGATTGGGGTGCCCTGTTTCCCTGTCCGTCTCTCTTGGCGAAATCATCCATTGGTAGCAACCACACCTCTCTTCTCCTAGACTATGGATTATATTTGCCGCTGTCGATGTACTAAGGATCGGGTCTATTAGTACCCCTTACTGGTGCATGGCAGTTGTAGCCACACCCGCGGCAAGGCCCGCTGGAGGACTACTGGAAGCGAGCGCGAAGGCGTCAAAGGAACACTCAATTCAACAAACACAAGACCGAAGGCCAGGGGCTAGAACCCCGACAAGATCTTGCCGAGGGTGGCCTGCGGAGCCCCGGCAAGAAGGGCACTTGGCAAGGCCTCGCCACCTTGCTAGCATGAAGGCCAGGTGTTGACCCCCAGGATACCTGTCAAGGCGCTGGTTATGGAGAGGCTAAGCGGCGCAGATGGGCCGGCTCCTGTCCCGTCCTGTAGAAGGTCAGGGATGCCTGACGGGGCATTAAATGCATTTGTCCCTATGGGGACCCCGACTCGTAAGTCGTGATCACCGAATGCACGTGTACAGTGATCCCAGAGATCAATGCTCACTAAACACACAGAAGTTGAATAACAAGAGTCTTACATCCACACTTAATGTCTTACACAAATAATGACCACGAAGGTCTTAGTCTTACATAGATAGAGCCACACGGGCCAAACACTTAAACTAGAACAAGCATCGGGAATCTTGGTCGAAAGCATGAACCCATGCCATCTGCCTTAACCTACAGGCATTCTGACTGGGAAGCGTCCTAGTTCGCATGTTCGTCTCCAACGAACTCTTCAACATACTCCTGTTCTTCCATGCCTGGCCAATTAAATAACCAATGGCAAGCCAATGAGTACTTTGAATGTACTCGCAAGCAACCCAAGTTGTGGAACAAGGTAATAATGATGCATGGTATAGCACTAAGTAGGTAACTTTGCGGAAAGCTAATTTTGAATGCAAATGTCATGATCAAGTAACTCGTAGCATGCATCAACAATAAGAAAGTATCCATATGATCATGATACCGATATCATCATAAGAATTGGTTGAACATCTCACGTTCACTCATCACACTAAGTCATCGAACTTAGTCCAATCCTCACACTAAGTCATCGGACTTAGCTCATGTGACCTCTTGTCACCATCACATCCATATTCACACCAAATTTCATGAAGACATTCGGACGTAGTTTAGGCAGCACCACCCAACTGTCCTTGACCGTGGACACGGCTATTCGAATAGTTTTACACTCTACAGAGGTTGCACACTTTACCCACAAGACTCGGGGAACTTCCGTGTCATCCATGACTCGCGATATGTAACATACCCGAGGTAAGCACCCGAACAATGCCTTTCCCTTAGAGATACTAAACAAAGAGTCCACTCGATTGGTACCCAGCCCTCACGATGTACATCACACGAGCCTTGGTCTAATCGTACCATCCATGAGGGGACCAACGGTGTGCCCGGTGCCTATAAGGACAGCGCATGATCGTACATACTGGTACGACCCCGTATCGAGAGTGACCACGCCACTCCCGCCACTATTAATACAGGCTCCTTGCCAGTACCCACCAAGGTAATCAACAAAGCCCCGTCCCATAAGGGGTATCGTGGTTGCGCATGTAAGGTTGGGACGGTCAAAAAATCTTAAATCTAATCCGTTTTCGAAAACACAACCTCAACTTGCTCTGGCACACCACTTCTTTCTCAAGTGGTCACCCATCTTCTCATCATCTCCCTCAGGCATTAGTAGCACCCGATGGGGTTTTCGAAAAGTCTTTGAAATCATTTCCTTTTTTCCATCACTATGCATAGTCCCGATCTCACTTGTGTAGCATCTACTAGCATCCTATCTATACCCACACGCATAACCCTCATGAGGTGGTAGGGTCATGCACGATGCAAGTGTTAAAGGAAAAGTATCGGAGGCATCCCACCGAAAGGGGAACACCACATCACATGATCAAATATGATGAAAGTAAAGTGCTATATGACATGCAATAAAAATGGCTTCTCATCATGGTCAAGGGCTGCTTGCCTGGCTCAACAAAGTCTCTTGGGTCTTCGAAGTCTTTGGGTCCAACTTCTTCATCAACCGCGCAATCTATCATCAGGAAATAAAGCGATAAAAATAAGCAATCACACAAAACAGAGCACTCAATCTACTACCAAAAATGTTAACCTACTCTGATAAATACTAAATGTCATACTAAAAATACTCTCCTAGGTTTTTGTTGTGAAAAACATTTTAGAAGTTAAATAACAGAGGGAAAAAGGTGCCTCAATATAGGTTTTAAAATAAAACAATAATAAAAACATTTTCAAACAATTTTACAAATGGCACTAATATATTCTATGGAATATTCTAAAAATTTTGGTGGAAGAAATATTTTCATATGAATTATTTTGGGTTCTGTGGGATTTTTTCAAAGTCCATAGAAAACAAAAAAAGAAAAAGAAAGAAAAAGGCCACTGGGACCTGGGCCAGAGGCGGCCAGAGGCTGGGCCGGCCCAGCTAGCCAGCCAGCCGGCCTCGCGCGTGGTTAGGTTCAAACCTGACGCGTGGGGCCCGATCGTCAGCGACACGAGGGGGAAGAGAGAGAGCGCGGGAGGGAGGAAGAGAAGCCAACAGCTGGGCCCCACCTATCGGGTCCTTCTCCCACCTCGGAATAGGGAGGGGGGAGAGCTCACCGGCGGCAAGGGGAGGTGCGGCGAGGGGATCTGGAGGCGGGAACGGGCTCGACATCGACCCGCTGGTCCTCTTGAGGTGGAAGGGTGGCCGGAGGTGGCCGGAGTCGCCGGCAGGGAGATGGCCGCGGCGGAGGAGGTTCGGGAGGGGGTTAGAGCCGGCGTTTCCTGCCTCAAAATGAGCAGGGGAGAGGAGGAAATGAGCCAGGGGTGAGCTGCGGGCTCAAAGGAGGAGAGGAGAGCACCGGAGCAGGCCTGTGTCCCGAAATCGACGGACCTCCGCCGCGGTGACGCCTCGGTCGATATCGAGCACTGGTGCTCGGGGGGCTCCAAAGGGGGCTCAGGGCAGTCTATGAAGGATGAGAGGGGGCCAGAGGAGGGGAGAGAGATGCCCAGGGGGCTTAAATAGAGGGTGGGGGCAGACCACCGTGGACCCGTGCGTCGACAAGGACGTGACGCTTGTTGGAGGGCTCGGGGAAGGGAGAGAAGGGGTCCGCGGCGTTCCTGGGCGTCGCCCACGACCAGAGGGAGAGGAGAGAGGGGCGGGGGAGCGCGCATGTGCAAGCCCCGCGGTTGGCCGGTTCGAGTGGCCGTGGCGCGTGTGGGAGGGGCCAGAGGAGGGAGAGAGAGGAGGGGCCGACAAGGGTGGCGTGGCGCGGATGCCGAGGGGGACTAGGTGGCACGAGGGGGAGGCCCGAGGCCGCCGGAGCCATGCAGTGGGCGATGGCTACAGTGCCTGTCGGCACTATAGCACGCTCCAGAGCGCGCGTTTGGCATGCCACGGCATGCCAACAGCGTCTTCTGCATGTCCGGCTATGTCTAGGGGGATCTAGGGGGTTTAACAATAGAGGGTAGGGCTTTGGATGCTGCGGGATGCCTTGGGAAAGAAGAAAAGGGGGAATGAGGTACAAAAAGATGCTGTCCAGGGGTGAAAATGGGGGTTTTACCCCACCTCCTAGTGACCTGAGGATCTGGGTTTTTTACTGGAGGTAAAAGGCATCCACAGGAGGCTGTGGTAAAATTTTGGGGCCAAGGGTAAAAGAGAAGAGGGTGAAAATGGGTTTTTTACCAAATCACCAGAAGGTGTTTGGTGTTGTTTTGGGAAAGAAGATGTTACCATCTTACTGAGATATTTACCAGGGTCAAAGGCTAGGTAGAAATGAGAGGATCCACCAAGTTTGAGCTCAAGTGGGAAAAGTTGACAATGGAAATTTGGTAAACCCTAGAATTTACCAGAATCAGATTTCTGTAGATCCAATGATGCTAGGATTTTACCCTTGAGGCACCACTTAGTGTATCATCACTATTTGGCTATCAGAGCATGCCCACAAAGTTTGAGGCCAAGGGGGAACACTTCACAATGTAAAGTTGCTCAAATTTGATTCTGGACAGGAATGATTTTGGGATGGTTTGATGAACCAAATCAACTTGGGTTGAGATGAAACTTTGCAAGATCATCACCCATGATAGTGGTGACTTGCTGGAATTTTCCTGGAATTTATTGAGAATATTTATTATAGAAATATTTCAAAAGTTTGATTTGAACAGAAAGGGTTTTGAGGGGTTTTGCCTATGATCTGATCATGCCCTTGTGTTGAAACTCACATATATGGAAAATATATGTCCACTGAGTTTCTCAAAAATTTCCCAAATATTTTCAAAGTATTTAAATAATTTTTCCCTAGGAAAAACCATTTATGTCCTTAAGAAAAAGCCTTCAAATAAAATATGAAAATAATATTTAAAATATAATATTTGGTGGTTTTGGGAAGTCATATATATAGTGGGTTTGAAATAATGCTTTTGGAAAAGAAGAATCCACCCAATTTGAGGATTTGTAGTGCAAACCTCATTTCAGGGGGGTTTGGAAACTTAATTTAAATAAATCATTTTTGGTTGAAACAAAATTTGATAAAAATGGTTTTGGGCACTATTCATATGGCATGATCATTGGGCAAGGGGTTTGGAACAAGGAAGATGAATATGAATCGGAATAGAACCTAGTAGTGCCAAATAACACAATCAACAAGCAAGCAAACAGCATAGCAAGCAAGCACAAGCACATAGAAAAAGTTTTAGTTGTCTCCAAATTTTATAAACCCAAACATAACAATGTTCTACAATCACAGGGTGTGACAGTCTCACTCCGTCAGGGTTAGGTATGATAACACTGTAGCATTGTGCACCCCGTGCGCCCACTGTACGCCACTGTTGGGATCCCTTTGATCGTATAAAAGGAGGCCCAAGGCGTTACGAGAGAGGAATTTTTGGCTCTCACATTCTATCTCACGCGCGTAGCTGCTGCTCATAGCGCTCATGTATCTAGAACCTTAAAAACACCCATAACACATCTAAGCAGGAGTAGGGTTTTACGCTCCACAACGGCCCAAACCTGGGTAAAAATCTCCCCTCGCGCCGTTCGTTTGATCTTCTCTTTGCGCATACCTTCTCCCCGCCGAACCGTGAAGGGATCCTAGCCGTCCCATAGGTGTCACGCACTGACATCTTTGGTGCGCCAGGTATGGGGAAAGGTTGTGTGAACCTGATCACACTATCTGTGCACCAGTTCCTCCATCGCCATGGCCCCCAAGAAGAAGGGTTTCACGACGGTTGACCCGTCCACGTCCTGCGTGCCCGTAGCTATTCAGACGAGCGATGGTGTGGATGCGGGTGGAGGCCTTGAGCCTCCATGACATTCTGGAGATCAAGGCCAAGCCAGCGGCGCTGTTCGCAATGACGGTGGCTATCTACGCGCCGCTGGATCTCAAGACGAAGCCGTGCGGCCTGCGGGCGGCACGGCAAACACCAGACACGGTGGGGCGCCTTCCAAGACACCTACGTTAGCACATACTCAACAGCCTTCTCAGGTTGCGTGCGACGAGCAGCGCCATGATGACGATGGTTCTCAACACCCCCATGGAAAGTCCCCTGCACATCGCCCCCGAGATGCGTGGGACCAACATGTGTGCCAAAATGCTGACAGAGGTGGCGCGTGGTCGCGGGACCGTGACAGAGCTCCTTCTAACAAAATTAGGAGTCAGAGCACCTCACATTCATCGCGCCTTCCACTGCCAACCTTGTGAGCAGAAGCATTGGCGCGGGCAAAACTGCTCCTAAACTTCCCTCCGGCGGCGGAGAAGCTTGATGAATGGAGAGTTACTATCCAGAGCCTCGTCCGCTTCGCTGACCGGGGTGGACCGCAGCGGGCAGAGCCATCACAACAGCGGTCCATCGAGTTAGCACACACTAATGGCGATGGGGCCGGAGGTGGCACGACCACGGTGCATTCTCCCCCGTGGCGAAAGCGGCGGTTGCCGATTTGGCAGATAGGCGCCGGCGGTGACGACTCCACGGCTTCGTCTGATCCGTGAACCCGCTGCGATCAACGTCAAATTCTCTAGGAGCATACCAAGGAGGACGCCCGGACCACTATCGAGCGGCGACGGAAAACGTGCCATCAATCCAATAAGCGTGTGTGGCCCACTGTAGACAAGCCTGTGCCAGGGTATCCTGTCGACCTGCCTTATGAGGTAGGTTGTCCAGCGTTTACCCGTGAGCTGCGGCAAGTCTAGTGGCCCGATTCCCGAATGTTCAAACCGGAGGTCCTGGAGAAATACGATGGTAAGACCCACCCGTCGGAGTTCTTCAGCATCTACACCATTGCGGTGTAGGCTGCCGGGGCTCGCAACGACAAGATACTCGACAACTACTTCCCGTTGGTGCTCACGCCCAATGTGAAGTCGTGGTTGATGCATATTCTGGAGAATTCCATTTTGTCCTGGGCAGACCCATGCCACGAGTTTGTTGGCGCCTTTACTGGAGGCCACCAAGCTCCTGGTCAAGCAAGCGAGTTGCATATCACCCCCAGAAGGAAGGTGAAACCTTGCGCAAGTACATTCAGAGATTCAGTCGCATACACCACAACATCCCAGACGTTCATCCTGCCACTGTTATCAGCGCGTTTCATCAGAACGTGCGTAACCACAGGATGCGCGATGAGCTGGCGATGAATAAGGTCAAGGATGTAGCCGAGATCTACGCCCTCGCTGATAGGTGTGCTCAAGCTGAAGAAGGGAGGAGACTCCCCGGCGAGGATGCCGGTGTTGGTGTCGACTACGATGAAGAAACTACCGCCCCGGCAAGGAAAGGCCGACGGCGGAACAAGAAACGCAAGGACAAGGCCGTGCTTGCCTTCAAGGAGTCTGGTAACCTTAGAGCCGCGAAGAAGACAAAGGTTGACAACCCCGGCAAGGAGGTTGCCAGGTGCGCCTCCTGTCAGACCTTGGCGGCTGTTGACAAGCTGGAGGGCTCCGACAAGCAGTATTGCAAGATCCATCGCACCAAGGGCCAAGACCTCCAAAACTGCCGACAAGTCGAGCAGCTTGCCAAGAGGCAAAAGGCTGAGTACGGAAGGAGAGATAAGGACAAGGCCCAAGAAGGTGCAGAGGGGTCCGGCAAGAAGCACGGTGGCCGAGGAGGTCGCCGCGGCAAGGCTAAGCAGCAGGAGAGGCCCGCTCGAGGCCACGACAAGGAAGATGAGGATGATGATGGCAATGAAGAGGACGATGAGTCCAGCGAGCACGAGTTTCAAAGAGCTACAAATGTCATGTGCATCAATGGAGGTGCCTTGTTGCATTCTTCTTGCTGCCAACTCAAACAGTGGGCGCACGAGATTAATGCGACAGAACCATCTGTTGAAGCCCGGAAACCTCTTAAATGGTCCCATGCGCCTATCATTTTCGACGATGAGGATCACCCTGATTGCACAACAGCGACCGGGTGTCCGCCGTTGTTGGTTTTGCCAACGATTCGAAACCTCAAAGTGACGAAAATGTTAGTTGACGGTGGGGCCGATCTGAATCTGATCTCGCCTGATGTGATCAAGAGATCACAGATTCCTGACGGGGGATCTTGAGGATACAAACACTTTTCAGGGGATCAATCCGGGAAGGACTCAACCGGAAGGCAAGATCACATTGCCGGTAATGTTTAGCAGTGACATGAACTTCAGAACAGAGAAGATTGTTTTTGACGTTGCCAAGATACCCTTGCCATACAATGGGATACTTGGACGCCTGGCGATGGCTAAGTTTATGGCGGCGTCACACTATGCTTACAATGTGTTGAAGATGCCTGGGCCGATCAACGTCATCACGATCAACTCCGACAAGAAGGAGTCACTTATCTGTGCCGACCAACTTTATCGGGAGGTAGTTGTAGCACCTACCGCCAAGCACCTACTCCTGCCGTTGAAGCTCCTGGGGGGGGGAGAAGACTGGCAAGGCCTCTGGTGCACACTCCGGCAAGCGCGCCTCTTCGGAGTGCTGCGCTCCCATCGACGATGTGCCAGAGAGCTCCACTGGCAAGAACAAGAAATCCAAGGCAGCTCCGCCAAAAACCAAGAAGGTGCCCGTCAAGGAGGATGGCACGGGGGAAACTTTCACCATAAGTTCCACCCTCGATGACAAATAGGAAAGCGCGCTCATTGCCTTCCTACGAGCGAACATCGATGTGTTTGCATGACAACCATCTAATGTCCCCAGTGTTCCCGGGGAGGTAATTGAGCACCACCTTGCTATCTGTCCCCATGTGCGGCCCATCAAGCAGAAAGTTAGGAAGCAAGCCTTGGAGCGCCAAGAATTCATTGCCGAGGAAATTAGGAAATTGGAAGCGGCAGGCTTGGTCAGGGGAGTGCTTCATCCAACATGGTTGGCCAATCCAGTTGTGCTGCGCAAGGTGAATGGAAAATGGAGGCTGTGCATTGATTATACAGATCTTAACAAAGCATGTCCAAAAGATCCTTTCCCCTTGTCGCGCATCGACCAGATTGTGGACTCCACTGCAGGCCGTGATTCGCTGTCATTCCTTGATGCTTATTCAGGATACCACCAGATCTTCATGTCCAAGGAAGATGAAGAGAAGACTGCATTTATCACCCCATGTGGTACGTATTGCTTTGTGCGTATGCCTTTTGGGTTGAAAAGTGCTGGTTTGACATTTGCGAGAGCAGTCCAGATTGGTTTTGAGCCCTAGCTACATAGAAATATGGAAGCCTATATTGATGACATAGTGGTCAAAACCAAGGACAAAGCAACGCTCATGCAGGACCTGGAAGAGACATTTGCAGATCTGCGCAAGATCAACTTGAAGGTCAATCCTGAGAAATGCGTGTTCGGTGTTCCATCCAGCAAGCTTCTCGGGTTCTTTGTATCTCAGCACGGGATCGAGGCGAACCCCGACAAGATCAAAGCAATCGACTAGATTGAAGCACCAAAATGCGTCAAGGATGTGCGCCGTCTTGCCGGCTGCGTTGCAGCTCTGAGTAGGTTCACCTCAAAGTCTGCTGAGTGCGCCCTACCCTTTTTCAAAATCTTGAAGAAGGCGGATCCAATGAAGTGGACTCCGGAAGCAGAGGCAGAGCTGCAGGATTTGAAGAGGTACCTCCCCTCTCCGCCAAGACTAGTCGCGCCTAGACCACAAGAGCCGTTGTTGCTATACTTGGCGGCAACGAATCAAGTGTATAGTGCTGCGTTGGTGGTGCAGAGAGAAGCCAACAAAGAAGCAGCTACAGAAGCAGGACCGCCAAGTGATGAACCGGTATCTTCCCCGACAAGGTCTGGTGCTGACAAGTCAGGACCTGCACAAATAAATGAAGCTACACAGAAGAAGAAAATGGTGCAGTGCCCAGTGTACTTTGTCAGCTCCCTTTTGCGAGGGGCTAGGTCAAGGTACTCTAGTGTACAAAAATTACTTTTTGGCCTCCTCATGGCCTCAAGGAAGCTGCGCCATTATTTTCAAGCACATGAAATTACCGTCGTCACTTGCTTTCCGCTGCAACAGATTTTGCGAAACCCAGACACTACCGGCATGATTGTGGAGTGGGCCTTCGAGTTGTCAAGCTTTGGCCTCAAGTTTGAAAGCACTTCAACCATCTAGAGCAGAGCTTTGGCAGAATTCATTGCAGAATGGACTCCAACGCCAGATGAAGAGATCCAAGAAACGACAATCCCCGGCAAGGAAGCAAGCCAAGAATGGGTTATGTACTTTGACTAAGCTTTCTCCTTGCAGGGAGCCGGTGCTGGCGTGCTGCTTGTCGCACCCACCGGAGAGCACCTCAAGTATGTAATTCAGATGCACTTTCCCCGGGAGAAGTTGACAAACAACACCGTACAGTATGAGGGGCTGCTTGCCGGCCTCAGAATCGCGGCAGACCTTGGGATCAAGAAACTCATTGTCAGAGGAGATTCACAACTTGTCATCAAGCAAGTCAATAAGGATTATCAGAGCCCGTTGATGGAAGCTTACGTAGATGAAGTGAGGAAGTTGGAGGAGCGCTTTGACAGTCTGCAAGTAGAGCATGTTCCTCGTGCAGAGAATAGTGTTGCCGACGAGCTGTCGAAGTGTGCTGCCCTCAAGTTACCTGTGGAACCAGGGACTTTCCTACTCCAACTGAATCAGCCATCCGTATCTCCGTCGGCGAAGCAGAACAAGAGGAGGAAGTTGAATTCTAGCCAGTACTTCCTGGTAGAGCTCAAAGAAGCTGCCGGCAAGGAAGTTACCGGGATCGACGCCAATCTTGCCGGGGGGGGGCAACAGGCTTCGGTAGGGCCTCAAGCCCTTGTCGTAGAGACAAGCGCCCCCGCGGCAGAAGACATGCCTTTAGTACTTTCCGTCGAGCCTTAGGCTCCAGCATGGGCATAACGCATAGTTAAGTTCCTTCAAACAGGACAATTCCCGGAGGAACAGGAAGAAGCAGAGAAAGTAGACCGTCAGTCTAGTATGTACCAGTTTGTGGATGATGTCCTGTATAGAAAGAGACCGAATGGTGTGAAATTGAAGTGCGTTCCCAGGAAGATGGACTGGAGCTGTTGGCAGAGATACATGGAGGCATATGTGGCTCCCACATCAAATCAAGAGCTCCATCCGGGAAGGCCTCCCGGCAAGGTTTCTTTTAGCCCATTGCTCTCTAGGATGCAACTACGCTAGTAGACAAGTGTAAAGCACACCAGTTCCATTCGAAGAAGCTACATCAACCAGCTCAAGCTCTTCAGACAATCCCTCTTTCCTGGCCATTTTCGGTCTGGGGGCGCGACATCTTGGGCCCCTTTCCCCGTGCTATCGGGGGCTTTGAGTACTTGTACGCCGCAATCGACAAGTTCACAAAGTGGCCATAAGTGGAAGCAGTGAGAAAGGTGACAGCGCAATCAGCCACCAAGTTCTTCAGAGGACTATTTTTCCGTTTTGGTGTACCAAGCAGGGTCATCATGGATAAGGGCACATAGTTCACAAGCCGCACCTTCATGCAGTATGTCCAAGACCTTGGCGGCAAGATCTGCTTTGCTTCTGCCGCTCATGCATGGAGCAACGGCCAAGCGGAAAGGGAAAATGCTAAAGTATTGCGAGGGCTTAAGACGAGAATTTTCAACAGGATACACAAGTGCGGAAGACGCTGGATTGATGAGCTGCCAACAGTTCTTTGGTCGATCAGAACAACGCCAAATCGAGCTTCTGGCCAGACTCCCTTCTCCCTGTTGTATGGGGTGGAGGCAGTTCTCCCCACAGAACTCATATACGGGTCACCTCGAGTGCTCGCTTATGATGAGCTTGAGAAAGAGCAGTTGCGCCAAGACGACGTGACATTCCTTGAGGAAGATCATCTTCGGGATGCTGTGCGAGATGCACGCTACCAGTAAGCTTTACACTGCTACCATAGCTGCAAAGTTCATGCCCAGAGTCTTGAGGAAGACGACCTGGTTCTTCGGCGCGTTCAGTCGGCCAAGAATTCAAACAAGTTGAAGCCAAAGTGGGAAGACCCTTATTGGGTAGTATGAGTCACCAGGCCTAGCGCAGTCCGCTTGGAGACCAAAGATGGCGTCCCGGTGAGCAACTCCTGGAACATCAAACATCTTCATAAGTTCTATCCATAAGGCGCAGTTGCTGCTCCCCTGGCAACCACCTTTTGTACAAGTCTTGCCGGCGGGGCATGTCATCCTTTGTACAAAGTCAGGCGCAGACCCTGTGCATAGTTGAATAAGATCAAGTGTCTTGCAACTCTTGTCGATTCCCATGTTTCTTTACATACATGTTTATCTGAGATGTTGCCTTACGCTTATTCCTGACAAGTGCTAACGAACCGCCAAGGTTCCATACCCATATTTTCTCTTCTTTCTTTTTCTCAAGGGATAAAAGATTCCCTCACGCGTGAGTTTGCCGGGGGGGGGTGAGGTGGTGTGGACACCTACGAGCGACATTTGAAGTTGGCATCTTGCGGGAAGGAGTACAACAACGAAAATATAAGTCGCAAAACCCTAAGTAAACCTTTACTATGAGGTTATCTCTATCCTTGGACGCTTTTATCTTTTATATGGAAAACCTGCACGTGAGGGAACCTTGCCATGATTGGTTGCGCCCTTGTTCTGTTTTGAGTTTGCTCAACAGTTTGAGGGGCTGCACTGAAAACATTAAGGTAACTTGTCATGATTGGTCGCTCCCTTACTCTGTTTTGAGCCTGCTCAACAGTTTAGGTGGCTGCCCTAAAAGTGTCGAGACATCTTGCCGACAACGGCATCGCCAGCAGGCTGCTAAGGATCCGCTCCTCAAAGCGCTCGCGACGGTGTTGCATATGCTGACAAGTTTTCCGATAAAGCATAGGGAATACACCATACAGAGGAAAATCAAACAAGAAGAGTAACATGCATTCATTTAATGGGAACAAAATTTACATGGGACAGTGACTTTTCCTAAGTACATCTTTATTTGACTTTTCTCCCCTAGGGGAAGATTACAAGAAGAAAAAGATAGGAAGATGCCCCGGCAGAAGCCCAGCCTGACCCCTTCTAGACCAGCACTACGCGGAGGGTAGGGCATCCAAAAGGGAGGACGAAGCCGAATTCCTCGGGGCTGCCACGGGATCCAGCTGGAAGATGAGGCAACGCTCGGGACAAGGACCCCCGACAAGGTCGCTCCGCCGGGAGGGGGAGAGGCGTGAGCTGGCAATGATGGTGCGGCCTACGACTAGTCAGAGCTCAGGTCGTCGTATTCCAACTTGACGGCTTGGAGCTCAGACTCGTTTTCATCGTCTTCACCACTGTCCTCCTCGTCACTGTCGCTCTAGGAGGAACTTCCAGCACCGCTCGAGCTCTCTTCGCAGCAGCTGAGACGGACACCCGAGCGCCCATAAATCTTGACGGAGAGCAGATTGGCCTTTGTCATATTGAAGCGGAGGACGTGCCCATCCTGGAGGCCGCGGGCGCGGGCTAAGGTATTCTAACCGCACGTGAGGAACATGACATGATGCTCCAGGTATTCGACATCCACCCATGTGGCGCCATTACAACAACCATGTGCCCACAACCGTAGGGCAGGTGGCTTGTCACCCTCCATCACCCTGGCGAAAGGGTGAGGGAGGCGCAAGTGGCTTCGAAGGGGACCATGCAGTTCGAGGACAAACTCCAGTGCCATCCCCTTAGCGTGGGTCTCTTCAAGGAGGGGGTTTGGCATCGGAGGAAGAGGTGGAACGGCGCTCCGCCTCCCCCAGCCCCAGCCTCCACGCCGACCACGGCCCCTCGCGCCCCTTCCGCCACGCACGCTCGAGCCACCCTCTCTGTGGCTGAAGTGGTGGCATGATCCTGACGGGAACTCCTCGCCAAACGGGAGGAGGACGGAGGTCGCCCTCGCCGCCCAGCCATGGCCAAGGGCGGGTACTACTCAAGACCAGGAAGGTGTAGAAGGGCGGGCTTTGGAGGTCTTTGCTCAATGAGGAAGAAAGATGGGCAAGCCTCGCCTTTGCTCCCCCCCAATTTATAGGGAGAAGCATGGGGGATGGCTCCCCTTCGCTCTAATAGTCGCCACCCATCTCCACCAATAGCGCCACCCGCGATCACGGGGCAAACAGGCAGCCGCCCCGTTCCCCCAATCCATGGCGGTGCAGTTTCTGCCACGGCCGGGACTTTAAGTCATGGGCGCCCGTTGCTGATTCCTTGATATGTATGCGATGCGCGTGGTGGAAATGGCCTGACACAGTAATTGAAATAACCGCGAACGCTCCGCGCACGCCTCCCATGTCGCGCACTTAATGCACATCATGGGGAGGCACAGTAAGCGGAATGATTGCAACTGCAGACTCTTGCCATGCGTGCCCGTGCATTGTTTGGGACTAGACCAACAACACCTCGCATCGTGTGTGGCCCAGGCCCGGGGGATCCTGTCGGTGTACTAAGGATCGGGTCTATTAGTACCCCTTACTTGTGCATGGGTAGTTGTAGCCACACCCGCGGCAAGGCCTGCCGGAGAACTACTGGAAGCGAGCACGAAGGCGTCAAAGGAACACTCAATTCAACAAACACAAGACCAAAGGCCAGGGGCTGGAAACCCCGACAAGATCTTGCCGGGGGTGGTTTGCGGAGCCCCGGCAAGAAGGGCACTTGGCAAGGCCTCGCCACCTTGCTAGCGCGAAGGCCAGGTGTCGACCCCCATGATATGTGTCAAGGCGCTGGCAATGGAGAGGCTAAGTGGTGCAGATGGGATGAGCTCCTGTCCCGTCCCGTAGAAGGTAAGGACACCTGACAGGGCATTAAATGCATTTGTCCCACTCCGTCAAGGTTAGGTATGATAACACTGTAGCACTGTGCACCCCGTGCGCGCACTGTACGCCACTGTTAGGATCCCCTTGATCGTACGAAAGGAGGCCCAAGGAATTACGAGAGAGGACTTTTTGGCTCCCACATTCTAGCTCACGCGCATAGCTGCTGCTCATAGCGCTCCTGTAGCTAGAACCTTAACAGCACCCATAATACATCTAAGCAGGAGTAGGTTTTACGCTGCACAGCGCCCTGAACCTGGGTAAAAATCTCCCCTCACGCCGTTCGTTTGATATGCTCTTTGCGCATACCTTCTCCCCGCCGAACCATGAATGGGTCCTCACGCCATAGGTGTCATGCATCGACAACCGCCCTGCGCTTGCCCTTTTAGATTTGACGTGTCTTGGCTCGTTATTGACAGGGTGCCCTAGATGATTTCTGACAAGATCTTGGATTTCTTCGCCTTGTCACACCGTTCATATAGTCCTGTTGATGACTGTCATTTCCTCTCCTCTAACTTCCGTCGATTTTTTGAAAGGGTGGAACTAGAATAGAGTTGATGACTCGCGCAAAGAAAAAGAGAGGATTCTCTCCTGTATTGAGAACTTGGAGGTGACCATGGATTCAGTGGGCCTGGACGTGGGTGACTGGGCCCATAGGTACAAATTCGAAGAAGCTCCATTGCGCATCCTCAGACAGGATGAAGCCTACTGGTAGAAGCACGACCGTCTTTCTTGGCTGCTCAAGCGTGATTCGATTATGGCCTACTCTTTTTGCTATTGCTAATGGACATCATAGAAGGTGTTCTATTTTTAGGTTGTGCGTTAACAGAGAGGTTGTGACCGATCCTGAGGTCATTAATCGACACATTTTCTGCTTCTTCTTGGATCTTCTCGCAGCTAAAGCTTAGGTCGATATTCGTATTTCCCCCCAGTCTATGGGACGAGGCTAGTAGGGTGTCGAAGGAGGACAATTCTACTCTTATTGTTCCCCTGTCTCATGATGATATAGACCCGGTGGTCTCCTCGTCCAAATCGAACTCAGCTGTTGGATTGTATGGGTTCTCCATCTCCTTTTTCATAAATTTTTGGAATGTGCTTAAATTCTTGGTTTATGCCATCATCTCTGGCTTCTATTTGGGTATGATAAGCATCTCCAGATTGAACTATGCGGTCATCTATCTTCTTCCCAAAGTTAAAGGGGACGATTCTATCAAACTCTTCAGGCCAATCGCTCTCACTAACAATATTGCCAAATTCCTCTCCAAGGGTTTTGCCATGCGCCTTTCCCCCGTTGCCCATAATGTTATTGGGCAACAACAATGGACGTTCATTAACGGACGCTTTATCCTTGATGGTTTCCTTAGCCTAAACAAAACTATTCATGATCTTAGGGTTAAAAATTTCAATGCCATTATTCTCAATTTGGATTTTGAGAAGGCTTATGACTCGGTTAGTTCGTCGTTTCTTCGTGATGTGCTGCTAGACAAGGGTTTTGATGGGGCTCATGTGCATCATATTGTGCAGCTGGTCGGCAAGGGGCGTACGGCGATTTTGGTAAATGGTTCAGTGACCAATTACTTTAAGAACGACACGGGCCCGTGTCAGGGTGACCCCATCTCCCCTCTCGTCTTCTATTTTATTGCAGATGCCTTCTCTTGTATCCTTAATCGGGCTGCAGCTACGGGTCATATTACCCCTGTGGCCTCTGGCCCGGTGCCCTCTGGTGTTACCCACTTTTAATACGCGTATGACACGATTATCCTAGTCCAAAACTCGTACCGCTGCATTGCTAACCTGAAATTTCTTTTGCTTTGTTTCTAAGAAATGTCTGGGCTTAAGGTTAATTTTGCTAAAAGTGAGGTTATTGTGCTGGGTGCACAACATGAGGAGGCCAAACGGTTGGCTTCACTTTTTAATTGCTCTTTGGGCTCTTTTTCCTTTAAATATGTAGGCCTGCATACATCCCTGTATAGGCTTGTGACTAAGGACTTTAATTTCTTGGTGACGAAAGTTGGCAATAGGGTTACACCTTGGAGAGGCCGCTACAACTCCAATGCTAGGAGGGTCTGTTTAACTAATGTGTGCCTGTCCTCCCTGCCTATGTACATCATGGGATTATACCCCCTTCCGATAGGGACTCACGTGGGTTTTGACAAGCACAAGAGTTGTTTTATTGGAACACAACGGAAAAAAGAAATATAGATTGGTCAAATGTCAGTTGATGTGCAAATCGAAAGGTGTTGGGGGTTTGGGGATCCTCAACACCGTTATTATGAACAAGTGCTCGATCACTAAATGGTGGTGGTGTATTCTTTCTTCAAACCCGGATGTTCTTTGTCTCCGTACCCTTAAGGCTAAATACTTTCCTCACTCCTCCACTCATGTGCAATCCATCTAGTGGTATCTCTCTCTCTCTCTCAGTTCTGGCGGCAATTGCTTAATGTGCGAGACGACTTCAGATTCTTGGTCAAGTTTTTGGTTGGTTATGGTTCAGGTAATTAGGTTCTGGCTTGATTGGTGGACTATGGAGGGCATGTTGGAGGTGTCCTTCCTGGTGCTTTTTTCTTCTTTTGTTGCTTCCCCCGCGGCCTCCATCGCGGAGCTCGTGGCTTGGGGTTGGGACTTCGGCTTTCGTCGGGTCCTGTCTCCTATAGGGTTGGAGGACTGACACCACCTTGCTGCTCTCGTCTCCATGCTCTCGGAGACCCAGGATGGGGTCTCTTGGCCTTAGTCTTCCTTTGGTAGATTCTCGGTTAAGTCCCATTATCGTGTTTTGTCTGGAGGCCATACTACTATGAATTTTAAGCCCATCTGGGCGGCGTGGGTGCCTCCAAAGATTAAGTTTTTCAGGTGGCTGGCTATTAGGGGTCGTTTGTCTATGACAGATCAGATTAAAAAGAGGCACGACTCGGGCTCTGAATTTTGTGCTTTGTGTGTCCAGCCCGAGGATACAACTGATATCTTGTTTTGATGCCCTTTGGCTTTGCTGTTTTGGAGCCGCCTCAGAGATTGGATGGGCGTGTCCTGGCTCCCTTCTAATTTTGAGGAGCAAAGGCCACTTGTTGCCTCTCAGATGGGTCTATCCAAGAGGCTGTTTTGGTTTGGCTTTCGGCCATGTTTTGGACCCTTTCGACTACCAGAAACAAGTTTACCATCGAACTAGTGTTCCCAAACATGGCGGTTGATGCTATTTTCAGATTTTTTATCCTTTTGCAGCAAGGGAAACATCTGATTAAGGAGGATGACAAGGCGACCGTGGATCTTCTCAACTCTCGTGTGCGCACCGTGGTGACTGCCATTTTGGGAGGAGTTTGACTTGCGGCGCCCTGATCTTCATGCTTAGCTATTGCTACGTAGGTGCTACTCCTTTGCAAGTTACTCCTCTATTCTTGTTTGGGCTGTTTTTTGACAGATCTAGATCATCATGTCGCCACAAGATTCGGATGGGGAGAGCTATGTCTCTCACTTGATCACAAACTCGAGGATCTGTGGTGATGTGGAGCCATATGAATGGCCAACTGATACGTCCATTATGGGTTGTTATTACATGTTATTGCACAATACTTATGCCTTTTCTCTCTTTATTTTACAAGGTTTACATGAAGGGGGAGAATGCCGACAGCTAGAATTAGACTGGAAAAGGAGCAAATATGAGAGACCTATTCTGCACAGCTCAAAAGTCTTGAAAATTTAAAGAGAATTATTTTGGAATATAAAAATATTGGGCGAAACAAATACCAGAGGGGACCCACGAGGAGGTCACAGGCCTGCTGGGCGCGGCCTACCCCTTGGTCACGCCATGGTGGCTTGTGGGTCCCCTGATAGGCCTCTGGCGCCCAGCTTCTTCTATAGAAGGGTTTTGACCTGGAAAAAAAATCAAGAGAGATCTTTCGGGACGAAGCGCCGTCGTCTCGAGGCGGAACTTTGGTAGAACCAATCTAGAGCTCCGGTGGAGCTGTTCTGCAGGGAAAGTTCCCTCTTGGAGGGGGAAATCAAAGCCATTGTCATCACCAACAATCCTCTCATCGAGAGGGGGTCAATCTCCATCAACATCTTCACCAGCACCATCTCCTCTCCAAACCCTAGTTCATCTCTTGTATCCGATCTTTGTCTCAACACCTCAGATTGGTACCTATGGGTTGCTAGTAGTGTTGATTACTCCTTGTAGTTGATGCTAGTTGTTTTACTTGGTGGAAGATCATATGTTAATATCCTCTATAATAATTAATACTCCTCGGATTATGAACATGAACATGCTTTGTGAGTAGTTATGTTTGTTCCCGAGGACATGGGATAAGTCTTGTTATAAGTAATCATGTGAATTTGGTATTTGTTCGATATTTTGATGAGATGTATGTTCTCTATCCTCTAGTGATGTTATGTGAACGTCGACTACATAACACTTCACCATTATTTGGGACTAGGGGAAGGCATTGGGAAGTAATAAGTAGATGATGGGTTGCTAGAGTGACATAAGCTTAAACCCTAGTTTATGCGTTGCTTCGTAAGGGGCTGATTTGGATCCATATGTTTCATGCTATGGTTAGATTTATCTTAATTCTTATTTTGTAGTTGCGGATGTTTGTGAGAGAGGTTAATCACAAGTGGGAGGTTTGTGCAAGTAAGGGCAGCACCCAAGCACCAGTCCACCCACATATCAAATTATCAAAGTAACGAACGCGAATCAAATGAGCATGATGAAAACTAGCTTGACAGAAATTCCCATGTGTCCTCGGGAGCGCTTTGCTTTATATAAGAGTTTGTCCAGGACTATCCTTTGCTACAAAAAGGATTGGGATAACTTGCTGCACCTTTGCTACACTTGTTAATTGTTATCCGTTACAAATTATCTTATCACAAAACTATCTGTTACCAATAATTTCAGTGCGTGCAGAGAATACCTTACTGAAAACCGCTTGTCATTTCCTTCTGCTCCTCGTTGGGTTCGACACTCTTACTTATCTAAAGGACTATGATATATCCCCTATACTTGTGGGTCATCAAGACTCTTTTCTAGCATTGTTGTTGGGGAGTGAAGTGCCTTTGGTAAGTGGAATCTAGTAAGAATTCTTTTTTATATAGTGTGCTGAAATTTACTGTCACTTGTTACTATGCAAAATAATCCTTTGAGGGGCTTGTTCGGGGTATCTTCACCTTGACCGGAAGCGCAAAGAGTTGCTCGTCAACCTACTGAACCTACTGAACCTACTGAAAATATTTATTATGAAATTACATCGGGTATGATAGAGAAATTGATAGCTAATCCTTATGCAGGAGATGGAACATTACATCCTGATTTACATGTAATCTATGTGAATGAACTTTGTGGATTATTTAAGCTTGCAGGTTTGCTCGAGGATGATGTCAATAAGAAGGTCTTTCCTTTATCTTTAAAGGAGAAGGCATTGACATGGTATAGTCTATGTGATGATATTGGATCATGGAACTACTACCGATTGAAATTGGAATTTCATCAGAAGTTTTATCCTATGCATCTGGTTCATTGTGATTAGAATTATATCTATAATTTTTGGCCTCGTGAAGGAGAAATAATTGTTCAAGATTGGGGGAGGCTTAAGTCAATGTTCTTTTCATGCCCCAATCATGAGCTCTCAAGAGAAATTATTATTCATAATTTTTATGCTCGGCTTTCTCATAATGATCAATCCATGCTCGATACTTCTTGTACCGGTTCCTATATGAAGAAAGATATTGACTTCAAATGGGATTTATTGGAAAGAATTAAATGCAACTCTAAAGATTGGGAACTCGACGAAGGTAAGGAGTCAGGTCTAAACCCGAAGTTTGATTGTGTTAAATCCTGTGTAGACACCGATGGTTTTCATGAATTTAGCACTAAATATGGACTTGACTTTGAGATAGTAGCTTCTTTCTGTGAATCTTTTGCTGCTCATGTTGATCTCCCTAAGGAGAAGTGGTTTAAATACCATCCTCCCATTAAAGTGAAAGTAGTTGAACCTATTAAAGTTGAAGAAGAAACTATTACTTATAATGTTGATGCTGTTATTCCTACTGCTTATATTGAGAAACCACGTGTCCCTGTTAGAATAAAGGAACGTGCTAACGCTTGAAGTGTGGTTTGTAATCGCTATGTTAGAACACCTACACCACCTGAACAAATTAAAGTTGAACCTAGTATTTCTATGGTTAAAGATCTCTTCGTTGATAATATTGATGGGCATGTTATTGATTTCTGTGATGAAGCTGCTAGAATTGCTAGACCTGATGCTAACGATAAACATAGACCTATTGTTGGCATGCTTGTTGTTTCAGTTAAAATAGGGGATCATTGTTATTATGGCCTATGCTATGTGGTTGCTAGGGTGAGTGCAATTCCCTTTACCTTACATAAAGAAATTATGAATGATATTGCACCATCTAAATTGGAAGAAATTGATGTTACCATTAAGCTTGCTAATAGAGACACTATAGCACCAGTTGGGATTATTAGAGATGTTGAAGTCTTGTGTGGGAAAATAAAATATGCTACTGATTTTCTTGTTCTTGGTTCCCCACAAGATGATTTTTGTCCCATTATGTTGGGGATATAACCCCACGGTAAGACCCGCCCAGGAGGGGCCGGGTCATACCTGGTGGATCGTTATCAAGTGGGCCGGAAGAGGAAGACTTGGCCACATGGAGGCTTACCAGATGGGCTGAGACGGAGGCCCAGAGACAGGATGTAGCATAAGACCCGGGCAGGTGAGCCGTCCGGAGATGGCTTGCCAAAGGAGGCAAGGCGGCTTAGAGACATGACCAGACACGTTGTAAGAGTCGGTTTTGGACTCGTGTAACCCAGGTCCTTGACCTCCTATATAAAGGCAAGACCCGGGGACGACTTAGACAGAAACCAATCCATCAAGATCTAGGTCAAGCGAATACGCTCCCTTGTACGCGATACTCCAATCAATATACACAAAGCTGACGTGTTTTGTCAACACATGAGGTGTAGGAGATTGGTAACCCGTCCTAGTGATGATAACGTCGGGATGAGACAGATCTTCGACGGCGGTTGAAGGACTGGGTGGCTTAGGGTCAGCCATCAGACTTTCAGGAGCTGCCATGCGGTGATCCTCTGGCTCTGAAGGTGGAGGAGTGCACTCAGGTGCATCGTTGTTAGCTTCAGAAGGTTCAGCAGGAGTGGAAGGAGCCGGCTCAGCAGTTTCTGGCTTTTGGGCAGTAGCATGAACGGTTGACCCGCCTGTCTTCCTTTGTTTTCCTTGATCCCTGGAAAGTAAAAATAGTTGTTATGTAGTGTAGGGAAATAGATAATACATGCACTGCAAGGTAAAAGGAATACTCTGGGTTTATCTTCATAGGAGGAAGCTTGGAGGTAGTTCAGTCGCCGGACGAAAGGGGTGGCTCCTACGAAATTGAGATAATAGAGTACAAGTGTGAGATGACAGTACAGGAGTATAAGGCGGATATTAAGACTTGGTAAAAAGATCACCTCAACCGGTCGTTTCCGCGGAGCCGGGGAGTTTGGTAAGCCGACCATAAAATCTTTAGAGCCGGAGCTCCGGGTCTGACGTCGCGAGTCATGCTGTTGCTTTTTCAAAGGAAATTCGGGGTCTAACTAAGCAAGAGGATGAAAAAAGGAACTTTTCGGACGAACCCTCCGCATTTTCTCTCGCGGTAAGACCTCTGAGTTGGAGGAAATGTAAGTTACCTCAGGGGCATTGGCGTGACTCATTTCCATCTCCTCTTGTGTACAAACAACGTCAGAAAGTTGCATAAAGAGACAGTTAAGGGAATCAAGTTTTCTAGCTCTGAGTCGTTTAGTGCAAGTAGTTCTTGAGACGAAGTTTTATTCTTACGGGCATGGGCATTAACCTCTTGGGATTTCTTCTTCACGGGGGGAGTGTATTTCTTCTTCCAGAAGTTAGAGTTGGCCTGTATGAAGAGCCGCCAAAAGAGTTAAAGATGCCAGGAATAAGGTTAAGACAGGAATGAGCAGTTTTGTAAAGAAGGTCTCTTCTTACACCCGGAGCTGGGTTTGCGATGCAAAAGGGTCTTAACTTGATCGTGTTGCAAGCCTCATGCGTTTCACGGAGAAGTTGTTTTACAACAAAATTGACATTTTCTTCTGTTAGAGGCGTGTGGTTGAAACAGAGAGGATCATTCTCATCGCATGTATATTCGCACATAAGCTGGTCATGCAGGCTTAGTGGTAAGACTTTCCACGAGACCCAGTAGCGGGTTAAATCGACTCCAGTTAAGCCATTCGCCAGGAGGCCTTTATCTTTGCAAAAGCTGGAGCATACTTCGCTCGCTTTGCGGCAGACATCCGGCATGGAAGTTCAGTGGAGGTACAGAGCCGGGTGGGGCGATAACCCGATAGTGGATTTTCTCCTTCTGGATAGGTGTCCTTGCAATAAAACCAAGTCCTATTCCAATCTTTGTGGTGGCTTGGCAAAAGGGCAGCCGCATAAGCTAGTTCTCTCCGTCTCTGGATGGAGACTCCGCCGAGCTCCAAGCTTGGTCCAGCCACCACTTTTGTTTGGTGGTTGACGTAGAAGAAATCACGGAAGAGGTCGACAGATGGCTCTTCTTGCAGGTAAACTTCACACAGGACTTGGAAGCTGCACATGTTGGTGACATAATTTGGGGCAATGTCTTGAGGATGAAGGTTGAAAAAGTGGAGGACGTCTCAGATTTTTTTTGACCTGGGAGGGCTGAAACCACGGAGGAGGTGATCAGCGAATACAACAACCTCCCCCTCCTTAGGGGTGGGCTTCTTTTGTGACCCAGGAACCCACCAGTGGATGACATCCTGAGCCGACAATGAGCCTATTTCTACGAACTCATGCAAGAATTGCTCGGTTATTCCAGAGCCGACCCAATCACAGGATGAAGGTGCTCGAGACATGGTGGCTGGTCATCTGTGAGAAAGCGCAAGGTATGGTGGTTTAGGAAGCAAAAAATCAAAACAGCTATGGTCAGCATGGTAGAAGAAAGCTAAGCCGCCCGTACGTTTTTCAAGACAGCCGACAAAGTAACGACGGGTTAAGTTGGCAGGATGATGCCCAGGATATTGCTAAGTGTGAAAAATAGGTTTCGCATGTTACTACTGTGGCTACAAGATCTACATGCGAGGTAAAATGAAATATAATCAAAACCTAGAATGGGTGCTGCGGAAGAACAAGCAGTCAATACACAAAAAGGAGCGAGATACAAATCTATGATGAGCGGGTATTGAGTTTGTACGTATGGCCGCGATGGATTAACAAACGTTGCGGGGTTCAAGGGACTAATTAACAGTCTACATTACGATGAACAATCTGATGAACGACGAAGCATGCTAATGGAACAACGACGAACTTGGGGGGATCCAGTGTGGGAAGATACCGATCTAACGAGGATGAAAAGAGTACCTTGCGAATGCGGTCAACGCGGGCGAGACTTTGGACAAGCTCTGGTTGATGCAGCGGCCGACGTTGAGGATGACGGTGAAGTCCGGTCAACGCGGCGGAGCTCTGGAGGAGTGAAGCGTCGAGAGGAAGAAGAAGACATGGGCGATGGAAAGAGAAAAGACCCCCTCGCGGCCCTATTTATGTGATGCGATGGCCAAAATAGTGCGCGCGGGAATCGAGGAGGCGAAATGATAATTGACCGAAGGGGACGCCTCGATTTTTGGGCCGACTGTTTAATGAGAGGATCCGTTGTGGACGTCATGGAATCTTTCGGGCATATCTGTAAGTGACATCATGGCGGGTTATGAAATTCTTTTCTTGCAGGTAACAAGGACGTAAGACTTGCCGCCAAATAAAATGGAAGATTGACATGGACAGGCTCAAATCAATCCAGGGCCTAATGTTGGGGATATAACCCCACGGTAAGACCCGCCTAGGAGGGACCGGGTCATACCTGGCGGCTCGTTATCAAGTGGGCCGAAAGAGGAAGACTTGGTTGCTAGGCGGCTTACCAGATGGGCTGAGACGGAGGCCCAGAGACAGGAGGTAGCATAAGACCCGGGCAGGTGAGCCACCCGGAGACGGCTTGCCAAAGGAGGCAAGGCGGCTTACACACATGACTAGACACATTGTAAGAGTTGGTTTGGGACTCGTGTAACCTGGGTCCTTGACCTCCTATATAAAGGCAAGACCCGGGGACGGCTTAGACATAAACCAATCCATCGAGATCTAGGTCAAGCGAATACGCTCCCTTGTAATCGATACTCCAATCAATATACACAAAGTAGGACGTAGGCTTTTACCTCTTCCCAAGGGGCCGAACCTGGGTAAACCCGTGTCTTTCATCCCGATCAACCCCTTTGAGTCCATCGCCTTAGCGATGGCCTTGAACCTAAGTCTTCGGACATCTACCGTGACAAAACCACGACACATTATATTTGGTAGGCCTTTCTTGAATACTACTAATGCCAAGATATATTGTGAGAAAGAAACTGTTATCGTGAGTTTTGGGGATGTGTCCCATGAGTTTAATTTCTCTAAATTTCATAGACAACCCCATGATAAAGAATTGCCTAGTAAGGGTGAAATTATTGGTCTTGCTTCTATTGCTTTGCCTCCTACTGATCCTTTAGAACAATATTTGCTAGACCATGAAAACGATATGCATATGAATGGAAGGAATGAAATAGATAGGATTTACTTTGATCAGAATCCTATATTGAAATAGAATTTGCCTGTTGAAATACTTGGGGATCCTCATCCACCCAAGGGTGATCCCGTGTTCGAGCTTAAGCAATTACCGGATACTCTGAAATATGCTTATCTTGATGAAAAGAAGAGATATCCTGTTATTATTAGTGCTAACCTTTCAGAGCATGAAGAAAAGAGATTATTGAAAACTCTGAAGAAGCACCGTGCTGCTATTGGATATACTGTTGATGATATTAAGGGCATTAGTCCCACTCTATGTCAGCATAAAATTAATATGGAACCTGATGCTAAACCGGTTGTTGATCACCAATGATGGTTAAATCCTAAAATGAAAGAAGTGGTAAGAAATGAAATATTAAAGCTTCTGGAGGCAGGTATAATTTATCCTATTGCTGATAGTAGATGGATTCATTCTGTTCATTGTGTCCCTAAGAAGGGAGGTATTACTGTTGTTCCCAATGATAAAAATGAATTGATCCCGCAAAGAATTGTTACAGGATATAGAATGGTAATTGATTTTAGGAAGTAAAATAAAGCTACTAGGAAAGATCATTACCCTCTGCCTTTTATTGATCAAATGCTAGAAAGACTATCTAAACACACACACTTTTGCTTTCTAGATGGTTACTCTGGTTTCTCTCAAATACCTGTGTCAAAAGAGGATCAAGAAAAGACAAATTTTACTTGCCCTTTAGGTACCTTTTCTTATAGAGGTATGCCTTTTGGTTTATGCAATGCACCTACTACCTTTCAAAGATGCATGACTGCTATGTTGTCTGACTTTTGTGGAAATATTGTTGAGGTTTTCATGGATGACTTCTCCGTTTACGAACTTCTTTTGATGATTGCTTGAGCAACCTTGATCGAGTTTTACAGAGATGTGAAGAAACTAATCTTGTCTTGAATTGGGATAAGTGCCACTTTATGGTTAATGAGGGCATTGTCTTGGGACACAAAATCTCCGAAAGAGGTATTGAGGTGGATAAAGCTAAAGTAGATCGTACTGAAAAAATGCCGTGTCCCACGGATATCAAAGGTATAAGAAGTTTCCTTGGTAATGCTGGTTTCTATAGGAGATTTACTAAAGATTTCTCTAAAATTTCTCGGCCTCTAACTAATCTCTTGCAAAAAGATGTTCCTTTGTTTTTGATGATAATTGTGTAGAAGCATTTGAAATCCTTAAGAATGCCTTGATTTCCGCTCTTGTTGTTCAACCACCTGACTGGAACCTACCCTTTGAAATTATGTGTGATGCTAGTGATTATGTCATTGGTGCTGTTCTAGGACAAAGAGTTGATAAGAAATTAAATGTTATCCATTACGCTAGTAAGACTCTAGACAGTGCTCAAAGAAACTATGCTACCATTGGAAATGAATTTTTAGCACTTGTGTTTGCTTGTGAAAAGTTTAGACCTTATATTGTTGATTCCAAAGTAACTGTTCACACTGATCATGCTGCTATTAAATATCTTATGGAAAATAAAGATGCTAAACCAAGACTTGTTAGATGGTTTCTTTTGCTACAATAATTTGATTTGCATATTATTGGTAGAAAGGGTGTTGAGAACCTTGTAGAAGATAACCTGTCTAGGTTAGAGAATGTTCTTGATGACCCACTACCTATTGATGATAGCTTTCCTGATGAACAATTAGCTATCATAAATGCTTCGTGCAATGCTCCATGGTATGTTGATTATGCTAATTACATTGTTGGTAAATTTATACCGTCTAGTTTCACATACCAACAAAAGAAAATTTTCTTCTATGATTTAAGACATTACTTTTGGGATGAACCACACCTTTACAAAGAAGGGGTAGATGGTGTTATTAGACATTGTGTACCTGAGCATGAACATGAACATACCCTACACAAGTGTCATTCCGAGGCCTACGGAGGACACCATGCTGGAGATAGAACTGCACACAAGGTATTACAATCTGGTTTTTATTGGCCTACTCTCTTCAAGGATGATCATAAGTTTGTCTTGTCTTGTGATGAATGTCAAAGAATCGGTAATATTAGTATACGTGAGGAAATGCCTATGAATTACTCACTTGTTATTGAACCATTTGATGTTTGGGGTTTTGATTATATGGGACCATTTCCAAAGTCCAACGGGTATACTCATATTCTAGTTCCCGTTGATTATGTTACTAAGTGGGTAGAACCTATTACAACTAGTAGTGTTGATCATAACACTTTTATTAAAATGCTTAAATAAGTTATTATCCCTAGATTTGGAGTCCCTAGATATTTAATGACGGATGGTGGTTCACATTTTATTCATGGTTCTTTCCGTAAATTGCTTGCTAAGTATGATGTTAATCATAGGATTGCATCTCCGTATCATCCTCAGTCTAGTGGTCAAGTATAATTGAGAAATAGAGAAATTAAATTGATCTTGAAAAAGACTATTAACAGATCTAGAAAGAATTGGTCTAAGAAACTTGATGATGCATTATGGGCTTATAGAACTACTTACAAAACCCTATGGGTATGTCTCCGTATAAAATGGTTTGTGGTAAAGATTGTCACTTACCTCTTGAACTAGAACATAAAGCTTATTGGGCAATTAAAGAGCTCAACTATGATTTCAAACTTTGTGGTGAGAAGAGTTCTTTGACATTAGCTCACTTGATGAATGGAGAACCCAGGCCTATGAGAAAGCCAAGTTGTTTAAAGAAAAGGTTAAGAGATGGCATGATAAAAGGATACAAAAGCGTGAATTCAATGTAGGTGACCATGTCTTGCTATAGAATTCTCGTTTAAGATTTTTTTGCAGTAAAACTTCTCTCTAAATGGGAAGGGCCTTACATTGTCGAGGAAGTATATCATTCCGGTGCCATGAAGATGAAAAATGCCGAGGGCACTAACTCGAAGGTGGTAAATGGGCAAAGAATCAAACATTATATCTCAGGTACTCCAATAAATGTTGAAACCAATATTATCAATACCATAACTCCGGAGGAGTACATTAGGGAGACCTACGAGAACGTTTTAGACTCCAAAAAGGAATAGGTATGTGGTAGGTAAGCAAACCAACTCCAAAACTTTTCCAATAGCAATTTTTCTCCGTTTTGGAAAATTTAAAGTAGTCAGAATAGTGCACGAGGAGGCGACAAGCCTGCAGGGCACGACCTACCCCCTTGGCCGCGCTCTTGTGGCTTGTGGACACCCTGTGCACCCTCCAGACTCCGTTTTCTTGTGGTACACTCCTTTAGGTCGGTAAAAATTCATTATATAATCTCCCAAAGGTTTTGACCACCACACCACGAAAAAAAATCCTCTGTTCTCATTTGTTGTTGTTTTCCGGACAGATTTAGATCACCGTGATGTCCCCAGGGGCTTCGAAGGACAAGTTCTTCGAGAAGGTCATCAACCCTTATCTTGTGGAGGTGTTGTGACACCCTCAAACTACTGAGATGTGCGAGGAGGGTGTTGCAGATCCGTGATGTTGAGGGGCCAAAGAAGACCGGAAGCATGGATACAAGGCTCAAAGCAATGGAGCAGCAAGTATTCAAGTTCCAAGGGATGGTGGAACATGGACTCAATGCCAATCATATGATGATCGTGGAGTTTATCCATAAGCACAAATTGGACGCCAAGGACATCGGGGAGGACATCTTCAATCGTTACGAGAAAATCGAGCATCTCCAAGCCCAGATCTATGACCTGCAAAACCAAAACTGTGAGTATGAATACAGATTTAAGAGAATGTATTTGGCTGCAGATTTGAGGATCCCGGAGACTCGTTCATCTTTTTAAGATGGTGAGCCTATGCCTTGGAAGATGGAGTACAAACTTCCAACCTCACCAACAAATCCAACATCATCACCTCCGAAGAAGGACATCTAAGTACATGGGTATGGGCACTCCCCTTGGCTTGTGCCAATATTGGGGGAGGTGCCCCGATATCGTATCACTATCACATCTTTTTACTTTTCTCGTTTTTTCTAGTTTAATCCTTTTGGTTTTATCTTGATCTAGTAGAATAAAGTTTTAGCATGATCTAGCTTTGAGTTTTGCTTTATGTTCCCCTTATGCAAGCGAGTCCGAGAGTTATATAATAAAAAGTAGTTTTGATGTGAGGGCTTTGCTTGTTTGCTATGTTCTTGAGAAAAATAAATAAGAAATAGAATAGAAGCAAAGAGTATATATGATGATCTTATGGGGAGTGATGACTTCACATATAAGAAGTATGTCGATTGAAATTTTTTGAGAGTTGACAAACATAGTGATTGGTCATTGGTGCAATTAAAAGGAAGTAATAAAGAAAGAGAGGTTCACATATAAATATATCATATTGGACATCTTTTATGACTGTGAGCACTCATTAAAATATTATATGCTAAGAATTTAATGTTGGACAAGGAAGACAACATAATGGGTTCCGAATAGAAGTTATATGGTTATAGATCCTCCAACGTGTAGTGCTTGCTTCCACCTCATACTAGCCAAAACTTCCGCACCAAGTAGAGATAGTACTTGTGCATTAGATTGAGTAAGATCCTTCAAGTAAGTTGTCATCGGTGCAAAAATCAATAAGAATTGCTCCTAAATATGTATGATCTTTTATTCTAAGGAAAAATAAGCGTTGTACGAACTTGTGATGGTAAAGAAATAAAAGCGACATACTACATAATAAAGGTTGCTATCACAAAGGGCAATACAATGCGGTGTTCCTTTGCATTAAGGGTTTGCACATCCAAAAACAAAAAGCGCATGACAACCTCTGCTTCCCTCTACGAAGGGCCTATCTATTACTTTTACTTTAGTACTTACCTTTATGCAAGAGTCATGGTGATCTTCACCACTTCATATATTTTCCCTTTATATCTTGGCAACCGTTATGTGTTGGGGAATGATCTAGACACATATATCCACTCGGATGTGGGTGATCATGAGTTATTTCTGTTGACATTACCCTTGAGGTAAATAGTTGGGTGGCAAAACACTAAGCCCCTATCTTTCTCCGTTTCCAATTGAAGCTTTCACCTCATGAGTACCGCGTGAGTGTTAGAAATTATGAAAGACTAAAAGATGATTGAGTATGTGGATTTTCCTCGCAAGCTCTTATATTGACTCTTTCCGATGTTGTGATAAATTGCAAATTGCTTCAATGAATGAGATCATAGTTTGTTGGTTCCCAATAGAGTTCTTGGTTCGTACTTTATCCTGTGAATGAATTGTTACTCTAGTATAATAAATTATATATCAATAAGTATTGCTGATCTAAATATGATCATGATGCCCTCATGTCCGTATTCTATTTTATCGACACCTCTATCTCTAAATTTGTGGACATATTTATCGATCTCGACTTTCGTTTGAGGACAAGTGACGTCTAAGCTTGGGGAAATTGATACATCCATTTTGCATCATGCTTTTATATTGATATTTATTGCATTATGGGTTGTTATTACATGTTATGGCACAATACTTATGCCTTTTCTCTCTTATTTTACAAGGTTTACATGAAGAGGGAGAATGCCGGCAGCTGGAATTACGGACTGGAAAAGGAGCAAATATGAGAGACCTATTATGCACAAATCCAAAAGTCCTGAAAAGTTATGGAGAATTATTTTGGAATATATAAAAAATATTGGGCAAAATAAATACCAGAGGGGACCCACCAGGAAGTCACAAGCTTGCTGGGCGTGGCCTACCCCCTGGTCGCGCCCTGGTGGCTTGTGGCCCCCGTGGTAGGCCTCCAGCACCCATCTTCTGCTATATGAAGGGTTTTGACCTGGAAAAATCAAGAGAGAGATTTCGGGACGAAGCGCCGCCGTCTCGAGGCGGAACTTGGGCAGAACCAATCTCGAGCTCTGGCGGAGCTGTTCTGTCGGGGAAATTTCCCTCATGGAGGGGGAAATCGAAGCCATCGTCATCACCAACAATCCTCTCATGAAGAGGGGGTCAATCTCCATCAACATATTCACTAGCACCATCTCCTCTCCAAACCCTAGTTCATCTCTTGTATCCGATCTTTGTCTCAACACCTCAGATTGGTACTTGCGGGTTGCTAGTAGTGTTTATTACTCCTTGTAGTTGATTCTAGTTGGTTTACTTGGTGGAAGATCATCTGATAAGATCCTTTATGATAATTAGTACTCCTCTGATTATTAACATGAACATGCTTTGTGAGTAGTTATGTTTGTTCCCGAGGACATGGGATAAGTCTTGTTACAAGTAATCATGTGAATTTGCTATTCGTTCGATATTTTGATGAGATGTATGTTGTCTCTCCTCTAGTGGTGTTATGTTAACGTCGACTACATAACACTTCACCATTATTTGGGACTAAGGGAAGGCATTGGGAAGTAATAAGTAGACCATGGGTTGCTAGAGTGACAGAAGCTTAAACCCTAGTTTATGCGTTGCTTCGTAAGGGGCTAATTTGGATCCATATGTTTCATGCCATGGTTAGATTTATCTTAATTCTTCTTTCATAGTTGCGATGCTTGCGAGAGAGGTTAATCATAAGTGGGACGTTTGTCCAAGTACGGGCAGCACCCAAGCACCGGTCCACCCACATATCAAATTATCAAAGTAACGAACGTGAATCAAATGAGCATGATGAAAACTATCATGACAGAAATTCCCATGTGTCCTCGGGAGTGCTCTGCTTTATATAAGAGTCTTCCAAGCCTGTCCTGTGCTACAAAAAGGATTGGTCTACCTTGCTGCACCTTTGCTACTCTTGTTACTTGTTACCCGTGATGAATTATCTTATCAGAAAACTATCTATTACTGATAATTTCACCAATGGACAAGGAAGAATGTCGGTGCACTAGTGTTTCGGGATCTCTAGTGCCCCTTACTCATGCACGGTCAGTAGTAGCCACCCTGGCAGCAAGGCCCAGCAGGGACTTGCCAGATACCAACACGGGAAAATCAAGACCACCGGCAAGGTCTTGCCGGGAGGGCTATTGAACCCCCGGGCAAAGCAAGACCTCGACAAGGCGAGGCCCCGGCAAGGCGAAGCCCCGGCAAGACCCCGCCAACACAAAAGGCAGGTGTCAATCCACCTGGATGCGTGTCGTGGCGTCAACGTTGGAGAGGGCTAAGCGGCGCCGATGGGACGGGCTCCCGTCCTGTCCCATTGACAGACAGAGATGCCTGACAGTGCATTAAATGCGCCTATCCTACTCCGTCAGTGTTAGGTATGATAGCATTGTAGCTCTGTACACCCTGTGTATACACTGTACGCCACTATTGGGATCCCCTTCGGAGTATAAAAGGAGGCCCAGGGCGATACGGTAGAGGACTTTTTGATTTTTCGACTTTTGGGACTTTCTAGCTCACGTTCATGGGGGTTGCTGATAGCACTCTTGTAGCTAGAACCCTAAGAACACACTCAATACAACCAAGCAGGAGTAGGGTTTTACGCATCCATGCGACCCGAACCTGGGTAAAGATCCCCATGTGCTATTCATCAGACCGACTCTTTGTGCGAGCCTTCCCCTCGTCGAACCGAAAGGGGTCTCTATGATCCCATAGGTGTTTGTTCCCATGACATCTTTGGCGTGCTAGGTAGGGGGCGCTAGGTCATGCGAACCCTTTCAGGTAATTAGTGCACCAGTTTCTTCACGCTCATCATCGCCATGGCCCCCAAGAAGAAGGGCCTTACAACAGTTGGCCCATCCATGTCCGCCGTCCCTGTATCTGCGCAGATAGGAGACGACGTAGACGCAGGTGGAGGAGGAGGAGGCGGAGGTTCGGAACTTCCGTGATGCTCCGGTGACCAAGGTCAAGCAAGCAGCGCCGCTCGCCGCTGAGACGCCCATGGCGGCGATGGGGACCCCTGAGCCCCCGAGTCTCAGGACGGAGCGGTACCGCCTGCGGGTGGTACGGCAAACTCCGGGGGTGGAAGGACATCTTCCAGGGCACCCACACCGGTGCCTACGCCGCGACCTTCTCAGGATGCACGTGGAGAGCCACGCCACGGTGCCCGTAGTTCTCAACATCCCCAAGGGAAAGCTCCTGCGCATCATTCCCAAGATGCACAGGACCAGCATGCTCATCAGCATGCAAGCAGGAGTGGCATGCCGACATGGGACCGCGGCGGTGATCCTTCTAACATTGTTAGGAGTCAGAGCACCTCGCGTTCCTCGTGCCATTCACTTCCGACCACGTCGGAGGAAACGATGGCACGGGTGCAGCTACTCCTCAACTTCCCTCCTGTTGCGAAGAAGGTCGACGAATGGAGAGCCACCATTCAGAGCCTCCTCATCCTCGTAGATAAGTTTAGGTCCACCGAGCCAGCTCACGCCAGTGGTGAAAGGGCTGGAGGCGGCGCGACTTCAGCACACTCTCCTCCATAGCAACATTGCCAGTCACTGACTCGATGGACCGACACTTATGATGGTTACTCGACGGCGTCATCTGACCCACGGACATGCCGCGATCAGTGTCAAGTTCTTCGAGAATGTAGCAAAGAAGACGCTCGAACTGTAATTGAGAGGCGGCGGGTAGCGCGCCTCCAGTCTGATAGGCGCGCGGGGACCACTATAGACAAGTCTGCGCCAGGGTATCCTGTCAGCCTACCTTATGAGGTGGGTTGTCCAGTGTTTACCCGTGAGCTGCAGCAAGTCTAGTGGCCCAACTCCCGCACATTCAAGGCAGAAGTCCCGGAGAAGTATGAAGGTAAGGCTCATCCGTCAGAGTTCCTGAGCATATACACCATTGCGGTGCAAGCTGCCGGGGGTCACGATGACAAGATACTCGCCAACTACTTCCCGTTGGTGCTTAAGCCCAACATCAGGTCGTGGTTGATGCACTTGCCAGAGGGGTCCATCGCCTCCTGGGCAGACTTATGCCACGAGTTTGTTGGCGCCTTTACAGGAGGTCATCAAGCTCCTGGCTAGGAAAGTGATCTACACATCATCCCTCAAAAGGAGGGCAAAACTTTATGCAAGTACATCCAAAGGTTCAGCCGTGTGTATCACAACATCCCAAATGTTCATCCTGCTACTGTTATCAGCGCGTTCCATCAGAAAATGCACAACCGCAGGATGCGGGAAGAGCTGGCGATGAATAGAATCAGTGACGTCACCGAGCTTTATGCTCTGGCAGACAAATGTGCTCGGGCTGAAGAAGGGAGAAGACTTGCCGGCTAAGACACCGTCACATGGTTCGACTCTGAATATGAAGACACCACTACCCTGGCAAAGAAGGGCTGGCGGCAGAACAAGAAGTGCAAGGGTGTCATGCCCAAGATGCGGTCCTATCCTTATTTTTGGCACGAGGGCCTCGACAGGGATAGAAGTGCATCTCGTCGTGTTGCAAGAATGGATATCATTACAAGTACATTTACAGAAGAGATGAGTATATGGAATTGGCTTACACTCGCCACAAGCTACATCAATATCACATCAATACAACAACATACTCAAACATCATACAGAAGAGCAGGGTCCGACTACGGACGAAATCAAACGATAAAATGACACCCATCCTTGCTATCCCAGGCTGCCGCCTAGAACCCATCCAAGATTGACGACGAAGAAGAAGAACTCCAAATCAAACAAGCAACGCACTCACGTTCAATCATCGCATTACCTGTACCTGCAACTGTTGTTGTAGTAATGTGTGAGCCACGGGGACACAACAATCTCATTTCCAAGGGTGTCAAGACTATTAAAGCTTAATGGGTGAGGTATGGTTAAGTGGTGAGGCTGCAGCAAGCGACTAAGCATTTGTTTGAGTGGCTAACTTACGAGTACAGAAAGTAAAATATGGTGGTCTACGCACAATGGACATGAACCAGTAATGATCACTAACTGATCCTGAACACCTACTTACATCAAACATAACCCCACCGTGTTCTCTCTCGGATAATGACTCATGATAAGAGACAGTCACGGTTACGCACACAGTTGGTGTATTTTATTAGAGTTTACTTCGAGTTTGCTAAGACCGGGTGTTAAATAAAGTATCCAAGTTTTCCACATAACCGCGGGCACGGCTTTCCAAAAGATTTAACCCTGCAGGGGTGCTCCAACTCATCCATCACAAATTAACCACACGCAGCGGGAATAACCTCGACCACGGATCTCGTGATCATCCTAGGCAATTCCAAAGGAAATCCGACACCTCGAGATAGCCTGTAGAAGATCGGAGTTCCTCACTCAAGATGTTCGAGAAAGGTAAAACAATTCCAGCAAGGCCACCCGGCGTGTCGACGATCCCAATAGGAGCCGCGTATCTCGTTCTCAGGACACGATGGATTGTCCAAACTTCCAGTAGGCCTGTCGCAGAGTTGCCCCTGGTAGCCACCGCCGGTTGACAGGTTGGACCAACACTCATGAGGAGCACTAGCCCGGGGGTTGATTAATTATCCGCGGGTGCCGGCGGGTCCCTATGCAATTTTATTAGTTATTAAGCAAATGTAGTACCAAAGTTGGGCCTTGCCAGACAAGCTTTATCCTGAAACGAAAATCAAGGGGGTCCCCATAACAACCCTGAGCATGTTAGGAGCGCTCAATTATGGAACATAACACCGGTTCACAAGTAACTAGGGCGGCAAGAGTGGAACAAAACACCGAGCAAAAGGCCAAGCCTTCCACCCTTTACCAAGTATATAAGTGCATTAAATTAAATAACAATAATATTGTGATAACAAAAGAATGTCCATGTTGTCCCATGGAAGCAATTGAACCTGCAGCTAGAAACGCTGTAAGAAGGGCTAAGCAAGCGGTAACATAGCCAAACAAAGGTTTGCTGGGAAGGTGGAGGGTTAGAGGCTTTCATGGCAATGTTGGGAGGATTGACAAACAAGTGGTAGGTAGCGAGACATAACGATAAAAGCGGGACAACTAGCATGGCAATGATAGTAGTGGTATCCAGGGAAATGTGTCATCTTGCCTCAGATCCAGCTCGGAAGAAGATCGAGTCCATGAAGAAGATGGACCAACGTAGTTGAACGGATCCTCACACTCCGAACGCTTTTCGAACTCTATCGAGAAGAAGCAATCCAGAAACAACAATCAACACAAGATACACCACAACATATGCATGATATGATGCGCAGGCTATTATGATGCATGTCCGGTTTAATATGCAAGGCATGGCATGGCAAGAACAACAAACAACTCCTACACATTAAGTGAAGCTCAATATGCAACGAGTTGCATATTGACGAAACTCCACACTCAATTATTTAGTTCACTCTCGTTGACGTACTCATCAATATTAAATGTTTTTAGACATGGCAAGAGGTGAAGCATGAACAACGTACAACATCTAGGCATATTAAATGAGGCCGGAAGCAATATATATCATTTCTGAAACAACCCCATATGCATATTATGAATTTGGTCCAGATCTTTCCTAACACAATTTTAGAGTTGTTAAACAGCAAAATAAATGTCACCATGTGATTATACACATTTTTCTAGTCAAGTTACATATATAAAACATTTGCATCGGAGCTACGGTTCAAAAGTTATTGAATAAATAATTTTAGCATGGAAATCACGCAAATCAATGCAAACAGCAAGCTTAAATATTTTAAACATGTGTGAAAGTTGGAAATTATGAATCTACACGAAATTATAGTCAAGTTTCATATATAATTTGTTTTTATTCGATGCACGGAAGTGGAGTTATTAAATGCATGAAATTCAGGGTCTAATATGCAATTTATAATCACTCGTAATTACCAAAAATCACAGGAAAGAAAATAAACGACTATGGCCAAATCTGCTCTCGGGCCGAACATGACATGGCCGCAAGATAGTAAAATCTCGCACGGGGCAGAGCATAGGGCAACAGGAGCGGGGCTGGGCTGGGGTCTCACCTCATGGGCCTCAGGACCGTCGGTAGGGGAGGCAGAGGCGATACTGGGCCGGCCTTGGCGTTGGTCAACGGGGCGAGCGGGATTGGGCACTCGGCTCCCTGCTCCTTGCAGCAGAGTCCATGGCGGCGACCGACAGCAAGGGGCGGTGCTGGTCAGCACGAGAGGGCAAAGGGCGGCTGGGATCGGGCCGGGGGCCACCGGATCCGGTGATCCCCGGCCGGATCTGGGCGGCAGCGAGGCGGCAAGGCAGCCGGTGGCTTGACGAGCTCGGGACGACCATGGCTACTTCCTGCGAACAAGAGAGAGGCCGTGGGGTGTGAGAGAGAGAAATGAAGGGAGAGAGAAGAGAGAGGAGCATGCGGCAAGGTCCGGCCTGGCTCCGGTGACCGGCCGACGGGGCTCCAGCGGGAATGGACAGGGAGCTCGGGGAGGCTCGGGCTCCATGGGAGGAGCTCGGGGGAGGCCGCAGGGAGCTCGAGCGGTGGCTGCAGCGTCTCGAGCCCAGGCGGGCCTCCAGATGGGCCTGGGCAGGCCCTGGCGGCGGGAGGAGGGAGACAAGAGGCTGGGTGGCGGCTGGGGGTTGATCCGGCATGGAAATCGAGGGAAGGGCTAGGGTTTGTCCAAATTAGGAAGGGAGGCTGTTTAAATAGGCAAGGGGGCTGGGATTAGCAGAATTCGTCTGTTTTCGGACCGTTCGATCTCGATCGACGGCCCAGAAGTGGAGGGGGGCTAGGTGGGTTGCGGTGGCTGTGTAGATGGGCTAGGTGTGGATGAGAGGGAAGTGGTGGCCCGTGACACGAGGTTTTAAAACACCGAAAACGTTCGATGAATAACCGATGACCGCACTGCTACGGACTGACCGATGGGGTATCAAACGACCTTGGAATGCGACGAAATTCGGCAGGCGGTCTATCTACAATATAAAAAGACCGTACGCCAAGTTTCGGCCCAATCCAAGACTATTTTTTGCGCGCTTTAAAAACGTTTTTTAAATGATGTCGCGGGCGCGTGCATGTGTGGTTGGTCTCGAGACGGGCAACGACAAAACGAAAAGAACCGGCAGCTACTAACGGATGCAAGTTTTTGAAAAGGAGTGACAATGCTATGCAGATGATGCGAATGATCCGATGATGAATGCAACAACCAAACGAAACACAGATGGGAATGGAAATAAAAGGGGAATCTTCTGGAGTGTCGGTCCCGGGCTGTTACAATTCTCCTCCACTACACGAGGATCTCATCCCGAGATCTTGAATTAGAAGGGGAAGAGAAAGAGCAAGAGGTGAAACTCAGTTGCTTCTATAACAAACAAGTGAAACCAATGATCATTGAAGGTTTCAATGGGATGAATAATGACATGAGGAACAAGCAAGAACTTACAAGAAATTTCGGCAACACTTCGATAGGATAGAGAGGAAAAATTAGATATGATGCAAAGAAATTGAAAGAGATACACCAAACTTTGGTTGGATTAGCATCAAAACTTCATAAGACAGAAGGATCATGAAATATTTCACAGCACTCCGGTAAAATGAATAAGCAAAGAAAGAACATGATCTTAATCAAACTAGATGAGAGTTGAAAAGAGCAACACCACTATTCCTTCGAAACAAAAGAATGGAAGCTAGATCTTTGGAGAGAAGAGAACGGAGAAGAAAATACAACTTCTACCACCATTGAACTTGAAAAACATGGTTGAACGGAGTTGATAGAGAATCAACAACGAAAAGATTTAGCTTGTTATGGGCTTATGAAAAACATCTCGTAATTATGAGGTGACAACCTGCCACAACAAAAACAATTGATTGCTTGAGAGCAACAAGATATGCAAAATTTCTTTCACCAAGAGGAGGAGGAGAAAATTTGGATCTTTTCTGACACCATGATAGCAACAATCCTATGGAAATGCTTTAGGTGAAATCCAACCCAAGATAACTCCGAGAAAACAAGATGGGTTTACTTATCTTATACTTGACAACTTTCCTTCAAGACTCATCATAATCAAGAATTTAATAACACCATCTCAAAAGACAATGGAGAAGGAATTGAACTTAGACATCCAAGATAAAGAACACTTAAGCACCTCCAACAAGAATCTTGAAGAACAGTTGAAAATGAAAGAGATCTTGATGAACCACCATGAAGAACCTTCGGATGAACTCTGAAACAAAGGATGATAGAAAGAATCGAAGGATGCAAAAAGAACAAGATTGAGGCCTTGCTATGAATTAGATGAAGCTTAGCGACAAGATACTTGAGAAAAACTAGGAACTCCGGAAAAGAAAGATGACCACTTGGGATAAGGAATTTGATATCATGAACAACTCCGAAAGAAGGATTGAAATCACTTGGATGAAACAAGAATAAGAATTATGATATGCCTATCCTTCATCAAGTTAAATTGATGACAACAACGGATTTCGCACACCACTTATTCTTATTTAAAAGATTTAAGAGAGATAGATAGATCACACACTTGCACAAGTCTTCAACAAAACACCGGCAAGAATTGCAAATGAATGAGGATACTACGATTGAACGAAGATACATGGGAACGAATAGATCACGATCCACCTAATGAAAAACTTCACAAGGCACCGGAATAATTGAGATACGAATGAAGGAACAACAATTGAGAAGAATTCGAGAATGAAAGCTGAAAGCTGAGAACGAAGAAATCTTCTGAAATGATGGCCTTCGGGAGGATCGAGAAATGAGAACAAGTCTGAATGCACCGGATTGATATGGGAGAAATTTCTCATGGATGGAAACAATTTGAGATGATAACAACAAGTTGAAACCATGAATCTCTAGGAGAATGAGCAAAGATTTAGGAGAACCACTCCTTCGACTTCATTGATGAGAATGAAGACGAGAACACGACCAAGAATTATTGAGGCACTCCAGAAGAATGAATAAGGAAAGGTTGAGCCAACGACGAAAATGATTCGAAGCGATCTTCGAGAAGGCATATGACTGATGAAATCATTGTTACGTAATATTTAAGAAAGAATTTGAGGACATCTCCAGAAAGAATCGAAGAGTCAGGTAAGATCGTGGGAAAAAAACCTGTGGGTTATGGGCCCACTCAAAAGAAACCACCGTTGAAACAATTGATTAAAAGAGAGATTGCACCGGTACAAATTCAGAACTTGATGATATGAGACCGTTGAACTAATTTAAGAGGACAAGAACGAAAAGGAATGTCTTCTGAGATATCTTCAACACTCCAGATAGAACAGAGAGAGACGAATAAACAAGAGAGGCTCGGAAAGAAATTCCAACATGGAAACCATTGAACGAATGAGAAAGGATTAGATGAGCACCAAAGCTTGAATTGAATCCACCAGAGAAGAATAACAACTAGAACAAAGAATATGAGGGTAGACCCTGAAATTGAAACTCTTGAGAATATTCACAAAGAATCATCGGAAACAAGATAGAAGAGAAGCTAGCAGAAGCATTACATGAATAGAAAAGACACTTGGATGAGAATTCAATCATCGAAATAAAAGGGCGGGAGGGTGGGAAAAACAAAGAAAACTTAGGACGGATGAGACAAACTCCAGAACGAAATGAGAATTGATCTTGCAATATTGAAGAGGATAGAATTATCTTGAAGATAAGCACACCAGTAGGAAAGGAATTGATATGCTAACTTGATTGAGCACAAGAGTTAGCAATCCCATAGAAATATGATAACACTACTTCGGAAAGATTTGAGATCACCCCTTGACATCGAAGCAACTTGACTTACCATATACAAAACAAAACAAAGGATGGGGCTTATGAAACAAGCCAGAGCAAATACATACCCACTATGCACTTGTTGGAAAGATAATCCTAGGTACCTACTTGAATTTCCACCTAAGAACTTCCAAAAACTTTCTGGTTATGAAATCCAGTGTGGGGGATACAAGGAGGAAGTATCTCACACAACTAGCAAACCTACACCCCAACTGTATCCATCCTTCGATACATAACCAGAGGCTTTCGCAAGTCCATCTAACTCAGATCCTCTAAAGCACAACGATACTAACCATGGTGGTACCCCGGACGCCTCCCCAGTACTGGGTGACTCCGACCTTATCTCACCACGACAAGTATTGAAGCAATTCCGAACACCCTCCGTCCTGAGATACTAAGGAAGCTGAATGATAACGATGTGCCAAGAATTCCTTGGAGCTCAACTCCCGGGAAGAAATCAAGTCAGACAAGAGGCACCAAGACAGAACTTCGTCACATCAGTATCATATAGTTTCCAAAATACCCGCGTGATCCTAATTTTTTTTGAGCGAGAAGAGGAGTAGAATGGAATTCCTAAGTCATAATTCCTCACCAAAACATAGAAGAGGAGTAAAAAGAATCCTACTCTCCGATATAACTAGACTCAAAATAGTTTTTCTCTAGACTCGACTCGGCGAAGTTCGATCAATCAAGGGAGTTCTAGGACAGTACAGGCTCTGGTACCAACTTGTCACGCCCAAGATGCGGTCCTATCCTTATTTTTGGCACGAGGGCCTCAACAGGGATTGAAGCGCATCTCGTCGTGTTGCAAGAATGAATATCATTACAAGTACATTTATAGAAGAGATGAGTATATGGAATTGGCTTACACTCGCCACAAGCTACATCAATATCACATCAATACAACAACATACTCAAACATCATACAGAAGAGCAGGGTCTGACTATGGACAAAATCAAACGATAAAATGACACCCATCCTTGCTATCATAGGCTGTCGCCTGGAACCCATGCAAGATTGATGATGAAGAAGAAGAACTCCAAATCAAACAAGCAACACGCTCACGTTCAATCATCACATTACCTGTACCTGCAACTATTGTTGTAGTAATCTGTGAGCCATGGGGACTCAACAATCTCATTTCCAAGTGTATCAAGACTATTAAAGCTTAATGGGTGAGGTATGGTTAAGTGGTGAGGCTGCAGCAAGCGACTAAGCATTTGTTTGAGTGGCTAACTTACGAGTACAGAAAGTAAAGTATGCTGGTCTACGCATAACGGATGTGAACCAGTAATGATCACTAACTGATCCTGAACACCTGCTTACATCAAACATAACCCCACCGTTTTCTCTCTCGAATAATGACTCACGAGAAGAGACAGTCACGGTTACGCACACAGTTGGTGTATTTTATTAGAGTTTACTTCAAGTTTGGTAAGACCGGGTGTTAAACAAAGTATCCAAGTTTGCCACATAACCGTGGGCATGGCTTTCCGAAAGATTTAACCCTACAGGGGTGCTCCAACTCATCCATCACAAATTAACCGCACACAGCGGGAGTAACCTCGACCATGAATCTCGTGATCATCCTAGGCAATTCCAAAGGAAATCCGACACCTCGAGATAGCCCGAAGAAGATCAGAGTTCCTCACTCAAGACGTTCGAGAAAGGTAAAACAAGTCAAGCAAGGCCACCCGGCGTGTCGATGATCCCGATAGGAGCCACGTATCTCGTTCTCAGAACACAACGGATTGTCCAAACTTTTGATAGGCCAGTCGCAGAGTTGCCCCTGGTAGCCATCGGCGGTTGACAGGTTGGACCAACACTCATGAGGAGCACTGGCCTAGGGGTTTATTAATTATCCACGGGTGCCGGCGGGTCCCTATGCAATTTTATTAGTTATTAAGCAAATGTAGTACCAAAGTTGGGCCATGCCAGACAAGCTTTATCCTCAAACGAAAATCAAGGGGGTCCCCATAACAACCCCGAGCATGTTAGAGCGCTCAATTATGGAACATAACTCCAGTTCACAAGTAACTAGGGCGGCAAGAGTGGAACAAAACACTGAGCAAAAGGCCAAGCCTTCCACCCTTTACCAAGTGTATAAGTGCATTAAATTAAATAGCAATAATATTGTGATAACACAAGAATGTCCATATTGTCACATGGAAGCAATTGCACCTACAGCTAGAAACGCTATAAGAAGGGCTGAGCAAGCGGTAACATAGCGAAACAAAGGTTTGCTGGGAAGGTGGAGGGTTAGAGGCTTTCATGGCAATGTTGGGAGGCTTGACATAACGATAAAAGCGGGACAACTAGCATGGCAATGATAGTAGTGGTATACAGGGAAATGTGTCATCTTGCCTCAGATCCCGCTCGGAAGAAAATCGAGTCCATGAAGAAAACGGGCCAACGTAGTCGAACGAACCCTCACACTCCGAACGCTTTCGGAACTCTAGCGAGAAGAAGCAATCCGGAAATAACAATCAACACAAGATACACCACAACATATGCATGATATGATGCGCAGGCAATTATGATGCATGTCCGGTTTCATATGCAAGGCATGGCATGGCAAGAACAGGAAACAACTCCTACACATTAAATTGCATATTGACGAAACTCCACGCTCAATTATTTAGTTCACTCTCGTTTAGGTACTCATCAATATTAAATGTTGTTAGACATAGCAAGAGGTGAAGCATGAACAATCAACAACATCTAGGCATATTAAATGAGGCCGGAAGCAATATATATCATTTCCGAAACAACCCCATATGCATATTATGAATTTGGTCCAGATCTATCCTAACACAATTTTAGAGTTGTTAAACAGCAAAATAAATGTCACCATGTGATTCTACACATTTTTCTAGTCAAGTTACATATATAAAACATTTGCATCGGATCTATGGTTCAAAAGTTATTGAATAAATCATTTTAGCTTGGCAATCACGCAAATCAATGCAAACAGCAAGGTTAAACATTTTAAACATGTGTGGAAGTTGGAAATTACAAATCTACATGAAATTCTAGTCAAGTTTCATATATAATTTGTTTTAATTCGATGCACGGAAGTGGAGTTATTAAATGCATGAAATTCGGGGTCCAATCTGCAATTTATAATCACTTGTAATTAGCAAAAATCGCAGGAAAGAAAAAAACCCGACTATGGCCGAATCTAGTCTCAGGCCGAACATGACATGGGCGCAAGATAGTAAAATCTTGCACGGGGCGGAGCATAGGGCAACCGGAGTGGGGCTGGGCTGGGGTCTCACCTCATGGGCCTAAGGCCCGTTGGTAGGGGAGGCAGAGGCGATACTGGGCCGGCCTTGGCGTTAGTCAACGGGGCGAGCGGGATCGGGTGCTCGACTCCCTGCTCCTCGCAGCAGAGTCCATGGCAGTGACCGACGAAAGGGGGTGGCGCTGGCCGGCACGGGAGGGCGCAGGGCGGCCGGGATTGGGCCGGGGGCGACTGGATCCGGTGATCCCCGACCGGATCTGGGAGGCGGCGAGGCGGCAAGGCAGCCGGCGGCTTGAAGAGCTCGGGACGGCCATGGCTAGTTCCTGCAAACGAGAGAGAGGCCATGAGATGAGAGAGAAAAATGGAGGGAGAGAGAAGAGTGAGGAGCACGCGGCGAGGTCCGGCCTGGCTTCGGTGACCGGCCGACGGGGCTCCACCGAGGATGGACAGGGAGCTCGGGGAGGGTCGGGCTCCATGGGAGGAGCTCGAGGGAGGCCGCAGAGAGCTCGGGCGGCGGCTGCGGCATCTCGGGCCCAGGCGGGCCTCCAGATGGGCCTGGGCGGGCCCTGGCGGCGGGAGAAGGGAGACAGGAGGCTGGGTGGCGGCTGGGGGTTGATCCGGCACGGAAATCGAGGGAAGGGCTAGGGTTTGTCCAAATTAGGAAGGGTAGTTGTTTAAATAGGCAAGAGGGCTAGGATTAGCAGAATTCGTCTGTTTTGGGACCGTTCGATCACGATCGAACGGTCCGGAAGCGGAGGGGGGGCTAGATGGGCTGCGGTGGCTGTGTAGATGGGCTAGGTGGGGATGAGAGGGAAGTGGTGGCCCGTGACACGAGGTTTTAAAACACCAAAAACATCCGACGAATAACCGATGACCGCACTGCTACGGACTGACCGATGGGGTATCAAACGACCTCGGAATGCGACGAAATTCGGCAGGCGGTCTATCTACAATATAACAAGACCGCACGCCAAGTTTCGACCCAATCTAAGACTATTTTTCGTGCGCTTTAAAAACGGTTTTTAAGTGATGTCGCGGGCGCGTGCATGTGTGGTTGGTCTCGAGACGGGCAACGACAAAACGAAAAGAACCGGCAGCTACTAACGGATGCAAGTTTTTGAAAAGGAGTGACGATGCTATGCAGATGATGCGAATGATGTGATGATGAATGCAACAACCAAACGAAACATAGTCGGGAATGGAAATAAAAGGGGAATCTTCTGGAGCGTCAGTCCCGGGCTGTTACAAAGGGCAAGACCGTATTTGTCGTCGAGGGATCTGGCAACCCCGGTGCCGCCAAGAAGGGCAAGGTTGGTGACCCTGGCAACGATGTTGCCGGGTGCGCCTCCTGCCATGCCTTGGCGGGTGCCGGCAAGCTAGAAGACTCCGACAAGCAATATTGCAAGATTCATCGAACCAAAGGCCATGATCTCCAAGACTGCCAACAAGTTGAGTAGCTTGCCGAGATGCAGAAGACCGAGTACAAGAGGCGAGATAAGGAGAAAGGCCAGGATGGTGCCGAGGGGTCCGGCAAGAAGTGTGTCGGCCGAGGGGGTCGCCGTGGAAAACCCAAGCAACAGAAAGATTAGCCCGCTCGTGGCCGCGAGAAACAAGAGGGAGATGATGATGATGTCGAAGAGGACGATGAGTCCAGTGAGCATGAGTTTCAGAAGCCTACGGAGATGATGTGCATAGAGGGAGGTGCCTCGTCACATTCCTCTCACCGCCAACTCAAATAGTGGGCGCGCAAGGTTAACTCTGGTCAGGTGCCTGCCGTTGTTGGTTTCGCCAACAATCCGCAACCTGAAGGTGACAAAGATGTTAGTCGACAATGGGGCCAGCCTAAACCTGATCTCACCTGATGTCATCCAGAGGCTGCAAATTCCTGACGAAGGTCTCGAGCCGACATGCGCTTTCCAAGGGGTCGATTCAGGAAGAACTCAGCCGAAAGGCAAGGTCACACTGCCATTGACGTTTGGCAGCGATATCAATTTCAGAACGGAGAAGATCATTTTTGACGTCGCCAAGATCTCATTGCTGTACAACGGCATTCTTGGTCGCCCGACACTGGCCAAGTTCGTGGCAGCCACTCACTTCGCTTACAATGTGCTGAAGATGGCCGGGCCAATGAGCATCATCACCATCAACTCCGACAAGAAAAGCACACTTATCTACGCCGACCAACTCTACCGGGGTGCAGTCGCAGCACCTGCCGCCAAGGCACTTGCTCCTGCTGCTGAAGCTCCCGGGGGGAAGAAGACCGGCAAGGCCTCTGGCACACATTCCGGCAAGAGCACCTCCTCGGAGTGTTGCGCTCCTGTTGACGATGTGCCAGAGAGCTCCACCGGCAAGAGCAAAAAGTCCAGGGCTGCTCTACAAGAGACCAAGAAGGTGCCCGCCAAGGAGGACGACACAGGGGGAACTTTCACCATAAGTTCCACCCTTGACGACAAATAGGAAAGCATGCTCATTGCCTTCCTGCGGCCAAATGTCGATGTGTTTGCATGGCAACCATCTGATATCCCTGATGTTCCCAGGGAGGTGATTGATCACCACCTTGACGTCTGCCCACACGCGCAGCCCGTCAAGCAGAAGGTCCGGAAGCAAGCTTTGGAGCGGCAATAGTTTATTGCCGAAGAGATTAAGAAACTAGAGGCAGTTGGCTAGATCAGAGGAGTACTCCATCCAACATGGTTGGCCAACCCGGTTGTAGTGTGCAAGGTGAATGGAAAATGAAGGTTGTGCATTGATTTCACAGACATCAACAAAGCCTGCCCCAAAGATCATTTTCCCTTGCCGCGCATCGACCAAATTGTGGACTCCACCGCCGGGTGCGATATGTTATCTTTCCTTGATGACTATTCCGGTTACCATCAGATTTTCATGTCCAAGGAAGACGAGGAGAAGACCGCATTTATCACCCCGTGTGGTACGTATTGCTTTTTGTGTATGCCTTTCGGGTTGAAAAGTGCTGGTTCTACTTTTGCAAGAGCGGTCCAGATTGGTTTTGAGCCCCAGCTACATACAAATATGGATGCTTATATGGATGACATAGTGGTCAAAACCAAGGACAAGGTTACGCCCATATCAGACCTAGAAGAGACGTTTGCCAACGTGCGCAAGATCAACATGAAGCTCAACCCTGAGAAGTGTGTGTCCGACGTCCCATCCGGCAAGCTTCTCGGGTTCTTTGTATCTCAACGAGGAATCAAAGAAAATCCTGACAAGATCAAAGCAATTGAGAAAATTGAGGCACCAAGATGAGTCAAAGATGTGCGCCATCTTGCCAGCTATGTTGCTGCACTGAGTAGGTTCATCTCAAAATCTGCTGAGCGCGTCCTGCCCTTTTTCAAAATCTTGAAGAAGGCAGGCCCAATGAAATGGACTCCGGAAGCGGAGACAGCGCTACAGGATTTGAAGAAGTACCTCTCCTCTCCGCTAGTGCTAGTTGAGGCAAAGCCACAAGAGCCATTGCTAAACAAATCAAGTGGTGAGTGCTGCACTAGTGGATGAAAGAGAAGTTGATGAAGAAGCAGTGGAAATGGTAGGGCCGCCAAGCGACAAGCCAGGACATTCCCCGGCAGGGTCTGGTGCCGGCAAAGAAGGATAAGCGCAGTTGAATGAGGCAATTCAGAAGAAGAACATGGTGCAGTGAACAGTCTATTTTGTCAGCTCTTTGTTACAGGGGGGTAGGTCAAGATATTCTAGCGTGCAAAAATTGCTCTTCGGCCTTCTTATGGCCTCAAGGAAGCTGCGCCATTACTTTCGAGCACATGAGATCACCATCGTCACTTACTTCCCGCTACAAGGGATCTTGCGAAATCCAGAAGCTATCGGCAGGATTGTGGAGTGGGCTTTGGAACTCTCAAGCTTTGGTCTTATGTTTGAAAGCACTTCGACCATTCAGAGCAGGGCCTGGCGGAGTTCATTGCAGAATGGACCCCAACGCCCGATGAAGAGGTTCCAGAGTCAACTCTCCCCGGTAAGGAAACTGATCAAGAGTGGATCATGTATTTTGATGGTGCTTTTTGGCCACAAGGCGACGGTGCCGGAGTGCTGCTTGTCGCACCCACTGGAGAGCACCTCAGATATGTGGTTCAGATGCATTTTTTCCAGGAGAGATCAACAAACAACACTGTTGAGTACGAAGGGATGCTTGCCGGTCTTAGGATCGCGACGGACCTTGGGATCAAGAAACTTATTGTCAGGGGTGATTCTCAACTTGTCATTAGACAGGTGAACAAAGATTACCAGAGCCCATTGATGAAAGATTATGTAGATGAAGTGAGGAAGTTGGAACAATGTTTTGACGTCCTGCAAATGGAGCACGTCCCACATGCAGAAAACAACGTTGCCAATGGCCTGTCAAACTGTGCTGCCCTTAAGTTACCTGTGGAACCGGGAACTTTCGTGCTCCAACTAACTCAACCCTCCGTGACACCATCAACTAGACAAGAGAAGAGAAGGAATCTAAGTTCTGGCAAGTATTTCCCGGCAGGGCTCCCAGAAGCCGCTGACAAGAAGGTTGCCAGAGAGAACGACAGGCTTGTCGATGAGAACTGTGCTCCGGCAGGCCCCCTGACTCTTGCCGTAGAAGCACACACTCCCGCCAGGCTTGTCGGGGTGTAACAGGCTCCGACATGCCCTAGGTCCTTGCTGTTGAGATAAATGCTACCCCGGCAGAGGATATGCCTTTAGTCCTTGCTGTCGAGCCCCAGGCTCCAGCATGGACACAACACATCGTCCGTTTCCTTCAGATGGGAGAACTTCTCAGGGAACAAGAGGAGGCAGAGAAAGTAGCCTGCCGGTCTAGTATGTATCAGTTCGTGGACAACGACTTGTACAGAAAAAGGCCAAACGGTGTGAAACTCAAGTGCATTTCCCGGGAAGATGGACTGGAGTTGTTGGCAGATATACATGGAGGTATATGTGGCTCACACATTGGATCAAGAGCCCTTGCCGGAAAGGCATTCCTGCAAGGCTTCTTTTGGACCACTGCCCTCCAGGATGCAACGACATTAGTAACCAAGTGTGAAGCATGCCAGTTTCATTCAAAGAGATTACATCAACCGGCTTAAGCACTTCAAACGATCCCTCTCTCCTGGCCATTTTCGGTCTGGGGTTTGACATATTGAGACCCTTTCCCCACACTGCCGGGGGCTTTGAGTACTTGTACGTTGCAATCGACAAGTTCACAAAGTGGCTGGAAGTGGAAGCAGTGAGAAAGGTGACAACACAGTCAGCCGTCAAGTTCTTCAAGGGACTAGTGTGCCGCTTTGGTGTTCCCAACATGATCATCACTGACAACGGCACACAGTTCATGAGACGTACCTTCATGCAGTATGTCCAAGACCTTGGTAGGAAAATTTATTTTGCTCCCGTTGCCCACCCGAGGAGCAACGACCAAGCGGAGAGGGCTAATGCTGAAGTGTTGCGAGGCCTCAAGATAAGAACTTTTGATAGGCTGCACAAGTGCGGAAGGAACTGGATTGATGAGTTGCCGATGGTTCTTTGATCAATCAAAATGACACCAAATTGAGCTACCGGCCAGACACCCTTCTCCCTCGTCTATGGGGCGGAGGAAGTTCTCCCCACGCAACTCATATACGCATCACCTTGAGTGCTCTCTTATGATGAGCTCGAGCAAGAGAAGTTGCAGCAAGACGACATGATTCTCCTTGAGGAAGACCGACTTCAGGCTGCCATGAGAGATGTGCGCTACCAGCAAGCTTTGCGCCGCTACCATAGCCGCAAAGTTAATGCCAGAAGTCTTGAGGAAGGCGACCTTATTCTTCGGCAAGTTTAGTCCGCCAAGAATACCAACAAGTTGACACCAAAGTGGAAAGGCCCTTATCGGGTAGTACGAGTCACCAGGCCTGGCGCAGTCCACCTGGAGAGCGAACATGGCATCCCAGTGAGCAACTCCTGGAATATAGAACACCTTCGCAAGTTCTACCCATAGTGCACGGTTACCGAGCCTCCCGACAACCAGCTTTTGTACAAGTCTTGCTGCTGAAGCATGTAATCCTTGGTACAAAGCCAGGCTCAGACCCTGTGCGTAGTTAAATAAAGATAAGTTTTCAGCAATCCTGATCGATTCTCATGTTTACTTATGTGCATGTTTATGTGAAGTGTTGCATTGCACTTAATCCCGGCAAGGGCTAACGGACCGCCAAGGTTCCATATCCATATTTCCTGTTCTTTCATTTTCTTAAAGGACAAAAGGTCACCTCATGTGCAGATTTTCCTTGGGCGATTTCAGCTTCTGTACGGAAAACCTCATGCACGAGAACCTTGCCGCGACTGGCTGCGCCCTCACCGTGTTCGGGTCCGCTCGACAGCTTAAGTGGTCGTGCCCGCGCTCCTTGTTTCATTTCGAGTCTGCTCAACGACTCAAGTGACAGCGCTTGCGCCCTTATTCTGTTTCGAGAGAGACCCACACCTTGAACGGTTGTACCAAGGATGCCGAGATATCTTGCCGGCAGTAGCACCGCCTGCAGGCTGCTAAGGACCCCGTTCCTCAAAGCACTCGTGGTAGCACTTCACACGCCGGCAAGATTTTTTCCAAGAAAGTGTAGGGAAAGTTCCGTATACAGAAAAAGGTCTAATAAGGAAGATAATACACATTCATTCAAAATAGGGTGAAATTTACATAAGATATCGCTTTTTCCTAAGTACATCTTTATTTGACTTTCTCCCCAGGGGAGATTACAGGAAGAAAAAGATGGAAAGGAGAGGCGAGCTACAAGAACAAAAAGATGGCGAGAGGCCCCCGGTAGAAGCCCGACCTGAACCCTCTGGACCAGCATGGAGGAGCTGGACTGCCAGATGGGCAGGCAAGAACCCGGCCCCTCTAGACTAGCATTGCGCGGAGGAGAGGGTAGAGCGGGCAAAAAGGAGGGAGGACCCCAGAAGCCGAAGTCTGTGGGCCTGCCAGAAGATCCAGCTGGAAGATGAGGCAGCGCTCGGGACAAGGACCCTCGATAAGATCATCCTGCCGGGAGGGGGAGGAGCGTGACGCTGATGATGATGGTGCGGTCATCGATCAGCCAGAGCTTAGGTCATCGTATTCCGACTTCACGACCTGGAGCTCGGACTCATCGTCGCTTTCACCGACACCGTCCTCGACGTCGCTGTCGCTCGAGGATGAGCTTTTGGTGCTACTCGAGCTCTCTTCGCAGCAGCTGAGACGGACGCTGGAGCGCCCATAAATCTTGACGGAGAGCGTATTGGCCTCCGCCATTTTAAAGCGAAGGACATGCCCCCTCTGGAGCTTGTGGGCGCAGGCGAAGGTCTTCCAGCCACGCTTGAGGAAGATGACGCGGTTCGCTGGGTACTCGACGTTTACCCGCGTTGTGCCATTACAACAACCAGCCACCCATAGCCACAGGACGGGCGGCTCGTAACCCTCCATTGCCCTGGCAAAGGGGCGAGGGAGGTACAAATGGCTCCGGAGTGGACCGGCCAGCTCGAAGACGAAATCCAGTGCCGTCCCCTCGGCATGGGTCTCTTCAATAGAGAGGCCCAGTGTCAAAGAAGGGGGTGGAGCAACGCTCCGCCTACCCTGACCTCGGCCTCCATGGTGGCCGTGGCCCGTCGCGCCTCTTCCAGCGCACGAGCTCGAACCACCCTCCGCCTTCGTGGCTGAAGCGGCGGCATGATCCAAACGAGAGCTCCTCCTCGGAGCGAAGGACAGTGGTCGCCCTCGCCCCCTTTTCATGGCTAAAGGCGAGCGCTACCTAAAGATTGAGGAGACGTGAAAGGGCGAACTACGGAGGTTTGCACTCGGAAGACGAAGGGAGGATGGATGAGCACTTCCCTCACTACCCCTCGATTTATAGGGGGAAGCGAGGGGGCCAACTCTCCTCCACTCTAAAGGACGCCGCCCACCTTCTCCAATAGCGATGCCCTCGATCACGAGGCGAACAACAACCGCCCTATTGCCCCAATCCATGGTGCTATAGTTACTGCTTTTCCTAGGGACTTTAAATCATGTGCGCTCATTGCTGTCTCCCTGCTATGCATGCGATGCGCGTGGCGGAAATGACCTGATGCGGTAATTAAAAATTTGAAGGCTGCACCGCGCACGTATCCCACGTCCCACATTCAATGGGTGTCGTGGGGAAGCACAACAAGCGCAATGATCACAACTGCAAGGCCTTGCCACACGTGCCCGTACATTGATTGGGCCTAGCCCAACAGCGTCTCGCGACATGTGTGGCCCAGGACCAGGGGTTCATGTCGGTGCACTAGAGTTTTGGGCTCTCGAGTGCCCCTTACCTGTACACGGGCAATAGTAGCCACCCTGGCAGCAAGGCCTAACAGGGACTTGCCAGATACCAATAGGGGAAAATCAAGGCCACTGGCAAGGTCTTGCCAGGAGGGCTATTGAACCCCCAGGCAAAGCAAGACCCCAGCCAGACGCTGCCAGCGCATAGGACAGGTGTCAATCCACCTGGACGCGTGTCGCGGCGTCAACATTGGAGAGGGCTAAGCGACACTAATGGGACAGGCTCCCGTCCCATCCCACTGACAGACAGAGATGGCTGATGGTGCATTAAATGCGCCTATCCTACTCCGTTAGTGTTAGTTATGATAGCACTGTAGCTCCGTACACCCCGTGTACGCACTGTACGCCACTGTTGGGATCCTCTTCAGAGTATAAAAGGAGGCCCAGGGCGATACGGTAGAGGACTTTTTGATTTTTCGACTTTTGGGACTTTCTAGCTCACATGCGTGGCGACTGCTCATAGCGCTCCTTTAGCTAGAACCCTAAGAACACACTCAATACAACCAAGCAGGAGTAGGGTTTTACGCATCCGTGCGGCCCGAACCTGGGTAAAGATCCCTGCTGTTCATCAGACTGACTCTTTGTGTGAGCCTCCCCCCGCTGAATCGAAAGGGGTCTCTATGATCCCATAGGTGTTCGTTCCCACGACAAAGAAGAAGCCAAGATGATGTGGATAGAGGACTGAAGCAAGGAGGAGGAGGAAATTCGCCTGCATTAATCTCCCATACTCGGTGAAAAAGCTCCAAGAATCGCTTTACCCCTTCTTGGCATGTGCTGGAAGACACCACTCGTCTACGACACGGAATTTGAGAGTCTGGTCAAGAAGTTAAGAGGAAAGAGGTGATCGAAACCCTCAAGTGAAAGATGGAAGACAAGGCCACTACTTCATCACTACCCTCGCTCAAGAAGAAAATTTGAGTACATGGGTATGGGTGCCACCCATGGCTTGTTCAAAGCTTGGGGGAGATGCCCTGATGTTGTATCACCATTACTTTTACCATCATTACCTATCCTATAGTTTGATCCATAGTTTCCATGGTTTAGAAGAATAAAATTTTAGTATGTATTTAGTTTTGAGTGCTTATTTCGTGATCTATCTGTCTATGTAATCGTGTGTGGGAGTGATATACTAAAGCTTAGTTGCGTTTGAGTGCTTTACCCTTTGGTGCAATCATGAAAAACATAAAATAAAAGAAAAAAGGGATCATATGCTAAACCCATAAGAACTAATGACTTCACATATGAAAAGTATAATTGATAAAATTCTTTGGAAGTTAACAAACATAGTATTGGTGATTGATGCAACTGACGAAAGAATAATGAAGGGAGAGAGATCTCACATGTAAATATAACATCTTTGACGTCTCTTATGATTGTGCACCCCCATTAATTATTTCCGAACTTGAGTAAGTAGTCGAAGTTGGACAAGGAAGATAGAGTAATGGGTTATGTTTGTTTACATTCACATAGAAGTTAAATTTTCACAGATCCTCTAATATGTGGTGCTTTCCCCCATCTTTCGCTAGCCAAACTTCCGCACTAAGACCCTTAAATCCAGTTTCTTGCCATGAGAGTCCACTGTATCTACCTATGGTTTGGATAAGATCCTTCAAGTAAGTTGTCAGCAGTGCAAAAAGCAATAAAAATTGCTCATAAATATGTATGATCCTTCATTGAAAGGGAAATAAGCTTTGTACAAACTTGTGATGGCAAAGAATTAAAAGTGATATACTGCATAATAAAGGTACATATAGACTACATAATATCTTGTATTAAGAGATTACACACCCAAAAACTAAAAGTGCATGACAACCGCTAATTCCCTCTGCGAAGGGCCTATTTTTTAATGTTTTTATTTATGTTTAAGGATTTAATTTCTATGCAAGAGTCAGTTATATTCATCTCTTAGTAACTCTCTATCTAGCAAGGATCATGTGGTGGGAAAATGCTAAGCATATATATCCAGTTGAATGTAGGCAATCATAAGTTATTATTGTTGACGATATCCCTAAGATACATAAGTTGGGAGACAAAACATTAATACCCTATATTCCTCTGTGTTTGATTGCGACTGCTTGTTCCAAAAATATGATTTGAGTGCCAACAATCATGGAAGATTATATGATGGTTGAATATGTGGTATTTGAAAAACGAAAAAGCTCTTACATAGATTCTACCCGTAAAGATGATGAATTGTAATTGCTTCGATGACTAAGAATATAGTTTGTTAGTTTTCAAGAAATGTATTGCTTATACTTTTATGTTGTGAATGAATTGTTACTTTGATATGCGAAGTTTATGATAATTATTTGATGTTATAATAAAGACCATGATGCTACTATGTCTGCATTTTGTTTTATCAACTTCACTCTCTCTAAACATGTGGCCATGATTATCGAGTTCCACATTCACTTGAGGACAAGCAAGGTATAAGCTTGGGGGAGTTGATCTGTCCATTTTGCATCATGATTTCTGAATGTAATTTATAAGGGATTTCTATTTTCGTGCTCCTGGTTCCTTAGTTGTGCATAGTTTTTCCCAAGCCAACTAACTTTGCTCTCTTTTGCCCTCCCCCTTTACCACCTTCTCACAAAAGGCCAAATAGAGTGCCACTGGTCAGTCAAAACCTTTGGCCGCTACCTCCTGACTAGTGGGCCCGCTTGACATCCTGACATGTGGGGCAACATACCTCCAGCGCGATGTTTTCAAACGTGTAATGGAAGGACGGTGACATAGTTGTTAACATAAAAAGTCACTATGTGACGTTTTAAGGCAGAAATAACCAAGGTCCGACCGGGCGATAAAATGGTCGTCAACGGAATGAGCTTCTTTTAAGGTAGGTGGGTCCAACTTAATTTGGCGGTGCATCAAGTGAGATGTGGCCTCGTGCCGGACTGAACCCTCCCTGCTCCCCTCTTTGTTCTTGGCGACGACTGTGGGTGGTGGAGCTATTGTTCTCGGCTGCATCACGAATGAGGTGAGTGAATTTGAAGCCATACTCCATGTTGATTTAGATCTGACCGCACTGCCTCTATTTTTCGGCAGAAATTGGAGTCTAGATTATGTGGGGCGCGGGTGGGCTGAACAAGATGGAGCCGACGTTGACAAACAGGGGGGGGGGTTGTGCTTCAAGGGTTGCTTCCGTTGATTGGAATTCATAGAATTAGATGACCCTACAGATTTGTTCAATTAACGAATGGCCAACACTGAGATGGCAAGTTTTATTGGCATTCTAGTAGATGATAGAGATAAGGAGGAGGGAGATGAATCTAGTTTGTGTGCTAATGATAACAGAAATTCATCTAAAGATGTGAACGAACAGTTGATGGAAGATGGTGTTGATGATGCACACGATGATGATCTAGTGAATGTCCATGACAAAGAAAACCCTATTATTGTAGTGGGGTCATTGTGGCCAAACATGGCTGAATTTAGAATGTGTTTCAAGACTTGTGATATCAAGCAGGAGTTTAATGCCAAGACTAAGTGGACTGATAGAAAGAAGTTTTATGCGTTGTGCAGAGGTTTTGATGAAAACGCCAAGCTTGGCAAGTGGTACATATCTGCTAGACGCCAACCTGATGAGAGTACCACTAGGGTTAATCAAATATCACATTAACATACGTGTATTACAAGTTCATAGAGATTATTAACAATGACATCATACATTTGGGTTGCAGAAAATATTGCTCCTATTTTAGCCAAGATACCAAACACTACTGCAAAGAAACTTCTACTATACCTAGAAAATCAGTACCTCATTAAGCTGAAATATGCCACAGTATGGAAGGCAAAACAAAGGGCAATGAAATAATTATATGATGATTGGGCAGTTACCTTTAGGATGCTTCATAACTTCAAAGCAGAGGTGGATAAGAGGTTACATGGCAGTGTTGCTGAGATAGATACTGAGGTAACAGAGGATGGCAAAGTCATTTTTAACTAAATTATTTATGTCTTTAAAGCCTTGCATCGATGCCTTCAAAGCAGGGTGCCGTCCATATTTGAGCATAAGCTCTTCTTCTTTGACTATGAAGTGGAATACTCAATTGGCAGCATGCAATTCTCTAGATGGCCACAATTGGATGTTCCCAGTTGCTATTGGCTTGTTTCAGTCAGAGACAGAGGTTTCATGGACATGGTTCATGATGGAGCTGAAAAGATGCATAGGGCCAGTGTCACCTTTGGCTTTCCAAATTGATGCATGTAAGGAGCTTGAAATTCTAGTCAAGATTGTTTTCGCCATGCTGAGCAGAGGGAGTGCTTCGGTCATATGTGGATGAATTGGATCAAAGAATTCAGTCGGGAGGAATATGAGCACTTGTGGCCAGCAGAAAGATCTTACACTAATCATACACATTCATATCATCTTGGTAAAATAATGCCGGCATGTAGTGAGTTTCGTCCATGGATGAACACCTACCATTCTCTATTATGGTACATGTTAGGATTTAACATGGCCATCAGGTGTGATTATATCAACAATAACAACTTGGCAGAGTGTTTTAACAACAAGGTGAAGCCATTTGTAAACTTACCCGTGCATGACATGGTTGAACAAATAAGGATCATGATCATGTATTTGTGGGAATTGAGAAGAAGGATTGGTGGTTTTCTGGAGGGGGATAAGCTACCTGTAGTGGTACAACAGGTGGTCAACAGCAGCGGCAATGTTACACATTTTTCTGTTGAAAAATCTACAATGTGTGGTGCTAAAGTTAGAGATACCAAGACTGGGAAGCGGCATGTTGTTAACACTGAAAATGCATGACTACACTTTCCTCGAGTGAAAACATATTGGGAAACCATGTGAGCATGCCACTCTTCACTTGGACTGTGACAGCCCAAGTGCCGCCCCTACCTTTTATGGCATGTAACCTATGTGGACCCATGTGCCATGTGATGAATGAAATGCGTTTGCTCTTTTGCCATGTCTTTGTTTCATGCATCATGCATCTCATCATCATGTCATGCATATTATATTGTGGTGTGCTTCATGTGATCTTCTTGAGAGGTGTGAGTGGATCTTGAGTGAATTGTGGATGTGTGCATGTGTGGGAATCAACCTCCTCCCCTCTCTATTATTTTCAAAAGACCAAACCTAAAACCTTTTATTCCTATTATCATTCTTCAAAATAATTAGTTTGCTTTTATAAATCTATTAAAAATGTTCAAGTTGTAGTAAATAATAATTTGAGGCTATGTGTGTTGTTCTTTTGGTGTTTTGAGCCTTATGATTTTGGGGTTTTAAAATAACAGGGGCTGTTGTTTTATAATAATATTAAAAATACTTGCTTTAAAAATCCACTTGTTAATTTTATTAAATAGGTCACATTTCCTTTTAGACAAAAGTAATTTTTGTTCTTGCAAAAACCTTTTATTTTCCTCTGGTTTTTTATTGTGTGGCTGTTTTATTTAAAGGAAAACCCTGCTGGTTTTCTCTATGAGTGAGAGAGACGGAAGCTGGGTCGACTTCCTCTCCCGCGCGGCCCAGCCCAGGTAGCTGCTGCTCCATTGCGTTCTTCCGTCAGGTTCAGAGAGCAGCGAGTGTGAGCGTGCATCACCGTGTCCTTCCTCCATCGCGTTGCCGTCAGCCCAGTCCTATTTAGTTCCCCTCGGCGTGTGTGCGCCCTAGGGTTCCGCGCTTCTCTTCGCGCTGCCGCCATCTCTTCCTCCCTCTTCCTTCCCCTTCCCTCTTCTCTATCAAAGTAAGCAGAGAGGTAAGTTCAGAGAGGGCAGAACGTTGCCGTCTTCCTTGTCGTCGTCTTCGCGCCTCCGGCAACCCTCATCGCTGGTGGAGATGGTGTGGAGCACGTCGCCGTCATTCGTGTTCCATTCCCGCTGCTAGGGAGTGAGGAGCACCTCCCTGCAGCGCCGCTTCGCCGTCGCCGTCGTCCGCAAGGGAGCAAAGCTCGTCGTCGTTCTTCTTCCTCTTTGTCTCGCCGTTGTCTGCATCCCCAGGCCTCCGAGAACCCCTTGGTGAGCCGTCGTGTTCCCGCTGCCCTCTCTTCTCGCCATAGTCCTCGCGCCGCCGCCGCATAGTGCTCGCGTCGCCGCCGGTAGCCCAAGGTGTGGCCTTGAGGTCGCCTCCGTCCTCCTCGTCGCAAGACGAGCAGGGGAATGCAACCCCATAGATCACTGCTTCGATTATTGCCGTTCGCGTCGCCGGAGAGGCCGTGTAGTCACCGGAATCGTAGTCGCAGTGCCGCTGTCGCCGGAGTGTGCACATGTTCAGTTTCGTCAGTTAGACGCCGATCTGTTAGCACTAGTGGGCTCGATGCCCCTCTCCGTTGAGATCCGCAGTGTAGCGCGGTGGTAGCGGCTCGAGGAGATGACCAATAGGTCATGGGTTCGATCCCCAGCCTCCCCCTTTTGTTTTTCCTTTTATTCCATTGGTGGATCTGGTGTTTGCTGGTGTGGATCCCGTGCGGCCACAGCCAGATCTGCGTGTGGCCGTGTGTTGAGTGTGTGTGTGCCTGTGTGTGTGTGACTGTGTGGATCTGGTGTGGCGCCAGATCCAGTGCAGTGTGTGTGTGCTGTGTTGTGTTGTGTGTGTGTAGCTATGAGTGTGTGTGTGTGGTGTGTGTGACAAGTGGGACCATGCCCCACTTGTCATGCACTAGGGGGCCCTGGTGAGAATGCTAGGTGGCCCCCCTGTTAATTGTTGTTTTTCTTTTATTGTTTTTAGTATTTTAATTGTTATAATAGATATTTCCATTTCTAGTATAATTGCTAAATCTGGATATGTGCATTTTTGAACATGAGCATATTAGGTAAGTTTTCACTTATAGGAATGTTGGGAATTTTTCTATCTAGTGTTTTGTCATGATGCTCCATGTAAACATATGAGTATGATATATGATTTTGGTGTGACTTGTTTGGGCATTTGAGCAAGTTTGAAAAAATGTCATTTTGTCTCAAAGTGTCATTTTGTCATTTTGTTATAGTTAATGCATGCATGCTATGATATTTGTGCCAACATGAATATGATAGCCTTTGATGAGTAGAATGCCATGGTATTTAAAGTAGCTACTAAAATGTTGTTATTTTCAAACATGCTAAATATTTCTCAGTCTGAGAATCTGTTAATATTTTTATGCCATGAAGAGTGGATGCTACCAAGTGATATGTTGAGAATTAGCTCAAGCTCAGTGCTAGTGTTTTGAAGTAGATGTTGTCCTCTATCATCCTGTTAATTTTCATGCCATGCGGTGGTCTCTATAACCATTAGTTTCTACTGTCAACATGCTATCAGCTTAATTCAGATTCTAGAAAAACTGTTATTTTCACCAAGTCCCGAAAATCTGTTTCATCATGCCAACTTGTGAGCTTCATGCTTATTGATGTGTGCCTCCATTCCAGATTGTGTAGTTGATTAATTTGATAAGCATGCTATGTAGTTTCTGTCAATGCCTTGCTTGTGGTTGGAGACTTCCTGTAGCTCTAGTTATTGGCTGTGAAAGTTTCTTTGTTGCTGTTTTGTGGCAGATTGTTTGTTTTAGTGTCTTGTGACTTGTGGGAGCTATACTCCATGGAATTGCTTCATATTTGATTCCATTGTGGTTGATTTTTCATTGCCTAACCAGTGGCTACCTTGGAATGCCAAGGAATATCCCATGGCCTTCTTTGTCTTGTGTTTTGCCTTCGTAACTTGTTGTGAGCGTAGTGTGATAACCGTAACTCCGTTTCTTATGTTATACATATGCATTTGTATCGATTTTGCATGAAGAATCTATATTTGCCATGATCATGCATGTTTAAATAACTTAACATGAGGTTCTGTCCATAATTGTAAATAACCAAACTATTGCATGTAAAACATGACTAGTTTAGGATTGCCATGTTAAATTCTTCAAATGAATCATGCATCATCTTGTTTGTGCATTGCACCTTGGTTGGTTGTTTATTATTGCTGTTTCTCTTGGGTAGACGCGAGTGTTGAAACTGAGTACTAGGATCGAGGAGAATACCACTACGAGGACCCCGCTCTTTGTCCCTTTGAAGAACCAACAAGCAAGATGATCGTACCCGGATCCTGACACTATTTTTGCTTTGATAGATGTCTCATTCTTATCGTTACTTATGCATTACCTAACACTTGAATGTCAAGCCTCCTACATTGCCATGATAGCCTCTAACCCCTCCACATCCTAGCAAACCTTGTTTGGCGAAGTTACCGTTGCTCAGCCCCTCTTATAGCGTTCTTAGTTGCAGGTGCAGGTTGTGTCCATGTGATAACATGGATTTGGCATATCACAATATTATCTGCTATTTAATTAATGAACATTTATATTTTGGTATGGTGGAAGGCTTGGCCTTTTGCTAGGTGTTTTGTTCTGCTTTTACCACCATAGTTTCTTGTTACCGGTGTTATGTTTCCATACTTTGCGCTCCTAACATGCTCGGGGTTGTTATGGGGACCCCCTTGATTATTCGGTTGAGATTAAAACTTGTATGGCAAGACCCAACATTGGTACTATTTGCTTAACCAACTTAACAAAATTTGCATAGGGCTTTGCAACCCCGTGGATTAATCAACAACCTAGGCCAATGCTCCTCATGAGTGTTGGTCCAACCCAGAGTAGCTTATTAACGCCGCCCGGGGCAACTCGGTGATTGGCGTGGTAACCATCGCTCATCCGTCATGTCCTGAGAACGAGATATGCGGCTCTTATCAGGTTCGTCGACACATCGGGTGGTCTTGCTGGATTTGTTTTACCTTTATGGAGTGGCTTGCGTGTGGGACTCTGACTTTCTTCGGGCTATCTCGAGGTGTTGGAATTCCTTTGGAGTGGCCTTGGATGATCATGAGATTCATGGTCGAGGTTATTCCCGCGGAGTGTGGTTAATTTATGATGGACTAGTTGGAGCACCCCTGCAGGGTAAAAACTTTCGGAAAGTCGTGCCCGCGGTTACGTGGCAACTTGGATATTTATTTAACACCTGGTTATAGTTAACTTGAAGCAAACTCTAATAAAATAAACCAACTGTGTGAGTAACCGTGACCGTCTCTGCTCGTGAACATGATCCGAGAGAGAACACGGTGGGGTTATGATTGATGTAAGTAGGTGTCCAGGATCTCATAGAGGTCATTCTAGTTTCGAATGTTTATCGTGGACCACATATTTACTTCCATGTTATGTAAAATTAGCCACCATAAATGCTTGGTGCTGCTGCAAACTAAACACATACCCCTTCCCAACCTATAAGCTTGGATAGTCTCGGTACCCGGGCGCGAGATTGTTGAGTCCCCATCGCTCACAGATTACTAAAACAATCTAGGTGCAGGTACATATGAGATCGTGCTAGATGACGTGACGCAACTCCAGTGGGAGTATGACAAGGAGCATGGCACGATGTACATCACTTATCCAGACGAGTAGAGTGGCCGTGGTCGAGATCTTTGGGCTAGCAAGCCAGTGTTATCAGCATTTTATCGTTTGATTTCGTCCGGACCCGGACCCTGCCTTTGTATGGATGATTGAATTAATTGTGTGGATTTGTAATTTAGTATGTGGCGAGTGTAAGCCAACTCATATACTCTTATCTTCTTAAATGTATATAATGATGTTGTACTTGCTAACAGCAAGATGCGCCTCTATCCCTATCGAGGCCCTCGTGTCTTAATATGGATAGGCGCGCATCTTGGGCGTGACATGGACTCCCGCCCGAATGTAACCATGCACCAATATTTCCATGGATATCACTTAGTAGCAAGATTCAAGGCTGCGTATGCAGCTCCGATTCCAGCATTTACAGATCAGTCTCACTGGCCTGAAGTGGAAATCGAGTTTTTCATGTGTACTCCCTTAACAAAAAGAAAGGGTGGCAGGCCTAAGGAGAGTACATTCAAGGGATCTTTTGAGAAAGCTAAGAGTAGTAAGAAGGGGAGAAATATGCAAAGCTTAAGAGGTCACAGAAGGGTAACAAAAAATAAATGCAAGTTGTGCCTGGAACTTGGGCACCGAAAAGGATCTCCAAAATGCCGTTACACTCCTGAAAGGCCAAAGTATATTCATGTTTGTGAAGCTTTTTATCTGGCTGCTATTTTTTATTGCTAACCAAATTAAATGCTTTTTATGTCATGAGGAAGCATGCAGGCCAACCCCTGGTTGCTGAAACATTGCAAAATGAAGCTAATCCGGTGAAGAAAACCAAGACCATTAGTGAGGTTTATGCTGTAAAATCAAAAACATGTCGTCGCAAGAAGAAGTGAAAACTATTAGTCTATGAGTCTTATTTTATGTGATGTAATGCTACTTGTATTTTGATGTGTGATGTACTTTGTGAATTACGTGACGTAATCCAAATTCGAGCTAGAATTCAAATTTGAGCAAGATTTCAAATGTGAGGCACATTTGAAATTTGCACTTGTATGGGTACTGACGTTCTAGTGCATTCTTAAGTTTTATGCATATTAGGTGATCCATCCGAGCACTTTTGGGAAGTCAAACTCATATTCATAAAAAATGTGCTCCAAAGTGGTCCCTATTTCTAAGCACTTTTATTGAACTTATCTAAGTGAGCTAAAAAAACTTGTCATCTAGTGTGAAAATATAGGGTCCATGCCTGATATTGGATTGTTTGGACAAACTATTCCATGATTAACCCTAAACCCTGATACTCTGATCTGCGTTGGGTATTCTGTGAAGAGCAACGGGTAATAGCAACACAATGTGGGTAAGTATTTCCCTTAGTTATGAAACCAAGGTTTATCGAACCAATAGGAATACCAATCCTCAACCATCTTTAAGGATTGCACACAAAAGAACAAACAACTTGCACCGAACGTCAGCAAGAGGGTTGTCAATCCCCTTGATCCCATTATTTGCAAGCAAGTGAGTTGTGTAGATAATTGTAGATAGTAGTAAAGTGCAAAATAAAATAAAAGGTAATAAATAACAGCAAGCTAATGATAGCGTTTGTGAATTTATAAGTGAATAGACCCGGGGGCCGTAGAGTCCTCTAGTGGCATCTCTCATAAGCAAAGCATAAAGTGGGTATACAATTACTCTTGGGCAACTGATAGAAAAGTGAATAATTATGCGATGTTCACAGCCATGATCATGTGTATATAGGCATCACGTCCATAAGAAAATAGTCCGACTCCTGCCTGCATCTACTACTATTACTCCACTTCGAGAGCGCTTCTATGCTTGTCTCTCTACGTATTAAGTTCATGACAAACAAAGTAATGCTTGGAGAACAATGACATGATGTAGACAAAGTAAACTCAACTAATATGAATAAACCCCATCGTTTTATCCTTAGTAGCAACAACACAAATACGCAACTTGTCCCCTTCCGTCAGTGGGATATAGAAACTCGTTAGGTTAAGCCTACTACAACGCACCACTCCCATCGAAGAAATATCAATCTAGTTGGTCAAACTATCTCAATAGATCGGAGAGCATTACAGAGCTATGATGATCACGCAAATAAGAATCATAGTAATCAGGTTTGACTCAAATACGTTTCATGAATAACCTGAACATAAACTCACAATTCATTGGGTCCCAACAAACACACCATACAAAGGGATTACATTGGATAGATCAGGGATGTCATGAACATTGTATTCAATATCGAGAGAGAGAGATTTACATCTAGGCACTACCTACGGACCTGTAGGTCTATGGTGAACTACTCACACATCATGGTGAGGGCAGCAAGGTTGATGAAGAGGCCATCCGTGATTGATCTCCCCTCTAGCAGGGTGCCAAAACAGAGGTGTAGATGGCCTCCCATCAGAACAGAGACTTGCAGCTACGAAAAAAGTGTTTTGGGAGCGCTTCTCGTGTTTTTAGGGTAGATGTGAATTTTTAGGCCAGAGATCAACGTCGGGAGACGCTTTAGGGGCCACCACATATTTGGCCGTGGCCCCTAGGGTTGGCGGCTGGATATGTGGTGGGCCTCTCGTGCATCTCGTGGCCCTCCTCCGAAGCTTCTAGTTCTTGTATTGGTCCAAAAAAATCACCAAAAAGTTTCGTGACAATGGGACTTCATTTGGTATTGTAACTCTGAAAAGGCAAAAGGACGTAGAAAAACAGGAACTGGCACTGGGTCAATAGGTTAGTGCTCAAAAAATTATAAATAGGTAAATAAATACCTAAAATGTATCCTAGAATGATAATATATCAGCATGGAGTAATCAAAAATTATAGATACGTTGGAGACTGTCGGTGCACCAGGATTGGGGTACCCAGTGCCCCTGACTTATGCACACACGGTAGCAACCAAACCCTTCGAACACCAAGCCAACCCAACAAGCCCGATGTGGCAGCCCAAACCTGGGTTACTGCGCGCCAAGAACACCCCCGGCGCTTGCCAAGGACCAGGACGTGTGCCTCTTCTTGAAGACCCAGCAAGTCATCCCCCGGAAGGCGCGAGCCAATCTGTCACCACTCCACCTCATCACAAGGCCATTCACTTGTCGATGCGGTGTCGAGCCCCCAGGTGGCTAAGTGGCTATCGCTAAGCACGTGCAACATGCTGGAAGACAAATTACGCCTCCTTGATACCCGTCCATAGACGTGTCAAGCTGAGGAGCAATAGTTAGCTAAAGCGATGGTATAAGCTTGCCGGGGATGCGCCCCTACACGCCACCTAGACTAGCAATGATGGTATTTTGTCTCTAATGCCAGAGTTAGGTATGATAAGCTCTCCTAGCTATCTAATCATTAGACAATCTCTGTTTTACCAATGTGGTTGCCCCTAGTGCTATAAAAGGAGGCCCAAGGCACCCTAGCTCAGGATTGGGACTTTTGGACACTTGTACACGTGTAGTAACTCCCCCGAAGGCAACCCTTGACGGGCTGGAGTGCTGCACGCTCTTCATGTTCATCTGATCAATCCACCCACAAAGCAGGAGTGGGGTTTTACGCTTCACAGCAGCCCGAACCTCGGTAAATCGCCGTGTCGTCTCACTCTCTCCGCTCTTTGGGCTTACGTCCACACCCCCCGCCGAACAACAAAGGGGCTGATGGCCCCATTGGTGGTCGTGTGCATCTAGCCCCGACATGTTTGGCATGCTAGGTAGGGGGTGCTGCATTGGTGCGAACCCGTGATTGTGATCAGTGTGTTCGTCTTCATCATCATCTTCTCGAACAATGGATCCCAAGAAGAAATCCGGTGCAGCCATGCATCCCTCCACTTCGAAGGCTCCCTCGCATGTGGATGCGGGTGCCATCAGCACTGCAGCGGTCGCAAGTGAGGCGGGCATCATGGGCAACGTGGCCGACGCAGGTGGCGCCCCCGTCCAGACCCCATGGCTTGAGGTGGAGCGAGAGGTGCCAGATAGGAGCAACCATAAGAATGACTTGGTGAGCCGGGCCCTGACGCTGTGGGCGAGGGGAACAACTGTCCTTCATCTCCCCACCGCTCGGATGGCCGTGGCTGCCTCAGAGGTGCCCGGTCTGGTGCAAGCCGTGAGCCTTCAGCTGTGCCCGACACTGGCGGGGCTGTTGGGCGTGTGCCCCGTGCAAAACAAGACAGAGCGCCGAGCAGGGCTGCAATTCCATAGGTTCGGCCTCCTACATATTAGAGGGCCCCGGCGAGTGGCACACGGCAGTGAGAACGTGGCGACGCTTCTCTTGGTCCCACAAGAGCCGAGCGATGTCGTGGTCCGCCTCTTTTGCCATGCCAGACACAACCGAGGAAGCCATGGCGCGAGTCCAGATGCCACTCAAATTTATGCCGACGGATGATAAGATGAATGAATGGAGAGCCACCATTCAGAGTTTGATTTTCCTTGTCGAAGCCAACAAGACCCGTCATGCCGAGCCATCGCGGCGTACGCGAATGGTAGCGGCAACCTAGGCCGATGAGCGCATCGAAGGGGCCACACCAATGGTGCAATAATCTCTACAACAATAGGCCCAGAGGTAGCCGCATCAAGCTTCACACACTGACAAGCATGACGAGGCATCCATAGTCTCGTTCGGCCCGCAAGACCACCGGGATCAACGACGTGTCCTTGAGGACCGTCGGAAAGAAGACGCGCGCATCACCATCGAGCGATGCCGGGAAGCACACCATCAATCTGACAAGCGCAACGGTCGAGAGCTTAGCAATGCCATGCCCAGTGCTGGCGGGTACCTTCCTTATGAGGTCGGCTGCCCTGCCTTCACTAGTGAGCTGCGACAGGTCCGCTGGCCGTCGGCCCGAACTTTCAAGCATGAACTACCTGAAAAATATGACGAGAATCTGAATCCGACAGTGTTGTTGGGCATATACAGAATAGCTGTCCAAGCCACAGGAGGAAGAGATGAAAAGGTGATCGCCAATTATTTCCCTTTGGCACTTAAGCCAAATGTGAGGTCATGGCTGATGCACCTACCAGAGAATTCAATTTCATCATGGGTCGATCTGTGCAATGAGTTTGTTGGCGCCTTCATGGGTGGTCACTAGGAGCCAGGACAGACCAATGATCTCCAAGTCCTCCCACAGAAGGAGGGAGAAACTTTGAGGAAGTATATCCAGAGATTCAGCTGAGTGCATTGCAACATCCCAGAAATACATCCCGCGGCTATAATCACCGCGTCCCATTCGAACGTGCACAACAGGAGGATGTGAGCCAAGATGAATGTCAAGCTCCCTAAGACCGTCCATGAGCTATACACCTTGGTGGATAAATGTGCTCAAGCTGAAGAAGGAAGGCGACTCCCCGAGGAGTAGGCAAGCATTGAAGTTGACTCTAATGACGATGACGACGCCCCCTACCCGGAGGTAAGAAACATGAAGCACAACAAGAAGCACAAGGGAAAGGCGGTACTAGCCATTGATAGCTCCAGAAACCTTAGTATCAATAAGAAGGAAAAATACGAAACCCCCGACAAGGGAGCTACCACGTGCGCTGATTGCCGGGAGGCTGCTACCGGTGAGAAGACTGGGAAGTACGATGGGCCATACTACAAAATTGACCATACCAAGGGCCATGATCTCCAAGAATGCCGACAAGTCGAGCAACTTGTTTAGAAGCAGATGGCCGAATATGAGAAGCGCGACAAAGAGAAAGGCCAAGACGATGCTACCGGGAAGGGCCGTGGCGGCAGGGGAGGCCGTCACGGCAAAGCCTCATAGCAAAAGGAGAAATCCGCCATAGGCCATGAGAAGAAGGAAACAAATGATATGAGTGAGGATGAGGATGATGATGAGGATTCCAGTGACAGCGAGTTCCAGAAAGCAACCAAAGTCATGTGCGTTGACGGGGGTACATCTTTGCATTCCTCTCACCACCATCTCAAACAGTGGGCATGCGAGGTCAATGTCGTAGAGCCAATTGCAGAATCTAGGAAGTCACTCAAATGGTCCCGCACGCCTATCATCTTTGATGAAGAGGATCATCCTGACCGTACCACTACGGTCGGATGCTTGCCATTGTTAGTTTTCCTGAGAATCTGCAACCTCAAGATGTCTAAGATGTTAGTTGACGGTGGGGCAGGATTGAACTTGATCTCCCCTAAGGTGGCTGAGAAACTGCAGATCCATGATGAAGAACTTGAAGCTACGTGCACCTTCCAAGGAATCAACCCTGGCAGGAGCCGACATAAGGGAAAGATCACACTGCCGGTGACATTTGGCGAGGAACTGAATTTTCGGATAGAGAAGATAGTGTTTGATGTGGCCGAGATCCCTCTGCCTTACAATGAAATCCTTGGTTGTCCAGCCTTGGCAAAATTCATGGCAGCATCCCACTATGCTTACAATACTTTGAAGATGCCAGGGCCCATTGGGATCATTTCCATCCCATCCAACAAGAAGAATGCAGTTATCTGCATGGACAAGATGTACCATGATGCGGTAGCAGCTGAGACCATAGACATCCTAGCTCCCGCGAAGGAGCCAAAGAAATCGAAGTAGGCTAGCAGGAATACTGGCAAGGACTCCGGGAAGTGCTCCTTTTCAGAGTGCGTTGCACCCGATGATGACCTACAAGTGAGTTCCACTAGCAAGAAGACAAAGGTCACCTACCCTAAGACAAAGGAAGTCCCGACAAGGGAGGACGACACTGGAGGTATGTTCACCACCAGTGCTACCCTTAGTGACAAATAGAAAAGCATGCTCATTGCCTTCCTGTGGGCGAATGTCGATGTATTTGCATGGCAACCATCTGACATCCCCGGTGTTTCCAGGGAGGTAACTGAGCACGACCTTGTTGTCTGCCCCCATGCCCGACCCGTCAAACAAAAGGTTAGGAAGCCAGCCTTGGAGCGACAACAATTCATTGATGAGGAAATAAAGAGACTTGAAGCAGCTGGTCTGGTCAGAGGAGTGCTGTATCCAACTTGGCTAGCAAACCCGGTGGTGGTACGCAAGGCATATGGGAAATGTAGGCTTCACATATATTTCACTGACATGAACATGGCTTGCCCGAAGGACCCTTTTCCCTTGCCGCACATAGATCAGATTGTTGATTCCACCTCTGGATGTGACTTGCTCTCCTTTTTGGATGCCTACTCCAGATACCACCAAATAATTAGGAGAAGATTGTATTCATAGCTCCCTGCGACATGTACTGTTTTGTGCATATGCCCTTTGTGTTAAAGATTGCTAGTTCAACCTTTGTGAGGGTAGTTCAGATTAGTTTTGGACCTCAACTGCTCATAAACATGGAAGCTTACATGGATGCCATTGTAGTCAAGACCAAGGATGAAGCAACTCATACAGGATTTGGAAGAAACTTTTGCAAACTTACGCAAGATCAACCTGAAGCACAACCCTGAAAAGTGTGTATTTGGTGTCCCATCCGGCAAGCTACTTTGGTTCTTTGTGTCTCAGCGAGGAATAGAAGCTAATCCCGACAGGATCAAGGCGATCGAATAGATACAAGTGCCCAAAACCATCAAAGATATCAGGCATTTGACCAGACGTGTTGCCGCGTGGAGTAGGTTCATCTCCAAGTCCTCTGAGCGTGATTTGCTATTCTTCAAGAACTTGAAGAAGGCTGGCCCGATGAAGTGGACCCCAGATGCATATGCGGCAATGCAAGAACTGAAAAATTACCTTTCCTATTCTTCCACCTTGGTCGCTCCTAAACCACAAGAGCTGTTGTTGCTGTATTTAGCAGTGACAAATGAAGTGTTAGTGCAGCGCTGGTGGCACAACGGGAAACGAATGAAAATTCAGCGACTGTTGCTAGTGCTGACGGGGACGAGACAGAAACATCCGCGACAGAACTCAATACAGATCAAGGGGTACCTCAGCAAAGGGATGACAATGGATTCAAAGAGGTGGCGAATAAGAAAATGGTGCAGCGACCCATGTACTTTCTTAGTTTCCTATAACAGGGGGCAAGATCAAGGTACTCCGGAGTACAAAAGCTGATCATTGGCCTCATCATGACCTCAAGGAAGTTGCAGCACTACTTCCAAGCCCATGAGATCATGGTTGTTACCCATTTCCCGTTACAACGCATACCGAGGAACCCCAAGGCCACTGGCAGGATAGTCGAGTGGGCACTGGAGTTGTCGAGTTTCAGATTAAAGTATAAGAGCACTTCCACCATTCAAAGCAGGGCATTGGCGGAGTTTATCGCAGAATGGACACCCACGCTAGATGAAGAAATTCGAGAGACAATCCTCCCTGGCAGAGAAGCACCCAAAGATTGATTACTTTGATGGTGCTTTCTCACTCCAGGGTGCCGGAGCAGGCGTGCTCCTCGCTGCCCCCACCGGAGAGCACCTCAAGTATGTCGTTCGAATGCACTTTCCTTCGGAGGAAGCTACCAACAATACCGCTGAATATGAGGGGATCCTTGCCGGACATACAATCACAGTAGAGTTGGGGAGCAAGAGACTGGTTGATGAGCAGCTCCCTCCCGCAGGACCCAGGTCCTCACGGTTGAGGCAAGCGCTCCCGCGAAAGAAGAGACACCTCTAGTCCTTGTTGTCGAGCCACAGGCTCCGACCTGGGCGCAGTATATAGTCCACTTCCTTCAGACAGGAGAACTCCCTGAAGAGAAAGAGGAAGCCGAAAAACTAGCCCGCCAGTCAAGTATGTACATGTTTGTCGATGACACCTTGTACAGAACACGACCAAACGGTGTGAAATTAAGGTGCATCTGACGGGAGGATGGACTGAAGCTTTTGGTGGGGATTCACGGAGGAGTATGTGGCTCTCACATAGGATCAAGAGACCTTGCCGGTACAGATTTCCGGCAGGGTTTCTATTCGCCCACTACCCTCCAAGCCGCCATTGAGTTGGTCACCAATTTTGAAGCATGCCAGTTTCATTCCAAGAACATCCATCAACCAGCACAAGCTCTGCAGATGATTCCTCTATCCTGGCCATTCTCAGTTTGGGGGCTCGATATCCTAGGACCCTTTCCCTACGTTGTCGGGGGCTTTGTGTTCTTGTTCGTGGCAACCGACAAGTTCACAAAGTGGCATGAGGTAGAACCAGTGAGGATGGTGACCGCACAATCAGCTATCAAGTTCATCAAAGGACTGGTGTGCCACTTAGGAGTGCCTAAAAGGGTGATCACGGACAACGACACCCAGTTCACAAGCCGCGCCTTCATGTAATATATCCAGAGCCTTGGAAACAAGGTCTCCTTCGCCTCTGTTGCCCATCCTAGAAGCAACGGGCAAGTCGAGAGGATGAACACTAAACTACTGCGAGGGCTCAAGACAAGGACTTTTGATAAGCTGCGTAAGAGTGGCAAGCGCTGGATACATGAACTGTTGGTGGTTCTTTGGTCACTTAGAACAACACCAAATCGAGCTACCGGCCAGACGCCCTTCTCCCTAGTGTACGGGGCGGAAGCAGTGCTCCCCATGGAACTCATATACGAGTCGCCTTGAGTGCTTGCCTATGATGAAGTAGAGCAACAGCAGCTGCAGCATGACGATTCCCTGCTCCTCGAGGAAGATCATCTCCAGGCTACTATACGTGTTGCATGCTACCAGCAAGCCCAACGCCGCTACCATAGCCGCAGGGTCCATGCCCAAAGCCTTGAGGAAGGCGACCTTGTCCTTAGGCTTGTTTAGTCCGCCAATGGTACCAACAAGTTGATGCCAAAGTGGGAAGGCCCTTACCGGGTAGCATGAGTTACCAGACCTGACGCAGTCCGTCTGGAGACCGAAGATGGCGCCAAGGTGCCTAACTCATGGAATATTGAGCATCTTCATAAGTTTTACCCATGAGGCGCGCCTGCCGGGCTTAGTCAACGGCAACCACCTTATGTACAAGCATTGCGGATGTTGCATGTAACCCTTTGTACAAAGCCAGGCACAGATCCTGTGCAACCATAGTAAAGCTAGGCATTGCATCATATCACCATCTTACATGCTCATTACGCATTTTTATGGTTGTAGTGTTATCGCTGTTAAGATATAAGATTTGCTAGAGTTGATGAACATGTAATCTTTGTTATTATTCTCTCCCTACATGCCGGACCGTCAGAAAGACATGGAAGAGAAGCAAAGAAACAAGTACAACGGACCATCGAGCTCTAAGGAAGGACACTACTTGGAAAAGACAAGTATAACCACATATCCCATGTTCGATGCCTTTCCAAATGCCCCAAGGAAATCCTTATTATCTTCCTCGCTGTGGGTAGTGGAGTCCTCCACATGGTGAGAACCCTTGTCGAGACGAGCCGCCCCTGTTTTTGTTTAAACAAACTGTGGGGGCTGCGCCGACATCGATAAGGAGCTCTGTCGGGGAACAACACCAACCTGCTGTCAGGGGATCGTTTCCCTCTCGGCACTCGTGGTTATTTAATGATCCCGCAAGTGGCTCTGTGTAGCAAGGACAAACATACTAGGACAATATAAACAAGGAAAGAAAAGGATAGTACTTGCAAGAAGGGAAATAACGCTTTTCTCATTCATTTTCAATACAAAATGGGTAGAGATTACATTATGATTAGTTAAAACTTGGCAAGCGCCTACATCTTTTGACATAAAAAAAGATAAGTGCCCCGTAATGCCTTTATTGTCCCTCTCCTCCTAGGGATTAGGTGGGAGAAAAACAGAGGGAAAAAGGAGGGCCTGGATGGGATCCGACGCTTCCCCGACAGGACTAGAGGGACGCGTCCCCTGGAGAAGTCGAAGGACCCTACACCTAGGCAGGGCGGATCAAGCCAGCAGGGAGGAAGAAGCCAGAGGGCGAGTGCAGGCGGAAGCACTGGCGAAGCACAAATGTTGATGATGGTGTTGCCGGTGCTCATGTTGCGCCACCGTCAGCCGCCCCAACCTTCGCCATCCAAGCCTTCTACGCGATAGCGAAGGCGGGCGTCGAGCTTCCCGAGAATCCTCCCAGAGAGCATGGTCACCCCGGTGGCCAAAGGCGGGGAATTCCCCCTGTCCTAAAGAAGTGCACGCAGGTGAAATGTTCCCATCCATACACCATATGCGACTGCATGGGTGAAGAACTTCACCATGATTCGCGAAGAAACGCCACTACAACAACTCACACATAACCGATGACCAAGCAGACGATCTGCCTCCATCACCATGGAGAAGGAGCACGGGTACCACGACCCACCGAGCACTGCACCTTTACTATCGACTCCGACACGGTGGCAGCCGTACGGTACTCTGTCAGGACTAGGGCGGCGGGTGGCGCAGTGGCGAAGACATCACCGCGACTACCCTTGGCGCGGAAGCCGCACTGCCCGCAACCCCATCCTAGGATCCTCTGGCTAGCTGTCCACACAAGACTGGTGCATCGAAGTGGAGGCTGAGAACGGAAACAAGGGAAGGGCCCTATGATGGCTACCATGCTCGCCAAACCTCTCCCCCCTGACCATCAGGGGGACAAGCACAGCTCAGGACAAAAAAGCAGAGAAGCGAGCTCCATGGATTCGGACTCAAGGAGGAGAGTGTGGATGAGCATCGCCTCTTGAGACCTCCCAATTTATTGGGAGGGCGTGAGGGCTGGCTCTCCCCCGCTCCAAGGGTCGCCGCCCATCTCCACCAATCCCACTACCCGCAATCACGGGTGAAATAGGTAACCTCCCCATTGCTCCACTCCATGGCATTGCGGTTTCTGCCATGACCAGAGATTTAAGTCACACGCACCCACCGGTAACTTTCTGCTATGCATGCGGCACGCGTGGCGGAAACAGCCTGAGGAAGTGGGCCAGTGCTGACCAGTAAATTGGGAGTTACTCCCTCACATTGCACGCATATGCATGAACTTTGGGCCTGGCCCAACAACACTTGGCGAGCATGTGTGGGCCAGACCCGAGGGCTCCTATCGGTGCATGATACGTATCCAACGTATCTATAATTTTATTAGAACTAACCCGGACTGACGTTGTTTTCAGCAGAACTACCATGGTGTCGTTTTTTGTGCAGAAATAAAAGTTCTTGGAATGGGCTGAAAATTTAGTAAGATTTTTTGTGGACCAAAAGAGACCCCCGAAGCATTAGAGCTGGGCCAGAGGAGCCACGAGGAGGCGGTAAGCTTTCCAGGCGCGACCACCCCCGGCCGCGCCTAGCAGGCTTGCCACCGCCTCGTCGAACCCCTTGACGCGAGATCGATGCCAAAAATTCCTATAAATATAGAAACCTCCAAAAAGAAACCTAGATAGGGAGTTCCATCGTAAGCCTCCAGAGCCACAAAAAGCCAATCGGGAGCCCGTTCCGGCACCCTACCAAAGGGGGAAACCATCACCGGTGGCCATCTTCATCATCCTGGCGGCCTCCATGACGAGGAGGGAGTATTTGACCCTCGGGGCTGAGGGTATGTACCAGTAGTTATGTGTTCGATCTCTCTCTCTCTCTATCTCGTGTTCTCAAGATGGAATGATCTTGATGTACCACGAGCTTTATTGATATAGATTAATCGTATGGTGCTTTCCCCTCTCTATTTTGTTGTGATAAATTGAGTTTTCCCTTTGAAGTTTTCTTATCGGATTGAGTCTTTAAGGATTTGAGAACACTTGATGTATGTCTTGGGATGGGATATCCATGGTGACAATGGGATGCTCTATTGATCTACTTGATGTATGTTTTGGTGATCAACTTGCGGGTTCCGTGACCTTGGGGAACTATGCATAGGGGTTGGCACATGTTTTCGTCTTGAATCTCCGGTAGAAACTTTGGGACACTCTTTGAAGTTCTTTGTGTTGGATTGAACATGATGAATCTGAAATTATGTGATGCATATAGTATAATCAAGCCCATGGGTACTTGTGGTGACATTGTAGTATCTAGGTGACATTAGGGTTTTGGTTGATGTGTGTCTTAAGGTGTTATTTTAGTACGAACTCTAGGGCTGTTCGTGACACTTATAGGGATAGCTCAGAAGATTGACTGGAAAAGATAACTTTGAGGTGGTTTCATACCCTACAATAATTTCTTTGTTAGTTCTCCGCTATTTGGGACTTTGGAGTGAACTCTTTGTCGCACGAGAGGTATTTACATATGATTCAACTATGTCAGTATTGTTGAGAGAAATTGCAGTAGTGAAATTATGGACCCTAGGCCTTGCTTGCAAGCATTTATACAATGTTTTGCTTGCTGTTTACTATTTATTACCTTGCTGTTTATATATTTTCATATTACAGAAACCTATATCTACCATCCATATTGCACTTGTATCACCATCTGTTCGCCAAACTAGTGCACCTATACAATTTGCCATTGTATTGGGTGTGTTGGGGACACAAAAGATTTCTTGTATTTGATTGCAGGGTTGTTTGAGAGAGACCATCTTTATCCTACAGCTCCCACGGATTGATAAACCTTAGGTCATCCACCTGAGGGAAAATTGCCACTGTCCTACAAAACTCTGCGCTTGGAGGCCCAACACGAGTCTACAAGAAGAAGGTTGTGTAGTAGACATCAAGCTCTTTTCTGGCGCCATTGCCGGGGAGGTGAGTTCTTGAAGGTATATCTTTAGATCCTGCAATTAAATATTTTAGTTTCTTGTTTTCCACTAGTTTGGTTTTATAACATAAAACTACAAAAAATATGGAATTGAGGTTGCCTGATATGGTTCGTCTTTTTAATGTCTTTCAAGAAAATGATGGAAATGAAAATTGTGCTCAAGTGTTAGAAGAAGAAGTTATTAAAATGATGGCACTAAATATTTGAATGATGAGCATGATAGTGATACTGTTAGTATGAATTCGCTGAATATCCATGATGGTAATGATATGCAAAACTACAATCTTGGGGATGCTATGTTTGATGAAGATGATATTTTTAGTACCCCAAGTTTTGATGAGCAAAACTATTATGATGATGGCATGCCTCGTATATATGATGAGTATTGTGATGACACATATGCTATAAAGATTAACGATAACCATGAAACCTATTATCATGATTTTAATATTCAATGTGCTTATGTCAATCAAGTGTTACATGATAGTTATTTTCTTGAGTTTGCTCCCACTATTATGAATGAGAAGAAGTTTGCTTATGTGGAGAGTGATAAATTATCTATGCTTGTGCAGCATGAATATAATGCTTTATGTTCTGGTTATATTGTTGAATTCCTTCATGATGCTACCGAAATTTTTTATGAGGGAGGAACATATGCTTGTAGGAATTGCAATAATATCAAGTTTCCTCTCTATGCATTGAAACTTTCAAAGTCATGCTTGTTTTCCCTTCCTATGCTAGTTGATTCTTGCTACCATAAATTGTTTTCTCACAAAATTCCTATGCATAGGAAGCTGGTTAGACTTAAATGTGCTTTTCATGAGATTTATGATGCTCTCTTGCATGTTTCAACTACAATTCCTATACGAGCATCATTGAAACCACCATGCCTAGCTAAAAGGCATTAAAGAAAAGCGCTTGTTGGGAGACAACCAAACACTTTTACTTTATGTTTTTGTGTGTTCATATGATTAAGCTACTGTAGCAATCATGTTTTGTGTCTTTTATTTCAATGAAGTGCCAAGTAAAGCCTTTGGGATATTGTGGTACTTGCTTATTTGATTCTGTGCAAAAATAGAAAGTTTTGCGTCCAGTATATAAATTATCTGATTTTACTAGACAGTCAAAAAATTCTGGATTTAAAAAAAATTATATCCAAATTACTTGACTTTTCCTAATTATTCAGAATTTTTAGAGTCACGGAAGTATGGTTATCATTCAGATCTTTACAGACTATTCTGTTTTTGACAGATTCTGTTTTGCATGCATAGTTTGCTTGTTTCAAGTGTTCTTATAGCTTTTATTGAGTAATATAAATTGTGGGAATGATGGAATACAATAGGTATCATGTGGGAATAATTATGAATCTTGTCTTGATAGTACCTAAGTGAATGATTTATCTTTACTACAGTAACCCTTCTCACGAAGTTCTGTTAAGTTTTGTGTGATTGAAGTTTTCAAGTTTTGGGTGAGACACCGATATGAGGAGAATAAGGAGTGACAAGAACCTAAGATTGTGGATGCCCAAGGCACCCCCAAGGTAATATTCAAGGAATACTGAAGAGTCTAAGCTTGGGGATGCCCCGGAAGGCATCCCCTCTTTCTTCTTCAACACTATTGGTATATCTCACTTGGACCTATATTTTTATTCGTCACATAATATGAGTTTTGCTTGAAGTGTCATTTTATTTTGTTGTTATCTATTAGGTGTAATTTATAATCTTGTTTTTCAACAAAAAGTTCCAATAATTGCCTTTAGAATGCTTGAATTGCTTGTTTGATGTGTGTTGTGTAAAAACAGAAACTTCTATTGTAGTGTTTGAAATTTCCTATTTTACTGGAACGCGAAAACTTTCTGAAATTTTTACAGAGTGTTTTCATATTGATTTTATAGCATGTACTAAATTTTAGTAATGTTTTGATGTCGTGGAGAATGAACACCTATGGGATTGTCGGGATCCCTTTCGGTTCGGCAGAGGGCGAGCTGGCACAAAGAGCTGGTCTGGCTAGCGGCGCACGGGGAGTTTTTACCCAGGTTAAGGCTGCATGGATGCATAAAACCCTACTCTAGATTGGTTATATTGATCATGTCTTAGGGTTCTAGCTACAGGAGCGCCATGAACGACAGCTACGTAAGCTTGGTAATCTCTAGCTGTCTAATCGTTGGGCTGTCCGGTTGTCTAACTGCCCAACTGTCTAAAAGCCAAAAAATCCTTTTTCTGTAACACCCTGGGCCACCTTTTATACCTAAGGGAATCCCAACAGTGGCGTACAGTGTGCACACGGGATGCACAGTGCTACAGTGCTATCATACCTAACCCCGACAGAGTAGGATAAGAGCATTAAATGCATCATCAGCGGCCTCAGTCTGTTAGTGGGACGGGATGGGGGCCCGTCCCATCGGCGCCGCTTATCTCCCTCCGACGTTGATGCCATGAGACACTTCCAGGTGAGTCGACACCTGGCCTGTGTGCTGGCGGTCCTTGCTGGGGCCTTGCCTTTCCGGGATCTTGCCTTGCCAGGGGCCTGGAGGCTCTACAACCCCCCCGGCAAGGTTTTGCCGGTAGTCCTGAGTCTTTTGTGCTGGTGCTTGACATGTCTTTGCTGGGCCTTGATGCCGAGGCAGCTACTACTACTCGTGCACGAGTAAAGGGGCACTAGATGGCCAAAAAACTCGAGTGCACCAACAGGAGCCCTCGGGCCAGGGCCATACACGCCGCAGGGCGTTGTTGTGCTAGGCCCAACCAGTGCATGGGCACGTGTGGCAGGGCCTTGCAGTCGTGATCATTGCGCTCGCTGCGCTTCCCCACGATGCCCATTAAATGCGGGTAGTGGGATACGTGCGTGGTGCGGCTGCCAAGTTTTTTAATTACCGTGTTAGGTCTTTTCCGTCACGCGCGCCGCATGCATAGGGGGAGCTAGCAACAGGCGCCATGGATTTGGGCGACGGGGTGGTTCTTGTTCGCCCTGTGATCGATGGTGCCACTATTGGAGGAGGTGGGCGGTGTCCTTTGGAGTGGGGGAGAGCCATCCCCCACGCTTCCTCCTATAAATTGTGGACAACGGGGGCGGAGCTCATCCATCCTTCTTCCACCTTTCGAGTGCAAAACTCCGCAGTCCGCCATCCACCCTCGTCTTCTCAATCTTTAGGTAGCACCCGCCCTTCGCCATGACTAGGGGGCGGGGGCGACCACCTTCCTCGGCTGCGATTAGGAGATCTCGTCTGGATCATGCCGCCGCTTCAGCCACGGAGGCGAAGGGAGGCTCGGGTTCGCGTGGTGGAGGAGGTGCGAGAGGCCGTGGCCGCCGTGGAGGCCAAGTTCAGGGGAGGCAGAGTGCTGCTACACCCCCTCCTCTGATGCCAGGCATCTCCATCAAAGAGGCCCATGCCGAGGGGCGGCACTGGACTTCATCCTCGAGCTAGGCGGTCCCCTCCGGAGCCATCTACGCCTCCCGCGCCTCTTTGCCAGGGCGGTGGAGGACGAAGAGCCGCCCTTCCTGTGGCTGTAGATGGCAGGGTGCTGCAATGGCGCGATGCGGGTGGACGTTGAGTATCCAGCGTGCCGCATCATGTTCCTTAGGCGTGGTTGAAAGACCTTTGCCCCGTGCCCACAATCTCCAGGTGGGGCATGTTCTTTGTTTTAAAATGATGGGAGCCAATATGCTCTCCATCAAGATTTATGGGAGCTCCGGCATCCGCCTCAGCTGCTGCACAGAGAGCGCGAGCAGCGCCAGAATCCTGTCCTTCGGCAAGAGTGACGGGGGGGGGGGGGGGGGACAACGACGAAGACATCGGCGATGAGTCCGGTCCTCGGGAGGCCAAGTTGGAGCTCTAAGACTTGAGCTCGGACTGACCGCCGGCCGCACCACCACCACCAGCCTCACGCCTCTCCCCCTCCTGGCAAGATGTCCTTGCCAGGTGCTTAATTCTCGGGCGCTGCCTAATATTTCAGCTGGGTCTCCCGGCAGGCCCGTGGACTTCGGCTTCTGGGGTCCGTCCCCCTTTCTGCCTGCTCTAGCCCTCTCCTCCGTGCAATGCTGGTCCAGGAGGGACCAAGCTCTTGCCTGCCCATTTGGCAGCCCTGCTCGTTCGTGCACTACCGGTCCAGAGGGGTCAGGCCGGGCTTCTGCCAGGGGCTTCTCGCCATCTTTTTCTTCTTGTATCCTGCCCCTCCTTTCCATCTTTTTCTTCTTGTAATCTCCCCTTGGGGAGAAAGTCAAATAAAGATGTACTTAGGAAAAAAGCTATACCTTATGTAAATTTCACCCTATTTTCAATGAATGTGTATTATCTTCCTTGTTAGACTATTTCTGTGTTTGGAATTTTCCCGACGCCCTTTTTGGAAAAATCTTGCCGACGTGTGTAGCCCTACTACAAGCGCTTTGAGGAACGGATCCTTAACAGCCTGCCGGCGGTGCCACTGCCGGCAAGTCACCTTGGCGTCCTTGGCACGGCCGTTCAAGGCGTCGGCCTTACTCGAAAATGGGATAAGGGCGCGAGCACTATCACTTGAATCATTGAGTGGACTCGAAACGAAACAAGGAGCACAAGCGCAGCCACTTAAGCCCTTGAGCGGTCCCAAACAAAGTGAGGGCGCATCCAATCACGGCAAGCTTCCCACATGTGCAGGTTTTCCATACAGAAGTCGAAGTCGCTCAAGGAAAAGAACCTTATGGCAAGGATTCACATGGGGTTTTCGCAACTTATCTTTTTGTTGTCTTTCTCCTTCCGGAAAGTGTTTTTTGGGACACCACGCTCATAGGTATCCGTACCATCATCCCCCTGGCAAAGCTGCACGCAAGGGATCCTTCTGTCCTTTCAGAAAAAGAAAGAAGAGAAAATATGGATATGGAACCTTGGCGGTCCGTTAGTCCTTGCCGGGATTAAGTGCAATGCAACACTTCAGATAAACATGCACATAAGTAAACATGAGAATCGAACAGGATCACAAAACACTTATCTTTATTTATCTATGCACAGGGCCTGAGCCTGGCTTGTATCAAGGATTACATGCTTCAGCGGCAAGACTTGTACCAAAGGTGGTTGCCGGGGCCGGCCTGACACACGCGCCTCATGGTTAGAACTTTCGAAGATGTTCGATATTCCAGGAGTTGCTCACTGGGATGCCATCTTCGGTCTCCAGGCGGACTGCGCCAGGCATGGTGACTTGTACTACCCGATAAGGGCCTTCCCACTTTGGCGTCAAATTGTTTGGATTCTTGGCGGACTAAACTCACCGAAGAAGAAGGTTGCCTTCCCCAAGACTTCCGGCATTGACCTTGCGGCTATGGTAGCGGCACAAAGCTTGCTGGTAGTGCGCAGCTCTCACAGCATCCTAAAGACGGTCTTCCTCAAGGAGCGTCGCGTCGTCTTTCCGCAACTGCTCTTGCTCAAGCTCATCATAAGCGAGCACTCGAGGCGACCCATATATGTGTTCCGTGGGGAGAACTGCCTCCGCCCCATAGACATGGGAGAAGGGTGTATGGCCGGTAGCTCGATTTGGTGTCGTCTTGATTGACCAAAGAACCACTGGCAACTCATCAATACAGTTCCTTCCGCACTTGCGTAGCCTATCAAAAGTTCTTGTCTTGAGGCCTCACAGCACTTCAGCATTAGCCCTTTCCGCTTGGCCATTGCTCCTCGGGCAGGCAACGGAAGCAAAGCTGATTTTCTACCAAGATCTTGGACGTATTGCATGAAGGCGCGACTCGTGAACTATGTGCCATTGTCAGTGATGACCCCGTTGGGAACACCAAAGAGGCAGATTAGTCCTTTGAAGAACTTGACGGCCGATTGTGCTGTCACCTTCCTCATTGCTTCCACTTCTGGCCACTTTGCGAACTTGTCAGTTGCCACATACAAGTACTCAAAGGCCCCGACAGGGCAGGGAAAGGGGCCCAAGACGTCGAGCCCCCAGACCGAAAATGGCCAGGAGAGAGGGATTGTTTGAAGGGCTTGTGCTGGTTGATGTAGTTTCTTCGAATGAAACTGGCATGCTTCACACTTGGTTACTAACGCAGTTGCATCTTGAAGGGTAGTGGGCCAAAAGAAACCTTGCCAGAATGCCTTTCCGGCAAGTGCTCTTGATCCTATGTAGGACCCACATATGCCTCAGTGTATCTTTACCAACAGCTCCAGCCCATCCTCCCAAGAAATGCACTTGAGTTTCACACCGTTTGGTCTATTCCTGTGTAGGACGTTGTCCACGAACTCGTACATATGAGACCAGCATGCTAATTTCTCTGCTTCCTCTTTTTCCTCGGGGAGTTCTCCTGTTTGAAGGAATTGGACAAGGTGTTGTGCCCATGCTTGAGCATGTGGCTCGACAACAAGGACTAAAGGTGTAACCTCTGCCGAGGTAGCATTTGCCTCGACGGCAAGGGCCTGGGGGCCTGCCGGAGTCTGCTACGCCCCGGCGAGCCTGGCGGGAGCGTACGCTTCTACGGCAAGAGCGAGGGTCCTTGTCGGAGCATAGTACTCACCGACAAGCCTGCCATTCCCTCTGGCAACCTTCTGACCGGCGGCTTCGGGGAGCTCTGCCGGGAAATACTTGCCGGAACTTAAATTTCTTCTCTTCTCTTGTCCAATTGATGGTGTCACGGGGTTGAGTTAGTTGGAGCATGAAAGTTCCTGGTTCCACAGGTAACTTAAGGGCAACACACTTTGACAGGCCATTAGCAACGTTGTTCTCTGCACGTGGAACGTGCTCCATTTGCAGGCCGTCAAAACATTCTTCCAACTTCCTCACTTCATCTACATAAGCTTCCATCAACAGACTATGGTAATCTTTGTTCACTTGCCTGACGACAAGTTGAGAATCACCCCTGACAATAAGTTTCTTGATCCCAAGGTCCATCGTGATCCTGAGACCAGCAAGTAGCCCTTCGTACTCAGCAGTGTTGTTCGGTGATCTCTCCCGGGGATAATGCATATGGACCACATACCTGAGGTGCTCTCCGGTGGGTGCGACAAGCAGCACTCTAGCACCAGTGCCCTGCAGCGAGAAAGCCCCATCAAAATACATGATCCATTCTCGATCAGTCTCCTTACCGGGGAGAGTTGACTCTGGAATCTCTTCATCGCGCGTCGGGGTCCATTCTGCAATGAACTCCGCCAAGGCCCTACTCTGAATGGTCGAAGTGCTTTCAAACTTAAGACCAAAGCTTGATAGTTCTAGGGACCACTCCACAATCCTGTCGGTAGCTTCTGGGTTTCGCAATATCCGCTGTAGCGGGAAGCAGGTGACAACGGTGATCTCATGTGCTTTGAAGTAATGGCGCATCTTCCTCAAGGCCATAAGAAGGCCGAAGATCAATTGTTTCATGCCATAATACCTTGATCTAGCCCCCTGCAACGAGGAGCTGACAAAATAGACTGGTTGCTGCACCACTTTCTTCTTCTGGGCTATCTCTTTCAATTGCACAAATCCTTCTTAGCCGGCACCACACCCTGTCGGAGACTATCCTGGCTCATCGCTTGGCGTCCCTACCGTTGCCGCCGCCTCTTCATCAACTTCTCTTTCAGCCACTAGTGCAGCACTCACAATTTTATTCGTCGCTGCTAGGTACAGCAACAACGGCTCTTGTGGTTTTGGCGCAACTAGCACTGGCAGAGAGGAAAGGTACTTCTTCAAGTCCTGCAGTGCCGCCTCTGCTTCCGGATTCCATTTCATTGGAACTGCCTTCTTAAAGATTTTGAAAAAGGGCAGGGCACGCTCAGCAGATTTTGAGATGAACCTACTCAGAGCAGCAACACAGTCGGCAAGGCATCGCATGTCCTTGACTCATCTTGGTGCCTCAATTTGCTCAATTGCTTTGATCTTGTCGGGATTCACCTTGATTCCTTGTTGAGACACAAAGAATCTGAGAAGCTTACCGGATGGGACGCCGAACACACATTTCTCGGGGTTGAGCTTCATGTTGATCTTGCGTAGATTGGCAAATGTTTCTTCTAGGTCTGATATGAGCGTAGCCTTGTCCTTGGTTTTGACCACTATGTCGTCCATATAAGCCTCCATATTTTTGTGTAGCTGGGGCTCAAAACCAATCTAGTCTGCTCTTGCAAAGGTAGAACCAGCACTTTTCAACCCGAAAGGCATACACAAAAACAGTACGTACCACATGGGGTGATAAACACGGTCTTCTATTCGTCTTGCTTGGTCATAAAAATCTGATGATAGCCTGAATAGGCATCAAGGAAAGACAATAAGTCGCAGCTGGTAGTGGACTCCACAATTTGGTCGATGCACAGCAAGGGAAAAGGATCTTTGGGGCAAGCGTTCTTGATGTCTGTGAAATCAATGCATAGCCTCCACTTCCCATTCGCCTTGCACACTACGACCGGATTGGCCAACCACGTAGGGTGGAGTACTCCTCTAATCAGGCCAGCTGCCTCTAACTTCTTGATTTCGTCGGCAATAAACTGTTGCCACTCCAAAGCTTGCTTCCGAACCTTATGTTTGACGGGCTATGCGTGTGGGCACACGACAAGGTGGTGCTCAATCACTTTCCTGGGAACACCGGGGATATCATATGGTGCCATGCAAACACATTGACATTCGCCCGCAGGAAGGCGACGAGCGCGCTTTCCTATTTGTCATCAAGGGTGGAACTTATGGTCAAAGTTCCCCCCGTGCCATCCTCCTTGGCGGGCACCTTCTTGGTCTCTGGCGGGGCAGCCTTGGACTTTTTTCTCTTGCCGGTGGAGCTCTCTGGCACATCGTCCATAGCAGTGAAACACCCCGAAGAGGTGCGCTTGCTGGATTGTGTGCCAGAGGCCTTGCTGGAGCTTTGGTGGCAGGAGAAAGTGCCTTGGCGGTGGGTGCTGTGACTGTGCCCCGGTAGAGTTGGTCGGCGCAGATAAGCGCACTTTTCTTGTCGGAGTGGATGGTAATGACGCTCATTGGTCTGGGCATCTTCAGCACTTTGTAAGCGAAGTGGGTGGCTGCCATGAACTTGGCCAGTGCTGGACGACCGAGAATGTCATTGTATGGCAATGAGATCTCGACAACGTCAAAGACGATCTTCTCCGTTCTGAAATTGATGTCGCTGCCAAACGTCACTGGCAGCGTGACCTTGCCTTTTGGCTTTGTCCTTCCCGAATTGACCCCTTGGAAAGCGCCTGTCGGCTCGAGATCTTTGTCAGGAATCGGCAGCCTCCGAATGACATTGGGAGATATCAGGTTCAGGCTAGCCCCACTATCGACTAACATCTTCGTCACCTTGAGGTTGCGGATTGTTGGCGAGACCAACAACGGAAAGCACCCGACCACAGTTATGCAATTAGGATGATCCTCGGCGTCGAAGATGATAGGAGTGTTGGACCATTTCAGAGGTTTCTGTGCGCCGATAGAGGGCTCTGCTGCATTAACCTCGCGCGCCCACTGTTTAAGTTGGCGGTGAGAGGAATGCGACGATGCTCCTCCTTCTATGCACATCATCTCCGTAGCCTTCTGAAACTCATGCTCACTGGACTTGTCGTCCTTTTCGACATCATCACCATCTCCTTCTTGCTTGTCGCGGCCATGGGTGGGCCAATACTTCTGTTGCTTGGGTTTGCCGTGGTGACCTCGACCAACACGCTTCTTGCTGAACCCTTCAGCACCATCTTGACCCTTCTCCTTGTCGTGCCTTTCGTATTCGGCCCTCTGCTTCTTGGCAAGCTGCTCAACTTGCCGACAGTCTTGGAGGTCGTGGCCTTTGGTGCGATGGATCTTGCAATACTGCTTGCCGGATTCTTCTGGCTTGCCGACAGGCGCCAGGGCATGGCAGGAGGCGCAACCGGAAACATCATTATCAGGGTCATCGACCTTGCCTTTCTTGGCAGCGCCGGGGTTGCCGGATCCTTCGACGGCTAACACGGTCTTGCCCTTGCACTTCTTGTTCCGTCGCCGGCCCTTCTTTGCCGGGACAACAGTATCCTCATCTTCATAGTCGACCTCCGCACCGGCATCTTCGCTGGGGAGTCTTCTCCCTTCTTCAGGCTGAGCGCACTTGTCTGCCAAAGCATAAAGTTCCGCGACATCCCTGACTCTGTTCATCGCCAGCTCTTCCCGCATCCTGCAGTTGTGCATGTTCTGATGGAACGCGGTGATAACAGTGGCAGGGTGAACGTCTGGGACATTGTGGTGCACGCGGCTGAACCTCTGGATGTACTTGCGTAGGGTTTCGCCTTCCTTCTGGGGGGATGATGTGCAGATCACTCTCCTGGCCAGGAGCTTGATGACCTCCAGTGAAGGCACCAACGAACTCGTGACACAGGTCTGCCTAGGAGGAGATGGACCCCTCCGGCAAGTGCATCAACCATGACCTGACGTTGGGCCTGAGCACCAACGGTAAGTAGTTGGCAAATATCTTGTTGTTGCGGCCCCCGGTAGCCCGCACCGCAATGGTGTAGACGCTCAGGAACTCTGATGGGTGGGTCTTTCCGTCATACTTCTCCGAGACTTCTGGTTCGAATGTGCGGGAGTTGGGCCACTAGACTTGCCGCAGCTCACGGGTAAACGCTGGACAGCCCGCCTCGTAAGGTAGGCTAACAGGGTACTCCGGCGCGGACTTGTCCACAGTGGGCCCCACATGCTTGTCCGACTGGAGGCGTGCTTCCCGTTGCCGATCGATCACGGTTCGGGCGTCCTCCTTGCCACATTCCTGAAGAACATGACGCTGATCGCGGCGCGTCCATGGGTTTGACGACACCGTTGAGTAACTGTCGTAGGCGTCGGTCCGTCGGGTCGGTGACCGGGATGCTGTCGCGGAGGAGAATGCGCCGAGGTCGTGCCAACTCCGGGCACTTCACCACTGGTCTGAGGCGGCCCTATGGGCCGAAGCTTATCTGCGATGCTGAGGAGGCTCTGAATGGTGGCTCTCCATTCGTCGAGCTTCTGTGCAGTAGGAGGGAAGTTCAAGAGTAGCTGCGCTCATGCGACCACTTCCTCTGCCATGGACTTCAGCGAGCGGCACGAGGAACGCGAGGTGCTCTGACTCCTAACCGTGTTAGAAGGAGCACCACCGCGATCTCGCGTCGGCATGCCACTCCCGCTTGCATGATGGTCCCGCGCATCTTGGGAATGATGCGTAGGAGCTTTCCTGTGGGGACGTTGAGAACTGTGGGTGCCGTGGCGCAGCTCTCCATGCGTGTCCTGAGAAGGTCGCGACGTAGGGGCTGGCGTCGGTGCCCTGGGAGATACTCTTTCGCCCTCGGAGTTCGCCGTACCACCCGCAAGCGGTACCGCTCTATCCTGAGACCCAGGGGCATGGGGGTTCCCACCGTATCCATGGGCGTCTCCGCGGCGAGCGTTGCCGCTTACTTGGCCTTGGTCACCGGAGCGTCGCGGAAGTTTTGAACCTCCGCCTCCTCCTCCTTCACCCGCGTCTACACCGTCTCCTGTCCGCGAAGATACAGGGATGGCGGACGTGGATGGGCCAACTTTTTTCAGGCCCTTCTTCTTGGGGGCCATGGCGATGATGAAGCTGGGGCGCGGATCACCAGAACAAGTTCACACCACTAACGCATAGCTACCTAGCACGCTAAAGATGTAGTGGAGAACGAACACCTATGGGATCGTGGGGATCCCTTTCGGTTCAGCAGGGGGCGAGCTGGCATAAAGAGTCGGTCTGGCGAGCGGCGCACAGAGAGTTTTTACCCAGGTTCGGGCCGCACGGATGCGTAAAACCCTACTCATGCTTGGTTATATTGATCGTGTCCTAGCGTTCTAGCTACAGGAGCGCCATGAATGGCTGGTACGTTAGCTTGGTAACCTCTAACTATCTAACCATTGGGTTGTCCGATTGTCTAACTGCCCAACTATCTAAATGCCAAAAAGTCCTTTTCCGTAATGCCCTGGGCCTCCTTTTATACCTAAGGGAATCCCAACAGTGGCGTATAGTGTGCACACGGGATGGACAATGCTACAATGCTATCATACCTAACCCTGATGTAGTAGGAAAAGGGCATTAAATGCACCGTCCGGGGCCTCAGTCTGTCAATGGGACGAGACGGGGGCCTGTCCCATCAGTGCCGCTTAGCTCCCTCTGACATTGACGCCACGACACGCGTCCAGGTGAGTCGACATGTGGCCTGTGCGCTGGCGGTCCTTGCCGGGGCCTTGCCTTGCCGGGGGCCTGGAGGCTCTACAACCCTCCCGACAAGGTTTTGCCGGTAGTCTTGAGTCTTTTGTGCTGGTGCTTGACAAGTCTTCACTGGGCCTTCCCGTCGGGGCAGCTACTACTGCCTGTTCACGAGTAAAGGGGCACTAGATGGCCCAAAAATTCTAGTGCACCGACATTTGAGTTAGACAAGTACACCATTTTCATAAATTGCTACAGACTGTTCTGTTTGGACAGATTGCTATGATAGTTTTGTTATCTACTTGTCCTATTGTTTCCATAGCCTATATTGGCAGATATAAATTCTGGAGATGATAGTATACAATACCTAATGTTTGAAAATTATTGATCAACTTGTCTTGGCACTACATAAAGAGTTCATTTATTATTATGTGTACTAACCTATCTCACGAGTTCTTTTCGTGTTTCATGTGGATGAAGTTTTGAGAATAGGTGAAACCATGATATGAGAGGATTGAACGAGATACAAAAGCTCAAGCTTGGGGATGCCCAAGGCACACCAAGTAAATATTTCAAGAAGTCTCAAGCATATAAGCTTGGGGATGCTACGCATCCCATCTCTCTTCATTAGCAATTTTCGGTTAGCCTATGTTAAGCCTAAATTTTAATTCGTTCACATGATATGTGCTATTCTTGAAGTGCTATTTTTGTTTAGTTTGCTCTTTAGATAAAATACTCAGATCTGAAAATCTTTATTGAGAGAGAGAGAGAGAGAGTCCCCACATGGCTACTTGATTGTTTACCTACTCATTGATCTTCAATTATATCCTTTTGGAGTAGTTTGTCTTTTGCTCTAGTGCTTCACTTATATCTTTGTAGAGCACGGCGGTGGTTTCATTTTATAGAAATTATTGAGCTCTCATGCTTCACTTATATTATTTCGAGAGTCTCTAAATAGCATGGTAATTGGTTTAGGTTACGAACTTAGTCCTAATATAATGGGCATCCTAGAGGGATATAATGAAAACTTTCATATAAAGTGCATTGAATACTATGAGAAATTTGATTCCTTGCATAAAGTTTTGAGATAAAATATGATGATGTTAGAATCATGCTAGTGAGTAATTGTGAATTGGTAGAAATACTTGTGTTAAATGTTTGTGATTCCCGTAGAATGCACGTATGGTGAACCGTTATGTAACAAAGTCAGAGCATGATTTGTTTATTGATTGTCATCCTTTGTGTGAGGGTCGGGAGCGCGCGATGGTTAACTCCTACCAACCTCTCCCCTAGGAGCATGCATCTAATACTATGCTTCGATAACTAATAGACTTTTGCAATAAGTATGTGAGTTATTTTTATGACGAATGTGAGTCCATGGATTATACGCACTCTCACCCTTCCAGCTTTGCTAGCCTCTCTAGTACCGCGCAACTTTCACCGGTGCATTAAACGCACCATATACCCTTCCTCGAAACAGCCACCATACCTACCTATTCTGGCATTTCCATAGCCATTCCGAGATATATTGCCATGCAACTTCCCCTGTTCCGTTTATGACATGCATCATCATTTTCATATTGCTTTGCATGATCATGTAGTTGACATCGTATTTGTGGCAAAGCCACCATTCATATTCTTTATACATGTCACTCTTGACTCATTGCACATCCCGATACACCGCCGGAGGCATTCGTATAGAGTCATAATTTGTTCTAAGTATCGAGTTGTAATTCTTGAGTTGTAAGTAAATGAACGTGTGATGATCATCATTATTAGAGCATTGTTCCATGTGAGGAAAGGGTGATGGAAGCTATGATTCCCTCACAAGTTGGGATGAGTTTTCCGGACTTTACAAAAAATAAAAGAGGCCAGAGAAGCCCAAATAAAAAAAGAGGCCAAAGATGCCTACCAAAAAATAAATAAAAAAGAAAAAAGGGAAATAAAAAAAGAGAGAAAAGAGAGAAGGGGCAATGCTACTATCCTTTACCACACTTGTCTTTCAGAGTAGCACCATGTTTTTCATATAGAGAGTCTCCTATGTTTTTCACTTTCATATACTAGTGGGAAATTTTCATGGAACTTGGCTTGTATATCTCAATGATGGGCTTCCTCAAATTGCCCTAGGTCTTCGTGAGCAAGCGAGTTGGATGCACACCCACTTAGTTTCTTTTTGAGCTTTCATACACTTCTAGATCTAGTGCTTCCGTTGCATGGCAATCCCTACTCACTCACATTGATATCTATTAATGAGCATCTCCATAGCCCGTTGATACGCCTAGTTGATGTGAGACTATCTTCTCCTTTTCTTCACAACCTCCACCATATTCTATTCCACCTATAGTGCTATATCCATGGCTCACGCTCATGTATTGCGTGGGAGTTGAAAAGGTTTGAGAACATAAAAGGTGTGAAACAATTGCTTGACTTGTCATCGGGGTTGTGTATGATATAAATACTTTGTGTGGGGGAAGATGGAGCATAGCCAGACCATAAGATTTTGTAGAGATAACTTTCTTTTCCCATGTTATTTTGAAGAGACACAATTACTTCGTTAGTATGCTTGAAACATTATTCTTTTTATGTCAACATTAAGCTTTTGTTTTGAGTCTTATGGACCTGAACATTCTTTCCACAATAAAGTAGATTGCGTTGATCAAATTTATGCACTATGCTAGCATTCACACTTCTAAAATTATTTCTTTTATCATTTATCTACTCGAGGACGAGTAGGAGTTAAGCTTGGGGATGCTGATACGTCTCCAACGTATCTTGAATTTATGAAGTATCCATGCCATGTTTACAATAATTCTATATGATTTTGGTATGATTTTATTATAACTAACTCGGACTAATGTTGTTTTCAAGAGAACTACCGTGGTGTCATTTTTTGTGCAGAAATAAAAATTCTTGGAATGGGCTGTAAATTTAGTATGAATTTTTGTGGTTTAAAAGAGACGCCCGAAGCATTGGAGTTGGGCCCAAAGAGCCACGAGGAGCCAGCAAGCCTACCAGGCGCGACCCCCTGGCTGCGCCTAGCAGGCTTGCCACCGCCTCATGGCACCCCTTGACATGAGATCAACGCCAAAAATTCCTATAAATGTAGAAACCTCCGAAAAGAAACCTAGATCGGGAGTTCCGCTACCGCAATCCTCCAGATCCACGAAAAACCAATCGGGAGCCTGTTTCGGCACCCTGCCGAAGGGGCAAACCATCACCGGAGGGCATCTTCCTCATCCTTGCGGCCTCCATGATGAGGAGGGAGTAGTTCACCCTTAGGGCTGAGGGTATGTACCAGTAGCTATGTGTTTGATCTCTCTCTCATGTTCTTGAGATGGCACAATCTTGATGTACCGCGAGCTTTATTGATATAGATGAATCACATGGAGCTTTCTCTATCTTGTTGTGATGAATTGAGTTTTCCATTTGAAGTTTTCTTATCGGATTGAGTCTTTAAGGATTTGAGAACACTTGATGTATGTCTTGCGATGGGATATCCGTGGTGACAATAGGATGTTCTATTGCTTGATGTATGTTTTGGTGATCAACTTGCGGGTTTTGTGACCTTGGGAATCTATGCATAGGCGTTGGCACATGTTTTTGTCTTGAATCTCCGGTAGAAACTTTGGGGCACTCTTTGAAGTTCTTTGTGTTGGATTGAACATGATGAATCTAGAATTATGTAATGCATATTGTATAATCAAGACCATTGGTACCTATGGTGACATTGGAGTATCTAGGTGACATTAGGGTTTTGGTTGATGTGTGTCTTAAAGTGTTATTTTAGTACGAAGTTTAGGGCTGTTCATGACACTTATAGAGATAGCTCATAAGATTCATCGGAAAAGATAACTTTGAGGTGGTTTAATACCCTACAATAATTTCTTCGTTAGTTCTCCGCTATTTGTGACTTTGGAGTGAAATCTTTGTCGCACGAGTGGTATTTACATATGATTCAACTATGTCAGTATTGTTGAGAGAAATTGCGCTAGTGAAAGTATGGACCCTAGGCCTTGTTTCCAAGCATTTATACAATGTTTTGCTCGCTGTTTACTATTTGTTACCTTGCTGTTTTTATATTTTCAGATTACAAAGACCTATTTCTACCATCCATATTGCACTTGTATCACCATCTCTTTGTCGAACTAGTGCACTTATACAATTTGCCATTGTATTGGGTGTGTTGGGGACACAAGAGATTTCTTGTATTTGATTGCAGGGTTGTTTGAGAGAGACCATCTTCATCCTACACCTCCCACGGATTGATAAAACTGAGGTCATCCACTTGAGGGAAAATTGCCATTGTCCTACAAAACTCTGTGCTTGGAGGCCCAACACGAGTCTATAAGAAGAAGGTTGTGTAGTAGACATTAGTGCACTAGGACATGGGTACCCAGTGCCCTTGACTTATGCACAAGCGGTAGCAGCCAAACTCTTCAAACACCAAGCCAACCCAACAAGCCCGATGCGGCAACCGAAACCTGGGTTACTACACGCCAAGCACACCCCTGGTACTTGTCGGGACTAGGATGCGCGCCCCTGCTTGAAGACCCGACAACTCATCCCCTGGCAGGCGCGAGCCAATCTTTCACCGCTCCACCTCATCGCAAGGCCAGTCACTTGCTGATGTAGTGTCAAGCCCCCAGGTGGCTAAGTGGCTCTCGTTAAGCACGTGGCGTAACGTTGGAAGACAATACACCTCCTTGACACCCGTCCATAGACATGTCAAGCTGAGGTGCAATAGTTAGCTAGAGCGGTGGTATAAGCTTGCCGGGGATGCGCCCCTGCACGCCACCTAGACTAGCAATGATGGTATTTTATCTCTAATGCTAGAGTTAGGTATGATAAGCTCTGCTAGCTACCTAATCATCAAACAATGTCTATTTTGCCACTTTGTTTGCCCCTTGTGCTATAAAATGAGGCCCAAGGCACCCTAGCTCAGGATTCAGACTTTTGAACACTTGTACACATGTAGTAACTCCCCCGAAGGCAACCCTTGCCGGGATGGAGTGTTGCGCCCTCTTCGTGTTCCTCTGATCAATCCACCCACAAAGTAGGAGTAGGGTTTTACACTTCACAGTGCCCCGAACCTGGGTAAATCGCCATGTCGTCTCACTGTCTCCGCTCTTCGTGCTTAGGTCCACGCCCCCCGCCGAACCACAAAGGGGCCTATGGATCCATAGGTGATCATGTGCGTCTAGCCCCGATAGAGACGTATCAAACCCTAGCTCAATCCCCTTGAAAACCATGCAAGCTTGTTCATGATAGTTAAGTTATGTGAAAGGAATTTTACGAAAATATCCGTAATGGTAGTGTATTAATTTTTCCTAGCAACTTAGTAACATAAAAAGAAGATGTGCGCAAGTTATGTATTTTTGATTTTTTTAAAATTAGTTATGCTCAACCCTGGCCCTCAAACCCTCTCAAAACCCCTCAAATCCCTCTGAAAAACCCTCAAACCCCTCTCGAAACCCCGCACTATCAGGGCCGCTGGATCCCTGTTCATGAATGGTTTAGATCAGGCGCTAGGGTTTGGCATCGTTGATCCACAATATTCGACCTAATTAGATGCGGACTGGATGGGGGTAGGTGTTTAGTGGCTATGGACATGGGTGGCCCACCTGGCAGCGGGGGGACAAGGACACACCACAGCGGCCGTGGCCCACATGCTTGACGCCTTTTATGAAACGCATTTAACCGGGGTGAGATGCTCATCAGTCCGATGGACCATCCCAGATAGGCAAACGCCTGAACCTGCCCATGCATGCATGCAACCACCCGACGCAACCTGCCCATGCATGCACACAACCACCACTAGTGCATCTGCGTGCTATACAAACGATTTTTATCCCTTTCAACGATGCAGTATTAAACCGTCACCTTGCCTAGGTGGGCGATAGGGGGGTATCCCACACGACACAGATAAATTGTCGGTGATGCCTCCGTTCGGCCAGACACGCCAGACCGAAATAGAGCATGTGCGATTGGGTGGACCATAACAAACAGACATATTACATAAGTCGTGTGACATGTGCGTAGCACCCCACACAGGGAATCCCATAGATACTTCTCCGTTCGTATTGCACATCACACACAATTTTCTTCATAACATCGTTTGTGATAGGGCTAGCCATAGCACACGATAGTCATAATTCTATCGATTGCGTTATTAAATACATCACTCACGGTGCCTAGAAGAAACTGTTTGGCATTGGGCTGTCCATCACACACACTTGTTATGTGAAAAGATTTGTGATAGGTGGGCCTAACACACACAGTTGTCGACTGGAAGTCATGTGTGATTGTTCACTGATCCAATATGCCAACTTTCTAGAAACCGTGTTGGTTTGTTGAGGTCATCACCCATGGTGTTCTCTTAGAAACCGTCTGCAATAGGAACCCCAATTATCAACATAATTGCTCTATTATTTATAATCCATTTAGTAATCAAATTAACATTAAATATCAAGCACATAATATATTTCTTATTCGTATTATGACAACCAGGATTTCATAATTGAATTACATCAGGGTACAACATCATACAGGCATATACTACATAGCTACCCAATTGCACAACAAGACAATGTTTCAAATGGAACATCTAAAACTTTTGGAAATTAAGTATCATCATCGAAGGTAAATAGAAAAACTCTTGAAGCGGAAGGCGAATATTGAGCCTTCAATGATGTTGAAGGCCCTCGCAATTTTAGGCCAGCGCATGTGGATGATTGCCTGCCCATCCTTCGTTCTCTTGAGGAAGACTTCAAGATTATACCGTGGGTGCATTATGAATACCTTCCTTGCCTCTTTACAATACAGGTGGTTTGATACGTGATCATCGATGAACTGCCTTGAGAAGGACTGAAAACAAACATATCCATAAATATCTTTTCTGAAATTTGAAATGGCACAACGGGAAAAGGACAAAGGTCAAAGAGATGGTACCATCCTATAGTTGATTGATGTCTTCTTCATTGTGAAGACAAACACCTTTTTGTTTTTTGTAGCTAGTTTCTTTATCTTAAGTATCTTTCCGAGTTTCTTGATTTGACTAGTATTCAAGGACACCTCATTTCCCGATATGCAAAAGGGTCGAACAGTGGGTCTGAACCTCTTACAGCAGTACTTACATGTGCAAGAATAAATTATTAAAAACCTTAATATTATAATGGTTCCTGAAATTAATCAATAATGTGCTATTAGCCAAAGGACCATGGATGTGCAAACCTCGATGGTAAACTTCAACGTAGCCTATTGTTTCCCCTACAACATATTTAATATACATATTGATCAGGTTATAAGTGATATTTGGCATACTATCAGTGAAATATGTTAATGAAAGAAATAAACACATTGGAGATCCAACAAATTTATTCGAGCCACATGGAAAAGCTAGTTATCTAAGCCAAGCATGCTAAGAACTAGGAAATATATCAATTGTATATGTTTCACATGTATTTAGTACATCTAAATTTGATATATTTCTCACATGCATAACAATACAAAATTATACCAACAACAATCGAACATCATATTGCAGAATCGAACTAAATAGTTAAATGATCACCAGAACAAATGAACAGAACAATTAACTAAGCACCAAATTGCATAATAGAACATACTAGAAGGTCAGATTGCAAGTAGCATTACATTGGACATTTCACTCGAATTTCTAAACGAAAGGTAAGAGCAGCACTTGCAACAAGTAAATCAAGCATGCTTAACCGGCGTAGCTAGTTGAACATAGGTCCTTAGTGATAAAGCTAAGAAAAAAGAAGCTATTCCTCATAGTCGGAGATATCAATGACGATGGGATCCTTCAACTTGGAAGAGGGCGAGGCCTCCACACAGTGGGTGCACCCTTGCTAGTGGTAAGTGACCTCATCCTCCCCGAGCACCAACATGCCGGCTCTGGAGCTATGGTAAGCACGGGCACGATGAGAGAACACATTGTAGTATTTTTCGAATGCACTAACAGTGTCGTGGTTTTGTCATGGTAGGTGTCCTCGTGCAAGGACTTAGGTGTGAGGCCATCGTTGCTGGGTGGCGACTCAAGGGATCGAACGAGAACGGGAGGTGGGTTTACCCAGGTTCAGCCCCTCCGAAGGAGGTAATAGCCTACATCCTTCTTTGTGTCTATATTAATGGAGATCTCGATTACAAGGATGAGAGATTGCTAACCAAGCTTTCGAGAGTATCTAACTTAAGTCTTTCTGTCCTTGGGACTCGCCTTTATATATAGGTGGAGACCCTAGGACTTACAACAGAGTCCAACACATGACATGACTCGTAACCTAACATGTCTCTAACACGCCTTGTCTCCCAAGCAAGCAGTCTCCCGACGTCTTCTGCCTTATGGACCTTGACACGCTGGTTTCTTCGTGCTTGGGCCGCCTAGCAATTTACTCAGCAACCGTCTCGTTGCCTTGTCTTCATGGCGCGGTCTGTCTTAAGTTTTACTCCAGAGTCACCACCATATTGTCCTGGCCCAATAAGGCGAGTCACACCATGGAGCTATATCCCCGACAATAGGCCCAAATTTATTTGAATTCATTCATGTCGATTTCTCTTGTTCTCTCTTGGTGGCTTAGCATCTATGCTCCTTATGGATTCCAAAACGCCGGCTCACATCCCTTCTAGACTTGTCATTTTTCCAATGTTTGTCTATCAGTGACGTCACTTTTGTTGACCATTTTTTCTTCACAGTCATCATGACCAATGTTTCGAAAACCGTGCCAAATCTAGGCCAATGCAAAAATTGAGGCGTACTTCCAGACACAAACTTACTGCAGCCATTTTGTCTTTTCACCGCGCCGCTTTGTTTTTGTCCATATAAATAAGTCCACTGAGCCATTGCGGTAACTTTCGATCATCTTCTTCCTTTCGCTCCTTCCTCGACCGAACATCACCGGAGCTCTCCAAGCCTCATCGAGGTCCTTAGTTCCTTCTTCAACATCCCCAATCTCTTTGCAATCGTCGAAGCGGGTGCAACCACCTCCATTTCCGCCGCAACAAGATCTAGTACACACTTCTTCCCATTAGGGTTTGATTCATTGAGCGTTCATACCGAGTTCATTGTGTTTGTCTGATACGTTGCATGTACATCTATGCACTCAACATTTTCTTTAGTATCGCATAGCTTCTAGTATGGTTTCCGTCCCCCCCACCCCACGAAAGTAGATCTAAAAATGGGCTCCCAAAGCCGTGCTTTGAGTGTCGTGGTTTCGGTCTTTCTGCGCGTAAGAACACACATTTTCTTGGTTTTTTTTCATTTACTAGATCCATCCGAAATAAAATTTTATCAGGAAGCTGTTTTATGAACCGATATATTTCGCTAAGTGTTTGCCGAAGTATGTTTTTGGCCTTCCTTGATCTTGCCGGCTTAAATCATCAAACTAGTATAGGCGACTTAAGATCCGCGCCGGCTCATTTTGCTCATTGCCTTTGTAGTTGCTTCCTGACTCGCCATGGCCCCAAAGAATTCGAAATCTTGTAACTGGGCCAAGTCCATAGAATCCAAGCTTAGTTTATACAATCTCATGGATCAAGGTTTTTTGCTGGCTTGGAATACATAAGATGGTAGGCTCCCGAAGAGGAGTCGTTCCTACAGCCACATCAGGGGGAGGTGATACCTATCCAATGTATCTATAACTTTTTGCTTGTTCCATGCTATTATATTTTCATTCTTGGATGTTTTACAATCATTTTATAGCTACTTCATATCGTTTTTTGGGACTAACCTATTGACAGATTGCCAAAGTGCCAGTTGTTGTTTTTTGCTTGATTTTTACTTCACGAAAAATTAGTACCAAACGGAGCCCAGATGCTGCGGGGATTTTTGTGGATTTTTTTCTGGACCAGAAGGAAGCGTATGGGCCAAACAACACCAGAAGAGGGGCCCTAGGGTGGCCACCCTCCACCAGAGCACCAGAGGTCCCTGGCACAACCTTGTGGAGGGTGGCCCCTCGGTAACCCCCTCAACCGACTATCGAGCTTATAAATTCCTTGAAAATTGGAAAACCCTAGGGGAGTATACAAAACACAATTCCAGCTGCCGCAAGTTCCAGAACCTTGAGATCCAGTCTAACACCATCACGGAGGGGTTCATCTTCTTCATAGGTGCCTCTCCGATGATGCATGAGTAGTCCACCACAGACCTAAGGGTCCATAGGCAGTAGCTAGATGGCTTCCTCTCTCTCTCTCTCTATGTTTCACAATACGAGATCTATTTGATGTAATGACTTTTCCGGTGTGTTTGTTGGGATCCGATGAATTTTGAGTTCATGATCAGTTTCTATCCATGAATATGATTTGAGTCTTCTTTGATCTCTTATTTGCATGATTACTTATAGCCTCATATTCCTTCATTGACTCTTTGGTTTAGTTAGGCCAACTAGATAGATTTTTCTTGCCATGGGAAGATGTGCTTTGTGATGGGTTCGATCTTGCGATGTTCTCTCTAAGTGACAGAAGGGGCAACAAGACACACATGTATCGTTACCATTAAGGATAACAAGATCGGGTCTATTCCTACGTGAATAGATCTTGTCTATATCATGTCACCATTCTTACTGCATTACTCCATTTCTGTCGGGACCCCGATCCTAAGTCATATGATTCCATACTGTAACAAGCCACATCACTTTGCGGCCTCACGCACGGTACCCCACAGCTGCAGCCTTACCTTGGCCGGGACCGTTTGCGTCTTTTGGCTCACGTATGTGAACATGTCGCTGGCAATCACACAACAAAGAACCCGGGCCGACATAACTAGTCATAGAACCCAAGTGGCACATCCGTACGGAAACAGGCATACATAACCCAACAATGCAGTTGTCGGTCTCAAGCGTGTGTAGACGAGTCGTAGCAAGTTACAAGGACTCCATTACGTCGCGAGACACGAATGTCATCGCTGCACGTAGACGAGTCGTAACAGGCTACAGGGACTCCATTACACTGCGAGACATTTCCCCAAAGGGACAGACACATCAGCAAAGAAGGATACATGCCGGTCAATCAATGTGTCTGGAGCAGTAGCAAGCTACCAAGGCTCGGTGGAAGCACAAAGAGACAGTTTCCCGTAAGGAGTACTGCTAAAGGCACACAACTAGGTGTCGGATCCCATACATACCGTTGCACCTCACACGTACGCACGACATGCCCGATATGCATAGATACAACTATGGCATCACAACATAACCATACAACAACATGACTTTTATTTAAAAGGCCCAGAGGAGCCTTGCATGATATGTTCATATAGATAGGGGTCACATGACCCGGCACTCAAGTCATACAAACAAGTTCATACAAGCCAGCGGAAACATAGAACTATCCGAGTACGGACAATGAAATGAAAAGAGGGCACATGGCCTATCTACAGCACGCCACACGTCACAGGGTCGTAGCTGGGACACCAGCTATTCGGCATCGTCAACGTCTAGATAGAACCCACCTGATGGGTCCTGGTTTTCGTCTGCAACATTAATTAAGCAAGGATGAATACAATCGGACTCAGCAAGTCTTTAAATCAGACCTAGTCTAGTTATGCTCATGTATCAACAAAGGGGTGGAGGAGTTTATGCAGAAGCCAGCTTTGACTCATGGCTAACCCACACTACTCAATTTTACCTTCTTTGTTACAATTTTACTTATCGCACACGAGTCCACTAACTCCATCTCAATACACCACCATGGACTCACCTTCCCCTCCCGGAAGAGTGCCATCCACGGTACTCACACTTGTCTTGAGATTTTTAGAAGTATCCATTTGATTATCTATGAACAGCATAAGTTCTCCAAGTAGTCCATATCCGCGGACGCGGCTATTCGAATTGTTTCTTAACCCTGCAGGGGTGTACTTCTTCACACACGCTCTCGCCACTTATCGCTGTGTGCCATAAACCATGCACCTCGGCAACCTTCAAGCGGATGCCCAGCGAGGGAGTCGGCCACGACCGTCAATCACATAAGACCTCTAGTCCAGGCTACCGCCTATTTGAGACTGACCCGCATGGAAGTCCGGCCGAAGTTTCCACTACGGTCCCAAACGATGTGCGCAGGGTTCCCAAGCCCACCATTCGGGTGACCCTTGGTACACCGTGCCACTGCCTACCGCGTCGTAACCCACCCCGAGGGTCAGCGCTACGCACGGCCTCCAACATGCTATAAACACCAGAAACTACTTGCAATACCTGGACCAAAGACTAAGCGACTGATAAGTCGAGCAGGGTCATATTTCAGGGCCCAGCATGTGGTAGTATCTCGTCTTGGATCTCAAACACGGAACCCAGTTCCTAAGAACGGTCTCAATGAGACAACCCACTATGTACTCCTACATAGCCTCTCATCGCCACCTTTTACCAAAACGGATTCGTTATGAGCTCAACACATCAGAACATCACAGTTTCACTCTAACTCATCACCCAGATGAATCAGACCTGACACAACTCTAAGCATAGCAGCATGGCATGAAGGTAAGTTAAGCACATCATGACACAAGCATCTACCAGGTATGCTAGGTTGCAAGGTGCAGCTATTTACTGTGACAAGATCAGGTCATGCATAAGAATAGGATCATCTACCGGGTATGACTGACATGTGATCGTTTGTCCTAATGCAATAATGAGAGCAGGAGCGAGAGAATGGGATGTTATCGAAATGATCAATGGGGTTGCTTGCCTTGCTGGGTTGCGGAGGAGTTCTCTTCTTCGTCGGGGTACGGAGGGGTATCTTCCGGATTAGGGCCTACCGCAACACAGATAAAAACAATCAATACAAGCAAATGCGACAATATGATGCATGAACATGGCATGACAGTATGCATGGATGAGCTAATGTATCTAGTGTTCATGTCAATTTGAAATGTATTTGAATATAGGTTCAAAATTGTTCTCATTTCAAATTCCATATATTGACCTAATGTTAAAATGTCCATGTTCACCTATTTAGGTTGCTCTAACATGCATGAGAATAGCACCATTGGATTCATTGGATTTTTCTGATAAATTTTCATATATAAATTATTTTCATCTGAGTTACACATTAATTTATATGATTTTTCAAAGTTTTTAACTATTTCTGGAGTTATTCTAAAACAGAAAATAGATTTACTGCGTCAGCCATGCGTCAGCATGACATCAGCCTGGTCAACTGACCGATCTGGGTCAAAATGACACGCGGGACCCACATGTCATAGACACAGGGGCTAATCCCGCGCTGACTGGGCGTTGACCCCGCTACGGGGCCCACTGTCAGTGGCTGGAGGGGGATTAATTAGCGCAGGGGTTAGCCTAATCACCCTGCCGCGTCAACGGCGCCGGAGACTCGCCGGCGACGACCAAAACGACGGCGGCAACTCGCCGGAATCACGTAGGCATGGCGGCAGGGCGTGCGGAGACCACCTGGAGGTAGCCCGCGCACGTCCGCATCCATCTAGGGGGTCAGGAGGGGCTGGGGTGGCCGGAGTTGATGGCCACGTCCATTTTGGCGGCGGACGGAGCTCGGGCGAGCTCGGGGATGGCAGCTAAGGGCGAAGAGGGCCACGGAGAGAGAGGGAAAAGTACGGGGAGCTCACAGCGAGTCGATCTGGTTGGTCAGCGGGCTCGGGGACGACCGGGGACGGCAGGAACGGCGACGAGCTCCGACGGGTCCCGAGGTTGAAGACGGACGCGGCGGCGGCCTCGAGGGCTCTCGGGTCCTTCTGATGCCACGGAGAGGACGAGGGCGTCGCGGCGAGTATATTGGTGGGCTCGGAAGGGAGAGGGGGTGGCCAGAACGACGGCTACGGCGAGCGGCGTCGACGGCGAAGCTCGGCAAAGAAAGGGGAAAAGAGAAGCGAGGGAGAGAGCGGCCACGGGAGAGAGGGAGAAGATTCGGGGCGGCCACGCGACGTGCTCGGGAGGATGCCACGGCGGCCAGGCGAGCAGGGAGGAGGTGGAGGCCCCGCCGGCGCCGCGCGGCACTTCGCCTCTGCCTACTGGCAGAGGTTGAAGATGACCGCTTGGCCCTGGTGGGCTGGGCCATCTCCTTACTGGGCCAGGTAAGCCCCTTCTGGCTTTTCTTCTTTTTTTTAACTTCTGTTTTCTGTTTTCTAATATTTATTTATTTCCTTTGCAGGTCCAATGACTTTTATAAAATGACCCACATATTTTCTAAATTGTAGTTTGAATATTCCAAACTTATAATAATAGTTTCAGATTATTTTGGAAACAGTGATAATGATATTTGCTTTATTTGTCATTTTCCAGGGATGTAAACCATTAATTCAAATTATTTGAAATGTTCAAATAATACAAATGTCCCCTGGTATATCCATGTCCCTATTTATCAGACATAGAGGACATTTTTGATGGGCATTTTGGATTTGTTGAAATTTCATTTATCTAGAAATCCTATAATTCATTAAGTGGGTGGGGTTTTCTTCTTCTCCCCATTTCATATTGATGCATGGATGATGATGATGATGCAAACACATTACTAGCCTATGACTCTTACTAGGGTTGTGACAACTCACCCCCACTCAAAAGAATCTCGTCTCGAGATTTGAAGTCATCGGAAGTGCGCGGGGTACTCTAGTCGGAGACGATCTTCTCTTTCCCATGTCGCCTCTTTGTCCGAATGATGTGACCACTGAACTTTAAGAAACTTGATGTTCCGACGTCGAGTGGTACGTTCAGCTTGATCAAGAATACGAACAGGGTATTCCCGATATGAAAGGTTATCCTGGAGATCAAGCGTTTCGTGGTCCACTTCTCGGACAGGGTCCGAAAAGCAACGCCTGAGTTGAGAGACGTGGAAGACATCATGAACTTTGGATAGATGCGAAGGAAGTTCCAATTGGTAGGCAACCTCTCCTCGTTTAGCAAGAATGCGAAAAGGTCCAATGTAACGAGGAGCCAACTTGCCTTTGATACCGAATTGATGGGTACCTTTCAGAGGTGTAACCCGAAGGTAAGCCTTCTCGTCAACTTCATAAGTCACAGACTTATGATGGCGTTCATATTGACTCTTTTGACGGGATTGGGCTGTTTTCAACTTTTCACGAATAATGCGAACTTGCTCCTTTGCATCCTGGATCATGTCCGGACCAAAGAGTTGCCTCTCCCCGGTTTCTGACCAGTTAAGAGGTGTTCGACATTTTCGTCCATAGAGAACTTCAAAAGGGGCTTTGCCCAAGCTTGATTGATAACTGTTGTTATAGGCGAATTCAATAAATGGAAGGCAGTTCTCCCAATTCATACCGAAAGATATAACACAAGCTCGAAGCATATCTTCAAGAATTTGATTGACTCGCTCAACTTGACCACTTGATTGAGGATGGAAAGCGGTACTAAAAGATAGATGAGTCCCCATGGCAGTTTGAAAACTTTCCCAAAATCGAGAAGTAAAGATACTTCCACGGTCTGAGTTAATCTCCAAGGGAACACCATGAAGAGAAACTATTCGAGAAACATATAACTCCGCTAGCTGACTAGCAGTAATGCTTTCCCGAACAGGAAGAAAATGAGCCACTTTGGAAAGGCGGTCAATGACTACGAATATAGCATTGTTCCCTCTCTTGGTCCTGGGAAAACCGGTGATGAAATCCATACCGACCTTATCCCATTTCCATTCAGGAATAGCTAAGGGTTGAAGGATGCCAGCAGGCCTTTGATGCTCTGCCTTCACACGACGACAAACGTCGCAATTAGCAACATACTGAGCAATTTCTCTCTTCATCCTAGTCCACCAGAACCTCTGACGTAGGTCCTGATACATTTTGGTACTACCCGGATGAATTGTGAGAGGAGAATCATGAGCCTCCTTAAGAATCAGCTGCCTGAGATGTTGGCTTTTAGGAACCACTAAACGGCCCTGAAAGAGCACTACACCTTGATCATCTGTAGAGAAGTCCTTAGCAAGACCGCTAACGAGGTTCTCCTTGATCCGGGAAATTCCCTTATCACGCTTTTGGCCAGCTATGATTTGATCCTTAAGAGTAGGTTTCGCCACCAAGTTGGATAGGAATCCTTGAGGAACAATGTGAAGATTTAACTTCCTAAATTCCTCATGGAGAAGCGGTTGACCTTGTTGTAACATCAAATTGTTACAATAAGACTTACGACTTAGCGCATCAGCCATGACATTGGCTTTTCCCGGGGTGTAAGTTATCCCTAAGTCGTAGTCCGAGATCAACTCTACCCACCGTCTTTGCCTGAGATTCAAATCCGGCTGGGTGAAGATATATTTTAGACTTTGGTGATCAGTGTATATCTCGCTACGATTACCCAGAAGATAATGTCGCCATGTTTTCAGTGCATGGACTACAGCTGCAAGCTCAAGATCATGTGTGGGATAATTATCCTCATGTGGACGCAACTGTCGAGATGCGTAAGCAATCACATGACGATCTTGCATGAGAATGCAACCTAATCCTTGTCGCGAGGCGTCGCAATAGATAATAAAGTCCTTAGATAAATCTGGTGGCACCAGAACGGGAGCAGAGGTCAGTCGTCTTTTCAACTCCTGAAAACTATGCTCGCATTGTGGAGTCCACTCAAACCTTTTATCTTTCTTGAGAAGTTCAGTTAGAGGTTTCGCAACCTTGGAGAAATTCTCAACAAAGCGGCGACAATAGCTCGCTAAGCCAAGGAAACTCCTTACTTGCTTAACCGATTCAGGTTGAGTCCAATCAAGGACGGCCTGAACTCTCTCCGGATTGACAGCAATACCTTTGCCAGAGATTACGTGACCCAGATAAGTCACTTCCGGCAACCAGAATTCACACTTGGAGAATTTGGCATATAGACGATGCTCTTGAAGTTTCATCAACACCAACCTTAGATGCTCGACATGTTCTTGTTCGTTCTTCGAGTAAATGAGTATGTCATCAAGATAAACCACGACGAATTTATCCAAATACTCCATGAAGATCGAATTCATCAGTCGGGAGAAGGTGGCTAGAGCATTGGTTAAACCGAAGGACATGACGGTGTACTCATATTGGCCATAACGAGTGACAAAAGCAGTTTTAGGAATGTCCCCGTTTCTAATTCTGATTTGATGGTATCCCAACCTCAAATCCATTTTCGAGAAGACAGAGGATCCAGCGAGTTGATCATACAATCGTTGATCCTGGGGAGTGGATACTTGTTCTTGATAGTGACCAAATTCATTGGTCGGTAATCCACAACCATCCGTTCCGAGCCATCCTTCTTCTTAACAAAAAGGACGGGGCAAGCCCAAGGAGAAGAACTAGGACGAATGAACCCTTTCTTCAAAGCTTCATCGAGTTGGGTTTTTAGCTCGGCTAGTTCTAAGGGTGCCATCTTATAGGGTCTTCTGGCTATTGGAACTGTCCCTGGAATAAGTTCTATTACAAACTCGACATCTTTGACAGGTGGAATACCTGGCAATTCTTCTGGAAAGACATCCGGAAAATCACGGACTACCGGAATATCTTCTAGCTCAGGGAGAGGGCTAGCATTTAGAGAATAGAGTTGGCGCTTGGTTGTTCGAGTAGAGACATTAACTACCTCTCCCGAGGGATGTGTAAGTTGAACATTCCTAAAATGAGTATCAATCTTGGCATAGTGGGTTTTCATCCAATCCATACCTAGAATGATATTGATGTCTGAAGACTTAAGAGCTATCAAGGATGCTAGGAATACTAGTCTATCCACCAGAATTTCATTGTCATGGATCACTCTAGAAGTTTGCCATTTTGATCCAGGAGTCTGAACTACTAAAGGTGTGGGCATGTCACAGAAAGACATGTTATGCAACTGTGCATAACTTTCTGAGATGAATGAATGAGATGCCCCAGTATCAAATAGAACAGATGCTGGATGGCTATTAACAAGAAGTGTACCTAGAATGACATCAGGGTCTTCAAGAGCTTCTTCAGCAGACACATAATTAACTCGCCCACGGGCAGGAGTTGGCTTCACATAGAAGGCTTTCCCTGGTTTTCCGCGTCCAGCGGGCTTGGCATTGTTCTGGGGACATTCACGAGAATAATGTCCCGGTTCTCCACACTTATAGCATACCACTGTAGCACGAGGGGCAACATTTGCTTGCGGTCCTCCAAATGGTCTGGGTGGAGGGTTGGACTGAACTGGACGAGGTGCCTGGAAGGATGGTCTCGCAGTGTACCTTGCCGGCATAGCTGCATTGGGTACCCATATTCGCCGCTTGTTGGGTCCTGAACCCGATGCAGGGTTGAAGTCATGGTTATGCCTCCTTGTGGCCTCGTAGTCACTCTGTCCGGACTCAGCATTGATCGCTTTATTGACGAGAGCTTGAAAGGTGGCGCACTCATGCAGACGAAGATCTCGACGAAGCTCAGCATTTAGTCCCTTGCGGAACCTAGCCTGCTTCTTGGCATCGGTTGAGACCTCCTCTGGAGCATAGCGAGCAAGGTTTCCAAACTCGCGGCTGTATGCATCCACTGTCAATCTGCCCTGGGTGAAGGCACAGAATTCCTCTCTCTTGCGGTCCATCAGCCCTTCTGAGATGTGATGGAGACGAAATGCGGCGCTAAACTCTGCCCAGGTTGGCGCGGGTCCTTGAGGACGCATAGCTTCATAGCTTTCCCACCACAGGTTGGCGGGTCCCTCTAGGAAGTATGTTGCAAAGGTCACCTTGGTGGCCTCTGAAACATTTGCAGCTCGAATCTTGCGTGACATGCTGGTTAGCCAATCATCCGCATCGAGGGGATCGATCGAATGATGGTACTTAGGCGGACACAGCTTAATGAAGTCACCAAGTGACACTCCATCATGGTGATCATTGCGGGGAGCACGAGCGGTGTTCTGTTCAATCCTCTCCAACAGCCTATTGGTCTCCCTCTTATTCCTTTCGGCTTCTAGCATCACCTCTTCTAGAGATGGTGCTCATGGCAGCTCTTCTTGCCTTGGCTGGCTACTCTCGCCTTGCTCATGAGCATGCACAGGGTTGTTCCTGGTTGACACCATCCTGGGGAAATCAATCCATAGCTTAGACATAGCAAGCAACAACTCTAGGACAGGAATTAGGAAATGCTCTGATCAGAATGGCATGTAGAATAAACACCAATCAACATGGTAAAACAACTACCATATGAACATTAGGTTTCATACGCACCATGACTTAGTTCAGTACAAACCCAAGCTGAAAACAACTACGGAGAGATGACACAACTCATCGGAGGCATTACAAGCATCCTATACATTATCTATCTACACCTCCGAAACTCAACTCTCAACCTTGATCATACCCCACAAGACACACAGGACTGTGGCGATACGTCTACTAGCTTACTAGGTCTAGCATCCTCGCACTCAAACATCACCGTAGAATGCTTCGTACAGGTTACCCCCATGACCTGGAAGCTGAACCTGCGGATCTGGAAACACTCTAGCCTGGAATCCCTGGAAACCATAAGGGCACGGGTGTGGCCTTGGTCCCCTTGTCGGTGGCAACAACGGTCCTCGAAGAGGGGTGATGCCTCCAACATCAGGCCAGTCTACGTGTGCTGGCAAATGAGTCCGTGATGGCGTCAGCATCTCCATATCTCCATAACCTGTTTGCACAACAGGTGCCAGCTGCGTCAAAGCTGTCCAAAGACGGGCACGGGTAGCATAGAGCTCCATGCGTAGGGCACGTGCATCACGATCCCTATTCTCCAACATCTAAGCGGTCACCTGCAGTCTAGGGTCTTCATGAGAATGATCAGAATAGGCTGCACTGAGATATCCATCCTCTCCTCCCATGGAAGCAGGAACATAGCAGAACTCCGTGTTCTGAAGCAGACCATGGTGAAACCTCATAATAGTCAGCATGGTGTAAGCGGCTTCCTGAACTGCCATATCTATGGTAACTCCCAATCCATGAGTCCAGTGAAGTGGCTCTGCAGCTCCAGGATAGGAAGGATATATCCTAACGGTACACAGATACTGACTCTGGTTGAAATCTCGACACTGCTCCTCCACTGTGTACTCTGGGTACCAACGATATCCAGCCTCTATCATCACTCTAACCAACATGGCCGTGTGACCCGGCACATCGATGCACCTGGTCAGACGGACCATCTGACGGAAAGGACGAGACGGCATCTGAAACAGAGAATGATGCAAAGACATTAGAGATCCTAACGGAAATCGAGCAGCATAACGGCTGTAATTGCTCAACAAATTTTTTTGAGACAATTTAAAGGAGATTGGAAAGGCATGACCACTCGACTATCTAGACTCAAATCTCTTCTCCATCTGTTTGTCACATCAACAACACTAAAATAACCACACTTACTCACAAACAAGCTAGTTATTGGTCCATGGCTAGTAACTCGTCATCCTAGGAAATAGATGAGAATCCTAGTACCTATCCTCGTAGATAAGATGAGAATGACCCAACATAGAATAACTTGGGAAGAAGAGTAAAAAGTGCCTTACGTTCCCTTCCACAATCAATTCCCCTACTTATCTATAGTGTTTCTAGACTCAACTTCGACCGATTTGGCTTGATAGTCCTGCAGTCAGTCAGGCTTTGATACCAACGCTGTCGGGACCCCGATCCTAAGTCATATGATTCCATACTGTAACAAGCCACATCACTTTGCGGCCTCACGCACGGTACCCCACAGCTGCAGCCTTACCTTGGCCGGGACCGTTTGCGTCTTTTGGCTCACGTATGTGAACATGTCGCTGGCAATCACACAACAAAGAACCCGGGCCGACATAACTAGTCATAGAACCCAAGTGTCACATCCGTACGGAAACAGGCATACATAACCCAGCAATGCAGTTGTCGGTCTCAAGCGTGTGTAGACGAGTCGTAGCAAGTTACAAGGACTCCATTACGTCGCGAGACACGAATGTCATCGCTGCACGTAGACGAGTCGTAACAGGCTACAGGGACTCCATTACACTGCGAGACATTTCCCCAAAGGGACAGACACATCAGCAAAGAAGGATACATGCCGGTCAATCAATGTGTCCGGAGCAGTAGCAAGCTACCAAGGCTCGGTGGAAGCACAAAGAGACAGTTTCCCGTAAGGAGTACTGCTAAAGGCACACAACTAGGTGTCGGATCCCATACATACCGTTGCACGCCACACGTACGCACGACATGCCCGATATGCATAGATACAACTATGGCATCACAACATAACCATACAACAACATGACTTTTATTTAAAAGGCCCAGAGGAGCCTTGCATGATATGTTCATATAGATAGGGGTCACATGACCCGGCACTCAAGTCATACAAACAAGTTCATACAAGCCAGCGGAAACATAGAACTATCCGAGTACGGACAGTGAAATGAAAAGAGGGCACATGGCCTGACTATCTACAGCACGCCACACGTCACAGGGTCGTAGCTGGGACACCAGCTATTCGCCATCGTCAACGTCTAGATAGAACCCACCTGATGGGTCCTAGTTTTCTTCTGCAACATTAATTAAGCAAGGATGAATACAATCGTACTCAGCAAGTCTTTAAATCAGACCTAGTCTAGTTATGCTCATGTATCAACAAAGGGGTGGAGGAGTTTATGCAGAAGCCAGCTTTGACTCATGGCTAACCCACACTACTCAATTTTACCTTCTTTGTTACAATTTTACTTATCGCACACGAGTCCACTAACTCCATCTCAATACACCACCATGGACTCACCTTCCCCTCCCGGAAGAGTGCCATCCACGGTACTCACACTTGTCTTGAGATTTTTAGAAGTATCCATTTGATTATCTATGAACAGCATAAGTTCTCCAAGTAGTCCATATCCGCGGACGCGGCTATTCGAATTGTTTCTTAACCCTGCAGGGGTGTACTTCTTCACACACGCTCTCGCCACTTATCGCTGTGTGCCATAAACCATGCACCTCGGCAACCTTCAAGCGGATGCCCAGCGAGGGAGTCGGCCACGACCGTCAATCACATAAGACCTCTAGTCCAGGCTACCGCCTATTTGAGACTGACCCGCATGGAAGTCCGGCCGAAGTTTCCACTACGGTCCCAAACGATGTGCGCAGGGTTCCCAAGCCCACCATTCGGGTGACCCTTGGTACACCGTGCCACTGCCTACCGCGTCGTAACCCACCCCGAGGGTCAGTGCTACGCACGGCCTCCAGCATGCTATAAACACCAGAAACTACTTGCAATACCTGGACCAAAGACTAAGCGACTGATAAGTCGAGCGGGGTCATATTTCAGGGCCCAGCATGTGGTAGTATCTCGTCTTGGATCTCAAACACGGAACCCAGTTCCTAAGAACGGTCTCAATGAGACAACCCACTATGTACTCCTACATAGCCTCTCATCGCCACCTTTTACCAAAACGGATTCGTTATGAGCTCAACACATCAGAACATCACAGTTTCACTCTAACTCATCACCCAGATGAATCAGACCTGACACAACTCTAAGCATAGCAGCATGGCATGAAGGTAAGTTAAGCACATCATGACACAAGCATCTACCAGGTATGCTAGGTTGCAAGGTGTAGCTATTTACTGTGACAAGATCAGGTCATGCATAAGAATAGGATCATCTACCGGGTATGACTGACATGTGATCGTTTGTCCTAATGCAATAATGAGAGCAGGAGCGAGAGAATGGGATGTTATCGGAATGATCAATGGGGTTGCTTGCCTTGCTGGGTTGCGGAGGAGTTCTCTTCTTCGTCGGGGTAAGGAGGGGTATCTTCCGGATTAGGGCCTACCGCAACGCAGATAAAAACAATCAATACAAGCAAATGCGACAATATGATGCATGAACATGGCATGACAGTATGCATGGATGAGCTAATGTATCTAGTGTTCATGTCAATTTGAAATGTATTTGAATATAGGTTCAAAATTGTTCTCATTTCAAATTCCATATATTGACCTAATGTTAAAATGTCCATGTTCACCTATTTAGGTTGCTCTAACATGCATGAGAATAGCACCATTGGATTCATTGGATTTTTCTGATAAATTTTCATATATAAATTATTTTCATCTGAGTTACACATTAATTTATATGATTTTTCAAAGTTTTTAACTATTTCTGGAGTTATTCTAAAACAGAAAATAGATTTACTGTGTCAGCCATGCGTCAGCATGACATCAGCCTGGTCAACTGACCGATCTGGGTCAAAATGACACGCGGGACCCACATGTCATAGACACAGGGGCTAATCCCGCGCTAACTGGGCGTTGACCCCGCTACGGGGCCCACTGTCAGTGGCTGGAGGGGGATTAATTAGCGCGGGGGTTAGCCTAATCACCCTGCCGCGTCAACGGCGCCGGAGACTCGCCGGCGACGACCAAAACAACGGCGGCAACTCACCGGAATCGCGTAGGCATGTCGGTAGGGCGTGCGGAGACCACCTGGAGGTAGCCCGCGCACGTCCGCATCCATCTAGGGGGTCAGGAGGGGCTGGGGTGGCCAGAGTTGATGGCCACGTCCATTTTGGCGGCGGCCGGAGCTCGGGCGAGCTCGGGGATGGTAGCTAAGGGCGAAGAGGGCCACGGAGAGAGAGGGAAAAGTACGGGGAGCTCACAGCGAGTCGATCTGGTTGGTCAGCGGGCTCGGGGACGACCGGGGACGGCAGGAACGGCGACGAGCTCCGACGGGTCCCGAGGTTGAAGACGGACGCGGCGGCGGCCTCGAGGGCTCTCGGGTCCTTCTGATGCCACGGAGAGGACGAGGGCGTCGCGGCGAGTATATTGGTGGGCTCGGAGGGGAGAGGGGGTGGCCAGAACGGCGGCTACGGCGAGCGGCGTCGACGGCGAAGCACGGCAAAGAAAGGGGAAAAGAGAAGCGAGGGAGAGAGCGGCCACGGGAGAGAGGAAGAAGATTCGGGGCGGCCACGCGACGTGCTCGGGAGGATGCCACGGCGGCCAGGCGAGCAGGGAGGAGGTGGAGGCCCCGCCGGCGCCGCGCGGCACTTCGCCTCTGCCTACTGGCAGAGGTTGAAGATGACCGCTTGGCCCTGGTGGGCTGGGCCATCTCCTTCCTGGGCCAGGTAAGCCCCTTCTAGCTTTTCTTTTTTTTTAACTTCTGTTGTCTGTTTTCTAATATTTATTTATTTCCTTTGCAGGTCCAATGACTTTTATAAAATGACCCACATATTTTCTAAATTGTAGTTTGAATATTCCAAACTTATAATAATAGTTTCAGATTATTTTGGAAACAGTGATAATGATATTTGCTTTATTTGTCATTTTCCAGGGATGTAAACCATTAATTCAAATTATTTGAAATGTTCAAATAATACAAATGTCCCCTGGTATATCCATGTCCCTATTTATCAGACATAGAGGACATTTTTGATGGGCATTTTGGATTTGTTGAAATTTCATTTATCTAGAAATCCTATAATTCATTAAGTGGGTGGGGTTTTCTTCTTCTCCCCATTTCATATTGATGCATGGATGATGATGATGATGCAAACACATTACTAGCCTATGACTCTTACTAGGGTTGTGACAATTTCTCCATGAACTTAATACACTAGATGCATGCTGGATAGAGGTCGATGTGTGGAGTAATAGAAGTAGATGCAGAATCGTTTCGATCTACTTATCTTGAACATGATGCCTATATAATGATCATTTCCTGGATATCGTCATGATTATATGATCTTCTATCAATTGCCCAACAGTAATTTGTTCACCCACTGTGTGCTATACTCATGAGAGAAGCCACTAGTGAAACCTATGGCCCCCCGAGTCTACTTTTTCAACATATTTGTCGGTGCAGCGACACCTATGGGACCGTGAGGATCCTTCGTGGTTTGGCGGGGAGAGGGTATGCGCAAAGAGCAGATCAAACGGACGGCGCGAGGCGAGGTTTTTACCCAGGTTTGGGCCGCTGAGGAGCGTAAAACCCTACTCCTGCTTCGATGTATTATGGGTGTTTTTTAGGGTTCTAGCTATAGGAGGACTGTCTACAGCTGCTATGCGCGTGAGCTAGAAGGTGGTAGCCAAAAGTCCTCTCTCGTAACGCCTTGGGCCTGTCCTCTCTCGTAAGGCCTTGGGCCTCCTTTTATATGACCAAGGGGATCCCAACAGTGGCGTACAATGCGCGCATGAGGTGCACAGTGCTACAGTGTTATCATACCAAACACTGATGGAGTGGGACAAATGCATTTAATGCTCCGTCAGGCGTCCCTAACCTTCTACGGGACGGGACATGAGCCCGTCCCATCTACACCGCTTAGCCTCTCCATCGCCAGCGCCTCGATACGTACCTTGGGGGTCGACACCTGGCCTCCGCGCTGGCAAGGTAGCGAGGCCTTGCCAAGTGCCCTCCTTGCAGGGGCTCCGCACGCTACCCCCGGCAAAATCTTGTCGAGGTTCCAGCCCCTGGCCTTCGGTCTTGTGTTTATTGACTTGATTTTTCCTTTTACATCTTTGTGCTTGCTTCTAGTATTCCTGCAGCGGGCCTTGCCGCGGGCGCGGCTACAACTGCCCGTGCACAAGTAAGGGGTACTAATAGACCCGATCCTTAGTACACCGACAATATTGCTTTCCGATCTACTATTTGCAACTTTTGTTTGCAGATCTATTAATCCAAAAAAACCAAATCCCTTGTTGCACTGTTTATTTATTTGTTTTACTTTGTGTTCTTGCGAGATCTATTTGCCAAAACTATCATTACCTAATATATCTTATTACCGTAGAGAGCGTGACAACCTCTCTTTCGCATCAGGTTGCAAGTATTGGTTGTTTGTGTGCAGGTGCTGCTTACGTGCGTGCGTGATCTTCCTATACGGATTGATACCTTGGTTTCATAAACGCGGGAAATACTTATCGTCGCTGTGCTGCATCATCCCTTCCTCTTTGGGGAAATACCGACGCTGTCTCAAGCCACGTCAAAGGAATTTTTGGCGCCGTTGCCGGGGAGGAAGCAATCTCATCTGCCAGGTTCCTAATAAAAAATCTCATCTCCTTGCAATTTACATTATTTTCCATTTTCTTCTCGTTTTCCTCTCCCTCACTTGACAAATTTGTTGTTTTATTCGCCCCCTCTTTTTCGTTTGCCTTTGTCTCATCAGATCTTTTTTTGCTGGCAATCTTGTTTGCGTAGTCACGATGACTCAAGAAAAGACCAAGTTGTGGGATTTTACAATACCAATAATAATGATTTTATTACCACTCCTATTGCTCCTCCCTCCACTAGTGCGAAGTCTTGTCATATTAATGCCGCTTTGCTGAATTTTGTCATGAAAGATCAATTTTCCGCTACTCCTAATGAGGGTGTCGCGTCACATCTAAATACCTTCGTTGAATCATGCGACATGCAAAAGTAAAAAGATGTGGACAATGATATTGTGAAGTTGAAATTGTTTCCTTTCTCTTTGCGGGATCGTGCAAAATTTTGGTTTTCTTCTTTGCCTCGCAATAGTATTGATTCTTGGGATAAGTGCAAGGATGCTTTTATTACTAAGTATTTTACGCCCGCGAAAATTATTTCCATAGAACTCAAATCATGAATTTTAAGCAACTTGAGCATGAACATGTTGCGTAATCTTGGGAAAGAATGAAATTGATGCTAAGAAATTGTCCTACTCATGGTTTCAATCCTTGGATGATCATACAATTTTTTTACGGTGGGATTAAATTTTGTTTGTAGAAATCTTTTAGATTCCACCGCAGGTGGTAATTTTATGGAAATTACTTTGGGTGAACCTACCAAATTGCAAGATAATATCATGGCAAATTATTCATAATGGCATACCAAAAGAGCACCTACAAGTAAAAAGGTTAATTCGGTAGAAGAAATTAGAACCTTGAGTGAAAAAGTTGATGCTCTTATGAAGCTGGTTGATAGTAAAAATGCTCCACTTGATGTTAATGATGTGCCTTTGTCTACTTTTATTGACCAAAATAGCGATTCCGTAGATGTGAATTTCATCTCGCGAACAATTTCAATAACAATGCTTATAGAGGTAATTTTAATCCTAGGTCTTTTCCTGGAAATTCCTCTGATAATTATGGTAATTCTTATAATAATAATAGGAAAACCTCTTATCTTGGGAATATTTTTAAAGAATTTATCAATGCTCAAAAGTCTTTCAATACTACGATAGAAGAAAAGTTGAATAAGATTGATGATATGTCTAGAAGCATTGATAGAATTTCCAATGATGTTGAAAATCTCAAGTTGCATGTTTTTATGCCTAAGATCAATGAATCAGTTAAGGCTTTATATGTTTCTATGGATGAAAGTGACAAAAGAACCGCTATGCTTATAGCTAAAAGAGATTTTTAGAAAGAGCGTTTTCTAGAGATTACTTTCATATCAATAATGAAGATGTTAAAATTATTGATGTTTTCTCTATTGATTCCTTGTTTATTAATGTTAAAATTGATGATAAAGGGGCTTAAGAAGAGTCAACTTTAGTTAGATGGCGTCCCAATGATTTGGAGGGTGAAAATCTTGATGAAATTTTTGATAAAAATGGATTTGGAGAGGTCAAAACTTTAACTAGTAAGGTGCCCACTATGTTTGATTACAAAGACTTCAATTATGAGAGTTGCTCCTTGGTTGATTGTATTTATTTTCTGCAATCTATGATAAATTCACCCCATGCTTATGAACAAAATAAATCTTTTACTAAACATATTGTTGATGCCATGATGAAAGTCTTGGAAGAAAAGTTGGAACTAGAGATTTAAATTCCTAGAAAATCGCATTATGAGTGGGAACCTACCATTAAACTCAAGATTAAAAATTATGAATGCTTTGCTTTGTGTGATTTGGGTGCTAGTGTTTCCACAATTCCAAAATCGTTATGTGATGTGCTTGGTATTTATATAAATACCTATATTGAAAAATGTTCTCTTAATTTCCACTTAGCGGATTCTACTATTAAAAAGAGTTTGGGAAGAATTAATGATGTTCTTATTCTTGAAAATATGAATTATGTTTCCATTTATTTTAATGTTCTTGATATTGATTGCAATCCGTATTGTCCTCTCATACTTGGTAGACCATTTTTACGCACTGTAGGTGCCATGACTGATATGAAAGAAGGCAATATTAAGTTTCACTTTCCCCATAGGAAGGGTATGGAACACTTCCCTAGAACAATAATTAAGGCACCATATGAATCAATCATGAGGTCCTTCTGTGAAGTGCAAACTAAGGATGACAATACTTGAATCTATGTGTTATGCCTATCTAGGAGCGTAAAATGATAGCGCTTGTTGGAAGGCAACCCAATGAATAAAATATTTTTATCTTTTTATTTATGTTTTTGAGTGTTTTGAACAATTATGATTATGTTATGATTGTGTTTTTATGTTTATTTAGTGGTTGTCCCAACTAATGCCTTTAGGATGATCCATAAGATGACTAGAAACAATGCTGAATCTGAAAAGGAAACTTTGTTCCCAGTGAACGATTTTTCATTTTTTACTAGAGCGTCATATTAAGCTAAAAAATATAAGAAGGTATTTATATAAAAAATCTTTAAGTTTTCCTAATTTTAAGAATTTTTAGAGTTCCATATGTATGGGTAGAGTACATATTACTACAGACTGTTCTGTCTGAAACAGATTCTGTTTTCATTGCATTGTGTGCTTGTTTTGATGAATCTATGGCTTGTATGGGGGAATAGGTCATGGTAAAGTTAGATTAAAGTATATATAATGCAATGATAATATATGAATGGGTTTACAATAGTACCTAAAGTGGTAATTTTCTTTATTATACTAACGAATCTCACGAGAATTTTGTCAAGTTTTGTGTGATTGAAGTTTAGTTTTGGGTGAGATCACGATGGATGAAGGAATAAGGAGTTATAATAGCCAAAGATTGGGGATTCTACAACACCCCAAGGTAATATACAAATAGTAACAAGCAACTTAGCTTGGGGATGCCCCGAGTGGCATCCCCTCTTTCTTCTAATAACCATTGGTATACTACATAGAACTATATTTTTATTGGTAAACTTTTGTTTTTGCCACTTTAGCTTTTGCCAATTTTCCTTATGACACTCCATATTTTGACATTTCACTTTTTCCACTCTTAGCTTTTGATAATTATCACAATTGCCATTCCGTGGATAAAGCAAAATAATTTTATTTCACTTTTGCCACTTTTACCTTTAATAATGTATCACAATTACCACTCTAATTTTTTTTCTTATGCCACAGAATGGCAATTGTGATAATTGTAAAAATATAAGAGTGGCAAAAGTAAAATTTCAATATCTAGAGTGGCATAAGGAAAATTCACAAAAGCTAGAGTGTTAAAAACAAAATTTTCCCATTTTTATTCGTCACATATCATGAGTTTTGTTTGGAGCATCTTGTATCTCTGCTTTGTTTGCTTTTATCCTTGCTGCACACACCTATTTGAGAGAGACAAAATATGCTATGATTTGTTAGAATTGATCTTTATGCTTCACTTAAAACTTTTGAGCAAAGGAATTGCTCTAGTGCTTCACTTATATCTTTTTCAGCACGACATGCTTTTACATGTTTGAAGAAATGCTCTCATGCTTCACTTATATTAATTTGGGAGTTAGTAATTTTGAAGAAATCCTCTCATGCTTCACTTATATCATTTTGAGAGATGAAACTTGTATGCTCATGTAATTCACTTATATCCATGTGAGCTTATCAAAAGCAATTGCAACATATGAAACTAGTCCCAAAGTGATAGATATTCAAGAGGGATATAATAAAAACTTTCATGAAGATCATAGGACAAATTAAACTTGATTATTTGTAATAGTTTGAGACATGAAAATAGTAATATGTGAGTTATGTTGATGAGTGATTATGCCTAGTAAGAATATTGGTGTTAAGGTTTGTGATTCCCTATGCAAGCACGAAAGTCAATAGTTGTGCTACGAAATTACATCCTACTTATGGTGCATTATTTAGTGTTAGTTACGCTTAATGCTCGCTTATGTGATTTTTTGTTTCTTGGTTGGATGCTTCTGAATCTCTTGCTAGCCTTCACTTGTACTAAGTAGAAATACTACTTGTGCATCCAAAACCCTTAAACCATGTTTTGCCATATGAGTCCACCATACCTACCTACATACGGTATTTCCATGACGTTCGAAGGAAATTTGTATGTGCCACCTCTAGACTTTCAAAATAAAATTTCCTTTTTGTGTACTCGTACCGCTCATGAAACGGTAGGGGGTGACCGATATTTTTTCATGCTAGATGTGTTATTCTCAAGATGAGTGTTTATTCACTTGTCATTGCACGAGAATATGGTGGTAATAGGGATGCCGAGTCCCAAAATGAAAAACAAAAGAAATTTACTTTATGTTGTCAAATAATAAATTCCTTGTAAAGTGTTGGTGTGGATGGAAACCGTGGATTCGGCTATCCATGGAAAGTTAAAGTATGGTGGAAAAAGGAATAAACTTTATTTTCCGTTTGGCAACCACCTAGGATGCATCTAGTGTGGAAAGATATTGAAATCTCTCAGTCATTTTCGTTGACAAGAAAAGCATGCCACTCAAAATATGTTTCTCTATCAATTTAAACACTTGAGCTCTGGCACCTCTATAAATCCCTACTTCCCTCTGCGAAGGGCCTATCTATTTACTTTATACATTTTTATTTTTCAATTTGAGTCTCCATCTTCTCTTATAAAGCACCAACTAGGGGGCACTATGATCGTACTTGAGCATTAGGTGTAGCTAATATTTGAGTGTGTATTATGAGTGCATCAATGATTGAGCATAATGGGCTAGGGATAACTTGCTTTAGCGTTGATATTTTGAAAGACATGGTTGCTTGTTGATATGCTTGAGTATTAAAGTTTTCATGTGAATACTAGACTATTCCTTTGAACCATATGAAAATTCAAAATGTCCATGCTATAGAGAAAAGAATATGTGATGAACATGATATGCAGCATTCCACATCAAAAATCCCATTTTTATCATTTACCTACTCGAGGACTACTAGGAATTAAGCTTGGGGATACTGATACGTCTCCAACGTATCTATAATTTTTGCTTGTTCCATGTTGTTATATTATCATTCTTGGATGTTTTACAGTCATTTTATAGCAACTTTATATCATTTTTTGGGACTAAACTATTGACATAGTGCCAAAGTGTTAGTTGCTATTTTTCCTTGTTTTTTTACTTTGCAGAAAATCAGTACCAAACGGAGCCCAAATGTTGTGGGGAGTTTTGTGGAATTTTTCTGGACCAGAAGGAAGCAGATGGGCCAAACAACACCGGAAGAGGGGGTACAGGGTGGCCACCATCCACCAGGGCACGCCAAAGGACCCTGGCGCGGCCTGGTGGAGGGTGGGCACCTCGGGCACCCCCTCAACCGACTATCGAACCTATAAATTCCCTGAAAATTGAAAAACCCTAGGAGAGTCGATGAAACACAATTCTAGCCACCGCAAGCTCCAGAACCTCGAGATCCAATCTAACACCATCACGGAGGGTTTCATCTTCTTTATAGGTGCCTCTCCGATGATGTGTGGGTAGTTCAACATAGACCTACGGGTTCGTAGGAAGTAGAGAGATGGCTTCCTCTCTCTCTATGTTTCTCAATACAATGGTGTCTTGGAGATCTATTTGATGTAATGACTTTTGCGGTGTTGTTTGGTGGGATCCGATGAATTTTAAGCTCATGATCAGTTTCTATCAATGAATATGATTTGAGTCTTCTTTGATCCCTCATTTGCATGATTGCTTATAGCCTCGTATTTCTTCTTCGAATCTTTGGTTTAGTTAGGTCAACTAGATAGATTTTTCTTGCCATGGGAATAGGTGCTTTGTGATGGGTTCAATTTTGCGGTTTTCTTTCCAAGTGACAGAAGAGGCAGCAAGACACGCATGTATCATTGCCATTAAGGATAACAAGATGGTGTCTATTCCTACATGAATAGATCTTGTCTAAATCATGTCACCGTTCTTATTGCATTACCCCGTTTCTCCATGAATTTAGTACACTAGATGCATGCTGGATAGCGGTCGATGTGTGGAGCAATAGAAGTAGATGCAGAATCGTTTCGATCTACTTATCTTGGATGTGATGATTATTCAATGATCATTGCCTAGATATCTTCACGATTATTTCATCTTCTATAAAGTGCCTAGCAGTAATTTGTTGACCCACTGTGTGCTATACTCATGAGAGAAGCCACTAGTGAAACCTACGGCCCCCGGGTCTACTTTTCCAACATATTGCTTTCCGATCTACTATTTGCAACTTTTGTTTTCAGATCTATTAATCCAAAATGCCCAAAAATACCTTGTTGCACTCTTTATTTATTTGTTTTACTTCGTGTTATTGCAAGATCTATTTGCCAAAACTATCATCACATAATCTATCTTATTACCATAGAGAGCGTGACAACCTCTCTTTCGTGTCGGTTGCAAGTATTTGTTGTTTGTGTGCAGGTGATGCTTACGTGGGTGCGTGATGTTCCTCTATGGATTGATATATTGGTTTCATAACTGAGGGATATACTTACCGTCACTGTGTTGCATGATCCCTTCCTCTTTGGGGAAATACCGACGTTGTCTCAAGCCACGTCATGAGGTCAATGTATTTACTGATCATCTACACTTCTTTGAGATTAGGCATCAAGACATCTGTCCAAACTCCATGATCAACATATGTCAATTTCAAGTGTTATGTGAGGTACATCTTCAGATTGAGACGTCCGTGACCCTTTTCAGGGAATTTTTCTATACAACCGCCAAACCCAAGTAAATAATGGCTCTGCCCGCGATCTTGGCAGGGTCACCATTTAGAAGAGAAAGAACGGCGGCTTTCCTGAATCAAAACTGGCGAGCCATCCCAAAGGATGGAACCTGGTTTTACAGCAAGAACATTGCACCAAAGGGAGAAAATCCCCTGTCGGGTTTTAGATAGGAGAGACTCGGCAGCAAAGTGAAATTTCCGGGTTGGCCAACTGATGAAGAGATGGCCCCATAATTTCCTCTCCATGCAAAACTGAGAGCTTTGACCGCACATGGCTTAACTGGAATTGATCTGATCCGCTACTAGCTAAAGTGGCGGATCCAGCCTATTAGTGTAAGGGATGACTTGATGTGTGAGTACTCACGTGACTCATCTGATCCTCAACGTTTTTTCATGAGGACCTGACTGACGATGGTCTTAACAGAGAAACCAAGAGGTTCTTTTCTAACCCTAAAGAACAATGTAGTGTTACTGGTTTTGGTCCATTTTATCTACTCAACGAGCCTCCTCTGGTATTAACTATTTTTGCTGACTTTTATTATTTTACTTTAACCCGTCGTTTCTTACCCTATACATTTGCAGGAGAAATCTGTTTTCTGGAAGGTCACACCTCAAGCCCCTATTCATTCATCGGGTAGAAAAGATAACCCGACTCCTGTGTCATATTCTGAAGAAGAATCCGAGGTACAACCTGACTCTCTTGGTTGCCTATTTTTTTAGCTTGCTAATGTGCCTTTTTATAAAGATGACTTGGAATCTAGCCAAACCGGCGAAATTGAGGTAACTCCTATATCTTCGAATTCAGAAACGTTTTTCCCAGAAAACCAAGGCAAGTCGCTCGGAAGGTTAAATTGACACACCCAAATGTTTACTTGGCTTTTGATTTCTTTTTGAAGAAGACACAATTCGCTGGCTCATCAAAACGTAAACTTTGGGTTAATTTAGACGACTCAGACCATGGCTTGTCTGATGCACCGCCGGCTCATAAATCGCGTTTCGAGGTGCCTGATAGTCCAACCAATTCTCATCCTAGAGATGGCTTGTTTAAACGACCTCTTAGTCCTTCGAATTCACTTTATCAGGCCTCCCCTTCATATTCGGATGACTCGACGGAAAAACAACTTCCTGCTTTTACTATCAACCATGGGTATGTCTCTGAATTTACACTCGTTTGCTTATGTTGTTTCCAAACCTTGAGCTATACTTTCCTTAGTACTGATATTTGTGACTATAGGGCGAAGGCCACTTTGTCAAATAAGGTGTGCAGGTCATCTTCTAGAACTATAAACCACAACATGTCAGTCTCCTTGCTAGCAAGAACAAGAACTAACTCTTCTGCAAAGAAAGGCCCGGATGTGGGTGCTGAAGCAGCAGACGACATTGATACGCCTAGACCTAGACTAGATGAGCCGGTTTTCATGGACAAACAAACTGAAGTTCAGGACGCTTTAGATGAGCCATCCATCAGGTAGCCAAGCCCGATATGATTTTCTAATCCGGCGGCTCATTTGGATGACCCCAAGATGTCAACAGGAACAAACCATCCGGCTGTTATAATTGTGAAGGAAAGTTATCATGTTCCCGTTGCATCCACTTCATTGGCAAAGATCATGGCTAAGGATGAACAAGCTGGCTTAGACAAAGGGAAAACAACTCTGGAAGTTCCGGAGTTGTCTGTGCTTGGTATTGAAGATTTACACCAACAACTCTTGATCCGGTTGTCTTAGAGCCGGGCAGTTGAAGTGAGCATGATAAATGCCATGAAAGAGAAGTATGAGGTAAACTCCTTGTTTTACTGTTTTGTTTGTACTGTCATTAGCCTCCAAGAACCAATTTACTATGATAATCTGGTTCGTTAAACACTTGATCTCTAGCTATAGCCCTCAAGAACTGGCTCGTCTTTATGAGATAAGTCGGGTCTTCACTTAATACTTTGAAGAATTCGACTTGTAGCCCCCAAGGGCTGGCTTATTTGTTTGAGATGAGCCGGGTCTTCGTTATACCAGGTTTGAAAAAAATGATATGCATTAGCCCCTAAGTGTCAAGGATATTGCTTGCAGTTTGCTTGAGACTTGATTGAAAAAAATATTCACTTGAAGGTGGTTTATAGCTGTTTGTAAGAATACTTGCTGATATTTATTTGCACATCTTCTAGGAATATGTTGAGGATGATGAATCAGTTGTTGTGAAGTTGCAACATCAGCTCCAAGAAGAGATAAACATAAAAACCGATGATAAGCTTATGGCGAATCATTTTGAAGAGACTCCACGCCAAGCCAATGAGCGTCTGGAAAAAGCCGTAAAGCTATTTGAAGCTGACAAGGTTGCTCTTGTAAAGCGTGCGAACAAAATAGAGAAGAGACTTGAGCCATTGTAGGAAAAGTATGCTACACTTGTGAAATAGATCAATGAAATGTTGACAACGATCTTTGGTAAGTGTTCTGCTTCTTTGTATAGAATACCAGCTTGTGACTGAACGACGACTTAGTATCTCTCCCTCTCTTTTCTTCGGGACGAACAAACCATAATATCGTGTCGCCCCCTATCGTGAAGTTGAAAGCCATTTTCTCACATATAGAGAAACTATTCACCAGATCTGTATATTCCATCATGGTAGTGAAAAATCTAAAGTATCCTCCAATAAATTTCAAGGACATGTTGAAGCAGCTTTCCGCAGTTCCCCAATGGGTGACCGAGACCTGGAAATCAGCTCCTCAAGGAGGTGCGAACATGGCGCTAGCTCGAGCAAAGGCATACTTACCTAAATTAGATGTGGAGCTGCTAAAAGGCGGCTTCCCGAAGTTCAAACTTGATGGCTCCGTATTCACTCAAATGGACTATGTGAAGTGAATGATGATGCATATACCAGTGACAATGAGCATATTAACCCGCCCAAGGATGACCCGACATAGTTGATTCCTCCAAGATATAAGGAATCTGTCGCCTCTAAAGTTGGCTCATCGTCTCATATTAAGAGCAAATAAAATTTCGAGTCATTGAGCTCAATTTGATGGCAACACAAGGATCAGCAGTTTTGACGAGGATGATGAGCCGGCGGGTGCCGACCCACAGGCGGCTGACTGAAGGAAAGCATGAAGGCACTTCTAAATGAGTGTCCATTCGGGGTCAGCCCCCAAGTAATTAGAAAGACTTGAGTATTTTGGTGCTCCATTGCGGGCTTGTAATAGTGGTAGTCTGAAACCTTTCTTGAATCCTTGGTCATGCCATCATGCATGTATGCATATTTGCTGGTGCAAAGCCTTTTGAGTTTTGTTTCTGAGATGTGATTTTGCCATTCTTTTACTTACCCTTATATGCCTTTGTCGTTAATCTCAAATTGATTTGCTCACGGAAATGATGACCCACAAGTATAGGGGATGTGTAGTAGTCCTTTCTATAAGTAAGAGTGTCGAACCCAACAAGGAGCATAAGGAAATGACAAGAGATTTTCAGCAAGGTATTCTCTGCAAGCACTGAAATTATCGGTAACAGATAGTTGTATGATAAGATATTCGTAATGGGTAACAAGTAACGAGTGTAACAAAGGTGGAGCAAGGTGGCCCAATCCTTTTTGTAGCAAAGGAAAAGCCTGGACAAACTGTTAGATTAAGCAAAGCGCTCCCGAGGACACGTGGGAATTACTGTCAAGCTAGTTTTCATCATGCTCATATGATTCGCGTTCGTTACTTTGATAGTTTGATATGTGGGTGGACTGGTGCTTGGGTGATGTCCTTACTTGGACAAGCCTCCCACTTACGATTAACCCCTTTCGCAAGCATCTGCAACTATGAAAGAAAAATTAAGATAAATATAACCATAGCATGAAACATATGGATCCAAATCGGCCCCTTACGAAACAACTCATAAACTAGGGTTTAATCTTCTATCACTCTAGCAACCATCATCTACTTATTACTTCCAAATGCCTTCCCTTAGTCCCAAACAATGGTGAAGTGTCATGTAGTCGACGTTCACATAACACCATTAGAGGAAAGATAACATACATCTCATCAAAATATCGAACGAATACCAAACTCACATGATTACTTATAACAAGACTTCTTCCATGTCCTTGGGAACAAACGTATGTACTCACAAAGCATATTCATGTTCATAATTAATGGAGTATTAATTATCATTAAGGATCTGAACATATGATCTTCCACCGAATAAACCAACTAGCATCAACTACAAGGAGTAATCAACACTACTAGCAACCCATAGGTACCAATCTGAGGTTTTTAAACAAAGATCGGATACAAGAGATGAACTAGGGTTTGGAGAGGAGATGCTGCTGGTGAAGATGTTGATGGAGATTGACGCACTCTCGATGAAAGGATCGTTGGTGATGACAATGGCTTTGATTTCCCCCTCCGGGAGGGAAGTTTCCCCGACAAAACGACTCTGCCAAAGCCCTAGATTGCTTCTGCCCAGGTTCCGCCTCAAGATGGCGGTTCTTCATCCCGAAAGCTCTACCTCGATTTTTCCAGGTCAAAACACATCATATAGCAAAAGATGGGGACCGGAGGCCTGCCGGGTGGCCCACATGCCATAGGGGCATGCCTAGGGGGGTAGGGCGCGCCCCCAGGCTTATGGCTGTCTGGTGGGTCCCCTCTGGTATCTTCATCGCCCAATATATTTTATATATTCCAAAACAATTTTACGTAGATTTTTAGGACTTTTGGAGTTGTTAGAATAGGTCTCTCATATTTGCTCCTTTTCCAGCCCAGAATTCCAGCTGCCGGCATTCTCCCCCTTCATGTAAACCTTGTAAAATAAGAGAGAAAAGGAATAAGTATTGTAACATAATGTGTAATGACAGCCCATAATGCAATAAATATCAATATTAAAGCATGATGCAAAATGGATGTATCAAGAAACACTGGTCAAAGAATAAGCCGACAAAGGAGCTTGATTGTTAATACTCATGTCCCGAATCTTCAATAATATTGAAGATATAAAACTTGAACCTGGCCGTAATAGAACCATAATTATTTAGACCGGTTGCTCAGGTACGAGCCGGAACATGGACAATACCGTGCCTGAAATTAGTGAGCCGGCTCAATGAGACTCGGTGAAAAAAGAGATTGGCTTTCGAGGCTCAAGTCTTGCTTCCATGAAGTGGGTATGATAACACATGGTTTATCCTAGATTTCAGTATGCCGACTCTCACACGACTCAGCCAATGTTTTAACCTTGAAAAGTTTAGGGTCCTAAAAAAGATTGACTTACAAGAGTACATGGGATCATCTAATTGAAGTCGCATCAAGCATACAGGCAGGTTTAACAACGTAGTGTGGCGTCTTTGCCGGGTCAAAACGGTGAGAAAGCTAAACTCGATGAGTTGGAAGCCCCCAAGTGACCTATATTACAAATATAAAGACTCATGCTTATATATAGGCTGAAACGACACAGACCCCGAGTTCCGAGGGTGCTGGCTTTATTATATTTGAACATAAAGAAGTATATACAAAATTTGTAAAGGGAAAATTACATAAAAAGAGAGCTGGTGGCCCTTCTAAGTATAATAAGGTCTCAGTTGAGCGATGTTCCAGGGCCAGGTTGTCTCCTCTTCGGAAGTGTATTTTCCTTCTTACAAGTCCACTAGGTAATATGACCCATTGTTAAGGTTCTTGTTGATGACGAAAGGACCCTCCCAAGGTGGTGAAAGCTTATGCATCCATGTCTTATCTTGAATTAGGCGTAGCACCAAGTCACCTTCTTGAAAAGTTCCGCTTTGGACTCTACGACTATGATAGCGACATAGATCTTGCTGATAAATGGCAGATCTGGATGCTGCTAAATCATGTTCTTCTTCCAAGGCATCCAAGGAATCTTCTCTTGCTATCTGATTGTCCCCCTCAACATAAGCGGCAACTCGAGGCGAGTCATGACGAATATCACTTGGCAAAACCGCCTCGGCCCTGTACACCAAAAAGAAAGGTGTGTATTCGGTGGGTCTATTTGGCGTTGTGCAAATAATCCAAAGTACGGTAGGGAGTTCTTCAACCCAACAACCCAAAGTGCGCTCAAGTGGTACCATAAGCCTGGGTTTAATCCCTCTAAGGATCTCTTGATCAGCTCGTTCAACTTGTCTGTTGGACTGTGGATGTGCCACCGCTGCCAGTCAAGCCGAATATGCTCCCGCTGATGAAACTGCTCCATGGCTCTATTAGATAAATTGGTACCATTATCAGTGATAATTCTATGAGGGTAGACAAAGCAAAAAATCGAAGAATTTGACGTTAGTCTCTGCATCACAACTATTGTCTGGCTCCGCTTCAACCTATTTGATAAACTTATCAACCGCCACCAAGAGATGGGTCTTCTTGTGAGAAGATGGTTTAAACAGACCAACCATGTCAGTCCACCAAAATGCAAACAACCAAGTAATGGGAATCATGCATAGTTCTTGGGCGAGGAAGTCAGCCTGTCGACCAAATTTTTGGCACCCGTCGCACTTGCGCACAATTTCTTCTGCTTCTCCATGAGCCGTCAGCCAATAAAACCCGTGCCGGAAAGCTTTTGACACCAAGGATATTGAGCCGATGTGATGGCCACCGTCTCCAGCATGGATCTCATTAAGGATCTCCTGAACTTCCTCAAGGGAAACACAGCGTTGGAAAACACCGGTGCTACTTCGTCGATGTAACTCGCCACTGACAATAATCATAGACTTGGACCGGCAAATTATCCGTCGAGCTATGGTTTCATAAGGTAGAAGCTCACCTCGAGTCAGATATGCTAGATAAGGAACATTACAGTCTGGGGTAGCATGGAGAGCCGCCATCAATTGTGCCTGTGGGTCTGGAATAGCAATATCTTCCTTAGATGGCAGTTTAATAGAAGGATCATGAAGGACATCTAAGAAGACTTTGGGGGGGGGGAACCAGCTTCCTTTGTGAGCCGAGTTGTGATAGGGCATTGACCACCTCATTGAGGCGACGGTCTATATGTTCGATTTTATAGCCTTGAAAATGACTTGCCACATCCGAGACTGCTCGTTGATAAGACGCCATTAGGGGGTATTTAGAATCCCAAGTCTCTGAAACTTGTTGAGCGACCAAATCTGAGTCGCCGAAACACCTGACCCAGCTTAGATTCATCTCCTTTGTTATCCTACGCCCATGAAGGAGAGCTTCGTATTCGGCTGCATAGTTAGTACAAGGGAATATAAGTCGTAATACGTAACAAAACTTGTCACCTCGAGGGGAAGACAATATGACTCCAGCCCCCGAGCCCTCCACCTACCTAGATCCATCAAAACGTATAGTCCAGTAGTTATTATCCGGCCGATCCTTCGGAATCTACAATTCTGTTTAGTCATTGATGAAATACACTAGTGCTTGGGACTTAATAGTAGTTCGAGGCACGTATTTTAGGTGATGATCGCCTAGCTCAATTGACCACTTAGCATTTCGTCCAATGGCCTCCTGGTTTTCTATGATATCACCAAGGGGTGCTAAACTAACCACCATGATTGGATGTTCCTAGTAATAATGTTTCAGCTTCCGGCTTGCCATAAAAATCCCGTACACAAGATTTTGCCAATGCGGGTAATGCTGCTTAGACAAAGTTAAAACTTCGTTGACAAAATAAACCAAATGTTGAACTGTATACTCCCTACCTTCTTATTTCCGTTCCACGACCACTGCTACACTCACCACCTTGGAATTAACAGTGATATACATGAGCATTGGCTCTTTTTCGGTAGGAGCGGCCAAAATGGGTGGGTTAACCAGTTGTTTATTGAGTGCCTCAAAGGCTTCATTGGCATCATCCGTCCATTTAAAGTTGTGTGTTTTCTTTAAAACCTGAGAAAAAGGGATAGCTTTCTCCCCCAGGCGGCTTATCAAATGACTTAGGGCTACGATGCGACCCGCCAGGCGTTGAACCTGATTGATATTTGCTGGCGGCGCCAGTGAAGTTACTGCTTCGATTTTGTCCGGGTTAGCTTCGATGCCACGCTCAGACACAAGAACACCTAATAGCTTGCCTGCGGGAACACCAAAAACACACACTTGGCCGTGTTAAGTTTCATCTGATATACTCGAAGATTTCCAAACGTCTCCTTGATATCTTCCAAGAGTGTTTCCTTCTTATGAGATTTTACCACAATGTCATCAACATAGGCATGAACATTCCGCCCAATCTAAGGTTGAAGACAGTTCTGAACGCACCACTGATAAGTTGCCCTAGCACTATTAAGCCCGAAGGGCATGGAGACGTAGCAGAAAGCGACAAAAGGAGTAATAAAGGTTGTCTTCTCGTGGTCCTCAACGACCATCTTGATTTGATGATAGCCGGAGTAAGCGTCCAGGAAACACAACCGTTCACAACCCGCCATAGAGTCAATGATCTGATCAATACATGGGAGAGCAAAAGGATCCTTAGGGCAAGCCTTATTGAGATCTGTATAGCAACACACATGCGCCAAGTGCCATTCTTCTTCAGAAGTAGCACCGGGTTAGCCAACCATTCAGGATGAAGGACTTCAATGATAAACCCGACAACTAGGAGTCGGGCTATCCCTTCCCCAATAGCCTTCCGCCTCTCCTCAGTGAATCGTTAAAGATATTGGCGTATTGGTTTCATCTTTGGATGCACGTTAAGGTGCCGCTCATCGAGTTCTCTCGGGACTCCAGGCATGTCAGAAGGCTTCCATTCAAAGATGCCTTGATTCTCACGGATGAACTCAATGAGAACGCTTTGCTATTTAGGTTCCAAGCCAGTCCCTATCATGAACTGCTTGGATGAGTCGCCTGGCGTGGAATCTATCTGCTTAGTTTCTTCGGATGGCTTAAATTTGAGTGGAGGTTCTGACTCGGTGTTGGGTTTCTTTAGAGGGTCATATCAGCTGGATCTACATTGGCGATGTAGAATTTTAACTCCTCGGTTGCGCAAGCCGACTCGGCATAGGCTCTGTCCCCTTGCTCACACTCCTGAGCTATCTTCCGGCTTCCATCCACAGTGATAGTACCCTTACGTCCAGGCATTTTGAGTTTGGGATAAATGTAACAAGGCCGGGCCATGAAGCTAGCGTAAGCTGGCCACCAAAAGAGGGCATGATATGGGATCTTTATCTTGACTACCTCAAACAATGAGGGCTCGCACCTGCAGTCATACTCATTACCAAAAGCGACATCGATTTTGAACCGCCTGATCGGAAGGCTGACTTTCCAGGAACAATCCCATGAAACACCATCGTGGAAGGAAGTAAGGACCTTTCAGATAGGTTCATCCGGAAAAAGGTCTCGTAGTATAAAATATTGATGCTCATGCCCCCATCCATAAGGATCTTGGTCAAAGTGTAACCGTCGACTTGAGGCGCCACCACCAAAGTTAACCTACCAGGGTTGTCAACACAGGGAGGATGATCTTCCCGGTTGCAGGTGATCGGATGCTTGGACCAGTTGGGGTATCTAGGCAATGCCTACTTTGCCATGTTGACTGGCCTGCTCTTGATCTTGATGTCGCGCTTAGAAGTGCTGGTGGTGAAAACATGATATTGGTCATGACTCAACTTCTTAGACTTGCTTGGAGGAGCCTGGTTACTGTGCCGATGCCGAAACTTAGCCCTGGAGCACTTTGTGAGGGATCTGACCCGCCACGCATGGTCGGGTCTCGTGCCATCTCGATCCCTGTTGTTGAGGTAGTGGCCATAAGAGGTGATTCACGGAACTACCAAAAACCTTGGTCTCACGACTTGGGTGCGATTGAGGCCAGCCCGGTTGGCTGAGCCGAGCCGGCTCGACGAGGTTGGCACAGACGTCCGATTCGGGCACCGCCGCATCGATCTGGCCGACGAAGACGTGGATCTTGCCGAAGGGGACCTGTTACCCGTACTCAATTGAGTCAGCCTCGAGGCCCCAGCCTGAGTCGTCGATGTAGATCTTGCTCCGGTGACTCCTGGTCATACGTCCCATCACATAGCTCCCGAAACCTGGAAGAGTTCCCTTTGAGAACCTAACCCACCAGGTGAGAGCCCCACGATGGGCGCCAACTGTCGTGGTCTTGTCATGGCAGCTATCCTCATGCAAGGACTTAGGTGTGAGGCCATCGCTACTCGGTGGTGACTCAAGGGATTGAACAAGAATGGGAGATGGTTTTACCTAGGTTCGGCCCCTCCAAAGGAGGTAGTATCTTACGTCCTACTTTGTGTCTATATTAATGGAAATATCGATTGCAATTATACGGGATTGCTAACCTAGCTTTCAAGAGTATCTAACTTAAGTCTTTCTATCCTAGGGACTTGCCTTTATATATAGGCCGAGACCCTTGGGCTTACAACAAAGTCCAAGAAATGACACGAATCGTAACCTAACATGTCTCTAACACGCCTTGTCTCTTAGGCAAGGAGTCTCCCAACATCTTCTGCCCTGTGGGCCTTGAGCCATCGGTTTCTTCGTGCTTGGGCTGCTCGGCGGCTTACTCAGCAACCGTCTCGTTGCCTTGTCTTCATGGTGCGGCCCATCTTAAGTTTTACTCCAGAGCCACCATCATATTGACCTGGCCCAATAGGGCAAGTCACACCACAGAGTTATATCCCTGACAGGCGGTGCCCTCGAGAAAAGAGCACGAGCTGTCGTTTATAGCAGCCAACCACGAGGTGTCGATGGTGGCCTCAACAGCGAGGTGCTCCTACAAGATATGGGGGTCGGCACGCATGGGAGCCGTTGCTGCCTCATCCGTGCGTGCAACCATGATTTTTTTCTCCGCTGTCAAATGCTCCTTGAGATCTTGGCTATATTGCTGCACCATGGCTTTGGGCAATGATAATTTGGATGGGTCGGTGATTTGGGTGGAAGGTGTTGCGCCAACGGTCAGGCCATCTGGGATGGAGGAGGAGGGGTAGAAGAGAGGGGGTATTGGGGAGGTGTCGATACCTGACTAGATGGATGAGGCCGACCATCAGGCAGGAGCATCGTCGGCGAGGAGGCGGTGCTGCAAGCAAGCAGTTAATGTTTGAACTAGGAAAGGAATGAGGAAAAAGGGGAAATGTGGCTTTGGATTGGTGTCACGGGGGTGAGGGAGGTATATATTTCCACAGTAGGACAAAATTTCGTTCGGTGCAGCGAATAACTGGCGCAAAAAGTGTCATCAGACACAATCCCTTATTCAGAACTGTGTGCGATATCTAAACATCACAAACGAATCATGTACTCTAACCCATGTGTGATGATATTGAACATGCAAATTATTCAGAACCGTTTGTGATATCTAAACATCACAAACAAAGCCTGTGTTATACCCCATGTATGATGAGCTTGAACATGCTAATTTTTGTCTCCAAGCTTCCGATGTAAGATTGGATACTACAGTGCACACTGTTCGTACAAACAAATTGTGTGTAATGAATTTGAATTTCATTTAAAATTGGAATACAAAATGGGGATATGGTGGCAAATTTTGGTCCGAATTTCCCTGGTTACAATGGTCATCCACGTCGTCGCATAATTTAACATCAATTGCTAATTTGTGTACCACACAAAAGAGCCTACACCACAACCCGCACTTAATTAATCCAGTAATTAAACAGAGCTTGTTGACCTAAACATTGCTCTAACAAAAGACCAATGCTCTAAACAAATACCAATGTTCTGCCTAACGCTCGTCAATCTCCATCGCATCCTCCATGACCATCTCGTGTTTGACGGCCTCCAGCGGAAGGGGCTCCATGGCATCCATCACCACATGCTCTGCAGGCATCTCGTAGTCCACATCGCCATATCTTTTGAAAAAGGCCGCCACGAGATCGGTGTGGAGGGCCACAGTCCGGGCATTGACGGCCTTCATCTTGGCCAGGGAGGTTGCCGACAAATGACAGTTACCTGAGCGCTCTCGACGATTGCCAACTCTTCGGACGCAGGTTGCCGACTGGTGTCGGAGAAGGCTGCTGCTATTTGTGTGGTTGTCAACATGAGCTAGGAGTGGGCGGCCTCAACATAGGCGTGGGCAGCCGCCATCAGGGCTAGGGCGGCCATGGAGGAACGGACAACAACTATGCCATTCTCGCCATTTGTTATCTTGGTCCCGGATGTTGCTGTCGTCATCCCAGCTGTAGCAGCTGCCTTTTTGGCGGTTGGGGGTAGCTGCAGCCGCCCTAACAGAGATTTTGGGCGTGCACATGGATGTTGTGAGCGTGTTCATGGATGTTATAATGGAGATTTCGAGGTGGGTCAACGAAGTTGCCTTCACGATGCGGATCCACGTCCCCATCTTTCACCGATGACATTTGAACAGTAAAGTGGTCTTGGGGAGTAAGGGTGACTATGTGGTTGACGCGCCGGTGGTGGACTGTAGCCGGTGAAGCTTCTGGCGTAAGCCATGTATAAGGATTGGCCCAAGATATTTTATACCACATCACACACGTTTTATGATCAGGAACTATTTGCGATGTACTTGATTTTTATGTTGTTCTAAAACAAAAAATGTGGTTACATTGACAATTGATGGTGTTTGAATTGCAATAACATTTATCTACAGTGAAAGTGTAACTATAGGAGTGTCTATTCAATATGGAATTATTCAGGGTGGTTTAGGCCTTTTAAAACATTGAAAGAGTTTTTCAGACATTTCATGTGCATAGTCCAAATATGAACTGCAGTTAAGCACATGTTAGAGTGCATCTGAATGGGTTGAAAAATCGTATATGTGTGACTGGATTCATGTTTTGGTCCCATGCAGGAAATGGAAATGAATTTCATACCTCTCAGTATTTTGGCTCAGCCGTAGATATTGAGAATCCGTGTTTTAAATTGTAGTAAACCCAAATATCATATGATATTCATGAAACTTTGCATGGTGTCATGTCATGGCTCATGTGTGTTGTGGTAAAAAATTGCCCAATTTGGGACAAGTTTTTGCACAAACCTCTTACAAAAAACGAAGATTCTCATAAGAAGACATGTGGTTACGATAGGGAACGTTCACCTTTTGTGTGCGGAACAACATCCGTTGTCTCTTCTTGCATTGAATTTATCTCTAGAGTCACCATAAAGCAATATGACTGTCGTGCTAAATTATGGAATGTTCCAAGGTTTGTTTGGCTATTTTATTACATTAATCAAGTTTTCTAGGAATTTAATGTGCATAATCCAAATTTGAACTACAATCACATGGTCCAACGCATGGAAATAGGTTTAAAAATCATATACATTTCCCTGGATGCATGTTTAGGTCCCACACAAGAAATGGGTATAAATTTGAAACATCTTAGCATCTTGGCTCGACCACAAACATTGGGAAACTTGGTTTTTGAATTCCTGTAAATCCAAACCTCATCAGAAATTCATGAAACTTGGGCATGGTGTCATGACCTTGGTTGTTGTGTGTTGTGGTAAAAAAATTGCCCTATTTTGGACAAGTTTTGGCACAAGCCTCTTACAAACCGGAGATTCTCACAAGAAAGCCATGTGGTTCCGATAAGGAACATTCACCTTTTATGTGTGGGACAACATCCGTTGTCTCTTCTCGCCTTGAATTTATTTCTAGAGTCACCACAGATCAAGATGACTGTCATGCTAAACTATGGAATTTTCCAGGGTTTGTTTGGCCTGTTTAATACATTAATTGAGTTTTCTAGCCATTTAATGTGCATTATTCAAATTTGAACTATAATCACAAGGTTGAGTGCATGAAAATGGTCGCGAAATCATATATGAGTCCCTCGTTACATGTTTAGATCCTATGCAAGAAATGATGCTAAATTTCAAACATCTCAGTGTCTTGGCTCGGCCGCAAACATTGAGAAACTTGGTTTTCAAATTCCCGTAAATTGAAAACTCGTCGAAAATTCATGAAACTTGGCATGGTGTCATCACAAGGGCACACATATGCCATGGTAAAAAATTGTCCAGCTTGGACATGTTCTGGCACAAGCCTCTCACAAACCGGAGCTTCTCACAAGAAGCTTTGTGTGGTTTCGATAAGGAACATTATGCATGTCACATCTGCGGGTGAAGCGACATCCGGTACCTCTTCTCTCCTTGATTTCTTATAGAAACAACATAGAAAAATAGGCGTGAAGTGCAAAAATATGAATAATTAAGGGATCATCTGGCTTTTAATACATTAATTGAGTTTTCTGTGCATTTAATATGCGTAATTCAAATTTTATCTAGAATCACAAGGTCCAGTACACCAAAATGGGTTGAAAATCATATATGTAACCATGGATGCATGTGTTAGGTGCCATGCAAGAAGTGGGAATGAATTTCAAACATCTCAGCGTGTTGGCTTGACCGCAAACATCGAGAAACTTGGTTTTTAAATTCATGTAAATCCAAAACTCGTCTGAAATTCATGAAACTTGGCATGGTGTCATGACAAGGCACACATATGCCGTGGTAAAAAATATACCAACTTGGACACGTTTTGGCACAAGCCACTTACAAACCGGAGCTTCTCACAATAAGCTACATGGTTACGATCGGGAACATGCATGTCACATCTGCGGGTGAAACGACATCTGATGCCTCTTATCTCCTTGATTTTTTCTAGAAACAACATAGACAAATAGGTGTGTACTGCAAAAATATGAAATTATTAAGGGTTCATCTAAATTTTTTATACACTAATTGAATTTTATGTGCATATCGGATTTGAACTACAATCACAATGTCTATGTTGGCCAGGGCCTCGTCATATAGCATAAATATGTCGTGATGTTTTTCGTGTCCACTTTGAGAGAAGGCACAAACATTATCAATAACAAACAAAGGCATTTCGAAACAAAAAGTTGTCACGTTACCATCACAAACAGGCGTATGAAATATATATCGTGACCGTTCTACTGACCATTTACGTGCTGCCACGCGCCGCACTCTGTATTGGCTAGGAGGTAGCATGCAGACAACTGTTTGAGTAGATGGGAGCCGTGTGAGCAGTCCTCCGCATGCTCATCGGGGAGGCATGTCCTTTGAACGTCATCACAAACATTTTAGATTGAATACCCGTATGTAGACCGAGGGCAATGGTTCCTTCGCTACTAAGCCAAGCCAAAATCTGGCGTGATTGATTTTTTCATTGCGTCATCCCAAACGTTTGTGTATGATGACCTGTGTGCTTAGTATATACAATGAGTTTAGATTTGCATCTGTCATATTGGGTAAATTGCCATTTATCAAATTGGAAACATTAGCGTTTGTCGATCTTCTAACATGAACATTCAATATCATTGTAACACTAACATTTGTCAAATTTTGCAGGAACAAAATCACTATTATGGTGCTATTTTGCAACTAAAATTCAGGAAACATAGATTTCATTCACAATCTAAGTAGTGATCTTTGTACAAAACAGTTCAACTTTTCCCTAACTATTGCCAACCACGTAGTGAAATAGCCAGTTCAACTATATATACTAGATAATTTAAAGTACGTGGTACAATTGAACCGTATCTATAGTTTGATGAAATGAACAAAATAGCCCCTAAATACTACTATGGAGGGGATTTGTACTACTTCCAGCAGCCACTCCTCTGCCGAGCATGTTCAGTAAGACGTACAGGAGGAGGAGCCTACCGATGAGCTGGGCTACTGTTGCTGCCCTCGCTACTCCTGACGCGCCTCCTCGAAGTGGCGGGGCGCGGTGTAGATCTCCTCATTTTGCGCCACACCTGAGGCGTCTGCTGCAGCCACGACAGCGGTGAGCCTCTTTGCGTGATCGTCCTGACGCTCCTCCTCCTATTGTAGGAAATAGATGTAGCCTGCAAGGCTGTTGACACAAAAGCCGAGCGGTTGGGTTTCGGCGGTGGCCTCCTCCTCCCGCCTTTGGGCCGCGGTGATGGAGTGGGTGATGGCCCTGGTGACTAGCAGTGGGGTGGCTGCCAAGGCGAATGATGGTGTGGTGGCGACCAAGGTGGCCGCTTGTGGGGTAGCAACAACGATGGCCGATGATGGCGTAGCGGCCACAACGATGGCCGGTAGCAGCTGCCTTCGCAAAAAGGTGACATAGTGTGTGGTGGGTGGCGTGCACACACCCAACAAGGATGTCACACACACACACACACACACACACACACACACACACACTACACGCTTCCAATGACTGCGCCGCCGACGTGGTGCGGCCTCCTAGCTGAAGATGTCCTTTGGCGGAGTGGCAGAGCGACGGCAATGGATAGGTTCCATTGGCGATCGAGAGAAGCAAACTAGAGAAGCTACGGGTAGGGAGGGGATGGATGTGATGTGGAGTCGCCGACCGTGAGGGCTTACAAAGCAGGCAGCCAAGCATTGCGGGTTTTGGGGATTTCGGCGAGATGTGCAGGAAGCTTGCGCGAGAACCTACATGGTTGCACTGGAACGAGTAGGCTAAAACAAATGCCTACGCGCTTTCGAAGATTGGACTGGAATCCTTGAGTGGCAACACGGTGACAAGACGGGACTGAGGAGGGAAGAAATGACAAGTATACAAATGGTTAATAATAAAAAGCGTTTACGTTTTATTACATAGCAAACGATCGTTCTGTACGCACCGTCACGAACTTCTCTACGCATGAAGCGGTTGAGGCGGCCGCAGCATGCTCTGCTCACGTCTGTGCGCACGCACTCTATGGTGTCCCTCCATGCGCGAACGATCACGTATGTTTAAGGTGCCATATGCATGCGGTTGCGCCGCACCCGGCGCCACCATGCAGTTATACGTGCGCCTCCATGCAGTTAAGTGCTGCAAAAACTATGATGCGGACGTGCCGAAATTCCATGACATCCAGTGCCCACCCATTTATTACTGCGGCCATTTACCTTCATCTCTTCCACCTTCCTACCTTGCCACACAACACAAGAATCACACCCACGATCACAAATAATAGAGAGAGGATGCACATCTCTTCATCGCTTCAACCTTCCCACGCGGATCCAATGGCGGATGTCGGCACTGAGTGGCAGTTCACCATTATTGTCAAAATGGGCACCCACATCAGGAAGACAGACCCCTCGGTGGTGTACACCAACGACCCAATCATGAAGGAGAACTCCGTCAACATGTTGGAGGAGCTACTCGCTAAGGATGACAAGTACAAAGTGGTCGGCTTTGACCTCGAGTACACCGGTGGTCGTGTTGGGCATGATTGGAAGGTTGCCATTGCCAAGTTGTGCGTGCACCATCATGTGCTCGTCTATCACTATTGCCTTGCCACTAGGCCTTGCAAGCATTTTTCCAGGTTGGTCAAGAACCCGACTACAGGTTCACAATGGTGGACACCACCAATGATGTAAAGGTGCTTAAGACTTCGGGCTTGTCTTGCCAGAAGCTTCTCAACATCCAAGGTTAGTACAAGGTTTGGAGCGGTGAGAATAAGAAGTAGAAGGACTCCCTGGTTGACGTCACCGTGGCCATCATGAACGCCTACTACAGAGACAGGAAGGTCGAGTGCGACAAGGACAAGTATGTCTAGCACAAGGCCTGGGTGAACGAATAGGATGAAGAACACATCAAGTATGTGGCCAAGGATGCATACACAAGCTACGAGATGTACAAGAGGATCATTGACATGAGGAAGTGCCCCATTCCTGCAGACGACAAGGGATAGCCACAAGCAGAGCAGTGGCGGCAACCGACGTCAAAAGAACAATATGATTTGGTGATCGTCTACTTCTTGTAAACTTATATTAAGGAATGTACATGTGTTGTGTAGTCACTTATGTAATTGGATGTTGAAGTTGGTTATGCAACAATGTTGGTGTTCTATAGACAAAGCATACATGTTGCGCAAACATAACAAACCACATCTCATACAACTGTTTAGAAGCAACCATGTGCCCACAACACACACAACTTGCCAGGATGGATCGTTTGGGTTATTATTGGTCTTCCCACACAATTCTAATGAATGAACTATTTGTCGGGTATCACACATACCTTCTTATGCTAACTCATTTGTGTTTTGCTAGATCAACACGAACAGTTTATCCGAGTGAATTGTATGTCATACACATACATATTTTGTTAACCGTTTGTGTTATCTTGGCTGATCGCAAATAGTTCCTAAGAACCAACTGTATGCCATGTATCACACACATATGTCTTTTCTAGATCGTGTTTGATGGATCGCACAGTTCTCGTTATTGGCGGCAGAGCTAGAACTATACCGTTTGCGATTGATGGATCACATACAGTTTGGTCGAAGGGTCACTGATTGATGTGTCGTCTTTGGACCATCCTACAATAGTGCACACGACGCAACCTGCCCATGCATGCGTTCCGCCACGCAGCATTGTCACATCAAGGAAATTAGTGCACCATCGGGACACAACTTTACCAATCACCACACCTCGATTATGTGTGGAGGCTCCAATGAACACATTCAAACGGGTGCGTCGCACCATGGAATGCATTGAAACGGGCGCATCACATTGCGACTATTTAAATACCTCCCACCCATGTCTTCATCTCAACTCAATCTCATCCATCTTCACCAACTTACCGTACAACCAACCATCCAAGACAAGATGTAGTTCTATGGCCCAACCTACTGTCTCGTGACCATCGTGCCGGAGATGTGGTAACCTGCTGGGGTCATCGAGGAGAACACCCTTTGCTTGTAGGACATCTCAAGGTAGAGGAGGTCAAGAGATATGACGAACTTATTCCTCGCTACCGGCTACCGACAACTACCACGCGGCTCTGATGTGTTGTTCCACATGGAAGAGGTTCGTGCCATGGCAGGTGTTGTGATTGGCTCAAATGCTCGCTTCACTATACGCCTCGACGCCCACTTCCTCCTTGGAAAAATCTTCTGGTGTGGGTGTGACTTCATCGCCCTCACGACCCACAACATCAGCACCAACTTCGATAATGTCTTCCCCACCGCCAACGACATGCACACTGTCCCCTACAACACTGAGGACGATGAGTGAACTTGGTGGTGGAGGGAGGGGCTAGGACATGCTAAGTCATTTGTAAGGATGGTACTATAAGGCCTGACATTAATTTCTAGTTATTTAATGTGTGTTTTCCCTATATATCAAGGGATATATACCTATCTATGTAATATATTGTATCTATTTCCTAATATTTATGTTGTAATATTTCGATGTGCTATCAAACAATGTCGGAGCTACAGAAAATGTTGGGAGGGCCGGACAGTAAAAACAATACCAAATAGTGGTACCAAACTAGAATTGTGGATAAACTTCATGTAAAAAATCATACAAACTTAATGTAAATACATTAAAGTCCATGCGAACAACTAAAAATAAAATCATACAATTTCATACATATTTTATTTAATGTAGTACGACAAATTCGGCGCTACCCTACTCCCAAACCCCAAAGTAAATCTTCTTGTTCAATCCGCGAGAGGCATGCGACAAGGACATTGTCGAAGCTAAGGCCATCCCAGAAGGCATGTCGCCCGATGATGTGGAAGTGCGACGAGGCTGCCGAAGCGCTGCATCCGTGCGGCGCGATCCTACTCGAGGATCTGTGGCCATGTCGAGCAGTTAGTATTGAAGCCTAGATGCACCCTGTCATACGATGTTAGACCTGCACGAAAGCAATGGATGACACGCACAAATGGCACCGTACCGATGGTGGGGACATGCACCACCGGAAGCCCCCACGCACTCATAACCCATCCCGATGGTAGAAGAGTGCCCGACAACGCGGGGACGTCGCAGATGGCGAGAACCTTGGCTTCACGAAGAGTCATAATGCATTGCTCGCCATGGATGTGGAAGGGGAGGAGGGAGAGGAGATGGTAGGTTTTGTGTTGAAGTGGCACCGGCGGCGAATAGGGTTGTGGAGGTGAGTGGGGATATGGGATGGGGGGCTGCATATTAATACATCTCCAACGTATCGATAATTTATGAAGTATTCATGCCATATTCACCTATATTTACAATACTTTTATATGGTTTTGATGCACTTTATATGATTTATTTAGAACTAACCTGGACTGATGCTATTTTCAGCAGAATTACCGTGGTGTTGTTTTTGTGTAGAAAATGAAAGTTCCCGGAATCGCCCAAATTTTTTTTGTGATTTTTTCTCAAGGAAATAAGTAACATTGGAGTGGAGAACCACCAGAGGGGAGCCACCTATGGTACACAAGCCAACAGGGCACAACCCTCTAGGGGCGGGAAATAAGTAACATTGGAGCGGAGAACCACTGGATGGGAGCCACCTATCGACCACAAGGGGTGCGCCCTGATGGCTTGTGGGGCCCATGTGGCTCCGTTGCGCGTGATTCCAACTTTGATTTTTTTATAAATCCCATAAACCCCCAAAATAAAGAGAGACTCCGTTCTGCCGTGGCAACTCTCTATGTCGACAAAAAACCAATATGGAGGCGTTACAATACCCTTCAGAGAGGCAAATCATCATCCGGTGTCCATCTTCATCATCTCGGCAGAGGCCATGATGAGGAGGGAGTATTACACCCTCAAGGCTGATGGTTTGTACTGGTAGCTATGTGTTCAATTTCTCTCCCTCTCTCTCTCGTGTTCTTGAGATGGCACGATCTTGATGTATCATGGGATTTGTTAATATAGTTGGATCATATGGTGTTCTTCCCTTGTTATCTTGTTGTGATGAATTTAATCTTTCCCTTTGAGCAATCATTATGTTCGATTGAATATTTTGGTTTGAGAACACTTGATGTACGTATTGCGTGGAATACCCATAGTGACATTGGGGTATTCTATTGATTCACTTGATATATGTTAAGGCATCAACTTGCGGATTCCAGTGACCTTGGGGATCTATGCATAAGGGTTGATTGCATGTTTGCATACCATGTTCTCCGATACAAATCTTGGGGTGCTCTTTGAAGTTCTTTGTGTTGGATTGAATATGATAGATTTGAGATTGTTTGATGCATGTTGCACAATTTACCCTCAGATACTTGAGGTGACATTGGAGCAAGGTGACATTAGGGTGGATTGATATGTATCATTGGTGTTAATTTACTATGAAATCTAGGGCTGTTTGTGACACTTATAAGAATAGCTCAAAAGATTGATCAGAAAGGAAAACTTTGAGGTGGTTCTACTACCTACACCAATTTCATCTATTTGTTCTCTGCTAGATAGGAACTTTGAGTGATTCTTTGTTGCACGTTGAGGGATGATCATATGATTCAACTATGGTAGCATTGTTGGGAGATTGCACTAGTGAAAGTATGAACCCTAGGCCTTGTTTCCAAGCATTTATACAACGTTTTGCTTGCTGTTTTACACTTGCTACCTTGCTGTTTTTACTTTTTCATATTACAAAAACCTATTTCTATCATCCATATTGCACTTGTATCACCATCTCTTCGCACCTATATAATTTTCCATGGTATTGGCTGTGTTGGGGACACTAGAGATTTCTTGCATTTGATTGCAAGGTTATTTGAGAGAGAACATCTTCATCCTACACCTCCAACGGATTGATAAACCTTAGGTCATCCACTTGAGGGAAAATTGCTGCTGGCCTAGAAACTCTACGCTTGGAGGCCCAACATATTCTACCAGAATAAAGTTGCGTAGTAGACATCACATATATGGCACGGGAAGGGGCGGGTTTGTGGCGTTAAACCACCGTCAATGGGTGCGGCGGCTCAACTCCCTTTGTGTGAAAATGCAAGGAGAAATAGCAGGCGACACTCATTCAGTTTTGATTGCCTATGGGTTATACGTCTCAAACGTATCTACTTTTCCAACCACTTTTGCTCTTGTTTTGTACTCTCATTTGCATGATTTGAATGAAACAAACCCAAGGCCGACGTTGTTTTTAGCATAACTGCCATGGTGTTATTTTTGTGCAAAAATAAAAGTTCTCGGAATCAAGCAAAACATTTTGTGAATTATTTATGGAATATATGAGGAATTATGGAGCGAAGAACCACCATAGGTGTGTGTGCTTGTGGGCCATGAGCCAATAGGGCGTGCCCACCCCTTAGGCGTGCACTATTAGCTTGTAGGGGCCATGTGGCTCCGCCCACACTGATTCTACTCCTTTAGAGAAAAAAATCGGAGAGAAGATTTCATCGTATTTTACGAGACGGAGCCGCCGCCAGATCCTATTCTTCCTCGGGATGGCTAATCTGGAGTCCGTTTGGAGCTTTAGAGAGGGGGATTCATTGCTGTCGTCACCACCAACCCTTCTCCATCAACAATTCCATGATGCTCACTACCTGGAGTGACTTATTCCTTTGTAGGCTTGCTAGACGGTGATGGGTGTGGATGTGATTGATTATGTAATCAAGTTATTTTGATAGGGCTTGATCCCTAGTATCCACTATGTTCTAAGATTGATGTCGCCATGACTTTGCTATGCTTAGTGCTTGTCAATAGGGCCCGAGTGCCATGATTTCAGATCTGAACGTATTATGTTTTCATGAATATGAGAGTGCTTTAGATCCTATCTTGCAAGTTGTATGCACCTATTACGTGTCATGATCCGCATACCCCAAGGTGACAATAATTGGGAGTCTTTCTGATGATTGTCGTACTTTGAGTTCATGTATTCACTAATTGTTAATGCTTTGTTCTGGTTCTCTATTAATAGGATGCCTTAATATCCCTTAGTTTCCTTATGGACCATGTTGCCACATGAGGGTAGGACAAAAGATGTTATACAAGTTCTTATCCCAAGCACGTCACTACATACAGAATACAGGGCTACATTATATTGATGAATTGGAGCTAGTTCTGTGTCGCTCTAGTGTGTAACTATTACATGATGAATGTCATCCATATATATATCCATTGCTGATCCATGTACTACACTTTTCGTATACCGAGTCTTGCTAAGTTACTATTTCTCCTGCTACCGTTACAATCACTACAAAACTGTTGCTGCTACTGTTACTATTACTACTTCTATTCTGCTTTGTTACTAAACTTTTTCTAAAGAGAGATAACTGTAACATCCCAAAATTCTATTTTGGAATGTTATGTTATAGCTATGCATCTATCATCATCATTACTTGATTGTATGTGTTAGTTGAAATGCCTCTTCTGAATTCCAGAAAGTCCTTTCTACTTTTCACTAAGTTGCTTTCACCTAATTGAAATTTTGGTTATAAGTTCAAATAAGAGAGGAGGAACATGACACTCCACACCAGGGACTAATTGGTGGTTTATTTGAACAATAATAACCAGGGGTTATTTTGAAAATATTTGCAAAAAGGGTTTAAAAACAATTAGGCAATTTCTGAAATATTTTTTTTTCAAAGTGTTCCAATGACAGAATAGAAATGTTCATTAAATAGCATTTATTATTATGTTAATTTTGATATATAATACCCCTATATTTAGAGATGATTTGAATGCTTTAAAAGCTTTTGAATGTCTCTGGAAAATTATTAAAAAGAAACGGTAACCGTTTCCGGTATTAAACGGGCCAGCCCACGGCAGTTATTCGCGCTTTTACTACCGACCGGCCGACCGCGCGTAACGGACACGTCCCCTTTTGCTGACACCGGGCCCCACCTCGTTCGCTCGTAATGACCGAACGGTCATCTCCTCCCCCCCCCCCCCCCCCCCCCCCCGCGCGCGCGCCGGACCCGACACCGGCCATTTCCTCCCCTCGCCGGATCTCTCTCCTCTCTTAACTCCCTCTCGCTCTCCGCACTCCTATATAAGCCAGCCACTCCCCGCATCCATTTTCCCCCGAGCCCCCTCTCTCTCTCGCCGAGACGCTGCCGCAATTGCTCGTCGGAGCTCCCACCCTCACCGGACCTCCCATCGACCGTAGCCACCACTTCTGACCACTGTTTGCCCCACCGTTGCCACCAGTCGACTCCGGAGGCCCGTCGCCGTCGCCCGGACCACTTCCTCGTCTTCCCCGACCACCGGAACGCCTCGCCGTCGTCCTCGCCGCCTTCGGATCCACCGGAGAACCCCCGACGCCGGCGACTTTACCCCGTGAGCATTCCCCTCCCTCCGATCCAAAACCAACGGCTAAGATTAGATCGGATTTAATCCGAACCGTTATCCTCTTCCGACCGGTCGCCCGCTCGAAATCATCTAACACACGCGCAAGCAAACCAATAGGATTGCGCCACGTAGCCCCCTGACCGTCGCAAATCTTTTTTTCCTTTTCTGTTATTGTTTTAATTAACAGAATGATTTCAAAATTTGTTTTAACTATATCTTTTAATATATTTAGTGTTTTGAGTTAATTCTTTTTGCAATAGCTCACATTTTTCATGTAGTTTCACCCTGTACTTTTAAATTTCAAATTTGAACTATAAAATTTGAATTGAATCAAATTTGCTTAAAATCTTCAAATCTGTATAACTAGAGTTTGAAAATAGATTTTGACATGAATCTTTTTGCTACTGTTTGGTATTAGTTTGGACTACCTTCATGCTTAGTTTGAAGATATTTAGGATATATTTGATTAATGTTTTAACCAAAAACAGAATCTGCCTAGTATTACAATATAGTTTTATATACTTAATTTTAATTAGTTTGATTTAGAATTTGGTTTTATTTGTTTATTAGGTTCTGTTAGTAAACATTTAGTGTTTTCACTCACTGTTAATAAAAATATAAATTTGCTTAGTTTAATTTTATTTAACATAGGAATCACAACTTATTTTCAAATAGGTTTATTTTGATTAAAACAACTAACTAGTAATAGTTTTGTTTTCAAACAAAGTTTTGTATATTTTAATTCTGTTTTCTAAGACATATTTAATTGTAAATTATTTCCTGTTAAGAACATGTTTTACAAATAAATAATAAGTTTAGTTTTTCATTCTTTTGTTAATATAACTATAGTTGATTCATATAGTGTTTATCACAAACTTGTATAAACTTTACTAAACTTTTCCCAACAAACTTAAATTGATTATATTCTGTTTATTAATAAAATATTCTATTGTTTCCTTGCTGACAACAATTGTTTTGTTATTACAAATGGTTTCATTATGTCAGTAGTGTTTTCATTCCTCACCTTTTTAAAACAAAACTTTGTGTGTTTTCTTACTTGAGATTTGTGCATTGTTTTGTCTTGATTGTTTACTAGTTCTTGGTTGATGTTTGTGAGTTACAATATTCTGTTGTATGCTTATTGAGTGCTTGTTTGCTTCGTTAGATTATCCGGAGTGCGAAGCTTGTTACTTAGAGTCACTCACGTACGAAGATCATCAATCAGGCAAGTCACTTTGACCATGTTTACCCATGTTTTATATGCATTAGTTCTACCATCTCCCCAATTGCATGCAAGATAGGTTAGTTGGAAACTTGGTTACATTGTAGTAATATCATGTGGTAGGTACCCCCCCTCAACCTCTTGACACATTGGCCTCGGGAAACGTTGTTTTACCTTTTGCTATGCTATTAGTAGACGGGGTTGGTTGTGTGATTCATGAGAGTTGAGAGAGTTAATAATTTCAAGACCTACATAGATCAAGATTTAAGACTCCGAGTTTTCAACATACCTCTGGGTGGATGATGGTTGAACGGCACCCTGGAGAAACCAGTGGATTTGCCTAGGTGATGCTGGAGATGGCCAGTATTCACGCGGAAAGGTCCACCCAGGCACAAAGAGATGGATGGGTGCTTCAAGACCCAAGGCTTACCTGCACAGCCACAAGTCATTATGGGCTCTGGCTTGGTTGGAAATCGTGGTGACCCTAGACAGGCGGTGCTACGAGAGGTAGAAGAACGGTAGGAAAGGATGGTCACCGACAGAGTCGCAGGGAAACCCTTTGGAAGACCATGTTTTGGTCATCCGTTTCTCAAACACCCTGAAGTGTGAGAAATCAAACGGAGGCGACCAAATCTTGTGGGGAACGTGTGCAAAACTCTGCAGAGTATTCCAAACCTAATCGATTAGCCGTGTCCACGGTCATGGACGACTTGAGCCAAAGGAATTGAAACTTCCGGAACTCTCAACACAATTAATATGATGATGTGGGTATTTAATAATTTTGGGTATGAGAATTGGTTGGTGGAACCATCTCATTAATCAACCAACTTAGTAATATTTTGCTTAGCCCCTCCCTTGATGTAGGAAAAAACTTGGCTTTACGCAAAAACTTACCACCCCACTTGCCATATATGCATATAGACTAGATGATTATCTTTTCACCCCTCTCTTGTGACTTTGCCGGCATATTCCATATGCTGACCTACATGGCTGCAACGTATCATGTTGCAGAGTACTTTTCCGACCAGGAGTGAGGACGCGTTCTATGCTCAGTGAGATGCCCTTGGAGTCAGATGGACTCATCTACCTTCGACGCTTCCGCAAGATTTAGATAATCTCATGAGTTGGCTTTTAGCCACTTTATCATAATTTTTATTGTAATAAAGGACTCGATATGAGATTTCGATTAATATAATGCCGTGTGATTTCCCTTTGATATATACATGGATGTACCGTGTGTGTACCAGCATGATCTTGGGATGGTACGGAAACACCGGAGACTTGGCCTTTCAGGTCGGGTCGCTACAATAACCTTGGTGTGGTTGAATTGACAACGCAACTACTAAGACCAATAAATATTATTTTGCTCCCCTTGTGTCGAATCAACAGATTTGGTAAGAATACTTCCCTCGAAGACTATTGCGATCCCCTATACTTGTGGGTTATCAAGACTATTTTCTGATGCCGTTGCCGGGGAGCATAGATCTATTTATTATGTTCACCAAGGATATCCTATAGTCACTATGAAGAATCTTAAAGACTCTACAACCAAGATTGTCCCCTCTCGCCCGAGAGGAGGTAAGGAACTGCCATCTAGCTAAGCTATTGATTCACCTACTATTTTGAATCAGCTTATGACACCACCACTTGATACTCGTTCTGATATATCGCAATTACTTGATGATGTTACTTATGAAACTTATGATGATGCTACTCTATGCTTGATAAAAAGAAATCTTTACCACCGAATGAACTACTTGATGCTCATCTTGCTAAAGCTAGAGAATTTGAAAATGCTGAAACTGAAGAAGACTATGAATAACCTATTACGCTTAGCTCTCCTAATAGATATGAATTTCCTGATGTACGCGAGGGTTATGTTATGGATGGGGATATAGATAGAGACTTTCTTGCTTGTAATTATAAATATGATGTGAAGAAACTACTATGCAAACTGAAAGAAAAATCTAAATTGGGGAAAATGAAACATGATCTTAAATTTGCTACTTCTCCTATATGTATTTTGATAAGGATTATGAATTCTCCGTTGATCCTGAATTAATCACTATAATATAGTTTGATCCTTTCCATGGTTATGAAATAGAAACTATTGTGGGACACCTTACTAAATTAAATGATATTGCCGCTCTGTTTACCGATGAGGAAAAGGTGTGTAATTAGTATATCCATAAACTTTTTTCCTTTCTCGCTAAAAGGAAATGATAATAAATGGTTCCTCACTCTTGCTCCTGGTTGTGTTCCAAGCCCCCAGGATATGATATATTACTTCTCTGAAAAATAATTTCCCGCTCATAAGAAACAAACTGCTTTACACGAGATATTTAACGTTGTGCAAATCGAAGAAGAGAATCTTCCCCAGCCTTGGGGGAGGCTTCTCTAGTTACATAGAGCTTTGTGTGATCATCCTATTAATAAAATGAAATAATTGATATCTTTTATAATGGATTAACTTATGCTTCATGGGATTTCCAGGATAGTTGTGCTAGTTGTGTTTTTAGGGAAAGAACTATTTGGACAAGCTAAAGAATTATTGAATAACATATTGCAAAATGCTGATGATTGGACACTTCCTAAAGCACCACCGGAACCTATTCAAAGGAAGAGAGGTATTCTATTCTTCAGTCTTGAAGATATGCAAGAAGCCAAGAGATCCATGAAAGAAAAAGGTATTAAAATTGAAGATGTCAAGACTTTACCACCCATTGAAGAAATACATGGACATGACATCCCGACACAGGTAGTAGAAGTAAATTCTCTCTTTACCTTTAATGAAAACGATATACCTATACTAAAACGCCTAGTCAATGAATGGATGAATTTGATAATTACATTGTTAAGCAATAATACTTCAATAAATATGTTAAAGATCAATTACAACGCAATGCCATGATGATAGATCGCTTGAGTGACTTAATGTATTAAATTCTAATGATGTCAAAGGTCTAGGGTAAACATGCTTCTATGGTTCACACCCAACTAGACAAAGTTTTCTAAGTCACAAAATGATTTGCTTGCTGAAGTTGATGATGACATGAAGGACCATGCTGTTAGAGTAATGACTAGAGGAGGTAGAATGAAGAATAGAACAAGTTTCTTAGAGAATTCATGATGATGCACCTAGTCCAACTAAAAATAAAAATAAAAAAATGATAGGACTATGCATGCCTCTAGTGAACTTGTTATAGAAAAACCTGATGAGAATAATAACGATGTTTCTGTTTCTGATGCAGAGACACAGTCTGTTAGCGATCATCCTCCTAGTGATAATGACAATGATAATAATAATGCCCATGTAGATGCTCAACTAGATAATAATAAAGAACCTAATAATGATGTGGAAATAGAACTCGCTGAAAATATTGATAACCCACATCTTGAAAACAAACGCTATGAAAAGAAAGACTTAGTTGCTTGAAAACATGGAAGAGAAAGAGATCTAGAAACCCATGCCTTTCCCTCACAATACCTTGATCCATTAAATAAAATTATGTTATAACTTCTTTATGTGATCTAGGATCCGGTGTTAGTGTAACATCCCGTTACTCCTGGCGGGATCTAGACTGGCCCCACAAGCCAACTCTAGTCTTTCCTACACACTTTGTCCTCGCTCATGCACACCCAGGAGCAACTTCCCGATGGTCACCCACCCTAGAATCGCTCCAAGGCAAGCACACTTAACTTTGGAGTTCTTTTCTAATGGGCTCCCGGAATAGAAGGAATTCCGTGTTGATATGAGTATTCTATCATTCGTATTAAGCCAAGCTCTCACATACACCCCCACTCAAAGGAACCGACGTGCTTGTCGGCCCATCAGGAATGTTCCCTCTTGGCACACGTATGTGCGTCCAGTCTGGCACATGTGCCATGTCGTGTGCCACAATGGGCCACACGCGCCATGCGCCACAAGTCCGTTCACCTGACTCGCACATAACCGTGTAACCGCAAGGGTCGGCTCTAATACCAATGTTAACACCTCGTTACTCCTGGCAGGATCTAGACTAGCCCCACAAACCAACACTAGTCTTTCCTATGCACTTTGTCCTCACTCATGTGCACCGAAGAGCAACTTCCCGATTGGTCACCCATCCTAGAATCGCTCCAAGCCGAGCACACTTAACTTTGGAGTTCTTTTCGAATGGGCTCCCGGGAAAAAAGAAATTGCTTGTTGCCATGAGTAGTCTATCATTCCTATTAAGCCAGGCTCTCACATAAAATACCAAGTTGGGTTTTGCATAAAAGTGATATAGGGACATCACATGACACCTACAAATTTTGTAGAATTTATAAATGAATTTATGAAGTGGTTGCAGTGTAACTTAGGCCTTTAAAAGGATGAAAATGGTATTAAAAGAATTAAAACTTGGCAAGTTTTATTATCAAAATAATTCCACTAGTTTTACTAAATGTAGTAAAATATTTTAATAAAACATTCAAGACCCACAACATTATTCAAAAGTTTCAGATAAGAGGGAAGATTTTTGTAATTTAGAGAAAAGGAACGACTCTGAAATCAATGAATAATACAGAAAATTGATAAATAACTATTCTTGGCAAAAATTTAATTAATAAAACATTATTAAATTTTTGGGGTGTTACACTTAGTGTTATGCCTTTCTCCTTATATAAAAGAATTGATTCGAATAAGCTTACACCTACTGAGATATCTTGGCAAATGGCTGATAAATCCATTGCTTTACCTATCGAAATTTGCAAGGATGTTCTTGTTGTATTTGCAAATATTACTATCTTAACAAACTTTGTTATTCTTGATGTGCCCAAGGATAAAAACATGTCGATTATCCTTGGTAGACCCTTTTTAAATACTACAAAGGCTGTTATTGATTGCAACAAAAGCAAGGTTACTTTTCATTTCAATGGTAAAGAACATACGATACATTTCCCAAAGAAGCAATCTTTGGTCAATAATATTAATACCATTGAACTGGTTGCCACAATTACTAAAGTTTTTAATTTCTTCTCCCTACCATCAAGAAGAAATATGATATTCTTATTGTTGGGGACATGCAAATCCCAATTGAGGTAACTTAGTGTTATACGAAAATTCCTTGGTTTCTTGTCAATCAAAAACGGTTGTTAATAAGGCTTGATCAACCTTATTAATGGATCCTTTTTTAAAGACATGGGGTTGATTAATTTAGTAAGCACAACTCTTTATATAATTAATTTACCCTTTATTAATTCTTAGTAAAGTAAAATAGAATGCCATGATTATCCTATTTTCCGATTTCCCCATGCAATAAAAATGACCCATAAATAAAATTCTTAGAATGCCACAAAATTTTAACATGAATCTTTGCTGAATATTTTAAAAAAATTGGTTCTCAAAATACATCAAGGGGTGTACCTGTGGGCAATGAGCCGACAGAGCATGCCCACCCCGTGGGCGCGCCCTGTTAGCTCGTGGGGCCCATAGGGCCCCCTGCCTTATCTCTTCGGCCCATGTCATCTCTTACCTCCAGTAAAAATTCATACATACTCTCTCGTGTTCTTGCTCCCGAAACTGAGATTTTTGATCTCTTTGCTCGGAACTTCGTTTCCAAGACAATTTTGAGGGATTGTTCCTTGGTATGTAACTCCTCCATTCCTCCAATTAGTTTTTTGCTTTAGTGGTTTATATTTTGCTGCACTTGGTGCTATTGAAAATGAGCTTGCATGTTAAATTCTTTGAGTTCCAAGTATTATGAATGCTTGATGTGGCCTATAACCATATTTATGAGTAGTTGCTACCAATCTTACAAAGTTTAATGACATTATTTTGTGGTCCTAAAATTTCAGAAATTTGCTTGTAGGAAAATTAATTCTTCAGGAGGAGTTCTTCAAGAAGGCATTATTTGGGAGAATTGACGACCAAGGGCTCGGTACGACAAGCTTATGTTGAGACCTGAACAAGCTTGATAGTCATGGTTGACACTAAATCATGCCGCTGGCCATGCGAAGAGTTCATGAGAGGTGCAGACATTAAGGAAGAATTTGATCGGTACATTTATAATATCGGCCTCACCGAGTTCCTTGCAGATAAGTGTGTCCAACACTATGATCTTACTCGTTCATTGACACACGGATTCCAATATCATCACCATACTTCTAGAGTGTTGTTTAACCTTTATGATAAATCTTACAGTATGACTCTAGAAGAATTTTGTGATGCATGCAAACTACCATATTAGGGCTCACTAGAAAAACCACAAAAATATGATTATAAGAGTATCCTTGAGAGTCTTTGCGTAGGAGAGGATAGAGGGGTTACACAAGCTAGCATAAAAAGTATTCATTTTCCCTCTAGCACCTACTTTGCATTGTTTCATGGAAAATTTGTAGTGGGTAAGCAAGACTATAGTGCACTGTGTGCTCCCAACTTGGGCCTCATTCACAATGCGTTTACTGGTGAGAGATGGTACAACCATGGTGCAATTTTTGCCCACATGCTACACCTTAATGCGAGATTGGTGATCTATATGGAGGAATTTATGCCTCCCGCGTAGCTGCTAAACTGAGAGTCTTGTCGCAACTTAATGACCCTATGCTGTCTGAGAGATATTTAGATTTTGAAGCCATGCGCCGTCATGAGTTTATTATGGATAACACTAGAGGTTATGAGTATAACTTAATGTTTTATAAATATAATCATATTTCTTTTACATTGCCTGTGTCTGGACTCTTTGACTTTTAGAATAAACGAAGCTACTATGTTCTTGAGAATGAGGTGCAGGAGTATAATGCTGTAGTAGAGACCGCTCGCTTGGCTGATGAGGCAGCATGGAATGCCTCTACGAGCTACCACTATGATTATTATACAAACCAATCGTTATGATCACCAACCTATCCCAAAACACTAAGCTTGGGGGAGTAGATATTTCTAACCAACATTATATTCGTGTTCACACACTTCATATCAATTGTCGGTGTTCATCCTTTTTCATTGTATATCCAGGTTAGCTTTGTTTTTCTGCTTTCTTCTTGTGTGTTTGGCAAACTTTGAAAATCCAAAAAAAATTCTCGTTTCTTTTTGTTTTTTCTTTGCCGTTTAATTAGTTCTAGTATTAAAAGAAAACCCCAAAAGACTTCTTTTGCATGTTGGGAGTTTTCCCGTGTAAATACTTTTTCTCGTTTTCGGTTTTCCTTTGTTTATTCGCTTTCTTTGAAAACCCCAAACTCCAAAAATGTTTTGGTGTGTTTCTCTAAATTTCTTTTCTTTTCATTGAGTCGTTGAAAGGAGAAGACCACATACATTAATGTTGATTTAAAAAAAGAGCCCATATTACTTGTTCTTCTCCTTTATCTAAATTGTTTCACAAATTCCATCTTAGTCCACAACACACTTGCACAATTATTATTATCAAATCATTCAGTCGTGCAAGTGAAAGGAAATAATGATATTTGATGAAGTGATTGTGGTAAAGGAAGATGATATATGTTTAGCTCGTTTGATCTTGATTCAGTATATCATGAGTAAACATGTTTATGATGACAATTAAATAGCTAGGATTGGATAATGATTTATCTTATGTGACAAAATGCATTAAATTGGTTATGAGGTGGTATGGTAGTATGGTAGTTCCCTCTTAGTAATTCGAGCGGCTTGACTTGGCCCATGTGCAAACATGTAGTTGATTCAAAACCAATGCAACCTTCATGATATTTTAATTCAGAGTGTTCATATCCTACCCATGCTAAGGTCCAATGTTAATTATTCGCTATGCATGATTATGACTGTTTTCGCTCTCTAGTTGGTTGCTTCTCAACCTATTGCTAGCCTTCACCTATACTAAGCGGGAATGCTACTTGTACATCCAAACTCCTAAACCCAAGATGTTCCACATGAGTCCATCATACCTACCTATATGCAGTATTACTATGTCGTTCCAAGTAAATTTGCATGTGCCACCTCTAAATATTCAAATAAACATCCTTTTTCTGTGCTCGTACCGCTCATGGAGCGATGGGCGGTCAGTATCTTCCATGCTAAGAGGGTTATTATCAAGATGGATGTTTATTCGTCAGTCATTGCACGAGAGAGGCTGGTAAAAAGGATGCCCAGTCCTACATAATCAAAAATAATTAAATAAAACTCCTGGGAAAGTTGATATGTTGGCAGGCACCCGTGTATTTGGTCAACCATGGTTTTTTTATGGATGGTGGAAAGGAGTAAACTTTACAATTCCATTTGGGAACCGCCAATAATGTGTTTGGCATGGAAGATATCAAAAACTGTATTGTAACATTGACAGGAAAAGCACACCACCCAAAATTATAATTCATCTCTATTTTAAACCTTGAGCTCTCGCACCTCTGCAAATCAATGATTCCCTCTAAGAAGGCACTTTCTATTTACTTTCATGTTATTTTATTTTTTATTCTCGAGTCATCACCTTCTTATTAAAGCACCAGGCCTGAGAGAACTATTGTCATTCTTATGCATTGAGTCTAGTTAATGTTGGATGGGAGCATGACTCGATCTTTTTGGCTCTGAATTACAATGTTTAGTGGCTTCTTGGATCTAAGAGGTGCTCGGCATTTATGTTTTGTGGTATCATAAAGGGCTAGTGAAATACCATGTCATCATATTATCATGATTGTTTTCACAAATTGTTTGCATGTGAGATATTATATTATTGCTGGCTAGTTGGTTATGTTATTGTCATGAGTGAATGTGATAGATAAGTGTTATCATCGATATGGTAATTTATGATTTATGGTGAAAACCTGAACACTGGCTAAGTATATATACAACAACAAGAACAAAAGAGTTTGTAAAAGTTTTATTTATCACTTTCAGTTTATCAACTGAATTGCTTGAGGACAAGCAATGAGTTAAGCTTGGGGGAGTTGATATGTCTCAAACGTATCTACTTTTTCAACCAATTTTGCTCTTGTTTGGGACACTAATTTGCATGATTTGAATGAAACTAACCCAGGACCGACGTTGTTTTCAGCAAAATTGCCATGGTGTTATTTTTGTGTAGAAATAAAAGTTCTCAAGAGTGGACAAAACTTTTTGTGAATTATTTCTGGAATATATGTGGAATTATGGAGCGAAGAACCACTGGAGGGAGGCTACCTGTGAGCCATGGGCCAACATGGCACGCCCACCCTGGGCACGCCCTATTCGCTCGTGGGGCCCACGTGGCTCCCCTGAACCTAATTCCAGTCCTATGAATTCACATTTTCGGAGAAAAATATTTGAGAGTAGATTTCATCATGTTTTATGAGACAGAGCCGACACCACCTCCTATTCTTCCTCGGGAGAGCTGATCTGGACTCTGTTTGGGGCTCCGGAGAGGGGAATTCATCGCCGTCGTCATCACCAACCCTTCAGCATAAAAAATCCCATGATGCTCATCGTCGGGAGTGAGTAATTCCTTTGTAGTCTTGCGGAATGATGATGGGTGTGGATGAGATTGATCATATAATTGAGTTATTTTGATAGGGCTTGATCCCTAGTATCGACTATGTTTTAAGATTGACGTTGCTATAACTTTGTTATGCTTAATGCTTGTCACTAGGGCCCGAGTGCCATGATTTCATACCTGAACCTATTATGTTTTCATGAATATGAGAGTGCTTTAGATCCTATCTTGCAAGTTGTATGCGCCTATTACGTGTCATGATCCGCCTACCCCAAGTTTACAATAATTGGGATTCTTTCCCGTGATTGTCGTAGTTTGATGAGTTCATTTATTCACTAAGTGTTAATGCTTTGTTATGGTTCTCTCTTAAAAGGAGGCCTTAATATCCCTTAGTTTCCTTATGGACCATGCTACCATGGGAGGATAGGACAAAAGATGTTGGACAAGTTCTTATCGCAAGCACGTATGACAAATATACGAAATACATGGCTACATTATATTGATTAATTGGAGCTAGTTCTGTGTAGCTCTATTGTGTACTGTTATGTGATGAATGTCATCCGTATCTATCCATCGCTGGTCCATGGCCCATGCTTTTCATATACTAAGTCTTGCTAAGTTACTATTACTACTTCTACTGTCACAACTACTACAAAACTGCTGCTACTACTGCTACTATTACTACTACTGTTCTATTTTGCTACTGAACTTTTGCTACGGAGAGATAACCTTGGTGTGGTTGAATTGACAACTCAACAGCTAAGACCAATAATTATTCTTATGCTCCACTTGTGTTGAATCAACAAATTTGGGTAGAATACTTCCTCGAAGACTATTTCGATCCCCTATACTTGTGGGTTATTAGTGGGTCCTAGACGTCAGCCATAGATTATGTACGATCAACTAGCAATGTGAAATAAGTAACGCATGCGGCCAATTGTGGGTCCCACGCGGCTGTATGCACTGGTGACGCGAATGCATGACATGGTGGTCCCACGCATCACCACCGAGCGATGTGAATGCCTTCCTCCTTACATGGTGGTCCCACGCGTCAACAGGAACGATGCGAATGCATGCGAGCTTACATGTCGGTCCCATGCGTCAGCAACGGCAATGCGAATGCATGCGCTATCGGCGTTCTGGGAATGGGGGTACCTAGACCTGCCTGTCTGCGACCCATGGCTTGGCCCACTTCATTGACCAAACGCGGCTAGGCGTGGCCCCACTCAAGACAAGGCCCTCACGGGGGCCCTCACCTCGTGAGGAGCAACAACGTCAGGACTGGCAAGGGGCGGGCCTCATCAGGCCCCCTTCGGAGAGGCGGAGATCTCTATGCAAGGCCCGGCCTTGGGAGTCAAGAGTAACGCAAGGAAAGACAGGCGGGCGCCAGCGTGCCAGGCGGTGCAGTTTCCCCTTTGGTGCAAAGGGGGCAAGGACATACACGGGTTCCCAAAGCATCCCCCAAAGGTTTCCATTCTAGTGCAACAAGGCCACAACCACCCGCCATGGAGGGAGGATGTCATCGCTGAGCCCATCCCTGCGTCGTCGATAGCTACTTTGTAGGCGAAGACCGCCTTTGGGCAGGACGAGCACGTACTCCTATCCCCCTTCAAAATTGGCCATTGTGGGATCCCTTCCCGCCATTCTGATAAGGGAAGAGGACCCGATCCTATACTATATATAGAGGATAGGTTGTACCGTAGAGAGGAATCCCGATCCATTCCATCATTCACCCACCACTTGGCCACAAAGAGCCTCAAACACATCGAAGGGAACCCTCATGAGGCCCTAGATTACTATACAAGTTGATACACACCACCTCCTCGAGAGGCAATCCACCAACGCAGGAGTAGGGGATTACGCTTTGCGGCGGCCCAAACCTGGGTGAACTACCGTGTTCGTCTTCTTCCTCGTCATCATGCGAGTTTGTTGTTGTGTTCATCGAGTAGCGAGCTAGGTAGGACGAGGCTACAGGGAACTTCGCACACACCCCTGTGTTCGAATCTTAAGGATTTTGCAGAGCCCGAAATTCAACATTTGGCGCGCCATGTACGGAGCGTGTCGAAGCTTGCCTTGAGTCTCGCCTCCCTTCGCTCGCGGCGCTCATGGAGAAGGGACGTCAGGCCTGGGCTGAGCGTCGGGCTGCCCGTGTGGCGCGGGTGGCTCCATCAGGCGCTAGGACACCCCGCAGAACCATTTCTCCGTTGGCGTGACCTGTCGCCAGCCAGGCTCTTGACGGGCGCCGGGGGTTGCCGCCTTCACCAGCTACGTGGGAAGCCTCCGCCGCCCTGGCTGTCCCTCCCAACGGGGGCACGCCCCAGCCCTTCTGGGCCTTCCACGACCCGACACACAGGCATGTCACTCTTCTCGTGGCGCACGAGTTGCGGCGCCATCGCGCGGCACGTTTTTGCCGTGAAGTGGGCCAGGTATGCCTTCGGACGTGCCACTATCGCTTGTGAAGCCCTGGTGTACCTCGGCAGGGACCGAGCTCAGGAATTTGCTCGCATGACGGGACCAATGCTCGGGCCACGTGGGCACCCGCGGGGCGTCCGCGGCGGCCTGCTTCCGCCAAAAGCTAGGCCTAGGGCGCCAGGAGCGCAGGAGCTGGCCGAAGACACGCTTAGGCGTCGGTGGGAGGTGTCGGCTGCACGGGAAGCGCGTCCCTCTGCATCCCTCATCACCTCCCTTGGAACCAGGGAGGAAGAACGGAGGTTCGGATATGAAGGCACCCAGGGGCTCGAGCAACTCTACAACAATTGTGTTGACGTGCACCCGGGAAGAAGGGGAGGAGACATCGTCCACCACGACCATGGAAGGTACGTAGGCGGTTTCGCGGGCGGCCCTCGTGAGGGATGGCACGCACGGCCAAGCGGGGAAGCCGAACAACTAGTTCTGTGAGGGTGATCGGCACGAGCACCCTCGCAGAGCACGCCCGTTGGTGGGGAGCTGCTTCGAGCAGGCATCCGGGTCTAGGGACCGAGGGTCACTAGATCGGGAACATAGGGGGGACACCCGCCAATATTCCCTAGCCCAGTAGCCCCATCTTGGAGATGGAGGGTGGAGCACACGCCCATGTCTCCGGGCCAGATGGTCCCAACCTAGGGACGCGGGTAAGCGCACACTACCCCGTCCCCAAGGTGAACTGCACTCATTTGGGTACGGGGGGTGGAACATGCCCCCATTTGCCCAAGACGGGTATCGCCCGATCACCGGCGGGCAGTCCTGAGCTCACCCATGTCCCCAAGTCTGGTTTAGCCGCCTTGGGGGCTAGGCCATGAGCACCTGCAGGGGAACCTGGGGCACCCCAGCAAGGCCGCTGGGGCACCGCCCAGGGCTCCACCCTCGCGCGCAACAGATGAGCCTCGCCTGGCCTGGCCCGCGGCGCGGGAGGTTACATCTCCGCTACGACATCGGCGCCGGGGTACGAGCCATGGGGTGTGAGGGGATACCCCTGCACCTGGGGTCCCGTCCTGGGTCGGCCCTACTACACCAACCCGTGACACTCTCATGTAATAATGAGCGGGCTATATACACCTGGAGCCCCCCGAGGACGCAGAGAGATTCCTCCGACGCAATGTGGCAGCCACAACCCGGAGCTGGCGGAGACGACAACACTGCCCATCAATGGCCATGCCCATGCAACGTGGATGCCCTACGCCCAACGCTGTGGGAAGAAGAAGGCGAAGACTACCTTAAAAAGCCAGATGCGACCATTTTCTTGCTCTTTTTTTGTATTCCAAGTTGCAACCTTCAATGGTTCTTTTTGTGCTCGAACCTGTCAGAAGTTCAAGGATTCCGTGACTCTAAGTTTTAAAAAGAAAAGAAGGGCGGGGTCTTTTTCCTCTTTGTTCTTTCGCTTTATCGCTCTTGGGTTCTTTCTTTTCGAGTTGGTGTTTTGCATGGATGCGAGCGCTCCGGCCCTCCTCGAGGCTCCTCAGGGCTGACTGGCAAGAACTTGCCACCTCGAGGGCACTTGATTTTTAGCCGTCGACCCCCGCTCGGGGGCTCTGACCACGGAACGACATCACAACATGGAGTCTTAGGAGGCCCCAGGGCCCCCTGAGGTGACAACCGGAGGAGTGGAATGGGGGATCGCTCGAGCGTCAAAGGGGGCTCCTGAGCTACACACCTCAGGAGCCTTACCGGTCATAAGGCCACTCGACCTCCTGATGTCATCCTTGGTTTCCGGTCGGCATCAGGAGTGTCGGGGCCTCACCCCGTGGAATGCGTCCTTGGTTTCTGGTCATACCTAATGGTGGTGGGAAATGCTTGGGACTGGGACCTGCCGACGTAGAGCGGTTCGAGCGTCCAGGGGACTCCTAAGCAGCACGCCTCAGGAGCCTTACCTCTCATAAGGCCACTCGACCCCCCTGCTGTCGTCCTTGGTTTCTGGTCGGCATCAGGAGCATCGAGGGCTCACCCCGTGAAGTGCATCCTCGATTTCCAGTCGTACCTAACGATGGCGGCAAAATGTGCGGGACTGGGACCTACAGACGCTGAGTTCCGAAAGGGCCCCCAAACCATCCTACAAGCAAGGAGGAAGCATCTAGGATGGAACCACGGCTTATCCGGGTGGACCAGTTCCGTCAAAGTGGCACGAGCAAGATCATCATCATCCCGCAAACATGACAACCGGATCGGCATCAACCCCGTATCGAAGGGGGCGCGACACAACCCACCTCATCATCAAGGAATAGATTTAAAGGTATTTCCAAAATACATCAAAGTTGCCACCAGGCCACATGTGTAACCCTCTCAGGAACAAGAAGCGTCCTCAAGTGAGGCACACCGTCACCGAAACTCTCATCGCCACCACAAGACGACGACCCCGCGCGTCCCTACTCAAGCACGACTCTACGCTTCATCAGAGGAAAGCTTCGTCACTAGGTCATCCACATGGTCCTTGACCCGATCGGCGAGGGCAGCGTGGGTCACCTCAGACACAGGACCAAGCACCTCCTTAAAATCGAAGTGTGGGTCGAGACGAATGAGGTGGCTGAAGATGTTTGTGGCCGCCTGCTCGAGGAGGTCGCGGTGCTTCTCCTCCACGAGCACGCTGATCTTCTCTACACCCCCCTGAAGGCACTCCACAACCCTGGAAAAGAAGCCCAGATACCCTACATCCTCCGGAACCAAGGGGCTCGAGACTCTCGCGCCGCAGATGTCTTCTAAGGCCCGCTTAGCCCTCCTCTCGAGGCATTGGAACATCTGGGAGCGCATATGTGGGAGGTCGCGAGCTCGAGCTACCTCGTTCGAAGTCTTCTTCACCAGGGAAGCCACGCCGCTTACTTGCTTATGAAGGAAAGCCAGCTCCACTTTGGTGGCAGCTTGAGAACCCATCACGACGTGTCGGTGCCCTTCTTCTTGATCTAACCTTTTCTTGAGGTCCTTAACCTCACCTTTCAGGGAATCATGCCGCTTTCGGAACCGGGACTACTGGAGCTGCAACTTCACGCGATAATCCCGGACAAGGGAGAGCCATGCCTTGGACACTCTTCTGTCGACCTCCTCCTGGAGCCTCACCTAACGTGAGGCAAGGGACTCTTTGGCAAGCAACGCCTGGCGCTCCCTCATCTCCAACATCTCCTGCTCCAGGATCTGTTCCAGCACCTTCAACACCAACGAGTTGGCAGGCGCGCAGGGCCCCACGCTGACGGAGAGGGGCTCGGAGGTCGAGCCCTCAAGTGTGACCCTCCGCACCTGGATCTGCTTTTCAAGGTCGGCATTTAAGGCCTGAAGCTCCCTAAAGCGCTCCTCGGAAGCCTCGCGCCAGTAGTTGGCCTCCTGAGCCTCGGTAAGGGCGTGCTCGTGGACCTCCACCACCGCGGCAAGGGACTCCTCGGCATTTGAGCGGGCACATTCGCACTGTAGGCGGCCAAAGTTCACTGCGACCTCAAGCTAGTGCCATCCCTGCACGAGGTGGTGGCGCTCCGCCTCTAATCGAGTGTCATTGTTGGCGAGCCCTACCCCCATATGCCTTAACGTGTCCGCCACGGTATTGAGAAGACCCCACAGTGTGGCGCCCCGATCGTCGACGGGCTCAAGAGACCAACCAGAGCTCCCACCTTCCCCAGGGCAATCAGGGGAGGTCTGTGAGGAGACTCTGAAAGCACATTTGCCCCCTTTGTGGTTTTGGTAATTAATAACAGGATATATGTCATTCAAATAATGTTTCCACTAAGTATGTCTTAGGAAAAGTTCAATGATGGGTTGGTAAAAGGATTGTGGAATACGCCAAGATGCAAGGAATAACATTGGCCAAGCTTCAAGCAAAGGACTCTACGTTTACTTTTGTGAGAAATCACTTTGAGTCCATAGGAAAGCCAATACTATTAAAAGGGGGTAAGGTTTTGTTGGTGCACAAAATGCTCATACGTGCACAAGTGATAGTCACCACATACACCCACAAGCTCTTCCACACAAGTCGTTCCAAAGCCAAACACTCCAAATCGGTGCAACCAACATTCTACACTCGGTGCCACCAACTCCAAACCCTAGAAAGACTCAGCCAAACCCTAGATTTTCGGTACAACCGATACTTCATTCGGTGCCACCCAGTTGGGCTGCCTACTTTCTATTACGCAAGTTCATAGTTTTGGTCCCTCCGAAATTGTCAAATCGGCGTAGCCGAGATTGGCCATTCCGACTGTTGGTAACCTTATCGGTGTAACCAAGATTCCTATATCGGTCTCGCCGAGATTCAAAAGTTGCTAACTTTAAGTCACTTCGGTACAACCGAGATTCACACATCGGTTCCACCGAATCTGGCTTATTCTCTGTAACGGTTGGATTTTTGGAGATGCCTATATATACCCCTCCAACACCACTCACTCTAAAAGAGAAGCACTCAGAACTATTCCCCACTCATACCTACTGATTTTTTGAGAGAGAACCACGTACCCTTGTGTTGAGGTCAAGATCTTCCACTCCAATCATATGGATCTTGCTTTCTAGCCTCCCCAAGTTGCTTTGCACCAATCCCATCTCTTCTACCAAGCCAAATGTGTGAGAGAGTGATTGTGTGTTGAGGAGTCTATCATCTTGAAGCACAAGAGCAAGGAGTTCATCGCATTATCAAACCTATTACCTTTTGGAGGGTGGTGCCTCCTAGATTGTTTAGGTGTCGCTTGGTATCCTTCTACGTCATGTTGTGGAGTGAACCAAGAAGTTTGTAAGGGCAAGGAGATGACCTACTTTGTGCAGATCTACCCCGTGTAAGGCTAGTCCTCTGTGGATGTAGGCCATCATGGTATAGTCAAGGTTGCTTCTTCGTGGAACCCTCTATGGGTAGAGCCCTCCGTGGACTCTCGGGACCATTACCCTCCATGGGTTGAAGACTCCATGAACGTGGATGTACGATAGCACCACCTATTGGAACCATGGGAAAAATCATCGTGTAACCAATTGCATTTGATATTCCTACCCTCTCTTTACTTAGATGCTAGTCTTTACTTTCCGCTGCTATACTCTTAGACATGCATGTGTACGGTGTACTTGACATACTATGAATGCTAAAATCTCTCAAGAATTAAAATTGGGAAAAAGTAGACTTTTATTTGCTCAAGTAGTCTAATCACCCCCCTCTAGCACTACTTTTGATCCTACAAGTGGTATTAGAGGCTTGGTCTCCATTGCATTGGTCTCACAACCTAGGAGAGTACGACGTCTAGTGAGGGAAATTATCACCGTAGAGGTCCATACTTTGATGGCACAAATTTTGCTAGTTGGAAGCATAAAATGAAAATGCATTTGCTTGGTCATAACCCCTCTGTTTGGGATGTTGTTCGTGTTGGCATGCAAGGTGAATTCTTTGCGGAAGGAAGGGAACCCGATCGCGAAGCGACCACGGATGAATTGAAGATGTTTCAACTCAGCTCTCAAGCATGTGATATTCTCTTCAACTGCCTATGCCCCGAAGAATTCAACAAAATCAACCGTCTTGAGAATGCAAAAGAGATTTGGAATACTTTGATTGATATGCATGAAGGTACAAAATCTATGAGAGAAGCCAAGTTGGATGTTCTTCAAAGTCAACTTGACAAGTTCAAGATGAGGGATGGTAAAGGAGTCGCTGAGATGTACTCTAGGCTAGCTCTCATCACCAATGATATTGCCGGCTTAGGAAGCAAAGAAATGGCTGACAAATTCATCATCAAGAAGATACTTCAAGCTTTGAATGATCGATATGACACTGTTTGCAAATTGATCCAAATGATGCCCAACTACAAAGATCTCAAGCCAACAGAAGTGATCGATAGAATTTTTGCTCATGAGATGACACTTAAAGACAAGGAAGAGCTTCACCACAAGTCAAGCAGTGCTTACGAAGCCACAAGTGGTTCTCCCGCTACCTGGAGTGACAACCTTGTCACAAATGAAGAGATAAGCCGCATGGTCAAGAAATTCAAGAAGTTCTACGAGAATAGAAGCAAAGATCAATGCTCCAACTCAAGATATGAAGAGAAGTGTTCGTCAAGTCATGACCGAAACTGCTACAATTGTTGGAAGCCTGGACACTACTCAAATGAGTGCACGACTCCTTACAATAGGAAAGAAGAGTCGCCAAGAAAACGAAGCTCAAGAGACGAGTCACCTCAAAGAGAGATAAGGAGTAGATATGATCGTTATGAACAAAGACCCTCAAGGAGAAGTAGGGACTCGAAGAAGAAGGACAAGTACACAAAGATCTACTCAAGAAGGAAACATCAAGCTCATATTGGTGAATGGGTTTCCGGCTCCGAATCCGACAACCACTCTGAGAGAAGCTATCACTCTAACTCCGACTATAATCAAGATGAAGGTGTTGCCGGACTTGCACTAGTGACAGCCGACTCCTACGACATATTTGATTGACCAAATGAAGGGAGGGACGTTGCTTCATGGCTAAAGGCCCCAAGGTATGATGCCTCGAGTATGTTGATTTCAATAGTGATGAAGATGACTTGTTAATTGAAGATGACTTGCTATTTGACAAATCTAGTAATGTTAGTCAAAATGAACTTGCTAGTACTCACTCTAGTGTAGACAAGTCGTGTGATGATGATAAGTTGGAAATGGAACGACTAACTCAAGAACTAAAAACTCTTAAGTTAGCTCACGAGTCAATTCTAGAAGATCATAGAGATCTTGTAAGGACACATGATAAGCTAAGCTTCCAGAAGCTTAACTTAGAGCAAGAGCATGAGTTCCTTAAAGATATCAATGATGATCTTCGAAAGAAGACTTCCTCTTATCTAGCCAAGCAACTTCTCTTATCTACATGCATGCCACAAGTTAAGTCTAAGCAAGCTAGTAATAAAGGAAAGAAAGGTTCTTCAACTAGTAGCAATAAAAATGATAAATCCAATGATATTGCTTCTAGTAGTTCTCTTGATCCCACTAACTCTTCTCTTAGCCAAGTTACACTTGAGCAAGAAAATGAACTCTTGAAAGGGATTATAGAGAAAGGTATCTACAAGAGTCTTGAAGGGTGCAAACAATTTGAGGAGATTGTACGCAAGCACGGAGGATACCGGAAGAATCGTGGTGTTGGTTACTTCAATGCTAATGGAGTTGAATGGAATAAGGTCAATACCACAATCCCAAGTTTGTTCCTCAGAAGGAGAAGTATGAAAATACTCTCCCCAAGGGAACAAAAGCTCAAGATGACCTTCCACCACAAGACACCAAGCTCAAGGACAAGAACAAGCTTCAAGAGGACATTGACTCTTATGATGACGAATCCCAAGCTTTGGTGAAGTGGGTTCCCAAGGCTACTAGAAGCTCAACTTCTGCAAGTGCTACTTCAACACATAGGATCCCCATCAACTTGATGTGGGTCCTCAAGAAGAAGAACAAGAAGAAGTTCTTGAGGGGTGACTCCACCAATGAAATTCACTCACATTCATTATTGGCAAGAACTATTTGCAATCAACATCAACTTTATGCAATAGTTCAAGTAGTCACACGTTCCCTCAAAGGTAAGCAACAAAGAAGGTAATCAACAAATCAATGGACATCATCACATAAGCTTTGCACTCCATGTCCATAGATATCCGTGTATTTGTCTCTTGTGTGTTGGGACTAACCCATGTAGGTGAGGAGAGTAAGGAAACAACTAGGATGCTCCCAACTCTTGGTGATCTTCATCAACTTTGAGAATCCACCACTACCTCACCAACAGGAAGTCTTCATCGACAAAACCCAAGGTTAGTTTGTTCCTCCTATGGGGGGATGTCACATCAAGCGGGAGATTTACTCTAAGACTTGGGCAAAGCATCTCTTAGTATGTGACAACATTAAATGCTTTATGTAAAAGTGGTAAGCCCACTTGTGCTTAAACGATGAGTATGACTTATGATCAAGTATTCTTACTTGGCTCCTAAGTCAATATACTCATATATAGATGACATCATCATCGCCAAAGTGCTTATTAGATGCTATTGTGTTTGTGCATGTTTGCCATGATTTCATTTGACATCTTATTGTGTGAGCATGTTGGTCTGCATTTATTTACTCATTCGAGGATATCCAATTGTTGCTATTTGGCTTTTCATTTCCGTTTGCCAATTGGATATACAAGAATGCCTAGGACCACTCCTTTATCTACCTATGCTTTCCCATCTCATATTCTATTCATGCTGCATCACAAAATTTGAACAAGTAATTTTCGATCACTCTGTGTGAGGAGCACTCGAAGTTCTGTATCGTCAAGGACTGACCATTAACACCACCCAAGTGCATTTCAATGGAACCAACCCAAAATTCTCGGTCTCACCGAATGCTTAGGATTGATCTGGTTTTCTTATCTTGGTAAGACCGATTTCATATTTTCGGTTACACCGAGTTTCCCTGTCAGCTCACAGTTGAGAATCTCGGTGGCACCAAAAATATCAAATCGGTGTCACCGACAGCGAAGGGTATATAAGTTGTGGTTCCGAGGTGTCGAAATTTCAATCTTCAATCGCCGCGCCACAAACCCTAAGCTGTCGTAGAAGGACCCCCTGGTCGTCGCCCTTGACCTCCCCCACTCCTCTACCATTGGGATCCTCGCTGTCGACGAGCATCTTCGCTACCATCATCGCCGTAGCAGATCCGTCACCAAGCTAGGGAATGGATTCGACTTTTCTTGCACTCCCCGTATGAATCTTGCGCAATGAAATTGATTTTATCTATCAGCCACCGTCTGAAAGCTTTTCATCCACAAGAAAAATCCCGTAGAGTAGCGAATCTTTGATTTTTAGGGTTTTGCCGTCCACCACGTGTATCTCGATAGAATCGATGTGGAAAAATCGGTGTCACCGATTTTAGTTTTTGCCACACTGAGAACAACTCGGTGGAACCGAGTGCTCTTTTTCAGTCAGACTAAAAATAGAGCCAAGTTCATGGAAAGGCAGGTGTTTGTCTCGGTGTGACCGAAATTTCTGCCTCGGCTGTACCGAAATACATTTCACAGAATGCATAACTTGGAAAATCTATTGTTCAAACTTTCAAAAACATCTGCATTTTGTGATGACTTACCCTATTCAACTCTTCTATAAACTATTCACAGGGTCAGCATGTCAGGTTCAGGCTGTCAGAATTTGCCAGAGCAGAACATTGAGATGAGTTCAGGCAATAGTCCTAAGTCCAGTTCCTTTTCAGATCCAGGCACTCCAAGTTCTCATGGGTTTTCTAAGGCTGCAACAAGGACAAGGAAGAGACTTCACTCAGAGGAAGAAGATTCTGAATTTGTCGCGGAAGAGGTTCTTGCGAGGAAGCAAGAGAAGGCTGCTAGGAAGTCTACCAATGAGGCCACTTCATCTAGGAAGGTGGTTAGCAAAACTTATGCTCCTATAGAAACCATCAAAGCACATGAGAGTGCTAGGGCAACATTGTCTATTGAGGTCCGGAGGAAACCTTTGACCAAGAAGTCAGCCAGGAAGAGGATCATCCGTGTGCAGGGCAGGCATACCTCAATGTATGAGGATCCAGAGGAGGCTGCTGCTGCACAGAGGAGGAAGAGGAGGAACCTGCGGGTCAGGCCCCTCCTAAGAACAAAGCCAAGAAACTTTTGGCTAATGCTATGCCCAAGGTAGGCACCTCCAAGAGCACCAAGGCTACTTCAAAGCAAGCTACTGCACAGAAGTCCAAGAGGACTACCAAGGATATACTTACTGCTGAGAAGAACAAGAAGTCCACCTTTAGAGAAGCAGATGATGATGATGACACTATGATAGTTCTGATGAAGCTCAGACCTCACCTTCCAGTTCATGATGCCAGACACCCAGTAGCTGAGGATATGAAGAAGAGGAAGGATTCAGGGTTGAGGGCATGGAGAGATATTGATCCATATGCCTAGAGGAGAAAAACTGTTGTTGACTATAGGATTTTCACCAAAGAGTAGCAAGACTTCTATGAGACAGTTTTGCTAGACAAGAGCCCCGCAGTCAGTAACATGAGATATGTTGACTGGCAGTACATCAAGGACAATGTGGATTACATTCCTTGTGTCCAAGACAACTTCCACTGCATTGGACTTGACAAATTTGTTGGGAAGGAGTTCACTGCTTGGAACGATGAGATGATCATGCAGTTCTATTCCACTGTTCATTTTTATGGAGATGGCGGGATTGTCTGGATGATTGAAGTAGCAAGATATGAGTCTACTGTTGATGAGCGGGCTAACATATTAGGAGTCCTAGAGGTTCAGGATGGAGATTTGGATGTCTACACAGAATCCAAGGAGAGCCATAATGCTATGAAGGATGTGTACAATCCTATCCCTGCAGATAAAGTGCAATCTCACAAGCTAGGTTCTATCTACTATCTCTAGTCAGGCCTCCGTACCATGAACACTATCCTGAGGCATACCTTGATGCCCAAGTATGCAGATGAGAAGATGATTCGTGGATACTCCATCAACATGCTCATTCATCTCGATCGTCACACCAGGATTTGAGTGATGGACTTGATAGTAGAGACTGTGAAGAGGGTTGCTGCTGATCAGAAGCGCTCATGCTGCTACACACCCTATATCCAAATGCTTATCAACTCTCAGCTTGAGAAGCACATCTTTGCTCTGGACAGTCCACATTTGCCACTTCAGCCAGACTTTGAGGACAACGTTGTTGTGATGGACCCAGACCATCCCACATCAACTACAGCTCAGGCACATGCAGAGGCAGAAGCAGAGGCAGCTCGAGCCACTAGTGCTTAGGTTCCCAGGTCCAGGAACAAGTAGATGGATCTTTTGATCACCACTGTCATGGAGATAAAGAAGGACATCAAGACCATCATGGATACTCAGGAGAGCCTTGCAAACATCATTGATGATAGAGTGAAAACTCTTAATGACAAGGTTGATGGTCTGACTAAGATAGTCAATGAGCTCAAGAAAGAGGTTGATGAAGCCCCAATCCATCGCCACTTCTTAGAGTCTGATTCTTCTTCTGATGATGAGGATGATAATGCACCTGTCAGGACAACTGCCCAGTTCATGACTGAGGCCAGGACTCCTATAGTACCAGCTCTAGAGACGAGGCCTTCATCTTCTGCTCCAGCCATAGTATCTTTAGCTCCATCAGCTCCAATGCCTCTAGTATCTACTCCAGCTCCATCCAGGACATTAGCGGAAGTCTTTGTCGAAGCAATTCTCCCGATTCCACCATTGACAATCGGAGGAGATCAGCCACAGAACAATTAGCTATATCTCGTCAAACTTTTTGGTAACTTGTTGCCAAATGGGGAGAAGTTGTGTATAGATATTAGGCTTCGAGTGAGAGAGCGACTATTTTATTTTTCTGGTTTTACAAAACATTTGGTTCGTTTGGTTTGACATGAGATACTTTTGTGTTTGTGTGTGATCATACACTGTTATGTGTGTTGCTACTATTTCTTATCATTTGATGATTATGTGATGATCACTCTCACTTTTGTTGTTGTGTTGTTAACTCTTATTACTCTTGCACACCACCAAGTTGTATGTGACATGGAAGAAGTGCCCCATGTACCTAATCGGTTGTGCATTTGCATTCAAACGCAACTTTAAAATAATGCACAAATTTAGGGGGAGATCTTGCTTATCACATACTTCTCAAAGTGACGATTATATTCATTGATTATATCATATGTCGAAGCTTTGATCTATATGTTGTCATTAGTTACCAAAAAGGGGAGATTGAAAGCACATTTGCTCCCTTTGTGGTTTTCGTAATTAATAACAACATATATGTCATTGAACTAATGTTTCCACTAAGTATGTTTTAGGAAAAGTTCAATGATAGCTTGGCAAAAGGATTGTGCAATACCTCAAGATGCAAGGAATAGCATTGGCCAATACCAAAAAGGGGGAGATTGAAAGCACAATGAACTAATGTTTCTCAAAGTCTTCATTATAATCATGCATATCTTTATTTGAAGCTTTGATTGTATGTTTTCATCAATTACCAAAAAGGGGGAGATTGAAAGCACAATGTCCTCCCTTGGTGGTTTTGATAATTCATGACAACGTACATTGTCTCTTGGACTAATAATTTCATCTAGTGTATTTCAGATAAACTCCATAGAGAGATGGGCTGGCAAAAAAGAGTGTGGAGAATATCCCCATGAATAAGAAGGAGAAGGAATAGATTGGCAAAGCTTCAAGCAAATGACTCTACATTTTACATTTGTGAGAAATCAATTTGAGTCCATAGGAAAGCCAATACTATTAAAAGGGGGTAAGGTTTTGTTGGTGAACAAAATGCTCATACGTGCAAAAGTGATAGTCACCACACACACCCACAAGCTCTTCCACAAATGTCTGCCCAAAGCCAAACACTCAAAATCGATGCAACCAACATACTACACTTGGTGCCACGAATTCCAAACCCTAGCAGACTTAGCCAAACCCTAGATTTTCGGTACAACCGATACTGCATTCGGTGCCACAGAGTTGGGCTGCCAACTTTCTGTTACGCAAGTTCACACTTTTGGTCCCTCCGAAATTGTAGAATCGGCATCACCGAGATTGGACATTCTGACCGGTGGTCACCTTATCGGTGCAACTGAGATTCCTATATCGGTCTCACTGAGATTCAAAAATTGCTAACTTTAAGGCACTTCGGTACAACCGAGATTTACACATCGGTTCCACCGAGTCTGACTTATTGTGTGTAACGGTTGGATTTTTGGAGATGCCTATATATACCCTTCCACCACAACTCACTCGGAAAGAGAAGCACTCAGAACTATTCCCCACTCATACCTACTGATTTTCTGAGAGAGAACCACCTACCCTTGTGTTGACGTCAAGATCTTCCTCTCCAACCATATGGATGTTGATTTCTAGCCTCCCCAAGTTGCTTTGCACCAATCCCATCTCTTCTACCAAGCCAAATCTATGAGAGAGTGATTATGTGTTGAGGAGTCTATCATCATGAAGCACAAGAGCATGGAGTTCATCACATTACCGAGCCTATTACCTTTTGGTGGGTGGTGCCTCCTAGATTGGTTAGGTGTCGCTTGGGAGCCTCCTACTTCGTGTTGTGGAGTGAACCAAGAAGTTTGTAAGGGCAAGGAGATCGCCTACTTCATGAAGATCTACCCCGAGTAAGGCTAGTCCTCCGTGGAGGTAGGCCATCATGGTATAGTCAAGGTTGCTTCTTCATGGAACCCTCCATGGGTAGAGCCCTCCGTGGAATCTCGTGACTATTACCCTCCGTGGGTTGAAGACTCCATGAACATGGATGTACGATAGCACCACCTATCGAAACCATGAAAAAATCATCGTGTCACCAATTGCGTTTGATCTTCCTACCCTTACTTACATGCTCGTCTTTACTTTCCGCTGCTATACGCTTAGACATGCATGTGTGTAGTGTACTTGACATACTATGAATGATAAAATCTGTCAAGAATTAAAATTGGGAAAAAGTAGACTTTTATTTGGTCAAGTAGTCTAATCACCCCCCTTTAGCACTACTTTCGATCCTACTGCCTCCCAGCCTGAACATATGCTCAAGGGCCGGGGGCTCCCGTACAGGCACTCCGGAAGGAGGACGCACTCCCTGGGGCCACATCACCAAGCAAAGGGGGCCCGGGGATACCACGCGGCGCGACCCCAGGAAAGGCCAATGGTGAAAGAAGCGGCACCAATCTGGGGAGCTGGAGGCCATGGGCGAGGGGGACTCCAGGGAGCACACGCGCGGGGCCACAAGATGGTCGAACAGGCCCGGAGAGGAGCGCCCTGGTGGGTCGGGCCCCACAGACTATAGAAGCGGAGACCGTGAGGAGCTTGGCGTCTGCGGGTGCAGGCGGCACCAACCTGTCTCTGCCATCGCCCACAGGGAGCCTGTGAAACGGAAGATCAAGAGAAAGGCGTTGAAGAAGAAGGCCGAGGAGGTTGAAGGCACTTACTCTTCCACGGCGACCCACTTCCTCTTCACCAGTGCCCATGGCGCCGAGGAGCGGGCTCCCCTTGGCGCTTTTCTCTTTCGGCCAGCACGAGGGCCTCGGGGTAATGAACCGATGACCGGAGTGAGACACTCGGCGATGGAGACAACAACGTTCATGTAGCGACCCGACTCAAAACGAGTCAAGCCTCTGTGTTTTCTGTGCCATCCATGGAGTCCATTAATGTATATATCAAAGTGCAATCACATGTAATTAATGTAAAACTAATATATACCTTAAAATATCAGCGGATACAGTCAACGGGAGTGGAGTCCCAATAACACCAACGGCAGGTTGAGTGTGGACCGTAACCCTGAATCGTAATCTTACCCGTCGTAGAAGAGTATCTACAACATAAGACGTTGCAGCCGTGTAGGTCAGCATTTTGAATATGCTGGCAAGATCACCATAGAAGAACAGAAGAATAAAGACTATTCTATATGCAAAAGCTTTGTGGCTCTGTGTCTAAGTTTTTGCGTAAAAGCTGATTTTATTTTCCCTACAACAAAGGAATATCAAGAATTTCACTATGGAGTTACCTATCATGACATGGTTCTGCCAACCAATGTCTCAATGCCCATAAGTATCATAAGTTGCTCACAATTAGTTATCAGTCCAGTGTTGAGATTTCAGAGATAGATCCAAGTCTAGAAGCTCAATTTGTCCGTAACCGAGGACACGGCTAATCGATTAGGTTTAACTCTGCAGAGTGTTGTGTACTTTACCCACAAGATTTGGTCGCCTCCGTTTCATTTCTCGCACTTCAGGGTGTTTGAGAAACGGATGACCAAAACATGGTCTTCCAAAGGGTTTCCCTACGACTCTGTCGGTGCCCATCCTTTCCTACCGTTCTTCTACATCTCGTAGCACCGCCTGTCCAGGGTCACCACGATATCCAACCAAGCCAGAGCCCATAATGACTTGTGGCTACACAGGTAAGCTTCTCGGCATGAAGTATTCATCCTTTCCTTTGAGTCTGGGTGAGGCTTTCCGCGTGAATACGGGCCATCTACAGCAACACCTAGGCAAATCCATTGGTTTCTCCAGGGTACCGTTTCAACCATCCCTCACCCAGTAGTGTGTATTGAAAAACTTGTTTCTCAAGTCTCGAAGTCTTGAGGTCTTGAATATGCAGGTCTTGAAGAAGCCTTCATGAAGTCGTCGTTTTGACGTGGAGTCCTTCTTCACACTACTCACGAACACTCATACCAGACCCCGTCTACTTTAGCATAGCATTGCACTAACTAGCGTTCCCGGGGCTTTAGTAACAAGTGGTCGGTTCCTACCTCATGCATTCTACTCAACTACAAGAATTTCAATAACACTACGGGAGGGATTTGTTGAAATGATGTCACTATATGCAATAAAACATAGGTATGAAAAGATGGTCAAAGTGAACTTGCCTTTACTGTTGATAAGAATAATATCGCTCTCACAAGTAACTGATAAACTATTCGTCACTCTCCGATGAAAATCTATCGTAAGCAAATAACATTCAATAAAGATTCATGCCAAAACAAAGAACTGAAAAACGCAAGAACAAAACATGTCTTGGTGCGAAAATAACAACATACTAAGGTTAAATAAGAAAAGATAGGTTCTAGTCGTGTTGTAAAGTGAAAGTGGAGGAATCAACTCAAAAGAGTTACTGAATGATGAACTATTGCTATATAAGCTTAGGTTGGAGAGACTACGAAAGACAATCCAATGTATGGGAGAACAACATGAACGTTGTTTGTCAAATAGTATAAGGCATAAGAATTTATTTGTAGAAAGAATTTAATCGAAAAGGTCAAAAGAAGTTGAACTGTAAATTCAAGTATGAATTGAATTTGAATTCACAAAGGTCAAAAGAAGTTGAACCAACGTACGATGGTTATGAATAGAAATATATGACACGAGTATTTAGGAGCAAAAGGAATCAATTGAAAAGGTGTTACAGTTTGCAAGATATGATCAAATGAAGGTTCGGATTCAAATTGAATCGCTCAAATTTGAAAGGTTCAAAGATTGAAACTAATGATGTTACTATATATGGGAAGTCAATATGAACGTGTAGAAAAAAGAATTACTAGGTTCAAAATGACGGATCAAAAGTTATAAGCAATTCAATATGGCATTGAATTAGCTTAGTACGGTGTGTGAACACATTTTGGGGACTATTAGAGAAGTATGAGCAAGATCAAAATTATATGTTGATATGATAACACTAATGATGTGAATGGAAGGATTACTTTGATACGGATCCGACGCAACTGGATTCATCGGAAACAGAGCTACGGATAAAAAGATACGATCAAAACAAGTTTGAATATAAATCTGAATAAATTTCGAAATTTGAAAATTTGAAAAAGTTGACGTGATAGGTTGATTGGATAGGTGAAGTCAAGGCGAAAATCTAGGCGTTGGTTTCATCTAATTCTGATAAACGAGTAGAAAGTTATGGCTATTTAAAATTTTTGGGCCAAGCTGTTTTACGGAAGAAAATGCTATGTCTAAAAGAATTCTAGGACTAATGAGTAAATGCGGAGACTAATTAATAATCTAATTACTCTATCGTATACTACTATAGAAATACTAGTCTCGGGATATTAAACTACAGGCGTATAAAAGATAATACGAACAGAATAACTTTAGAATGCAGAGAAGATATAAATCCAAAGAGGAGACGACTTCCAGAAATCCCGCCGGAGAGAAGAATATTTTTTTTATAAAGCTAGTCAAACCGAAACGATTCGATTCAACCCGAAGTGGATGACTTTTGGGTTCACCTATGGGTCTATATTTATAGGTGGAAGGGAGGTGCAAAGGTCTAAAGCTAAGCAAGGTGGGACTAAAATCATAGACAAGGAAAAGAGAGAAGAAGAGGGCCACATGGGCTGCAGGAAGGAAAAAAATTGTCCTGGATGAACAGTGTTTCCTGGGTTTTTTTTTAAAACAAACAAGAAAAAAATAGAAAACCATTTTATATAGGCATATTATATATAAAAGTTTTCGAAAAATATTTCCTAAAACATGAACATTTTTTTAAGGACGAATAAAATACTTTAAAAATAGTATTTTTTTGCAATAACTCCAAAATGAAAAGAAACTAGAATTTCAAATAAATGGCAAATAGTTTTTATTTTAAAATTTGAGTCAAGAAGGGGAGCCTTGGCGCAGTGGTAAAGCTGCTGCCTTGTGACCATGAGGTCACGGGTTCAAGTCCTGGAAACAGCCTCTTACAGAAATGTAGGGAAAGGCTGCGTACTATAGACCCAAAGTGGTCGGACCCTTCCCCGGACCCTGCGCAAGCAGGAGCTACATGCACCGGGCTGCCCTTTTAAAATTTGAGTCAAAACATTGTATCTGATTTTTGAGTGTCATTTACCTCCTCTCATTTGAGAAATTTTATAAGAGGGTTTTGAAAATATTCGAACTCAAAATTGAATAGGGATTCGAAATAGAAAATTTTGGGAAAGTCATTTTATTCCCTCTCATTAAAATTTCAAAAGTTTCAAAATTCCACTCAATTTCACACAATCAATCACACAACATTCAAGCAAACAATCCTACTTATTTATTTAATATAACATTCCAAAATTTAGAATTTTGGGATGTTACAAACTACCACACTTAAAATGAATCTCGTCCTCGAGATTCGGAGGGGCTAGCTACAAAAGGTTAGGGTTTTCGGGTTCTTCTTAGCAAATCCATTGACCAAGAAGGTGTGGGGTCTTCCAACAAGACTCCATTGACCTGGAAGTTGTGGGGTCTACCACACTTAAAATGAGAGTTACTGGTCCCTCAAAATCATGGCAATCCTGTGGGCGCATCTGTCTGTTCACATTCTTCACGATAGCTCCTTCGGTGATGCTCTTCCATTTAAATCAAAAAAAAATCTTGTGTTCTCATAACAAATTGTATTTCCTTCGATACTGGGTCTTCTTACCTGACAGGTGTCGCGTTCATTCTAAGTCACTTTTCGAAGATCTCATGGTGGTCTACCATTTGTGGTTATCCTGCAGTGAAATGGGTCTTGGCTTCATTCCTCACCGTAAAATTCCTACGTGTGACAGCAACTGTCAAGTACAAGGGTTTTCTTCATACCATTCTAAGGCTTAAACAAAAGCTTCAAAGAACGTCATCTCTTTACTATGGGTAAGTCACTCATATTTACCAACCCGAATAGCAAGAGAATGATAAGAGTAAGTCGTCATGGTGGCCAAGCCTTGTCGCACTGAAATCATTACCTTGTATAAGGTTTAGTGAATCTCGTATTCTAACACTTGGTCTTCCTCACAAGCATTGCAGAAATTTCTCTTGTCAACGAACGAGGTTCGGATAAATCCCTTTTTTTCTGCAAGCCGAACAAAAACATCTATCATTTCTTCACAACTCTCAGGTTTCCGTATACTCCTAAGAAAAATGTTTGCTGATCAGTCGTAGCTTGTTCCAAGTTTCTTCCTTCACAAAGGTGGGGCTTGATCCTTATCAATCCTGAGGTCAGTGATTTGTGGGTTCACTTGAATACTTGAATATCCTTAACCCACTCTTGGGGTTACTATCGTGTCACATTCCAACATTACCTTCAGTTCACTACATCATACCCTTGGGGTAACAAATCACAGACTTGTTCTTGTCTAGATCCCACTCCGCGGAATTCATTTTCCTTTCCATTGGTCTGTTTAACCTTGGGTATGGTTTCATCACAATCATTCCTTTTCTCAATATTCCAACTTCAAAATCACTTTGTCACAAAGGTTATCATCTAGATAGTTTGAGGTGGTTCCACATTCTCTTCACCTGTATTCACTTATCCAAACTCCTTAACCGGGAGGTACCAGTGGTCATTACCACACTTAAAATGAAATGCACTCAGGTCTGCTTAGACCAATTTTTTTTCTCGTATCCTCGAAAATTGGTCGGAGACTATTGCTCTTAGAATGGTAACTCATATAGTTCAACACAAGAGAGTCATGACATCATAAATTCCATTGATCTCATGAATTTATTACAAACTCTAAGACTTCCATTACATAACTTCAAAATGATAAAAGTGCCACCTATTACATTTATTACTTCCAAAATCCAAAACTCAGACTACTCATGTTTAGCCTTCTTCTCTGGGCATTTATTGGCATAGTGTCCTGTCTTCTTGCACTAGAAACAGATGATTTTTGACATATCTCGGGGCTTCTTGATGTTTGTTTTTGCTCCTGGGAGTTCTGGTTCCTTTCTTGGACACTTGAAACATCTAATATGACTCAGGTCCTTCTGTTCAGGGACTTGTCTCTTCCTGGGGTTCTTTGTTCCAATCAAACTTTCAATTTCCTGTGGATCAAACTCCACTTCTTCTGACGGGAAGTTTCCCAGATACTCTTTTCTTTACTTCGTACAGTCCTGTGAGAAATGTCCTTCTTCCCCACATGAATAGCAGACATTGGAGTAAAATCTGGTTAGGCCTTCTTCATTAGAGTCTTCAACATCTTCCTTCGTCATAAGTTCTCCTAATTTTTCTCTGAAGACTTCCTTCATGGCTTCCTTCTACTGCTTGATGACTTCTTCTACCTTGGGGTACATTTGGCATTGAGCCGGGAAATGCGTAGTTCCTTCACACAAGAAACATGTTACCTGCCCAGTTGGCCAGTCCTTAGCAGGGTGATTTTCTTCACAATGAGGGCATCCATCCTTGTGTTCTTCCTGGGTGTGTCCTATCTCTCCACATATCTTGCATGCACAAATCTTCTTCACATCTTTGCAACGGGGCTTCTGGGTGTTGGTAACAACATGGGATCCTTGCAGAGTCATCTTGAATTCTTCCCAAGCGATTGATTCCTGCCTATCATGGATATCTACATGCATCTTCCACCAATGTACAGCTCCTTTTGCAAGGTACCGTAGAGCATATTGGACCATCTCGTTCCTTGCAACAAGGTTACTCCTTAGGTGATTCTCCATGTTCTGAATCCATTCTTCTGTCTCTAACCGAGTCATTGATCCAGAATACACAAGTCCAGCTTCAATCATCATCTATTGGGGTCAAGGTTTTGGGATGAGATACGAGAGAGAGAAAAGGGAGGGGGTACACACAATACAAACAATGGTTTTGAAAATAAGATTTTTGTTGTGGCTGTCGAAAATAAAACTTACACACAAATAACAGCTCACAAATCATCGTATCTAACGTAAGTATACAATAGGGGTTTGGTCTTCTAGGGCATAATGTCTTGGAAATTCTTCACGGTCTTCAATTTCTTCGGGTCTTCACAGTCTTCAACTCGTGTAGCTTCAACTCTTCTAATGCAGGGTGAAATCTTCTTTACTTTGAAGTGGCCATCAATTGTTTCGATATCTTGTCCTTCTCGAAGTGGTCTCAGTTGATCCTTAGTGGGGTCAAGGGAAAAGGGTATTTTCTAACTCTTTGATAAAACTCAGAAGGGATGAGAAGTAGAAGGTCTTTTGAAAACAAAGTTTTTCGAGAAATCATTTCCTAAGGGCTTTCCGGTTTCTAGGGTCACGTCCTATAGTCAACATGTGCTCTGATACCATTTCTGTAGCGACCCGACTCAAAACGAGTCAAGCCTCTGTGTTTTCTGTGCCATCCCTGGATCAGTATGCTAGCACACACAGTACATCAATGTATATATCAAAGCGCAATCACATGTAATTAACGTAAAACTGATATATACCTTAAAATAGCAGTGGATACAGTCAACGGGAGTGGAGTCCCAATAACACCAACGGCAGGTTGAGTGCGGACTGTAACCCTGAATCGTACTCTTACCCGTCGTAGAAGAGTATCTACAACATAAGACGTTGCAGCCGTGTAGGTCAGCATTTTGAATATGCTGGCAAGATCACCATAGAAGAACAGAAGAATAAAGACTATTCTATATGCAAAGGCTTTGTGGCTCTGTGTCTAAGTTTTTGCGTAAAAGCTGATTTTATTTTCCCTACAACAAAGGAATATCAAGAATTTCACTATGGAGTTACCTATCATGACATGGTTCCGCCAACCAATGTCTCAATGCCCATAAGTATCATAAGTTGCCCACAATTAGTTATCAGTCTAGTGTTGAGAGTTCAGAGATAGATCCAAGTCTAGAAGCTCAATTTGTCCGTAACCGGGGACACGGCTAATCGATTAGGTTTAACTCTGCAGAGTGTTGTGTACTTTACCCACAAGATTTGGTCACCTCCGTTTGATTTCTCGCACTTCAGGGTGTTTGAGAAACGGATGACCAAAACATGGTCTTCCAAAGGGTTTCCCTGCGACTCTGTCGGTGCCCATTCTTTCCTACCGTTATTCTACATCTCGTAGCACCGCCTGTCTAGGGTCACCACGATATCCAACCAAGCCAGAGCCCATAATGACTTGTGGCTACACAAGTAAGCTTCCGGGCATGAAGTATTCATCCTTCGCTTTGAGTCTGGGTGAGGCTTTCCGCGTGAATGCTGGCCATCTCCAGCAACACCTAGGCAAATCCATTGGTTTCTCCAGGGTACCGTTTCAACCATCCCTCACCCAGTAGTGTGTCTTGAAAAACTTGTTTCTCAAGTCTCGAAGTCTTGAGGTCTTGAATATGCAGGTCTTGAAGAAGCCTTCATGAAGTCGTCGTTTTGATGTGGAGTCCTTCTTCACACTACTCACGAACACTCATACCAGACCCCGTCTACTTTAGCATAGCATTGCACTAACTAGCGTTCCCGGGGCTTTAGTAGCAAGTGGTGGGTTCCTACCTCATGCATTCTACTCAACTACAAGAATTTCAATAACACTACGGGAGGGATTTGTTGAAATGATGTCACTATATGCAATAAAACATAGGTATGAAAAGATGGTCAAAGTGAACTTGCCTGTACTGTTGATGAAGAATAATATCGCTCTCAGAAGTAACTGATAGACTATTCGTCACTCTCCGATGAAAATCTATCGTAAGCAAATAACATTCAATAAACATTCATGCCAATACAAAGAACTGAAAAACGCAAGAACAAAATATGTCTTGGTGTGAAAATAACAACATACTAAGGTTAAATAAGAAAAGATAGGTTCTAGCCGTGTTGTAAAGTGAAAGTGGAGGAATCAACTCAAAAGAGTTACTGGATGATGAACTATTGCTATATAAGCTTAGGTTGGAGAGACTACGAAAGACGATACAATGTATGGGAGAACAACATGAACGTTGTTTGACAAATAGTATAAGGCATAAGAATTTATTTGTAGAAAGAATTTAATTGAAAAGCTCAAAAGAAGTTGAACTATAAATTCAAGTATGAATTGAATTTGGATTCACAAAGGTCAAAAGAAGTTGAACCAACGTACGATGGTTATGAATAGAAATATATGACACGAGTATTTAGGGGCAAAAGGAATCAATTGAAAAGGTGTTACAGTTTGCAAGATATGATCAAATGGAGGTTCGGATTCAAATTGAATCGCTCAAATTTGAAAGGTTTAAAGATTGAAACTAATGAAGTTACTATATATGGTAAGTCAATACGAACGTGTAGAAAAAAGAATTACTAGGTTCAAAATGACGGATCAAAAGTTATAAGCAATTCAATATGGCATTGAATTAGCTTAGTACGGTGTGTGAACACATTTTGGGGACTAATAGAGAAGTATGAGCAAGATCAAAATTATATGTTGATATGATAACACTAATGATGTGAACGGAAGGATTACTTTGATACGGATCCGACGTGATTGGATTCATCGGAAACGGAGCTACAGATAAAAAGATACGATCAAAACAAGTTTGAATATAAATCTGAATAAATTTCGAAATTTGAAAATTTGAAAAAGTTGACGTGATAGGTTGATTGGATAGGTGAAGTCAAGGCGAAAATCTAGGCGTTGGTTTCATCTAATTCTGATAAACGAGTAGAAATTTATGGCTATTTAAAAATTTTGGGCCAAGCTGTTTTACGGAAGAAAATGCTATGTCTAAAAGAATTCTAGGACTAATGAGTAAATGCGGAGACTAATTAATAATCTAATTACTCTATCGTATACTACTATAGAAATACTAGTCTGGGGATATTAAACTACAGGAGTATAAAAGATAATACGAAGAGAATAACTTTAGAATGCAGAGAAGATATAAATCCAAAGATGAGACGACTTCCAGAAATCCCGCCGGAGAGAAGAATATGTTTTTTATAAAGCTAGTCAAACCGAAACGATTCGATTCAACCCGAAGTGGATGACTTTTGGGTTCACCTATGGGTCTATATTTATAGGTGGAAGGGAGGTGCAAAGGTCTAAAGCTAAGCAAGGTGGGACTAAAATCATAGACAAGGAAAAGAGAGAAGAAGAGGGCCACATGGGCTGCAGGAAGGAAAAAAAATTGTCCCGGATGAACAGTGTTTCCTGGGTTTTTTTTAAAAAACCAGCAAAGAAAAAAAATAAGAAAGAAATAGAAAAACATTTTATATAGGCATATTATATATAAAAGTTTTCGAAAAATATTTCCTAAAACATGAACATTTTTTTAAGGACGAATAAAATACTTTAAAAAATAGTATTTTTTGCAATAACTCCAAAATGAAAAGAAACTAGAATTTCAAATAAATGGCAAATAGTTTTTATTTTAAAATTTGAGTCAAAACATTGTATCTGATTTTTGAGTGTCATTTCCTCCTCTCATTTGAGAAATTTTATAAGAGGGTTTTGAAAATATTCGAACTCAAAATTGAATAGGGATTCGAAATAGAAAATTTTGGGAAAGTCATTTTATTCCCTCTCATTAAAATTTCAAAAGTTTCAAAATTCCACTCAATTTCACACAATCAATCACAAAACATTCAAGCAAACAATCCTACTTATTTATTTAATATAACATTCCAAAATTTAGAATTTTGGGATGTTACACTTCACCGATGGCCGAGCTTCGCCCCCGGCCTCAGCCCGATCCAAAGCAGAAGCCAGAGAAACAAGTGGCAAGGGGCACCCTTCCCTGGTCGAGGGGAGGATGGTGTTCCCCGAGTTCACGAAGGTTGGGGCCCTCGGGAGAGAGGCATCCTGAGGCCACGCCTCCTCCGGAGTGAGGAATCCCCACTCATCGAAACACAACATCACCGTGCCGAGAGCTTCCTGATTCATGTAGTTGTACAAGGGGAGACCATCCCAGGGAAGCTCATCAGGTTCATCGCCGGTCAGTCAGCGGAGAAGCTCACGCAAGACATTAGGGGAAGAGACAGGACCTGAATCTTCATTGGGTCACGAGGACCTGTGAAGGCCCACATTGGACGGGAGTGGCGTTGAAGGGAGCAATTCGCTAGCGAATAAACTCCCGCACCACCATCACCATAGTCACGCTCGCCTGCCTCAACCTTGCAAGCCTGGCTAGGACCCGTGCAAGCCCCGGATTGGCGAGCTCCTCGTGTCTCCATCCACGATTCTGCACTGCGGGGGCCAGTGGGGGCTGGTACCGAGTTCCAGCCCTGGCGGCATTGACATACACCCATTGCCGCCGGAACCCATCAGCTTCCGGAGAGAGTCCGACGTCGAGGGCCCCCTGGGAAGATGCGTCCCCTGGCCTCAAGGACACACACCTGAAACACTGTACCCCCGAAGCCAACTCGAGGGAGAAGAAGTGTCACAGCAAGGCCACGGAAGGGAAGACACCAACAATGGCCTCGCACAGGAACGCAAAGGCGGGGAGGAGGACAAGGGATCCAGGGTCGAGATGAAGCACATGGATCTGGTAGTGCGAGAGCACCATAGAAAGGAAGCTTGAGAATGGCGGCAGTACGCCCGACAGAAGGGCATGGATATGAATGGAGATGGCGGTGGCCACCAGCCCTTTCCGAGGTTGCGAACTTGGCGAGATCTTGGTGCCCCCCAGTCATTGGAATCGGCGGCGACCACCAGCTGAACCTTCTCCAACCCTCCAAGTTCAGCACCAATGATCGATCCAACGCGGGCTTAAGCACAGGTACGGTCGTCGGTCCCGTCAAGCCCTCGCCTTCCCCTTTCTTCGGAGACATGGCAACGAAAAGAGGGGGAGAAGGGGGAGGCGACGCGGCATGCGCACGGGGACTCGAGGGAAGGGGCGAAAGCCTCGCAAGGAAGAGGAACAGATAACGGAGTCGACGGGAGATGAAGGCAGATTGGTGGCGTCTACTAGAGGAATCAGCAAACCTACCAATGGCAGGTCCAGTGCGGAGGAGAAAGGGGGCAGCAGTTCCTTGGGTTACCGCGTATGAAGCCTGGCCCGCAGACGTCTAAGGCCAGTGACGCTTTGGGCCGACACCAGGCTTCGCCCGCAAGACGGCTTGGGCGCGCCTTGGGCCCAGGGGCTACTGTCGGTGTTCTGGGAACGGGGGTATCCAGACCTGCCTGCCTGCGGCCCATGGCTTGGCCAACTTCATCGGCCAAACGTGGCTAGGCGTCACCTCACTCAAGACAAGGCCCTCGCGAGGACCCCCGCCTCATGAGGAGGAATAGTGTTAGGACCAAAAAGGGGCGGGCCTCATCAGGCCCCTTCCCGAGCGGCGGAGATCTCTATGCAAGGCCCGGCCTCAGGAGTTAAGGATGACGCAAGGAAAGACAGCGGGCGCCAGCGCGCCAGGCGCTGTAGTTTCCCCTTTGGTGCAAAGGGGGCAAGGACGTACGCGGGTTCCCAAAGCATCCCCCAAAGGTTTCCATTCCAGTGCAACAAGACCACAACCACCCACCCCGCAGGGCGGATGTCATCGCCGAGCCCATCCCTGCGTCGTCGACAACTACTTTGCAGGCGAAGACCGCCTTTGGGAAGGACGAGCACGTACTCCTGTCCTGCTTCAAAATTGGCCGTTGTGGGATCCCTTCCCGCCATTGTGATAAGGGAAGAGGACCCGAGCCTCCACTATATATAGAGGATAGGTTGCACCATAGAGAGGGATCCCGATCCATTCCATCATCCACCCACCACCGGGCCACAGAGAGCCTCGAACACATCAAAGGGAGCTCTCATGAGGCCCTAGAACAATGTACAAGTTCATACACACCACCTCCTCGAGAGGCAATCCACCAAATCAGGAGTAGAGTATTATGCTTTGCAGCGGCCCGAACCTTGGTAAACTATCATGTTCATCTTCTTCCTCGTCATCATGCGAGATTGCTGTTGTGTTCATCAAGTAGTGAGCTAGGTAGGACAAGGATGTAGGGGATCTTTGCACACGCCCCTGTGTTTGAATCTTACGTGTTTTGCAGAGCCCAAAATCCGACATGCGCCTTACATGCAATCCCATGTGTCAGCACTGGCGATGCAAATGTCGACCTTACATGGTGGTACTACGCGTTAGCAATCGCGATGTGAATGCATGCGCCTTACATGGCGGTCCCACATATCATCCCCGGTGAGGCAAATGATGGCCTTACATGGTGGTCCCACGCATCAGCACCGATGCTATGACGGTCAAAGGCTTTGACCCGACGGCAAGGCCCCGTTTGGTCTCCTGTGAGGTGCGAGTGAGTGGAGGAGGGGAAAGTGAGCACAGCAAAATGGGTGGGGCAAAACCGATGCAAACTAAGGGACAAGGGGCACAAAATAGAAAAACCTATTTATAATGTTATTTATTGTTATAATGTCATTCTTATGCCTTTTCTCTGTTAGTTTACAAGCTTTATTTGAACATGGAAATTAGTGTCATCTGAAATTCTAGACCTGAAAAAGCTACAATAGAGATGGATATTCTCCGAAGCTCCAAATGACGTGAAAATTTATGGAGAATTGATTTGGAATAAGTAAAAGTTGCTAGAAAAATAATTATTGGAAAGGGAGTTGTCAATGGGACACAAGCCCAGGTGGCGCCCCCTAGCGTGCGCCATGTGATCTTATGCGACCCCTGGTAGTCCTCCGTGGCCCTCGTTCTCCTATATGTGGAATTTACCCTAGAAAAAAAAATAAAGAGATCACTTTCCGGATGAAGCGCTGCCGTCTCAAGGCGGAATCTAGGCAGGAGCACTTTTGTTCTTCGGCGAAGCGATTTCACCGGGGATACTTCCCTTCGGCGGGGGGGGGGGGGGGATCGGAGCCTTCGTCATCACCAATACTTCCTCCATCATGGGAGGACTCATATCCATGAACATCTTCACCAGCACCATCTCATCTCAAACTCTAGTTCATCTCTTGTATCCCATCTTTGTCCCCAAACCTCAGATTAGTATCTATTGGTTGCGAGTAGTGTTGATTACATCTTGTATTTGATGCTAGTTGGTTTAGTTGGTGGAAAATTACATGTTAGATTTTTAGTTACATATTTATCATCTTTGATCATGAAAATAAATATTCTTTGTGAGTATTTCCGTTTGTTATTGAGGACACGGGAAAAGTCTTCTTAGAAACTACCATGTGAAGTTCGTATTCATTCAATATTATGATGACATGTATGTTCTGTTTCCTCTAGTGGTGTCATTTGAACGTTGACTACCTAAAACTTCACCATATTTGGGCCTAGACGAAATCATTGTGGAATAGGAAGTATATGATGGGTTGCAAGAGTGATAGAAATTTAAACCCTAGTTTATGTATTATTCCGTAAGGTGCTGATTTGGATCCCCATGTTTCATGCTATGGTTAGATTTACCTCAATTCTCTGTTCATAGTTGCAGATGCTTGCGAAGGGGGTAATCATAAGAAGGTTTCTTGTTCAAGTAATAACAACACCTTAGCACCGGTCCACCCACATTATAATTTGTCATAATAGTGAACGCGAATCAACTCAAACATGATAAGCATGACCATACATAATGGCCATGTGTCTTTGAGAATGTTTACTCATTATAAGAAACACTTTTGGCATGTCTCTTGCATAATAAGAACTGGGCTAGCTTGCTGCACCTTGTTAATATTGTTACTTGCAACTTGCTACAAATTACCTAGATCTCAAACTCCCTATTATCGTTACTTTCAGTGCTTGCAAAGAATACCTTGCTGAAAACTACTTATCATTTCCTTTTGCAACTCATTGGGTTTGACACTCTTACTTATCGGAAGGACTATGATTTATACTCTATACTTGTGGGTCATTAGCTAATGCCGTATTAGCAAGCATGCAACTAAACTACCAAATTTCCCTGCTTTACTGTTATGCCATGTCATCGATTATGCTTTCATTTTGTTTCTTTGAATTAGTTTACTAACCGTGAGTCCACTATCTCCTCCATGCAAAATGAAGCAGCAAAAGCGATTGACTATTCAAATCCCCACTATCCCATTGTTATTCAACTTCTCCAAGAAACAAGTATATGAGGAATAGTCGAATGCATCACATCATTCCCTCATAGCATGTCCTTCTCACACGAGTTCTTCTAATAAATAGCAACGATCCCATTGCATGATGAGCATTCATGATTTCTTTCCTTCCCTTGCTCAATATCTTCCACGAAACCCATACCAACATGGGTAATGTTTGGTTGTACATACCTAGAGGTTCAGAGGCTCACGTTTTTGCGGGAAGATGATGTCACCAATTTTGTTGTGGCCGGGGACATTGTTGGTGACAAGATAGGACAACAATGAGGCGGAATGATAGGGTGAAGCACTACATATCATAGACCATGCTGGCCAAGTTGGAAGGGGGCACCGTGGTCACGGGGTGCACTACCGTTGAGGATGTTGCTGCAGGTAACACCATGAAGACACCTTGATCAGGACATGTGGCATACCTTCTCCCACAGTTAGGCATGCATGCGTCTCACATCTCTTACTATTTATCCACCACTCATCATTAGTCTGATTTCAATCTTCCACATGAGTAGGTCATTGCATTGTGTCAACGCTGCTAGGATACTCCTCACAAGATTTTTTGATTCAACTACATCACATACAATTGTTGTAAAGGGGAGAAACTTCTTTCTGGATCTCAAATCTCATGCTTCCTTTGTACTATTTCTAGCATAAATTGCCATGACGTCTATTTTATGACCTAGATGCTATACATACATATAGCACCATGTAAGTTTAGCGTAGTCACATACCCAAGAAAGATTACCGCTAGGATTTTATTCAAGGTGTTGACATGTAATTGGTATTGCAGTATTAATTGATACTTTTTTATTAGCAGCACATCATATGTATTGTCTTCTTTCCATTGAGATGATCAAAAGTAAGATACGTTGCAAATTTGGTTAGAGAACTAATCATACTAAGTAAGTTGGTATCAGAGCTACACATTAAATCCAAGTCATCTTATACTCCAAAACAATTATATGTATTATTTTCTTACTCTTTTCTCCTTACCATGCTCCCTCTCTTTACATTGTTTATTACACTACCACCCCGCTGCAACACGCGTGGTATTGTCTAGTAAGTTCCTAACGTGATCTGGACTACAATCATGTGGTGCTCTCTTGATTGCACCCATCTAGTTGCCTTCAAACACAAAGATCTCCATGATAGAAGATCATATTTGCCTTTTCTTTCCTTCGTGGTAACAATATAAACAAGTACTGAAATATTGTATCAAGTGCTTTCTGTTGGAACAAGACATGTTTTGATGTGCACGTGAAGTAGTAGGACTCATGCATGTATCCTCTCCAATTCTTTGAAACCGTAAATAACATGTCTTGAGGTAATTCCTCTTGCACATACATAGCTAGGTAGAGCTTAATTGATTTTGACTGGACCCACTTGTATGTATGTATTCCCCTTGATTGCATGATGCATATGAGCATGTAAAAACACCTATGCACTTTGCCAAAAACACAAATAAACATATCTTGGAGCGGGCAGTTCTATCCTCATCAAGTATAGTAGTGGTAGACATGGTCCAATCATCTATGCCTCCCACTTGATCTCTACTATCTCCAGTTTACTTCTTTTCATTTTTTGCTTGATTTCGTCCATAAATAGCCCATTTTCTATGGAAACAAAATTAATATCGGATATTTGGAATCATTCGCACTCCTTAGTCATTAGTGGAAATATCACAGTGAATATCTCGGTTTTAATGAAATATTTCAGTTGAAATTCAGGTTAGAGGAGTGCAAAAATAACACTCATCAACTATGTCATTGCCGGTGAGCCTATTCACCGAGAGTGCCAGCACCCATGCCACCGAATGTTGCCTACGCCTCCTCTACCCGAGTGGACTTTATATCCCACCCTTGGTTCAAGGAGGCGGGGGCAGGAGAGTACGGCTGCAGGACATTGATACATCTCCATCGTACCTACTTTTCCTAACACTTTTGCTCTTGTTTTGGACTCTAATTTGCATGATTTGAATGAAACTAACCCGGACTGTCATTGTTTTCAGTAGAACTACCATGGTTTTGTTTTTGTGCAGAAATAAAATTTCTCAGAATCGAACAAAACGTTTTTGAGATTTATTTTACAATAAATAAAAAATATTGGAGCCAAAAACCATCAGAGGAGGGGCTTGGCTGGGCACAAGACACCAGGACGTGCCCTAGTGGTTTGTGCCCACCTCGTGGCCCTACTGGCCCTAATTCTGGTACTGTAACTTCCTGTTTCCGGAGAAAAAATCAAGTAGAAGTTTTATCGTGTTTCACGAGACGGAGCCGCCGCCACCTACTGTTCTTCATCAGGAGGCCAGATCTGCAGGCCATTTGGGGAACCGGAGAGGGGAATCTTTGGTCTTCGTCATCATCAACCCTCCTTCATCGCCATTTCCATGATGCTCCCCACGGGATTGAGTAATTCCTTCATAGGCTTGCTGGTTGGTGAGGAGTTGGATGAGATTCATCATGTAATCCAGAGAGTTTTGTTAGGGTTTGATCCCTAGTATCCACTATGTTCGAAGATTGATGTTGCTATGACTTTGTCATGCTTAATGCTTGTCTCTAGGGCCTGAGTGCCATGATTTCAGATCTGAACCATTTAGGTTATCATCATTATATCTATGTTCTCGATCCGATCTTGCTTAATCATATGCACCTATTACGTGTTATGATTCGTAAACCCCATGGTGACAGAAATGGGGATACTTTCCGATGATGACCGTAGTTTGAGGATTTCATGTATTCACTATGTGTAAAACTTTGTTCCGGTTCCCTATTAAAAGGAGGACTTAATATCCCTTAGTTTCCTTATGGACCCAATGAGGGATCACTAGAAGAGTATGTCTAGAGGGGGTGAATAGACTACAAGCAGGAATTTAAAACTACCTCAAGCATAAGTTCAAGAGTTGGCAGTTTTAGCATATATAACTAGTCTATGATACCCTACACATGCAAGTCATCAAGTATAGCAGCGGAAACTTAAGACATTGCACATGAAAGTAAGGATTAGATATAGAGAGATCAAACGCATGAAGGACACAAATATTCTTCCCGTGATTCTGATAGGTGGACCTATCATACGTCCACGTTCATGGAGTCTTTAACCCATTGAGGGTAACAGTCGCGAGAGTCCACAGAGGTATCTACCCACGGAGGGTTCCATGAATAAGCAACCTTGACTATACCATGACGGCCTACGTCCATGGAGGACTAGCCTAACTCGAGGTAGATCTTCACGACGTAGGCGATCTCCATGCCCTTACAAACTTCTTGGTTCACTCCACCAAATTAAGTAGGAGGCTCCCAAGCGACGCCTAACCAATCTAGGAGGCACCGCCGTCCAAAAGGTAATAGGCTTGATAGTATCGATGAACTCCTTGCTCTTGTGCTTCAAGATGATAGACTCCTCAACACACAATCACTCTCTCATAGATTTGGCTTGGTAGAAGAGATTGATTGGGTGGAAAGAAACTTGGGGAGTCTAGAGATCAAGATTCATATGGTTGGAATGGAATTGCATGATCTCAACACATGAGTAGGTGGCTGTCTCTCAAAAAATCAGTAGGTATGAGTGGGGAACTATTCTGAGTGCTTCTCTTGCGAGTGAGTGGTGGGGTAGGGCTATATATAGGCATCTCCAAAAATCCAACCAGTACACCTAATAACTCATACTCAATGGAACCGATGTGTGAATCTTGGTTGTACTGAGTTTCCTCAAAGGTAGCAACTTCTGAATCCCAGTGTGATCGATACATAAAACTCGATTGCACCGATAGGGTGACAAACGGTCAGATTGCCAATCTCAGTGACGCCGATTCAAAAAACTTGGAGGGACCGATTTTGTAAACTTGCGTAACAGGAATTTGAAAACCCAAACTCGATGGCACCGAAGCATAATCGGTTTCACCAAAAATCTAGGGTTTGGCTGAGTTTGTGTGAGGTTTGGAATCGGTGGCACAAAGTGGAATATGTTGGTTGCACCAATTTTGAGTATTTGGCTTTGGACAGACTTTTGTGGAGTAGCTTGTGGGTGTATGTGTTGACTATCACTTGTGCACGTATGAGCATATTTTTCACCAACAAAACCTTACCCCCCTTTTAATAGTATTGGCTTTCCTATGGACTCAAAGTGATTTCTCACAAAAGGTAAAATGTAGAGTCCTCTTACTTGAAGTTTGGCCAATGTTATTCCTTCTCCTTCTTCTTCGTGGGGATACTCTCCACACTCCTTTTGCCAGACCATCTCTCTATGTGGACTTTATCTGAGATACACTAGATGAAAGTATTAGTCCAAGAGACAATGTATGTTGTCATGAATTATCAAACCCACCAAGGGAGCACATTGTTATTTCAATCTCCCCCATTTTGGTAATTGATGACAACATACAATCAAAGTTTCAAATAAGGATGTGCATGTATATACTGAAGATTTGGAGAGACACATGACTTAGACTTGCTCCCCCTAAATGAGTGCAATCCCTTTAAATAATAGTTTCTTTGGTATGCATGGACACACATGTAGTAGAAGGGATAATATAAGTCATGTGTATCTTCACAATATGCATCATGAATGAGGTGTATCCTTGTTCAGGACTTCACTCTTGAAAAAAATATGTGCAAGAAGCAAGAGAGCATCTTGATCAAGAATATGATGCATATACTTACCTTGAGTTCTTGAGCATTCTAGTAGTAGAGATACACTTGGGAAAAAAAATTAGGAAACACAAGAGTATTCTACCAATCAAATGCAATAGAATTCAAAAATACCAAGATATGGAGAACATATAGAAGACAATATCCTTTAGGATTAATATGTCTCCAAGATCATTTAGAAATTTCTCCCCCTAAGATATGAAAATATAGGTCATCCTCTCCCTCTTATTTTAGCATTCATATATTGGGATTTGATAGGGTGAGAAAATTCTAACATGAGAAAATCAATTTCAATAAATAGATCTTTATCCAAAACATATTTTCTCCCCCTACTTTTGTATTCTCCCATTGTTTATATATAAGTGTAAACTTTTGATATTTTTCTCTCCCCCTAAATTATATCTCCACCTTTGCATAAGCATATATATCCCTCTTTAGCTTTGAAGCTTTGTATATGTCCCCCCCTTTGGCATTAATTACCAAAAAGGTCAGACATAGGATTAGACACAGGGATCATTAATTAAGAAGGGATCCTTGAGAACAAGGGTCATAGAATGTAGTATTCATAGAATATGAATATAATGAGAAAAAAAATTAGGGATTCATCAGAAATAACTTCTATCCCTTAGAATTAACTAAGAATTTGCAGAACTTCTCCTCCCTTCACTTAGGGATCCTTGAAAGTATTTCTCCCCCTTTTGAGTTTTTTTAATGAATCATCGAAGAGTTTAGAAAACACAAAAGGAACACAAAGTTTTACAAAAACAAACGTAGACTAAAAATGGAAAGTCGGTGGCTCCAAGACAAAATTGTCGATGGTATCAATTTGGTGGTGTGCAATTTATGTGCAGATTCGGTAGAACCGAGTCCTTTGGATCGGAGGCGCCGAGGCAATAAATAGGAACTTGGCAAATGTGAAAATTTGAACAAAAGACAAAGTTGCAAATGAATCAACGAGGAAATAAAACATATGAATTGTACCAATTGTGAATAGTTTGTAGAGAGGTATAAACTAGTAAAGATTTGAATGGTTCCAAGAAACTTGCAATAGAGAATGAACCAACCAAGATCTTAACTAGATGATGGGCGGTGACTAGGTCACCTATATTAGAGTATGTTGAATTAGGAGCCAAGCAAGAATACTTGATCATAGGTCATACTCATCGTTAAGCTCAAAATGGGGTCACTATTTTTGATTAAGCATTTTGATGTCTTCATATCACTTGAGTTGCTTTAACTCATCACTTGGAGTAAAGCCTTTTTCAAGGATATGATTACATACCTTTGAGTGATGTTGTTGATGAAGCTTGTATGTGAACTCATGAGGATGCTCGGGGTTGATGAAGATCATCTTGAGTTGGGAGCAAGCCTTGTTGTTTTCGTTCACTTTTCACCTACATGGGTTAGTCACGCAAGGAAGAACATGGTATATTCATGTGATAATATACCAATTGAGTTGATACCAATTGACATATATGTGTCAAGGATATGTTTTGTTGTCTTCTCCCTTCCATCATCAAAGCGAGGATGTGGATACTTGGTCATGACAAGATTGCATAAGATACGAGTTGATGGCAATCTTGTGGAGTGTTGTTCTTCTAAGTACCTACAAAAGGGTTTGATGCAAGACAAGGGAGCATAGAATTCCAAGGTATGATATTCAAGGTAATAGCTTGGAGTCAACAATGAAGCTCATCCCCTAGCATGCATCCGAGTGAGCTTAGCTCAAGTTTGAAGCATCAATAATGTTCAAATCAATCCTCAAATGAAAAAACACTTTTTCATCAAGATTGCTTTTTTGTATGAACATGCTTATGATTAATATCTCGTTTGGCAACATGATCACGAATGAAATGATGTTGAACTTGAATATGCTTGGTTTGAGAGTGTTGCACAAGATTATGACCAATCTTAATAGCACTTTCATTGTCAGAAAGTAATGGCACATTTTTAAGATTGATTCCATAATCTTTAAGCGTTTGTGTCATCCATAATAATTGCGCACAAAATGATCCAGTAACAATTATTCGGCTTCGGCAGTAGATAGAGATACCAAGTTTTGTTTCTTGGAGGCCCAAGACACAAGAGATCTCCCAAGAAATTGACACGTATCCGAGGTAGATTTTCTATCAACCTTGTCACCGGCATAGTCCGAGTCGGAGTAGCCAACAATATTAAAAGAAGATCCCTTGGGATACCAAATGCCAAAGTTTGGTGTATGTATCAAGTACCTCGCAATGCGTTTCACAGCCTTAAGATGGCATTCTTTAGGTGCAGCTTGATATCTAGCACACATGCAAACACTAAGCATAATATCGGGACGAGATGCACATAGATAAAGCAATGAACCAATCATTGATTGATAAACCTTTTGATCAACCGGTTCACCCTCTTTAGTGAGATCAGCGTGTCCGCTAGTGGGCATGGGAGTTTTCATACCTTTGCACTCTTGCATGTTGAACTTCTTTATCAAGTCCTTGGTGTACTTAGTTTGAGAGATGAAAGTATCTTCTCTCATTTTCTTGATTTGTAGACGAAGAAATAATTTCAGCTCACACATCATGGACATCTCATACTTCTCTGACACCAACCTTCCAAACTTCTCACTAAATTGTGAGTTGGTAGATACAAAGATAATATCATCCACATAAATTTGGCACACAAATAATTCACCATTAACTCTCTTTGTGAATAGGGTTGCTTCAATTTTACCAATTTCAAATCCTTTTTCAGTGAGAAACTTTGTTAGGCATTTGTACCAAGCATGAGGAGCTTGCTTAAGGCCATATAAAGCTTTGCGAAGTTTGTAAACGCGGACAGGTTTCTTAGGATTTACAAAACCAGTGGTTTCTTAAAAAACCTCTTCTTCTATCTCACCATTTAAGAATGCACTTTTAATATCCATTTCGTAAAGTGTGATATCATGGTGATTAGCATAAGCTAGAAGAATTTGAATAGCTTCTAATCTAGCAACGGGGGCGTAGGTCTCACCGTAGTCCATACCTTCGACTTTCGTATATCCTTGGGCTATGAGGGGAGCCTTGTTGCGTATGAATTGATCGTTTTCATCTTGCTTGTTGCGAAAAACCCATTTCGTGATGATAATGTTTTGTTCGTCCTTGGGCTTGTCCACGAGTGTCCACACTTTGTTCCTCACGAAGTTGTGAAGCTCTTCATGCATAGCGTTTAACCAATCCGCATCTTCAAGAGCTTGTTCAACCTTCAAAGGTTCAATGCTAGAGATGAAAGAATAATGCTCACAAAAGTTAGCCAAGCGAGTGATCCTCCCTGTTTGTATGTCACCAAAGATTTGGTTTAGGGGATGGTTATTGGTCAGTTGAGCTTCTTCTTCATCATCATCTCCTTCATCTCCGTTGTTGTCGACGTGGTCATATCTTTGAGGTGGTGGTGAAGGATTTTGTGGTGGATCTTCATGATGTACTTCCTCCTCCACTTCATCTTTTCATGTAGCGCTTGTGGATGCTTCCATGTCGTATTGTCGGTAGCCTTGATCCGAAGTAGAATCTTCCACTTCGGTTGATGAAGTACTTTCCTTCACCTCCAGGGGACGAATCTTGCTAATGGGCAAGTCTTGGATAGCTTCCGAAGGATCTTTATCACCTACATCATTTGGCAATTGTTCGACTTGCGAACCATTAGACACATCAAACTTCACATCTACCGTCTCTTCAACTTTTCGAGTGAAGTTGTTGTAGACACGATAGGTGTGAGAGTTCGATCCATAACCAAGTAGGAAACCTTCATGAGATTTGGGAGAAAATTTAGCACGATGATTGTTATCAAGAATGTAACACTTGGAGCTGAATACCCAAAAGTATCCAACTTGGGGTTTGTTACCAGTGAGAAGCTCGTATGTCGTTTTACCGAGAAACTTGTGAAAGTAGAATTGTTTTGTGCCATGGCATGCTGTTTCCACGGCTTCTGCCTAAAAGTGTCGTGGCATCTTGTATTCATCAAGCATCGTCCTTGCCATCTTAATGATGGTTCGGTTATTTCTCTCAACAACTCCAATTCGTTGAGGCGTGTACGTAGCCCAGAACTCATGTGAAATACCCTCTTCATCAAAAAAGCTATCCACATGGGTGTTACTGAACTCCGATCTGCTATTGCTTCAAACCTTCTTGGTCTTCACTTCAAATTGATTTTGTGTTTTGAGTACGAAGTTCTTGAGGAGCTTTTGTACCTGCGACTTATCATCAAGAAAGAATACCCACGTAAATCTGGAAAAATCATCAACTACAAATAGACCATAAGAGTTTCCACCGAGACTCTTGTAAGCATTGGGACCAAAAAGATCCATATGAAGTAACTCGAGTGGTCTCCTAGTGGTCTTGATGTTCTTGACCGGATGACTTCCACCTACTTGATTTCCTGCGTGACAAGTGGTTCAAAGTCTATCTTTGTCGAACATAACATCTTTAACACCACGAATATGATTACCCTTGATAATCTTATCTAGATTGTGCATTCCTAAATGTCCAAGCCTTCTATGCCCTAGCTAACCCTTAGAAGATTTTGCAATCAGACAAGTATGAGGTTGTGACATTTTAGTGAAATCAACAATGTATAGATCACCTCTACGAATACCGGTAAAGACAATTTTATGATTATCAAATTGAAACACTTGGCAATCTACTTTGGTAAATAACACATTGAAACCGAAGTCTGCTAGTCTAGATACACAAAGAAGATTGTAGCTATCATGAGATATGTCCACCTTACCAAGGCCAAGTACCTTACCCTTAGAGTTGTCTCCAAAGGTCACGTACCTTCGAGGACCTTGATTAGGCGTGATCTCTTGGAACATGTCTTTATCACCATTCATGTGATCTGTGCATCCACTATCGAGAATACACTCTTTTCCACCGGACATGTAATCCTTGAAGTTTCCCATTAGACTTAGATTCTTCATGATCTTTTCATGCTCGATGTCGAACATCTCATCTTCATCCTAGTAGCCATGTTCTTCATTGTCATAATTTTATGGAATCTCCTCGTCATAAAACAAAGGGATTCATTAGAATCATAACCATGACAATGTTCAAGTTTATGAATGTGAATGGCTTCAGTAATGATATTGTTTATAGTAGTGACGTATCCTTTAGCATGCATAAGATCATGGAGCTCAAATAGACATTTATCAAAGCTTGGATCACAAGGCTTAATTTAATGAAAAGCAATAGTTTTATGAAGAATTTCATCAATATTACCTAATGAAAGATTTGGATATCGTTTCTCTAAATCAGTCCATTAAGTATAAGCACATGCAAAGTTCTTCAATTGAGAAAGCATGAATCTTGGTAAGCCTCTAACAATAAGATTGATAGTTCTAAGGTTACCAAACATGTTAATTTCCTCTTCATGTGTGGGATGCAATTCATCAATGGGAAGCACATAGGGATTTTCAATATGTTTTCTCAAATGGAATTTGTCAAATAGATCAATCATGGCATTCTTCCATTGACTATAGTACTCTCCATCAAGAATGGGCACTCTACAATATAAACTCTCCACACTAGACACATCCATCTTCCTCCATGGTGTCAAAACCGAAGCAATGGAGACCAAAGCTCTGATACCAATTGAGGGATCACTAGAAGAGTATGTCTACAGGGGGGTGAATACACTACAATCAGGAAATAAAACTACCACAAGCATAAGTTCAAGAGTTGGTAGTTTTAGCATATATAACTAGTCTATGATACCCAACACATGCAAGTCATCAACTATATCAACAGAAAGTAAAGACATTGCACATGAAACTAAGGAGTAGAGATAGAGAGATAAAATGCATGAAGGCCACAAAGATTTTTCCCCTGGTTCCGATAGGTGGTGCTATCGTACGTCCACGTTCATGGAGTATTCATCCCACAGAGGGTAATGGTTGCGGGAGTCCATGGAGTGCTCTACCCATGGAGGGTTCCACGAAGAAGCAACCTTGACTATACCATGATGGCCTACGTCCATGGAGGACTAGCCTAACTCAGGGTAGATTTCACGAAGTAGGCGATCTCCTTGCCCTTACAAACATATTGGTTCACTCCACAACACGAAGTAGGAGGATCCCATGTGACACCTAACCAATCTTGGAGGCACCACCCTCTAAAAGGTAATAGGCTCGATAGTGTCGAGTAACTCCTTGCTCTTGTGCTTCAAGATGATAGACTCCTCAACAAACAATCACTCCCTCATAGATTTGGATTGGTAGAACAGATTGATTGGGTGGAAAGCAACTTGGGGATGCTAGAGATCAACATTCATATGGTTGAAATGGAATGGCATGATATCAACACATGAGTAGGTGGCTCTCTCTCAGAAAATCAGTAGGTATGAGTAGGGAACTGTTTTGAGTGCTTCTCTTGCGAGTGAGTGGTGGTGGAGGGGTATATATAGGCACCTCCAAAAATCCAACCATTACACCTAATAAGTCAGACTCGATGGAACCGATGTGGTAATTTCGGTTGTACCGAGTTGCCTCAAAGGTAGGAACTTTTGAATCTTGGTGAGACCGATACATAAAACTCAGTTGCACCGATAGGGTGACCAACTGTCAGATTGCCAATCTTGGTGACGCCAATTCATAAAACTTGGGGGACTGATTTTTTAAACTTGCGTAACAGGAAGTTGGCAACCCAAACTTGGTGGCACCAAAGTAGAATCGGTTGCACCGAAAATCTGGGGTTTGGCTGAGTCTGTCTCAGGTTTGGAATCGGTGGCACCGAGTGGAATGTGTTGGTTGCACCGATTTTGAGTATTTGGCTTTGGAGAGACTTTTGTGGAAGAGCTTGTGGGTGTATGTGGTGACTATCACTTGTGCAAGTATGAGCATATTGTTCACCAACAAAACCTTACCCCCTTTTAATAGTATTAGCTTTCCTATGGACTCAAAGTGATTTTTCACAAAATGTAAAATGTAGAGTCCTCTTGCTTGACGCTTGGCCAATGCTATTTCTTCTCCTTCTCCTTCATCGGGATACTCTCCACACTCCTTTTTCCAGACCATCTCTCTATGTGGACATTATCTGAGATACACTAGGAAAGTATTAGTCCAAGAGACAATGTATGTTGTCATGAATTATCAAAACCACCAACGGAGCACATTGTGCTTTCACCCCGCTGCCATGGCGGGGGGGGGGGGAGGACAAAAGATGTCATGCCAGTTCTTTTCCATAAGCACGTATGACTATTTACGGAATACGTGCCTACATTACATTGATGCACTAGAGCTAGTTCTGTGTCGCCCTAGGTTATGACTGTTATATGATGAATATCATCCAACAAATAGACCGATCCAATGCCTACGAGCTTTTCGCTTATTGTTATTTCTAAGTAACTACTGCTATTGTTGTTGTTGCTCTTGCTACAAAATCTCTACTGCTATTGTTATCGCTACTCTTAATGTTACGAGTGCTATCGACCTATCATATTACTGTGCTACTGATCAGTTTGCTGGAGATATTTAATCTCCAGGTGTGGTTGAATTGACAACTCAACTGCTAATACTCTCAAATATTCTTTGTCTCCCCTTGTGTCGAATCTATAAATTTGGGTTGAATACTCTACCCTCAAAAACTGTTGCGACTGTCGAATCTCGGGCTCCGCAAAACCCAACGAAGTTTGAAAGTTGGGGCGTGTGCGAAGATCCCCAACAACCTCACCCCTCCTAGCTCACAACCCAATAGCTTAGACAATGAACTAACACGATGACGAGGGATAATATTGCATATGATGATTTACCCAGGTTCGGGACGCTACGAAACGTAAAACCCTACCCCTGCTTTGGTGGATTACCTCATGAGGAGGTTTGTGGATGAACTAGTACAATGGTGAGTTGCCTCGCGAGGGGGTTCCGGTGGTCTTGCCTCTCTCCACGCGCCCCCCTCTATGGAGTAGCCTAGCCTCTATTTATAGTGGCCCAGGTCCTCTTCCCTAATTGCTATGGTGGGAAGGGATCCCACAACGGCCAAATTTGAAGGGGGACAAAGGGTACATCTTTATCTTGACGAAAGGTGGTTTTCTCCTACAAAGTAGTTGTTGGTGATGCAATGGTGGGCTCGGCAATGACATCCGTCCTGCAGGGCTCGTAGTCTTGGTCTTGTTGCACCGGAATGGACACCTTTGGGGGCGCTTTGGGAGCCGGCGTACGTCCTCGCCCCCTTTGCACATAAGGGGAAATTGTCCCGCCTGGCGTGCTAGTGCCTGGATGGCCCACCTTGCATCATCCTTGGCCTGCCGAGGCCAATCGTTGCAAAGGGATCTCTGCCGCTCCGGAGGGGGCGTGAGGAGGCGTATTCCCCGTGGGTCTTGGTGCTGCTTCCCTTGCAAGGTTAGGGCTCTCGCGATGGCCTTGTCTTGAGTGGGGTCATGCTGGGTCATGCTTGGCTGTCAAGGTGGGCCATGCCGTGGGCCGCAGGCAGGCAAGTCTGGGTACCCCCGCTCCCAAAACACCGATAGTAGTCCCCAGCCCAAAGGCGTGCTCGAGCTGGCTTCTAGGTGAAGCCGTTGAAGACGACCCAGAGCGTTGTGGACCCCAAACGCCTGCGGGCTAGGTCTGGAGTGCGAGGCATGGTCGGTCATGGGTGTCCCCGCTCCCATGCCTCTTCGGCAACTACCCGAATCGACAAAAGACTGACTTCCAGTGTTGAGCCATTATTTCTTTCCTTTCATACGCTCCTGCTCCTTCCTCCAGATCCCTCGGCCTTTGCGAAAACCCCTTGAGATCTCGGCATCGCATCATCTTCTTGTTTGTTGGCCCCGAGGACTTCTTGATGGGTCCCGCCGGCAAGTCGAAACCTGAGGCCCAGAGCTTGGCTTCCACTTCTATCTCATCAGCGCTCTTGGAGTCCGCAATAGCCAAGGTCGGAGACCTTGCCCTGGTGCTTCCGTCGACGAAGGCTGAGACCAACGAGTGGGGGCGGACCTTGATATGGTGCGGCTCCATGGAGAAGTAGCGCCTGTCCATGTCAGCCTACCCTTTCTTCCTCCATAGCATCTTCTCTAGGTTCATTACACCTTTCTCCTAGTTCTTCACCACCATCCTCGAGCACTACGAGATCCAAGCTATTCATCTCCAACCCAACTCCATCTTGCTCTGATTTGTATTCGCCTTTTACTATGAAGCTTTCGTAGGCGTGAAGTCTTCGGTGTACCTCTTCTGTCATTTCTTCAGTTTGCGGCTTCATGACGACGCTCAGCGGTTGGCGAGCATCTCCTCGTCAAGGTCCAGAGCGAGAACATGCTCTTCAGAGCATCGAGGTCGGGAAGAAGGTGGAGAACTTCAGGCACCACTGGGTCCTCCTAGATCTCAAGAGCGTCAACTCCCGCCTAGATCTTCCTAAGGGGTTGCCAGAGAAGACCCTCGTGTGGAGCTCTGGGAAGCTTTCCGACCCTCGGGCCAGGGCCATCCTGGAGCGGATCTCTTTTGATATCAATGCCAAGAAGCTGACTGGGGGATGATAGTGAAGGAGTTCTTGACGCATTGTCTGGCGCCCCTCCAGTCTCGCTCGAGGCCCTTGTGGGATTATCAGGGCAGTGGCGATGACATCAGGTTACGGTCCGCATGCAAGACCCCGGGGGAGCTGAGCAGGGTTGTGACGACCCTGCTAAACGGTGACCCCGGAGACCTTCCCCATGCTTATGCCCCGTTGTATTTTCATGGTGACAAAGCTGATCTGGTCGCCGTGACACCCACCTTTGACGAGTTGGGGATCTCCCTGGCTGGGGCTCCTGGTTCCCCGATAGTGGTGTCCTCTGGCGACACCACGGGCGGGGAGGATTTAGAGGAGATAGTGGACGACAATCTGGAGGAAGCGTCCCCTCCATCGCAAAGTGCGCTCCTGCGTGGTCTCGAAGATGACAAAGATGCCGACGAAGCCTTTGATGTAGGTTCTTCGTGTTTCGCCAAGGTCCTCAGGTGGTCGGGGCCCACTCCTCGTGCCGCTCAGTCATCAGCCAGGTGACCCTCAGGAAGTGCGGGCCCGGGCCCCCTCTGGTGTGCCCTGCTCGTACCGACAAGGCGACTGAAGCACCCGCTTCGCCTCTGCCCGAACCGCAGCCTGCGGGCAAGGCGGACGTGTCTGGGGCCGGAATGGCTTCTCCGCTCACGGCCCTTGCAGACAGTGCCCCTGCTCCTCCACACGGCAACACCCTCTCGGAGAAGGGCGAGGGCACTCCCGCAATCGGCGAGGTGGAGAAGAAGAGGAAGTGGGTCGACATCAAAGAGTAAGTAACCCCGTTTAACTTTGGCCGCTTGCCGGTAGCTCACGTGTTGATGATTCCTCCTTTTCTCAGTAACCAGGAGCGCTGATGTGATGAAGATCAGGAAGAATAAAGCGGGCGTCAAGCTCAAGGTGATTTTCGACGCGCCGCCCGCTCCTGGCGCCCTGCCATTGCCTGACAAGGCGCCGGACGTCGCTGGTATGGGGGCTCGCGGTGCGACTCTCCCTGTCATGGCTGCAGAGCCCCTAGAGCCACCGATGCCCGTTGGTGTAGCCGTTTATGCCCTTGGGAGCTCGTTGGCACCGTTGTCTGGAGAGCCAGCTCCCGGGGGGGCAGCTGGCCACCGATTCATCCATATCTGCCTTGCCTGTCATTTTAGCACAGCCCCCAGTGTCTTCTACTTCTCGTGCTTCTGCCACCCTAGAGCCGAATCCCATGGTCTCGCAAGTGGCACCTCAGTACAAGGCCCTCATGCTTCTGTCCTGCGTCCTTGGCACCCTGGATGGGGCCTACACCACACTATGCCAGGTCCGGGACGCTCTCGGGGGCGTTGATGATCGCCTCACGAAGGGGCGCCTAGGGCTCCTCTCCGGATGTCTCCAAGCCGACGCCTCTGTCGTGGCGGTTTGGGGCCAAGCCAAGGCTGCCACGGTTGAAAGCGAGAAGGAGGTCGCGCCAGCCAGAGTGGCTTGGGACGTGGCACTGGCCGACAAGGCGTCTACTACTAAGCGTTGCAACGAGGTGGAGGTCCGCCTGAACGCTCTTCAGGAGGAGAAGGCCGCGCTTGCGAAGCAGCTTCGCCAGCGAGAGGAAGACCTCAAGACCTATGAGGCCAAGCTTGCCGATCATGACTCCATGCTATCCAAGGCAGTGGCCGACCAAGCCACGGAGCACGAGTGCATGGATGCATGGGAGAAGGAAATAGCTGGGGAGAAGGCTCGGCTCGACTCCAGGGAAAAGGCCCTTGCCGCGGGCGAGGAGAGAAAGGTTGCCGAGCTCAATGCCCTTCCCTCCATCGAGCTCAGGCTCTACCGAGCGCTCCATTCCATCTGCCGGGGAGGGTTTACAAATGCCCTCACGGCTCCGGAGACCGGCTTCGTAGGGCCCTCTTCAAAGCTCGTTGAGGCGCTGGAGGGTGTCGTCACCAAGGTGGAGGAAGTCTTGGAGAGTGAGTGATGTGACCTCTTTTCCGAGGTCGTGACACGCATCTTCAGCCACCTCCATGTTCACGATATGGGGTTTAACTTCAGCTCCGTAATCCGCCGGGTTGATCCTGAGGTTTGTGCCACCGCTGCGACGGTCGTCGAGGGCTCCGTGGGGGCGCTGATGAAGAAGATCACCTACGTCGCCATTCCCCCACCTCCTGCAGCTGCAAGAGTTGGTGGTGATGAAGACAATGTGAACGACGTCGACGATGAGCTCCATCCGGCCGGGACGAGTGGTGGCTCTAGCTCCTCCTAGCTCGTCTTCCTATTTCCTTTCCTGTAACGTTCATCGTGCCTCATGGAGGCGTTATACTTGTTTGCATTTCTGGAGACATTTAATACTTGTAGTAACTTTTGAATTATGTGCTTGCTTTCTTCGCCTTGTTTCCTTACTCCTTGTTGTAATGCTCTGTGATGGAAGGGCCCGGTCCCGCACATACCTTAGCCGCCGTTGGGGCATCCGGATCACCAGGATGGTGCCAAGGGGTGAGGGGCTACGTGACCAGTGAGGCTCCTGAGTCGCGATGCGCAGGAGTCCCCCTTTACATACGAGCAACCCTCATGAAGGGAACATTGTGAAGACAGGGTTGACTTGGAGATTTTGATCACCTTGACCTATGTCAGTAGGGCCTAGTCCCAAGCATACCTCAACCGCCATTGGGGCGTCCGGGTCACCAGAACGGTGCCAAGGGGTGAGGGGCTACGTGACCAGTGACGGTCATGAGTCGCGATGCTCAGGAGTCCCCCTTGACATACGAGTGGCTCCCATACCTTTCCTCGATAGCTTTTTCCTACGAAGGGCGCGTGAAGACCAGCTTTTAGGGACCTGGGGAGGTGACGTATGCCAGGCTTGGCCTGGTCGTAGCCCCATGCAGCCCCCGCACGCAAACATCCCAGGGGACTGCGGCGAGCCGGGACCACGAGGGGCCTTCCCAAGGTTGGATGCAGCCGCGGGGGCGCCCTCGGTTGTTTATCCACCAGCACAGAGCATAGGGCATCCATGTTGCATGGGCACAGTCATTGGGGGACCATGTCATCTGCCAGCACGGAGCTTGGGGCTTCCACTTGGGCGTGGCAACGGGGACCTTGGCTCCTGAGACCCCCGAGTGTGTACAACCCATCAAGTTCGTACGTGTGGCTTGCACTGTAGAACTAGGAGGTGTATCTGGGCACTCGTTAGACAGCTCTGGCCTCGCGAGGCCCTACCTCAAAGGCGGGTTGCACCTGAGTCTTCAAGTAGAAAGCACTGTCCGAGGTCCTATAGATTTTTAAAAACCTACACCGAATGCATTTCCAAGGGCAGTCGGATGAGAAGGCCAAACACCAGTGACCCCAAGAGGTGACATGGACGGGGCCAACCCGCCAAACATAGCTCAACCACTGGATTTGTCGATGCTGCAAGGACAAACTCGAGATTAGACGCCATGCCTGGTCTTCTCATGCGACAACTCTGAGGAGAAAACACCCGGCGCATGGCTCCCATGATGGCGAGAAGTTGACTGGGCTTGTAGGAACCGTGTCGTGCACCCTAACTCACCCACTCCGATTAGCTCATGTGAGGACACGACACTAAGGGCCCTGGGAGGTGACGTGCACAGGGCTGGCTCGTGGGACAGTGCTCGACCACTTGGATTTGTCAATGCTGTAGGGACGGACCCGAGCATAGACGTCGTGCCAGCCCTTAATCATGAGGCGATCGAAGGCAGGATCATTAGGGCGCGGTGACATTCATGGTGGAGAGGCACCGTGCAGGTAGGTTGGAATTTTAGGAAATAGATCATATGCATGAAAGGTGCTGACATATGCGTAAACGAAGTGGCTGCGGGGGTGAGCCCTGGCCGCCTGGGGATAATGCAGCCCGGTGGCCTCAAACTGAGTAAACCAAAAAGTTACCTGGCACGAACCAAAAAGTCACCTAGAGGCAATACCACTAAAGAGTCAAAGTCGTCGTCGTAGCCTAACCTTGTGTCTCCGTGAGCTTGGCCTTCATGAGCCCGACGCCTCCTGGGGCTCGGGACCCTCACTTGGTCCTGGCACCTCCTCCAATGCCTCACTACGCCTAGCCCAGTAAAGCTTGAGCGTGGCCCGAGTAAGGCACTAGAATGTGGCGTCCGTGTTCGCTAGGCCGAAGGGCATGCAGACATAGTTGCACGGGTAGACCCCACCACGATCGGCACGCGTCGGCCAAAAGATGTCCTGGGATGCAACCCTGTTGATCGCGAGTACATTGACGCAGATGCATGACTTTTTGCCCAGGCCGACGATGGCGGTTGCGCTTGGTGGTGCAGGGTAGCTCCCGCCTCGCGTGGCCTATGCTTCCAGAAGCTCCTAGATTACTCCGGTGACGAATTCTCGCGAACTTGATGCCTCGTGTCGTGCTCCCACCTTGGGTAGATGCGCGACGGAACACGCTTCCAAGTTGTGCCCGAACGTCTCCCTCGTCTCATCGGCCACGTCGGTAGTCTTCCAAATGGAAGTCCCCGAGCCTGTCCCAAGGGAGGTGCCGACTGCACCTTCCAGTTCAAGGGAGGGAGGGGCCTCGGCCCTAGATACAAAGCCTGAGGCGCCGTCCTTAGAGGTTTCAGCCCCCTTGCGCCCCATGGAGAGGAGATGCTTCTTCTTCTTGGGGACATCCTCGTGAGGCAGGACACCTCATTCGTTGTCTGAGTGCACGGCCGCAACGGCATGATGGGCGCACTCGAGGGAGAAAATGGTGTCCTTCTCATCGAAGGCGACGGTGATGACGCCGCCACTCCACGGCATCTTGAGGATGTTGTAGCCATGACGAGTCACCGCTAGTAACTTGGCCAGGGTTGGGTACCCCAGGATCGCGTTGTACGGGAGGTGGATGTTGGCGACGTCAAAGACGATGAGCTTGGTGTGGTAGTTTGTACGTCCGTCGAAGGTGACAGGCAGGCGCACTTGCCCGATGGGGACCGTGGAGTCGTCTGCGACTCCTGAGAAGGGTTTGGTTGTCATGAGCTGGTCGTATGGCACCTGGAGCATCTCAAACGTCTCGATGGGGAGGACATTGAGTCCCGCACCATCGTCGATGAGGGTCTTGGTGACGAGGACATTGCTGATGGTCGGCATGCACAACATGGGGTGCATGCCCGCCATGGCTGAACACCTGAGTTGATCCCTCGAGTCAAAGGTGATTGTGTCCTGGGACCACTTGAGGGGGCTCATGGCCTCGGGCTTTGGGAGAGCTGCGTTCACCTCCCATGAGAACTGCTTGAAGATGCGGTTTGATGCTGGGGCTTGGGCACCGCCCAGGATGCAAGCTATCGCCCTGACTTCCAGGAAGCCCCTAGCCCTGTCGTCCTGCATGTCCTCTTCCTTCCTCCTAGGTGGCAGCGGCAGTGGGGGAAGTCCGGCCTCACGAGGGTAGGCCTCATGAGGCTAATCGCAATGTGACCCCTCTTGAGGCTCGTCATGCCAGTGGTCCTCCTGAGCTTGATCATGCCAGCGGACCTCCCGAGGCTGGTCTCGCCACTCCTGACGTGGTTCCCGATTGTCCCAACAGCCTCTGCCGCGGCCTCCGCTACGTCCAGGGTGCTGGCCAAAATGCTCATCATGGACCACCCTGAGCTCCTGTTAGTCGATGGTGTTGTGTCTATTGGTGCCATGTAAGATGCAGAATGGTCGCCCTCCCATAAGGGGCTCCTCATCTCGGCTGCGCTTCGCCTCTAGTTCAGCCGCAAGCACCGCGGGGGCCTTGCGCTTCGCCTCCTTGGTCTTGTTCTTCTTGTCTTTTGGCTCCGCCTCTGGGAGCTCGCGGAGCAAGAGGCGGCCCTCTTCGGCCTTGGCACACTTGTTCTCTAGGTTGAACATCTCTAGGGCTGAGCATAGTTCGTCGTTGATGGCAAGATCCTCCCTCATCCTGAGGTCCCTAACATCGTCGGGAACACGGAGATGATGGCCTCATCCGACGCCCTCGGGATCTTGATGCGGACGGTCGTGAAGTGTTGTATGAACTTGTGAAGGGTCTATCCCTCCTGCTGCTTCACATGTCGTAGGTCGCACACAGTGAGTGCGTGGTCGTGGGTGCCTTGGAAGTTGGTGACGAAATGCTTACGTAGGTCGTCCCAAGAGGTGATCGACCCCTCTGGGAGGTTGAGGAGCCAGGAGAGTGCACCGCCCTTGAGTTCCATGGGGAACTAGCTTGCCATGACTTTGTCGTCTCCACCAGCCACCTAGATGCTCAACGAGTAGAGCTATAGGAACTCAGTAGGATCTGGGGTGACGTCATAGTGAGGGGGTGTCATAGTGAGGGCATGGCAACCCAATAGACCAGCGAGTGTCGCACGCACAGGAGGGACCTACTCTTGACGCTCCTGTGCGTCCGCTTCGAGGGGCTCCCGGTCACGATGCTGATTCAGAGGCGCGGGGAGTGCATGCGCATCGGCACCCGACCGTGGCACCACCTGGCACCTTACTTCATCCCTTGACCTTGCCTGGGGCCAGCATGGCTAGTCACGCGAGCATGCTTCATGCCTGGGCTCGGGGTCTACTTCACGCTGTGGAGGAGGGGGCGGCACATCATGGGCCACGGCCTCTGCCAGAGAGGGCTGGGGCCGGAGCGACTAGGAGAGCACCGAAGCATCGCTGGCAGCACTGACGAGATCTGTGATGCGCCTGATCCAACCGTCATAGAGGTCAGGGGAAGGGCAGTAGCGTAAAAGCTTGCGCGCCATGGCGAGTGCGCCTGTCTCATGCGCCGGCCCATGACGAGCGTGGGAGGAAGACCCGATAGCTGGAACGACCGACAGAGTAGCGGTGCGGCCGTCGCATCGTGCGGTGACCGACTGTGAGGAGTCCTGTTGTTCGTCGTCCTCTAGGCCCATGGCGGCGTTGGCCACAGGAGAGGGGGACCGACGCGCGGTGGCACGTCCCACGGGCACCGCTTGGGCGACGCTAGCAGCTCAGCGCTCGGCGCGGGCTCGGCGAGCGTCAGCCATCGGAGTGGCTAGGCGGAGAAAGAGCGTGGATTGAGGAAGACTTCGACACGCCCCATTCCTGGCGCGCGAAATGTCGGATCTCGGGCTCCGCAAAACCCAAGGAAGTTTGAACACAGGGGCGTGTGCGAAGATCCCCAACAGCCTCGCTCCTCCTAGATCACAACCCGATAGCTTAGATGATGAACTCGCACGATGACGAGGGAGAAGATTGCATATGATGATTTACCCAGGTTCGGGCCGCTATGAAGCGTAAAACCCTACTCCCGCTTTGGTGGATTGCCTCACGAGGAGGTTTTTCGATGAACTAGTACAGTGGTGAGTTGCCTCGCAAGGGCGTTCTGGTGGTATTGCCTCTCTTCTCGTGTCCCCCCTCTACGGAGAAGCCTAGCCTCTATTTATAGTGGCCCGGGTCCTCTCCCCTTATCAATATGGTGGGAAGGGATCCCACAACTGCCAAATTCGAAGGGGGACAAGGGGTACATCTTTATCCTGACGGAAGGTGGTCTTCGCCTGCAAAGTAGCTATTGGTGATGAAGTGGTGGGCTTGATGATGACATCCGTCTTGGAGGGCTCGTGGTCCTGATCTTGTTGCACCGGAATGGAAACCTTTGGGGGCGCTTTGGGAACCAGCGTACGTCGTTGTCCCCGTTTCACCGAAGGGGAAACTGTCCCGCATGGAGCGCTGGTGCCTGCCTGGCCCACCTTGTTTCATCCTTGGCCTCTCGAGGCCAAGCGTTGCATAGAGATCTCCGCCGCTCCGGAGGGGGCCCGAGGAGGCCTATTCCCCGCTAGTCTTGGTGCTTCTTCCCTCGCAAGCTCAGGGCTCTTGCGAGGGCCTTATCTTGAGTGGGGTCGTGCTTGGATGTGCTTGGCTCTCGAGGTGGGCCATGCCCTGGGCCACAGGCACGCAAGTCTGGGTACCCCCGTTCCCAGAATGCCGTTAGCGATCCCCTATACTTCTGGGTTATCAAGACCTTTTTTCTGGCGCTGTTGTCGGGGTGCATAGCTATATTTGTTGAGTCACTTAGGATTTATATCAATTTATCACTATGAAGAATCTGAAGGATACAAGAACCAAGATTGTTCCCTCTAAGACGAGGGGAGGTACGGATTTGCCATCACACTCTACACTTGATCCGCCTTCTGTTATAAGTAGACTTGCAACTCCACCACATGCTATTAATCCTGATATGTCGCAAGTTATTGATGATGCTACTTTTTCTATGAATGATGGTTATGATGATGCTAATACCTTGCTTCATGATACTAAGTCACTAGGTGAATTTCTTGGTGAACAAATTGCTAGAGCTAAAGTGAATAAAATTATTGAAACTGATGAACCTGTTGAAACTGAAGAAGTCTTTCAAACTGATAATCATTAAACACCTTTTAGACCTAGCTCTCCTAGATTTGAAATGCCTAAGATACTTGAGGATTATGTTATGGATGGAGAATTAGCTAGAGACATTATTGCTTGTAAGGATAGAAATGATCTTAAGAAACTACTATGCAAGTATAAAGAAAAGACTTTGAATGCTAGAATGAAATGTGATCCTAAGTTTGCTTCTTAACCTATCTTTGTTATCGATAAGGATTATGAATTGTTTGTCAACCCAGAGTTAATTACTTTGGTTGAATCTGATCCTTTCCATGGTTATTAAACTGAGACTGTAGTGGCACATCTTACTAAGTTGAATGATATATGTACCCTTTTTGCTCGTGATGAGAATAGTCACTACTACTATATTCTCAAATTATTTCCGTTCTCATTAAAGTGTGATGCTAAGATATGGTACATTACTCTTGCTCCTGGTTGTGTGCGTAGTCCCCAGGATATGATTTACTACCTCTCTGAAAAATATTTTCCTGTTAAAAAGAAACAAGCTGCCTTATAGGAAATATTTAACTTTGTGCAAATTGAAGAAGAGAGTCTCCCACAAGCTTGGGGAGGATTGTCCAATTGGTTAATGCTTTTCTTGATCATCCTCTTAAGAAAAATGAAATACTTGATATTTTCTATAATAGACTAACTGATGCTTCTAGGGACTTCCTAGATAGTTGTTGTTGGTTCTGTTTTCAGGGAACAAACTGTTGAACAAGCTGAGGAACTATTGAATAATATATTGAATAATTATGATGATTGGACTCTCCCTGAACCACCGCTTGAACCCACTCCGAAGAAGAGGGGTATCTTATTTCTCAGTCCCGTAGATATGCAAGAGGCAAAGAAATGTATGAAGGAAAAGGGTATTAAAGCTGAGGATGTTAAGAATTTACCACCTATTGAAGAAATACATGGCATTGACACACCACCACCTCCACAGGTCGTAGAGGTAAATTCGTAAATATAGTTTGATGAAGGTGACATCCCTTACAATAAACATCCTAGTCCATGCTTATATGAATTTGATAACTACATTAGGAAACAAGATCACTTCAATGCAAATGTACTGAAACAATTGAAATATAATTCTGATATGATTGCTCACTTGCGTGACTTGTTTTTTAGAATCAGTAATGATGTTAGAGGTGTAGGAAAATATGCCTCTATGGTTCAAACCTAGTTCGAAAAAGTTGCTAAATCTGAAACAGAATTGCTTAATGAAATGAATCGTAATATGAATGATCATGCTATTAGAGTAGTGAACAGAGGAGGTAGAATGACTCAAGAACCTCTTTATCCTGAAGGTCATCCTAAAAGAATTTAACAAGACTCTCAAGGAATTAGTGTTGATGCACCTAATACTTCTAAAAAGAAAAATGATAGGACTTTGGATACCTCTAGTGAACCTCAGATAGAAAAACCTCCTGATGATAATAATGATGTTTCTGGTTGAAACTCAATCTGGTAATTAACATTCACCTAGTGATAATGATGATGTTCATAAAGATACTCAACTAAACAATGATAAAGAACCAGATAATGACGAAGAAATAGAACCTGTTGTTGATCTTGATAACCCACAACCTAAAAATAAACGATATGATAAAAAAGACTTTGTAGCTACAAAACATGGTAAAGAAATATAGCCATGGGTTCACAAACCCATGACTTTTCCACCTAAACCATCTAAGAAAAAAGAAGATGAAGAATTTGAATGCTTTGCTGAAATGATTAGGGCAGTGTTTTTGCATAGCCGCTTAACTAATATCTTAAAGATGGTTCCTTATGATAAATACATGAAATACATCATCACTAACTAAAGAAAGATGCCTGAACTTGAAATCTCCACCATGCTTGCTAATTACTCCCTCTGTTCCAGAATATAAGGTGTATTGATTTCCGTGCAAGTCAATCATCTAAATATTTGACAAAGACTATAGAATAAAATAATAACATCTGCAATACCTAATAGATAAAAAGTGAAACTACTTTTCATGATGGATCAAATGATATAAATTTTGTATTGTGAATTTTGATATATTTTTCTAAAAACTCGGTCAAACTTGGACTCGTTTGACTTTTCAAAAAACAAATACACCTTATATAAAAGAATGGAGGGAGTATTATTTTAAGGATGAAGTACCTAAAAAACCTGGAGATCCTGGAATACCAACTATACCTTGCTCCATTAAAAGAAATTATCTCAAAACTGCTTTGTGTGATTTGGGAGCTGGTGTTAGTGTTATCCCTTTCCCTTTATGTAAAAGACTTCATTTGAAAAACTCACACCTACTGAAATATCTATGCAAATGGCTGACAAATCAATCGCCATACCTATCAGTATTTGTGAGGATGTGCTCGTTGTTTTTGCAAATGTTACTATCTTAACAGACTTCATTATTCTTGAGATGCCCGAGGACGACAACATATTGATTATCCTTGGTAGACCCTTTTTGAGTATTGCAGGGGCTATTATTGATTCCAATAGAAGCAAAGTCACTTTTCATATCAATGGTAATGAGCATACAGTGCACTTTCTGAAGAAACAATTCCAAGTTAATGGTGTGAATCTTATTGAAAATTCTCCGACACTCACTATTGGAAGTTTTCATCTACCTCTACCTACTGCAAAAAATTGGTATAATTATGGTTGGAGATATGCATATCCCCGTTGAGGTAACTTAGTGTTTTACGAAAGTTCTTCGGTTTCATGCTAATCGACGGTGGTTGTTAATAAGACTTGATCAACCTTATTAATGAATCATTTTTGAGAGGTATGAAGATGATGAATCTAGTAGGCACAACCTTTTAATCCCACCTTTTGATTTTTGTTTTTCTTAGTTAAATAAAATAAAATGCAATCTTTATCCTGTTTTCTGGTTTCTCCATGCAATAAAAAATGACCCCAAAATAAAAGTTCTCAAAACGTCCTAAAAAATTACCACGGTTTTTTCAGAATATTTCTGAATCTCTGGTGGAAATAACATCAAAAGGGGGTGCACCAGGTGCCCACAAGACACCAGGGTGCGCCAACAATCCCAGGCGCACCCTGGTGGGTTGTGATTCCCACGTGGGTCCTCTGATTTACTTCTTTATCCCATGTAATCCCCTACCTCGAAAAAAATCACCATAGCTCTCTCTCTCTCATGTTCTTGCTCACAAACCTGTGGATTTCGATCTCTTTTCTTGAAGCTCCATTTCCCAAACTGTTTTAGCGATTGCTTCTTGGTATGTGACTCCCCCATTGCTCCAATTAGTTTTTGATTTAGTGGTTTATTTTCAGAATAATTATCTACTCTTGGTGCTGTTGTAGATGAGCTTGCATGTCGAATTATTAGAGTTCTAAGTAGTTTGAATGTTTGCTATGGCCTCTAGGCATCCTTATGAGTAGTTGCTATCAATATTGTGAAGTTTTGTTAACAAAAGTTTGTTTCAATTTTTTTCCAAAAATTGTTCGCAAATAAAAATGCAATTCTTTAGGAGTTCTTCGAGGAGAAGATCCTCTAGGGCATCGTCAAGTGGAAGCTCTGTCCGCCAATCTTATGTGGAACCAAGTGCAAGCTCGATGCGGGAGCAAGTGCAATCTTATGTGGAACCAAGTGCAATCTTATGTGGAACCAAGTGACATCTTATGTGGAACCAAATCGTGCCTTTGGCCATTTAATACATTCATGGAAGGTGCAGGTATTAAGGAAGAATTTGAGCAGTATGTTCACAACACCGATCTCGCTCCCCTCATCGAAGAAAAGTGCACCCAACACCTCGACCTCAAAGAGACATTTACTAAGAAATTTAAATATTTTCCTCGTGAGTCTAGAGTTTAATTTAGCCTTTATAATAATGATTTCACCATGCCTTTAGACGCGTTCTATGAATCGTGCAAAATTCCATATTGGGGTTCGCTAGACGAACCACCAAAATCTAAGTATGAGTCATTTTTGAGTGATCTTTGCTATGGTGAAGACAGGGGAGTGACAAAAGGTAGAATAAAAAACATCCATTTCACATCTATATGGTACTTTGCACTCTTTAATGGCAAATGCATTGTAGGCAAGCAAGATTGCATCACACTATGTGCCCGTGATTTGTGTCTTATACACAATGTTGTACCAGGAATTAATAATTATAATCTAGGGGCAATTGTTGAACAGAGATTGAATCTCAACGCTGCTAATGGTCATTGTTATGGTGTGATTTATGCCTCCCATCTAGCTATGGAGCTGGGTGTGTCCCCTTGGCCTAATGATCCTATCCTACCTAACCAGTACTTAGACTTTGAGGCCATGAAACACTATAAGTTCCTTAGGGGCACAATCACTAACTATACTTACAACTTGAGATTCAATAAAAAACATGTTATACCTATCGTATTGCCTGCTCCTGCTCTCTTTGATTATCATGGGAAGGGAAGATACTATGTCCTTGAGAGCGAGGCCCGCACGTACAATGTGGAGGTTGAAGCTGCCACACGGGCTGAGGAGGCTGTGCCAAGAGCCTCAGTGGGCTATCATTCAGACTATTATCCAGGCCACAAATGGTGATTACCCAGCTATGCCAAAAGCCTAAGCTTGAGGGAGTACGTATTTCCACCGAGATTATATTCATGTTCACACATTTGATTCCAGTTGTCGGTGTCCACACTTTTTCATTGTATTATCGATGCTAGATTTATTTCCTTGCTTTCTTTGTGTGTGTTTGAAAAAACTTTGAGAAAATCCAAAAATATTTCTTGCTTATTTTTGATTTTTCTTCTTAGTTTAATTAGTCGTAGTATTAAAAGAAAACCCAAAAAGATTTCTCGTTTCTTCTTTCGCTTTTGGGAGTTCTCCCATGTAAATAGTTTTCCTTGTTTTTGTTTTCCCTTCTTTTCTTTGCTTTCTTCAAGAAAAAGATGAAAACTCCAAAAATATTTTAGTGTTTCTCTGAAATTCTCTTTATTTTATTGAGTCATACCAAGGAGAAGACCACGATGAAAATGTTGAGTGGCTCTAATATGCACCACTGTTTATCTTGGATGTCAACATGCGTTAAAATGATTGTGATGTAATATGATGATATGGTATCATCCTCTGAATGTTTCAAGCGGCTTGACTTGGCACATGTTCACACATGTACATGAATCAAAACCAACATAGCCTTCACGATATTTACGATCATGGTGTCCATATCCTACTCATGATAGCATTCAATGTTTGTTATTCATAATGCATGTTCATGACCGTCTTTGCTCTCTAGCTGGCCGCTTCTCAACCTATTTGCAAGCCTTCTCCTTTACTAAGCGAGAATACTACTTGTGCATCAAAATCCTTAAACCAAAGTTATTCCAGATGAGTCAACTATATCTACCTATATGTTGTATTCCCCTGCCGTTCCAAGTAAATTTGCATGTGCCACCTCTAAAATTTCAAATGAACGTCTATTTTGTGTGCCTCGACCGCTCATGGAGCGACAAGGGTGGTCAGTATCTTCCATGTTAAGTGGGTTATTCTCATGATGAGTGTTTATTCACTTGTCCTTGCACAAGAGGGGCGGTAATAGGGATTCCCAGTCCCGAAATCAAAAGAAATGCAAATAATTAAACAAAACTCCCCCAGGAATGTTGTTGGTGTGGACGGAAGCCGTGGATTCGGCTAGCCATGGAGTGTGTTTGCTGGTGGAGGGGGAGTAAACCTTTACTTTTACCGCTTAGGAATAGTCGCTAATGTGTTTAACATGGAATATATTGATAACTCTTGGTCGTAACGTCGACAGGAAGGGTGCACCTCCCAAATTATACTTATATCTAATTTAAGCTTTGAGCTCTGGCACCTATGAAAATCCCTGCTTCCCTCTGCGAAGGGATTATCTATATACTTTTATGTTGATTCATCACCTTCTCAAATAAGCGCCAGATCTAAGAGCACTATTGTCATCCTCATGCATTATGTATAGTGAATGTTGGATACATCATGGATGGATCTTTTCTACCATGAATTGCAATGTTTAGTCGCTGCTTAAACTATGGAGATACTCTGCATTTATGTTTTGCGGTCTCAGAAAGGGATAGTGAGGTACCACTATTGTCATAGTATATCATGATTTTTTTGACAAAGTGTTTGCATTTGAGATATTTTATTATTGCCCGCTAGTTGCTTATGTCATTAATATGAGTTGATATAATCTTTGGTAGTTATTGTCGACATGGTTAGTCATAATCTTTGTTGAACACCTGGGTGCTACTTAAGCATATGTATGGAAAGAAGAACAAAAGAGTTCGTAAACGTTTTTCTTTATCACTTTCAGTTTGTCAACTGAATTGCTTGAGGACAAGCAAGGGTTTAAGCTTGGGGGAGTTGATACGTCTCCATCGTGTCTACTTTTCCTAACACTTTTGCTCTTTCTTTGGATTGTAATTTGCATGGTGTGAATGAAACTAACCCGGACTAACGTTGTCTTTAGCAGAACTATCACGGTGTTGTTTTGGAGATTTATTTTATAATAATTAAAAAATACTAGAGCCAAAAAACACCAGAGGAGGGGTTAGCTGGGCACAAGACACCAGGGCGCGCCAGCTCCCAGGTGCGCCCTGGTGGGTTGTGCCCACCTCATGGTCCCGTTGACCCTAATTCCGGCACGATAAATTCCTACTTCGGGAGAAAAAAATCAAGGAGAAAGTTTTATTGAATTTCACGAGAAGTAGCTGTCGGCATCTCCTATTCTTCATCGGGAGGCCAGATTTGGAGCCCGTTTGGGGCTCCAGAGAATGGAATCTTTGGTCTTCATCATCATCAACCCACTTCATCGCTAATTCCATGATGCTCTCCACTAGGAGTGAGTAATTCCTTCATAGGCTTTCTGGTCGGTGAGGAGTTGGATGAGATTCATCGTGTAATCGAGTTAGTTTTGTTAGGGCTTGATCCCTTGTATCCACTATGTTCTAACATTGATGTTGCTATGACTTTGCCATGCTTAATGCTTGTCACTAGGGCCCGAGTGCCATGATTTCAGATTTGAACCTTTTATGTTATCATCATTATATCTATGTTCTCGATATGATCTTGCTTAGTCATATGCACCTATTATGTGTTATGATCTGTAAACCCCGGGGTGACAAAAATAGGGATTCTTTCTCGTGATGACCATAGTTTGAGGAGTTCATGTATTCACTATGTGTTAATGCTTTCTTCTGGTTCTCTATTAAAAGTAGGCCTTAATATCCCTTAGTTTTCGTATGGACCCCGCTGAGGGAGTCCTGTATTAGGGGGTCCTCAGACAGCTGACCTATGGTGTATGGGCCAGACTGTATGGGCCACTTACCGAACATTGGATGACCTGAAGGCCCAGTTAATAGGATGGAAGCTTCAAGGAGCACGGCTTGCGCTCCACGTTTGATGTAGTAAATAGGCATGTTTATCTCTTTGGCACGTAACCAACCATGTGTAAACCCTAGGCCTCCTCGACATCCATATAAGCCTGAGGGTTTTAGGGTATATATAGAACAACTCATCTAGGGTTACACATACGATCTCGAGGAATATCAACTCTGTAACCTCTTACACCATCAATGCAATCAAGCAGGATGTAGGGTATTACCTCGATAGGAGGGCCCGAACCTAGGTAAACTCGTGTCGCCTTCGTCTCCTGTTACCGTCGATCCTAGTCTCATAGTTCGGTACCCCCTACCCGAGATCCGCCGGTTTTGATACCGACATTGGTGCTTTAATTGAGAGTTCCTCTGTGAGCGAGATGGGATCGACGCCTCACCTTTTCATCAACGAAGAGGTCCTCAACGTGGATGTTTTCGTCCCCGGGCCGATCTTCGCCTTCGACAGCGTTGTGCTGCATGCTGGTTCCACCAGTCATCTAGGCCGCGTTGAGAGCCTCGCCCCTGATCAGGAAGTTAGATTTGCAAATCTATAGTTTTCTGTTGACTCTCGAGGCGACTTGTCACTAATCAGGCTCACGGCTTTGCCCGTAGCCCCCGAGGACTCTGAGGCCTTAACCTTGGACCACTCTATCGGACATGCCGATGGGGTCACCCATGGCAGTAGTCTGATCTCTAACCTTAGCCCGGCCATCAGGCCGTATGAGCGGACATGTGTTCCTACCGAACACTCCCCATGGGTGGGCCTCATGGGGGTTTACTCCATGAGTTCTGAATAGCTGGATCCAATTGGACCCTCAGCGGTCGACGAGGCCTTGGAGAAATTCTCATCGTTGAAAATTGCCGGCAATCCAGCCATGATCTCTGTCCGGCCCAGGCACTTGATAGACACCGTCGAAGACTTAACCGACATGATAGACTATGCCTCCGAGGAGGCAAAATACGTGGATGAAGAGGACCATGCTCCCACCCCCATTAACACCGGGAGTTGGACCGCCACTTCTACATACGATGTTTACAAGGTGGATACTCCTGCCACCAATGGCGACAACGCACCTCACAACGATGGTGACAAATCGGGCGATGCGCCATCAAGGCATCAGAAATCGCATAAGCGGTCCAAAAGAAAAAAGGGAAGACAAACTATAATCAGCAGCAGGGATGGTAACGCCCCTGCCGATAATGATCATCATGATGTGCCCGAGCACCGGTTCGAGGGTTCGGACGAACCCGTGGAACAAAACGACCCTGATACCGTCAAGGACCCCGAAGGCGACGATTACCTTCCCCCATCGAGGAGGAAAACCTACCAGAAGCCGATGACTTGTACATCCCTGATAACCTCGAGGATCAGGAAGAAATCAGGCAACGGCTCATAGAAACGGCTCGCAGCCTGAAGGCCAAAGAGCGGCAACTCAAAGCCGAACAGGCCGACCACACTGATCGGTGGGCGAAAGTCCTCTCAGCCAAAGAATCATATGGCACTGGTCTGTCAAACCAGCCCAAAAGCTACCTTCAGAGGTGGCTGCTGCCACAATTTGACGATGAGCTCACTGACACTCCGTCTCCGCATCGTACTGCATATGATGAGCCGGACCGCCCTCCTCATGGGTGCGACAGAGTGGGTAAAGACACCAGTTATATACTGGCAATGCCTGAAATATAAGGTAAGGAGCCATTCGAGCCCAATGACCGGTTCGACCTGTGCGACGACTTAAATCACAGAGCAGGCCGTACGAGATCCATCTACGGATCCAGAGATTACTCGCGCGGATCGAAGGGGAGAATATAGACCATGGTTCAACCGGTCCCATACAAATGCCAAAAACAGGCGGGACAAAGCTCGGGTCAGAGGCGCCGCTCACCCACTATGCTTCACAGATGAAGTAATGCAGTGTCAGTTCCCTGAAGGGTTTAAACCCATAGATATAGAATTGTATGACGGGACAACTGACCCAACTTTATGGATCGAGGACTTCCTCCTCCATATCCATATGGCACGAGGAGATGACCTCCATGCCATCAAATACTTACCTCTTAAGCTTAAGGGGCCAGCCAGGCACTAGTTAAACAGCCTCCCCGAAAACTCCATAGGATGCAAGGAAGACTTGGAAGACGCATTTTGCTCTAACTTCTAGGGAACTTATGTCCGCCTGCAGGACACTTCCGACCTCACCAACATCGTCCAGAAGCCTGGCGAGTCTGCTCGGTAGTTTTGGAATTGGTTCTTGACTAAAAAGAACCAAATCATTGATTGTCCGGATGCAGGGGCTATAGCCTCCTTCCGGCACAATATTCGGGAAAAGTGGCTGGCCCGCCAGCTAGGCCAGGACAAACCTCGGACTATGTCCGCCCTCACCTCCCTCATGACCCACTTTTGTGCAGGCAAAGATAATTGGCTGGCCAGACGCAGCCACAATTCTGAAGATCCTATGGCACCTGAAGCCCAGGATGGCAACTCAAAGCTGAAGTGCAATAAGAACAAACGCTGGCACAATAGTAATGAAACTGATGAGACGATGGTCAACGCCGGATTCCGCATCTGTCGACTCAGGCAGCGGAAGAAGCCCCGTCAAGGCAATCATGACAGACCCACTCAGCTCGAGAAGATCATGGACAGGACTTGCCAAATCCATGGAACTTCGGAAAAGCCAGCCAACCACACACACCACAAATGCTGGGTGTTTAAACAGGTCGGCAAGATACAACCTGAAGACTAGGGCAAAAGTTCGCGTAGCGAGGACGAAGATGATCCTCGGGGTCCAATGGGCGATGGTCAGAAGAAATTCCCTCCTGAAGTCAAAACAGTGAATATGATATACGCCACCCACAAACCTAAGAAAGAGAGGAAGCGGGCCCTCCGGGAGGTCTATGTTGTGGAGCCCGTAGCTCCGAAGTATAACCCCTGGTCAGCATATCAGATCACCCTTGACTGGCGCGACCATCCGACTAGTATCCATCATGGGGGCTCGGCTGCCCTCGTCCTAGATCCCATTATAGATGGGTATCACCTCACCAAAGTTGTAATGGATGGTGGAAGTAGCCTCAATCTGATTTACTCAGACATGGTGAAAAAGATGGGTATAGATACGTCACGGATCAAACCCAGCAACACTACCTTCAAAGGGGTGATCCTAGGTGTTGAGACCTGATGTACGGACTCCGTAACCATGGAGGTTGTGTTCGGCTCACCCGATAACTTCCGCAGAGAGGACTTGATCTTTGACATCGTGCCCTTCCGTAGCGGCTATCACGCGCTGCTCGGCCGGACAACATTTGCTTGGTTCAACGTAGTCCCGCATTACGCATACCTCAAGCTCAAGATGCCACGCCCCAAGGGGGTCATTACTGTAAATGGCAATACTGAGCGGTCCCTTAGAACATAGGAACATGCATTGGCACTGGCGGCCGAATTCAGCTACACAGACGGCTGACAAGCTTCAGCATTCGCCGTAAAGGCACCAAAGGATGGGAAGCGAGTTCGGATTCAGATCGAACACTCCAACCCTCAATAGGGACTCGCCCCCCACCGCACAACCTCAGGACCGGCAAAGTATGTGGCGCGGAAGCACAACTTCGCACTTACGATCCCATGGGTAGTGGTGGGGAACTTACGATAGGCATCCGGTTGTTCCCAACTGTTGCCATCAACACGTCTTCTGACAAACTGCAGGCGCTCTTAAAAGAGCCTGCCTAGGGTGTCAAGCTCGCCTTTAACACTATGGCCTCTCAAGATTTTGTTCGCAACATCCGCCCGCAGCAACACCCATCAAGGTACACCCAAAAGCAGGAGTCAAATAGCAACAGGGCATATCGAAGGCATCTGGCCACCAATTGAAGACACCTGGGACAACAGCTCCTGTCGGACTTTATTCCATATCTCAAACTTCTAAACAGCTGCTTCGGCAATCCGAATTATAAGAGTTATTGAGGAAATGCAAAATTACATGGCGCATGTATGCCTTATTTGTCCTGTTTTCGCCACATACCATTTTCCTTTCCTCCCTCTTCTCGTGAATCTGTTCGGTGTGACTCGAGGTCACCGGCTAATAGACGGGGGGCTCGATTTCAAACATAAATCGCCTCAACCATTGTGTGTTCGGCGTCTTGGCATTTGTGTTATATGCATCAGTTCCGAACTATGTCTTTGGTCATTAAGTTGGGTTGCCTGGCTCCTGTGCTTGCCCCTTTATGTTCCACTCGTTCGGCTAAATGGGCAAAGGGAGCACCCCTACAATTGTGCTTTTGGATAGTCCGATCAAGCACCTCAGGGGAGAAAGCCGAAAACAGACTGTCATAGTATGCGCAACCTGATCTGACCCCAAGTTAGAAGTATTACACTTCAACCTTCATAAGCGGTTATTCCGTGTTATACAAGGAATTTGCCCTTTGTGCAAACACTATCATGTCAGCTTTGGCCTCGGCTCGTTCGAACATCACAAAAACCCCGGTGGCCAATCGTATGCTTCCCACAGTCCTTTTCGCGGCCCTTCGGTTAAGTGAAAGAAATAAAGCATAATAGTTTGATTGTCTAGTCTGCCGCACTAAATCGCCTTTGGGTTCCTTTAATTTGGGTAAGGAACGTAGTGCATTGGCATAGACACCCCATGTAGTATCTACGTGGGGGCCGAAGTCAACGACTCGCATCTTAGTATCAAACAACCATACATGAGTTATAAAGGAAGGCAAAAACAATATAAGTGTGGATACAAATATCATTGAAAATTATAAACAAGTCTTCGGACATATTACAAACTCATTCAAATATTTTTTCGCCGGAACACTGTGACGCTATCACCCACGCACTCTCCATTAGTCCATTGAAGTAGAGCTCGGGGTGTCGGTGCTCCTTTCTGGGCGGCAGTGGATCGGTGGCGACGTTCATCAGATTGAGCCCCGGCCAATGCACTTTGGCCTTGGCAAGTGCCATCTGGACTCCTTCGATACAGGAGGAATGCTTGACGGCATCGAGGCGGGGCGTTGCTTTAATCAGTCATTGCACCAGGCCGAGTAGCTGCCTGCGACTGGCTCGCCGGGCCATAGGCAGATGTAGAGGCCCTTGATGGCCGACTCCGCCATCCGATGCATCTCCATCAGCTGTTTCAACTACTCCACCAGAAGAGGAGGACGCTCGGGGGCTCCGAATTGTGCCCAGAAGATCCGAGCTTCGTCTTCCTCTCCCCACGAGGCAAGCAGCTGATTGGCGTCTGCCACGCTCTTCTGGATATCGGCGGCCGCGCCTGAGGATCACCACACTCGGGTCAGCTATTCGAATTTGCGATATGTGAACACGCACCATCGGCTATCTCCTTGGTTTAGCGAATTTGTTCCTCGAAGAACAGTCTGTCCACCCGCTCCTGCTGGAAATCGGATTTCATGGTGGACAGCTCAGCTGAGAGAACCTTGTTCTTCTGCTCCAAGGCATCACACTTGTTGCTGGCGTCCTTGAGCTGATCTTGTATCTCTGCCACACGACCCTGGTGTTTATCACCGGTGGCTCGTAGGGCAGAGAGTGCGGTGGCCGCCTCCTTGGCCAATGCCTTCTCCACGACCGCTTCATCTTTAGCATGTTGAAGCTCGGCTTGGAGGTTTTCAATCTCTTTCGACGAGGCTGCAACACGACAAAGTCTTATTGAAAAGGATTGGGAACTAACCAAAGTCAGGGAGAATATTAAGATTTGATTTGAACTTACCCTGCACCTCGTTGAACCTCTTGTTGAGGGCTTCCACCTCATCCTCGGAGCGCTTGAGCTTCCGATGTATCTCGTCCAGCTTGGCGCCTTTTTTGGTCGCCACTGATGACGAGGCCTACACCGCACATAATGCATACATTACATCGGCACTTACTTCCCGAACAATAGAGATGGCCTATAAGCGAGTTTGTTCAACTCACCTAGGGCTCGGGGGCTGCCATGTACACAATATGACTAATGTCAACAAAAAGGATGGGCAACTTACTTGAAAGCCTGCAAGGAGACCTTTGAAGGCCACCTTCGGTCCGTTGTAAACAAACTAGACGCTTTGTAATACCGCACCCATAAGGATGTGGTGCTCCTCGGGGATGGAGGCACTTGATTGAGCCTCCCCCATGGCTGGCCACTTGTTGGTCGACGATACCGGGAATGATCGGATTTCCTAATCACTCACCGGGGTTTGGACCGATGCCTCCAGAGGCACCATGCGCTCTAGAGACATTCTCGGAGGGGACTGATTGCCCGCCCATCCGGTCTCCTCGGTGTCCGGGCAGGGGATCGACCCCTATTCTTTGCTGGCCGAAGCGTTAGCTTCGGCCATGGGGGGATCCTCTGTGCCCCTTGTGTCTGCCTCCATTGTGGTGTGTTGGGACGACACCTCCATGGCGTCCTTCATAGTGCCTGGAGTGGGGAGGTGCGAGGCATTCCCGTTGTCTGCCAGTTCGACAGGCGGGGCCTCCCCATCCAATATAACCTTGGTGGGGATGACACATGGAGGGCTGTTAGACCAACAACCTGCGTGTTAGCAAACTCTGAGCCTACTGACAACAGAAAGAAGGGTCTTCGGATCCTAACCTGGATGGGGAGGCTTGACCCTGAGGCTCCTTCATGGAACCTCTTTGGCATCTTCAGATGCGGAGCTCGAGTCTGAGTTGTCGGACATGACCATCTGTGCTTGCCGCGCCCTCTTAGGAGCAGGAGAAGCTGCCTGCCTTGAGGCGTCCAAAGATGCTGTTCTCTTCTTCTTGCGGGGGTGGGTTGCCTCCCCCTCACTCTCGACCTCCTCCTCCTCCTCTTCTTATTCCTCTTCGGCCTCCTCCTGATTCGAGGAGGTAGGCATGTTTTCGGAAGTAGCATTAGGCTGATCCTTGATACGAAGACCAGTCTACCTGGTTTCTTCTTCTTCTCCTTCTTCGTGGGAGCCTCATAGGGCTTGTCCATGAGCATCTTGGCTAGCATCCCGGTCCTCTTGTCTTTGGGCTGAGGAGCCGGACTGCAGATGTTGATGGCTTTCTTCAGTCATCTGTGCATAAATATATCGGACAGAGGGTTATGGACCTTCTATGTATAGAGCTAATCAGGCTAGGATGAGTCGTACCTCGGAGTCCGGCTTGTCAGCGTGTAGGCCCTTGTCCTCCTCCTCAGCTGGCCAGCTCTTCAATGATTTGAAGAATGCCTTCCATAGCTTCTCCCGCATAGTGCGGAAGAGTTTCCGGACTGTGGGCTCGGCATCGAGTTTCCGAGCCCACAGGGGAGTGTCCCGGCGCTGGCAGGGGAGGATGCATCGTCGAAACATTACCTGGACCAAATCGGCCAGTTTGGTGTCGTTCTTGACCAAGGAGAGGATTCCCTTTTGTAGACCGGCCACCTCCTTGCCCGACCCCCCCACGAGACCTTTTTTGATCAACGAAGCTAGACTGGTCGAAGGACCGGATCTGAATGCGGCGGCAGGGTGCAGACCTTGTTCCCGTGGTTCAGTGATGTAGAACCACTACTTCTGCCACCCCTTGATGGTGTCGATGAGGGTGCCTGCTGACCGGTCGATGCACGTGAGTTTGCCGATGACGGCTCCACCACGGTCGGTGTGCTTACCACCGACACACTTCGGCTTGATGTTGAAAACCTGTAGCCAGAGCCCGAAGTGCGGCTCGACGTGTAGGAATGCCTCGCAGAGGAGGATGAAGGCAGAGAGGTCCATGATAAAGTTTGATGGAAGGTCATGGAAGTCGAAGCAGTAGAAGAACATTAAACCCCTAATGAAGGGGTGGAGCAGAAAGCTCAACCCCCTGATGAAGTGGGGGATGAACACCACTCGCTCGCCTGGCCTGGGGGTGGGGACTACTTGTCCCTTCTCCGCCGCACGAAGAGGATTATTGGCAGGGAGGTAGACAGCCTTCTTAAGGTCGAGGATGTCTTGGTTGCTGACCGTGGAAACCTCGCACTGGCCATTGGAGCCCGCCATTGTTGAGCTCGGAGGCGGGGGTGGAGGAAACCTAGATCTGTGCTCTGGAAGTGCAGGCGAATAGGAGGTGGAGACGTCAAATGGAGAGCGTGAGGGGCCTCTGGGGTTTCTTTCTCCTTTTATGAGGTGTGTCAATTTGGGCTCCCCTTTCTACGCCGTGATTCCCTCCACTTCTTGAGACGCGTGAGCCGTTCTGGGCGTATGATTAACTACACCCCGTATAAAACGGGACACGATCTACGTGTTGATAGATCATGTGAATGGAATGGCCTTGAACCGCGCATTGAGTGCCTGTAACTGGCCTATCGGTCGTGGTGGGCTGTGACCTTTCGTCAAAAAGGTCGTCAGGAAACATTACCTTTTTCCCGATGCTTGGCCTTCAAAGGCCAACTTATCTCACAGAATTCGGACGTGCCATAGTGCGGAAAACTATTTGTCATTAGAGGCCGAACTATGGTTCGGCAGAAGGAACTCACCTCGCAAGCCTAAGACTCTGTTCGCGAAGCAATTGGACCTGAAGATTCTTGGTGTTGGAGGCAAGTTCGGGGGCTATTAAGGGAGTCCTATATTAGGGGGTCCTCAGATAGCTGACATATGGTGTACGGGCCGGACTGTATGGGCCACTTACCGAACATTGGATGATCTGAAGGCCCAGTTACCAGGATGGAAGCTTCGAGGAGCACGGCTTGCGCTCCATGTTTGATGTAGTAAATAGGCATGTTTATCTCTTTAGCATGTAATCGACCATGTGTAAACCCTAGGCCTCCTCGGCATCTATATAGGCCGGAGGGTTTTAGGGTATAGACAGAACAACTCATCTAGGGTTAGACATATGATCTCGAGGTAGATCAACTCCGTAACCTCTTACACCATCAATACAATCAAGCAGGACGTAGGCTATTACCTGCATAGGAGGGCCCGAACCTGGGTAAACTCATGTCCCCTTTGTCTCCTGTTACTGTCGATCCTAGTCTCACAGTTCGGGACCCCCTACCAGAGATCCGCCGGTTTTTGACACCGACACCCACTGCCATAGGAGGGTAGGACAAAAGATATCATGCAAGTTCTTTTCCATAAGCATGTATGAATTTTTAAAGAATACATGCCTACATTAAATTGGTGAACTGTAGCTACTTCTATGTCGCCCTAGGTTATGACTGTTATATGATGGATATCCTCCAACAGATACACTGGTCCAGTACCTACGAGCTTTCCATTTATTGTTGTTGCTAAGTTACTATTGTTGCTGTTACTGTTGCAGTTGCTCCAAAATCACTACTACTATTGTTATCGCCACTGTTAATGTTACCATTGCTATGAAACTATCATATTACTGTGCTACTAATCACTTTGTTGTAGATATTTAATCTCCCGGTGTGGTTGAATTGACAACCCAATTGCTAATACTCTCAAATATTATTTTGGCTCTCCTTGTGTCGAATCTATGAATTTAGGTTGAATACTCTACCCTCGATAACTTTTGCGGTCCCCTATACTTGTGTGTTATCAGACATCATCGCTTACTAGAGTCAACAGCTCCGCGTAGTAAAACAACATGGAGGTCCACCCCTTCAGCTAGTCGGGCTATTTCATCTCGAAGTAGCTCGAGCTGCGTTCCAATCGGGTAGACATCCTTCACCGTCGTCTGCGGCTTGGTGTAGAAGAAGTGTTTTAAGAGTGCCCAATCCGGTGGGAAGCCGAGGGACGCCTCACACAACATCATGAAGCCTGAGAGCTGGCCGACTACGTTGGGAGGTAGATCGTGGAGCTGCACCCTGAAGTGCTGGGGAACCACTTTAGAAAAGGATGGATCGGGAGGGACAGTCCCCGATCAAGATAAGATGTAAGGATTGATACGTCTCCAATCTATCTATATTTTTTATGGTTTTAGGCTACTTTTATATCAATCTTATATAGTTTAGAGGTCATTTTATATCATTCTGGGAACTAACCTATTAACCCATTACCCATGCTAGTTCTTCTTTTTTGCTTGGTTTTTCATTTTCCTAAAAATTAATACCAAACAAAGTCCAAACGTGACGAAAATTTACGGTGTATTGGACCAAAACGGACCCTAGAAGGTTCGACAGGAGACCAGAAGACCTACAAGAAAGCCACGACCTCACAGGGCACGTTCCCTGAGCTCATGACTCCCCTGTAACATGTTTTGACCTAAGTCAATGTCTACATATTCTCAAATATTCCCAAAACATCATAGGGAGCCTCTAAACACTTTTTCCATCACTGCAAGTCTCTGTTCCATCGTGATCCCATATGAAGGCCATTTCTGATAATCTATCGGAGGGGGAATCAATCACGAAGGCCATCTACATAAACCTTGTTGCCTCCATGATGATGTGTGAATAGTTCACCACAAACCTACGAGTCCATGGCTAGTATCTAGCTCTCTCTCTCTCTCTCTTTGATCTTCAATACCATGTTCTCCTCGACCCTCTTGGAGATCTATCCAATGTAATCTTGTTTTGCGATGTGTTTGTTGGGATCCAATGAATTGTGGGTTAGATTATTCATTGAAATTAATTGAGTCTTTTTTGAACTTTATTATGCATTATAATTATAGCTATGTATCCTTTCTGATCTATGAGTCTTCTTTGGCCAATTGGATGAGTAGATCTTCCAATGGAGTGGTGCATAGTAGTGGGCTCAATCTCGTGGTGTCCTCACCCAGTGATAGAAGAGGTAGCGACTCACATATTTGTATTGTTGCTAAGAAAAATAAAATGATGGGGTGTGAACATATTGATTATCATACTTTGTCTACATCATGTCATCTTACTTAATGCGTTATTCTGTTTGTTTATGAACTTAATACCTAGAGAGGCAAGCATCAAAGAACTCTCTAAGTTGAGTAATAGTAGTAGACGCACAATTGTTTTGTTCTACATGACATGGATGTGATGCCTATATGCATGATCATTGCCATGAATACCATCATAACTATGTGCTTTTCTATCAATTGCCCAACAGTCATTTGTTTACCCACCGTATGCTAGGTTCTTGAGAGAGATGCCTCTAGTGAAAACTATGGGCCCCGAGTCTATTCCACATATATACCTAAGCTCCATTTACTTCCTGCAATTTATTTACCATTTATTTATTTTGTATTTTATCTATCTATCAGTACTAGATTTGATCCTTGCAATTAATGGGCACAAGGGGATTGACAACCCTCTTGCCAGCGTTGGGTGCAAGTATTTGCTCTTGTTTGTGTAATAACTATCGTTGGTTTATTGCTTACTTCTCCTATTGGTTCAATAAACTTTGTGCTCACTAAGGGAATTAATTTTTGCTACTCTACTACATCAATCCCTTACTCTTCGGTGAAAAACCCAACACAACTACAAACTAGCAAGGATCACCCGTTTGCCTTCCCACGCTGTAGGCACTTGCTTGTCGGGATTCGAAACCCACCAACCAGACTTTGGAAGCCGACCATGACGTACACAGGAACTCCCTTTGTTACTATCGACGGAAGCCAGTCTCTACACTCCCAGTCCTCGGCGATAGTGACAGCGACCATAATCATGGAGATCTTCCCCCACCGTGAAGGAAGAACTCGCCACTTTGGCCATCTCGAGCTCTCTAGTGGATGACGACATCCAGTCTATGGGCTCAGGAGGAATGAAGAATAATAAACTAAGCTAGAGGTTGCAAAAGGAGTGTGAGGACATGCAAAAACCCTCCCCACATACAGTCGACTATTTATAGTGGAGGAGACGATGAACCATCATGAGTAACCTATGATACACGCATAGGAAAGGAGCCAAAATGCCAGTCAAGCGTGTGGGAATCTCGACGATCAACATTTAAAACCCACTATCTTGCGAAGCATCGATTGGATTCTCTACAAGTCGGCTCATGGGATTCGACGGTTCCACTCTGATCCACGATCATGTCACAAGTCTGACAGACACGCAAAAGATCTTGACATAACATCCCACCTTCCATTTGGTAGAAACCTTCATTCGGCTGAGAACCCCAACACACATCCGTCCGTCAAGGTCATTCCCGAGTTGAGGAAGTTGTGTGCATAATATATATTTATAATCTGTGTGTACAAAACTCAATGAGAATTGGCTAAAGTGACACTCATCACAGATCCACTCGGTGCGAGAGCATGGATCACCCGCAATATCCCTAGTGCCACGAGTGAAATTCTCTAAGAGAGAATTGAATATCCGTCTACGTTGACATGATTTCAAAGAAAGGTATCTGGTTGGCATTCCTCATGATAGATACTAATCGGAAACACTTGATCTTGTCAAGCCCATGCCCTATGGATCACCACTCATAATTTGATGCTACGCCCATAGGACCACGGGCCGTCCTCTCTTGAAGAGATTGAAAAATGGGTATCACCAAGTATTATACCGAATTTCTCACCATTTTGCCATCTAAATGCATGAAGAACGTAGTCCACTGACGTTTGTAAATCGAACCTCAAACTCTTCGACCAGTCAAGAACCACGCCAATGAAGAACACATGAGTATTTCTCCCCAGCGAGACCTCTACTGACTCAGGGGCAACTATCGGGGATACAAATACGGGGTAAGCCCAAGTACAAGATTGGGCCACCAAAAGGCCATAGCCCATTGAAGATATGGCCCAAGACCGTAGGTCGAGGGGCACCACCGCCAGCTAATCAAAGAATAGGAAGGTGGCTCGAGAGTAGGCTAAGTACTTACTGTCGGATCCGGAGCCGCCTGAACGATGAGCCCCAACAATCGAACATGATGATGACGGGAGCAGTCGACTAGACCTACAGTGGGTGGCTACATAGGATATAGATCAAGCACGATGTATTAATGACAATTGTTACCAAACGTTTGAGTAATCTAGTTAATATTATCGTCACTAGTACCAATGGCCAGGAAACAATTAGCTGAACATGAAGCCATGAATAGCATTAATACCATCCCAGAATGTACCCCCTCCTAGCAGACCCTATATAAGTCGGGAGGGAAGCAACATGTTGAAGGTTGAGCATTCACACATTGTACCTTATGCTAAGAGCTAAGACCAAGAAAAGAGTAGGGTATTGACTCCACCAAAGAGGGTATGAACCTGTATAAACCCTTGCGCATACTTCCATCTACACCGCTCTATAGATATGATCGCCTCTACATACACACCCCCATAGTATTGTCAGGATTACATCCACGATACTCTAAAACCTAGAACCCGCTCCTAAGTGTTATATATCTATCTATCTATCTCTCTCTCTCTCTCTCTATCTATCTATCTATCTATCTATCTAATCTAGATGTGAGACTCCAAATGTGATAACATGATATAGATGTAAGGGTAACACACTAAAATCCCCCTTTGGTGATTTGTTTCTAATATTTTGATCAAAACTGCCACATTTTTTGGGGTACTAGATACTTGCGACAGTATGGAAGGTTACTCCTTTAGAAAACTAGGCTAGTTCTTTGCCTCATCATTCTTGATAGACTTTGTGAATCCCACGAAACTTACATGACATATAATTTTATGAGACATATATAATTTATAACCATTGTAAATTATAAAGGATCACAACCATATATAATACACCTCATACAGTAAACAAGATTATTAGCAAAAATCCAAAACGGAACAACATTAGTGTCCAAGAAAAAATAGAATAAATACATTGAAGTTGTTAAGACAACCAACATGACTAGGAAAATTGCACACATCCATGCGAAATTATAAATTTAACATAACATATATCTAGTACACCAACACGATAGATATTAGGAATTTAAATTTTGAGTTGTGTCCTAGGAATGAAATCCTCCAAGATGTATTACACAAAACCATGCGGAAGATTGTTTGAAGTTGTCACCCTCCTTCCTCCAACGAACTGACTTTGATCTGCATACATAATAAAAAGTTCATGGTGAAAATTGCTTTGAACGTAGATTTAAATTTTGAAGAGGTTTGGAAAACAATAGGCAACTTTTGAAAAATGTAAAACATTGTTCTTACTTCTTAGATAACTTAGACACATCCGAAATATTTAGCACACTCACATGTGGGTTGGGCAGTATGATAACAACAGACATAATAAGAGAATTTTTAAACCACTTAAGAACCCCTAACATCTCAAAGGAATAATACTCTTCTGTGTAATGATATCTTAATAATAATCCATATTTTATATGAGAAACTTAGAAGGAAAAGTATCTAACCTTGTCCATTTGTCCTTCCTCTTTTGGGCTCACGAGTACCTGTATATGTTAGCAAGAACAAGTAAATAACATGGGTCTAAAACTATAAACTTGAAGATTGAAATAAGTTATAAATGTTAAATGAATCAAAACATAAAAAATTGATTTGAATATTTTATCCATTTATCCTTTAATCTTCCAAAAATACTTTTGGATCTCGGGCTCCATGGAGGCTAGAATTTGAAAATATATATACAAAAAAATCACATTTAAAGTTTCATCTTATATGAAAAAGTAACACATGAACCTAGGGATTTATATTACATCTGTAAATTTTCATGATGAATTCCATTGTGGTTCAAGCTATACAAAAAAGCATGTCTTTTTAGCACATGTACTATTCACTATAAAAGTTTATGATTTTATTTTTTATATGGATCACAAAAAACCACATTTTATCATTAAACTTTACACAAATTATACATCTCAATTGGCTCTGTGGAGCTTGGGAGCAAGAAATACACTCTCAAATGAAAATAGCAGAGTGCAAAATAAAAATATGTTACACATGATAAGGTTTGTAAACACAAGCATGTACAAAAAATTGCACAATCATATTCATGCATACCATTTCCTTGTAGATTAGGATTTCTTGATTTCTGCAAGGTAATATAAGAATATGTCAGTATAAAAATAAAAATTGGAACTCACAAGCAATATAGATACACATTACACATTGTAATATATTCGAGTTATAGTAAAAAAAGGAATGATCTCGCACATGTACATATATGGAGAATATTCATCCATAAAACATCACTACTTTATTCCTCTAGAAGAAGAATTAGTTATAAGCAATATATTCACATAGCATACCATCCATGACCAATGCTAAACGTGATCACCATACTATCAATAAAACTATGTGTTCTACTTTGTTGGCGACGTGATTTGTGAGAGGACACATATAGTATTACCTAAACTACTCATTATATTTTCTCTAGATGCAAGACAGGAAAAGGGGATACGTCTTTCCTCACAAATAAACATTCAAAACTTAAAGGATATAAATGTACTAACCTGAGTTTTATGCCCATCATTATCTTCTCGAGATTTTATATTGACTTTCTTTCCACTTTGGATGTTGGAAGAGTTTTCCTTGAAAACAATTTTAATAGCACTTTCTTCATGTTCACGTATGATCTTGGCTGGAGGTATTGCTCTAACATCAATGTCTTTGTCGTTAGAGTGTACTTCTTTCTTCCTGATAGCAACATTCTCTTTAGAAACAACTTTAGATCCATCACCAAGGTTGCTCTTTTGGATGCTTCTCATACTACTAGCATGTGTTCTCACAGATGTATCAACCAATTTGCTCCCTTCTCCTTGAGAAAGAACCATTGCAGAATCTACTTCAGGTTCACCACCATGATATATCTCTTGGATGTCTCCAAAACTATCTGTAAGTGTCCTCTCACTATCACTAAGGGTTCTTGAATTTTCAAGAGCTTTGGAAAATGAGAGGTGCACTTTTGAAAAATGTAAAATATTATTCTAAGACAACTTTCACACATCCCAAATACTTTAGCACATTGACATGTGGGTTGGGTGGTATGATAATACTAGACGTAATACCATAAGTGTTGAACTGATTTACAAGCCAAAACACCCTTAAGGAATAATGCTCTTATGTGTAATGATATCTTAATAATAAACCATATTCATATGAGAGACTTAGGATATAAGTATCTAACCTTGGCCATTTGTCCTTCCTCTTTTGGACTCATTAGTGTCTGTACATATTAAATAGAACAAGTAAATTCCATGGGTCTAAAACTATAAACTTGAAGGTTGAACAAGTTCTAGATGTTAACTAAATCAACACATAAATATTTATTATGAATATGTTGCCCACTTACCCTTTAATCTTCCAAAAATTACTTTATCTCAAACACCATCCATCCCGGATTATATATATATATATGTATAAACCCCATTTAATATTTTTTAATAATAGTTACACATGAATCTAGGGATGTATATTACATCTTCGTAAATTGTGAAATGTGTTGTGGTTCAAGCAACACACAAAAAATCATGTATTTCTAGCACAAGTACTAATCATTATAAAATTTTATTGTTTTTATAAGGATCATACCAAAGCACATTTGATGATCAAACTTTACATAAATGTAGTATACATCTCAATGTTCATTGTATTTATCAAAATATTTTCATTACTGAATTTTTCAAAAACACAACTCCATGGAGCTTGGGAGCAAAAAATAGACTCTCAAATTAAAGCAGGAGAGTATTACATTAAAAAGTGAACACATGGATAAGGTTTTCTATAAACAACAATGTTTCAAACATTGCACGATCGTATTCATACATACCGTTTTCTTGCAAATTAGGATTTCTTGATTTCTGCAAGGGAATAAACAAAATGTTAGTATAGAAAATAGAATTGAAAGGCATAAGCAATATAGACACACATAGCACACTATAATATATTTGCTTTACGATAAAAAAGGAATGATCTCACACCAGCACATATATCGAAGAATATTCATGCGTAAAACATCACTAATGAACTAGTTTATTCTTCTAAAAAAGAACTAGTTAGCAACAGTATAGTCACGGAGCATGATTAGTAATCAACCATGACCATGCTAAACGTGATCACCATAGTAGGAGTAAAACTATTTGTTCTATTTTGTTGGCAACTTGATTTGTGAGAGGACACATATAGTATTACCTAAACTTTAATATTTTCTCTAGATGGAAGAAGGGAAAAGGGGTACATAATTTAAAGGATATAAATATACTAACCTCAGTTTTGTGCCCATCATTATCTTCGCGAGATCTTTTCTTGACTTTGTTTCCACTTTGGATTTTGGAAGAGTTTTCCTAGAAAAAATTGTAGCAGTTTGTTCATGTCTAGGTATGAACTTTGCTAGAGATATCACTCTAACATAAATGTCTTTGCCGTTAGAGTTTACCAGTTTACCGCTAGAAACAATCTCTATAGAAACATCTTTAGATTCACCACCAAGATCGCTCTCTTGGATGCTTCTGATACTGCTAGCATTTGTTGCTGCAGAAGAATCAACCAATATCTCCTCTTTTCCTTGAGAAAGCCCCAGTATAGAATCTACTTCCGATTCACCGCCAAGATCCATCTCTCGGATCTCTCCAAAACTATCTGTAAGTGTCCTCTCACTATCACTCAAGGTTATTTCAGGCAACTTACTTGAATCTTGTGGATTTGGCTTCATTTGTCTTCCTAATTCCTTTGCTTCCTTGGTAACATAGATAGAACCTTGCTGAATTTTGTCCATTGCCTTCTCCAGATCTATCGATTGTTGCGAGTCGGGGAAGACAAAAGGTAATAAAATGGCAACATTAATAGAATGATTTGTTTTTTTACTTGGATGGTCATATATACATGTAGACGTACAACTGGCATTGTTATTTTAGGAAGAAACGCTATGCATTACTGTGAATTATTAAAACCATGCCTATGAATGGTTTGGATAAATAATACGTTCCAAAATCATTATGATTTTCCAAATTTGCGTTGTTATCAATCGAAGTTTTGCGAGTCAGATCACAACATGTGTTAGAGCTTATTTCTCCCTAAGTAATTTTGGTGATTGATGACAATGCACTTTCTGGACTAACCATGTGCATTTAGATTTCAGATATTATTAGATGGCACAAGATGGTTTAGTTCCCCTCGGTGTTTAAAGAGAAGATGATTATATTTTGACGATTGGATTATGGTGGTTTTGAGTCGTAGGAAATCTGTACTATCAAGAGGGGGTCCACAGTTGGAAAGGTTAGGGTGGAATACACACTTACACATTTGCACCCACATTCCTTCTCGGCACTTTGGAGCTACAGTCTTCTGCTTAGGAACTTTCAGAAGCACTTAAGCAGAAGTACTGTGCTCGGAAGCGGCAGTACCGCTCCAACGGTATTGCCTCCCTCTAGTACTAAGGGCACCACCGCTTAAATTTTCGACTCTAATGTCTGGCATTATTTAAGTGGCAGTACACAGTGGCAATACCATGCGTACAATATTGCGTCTCTGTCTACCACTTCACTCCTGCAGAACCACGGAACATCAGTGCGTTAAGCGGAAGTGCCACTTCTGTGGAGCGGTAGTATCGCGCGGTACTACCGTCCTCCACATCCATGCATACTGCTGCTTAATATTTTCTTTGGAGTCCCTCACCACTCGAGCGGAAGTAGAACAGTAGTATCTAGTGGTAGTACCGCTCCGTGCGGTACTACCGCCCTACCTACCTCTACTATCGTTGGTTCCCCTCTTCATGCAGCGCCAAGCGGAAGTACAGCTAGTAGGAGAGGTAGTACCACTTCGGCGACACTATCGTGTCCCTAACTAAGTCAGTTGCATGCTGAGCCTAGAACGGCTGGCGCTGGGCAGTACTACCACTCCCATGAACAGTACTACCTCTTATGCATGATTTGTGTGCAAAACACAATCAGGTATTCCTCTCGACTATATAAGGGGGTCTTCTTCCTCAAGTTGACCTACCTCTTTTTCCCCAAGCTCCATTGTTTCTCCTATGCTCATTTTCACCCAATATCTCTCCCTAGCCATCCAAACTTGTTGATGCTCTAGGGTTTGGAGGAGAAGGCCTCGATCTACACTTCCACCAAGAGATGTTTGATTCCCCCCACTAACCCATTGCAGATCTTGTTACTCTTGGGTGTTTGAGCACCCTAGACGAAAGACTTCACCTCGAAGCCACAATCCATTCTGGTTAAGCTTCGTGGTGGTGTTGGGAGCCTCCAATTAAGTTGTGGAGATTGCCCCAACCTTGTTTGTAAAGGTTCGATCGCCGTCTTCAAGGGCGTCACTAGTGGAATAATGACACCTCACATTGTGTGAGGGTGTGATGATAATACGGTGGCCTTCGTGGCATCTTGGGGAGCATTGTGCCTCCACACCGATCCAATGGAGGCGTACTTCACTATAGGATCCAATGGAGGTGTACTTCACTATGGATCCTCAAAGGGAAGGAACTTTGGTAACACATCCTCGTCTCCATCAATTCCACTTGTGGTTACTTCTTACCTTTACTTTCTGCAAGTATTTATTGTGTTGTACCCTTTGCTTGCTTGCTAGTGTTGTTTTTAGCATCATAGTGGTTGTTCACCTAGTTGCATATCTAGACAACCTTTTTGTTGCTAACCCTAATTGGATTAAAAGAGCTGAAAATTAGCAGTTGCCTATTCACCCCCTCTAGTCAGTCACATATATCTTTTCAATTGGTCTCATAGATATGTCTCTTTTAAAGGCATAATCGCCTAAAGAGTATGACTGACAACAAGGTTCGGGACACAGATAACTTCGCGGTCGTGTCCGAGACTGTGGTCACCCGTGATGATTTGAATGAGGCCATCGCCTCTCTCAAATCGTTCATGGTGAACGAGGTCAAGGACACGCTAAATAAATTCCTTGAGAGTTTTAAACTCTCATCGATCCAAAGTAAATGGTTAACCCCTTTTCTTCGGAAACGAATGCCGATTCCACCAGGGAATTGGCTTGTGCTGCAATCCCTAATGCCTCTCAAGGAAAGAATGTATTAGAGGCACCAATGCTGCGGTTGCCCCTCCCATGTCCTATGGTTGACCAGTCCCTTCGCCTGATTTTAACTCTCATGGGCCTCCACCCAAACTTGATTTGACTAACTTTCCTAACTGGATTTTTCATATCAAGTCTTATTTGAATCACAACTCAACACAATTGTGGAGGGTGATCAAGCAAGGCTTTCACCCTCATGATCCCAACAACATGACACCAAGAGAAGAAGTGGACAATCAACCGAATGCATCCTCTTTGTTCATTATTCAAGTCGCCATGCCACCAGCTTGCACACTTGCTAATGATGCATGGGTGCAAATCAACCCCTTGTAAAACGGAAGATCAAGAATTCAATGAGGCAACTTTGAGGTGGTTCTTAACGAAGACGATGCGTTTGTGATGAATGAAGATGATGACCAACGGGAGCTCTACCGGAGATTGGCCGCCCTTGCCATCTCTCTTCGAGACCATGGGATCAAGGACACGAATGACAATTGGGTGAAGTGCAAGTTCCTCAAAGACATCATGCCATTCAAAGAAGGCATGTCCTCCCTAATCTGACAAAGGACAGACTTCAATGCCTTGATCTCAAGTGAAGTGTTGGATGAGTTTGTTTCTATGAACATTTTTAACAAGACCGCCGACAACGCACTAGCTCATGTCCAATGGTCAAAGATGCCCAACCTTGCATTGAAGGAGAAGGCTTTCTCGAAAGAGGGGGAGGAAGAAAAACATGAGTGTTGTCCCGAAGACACCAAATATGCTTACCACGAGCACATGGGTATTGTGTCTAGGAAATTTTGGGGCAATAACAGAAACACCAACCCAACTATTCCAAGAACAACTAAAATGGTTCCAAGGGAAAGCAAAGAGTGAGGAAATGCTACAATTGCAGCAATGTAATTCACTTTGTTGTATATTGCCCCTATGAGAAGCGTGAACACAATGGACGCAATCTCATTCGCAAGGACAAGACCAAGTTCTTCCCTAACAAGAACGGCTTCATGAAGAGGGTGCCTCAAAAGGGGTTGATGGTGCAAGAAGAGTACAACTTCGATGACGATAATGATGATGCTAGTGGCAAAGGGATGTGTCGGGGCAGGATGCACTCGATCACCTATGGGGATGTAAGCCCCTTTGTGGTTCGGCAAGGACGAGATCACTTGCACAAAGAGCAAAGATGGTGACATAGCATGGCGATCGGTATGCTGGAGTTTTACCCAGGTTCGTGCCGTTGTGAAGCATAAAACCCTAGTCCTACTTTTGGTGGATTGATTAGAGGAGAACAAAGAACACGTAGCTCTGAAGCCCGGCAAGGGTTGTCGTTAGGGGAGCTGCTACGCGAGTACAAGTGTCCAAAGGTCCGAATCTTTATCTAGGGTGCCTTGGGCCTCCTTTTATAGTCCAAGGGGCAACCACAATGGCAAAATAGATATTTTCTGATGATTAGATAGCTAACCATGCTATCATACCTAACTCTAGCACTTAGGACAAAATGCCATGAATGCAGTCTAGGTGGCTCATAGGGGTGCATCCTCGACAAGCTCCTACCACCGCTCTAGCTAAATATTACACCATAGCTTGACGCGCCTCTGGACGGGTGTCAAGGGGGCATAATCTGTCTTCCAGCGTGTCGCCACGTGCTTAGAGAGAGCCACTTAGCCATTTGGGAGCTCGACACCGCATCAACAAGTGACTGGTGTTGCGGTGCGATGGAGAGGTGGCCGATCGGCTCGCGCTTGCCGGTGGATGGCTTGCCCGGTCTTCTTGAGGGTGCAAGCGCTTCGGTCCCTGCCAGGCACCAGAGACATGCTTGGTGCGCTTCAGGTCCGTCTTGGGCTATCGCGTTGATATTGTCAGTGTTGCTTGGCCTGTTGTAGGTTGCTCTTTCCGGATCCTTGGTCTTGGATGTTTGTTTGTCGTGGAAGTAGCTTTCCTCGACAGGCCAAGTCCATTGGGTCGGAGGCTCCATCATTTTTGCACAAGCCACGGGTAAGCAAATACCCCTATTTGTATACCCCAACAGAAGCCCCCGGGCCTGAGCCATACATGTCACTTGGCACGTTGGGTTAGGATCCAAACAGTGCACGGACACACGTCAAAGAAATGCAGCCCTCTCGTCCCACGTCCACTCCGCGCAATTACTGCAGGCATGGGCTCATGGAACAGTAGCTGTTAGAGAGTAAAAATCTGCCAATAAAAGAAATAGCAGTTTTCTGAAAAAATAGCGAAGAGCCAGCCCCCGTGTGGGTCCCCCAAATAAAAGGGCAACGTACAGGGGCGTTGCTCATTCGCATTTGTTTCTCCGTCCATCATCTTCCTCCTCAAGCCAAGAAAACTGCTTCCGCTGCCGCTTCCGGCCCATCGAGCACTGCAAGATCATCCGCCGCCCTCGAGAGCTCAAGAGATGGGAAGGAAGGCGGCCGCCGTCAAAGGGAAACAAGACCGCATCTGCAGACCTAGTTGCCGAAGAGAGGAAGAGGAAAGCAAAGGAGCTGGAGAAGCAGCGACATAGAGATGTTGTCATCTCCCAGTCGAGCCTGGATGGCAATACCTTGATCGACAGTTATGCCTACATGTGGGAGAGAGAAACGAAGGGGCGTGAAGCGCTCGGGGTTCTACAGGACAACCCCAGAGAGAAGACGCCATCAGATTCGTACTGCTTCTTCTGAACGTACTTCTACTATGGCCTCTCTCCCCCCTTCTCTAATTTCCTCTGCACCATGATGTCGGTATATGGATTTCACCTACTAGATTTTACGCCCAATGCAATGACATGCATGGCGATGTCTGCCCACTTGTGAGAGAACTTTGTTGGAGTTGCCCCCAATGTGGACTTGTTCAAGCACTTCTTCGTCCCCTAGATAGAAGATGAATCCCATCACTCAGGGAACATAAGCTGGATTCCTTGGGGCAAGAAGGAAGATTGGGGTTACCTCCTTGGCCAGCATTGCAGAAAGTGTGAGGAATGGAGGGGCGATTGGTTCTGGATCAAGGATGACAAAGCCCCCGAGTTTTTCTTGACGCGGACAGAATGCGTCATGCACGGAAGCGACTGGAGCAAAACGGGCCTCATCGATGACAAGCTCCTCCTGTCGCTGAATAGGATCATCCTCCTCAAAGCTGCCGGGTTGACCATCGAACACATGGGTCCTGACTTCCTCCATCGCCGCATGCGCCGCTGCAGAAGAGGGACATATTTTCCTAGGAGTACAATAGTCATGCCGACTGCATGCGATTGTACCCAGGCTCCGCCAACAACCTGACGATATACAACCATGGCTGGTTGTGCGATCAGTTGTTCCGCCTCCTTGGGACATTCCATTTGCCGATAGGAGTCGTCCCCTTGTATCTCAATTCTGCCCGGAACCAGATTCTACAGTGGATGTCTGATTGTGATGCCTCCGGGGTCAAGCCTGACTGGAAGTTGCCCATCCTGGAGAACGAGATCGAGTGGGTCTCCAGCCTAGAGGAAAGAGCTACCAGGGCGTAGGATAGTCTGACCGTGCCAACCAAGATGGTGGAGAGGCCATACATCGTTGCCCGGATTGCGGAGGAAAACAAGGTTAGAGCTACCAAGGGAATGACCTCCAGAGAAGAGGACAAGGAGGAATCCAAGGACGATGACTCTTCTTAAGAGGAGAGCAAAAATACTGCTCTAGAGGAGGCTGCCGGATTCAAGTCTGTCGAGGAGGGGCCTCCCAACCTGTGGCGATAGGAACCCAAGAAGGGTTCGAGGCGGAGGAGGCGAAGGAACCAGAGGTGGAGGAAGAGGGGCTCGAAGTGGGCCCTAAAGCTCCCGAACCAGGGCGCCACCTCTGCCAACACGCCGTCTGAGAATCAACGGCCCCTGTGCCTTCACATGGACCCTCGAAGGTGAAGAAGACAACCTCCAAGGGTGGCGCACGCGAAACGGCACACCGCCAGTCCCTTCGCATCTCCCAAGCCAAAGCTTCTCCCGTCAAGTGACGGAGGGCCCTAGGGGTGGACCCCAGCCCCCCGTCAAGCCCAACTTCTCTGCCAAGCTCACCCTTGCCGGAGGTCCCGGTCTCCCTACCAAGCTCTGCCCCTCCAACTCTGAAAAGGGGCAGATCAACTCCACCACATGCATCCTACAAGCTAGGCTTCAAGCTCATCGCTTCAGAGTGAGTCATTCAATCTCAATCTTTGTCAAAGCTTCTTGTCCTTGATTTCCTTGATTAATCTTGAATAACTGATTCTGACAGGGATGAGGACGAGGAGCCCCTCGTGTACCGAGCCATATACGGGCCAAATCCGCGGCAAGACTGGATCCCACGACAGGCATGAACCCGGCAGGGGACACGGAGGATAATTATGTGCCTAGCCACCGGCCCAGCCCTCTTCGCGAAATCCAAGCGCATGCCTCATCCATGGGCAGGGATGAGGAAGACCGTCTTCCTACACATGTCAGGGGGGCAAGAGAGAACTATCAAGGTGAGGTTCACCAGGAGGAACCTTCCCTCCAAGATCTCTCATTGACCGTCGCCCATGAGAAGGAATCGCCGGCAAGGGCCTCCACCTAAGAGTCGCCCATGTTGAGGTCATCAGCAAAAAGGTGGTGACAGATCAAACATCGGCAACGGATGTTGCCAGGGAAGGGGATGCCCCTCCGCAGCAACCTCCATCGGGTATCCCACTTTCCTTTGCTTTTACTTCCATGTTCTGTCTCTTTGTGTGCCTTATTGATTCCTAACTTCCATGTTCCTATCTATTGCTCTGGTCCGCAGCTCCGCTTCTCGAAGAACCTAAGCTTCTAGAGGAGGTGGCCGATATTGGGAAGGACAATGTCGAGGAAGCAACGAAGATCGCAGCCGCGGAGGGCCACGAGTTGGTTGTCGGGGAACTTCAGGAATCCACTGGGAGGACGAAACCAAACCCCGATAGCATAGTTGGCCTGGATGTAGTCATTGAGGAGAAGACTCCTCTTTAGTCCATGGGGCCCTGATCTCCAAGCTATCCTCTGGCCTCGGCCCTGCAGTCTCCCTTGAACCAACTGGCGCTGGTCACCGCTCGACTATGTCCCACAACCCCTGACCCATCCTTCTCAGTAGGCGTAGATATTGATCAGGGAATCAAACAGGCACTCACGCCACTGCTTTAGAGGCTTCAAGAGGTTGACGATTCTACTGATAGCACCAAGTATATGGCCTTCTTGGAATCCGTGGTGACTTGGATCAAGGACGTGCAAAGCAAGTACAACCTCAAGTGGTAGCCAGTCAGGGAGCAGCGGTACCTGGTCGGACTCGTGGACCAGCAATTGAAGAACAAAGGGAATGAGGTGTGAGAATGGTACAACCAGCAGGTCCATTCCCTTAAGAGGCAGTATGAAATTATGTCCATTTCCATGGCGGACATCTCATCCCAGGAGGTTCGTGAGGCAGAGCGCAAGGCGCTTCTGGACGCCATAGAAGCAGAATTCTCCTCCCGGGAGAAGGCTCTCGAGGCTTCCCTTTGCAGCAAGGACGAGGATCTAGAGGCCCGCATTCTGCAATGCACCAAGGAACTGGAGGCTGACCATAAATTTTCTCTTGATGCTCTCTCCTTGGCGTCCACTGCTCAGCTGAAGAAGGTGTCCGATGAGCTTGTTGTCGTGGTTGCCGCCAAAACCAGTCTTGAGACCCAGCTGAGCAAGTTGAAGGACGACCTTGCTAGGTATTGGAAATATGCCCTAGAGGCAATAATAAATTAGTTATTATCACATTTCCTCGTTCATGATAATTGTTTATTATCCATGCTAGAATTGTATTGATCGGAAACTCAAATACATGTGTGGATACATAGACAACACCATGTCCCTAGTATGCCTCTAATAGACTAGCTCATTAATAAAAGATAGTCAAGGTTTCCTGGCCATGGACATGAGATGTCATTTGATAACACGATCACATCATTAGGAGAATGATGTGATGGACAAGACCCAAACTATAAACATAGCATATGATCATGTCAGTTTATTGCTATAGTTTATGCATGTCAAGTATCTTTTCCTACGACCATGAGATCATGCAACTCACTGACATCGGAGGACTACCTTGTGTGTATCAAATGGCGCAACCTAATTGGGTGACTATAAAGGTGCTCTACAGGTATCTTCGAGGGTGTCTATTGGGTTAGCGGGACGGGTCGTGATGGGATCATGGGATGGCTTGCGATTTGGATCGCCAAGAGGTTCGACTACATCAACCGCGTTTCTTAACGCTTCCCGCTTAGAAATCTACAAGGGTATGTAGATCCACTCTCCCTCTCATAGATGCTCTTCACCATGGATAGATCTTGCGTGTGCGTAGGAAAATTTTGTTTCACATGGAATGTTCCCCAACACTAGGAACGACAAGAAGACCGAGGCTCTCAAGGAGGAAGGGCATAAAGTGGAAGCCACTCTGGAAGAGGTGCAATCGCATCTTTCCTCCAAGGGCCAAGACCTTAATTCTGCCAACAACACCATCTCCAACCTGGAATCCAGGCTTGCCTCCTTGGAGAGGGATATTTACTCTGCCGGTGCTCGTGAGAAGCTGTTGTAGACAGACCTGACCAATGCGCAGTTCCCCCAAAAAGACGGCAAAGACAAACTAGAGAACCAGGTTCAACAGAGCGATATCTAGATCAAAAGCTTGACTGACACCTCGAGTGCCTCACTACACAAATTTCAAGCATGAAGATGAAAATCTGGGCCTTCTCTATCAGTAGGTATGAAGTCCCAAGCGTCAAGTTGACACTCTTCTCCAAGGGCTTGATCGAGGGCCTAAAGACGTATGAGGAAGACAGAGCCACCTGTTTTGCCGATGAATCCCGGAAGCTGGCCTGCAACGCTCTCTTCATGGTCCTGGGAAATCTGGCCTTCTTCCGCCCAAAGCTTGACCTCTCCGCCTGTTTCAAGAGGCTGCCACCAGGTGCTGACATATCCGCTGCTGAAGAGAAGGCCGATCCTCTTGCCGACAAGGTCCTCTAGGTCCCAAGGGTCCAAGGAGGTCAACGGACTTAGCTTTGCATCACTCTATCGCCGTGTTGTTCTATACTTAAGACACAATATGTATCCCATATTAGATCACGCACTATGTTTGCCTTGATGTTTGATGAACTGAAGTATTTATATAATCGTATGCTACCCCCCTTTGATTTCCTTCTGGTATGTGTATGGTTACTTTCTTTGTGTGCTCTGGTTGCCCACCAACAACGTGCTGCCGTGATTGCCTTGAGGAACAGGTCCTTAGCATTCTGCTAGCAAAAACACGTTGCCAGCAAGTTTTCCTTGCCGGTCTTTGACGTTATCGCATGTATTGTTGAGCGGGCTCGAAACAGAACAAGGGCGCGATTGAAGAGACGGTAAGGTTCCATCGCATACAAGATTCGCCATACGAAAGATTGGTTGCTGCGGGGATATACAAATGTAAATTTTAGCAAAAGCTGATAATTATGTCAACTTAGCTTTCATCACGGGTTCTCTTCTGTCTTGGTGCGTGTTTATCCCCGTTCATTGTCCTCCCACCATCCATCGGTGCCTCTTCCCTTCGTGCTCCCCGGTGCGTATCTGCCTCTAGCATCAAAGTAACGGGGAACAAAGAGGGACAACATGGAAAAGCTTGGGGATCCATTAGTCATGAGTACAATATGTGACACAAACATGCCGCATTAATGTAAATGTTCATAACTAACGAAAGAAAAACAGGGGAATAGACATGAACGATAGAATCTTCCCTCCTCTCCTTCACACCCAACGGTCCCGAAACGACCAACACACAAAGAGCATTGGTGAACGTAATCTTGCCGTGGTTCGTTTGCCGGGGGTACCGACCAATGGATTCACTCTAGCGTTTTGGCTTGGGATTTACCCTTGATGGGATAAATGAAGGACCAAGCCATACGCGATCTTATCGACACTGGTGGTACCGCTGCTACGCAAAACTGACCATAGGCGGGGAAGAAGAGGAGGGGGTGCATAGTTGTGTACCTCTTCCCTTGTCTATCCGATCGAGCCGCACCTTCTTTGGACTAGGTGGACTTGCTCGATGACCACGATAGGGATGGTGCCTCCGCTCAACTCGCCTCTTCCCAGCCATGGTCTATGTCGCGGTTGCATTGTCCACAGCGGACACATTAGCTGCAACGCCGATGCTCCTCATCCTCGTCGCTACCACCATAGCGGTGGTGATGGGCGATTGGATCCGGTGAGGATGAAACTTAGGGAGCGACATTGCTCACCTCCCTTAACGCTCCCAGCGGAGTAAATGATGACGAGGATCAACGCACCTCTCGCAATCTCAGTTTCGAGCAAAGGACATACGCGCCCTACCTGGTGCACCAAATATGTCGGGGCAGGATACACTTGATGACCTATGGGGCCGTAAGCCCCTTTGTGGTTTGGCGGGGGCGAGATCGCATGCACAAAGAGCGGAGATGGTAAGACAGCGCAGCGATCGGGACGCTGGAGTTTTACCCAGGTTAGGATCGTTGTGAAGCGTAAAACCCTACTCCTGCTTTTGGTGGATTGATCAGAGGAGCACGAAGAACACTCAGCACCCAAGCCCGGCAAGAGTTTCCCTTAGGGGAGCCACTACGTGAGTACAAGTGTCCAAAGGTTCAAAACTTTAGCTTGGCTGCCTTGGGACTCCTTTTGTAGTTCAAGGGGCAACCATAATGGCAAAATAGACATTGTCCAATGATTAGATAGCTAACATTGCTATCACACCTAACTCTGGCACTTAGGACAAAATGCCATAAATACAGTCTAGGTGGCGTGGGAAAGGGCAAGGGAAACTTCATGGATGGCAAGCCAGTTTCTGCTCCAATGAAGAAACCCAAGGTTGTACCCAAACCCGAGACTAAGTGCTTCTAGCAAGAGGATAGTAGTCACTGAAACAGAACAACCCTAGATACCTGGTAGATAAGAAGGTTGGCGATGTCGACAGAAGTATATTTTATATACGTGTTATTGATGTGTACCTTGCTAGTACTCCTAGTAACACATGGGTATTGGATTCCGGTTCGGTTGCTAAACGTTGGTAACTCGAGATAAAAGCTACAGACTAAACGAAGGCTAGCTAAGGGTGAGATGACGATGAGTGTTGGAAGTGTTTCCAAGGTTGATGTGATCACCATCGCACGCTCTCTCTACCTTCGGGATTAGTGATAAACCTAAATAAATGTTAATTGGTGTTTGCGTTGAGCATGAACATGATTAGATCGTGTTTATTGCAATACGGTTATTCATTTAAGTTAGAGAATAATGGTTATTCTGTTTACATGAATAATACCTTCAATGGTCATACACCCAATGAGAATGGTTTATTGAATCTTCACCGTAGTGATACATATATTCATAATATTTATGCCAAAAGATTCAAATTTACTAATGATAGTACCACATACTTGTGGCACTACTTCTAAATGTAATATTGGTGTAAAACGCATGAAGAAACTCCATGGTGATGGATCTATGCACTCATTCGATTGCGAATCAGTTGAGACATGTGGACCATGCCTCGTGGGCAAGATGACTAAGACCCCGTTTTTCGGTATGTTAGAGCAGGCAAGTAACTTATTGGAAATGATACATGTTGATGTATTTGGTCCAATGAGTGTTGTAGCATGCGGTGGATATCATTATTTTCTTACCTTCACTAATGATTTGAGTAGATATGGGTATATTTACTTACTGAAACAGAAGTATGAAATGTTTGAAAATTTCAAGCAAATTCAGAGTGAAGTTTGATATCATCGTGACAAGAAGATAAAAATGTCTATGATATGATCGTGGACGTGAATATCTGAGTTACGAGTTTGGTTTACAACTTAAGACAATGTGGAAATTGTTTGACAACTCACGCCACCTGGAACACCATAGTGTGATGGTGTGTCCGAACGTCATAGTCGTGCTCTATTGGATATGGTGCGTACAATGATGTCTCTTATTGTTTTGCCACTATCGTTTTGAGGTTATGCATTAGAGACAACTATATTCACTTGAAATAGGGCACCATCTAAATCCATTGAGATGACACCGTATGAATTCTGGTTTGGCAAAAACCTAAGCTGCCATTTCTCAAAGTATGGGAATGTGACGCTTATGTCTGATGAGCTCGAACCCAAAGCGGAAAGGTGCATCTTCATAGGATACTCTAAGGTAATAGTTGGGTGTACCTTCTATCACAGATCCTAGGGCAAAAGTATTAGTTGCTAAAAATGGGTCCTTTCTCGAGAAAGAGTTTCTCTCAAAAGAATTGAGTGGGAGGAAGATAGAACTTGATGAGGTTGTTGAACCTTCGTTTCAACCAGAGATTAGCACAGCGCAGAAAGATGTTTCTATGGATCCTACATGAGTTGAAGAGGAAGTTAATGATGATGATCATGAAGCTTCGGATCAAGTTGCTATCAAACCTTGTAGGTCAACAAGGGCGCGTATTGCTCTTGAGTGGTATGACAACCCTATCTTAGAGGTCATGTTGTTGGACAACGATGAACCTACGGGCTATGAAGAAGCAATGGTGGGACCGGGTTCCAACAAATGGCTAGGAGCCATGAAATCCAAGAAAGGATCCATGTATGAAATCCAAGTATGGACTTTGGTAAACTTGCCCGTTGAATGGCAGGCCGTTGAGTACAAATGGACTTCTAAAAGAACAAGACAGACGTTGATGGTAAAGGTCACCATTTATAAAGCTCGATTTGTTGCAAAGAAGTTTCCAACAAGTTCAAGGAGTGGACTATGATGAGACTTTCTCACTCGTAGCGATGCTAAAAGTCTGTTGAAATTATGTTAGAAGTTTCTGCATTTTTCAATTATGAAATCTAGCACATGGGTGTCAAAACATCGTTTCCTTGAGGAAAGGTTGTATGTGATAGAACTAGAAGGTTTTGTAAGTCCTAAGGATGCTAAAAGGTGTGCAAGCTCTAGCAATTCTTCTATGGGCTGGAGCAAGCATATCAGACTTAGAATATACACTTTGATGAGGTGATCAAAGTTTTTGAGTTTATGCAAAGTTTATGAGAAACTTGTATTTACAACAAAGTGAGTGGGAGCACTATAGAATTTATGATAAGTATATGTGGATGACATATTGTTGATCGAAATGATGTACAATTTCTGGAAAGCATAAAGGGTTATTTGAAAGGTATTTTGCAAAGGAAGACCTGGATAAAGCTACTTAATTGTTGGGCATCGAGATCTATAGAGATAGATCAAGACGCTTGATGAGACTTTCAATGAGTACATACCTTGACAAGATTTTGAAAGACTTCAAAATGGATCAGTCAAAGAAGGAGTTCTTGCCTGATTTGTAAGGTGTGAAGTCGAGTAAGACTCAAAGCTCGACCACGACAGAAGTAACAGAAAGGACAAAGGTCGTCCCCTATGCCTTAGCCATAGGCTATATACAGTATGCCATGCTTTGTATCGCAGCTGTGTGTGCCTTGCCATGAGTCTGTCAAGGGGTACAAGAGTGGTCCAGGAGTGTATCACTGGACAACGGTCAAAGTTATCCTTAATAACTAGAGTACTAAGGAAATATTTCTCAATTATGGAGGTGATAAAGAGTTCGTCGTAAAGGGTTACATCGATGCAAGCTTTAGCACAAATCCGGATGACTCTTAGTAGCAATCCGGATACGTATAGTGGAGTAGCCATTTGGAATAGCTCCAAGTGGAGCATCGTAGCAGTGTCTGAGTGTCGTAGACCCGTTGACTAAAACCTCTTTCACATGCAAAACATGATCGAACCCCAAAACTAATTGGGTGTGAGAATCATAACAAATCACATAGCGATGTGAGCTATATTATTGACTCTAGTGCAAGTGGGAGACTGTTGGAAATATGCCCTAGAGGCACTAATAGATTAGTTATTTTCATATTTCCTCATTCATGATAATCGCTTATTATCCATGCTAGAATTGTATTGATCGAAAAACTCAGATAGATGTGTGGATACATAGACAACACCATGTCCCTAGTATGCCTCTAATATACTAGCTCGTTAATCAAAGATGGTCAAGGTTTCCTGGCCATGCACATGAGATGTCATTTGATAACGGGATCACATCATTAGGAGAATGATGTGATGGGCAAGACACAAACTATAAGCATAGCATATGATCATGTCAGTTTATTGCTATAGTTTTCTACATGTCAAGTATCTATTCCTATGACCATGAGATCATGCAACTCATTGGCACCGGAGCAATACCTTGTATGTATCAAATGTTGCAATGTAACTGCGTGACTATAAAGGTGCTCTACATGTATCTCCGAGGGTGTCTGTTGGGTTGGCATGGATCAAGACTAGGATTTGTTACTCCGTGTGACGGAGAGGTATCTCAGGTCCCACTCGGTAATACAAAATCACTATAGGCCATGCAAGCAATGTGACTAAATAGTTAGCCACATGATATTGTATTACGGAACGAGTGAAGAGACTTGCCAATAATGAGATTGATCTAGGTATAGAGATACTGACGATCGAATCTCGGGCAAGTAACATGCCGAAGAGCAAAGGGAACATCATACGGGATTAACTGAATCCTTGACATAGAGGTTCAACCGATAAAGATCTTCGTAGAATATGTAGGAACCAATATGGGAATCAAGGTCCCGCTATTGGTTATTGACCATAGTGGTGTCTCGGTCATGTCTACATAGTTCTCGAACCCCTCGGGTCTGCACACTTAAGGTTCGGTGACGTTTCAGTAGTATTGAGGTATATGTGTTGGTGACCGAAGGTTGTTCGGAGTCCCGAATGATATCCCGGATGTGACGAGGAACTCCGGAATGCTCGTAGGTGAAGATCTCTATATATGACGAAGGGAATCGGAGTCCGGAAGCGTTCCGGGGGTATCGGGTTATGACCGGGAGTACCGAAAGGTGTTTCGGGGGGGCCCAACGAGTGTTGGGGGAGCTCATGGGCCAAAGGGAGGGGCACACCAGCCCACAAGGGGGCTAGGCGCCACCCAAACCCTATCCCACATCGGCCAATAGTGGGGAGCCCATCTAAGAGGCTACCACTAGGTAACTTGGGGGCCAAGCCATCCTAGGGTTTCCCTAGAGGGCGCCCCCCTCCTCTCCCTTGGCCGCCACTCCCTAGATGGGATCTAGGGCGCCCCACCTCCTCCTCTCCTCATATATATAGTGGAGGGAGAGAGAGGGCAGCCCACCTGAAAAGCCACGTGATGCCCTCTCTCCCTGTAGATTGCTTCTCCTCTAGATCTGTTCGGTATAGCTTAGCGAAGCTCTGCCGGATCAGCTCCACCACCACCGCCACCACGCCGTTGCGCTGCCAGAGACCTCATCTACCTCTCCACCCTCGCTTGCTGGATCAAGGAGGTGGAGATCGTCATCAAGCCGTACGTGTGTTGAACGCAGAGGTGTCGTTCGTTCGACGCTAGATCGAAAGGACCGCGACTGGATTGCGGGAGGGATCATGATGGGATCCGGGATGGCTTGCGATTTGGATCGCCAAGATGTTCGACTACACAACCGCGTTTCTTAACGGTTCCCTCTTAGCGATCTACAAGGGTATGTAGATCCACTCTCCCTCTCATGGATGCTCTTCACCATGGATAGATCTTGCGTGTGTGTAGGAAAAGTTTGTTTCCCATACAACGTTCCCCAACACTAGGAATGACGAGAAGACAAAGGCTCTCAAGGAGGAGGTGCATAAAGTGCAAGCCACTCTAGAAGAGGCGCAATCGCAGCTTTCCTCCAAGGGCCAAGACCTTGATTCTGCCAACAGCACCATCTCCAACCTGGAATCCAAGCTTGCCTCCTTGAAGAGGGATATCTACTCTCCTGGTGCTCGTGAGAAGGTGTTGCGGACAGACCTGACCAATGCGCAGTTCATGGTCCTGAGCAATCTGGCCTTCTTCCACCCAGAGCTTGACCTCTCCGCCTGTTTCAAGAGGCTACCACCAGGTGCTTACGTCTCCGCTGCTAAAGACAAGGCCGGTCCTCTTGCCGACTGTGTCCTCTCGGTCCCAAGGGTCCAGGGAGGTTACCGGAGTTAGCTTTGCATCACTCATGTCGTCATGTTGTTCTTTACTTAAGACACAATATGTATCCCGTATTAGATCACGCACTATCTTTGCCTTGATGTTTGTTGAACTAAAGTCTTCATCTAATCGTATTCTACCCCCCTTTGCTTTCCTTCTGGTATATGTATGGTTACTTTATTTGTGTGCTCTGGTTGCCCACCAACAACGTGCTGCCGCGATTGCCTTGAGGAACAGGTCCTTAGCATTCTGCTAGCAAAAACACATTGCTAGCAAGTTTTGCCTTGACGGTCTTTGACGTTGTCACATCTTTTGTTGAGCGGGCTCAAAACAGAACAAGGGCACGATTGAAGAGATGGTAAGGTTCCATTGCATACAAGATTTTCCATACGAAAACTTGGTTGCTGGGGGGATATACAAATGTAAATTTTAGCGAAAGCTGCTAATTATGTCAACTTAGCTTTCGTCACGGGTTCTCTTCTGTCTTGGTGCATGTTTATGCCCATTCATTGTCCTCCCACCGTCCATCGGCGCCTCTTCCCTTCGTGCTCCCCAGTGCATATCTGCCTCTAGCATCAAAGGAACGAAGAACGAAGAGGGACGACATGGAAAAGCTTGGGGATCCGTTAGTCATGAGTACAATATGCGGCACGAACTTGCTGCGTGAATGTAAACGTTCATAACTAACGAAAGAAAAATAGGGGAATAGACATGAACGATCGAATCTTCCCTCCTCTCCTTCACACCCAATGGTCCCGAAATGACCAACACACTAAGAGCGTTGGTGAACAGGATCTTGTCGTGGTTCGTTTGCCGGGGGTACCGACCAATGGATTTGCTCTAGAGTTTTGGCTTGGGATTTACCCTTGATGTGATAAATGCAGGACCAAGCCATATGCGAGCTTGTAGACACTGGCGGTACCGCCACTATGAAGAACTGGCCATGGGCGGGGAAGAAGAGGACGGGGATGCATAGCTGTGTACCTCTTCCCTTGTCTATCGGATCAAGCCGCACCTTCTTGGGTCCAGGTGGACTAGCTCGACGACCGCGATAGGGATGGTGCCGTTGTTCAACTTGCCTCTTCCCAGCCATGGTCTATGACGCGGTTGCACTATCCATGGTGGACGCATCAGCCGCAATGTCGATGGTCCTCATCCTTGTCGCTATCACCATAGCAGCGGTGATGGGTGATTGGATCCTGTGAGGATGAAACTTAGGGAGCGACATTGTTCACCTCCCTCGACGCTCCCAGCAGAGTAAATGATGACGACGATCAACGCGCCTCTTCCAATCTCGGTTTCGTGCAAAGGACGCATGCCCCCTACCTGGTGCGCCAAAGATGTCATGGCAGGATACACTAGATCACCTATGGGGCCGTAAGCCCTTTTGTGGTTCGGCGGGGGCGAGATCACGTGCACAAAGAGCGGAGATGGTGAGACACCGCAGTGATCGGGACGCTGGAGTTTTGCCCAGGTTCGGGCTGTTGTGAAGCGTAAAACCCTACTCCTGCTTTTGGTGGATTGATCAGAGGAGCATGAAGAACACGCAACGCTCAAGCCCGGCAAGGGTTGCCCTCAGGGGAGCTACTACGTGAGTACAAGTGTCCAAAGGTTCGAATCTTTAGCTAGGCTGCCTTGGGACTCCTTTTGTAGTTGAAGGGGCAACCACAATGGCAAAACAGACATTGTCTGATGGTTAGATATCTAACATTGCTATCATACCTAACTCTGGCACTTAGAACAAAATGCCATAAATGCAGTCTAGGTGGCGTGCGGGGGTGCATCCCTAGCAAGCTTCTACCACCGCTCTAGCTAACTAGTAGACTACAGCTTGACACGCCTCTGGACAGATGTCAAGGGGGAAAATCTGTCTTTCAGCCTGTCGCCACGTGCTTAGTGAGAGCCACTTAGCCACTTAGGATCTCGACACCGCATCGACAAGTGACTGGCGTTGCAATGCGGTGGAGCGGTGGTCGATCGGCTCGCGCTTGTCGGGGGATGGCTGGCCGGGTCTTCTTAAGGGTGTGAGCGCCTCGGTCCCCGGCAGGCACCGGGGACATGCTTGGTGCGCTTTGGGCCCGTCTTGGGTTATCGCCTTGATATTGTCCGTGTTGCTTGGCCTGTTGTAGGTTGCTCTTGCCGGAGTCTTGGTCTTGGATGTTTGCTTATCGTGGAAGTAGCTTTCCTCGACAGGCCTAGGCCATTTGGTCAGAGGCTTCATCGTCCATACACAAGTCAGGGGTAAGAAAATACCCATGTTTGTATACCCCGACAGGATGGCAACAACCTTCGTGCCCATTGCCACATCTTCCCCAACCACGGTGTCGCTCTTCGACTCCCCTGATGAGGACACATCCCCATCGCCAAGTGCCTAATGGCCAAATCCATCAACAAGGTAAACTCCAACCTCAAATCTACCATCTCCACTACTCCATCTCCAACGGAAACTGCGTTTGAACAAGAGGAGGTAAAGATAGATGAGAATGCCTTTTATAAGTTCATGTGTAAAATCAAAGATGAGACCAAGAAGTTGTTGATCTCTCTCTTGGAACAATTGGGTGAGGCCAATTATGCCATTGAGTCTCACGAAGACATCATCACTAATATGGAAGGGCATTGCCATGAGTATGTTGATGAGATCTCAGAAATTTCTCATTCTCTTGAGGAAGAGAAAGGTTTTCGTTTGGCTCTTGAGGACTCACACAACATTGATCTTTCTAGGTTAAAGAAAGATCATGATCATGCTCAAGTTCTTGCTCGAGTGCTTAAGACTGAGAATGTTAAACTTGGGGTTGGCAATGAGAAACTCAACATGGAGTTTGAGTTACTTGACAAAGCTCATAAGGCCTTGAAAAGTGCTCATGCCTCCCTCAAGGTTACTCATGATCAACTCCAAGCTAAACTTACTAAGGAAATAGTTGCTTGCCCTCATTTTGTGTTAGTTGATAATGTTCATGCCTCCAACCCTTGTTGTGAGGAAGTGCACCTTGTGGAGGAAAATTCCAAGTTGAAAGAGCAACTTGCGAAGGGCCTCGTGACTTTTATATAAGGAGAGAAGAACCTCAATGACATGTTGAGCAATCAAAAGGGAGTGGTGTCAAAGGAGGGATTTGGGATTGTACCCAAGTCAAAGAAGAAGAAAGACTAGATCAAGCAAGCTCTCCCTCTCAAAGAAACATTTTCCAAAGAGGGAGAGGGTGCTCCTAAGGAGAAGAAGAACAAGGTGACGGGTGTGGTAATTCCAAGAGGTGCAATGCCACTCATCCCAACAAACCCGACGATTTTAACCCTTCCTATGTTCTTATGCCATGCTAGTGATGGTCATGTTTATGCCAATTTGTTGGTTCTTGTCGGGACCCCGATCCTAAGTCATAAGAATCCAGACTGTAACATATCACATCACTTTGTGGCCTCACGCACGGTAAACTCCACGGCTGCAGGCTTACCTTAGTCGGGACCGTTTGCGTCTTTTGGCTCACGTATGTGAACATGTCGCTGGCAATCAAACAACAGAGAACCCGGGCCGACATGACTAGTCATAGAACCCAAGTGGCACATCCGTACAGGAACAGGCATACGTAACCTAGCAATGTAGGTGCCGGCCTCTAGCATGTGTAGACGAGTCATAGCAAGCTACAAGGACTCCATTACGTCGTGGGACATAAATGTCATCACTGCACGTAGACGAGTTGTAGCAGGCTACAGGGACTCCATTACACTGCAAGACATTTCCCCGAAGGGACAGACACAGCAGCAAAGAAGGATACATGCCAGTCAATCGATGTGTCCGAAGCAGTAGCAAGCTACCAAGGCTCGATGGAAGCACAAAGAGGCAGTTCCCTGTAAAGAGTACTACTAAAGGCACACAACTAGGTGTCAGATCCCATACATATCGTTGCACGTCACACGTACGCACGACATGCCCGATATGTATAGATACAACTATGGCATCACAACGTAACCATACAACAACACAACATTCATTTAGGGGCTCTTAAGAGCTAACATAGTGTGATATTACAAACAGGGGTCACAGGACCCAACACACAGTCATGCATACAACAAGCGGAAGCTTACATGTCTGGGTACAGACATCTAGAAAAGAAGAAGGCTGAGAAAGCCTGTCTAACTACAAGGCCTTCCACAGGAACCAGACCTCTGGCTGGGATTCCCAAGCTAAATAATCAACATCGATATTATCGTCGAAACCCACTAGCAAGTCTGAGGTCTCTCTGCAAAAACATATTTAAGCAATGGTGAGTACTTAGTACTCAGCAAGTCTTACATCAGAACTATCTACATATGCATCAGTATCAACAGGGAAGTTATGGGGTTTGATGCAGCAAGCCAGCTTTGACTCGGTGGCTATCCTGTACTACGACTCTCAAATCTTTGTAAACTCTTGTGATGCGTACACGAGTCCACTAACACCACAACAATACACCACCATGGATCCTCTCCTGTCTTCCTACGAGAGTGCCATCCACAGTACTCACACTTATCTTGAAGCTTTTATGAGTAACCTTTTAAATTTTCTATGAACCATATAAGTATCCAAGTAGTACATATCCGCGGATGCGGCTATTCGAATAGATTGATTACCCTGCAGGGGTGTACTTCGTCACACATGCTCCCGCCACTTATCGCCATGTGCTCGTAAAAAGGCACCTCGGCAACCTTCAAACGGAAGCCCAGCGAGGGAGTCGGCCACGACCTGACTAACCACACAAGACTCTCGTCCAGGTTTATCGCCTATTCGGGACTGAACCCGCAAGGAAGTCTGGCCGAAGTTTCCTCAACGGACCCAAACGATGTGTACAGGGTTCCCAATCCCACCTCGACGGATGGTACTACGCTTGGTACACCGGTCACAATGCCTAGTCTATCCCGAGCCCACCTGTACGGGGTGCCACCCGGTAGACCACTAGCATATCCTACAAACACTAGAAACTAGTTGCAACTCCTGGACAGAGATCGAGTTGGTTAATAAGTCGAGAGAGTTAGTTAAGGATCCCAATGTGCGGTAGTAGCTAATCTTGGACAACATACATAGGACTCAGTTCTTAAGGACGGTCACAATGAGACAACCCGCCATGTACTCCTACACGGCCTCTCATCGCTACCTTTACCAAATCGTATTCACAACTTAACTCTCATCATCAGAACAAGTTCAGTTCACTCCGGTTCATCACCCAGATGAATCAGACCTGACACAACTCTAAGCATAGCAAGCATAGCAGGTTAAGGCACATCATAGCTCAAGCATCTACCAGGTATGCTAGGTTGCATGGTTTAGCTATTTACTGTGACAATGACAGGTCATGCAGAGGAATGGGTTCAACTACCGAAGCATGCAAGTTGAAACGTTTTGTCCTAATGCAATAAGTGAGAGCAAGAGCGAGAGAGTGGGATTGTATCGGTATGTTCAAGGGGGGGTTGCTTGCCTGATAAGACGATCACACGTTACTGCTCCTCAGATGGATACTCGACCGTATCCTCCGGAACAGTGCCTAACACGAATAACAAACAACGAAGGGGAACAATCAATACACACCATATGCCACAATATGATGCATGAATATGTCATGGCAATATGAGATATTGAGCTAATGCATCCAGCAACAGATTTAAATGAAGTGGCTTTGAACTCAAGGTTCAAATTCAACTTCATACATGGTTTCCATAACGCATTTGAGTTAAAATGTCCAAGTTTACCTATTTAGGTTGCTCTATCATGCATGAAAATGGTACAGATGGATTCATTGGATTTTTCTGATAAATTTTCATATATAAATTATTTCATTTTGACTTACATATTAATTTATATGATTTTTCTAAGTTTTAGCTAATTCTGGAATTATTTTAAATCCTAAAAAGATTTACTGCGTCAGCATGACGTCAGCATGATCAACTGACCGTTCTGGGTCAAACCGACATGCGGGACCCACATGTCACAGACACAGGGTTAATCCCGCGCTGACTGGGCTTTGACCCCGCTCTGGAGCCCACTATCAGCGGCACGGGAGGGGGGGGTTAATTAGCGCGGTGGTTAATCCTAACTACCCTGCCACGTCAGCAGCACCGGAGCCTCGCCGGCGGTGACCAAAGCGACGCCGGCATCTCACCGGAATCGCGCAGATGCGACGGCTGGACGTGCGGAGACCACCTGGAGGTAGCCCGCACACGCCCGCATCCATCTAGGCGGTCAGGAGGGGCTGGGGTGGCCGGAGACGACGGCCACGTTGATTTTGGCGGTGGCCGGAGCTGGGCATGACGGGGAAGCAGCGGCTAGGGCATGGGCAGGGGAGCAGGGCGACGGGGAGGAGCAGGGGGAAGCTCACAGGGGGGCCGATGGCGACGAGGGCAGCTCGGAGAGGAGACGAGGCGACCGCAGGGTCGCCGGCGATCTTCCGCGCCCGAAGACAGAATCGGCGATGGGGACGATGCCGCGGGCCTCCGGCCTTGATTCCTTCGGCGGGGAAGCTTCAGGGGCTCGAGCCGGAGCTCTAGGTCAGGTCGGGGAGGCTAGGCGACGGCCGGGCTAGCTAGCGGCTGCGACCGCTACTTTGGGGGGCGGCGAGAGAGGAAAGCAGAGAGGGGGGAAGCGAGAGAGAGCGGCGAACGCGAGGGAGAGAGGGAGAAGAGGCCACAGCGATGGCACGCTGACGAGCCCAGGGGCTGCCATGGCAAGCAGCCAGGCAGGAGGTGGCCGGCGCGTGCCGGCGCGCCCCTGCCACACTCCCCATCCTCCTGGCGAGAGGTTGGGGGTGACTCGCAGTTGGGCCGGCTGGGCCAGCCCCCTTCTTGGGCCAAGAGGGTTTTTCCCCTTTTTTATCTTTCTCTTTTTGTTATTTCTGATATTGCATTTATTTATTTCGGCACTAAATTTCTTTTGTAAAATTGTGAATTTTTTTCTGGGCACTAGAGAAAATATTCCAAAGGCCCTGGCCAAGTTTTTGAATTTGTTGGAATTTTAAATTATTTATAGCATTTAAAAAAAACTCAATCTGATCATTTATGGATTAAATTCAAAACCCAAAATGACATTTTAAAATATGCATCACCCCTGGTTTATGTTGCCACATTATTCCAGAGAGGATGAACATTTTTAGAGCCACTTTGAATCATTGAAAATTATTATTGGTTGGGCCTATTTGAAATCAAATAGTGCTAGTGTTTTGGTCATCCCCATTTCAAGTTTAAAGGAATTTAAACATGATGCAAACCCAAACATGGATCCTAATGCATGTTAAAGCTAGGGATGTGATAGTTCTCTTTATGAGTACATTGAATGGTCTATTTCGGTTCCTAAGACCCTTTTTTACTAACATCAAAGGACTCATTAAAGAATGGGTACCTAACACCAAGCATTAATCTTATGTAGGAGTTTGCTTCCAGAGGAGGTTCATGGTTGCTTGATAGTGAAGCAATAAATCATATGACCGGAAGCAAGTACTTGGTGGTGGACGTTCAAACTAACTCTTCTATGGCCACACAAGTCCAATTTGTTGATGCTACAACATAAAAAGTTATTGGGTCTTGGCAAGGTGGTGATCTCTCTAAATTTGACCATTGAGAAAGTCATGCTTGTTGAGACCCTTGCATATAATTTATTTTCTGTTTGTTAACTTGCACTCATGGGCTTTTCTACATTCTTTGATGTTAATATGGTGCCCCTCTTGTGGAGCAAGACTCTTAAAGTATCCTATGGTGTAAATGTTGAGAATGGTCTCTATTGTGTTTGCTTCTCGAGGAAGCCCACTAACTTCAACATGTTTAATGGCTAATGTTGATGGGATGGCTTTGGCATAGCCGTTTATACCATGTCAATATGAGATCTCTACAAAGTCTCCTCAATGCGGACCATGTTCGTGGACTAACAAATGTTAGTTTTTCTAAAGATCCTGCTTGCCGTGCTTGTATCGAAGGAAAGCTACATGAGATGCATGGCCGCTCCATGACTACTATTTAATAGAAGAGGCCCTTAGAGCTCCTCCACATGGCTCTCTTTGGCCCTCCATATTTTGATAGTCTTGGAGGAAGAAAGTATTGCTTGGTTACTGTGGATGATTATTCAAGATACACATGGGTATACTTCTTCAAGAGGAAGAGCGAGACCCAACAAACCATCATCGACTTTGCAAATGAAGCTTAATGCATACATGATGCGAATATATTGATGATTAGAAGTGACAATGGCTCCGAGTTCAAGAACTTCACCTTGGATGTGTTTCCAAGTGATGAGCGGATCAAACACCAATAATCCGCACCATATACCCCTCAACAAAACAGTGTAGCAGAGAGGAAGAACCGAATGTTGATGGACGCGGCAATGACCATGATGGTGCAATTCTAATCTTCGTACAACTTTTGGAATGAAAACATCAGCATAGCATGACATGCATCCAATCGGCTCTACATCCGCAAAGGCTTGAACAAGACATCATGTGAGATACTTTCCATTAACAAGCCCAACCTATCCGGGATATAACCCCACGGTGTGACCCTCCTGATGGGCTAGGTCAACATACTGGCGGCTTAATGAATATGCTCGAGATGGGCCATGCTGTGACGATAGAGAAGATAAGATGATTTGCCGGTAAGCCGGACGGCAGCCCAACATATGAAGATGGCGGCTTAGAGCCCAAGAGGTGAAAGACGCCGAAGACTTTCCTAGCTTGAGAGGCAAGACAAGATAGAGACATGTTAGGTCATGGGGTCATATGGAAACCTGGACTCTTGTAAAGCTCAGGGTCTCAACTTGTATATAAAGGCGAGCCCCTGAGGCCAATAGGCTCAATTTAGATACCCTCGAAAGCTAGGTTAACAATCCCACATCCTTATAATTGAGATTTCCATTAATATAGACTAAAAGCAGGACGTAGGCTATTACCTCCATTTGACGGGCGAACTTGGGTAAACCCGCCTCCCGTTCTCGTTCTATATCTTTGAGTCCCCACCCATTGGCGATGGCCTCACACCTAAGTCCCTGCACGAGGACATCTGCCGTGACAAAACCACGACAGTTGGCGCCCATCGTGGGGCCTTCGTCCGGTGGAATTGAGTCCTCAAAAGGAACTTGTCCAGGGTTCGGGAAGTTCACGGTTGGTCAGATGATCAAAAGCCGCCATGGCAAGGTCTACATCGAGGATCCAATTTGGGGGATCAAGGGCGGCTTGTACCAATATGAGCACCCGATTCCCCTTGATGGGTTGGGTACGACCATTGCCGAGTCAGATCTCTGCATCGACACTAACGATCCGGCTCGGCTTGCATGACCTGTTCAGGAACAAGTTGACCGACTTCAAGTTTTTTTCGGCTTCACTTAGGGAGTTTTCCTCACGGATGAACCGCCAAGCAGCAACGGCATGCCCGACAATTCAGATGGTAACTCCTTTATGGGAATAACCGAGTCGATATGTCCTCTCTGTGATGTTCGGCTTGGAGGACCTCGAGAGGTCGAAGCCCCTGCGGAAGTCCATGAGTCAACTAGGCAAGTAGCCATTTACATGGTAGGAGTCACGGCGTCTCAAAACCAACTGTCTCCCGGAGCGGCTTTTGGGCTAGGTGGGTCGGGCAAGATGCCGGCTCAGGCAATGGCTGATCTGATGGCCGAGATGGCAAAGATCGTCAAGAGTCCCATTACAACAGAAAACCAAGAAGGGCGTAACATGGAGTTTGCCAAGTTGAGAGACCAGATGATTGAGTTATAGAAAGAAATTGATGTTGAGAATGCCAGGATGATAAAGCTACAGGCCCGCATGCGTGATGAGTCGCAGTGTCTTAAGGCTAAGGCTTGGTAGCTTGAACATGAGAAAGAGGCATTCGAAGCGGTTTGCTAAAGGTGACAACGAATCTAGGTGCCACTAAACCTCGAGCCACAGCGACTATTCAACACCCCTCAGCAGACACCGGTGGCTGGGCAACCACTTACGAATCAATAGAACGAGCCGCCACAACCCTTGCCAGTTACTTCGCTGTCACAACGTTTTCAGAAGCCACGGGGTCACTTCTCTAACCCCATTGAAAACATGTTGGCCATGACCCGGCACCTGGAAATATTACCCATATGCGGCAACACACCCGTTGATATTGAGGTAAGGAACGCCATCGAGATTTTGAAAATAGTGGTCGTGCAGCAAGCACAATACTTCTACAGCCGCTACTGGATGCACTACACCCCGTACGCTGGCCATAGTCAAAATCGCCATTTAGAATCTCCGGTTGTCTCTAGAAGTGGTCACGGGCATCAACCCCAAAATTTACCAACCCAACATGTACTCCCAGGAGCAAAGGAAGTGGTGGATGCATCTAGGAGGATGCGGCAAGCAGAGGCGAAGGCAGCAGCACAGATGAACCAGCAGCAACCTCGTCAAGCGAAAACCACAACCAATAGCAGGACAATTGGGATACCTTGTCTGTCACTGGCTCTCCGTGCAGAGCGTATGCCTAAATACTTCAAGGGGCCTCGTAAGGTGCCGAATTACATGGAAGATCTTGAGCAAGCAGCTTGGATCGAAAGTTACGAGTTGGCAATGGATATGCTAGATGTTAGTGACGCCGTGTGCACCAAGTACTTGACCATGATGCTTGAAGGGATGGCATGAACATGCTTGAAAAATCTACCGCCCAATTCCATCAATACCAGAGCTTAAGGAGGGGTTCATAAAGAATTTCCATGGGACGTGCAAAAGGCCAATGACGACTGTGGACCTTCAACACTACGTCTAGCGAGTCAATGAGTCGGCCATCACTGGACCCGCCGGGTTGTGGAGATTATCCACTCATCAGATAGTATTATGGCAGCTCAAGTTGTCCTGATCTTGGAAAAGAATTGGTCCTAAAGCTTGGGAGACTCAAACAAAAGGTGCAAGACATGGGCGTCTTAATGGATGTCATCACCAGGTATGCTGAGTCAGATGGCACAAAGGACCCTGGTTCAAATGAGGATAAAACTGGCAAAGGAAGGAAGGGTGAAGACGGCAAGGGCCAGCATAACCATGGTGGTAGCCAAGGGCACCAGAATAACAGTGGTAAAAGGAAATAACAGGACGGCGGGTCAGATTTCATCTCCAATACTAATGTTGGTTTTAAAAACCAACATTGTAATGGCCATCCTGGAGGGGCTTACAATGGGAACAAGCCTCACAACTACGAAGAGGCGCTCAAGTTGCCATGTCCCAAGCATAGTACCCCAAATAAGCCGTTTGCCATTCATGGAAAACTGCTACATCATGCAAGAATTCTGTAACCAGGCCTTCCAAAGTCATCCAGGAGGTAATGGTGGTGGGCACCCCGGCCAGCATGGTCCCAATGGGTCGCAGGTCGGCATAGGCGTTGGTTTCCAGCATCAGGCAAATAACGGCAATGGACAACATCCTGGCCAGAACAATCAAGACAATAATCAAGGTGGTTTCCAAAGAAACCCCAAGCATTTGAACAACGATCAGTATCATTAGTATTTGAGTTCGAAATCATACTGCTTGGAAGGTTTAGATTGTATGTCACGAAGAAGGAAATAAGCCGGCCTAGAGCATTGCTTGTTTACGGCCATTTTATCTTTAGAGTCACCGGCTCAGTTACTTTTGTATTTTTTTCCCTTTCACATTCTGTACTCATATATATTTTAATAAAGGCGGCTTACCTGAAATTCGGAGTTCTTGTCGTTTCAACCATATACTCGGCTTGAGTCCTTATTTATTGGGCACTTGGAGGCTTCCAACTCATCGAGTTTAGCTTTCTCACCTTTGTGACCTGCAAAATTGCCACAAACATATTGGGCATTTGGGGACTTCACACTCACCGAGTTCAACTTTCTCACCCTCTTGACCAGCCAAAAGAAAAACACCATATGTGGTTAAACCTGCATGTCAGCTTGATGCGACTCCGATCAGGTGCCCCATGTACTCTTAGAAGTCAATCCTTTTACAGGACCCTGAACTTCAAAAGGTTAAAACAAAGGCTTGAGACACAAGAGAGCCGGCATACAGAAAGCTAGGATAAACCACGGGTTATCATACCCGCTTTATTGAAGCAAGACTCGAGCCTCGAAACCCTGTCTTTATATCGAGCCTCGAAAGCCGGCAAAATTTTTACGTAATTTGTTCATAATGACATGATATTATTAGAATAAGATATCGTTATCTATGCTTATTGTGCAAACTTGATTTTTCAAACCAGGTTGGAATCCAAAAACCGTTTTTTTACTGAGCCTCGAAAGCCCGTCCTTTGTTGCCGAGCTTATTGTGTCGGCGCATAATCACAACACTTGATGTTGGAAATGATTGCCACAATTTTTTTTAGGTAATGTTATTTTATTTCTAGCTCAAGCAGAAACGTCGGGGTTGCTATTCATTGCCGTATTACAAATGGTTAAAGATATCCAAACAAAGTGTGAAGCTCTGGATATCAAGATCTCTTTGTTGGCTCTAAATCCTCTAAAAGATCATCAAAGCATGGCAGAAATATTATCGGCAAGCAAAAGAGTGAAGCAATATGCAACCATTGGAAAAAGGATAGTGGAATTTAAGGTCAAACACACCTTCAAGAAAAATAAACATACGCGAAGGCATGACAAAGTTTCAGGAACCTTGAAGGGCTACTCCTATTATGGACTCCGATCTAGAGTCACAAATTATTTGTTCGGCCCAACACTTGGGGGCAACGGATGACTTAAATTGTATTTACATCACGCCTGGGCTATGTTTCCTTCACCGACTGGGTTAGCCTCGGGTTGATCCCTCCCCTGAGCCGCCTCATGCTCATCCTCCACTACCTTTGAGGGCTCTACGATCTGAAGATTGTCCATATCCAATTTGCAATGGGTTAGGGCATGGAATACAGCCTCTTCATTTATAATAGGGGACGGGTCAACTTAAGGAGCAAAGGTATGCTTAGGGCGCTAAGGAACCAAATTCACAGATATAAAATTGGGCGGCCGAATTTGCGAGTTCCTCGCGTCGTAATCCACCTGATATTTCTTTAAGCTCATCCCAGCAACAAATCTCATGGCCAGCACTCAATCCGTCTTGACGCCCTTCAGGTATTCAGGTTTGCCAAAAGTTGTGTCGTCGTCCTTAAGCTTAGGAAAGCCCCTGGCCATTTCTTCTAGATCAAGCTTGTCGACATAGGTGAAAGCCTGGCTTAAGGTCGCGGTCACACAAGAGCGGGCGGCTGATCTTTTCAGTTCGTCGATTTGCTTGGGAAGAGTGGAAAGCACTTTCAACATATCCTTGATAAGTGTCACTCGCTCTTTCTCCCCCATTATAGCTTTAATGTCAAGTCGGCCTCCGATGTAGAGTTGCTCAACTAGAGTATACACGGCTTTCAGCATAAGTAAGCTATTATCTTGGAAGTTGGAAGTTTTTAGGGCCTGTAAAAAAACAAAGTGAGCATCAAAGCCGTCAGAAGTTATACCTACAAAAACGTGAAGTTTTTGCAAAGTTACAATTTGCGACTTACCAAAGATAGCCTGAGTCATAATGGCAATATGTTGCTATAACCCAGCCAATTCTTTGGCAATGGGCTTCAGCTGGCCCTCCACACTCTCTGCACGCTTCAGCAAGGTGGTCTTCTCAGCATGAAACGTTTCCTTTTGTGTTTCAAAAAGCCCCTTAATTTTTTCCAATTGCTCTAAAGCGAGGCATAGTTTCTCTTCAGCGGCGTCTTGGGCGCTCTGCCCTATTTCCAACTTTTTCTTCAAACCGGTCATGATACGTCTCCATCATATCCACTTTTCCAAACTCTCTTGCCCTTGTTTTGGACTCTAATTTGCATGATTTGAATGGAACTAACCCGGTCTCACGTTGTTTTCAGCAGAATTGCCTTGGTGTTATTTTTGTGCAGAAATAAAATTTCTCGGATTGTCCTGAAAATTTACGGAGAATATTTTTGGATTTAATAAAAAATACTGGCGCAAGAATCAACTAGAGGGGGGCACCTACAGGCCACAAGCCCGCTAGGCGCGGCCACCCCCTGACCGGGCCTAGCAGGCTTGTGGGTCCCCTATGGCTCCTCCGACCTCATCTCCAACTCCATATAATCCTATACGCGGAGAAAAAAATCAGAGAGAAGAGTTCATCGCGTTTCACGATACAGAGCCGCCGCCACCACCTATTCTTCCTCGGGAGACCACATCTGGAGTCTGTTTTGGGCTCCGAAGAGGGGAAATCGACGCCATCGTCATCACCAACCATCATTCATCACCAATTCCATGATGCTCTCTGCCGTTTGTGAGTAATCCCATCATAGGCTTGCTAGACGGTGATGGGTTGGATGAGATTTATCATGTAATCGAGTTAGTTTTATTAGGGTTTGATCCCTAGTATCCACTATGTTCTGAGATTGATGTTGCTATGACTTTTCTATGCTTAATGCTTGTCACTAGGGCCCGAGTGCCATGATTTCAGATATGGAACTATTATGTTTTCATGAATAGATATGTGTTCTTGATCCTATCTTGCAAGTTGTAGACACCTATTACGAGTTATGATCCGCATCCCCTAGGGTGACCATAACTGGGATTCTTTCCGGTGACTATCGTAGTTTGAGGAGTTCATGTATTCACTAAGTGCTAATGCTTTGGTCCGGTTCTCTATTAAAAGGAGGCCTTAATATCCCTTAGTTTCCATTAGGACCCCGCTGTCACGGGAGGGTAGGACAAAAGATGTCATGCAAGTTCTTTTCCATATGCATGTATGACTATATATGGAATACATGCCTACATTACATTGATGAACTGGAGCTAGTTCTGTGTCACCCTATGTTATAACTGTTGCATGATGAATGCTATCCAACATAATTATCCATCACCGATCCATTGCCTACGAGCTTTCCACATATTGATCCTTGCTAAGTTACTTCTCCGCTTCTACTGTTACAATCATTATAAAACCGCTACTATTACTTTTGCTACCATTACTGTTACTTCCATACTACTTTGCTATTGAATACTTTGCTGCAGATATTAAGTCTTTGAGGTGTGGTTGAATTGACAACTCAGCTGCGAATGCTCAAGAATATTCTTTGGCTCCCCTTGTGTCAAATCAATAAATTTGGGTTGAATACTCTACCCTCGAAAACTGTTGCGATCCCCTATACTTGTGGGCTGTAACATCCCAAAATTTCATTTTGGAATGTTATGAAATATAGCTATGCATCCATCATCATCATTTCTTGAATACATGTAATAGTTGAAATGTTCTTTCTAAATTTCTGAAAGCCCTTTCTACTTTGAATGTGTTGCTTTCACCTACTTGAAATCTTGGTAAAAAGTTCAAATAAGAGAGGAGGAACATGACACTCCACACCAGGACCCATTTGGTGATCTATTTGAACAAAAATAACCAGGGGTTATTTTGAAAATATTTGCAAAAAAGAATTTAAAAACAATTAGGCAATTTCTAAAAATATTTTTTTTCAGAGTGTTCAAATGACAGAATAAAAATGTTCAATAAATGGCATTTATTATCCTGTTAATTTTGGCATATAATACTCCTATATTTAGAAAAGATTTGAATGCTTTAAATGTTTTTGAAAAGTGCTGGAAAATCATTAAGTGAAAACGGTAACGGTTTCTGTATTAAACGGGCCGGCCCACGGGCAGTTACTCGCGGATTTAATACCGACCGGCCGACCGACGCGCAACGGACGGCCCCTCTCTCACTGACACCGGGCCCCACCTCGACCGACCGTTTTGCCCGCGCGGTCGCCTCCTTCCTCTCGCCCGACCTCGTCGCCGGCAGTTACTCCCCTGGATCTCTCTCCCCTCCCCTCCCCCGCACCCCCCGAGCACCCTATATAAGAGCCCCAAGTCCCCACTCTCCATTCCCCCCCCCCGATCCCCCTCTCTCCCTCGCCGAGGCACTGCCAAATTCCTCGCCGGAGCCCCTGCCACCACCGGAGCTCCCATTTCTCGTGCCCGTCGCTCCACTCTTCCCCTCGCCCCTCCGACCTCACCATTCGACGCAGGACGTCCACCGCAACCGTCTGAACCCCTTCGCTGCCTCCCTCGACCACCAGAGACCCCTCCGGCGACGTCCTCGACCACCGGCCGCCGCCACCATCGCCGGAGTTCCATCTCCCTCTCCGGTAAAGTCTTCGAGCTCACCCCATCCATCGGATCCCCACTCAACGCTCCCGATTAGATTGATTTTAAACCCCGAAATGTTTTCCATTAGAGATCGGTTGCCCGCTCGAAACCATCCAACACACGCGCTAGCCAACCAATAGGATCGTGCCACGTCACCCCCTGGCCATCCGGTAGATATTTCACTTTTTCTGATTTTGTTTAGAAAACAGAACCTGTTATGATTTTGTTTTGTGAATATCTTTTGTTCCGTTTAATGTTTGGAGTTGATTCTTTTTGCAATAGATCACATTTTTCATGTAGTTTCACCCTGTACTTTTAAATTTTAAATTTGAACCCTAAAATTTGAATTGAATCAAATTTGCTCAAATCATTCAAAGCTGAATAACTAGAGTTTGAAAATAGATTTTGATATGAATCTTTTTGCTACTGTTTGGTATTAGTTAGGACTACCTCCATGTTTAGTTTGAGAATTTTTAGGATGATTTTGTTAGTGTTTTAGCTATAAATAGAATCTACCTAGTATTATAGTATAGTTTTATTTACTTAGTTTTAGTTAGTTTAACTTAGATTTAGTTTTAATTTGTTTAGTAGGTTCTGTTGATTTAAACATTTAGTGTTTTACTTATTGTTAATAAAAATATAAAATTGTTTAGTTTATTTCTTTGTTAATATAGGAATCACAATTTCTTTTCAAATAGGTTTATTTTGATTAAAACAACTAGTTAGTAATAGTTTTCTTTCAACAAAGTTTTATATAATTTAATTTTGTTTTCTAAAACAAGTTTATTTGTAAATTCTTTTCTGTTAAGAACATGTTTTGCTATTAAGTAATAATTTTTGTTTTGCCCTTTTGTTAGTAAAACTATAGTTGTTTCATATAGTGTTTATCAAAACTTTAAAAAAAACTTTACTAAAGTTTTTCTCAACAAACTTTACTGAATTCAATTCTGTTATTAATAAAATATTTTGCTGTCAACAATTGTTTGTTATTACAAAATAGTTTTATTATGTTAGTAGTGTTTTATCAATCATCTCCTAGTAAACAAAACTTTGTGTGCTTTCCTTGCTTGTGATTTGTGCATGGTTTTGTCTTGATTGTTTACTAGTTCTTTGTTGATGTGTGTGTTAGCTACATTATTTTGTTGTATACTTATTGAGTGCTTGTTTGCTTCGTTAGATTATCCAGAGTGCGAAGCTTGTTACTTAGAGTCACTCACGTACGAAGATCATCAATCAGGCAAGTCACTTTGACCATGTTTACCCATGTTTTATATGCATTAGTTCTACCATCTTCCCCAATTGCATGCAAGATAGGTTAGTTGGAAACTTGGTTACATTGTAGTAGTATCATGTGGTAGGTACCCCCTCAAACTCTTTGACACATTGGCCCCGGGAAACGTTGTTTTACTTTTTTCTATGCTATTAGTAGACGGGGTTGGTTGTGTGATTCATGAGAGTTGAGAGAGTTAATAATTTCAAGACCTACATAATGATCAAGATTTCAAGACTCCGAGTTTTCAACATACCTCTGGGTGGATGATGGTTGAACGGCACCCTGGAGAAACCAGTGGATTTGCCTAGGTGATGCTGGAGATGGCCAGTATTCACGCGGAAAGGTCCACCCAGGTACAAAGAGATGGATGGGTGCTTCAAGACCCAAGGCTTACCTGCACAGCCACAAGTCATTATGGGCTCTGGCTTGGTTGGATATCATGGTAACCCTGGACAGGCGGTGCTACGAGATGTAGAAGAACGGTAGGAAAGGATGGGCACAGACAGAGTCGCAGGGAAACCCTTTTGAAGACCATGTTTTGGTCATCCGTTTCTCAAACACCCTGAAGTGCAAGAAATCAAACGGAGGTGACCAAATCTTGTGGGGAACGTGTGCAAAACTCTGTAGAGTACTCAAACCTAATTCGATTAGCCGTGTCCACGGTCATGGACGACTTGAGCCAAAGGAACTGAAACATTCAGAATTCTCAACACAAGTAATATGATGATGTGGGTATTTAACAATTGGGTATGAGAATTGGTTGGTGGAACCATCTCATTAATCAACCAACTTAGTAATATTTTTGCTTAGCCCTCTCTTGATGTAGGAAAAAAATTGGCTTTACGCAAAAACTTACCACCCCACCTGCCATATAAGCATGTAGATTAAATGATTATCTTTTCACCCCTCTCTTGTGACTTTGCCGGCATATTCCATATGCTGACCTACACGGCTGCAACGTATCATGTTGCAGATTACTTTTCCGACCAGGAGTGAGGACACGTTCTATGCTCAGTGAGATGCCCTTGGAGTCAGATGGACTCATCTACCTTCGACGCTTCCGCAAGATTTAGATATTCTCATGCGTTGGCTTTCAGCCACTTTATTGTAATTCTTATTGTAATAAAGGACTCGATATGAGATTTTGATTAATATAATGCTGTGTGATTTCCCTTTGATATATACATTGATGTACCGTGTGTGTACCAGCATGATCTTGGGATGGTACGGAAACACCGGAGATTCGACCTTTCAGGTCGGGGCGCTACAGAAATGGTATCAGAGCACACGCTGACCGTAGGACGTAACCTCTAGGATTGGAAAGCCTTAGGATTGTATCTCTTTGTCTTTAAAATTCTTATACTCTCATCTACTCATTTCTGATTTCTCTCCGGTTATTTCAAAATGTATAGATGGCCACCTTCATCCCAGTGTTGATCACGGAGTTTTGTCAACCTGACGCAACGATGCCTTTTGGTAAGGAGCTGATGAGGATCATCAAGGACGTGAGGATTGCTTGACTCGGCTTCCCGTAAGGCCTTCTGCATAAAAGAGCCAGGATATTCAACAGTAATGAAGAGCGCAAGTTTGAATCTTATGCAATGAAGGATTATGACAAGTCTCAAGAAAATTGCAAGCAATATCCTTGACACTTGGGGGCTAATGCATATCAGTTTTATCAAGCCTGTTATGGCAAAGACCTGACTCATCTCATGAAGATGAGCCGGCCCTCGGGGGCTACAGGTCTAATTCTTCAAAATGTTATAAGACCCGACTCATGTCATGACGACGAGCCGGCCCTCGGGGGCTACAGGTCAAATTCTTCAAAATATTATAAGACCCGACTCATCTCATGAAGATTAGATGGCCCTCGGGGGCTACATGTCGAATTCTTCAAAATATTATAAGACCCGGCTCATCTCATGAAGATGAGACGACCCTCGGGGGCTACAAGTCGAATTCTTCAAAATATTATAAGACCCGACTCATCTCATGAATATGAGCCAGCCCTCGGGGGCTATCGGTCGAATTCTTCAAAATGTTATAAGACCCGACTCATCTCATGAAGAGAAGCCGACCCTTGGGGGCTACAGGTTCAAAATTAGTTATATTATCAAAGACCCAACTCAAATCAAAAAATTGAGCCAGCCCTTGGGGGCTAGATAGGTATACATCAAGTACACAATAGAAATAAACATACCTCATATTTGTTTATGATCATACTAACAAGGCCGACTTCCATCTCCCGGCTTGTGGCAAGGTGATCCAAGTAACCAACATCGAGTTCTTCAGCGCTCATGCTCTCATAGTTTGGAAGCTACAGCTTGGCTTTTCAATTGACTAGCAGTTCTGGTTCGTCCTTAGCAACAATCTTGGTGAACACCGTTGAGACCCCAGGGACGGCATAACCCGACCCAGTAATGACAACCTCCTCATTCTTCCCACAAGAAGCCTCTTCAGCTATCTTAAGAGGACTAGGCGGGTGAAGATTCATCGCCGAATCAGCCTCAATGCCCACATTGTTGTGAGTTTGTGGATCAGGTTGAGGAGTGACATTAATTTGAGTCTCCTAATGATCATCACGGCGACTCACTTGAACTTCAGAAACAGCAGAGGCAGGATTTCCCGGCTTAGGGGCCTCGAGATTAGTTGACGACCCGCCAACTTTCCTTTTCTTAGATTTGGCCTGAGCCCTATGAAATAAGGAGATATTGTGAGTGAAAGTTCTAAAAAGCATGTAAAGGCAAAAATACAACAAGAGAAGAACTCACCCCGGGTTGATCAGAAGCGGTGGCAGCTTAGAACCGGTTGAGTCATCCGACGAAGGTGGTGACTCCTGGTTATAGATTTAAATGATCAAAGAGATCAATAACTTGAAGACAGCTACAGAGAAAATAATAATAAGGTGGAAAGATACCTAAGACGGGCATTTACGAGTAGTCGGCTTGTTGGGTAAATCGGTTGCAAGATCGGCACTACCACTTCGGGTCTCGCGTTTTGACATATGTTGAGTTTGCTCCAAAATAAAATCGGGGTCCAAATGAGCATACGGGTGAGAAAAACATACTTTCTGATTGACCCACCTTGTTTTCCTAGGCGATAAGGTTTCTGACCCGAAGGAAATAGAAATTACCTCAACATCTTCAGATGGGATCATATCAACATCACCCTAAGGAAAAGCGATATGAGATGAATTCAGTAATGCATAGTTAAAGGAATTTGATTTCTACCGCTGATTGAACTTTTACTATCTTAGACTCATCCATGGGAGATAACTCCTCGACAACCTCTTTATCTTTCTTTTGAAGCTAGAGGAGCCTTGGTCTTCTTGGCGGCGACTTTTGTTCATCTCTCACACCAAAATGGAGACTTGGCACGTTGAGTTGAAAATGAAATATCATATAAGTGGTGAGAAGTTAAAAGAGGCATCATTGGCGAAAATTAGACGTAAATGGTCAAAATTCCTTATAGGAGGAGTTGGGTTATGAATATAAAAGAGCTTTAGTCCATTTTGGCTGCAAACGGACAGACATTCGCCAAAAAGCTTCTTCACCAGTTGATTTACTTCGTCAGCGTCTAAAGTAATGTTGTTAAACCTTTGGGGGTCGTTCAACTCGCCAGAATAAGTATGCATCAAACCTCTTCGGCAGCTTAAAGTCAGAATGCTCCAAGATACCCAACACCGAGTGAGGTCCACCCTAGTTAAGTCGTTGGCTAGTAAGGCCCTCAACTTTGGATATATATATATATATATATGGGCGTGTTGCGCACGCTCTTCTAGAGAAGCCCAACCAGGCAGCTCAAAGTTCATGGGAAGACGATCCGATCTGTAACTCAGTAGAGGGTTCTCATCAGTCGGGGTCATGTCGTGATAGTAGAACCAGTTCTTATTCCAACCATTGGGTGACTTGGCAGGGTGGCAGCAGGGAAAACGACATTTCTCCTCCTCTGGATTGAGATGCCACCAAGTTCGTGACTAGGGCCATCAGCGCATTCAGTTTGGCTGTTTAAGTACAAAAACTCCCTAAAAGGGGAGAGAGAGAGGGGGTTATATTTTAAGATACACCTCGCAGAGTACTTCGAACTGGCAGAAGTTTAATACAGAGTTGGAAGCCAAGTCCTGAGGATGAAGATTGAAGAAATGCAAGGTGTCCCGGAAGAATTTTGACCCACGGAAGAAAAACCTCTGAGAAGATGGTCCAACAAAATCATCGCTTCCCCTTCTGCCGGCTTAGGGATTTCCTCTCCAAAGGCATGCCACTAGCCAATTATTTCCTTGGGCGGTAAATATCCTTGTTTTTGGTAATCTTGAAGGATGGCTTCAGAGACTTGGGAATTCGCACAGTTGCAAGAGGTAGTTTTTGACATGGCGAACTACCTAAATAAATTAAAAGGGGAGGCTTAAATAATACTCCTGAGGAAGATGCTCTTAAAAACATTTATGGAGATATGACTCACCCGATATGAATAGCATGGTTGATTTATTGAAGCATGGTGGGTTAAATTTATAAGCCGGCCAAAATATGGCCGGTCTATTCTGAAGCATAAAGCGTCCAGTTGTCACTAAGTACGAGCGGAAACAAGTTTCTATTGGACACGTTATAATTATGGATCTATAAAATGGGAGGTGATTTCCTATGCATAGTGGTAGCTACACACCCTTTGGTATAAATGTGTTTTTTGGATATACGAGGTGTCGAGTTTTAATAGCATTGTCACAAGTGCATTTTTGTTGTACAAGAATGAATATTTTTCACTTCTTTTTGTCTTTTTATTACCTTTTTTATAGAAGTGTCTCTTCGTTGTGTGGAAATGGCATTTCTCACTTCTCTTAGTCTTTTTTGCTTGCCTTTTTGTCATAATGGCATGTTTGCTTGCCTGGCTGATCCAAAATCATGATATTTTTGTTATAGAGTTATTTTTCATAGTCCAAAATAATTTACCAAATTCATTAGAGATACAAATTGGGAAGTTCTTTCTATCTACAAAATATTCGAAAAAGAAAAGATATTCTCTAACCCAAGTGCGTAACTTGGGAAGCAACAATGACCTAATGTGTAGATTCTAAGGGGATATTTGGAGATGTTATACAGGAAATCAATTTGTGATTCAAACCGCTCTATTTATACAAAGCAAATCACGGAGTGGGGTATGCGAAACAAACAATGATAGAAGTTGGAGAAGAACTTCTCGATACATGAAGAACTTTGATGAACTATTGTGGATCTAAATAAGAAAGGAGGTTACCTCATAGAAGGAATGGAGGGCAGAGAAGACGAGTGGTTGGACGAGCAGTTCGAACTCAAAGTAAGCCTGGTGTCGTGGCATTCGCAAAGGTGATCTCCGGCGACAAACGAACAGCGGTTCGATGCAGCTCTCGAGCGCGAGGAAGAACAAGCAAGAGGGGCAAGGTGAAAGTGAAAAGGAGCCCCATAGAAAGTATTTAATAAGGAAAGACTAGAAAGAGAAACCGCAGGCGCAAAAATCAAGGCGACACAGTAAATTACGGAAGTGACAACGCCTCGATTTTTAGGAAATGTGGATACGGTCAAATTCATCGAGAAGTCATCACTAACCTGTGAGCCTCTGACGGATGACATCATTGGTGGGAGGACATTGGAAAACTGACAAGTCCGGAGGTATCATAAGTCGGCATTTGGGGACACTAATAAGGCATAAATATGAGCAGAAGATAAGCCGCCTGATAAAGTTGAGGAAGATTGACATGAACGAATTCAAATCAACCTGGGGCCTAATGTCGGGGATATAACCCCACGATGTGACCCGACTGATGAGACGGGTCAACATACTGGCGGCTTAACGATTATGCTCCATGCTGTAACGACACAGAAGATAAGATGATTTACCGGTAAGCCGGATGGTGGCCCAACATATGAAGACAGGGGCTTAGAGCCCAAGAGGTGAAAGACGCTGAAGACTTTCCTTGCTTGAGAGGAAAGACAAGATACATACATGTTAGGTCACGGGGTCATATTGAGACCCGGACTCTTGTAAAGCTCAGGGTCTCGACCTGTACATAAAGGCAAATCCCTGAGGCCAATAGGCTCAAGTTAGATACGCTCGAAAGCTAGGTTAACAATCTCGCATCCTTGTAATCGAGATATCCATTAGTATAGACACAAAGCATTGAGATATCCATTAGTATAGACACAAAGCAGGACGTAGGCTATTACCTCCATTGGAGGGGCGGAACCTAGGTAAACCCGCATCCCGTTCTCGTTCGATCTCTTTGAATCGCCACCCGTCGGCGATGGCCTCACACCTAAGTCCTTGCACGAGGACATCTGTCGTGACAAAACCATGACACAACCTCAAGTACTTTTGCATGTTCGGGTGTAAGTGTTTCATTTTCAAAATGGGAGCTCATTTAGCTAAATCTGATTCTAGAGTTGAAGAGGCATATTTGTTGGTTATGCTACAAACTTTCATGCTTACCATGTCCTCAACAAGTCAATTTGACTCACTGAGGAGACCTGTAACGTAGAGTTTGATGGAAATAATGGCCCCCAAGTGGAGCAAAGTGGTTGTGATGTATGTGGTGAAATTCCCCCCAAGACATAAGAAGAATGGGTGTGGGAAACTTCCTACCCATTGAGGAACTCCTTGTGGCTAAAGCAGAAGGACAATATTCTACTCAAGTGGAAACCTCACCAACACTTGACCACACGCTTCCAAACAACAAAGTGATGGCCCTCAAACAAACAAGATCAAGGGCAAGACCAACCTCATGATGATGGTGATTCGCCACGTGATGCCCAAGATCATCTTCATGATTCCGAGCAAGCTCAAGATCAAAAGCAATCTCAAGACGATGCTCATGGTAACAAAAAGGATGCTACTTAACTTTCTATCGAGGATCTTTTGGAGCGTTGCTCCGCCAAGACTGCTTCCATTGTAAAACGCCAAGAACATGTCTTTGGAAAATGTCAATGCAAGCATGATCAAAGAGGTAACCACTCGTAGACAATTAACAAACTTTGGTGAGCATCACCCATTTGTTTCTTGTATTAGACCCTTAAAGCTACTGGAGGCGCTTGAGGACACGAATTGTTTTGAAGCCATGCATGATGAACTCAAAAACTTCGAGCGCAACAAGGTGTGGAAATTGGTTGCAAGGCCGAAGGAGAACCACAATGTCATTGGGACCAACTGAACCTTCAAGAACAAGCAATATGTGAATGGGTTTGTCATTCGAAACAAGGTAAGATTGGTGGCTCAAGGCTACTCTCAAGTCGAGGGTATCGACTACAGTGAAACATTTTCCCCTGTTGCTTGCCTTGAATCTATTCACATGTTGCTTCCATATGCTTCTCATCACAAGTTCAAGTTACAACAAATGGATGTGAAGAGTGCTTTTTTAAAATGGTCCTCTTAATGAGTTCTTATATGTCAAACAACCCATTGTCTTTGGACCTCCTTCATATGTGAGTTGTTAAAGTTGGTTTTCCTTATTTAGTGAATCTGAACTTCCTCTAACTACACATTCTTCTACCTTGTCTTCCAGACTTTTTATTTTTTATGTGTTTGTATGGTATTTGTAGGCTATTGATGATGGTGCTGGAGATAGTATTGTTTTACCTAAAAGCGGAACTGCTCCTCTGGATGAATCTGCTCCTGTGAGTGCGAGAGATTTCATTGTGGCTGATGAGAATATTTCTAAGGTTGATGAGAATGTTTCAAAGGTAGCATCCTATGTGTCCATTTGTTTCCTTCTTCTTTTTACTTCAAGGTTCTTTTGCTATGTGCCCATTTTTAATTGGTTTTTGTTGTTGTTATAGTTTGATGATGTTGATGTTGCTTCACAAAAGCTTGCAAACAAAGATGTGTCAAACGTTGGCTGCTCCAATGAGCTGGGTTGAATTGAACATCATTCTTCCATTGGTGATGGTGTTTTTGATGTTGAGCAGGGCAAGTCAGCTAGAGGTGATACCATTATTAATGCCAGCACTCCTAAGAAAGATTCCATCGAGGCAGCTGTTGAGCCTGGTAGCGCTCAAGCAGCACCTTCTAAGCTTCTTGCAACAGAGCTATCAGTGGTTGTTGGTGTTGATTCTCCAGCTCCTCCTACTACACCACAAGCAACCGTTTTTGTTGCTTCAAATTCTCCAGCTGCTACTGTTACAAATGAACATGATATTACAATGTCTATGAGAGATGGCGATGATTTAGAAACTGAAACTGATAGTTTCGAAAAGGAGGAGGATCTGTCCGTTGTGCTACTGGTTTAGGAAAGAATCCATAGAAGGCAGGAGCACGCTTGTCTCTTCTTTCCTCATCCCCATGCCTTTTGTTTTTGGTTTGACTTATGATATTCGCGCGTACTGTTTGTGTGCTACAAGTTGTACTTCTGGTTTGTCATGCAATGTGAAAATGTTTTCATGTGAATGTAAATAAAGTGAAGTGCGCGTACTGTTTGTGTGCTACAAGTTGTACTTCTGGTTTGTCATGCAATGTGAAAATGTTTTCATGTGAATGTAAATAAAGTGAAGTGCAGTTGTTTTTATATTGGGGAAAGAGTGTATTAGATGGGATTGTGATGTTTATAATCTTTGTGGGCTATCTTTGATGTAGCAGCTGAATGTGTTTGTGTTGTTTGTATCTCATGTGATGATCTATGTGTTTGAAACTGATTTTAGTGGTTGTGTGCATGGCAATATTTTTATTTTAATGTAAAACTTTTTTATACCTAACCCGTCTTTCGTAAATCATGTGTATATGCAACCATTATTCATGTGTATTCAACCTCTCTTTTCTTGTATGTATTTTAGGTATGTTGCTCTTATTCTCTTGTTTTGCTGAGCAGACAGTAAAATTGCAGCTCTGAAGAAGAAGGTTGATGATTTTTATTTCAGTGTAACTAGGCTTAGGAATGATCGTGCTAAGAGGTGAGTGCAGCCATTCAGAACTTCATGTCATCTAACTTATGTACTTCCTGTGGTTTTATAGCTGAACTTCTTGTCTTCTTGTGTCGGTACTCTCTATTACTTCTTAAAGCACACTTCTAATATAAGGGGATCTTCATAGTTGAATGAATCCACATTTGGTGTCATTATTTTTTGCTTTTAGGTCAAAGCCTATGTTCCAAAACAATGAGTGTGACACTACTGTTGAAGATGTCACATCGTCTTTTGGTCCTCGCGGAATGCTTCGATCTTCTGTCGCTGTGGTTGCCCTTTATTGTCTACGTTGCAAATACTAGAGGTCAGACAAGCTTATCCCATCGTATTGGGTCTGTGTAAGTCAACCCTACAGTTTTCTATTTTCTTTTTTTATTTTCCAAATTAGTTTAAACTTGTCAGTCTCATTATATTTACATGAGAAAAATTCATCGTAGGTCCTCATACTTGTCGCGATGGTCACTTTAATACACGTAGTTAGGAATACCCGAAATACGGTCACAAAACTTGTCCTGGGGGTTCACATACGGTACATTCTACGATTTTGTCTACGTACGCGCTGATTTGGTGGTTCACTGGCTTGTCCGTGTGGGCGTTGACTCACAAGTCATCTCCAGGCTGTCGCTGAGCTGCAATACGCCTCTAGATCAAGGTTTTTCTGCAAAATCTCAGCGAATTAAAAAAACTCCCGCAGCGAGTCGGGGTCGTCGGCGCTAGAGACAATTACGATGGAGTTTGATTTACAGTACAAAATAAGACGAACAGTACAAAATCATGTCCCAATCCAGCGTTTACATGCATGACATAATCAAAGCGTTGTGTGCGCTTACCACCAGGAAGATTGTTCACAGTTGGAGCAGGCTCGGGGACGTCCTGCGGCCAGTGGCGGAGCGTAGGCGGGAAAATACCGGGCCTTGGCCCCCCTTTCTAAAGGAAAATTTATCAAATATGCTTATATTTCTACTAATCGTCCTACTAATGCTCCGGCATCTCTGATCATCCTAGTATTTTTTATGCCATATACTTATTTTGGCCCCTCCTAACATTTGGTTGACCCTCCGCCACTGCCTGCGGCGGTTCTTTCTCCTTGGGCTCGTCGGTGTTTTTCGGGTGGCCGATGAAGTAGCCTACAGTACTCACACAGAAACACCAGATTTATTTCAGCAAAACAGCCGGCAAAGGTCGATGTAACTAAGGGAGGCAACCGAAATCTTTGTTCGGGCATCAGATTAACTCATGGTTGTGCTAATTACTCCACATCCCAGGCTCTCCCCGATGTGGATCGACAAGATGACCAAGCTTTCATTCCACATAGAGCACAGCGAGCTACGGGAACAGCGGATGGATACGTACCTCCGGGAGGAGCATCAACCTGGCCGTCACTCATGGCGGATGGATGGTTCTCCGCCAAGGGTCAGCTGCTTCCTCTCTCTATCCTGTTCTGCGCCTATCCTCTCCCGGCGAGCCAAGACGACGACCGGCCTGACGTGCTATATAATCAGGTCATCAGAGCCGCAATAGGTGGCGCGCTAGCAGGTGCAGCAGGCCGCAGACGAAGAAGACGATCGCCAGCACCGCCATGATGAAGAGGATGCTCGGGCTGATCTTGTCTCCACCGTCTCCAGCGTCGATGACCCCGACTCGCTGCGGGAGTTTTTTTAATTTGCAGAGATTTTGCAGAAAAAACCCTGGTCTAGACGCGTATTGCAGCTCGGCGACGGTGTGGAGCTGACTTGTCAGTCAACGCCCACGTAGACAAGCCAGTCAACCTCCAAATCAACGTGTACGTAGACAAAACCGTACAATGGACCGTATGTGAACCCTAGGACAAGTTTTGTGACCGTATGTGAACCCCAGGACAGGTTTTGTGGCCGTATTTCGGGTATTCTTAACTACGTGTACTAAAATGACCACCAGGACAAGTATGAAGACCTACAACGTTTTTTTCTCTATTTACATGTACCTTTTTTATTGCCCCTTATATTTTATTTTACTGTTATCTGTTTATTCGGACAAGATTTACATAGGGCAATTTGATGCTGGTGTGAGGAAGTTTTTCAACGCTACTAGTCCCGATAGCATGGATGCCCATGATTCTGTAAGCAATTCAATGTTGATGCTCCCTGTTTTGTTTTTGTTTTATTTGTTCTGTTGATATTAATGCCGTTTTTAATGATTGTGAGTTTACCTTCCTTCAGGTTATTTTCCCTACTTTTGACCCACCCGAAGTTCCTGCTCACATGGGTGGTGTTGGGCATTGGGTTTCGATATTTCTTGACTTGAAGAATGAAAGGTTTTAGCTTCTCAACTCCTACTATGGACCAAATGATGAATGTGCAGTATGTCTGTTTCAGCGGATGACTGATAACATCAAGAAGCTTTGGAGCGATGCCAACCATGACAGGGGGACACTCTTCAGTCCAGTTTATGTTGACCACTACCCATTGGATTGGATTGATGCCCCCCAACAGGATAACAAGTATGAGTTCTAGTTTATCTCTATTATTCTTGTTTATATGTATGAGTATGTATGCTGCAGCGTTTTGTTATGCTTTTATTTTCTTTTCTTTTTACAATGTTTATTTGCTTGCTAGCAGTACCGACTGCATGTTCTTCATGCTTAATAACTTTAATTCATTTCATGATGGGGTTCTTACAAACTATTCCCATGAGGATATCACGGATTTCAGGAAGACATGGTTATACTCAATTGCGTCTTCTAACCTGTTCGAAACTAATTTCATGGAGGTGTTGAAACTTACAGTTTTGGCTACATTATAACTCTTTTTGTTATTTGTATCCTGATACATTGTCTTTTCTTTACTTGTATATTTTGTTTTGGTAGGTTTCCATATCATTTTTTCATTGAACTACATCTTTTATTTTTCAAGAACTTCAGTTATGATACCTTGTGTTTTGGTCAATGAACTTGAATGATTTTTGTGTCAGCAGTCTATCTTGAACTGCATCTTGTGTTGAACCTGAACTTCATTGATTTCAAGCACTGGCTAGCATACTTATCATAAGGAATATCGCTTTCATCAAATCTACAGAAAGAATTTACCTCTACAACCTGTGTCGGGTTATCAAGACCATGTATTTCTTCAATAGGTGGTAGATTCTTAACATCTTCAGCTTTAATACCTTTTTCTTTCATAGATTTCTTTGCCTCTTGCATATCTTCAGGACTAGGAAATAGAATACCTCTTTTCTTCGGAGTTGGCTTCGTGGGTGGTTCGAGAATAGTACCATATTTATCATTGCTCAATATATTATTCTATAGTAGTTCATCTTGTTCAACAGTTTGTTCCTTGAAAACACAACTAGCACAACAATCTAGGTGATCCCTAGAAGCATCGGTCCGTCCATTATAAAAGATATCAAATATTTCGTTTTTCTTGAGAGGGTGATCAGGCAAAGCATTAAGTAATTGGAGAAGCCTCCCCCAATCTTGTGGGAGACTCTCTTCTTCAATTTGCACAAAGTTAAATATTTCCTGCAAGGCAGCTTGTTTCTTATGGGCAGGAAAATGTTTTTTAGAGAAGTAATATATCATATCCTGGGAACTACGCATACAACCAGGAGCAAGAGAATTAAACCATATCTTAGCATCACCCTTTAATGAGAAAGGAAACAACTTAAGAATATAGTAATAACGATTTTTTCCTCATGAGTAAATAGGGTGGCTATATCATTCAATTTAGTAAGATGTGCCACAACGGTTTCAGATTCATAACCATGGAAAGGATCAGATTCAACCAAAGTAATTAACTCAGGATCAACAGAGAATTCATAATCCTTATTAGTAACAAAGATAGGTGAAGTAGCAAACTTGGGATCATATTTCATTCTACCATTCAAAGATTTTTATTTCCACTTGCATAGCAATTTCTTAAGATCATATCCATTCTTACAAGCAAGAAAGTCCCTAGCTACCTCTCCTTCCATAACATAACCCTCGGGTATATCAGGCAATTCATATCTAGGAGAGCTAGGTTTAGCAGGTGTCTCATAGTATTCAGTTTCAATAATTTCATCAGTTTTAGAAGTATCATCAGTTTCAACATTGACTCTAGCAATTTTCTCATCAAGAAATTCACCCAGTGGCACAATATTATCAAGCAGAGTATGATCTAAGTATCATGCATAGCAGAAGTGGCATGATCAATTACTTGCGACATTTCAGAATTACTAGCAGGTGGTGGTGTCGCAAACTTACTCATAACAGAAGGTTTAGAGCTAGATGGCAATTCCTTACCTCCCCTCATTGTAGAGGGATAGATCTTGGTTTTTGGATCTTTCATATTCTTCATAGTGATCAACAGATATAAATCCCAAGTGACTAAGATAATAGAGCTATGCTCCCCGGCAATAGTGCCAGAAAATGGTCTTGATAACCCACAAGTATAGGGGATCACAAAAGTTTTTGAGGGTAGAGTATTCAACCCAAATTTATTGATTCGACACAAGGGGAGCCAAAGAATATTCTCTAGTATTCGCAGCTGAGTTGTGAATTCAACCACACTTGACAGACTTAGTATCTGCACCAAAGTATTTAGTAGCAAAGTAGTATGGAAGTAATGGTAACAATGGCAAAAGTGATAGTAGCAGTTTTGTAGTGATTGTAACACTAGCAACGAAAAAGTAACTTGACAGAGATCAATATGTGAAAATCTCGTAGGCAATGGATCATTCATGGATAATTATGTCGGATGGCATTCATCATGCAACAGTTATAACAAAGGGTGACACAGAACTAGCTCCAATTCATCAATGTAATGTAGGCATGTATCCCGTATATAGTCATATGTGCTTATGGAAAAGAACTTGCATGACATCTTTTGTCCTGCCCTCCTGTGGTAGCGGGGTCCTAATGGAAACTAAGAGATATTAAGGCCTCCTTTTAATAGAGAACCGAACCAAAGCATTAGCACTTAGTGAGTACATGAACTCCTCAAACTACGGTAATCACCGGAAAGAATCCCAGTTATTGTGACCCTAGGGGATGCGGATCATAACTCGTACTAGGTGTCTACAACTTGCAAGATAGGATCAAGAACACATATATATTCATGAAAACATAATAGGTTCAGATCTGAAATCATGGTACTCGGTCCCTAGTGACAAGCACTAAGCATAGCAAAGTCATAGCAACATCAATCTCAGAACATACTAGATACTAGGGATCAAACCCTAAGAAAACTAACTAGATTACATGATAAATCTCATCCAACCCATCACCGTCCAGCAAGCCTACGATGGGATTACTCACAATCGGCGGAGAGCATCATGGAATTGGTGATGAAGGATGGTTGGTGATGATGATGGCGTCGATTTCCCCACTCTAGAGCCCAAAACGGACTCCAGATCTGGCCTCCCAAGGAAGAACAGGAGGTGACGGTGGCTCTGTATCGTGAAACGCGATGAACTCTTCTCTTTGATTTTTTTTCTCCACGAATAGGAATATATATAGGGTTGGAATTGAGGTTGGAGAAGCCACAGGGGACCGACAAGCTTGCCAGGCGCGGCCAGGGGGGTGGCCGTGCCTCGTGGGCTTGTCACCTATGGGTGGCCCCCCTCCGGTTGATTCCTTCGCCGGTATTTTTTATTAATTCCAAAAATAATCTCTGTAAATTTTCAGGTCAATCCGAGAACTTTTATTTCTGTACAAAAATAACACGAATGCAATTCTGCTGAAAACAGTGTCAGTCCAGGTTAGTTCCATTCAAATCATGCAAATTAGAGTCCAAAACAAGGGCAAAAGAGTTTGGAAAAGTGGATACGATGGAGACGTATCAGTCCCTTGTATCAAATGTTGGTTGCGATTTAGCAGTCTTGAAGTACTGTTTAAGCATATATTTGTCCAGAAACTCGTCAGCCCTCAAGTAGTCCAGGATGTTCATGATGTGAAGGCAGAACAGACCTCTAGTGAGAGAAGTGCAGAATTCATTGTTTGTGAGCAATCAACGAGTTACTATATAGTGATATCATAATAGTAGTTTAGCTGGTTATTTATTTATTTCTTTTCCACTCACATGTGTGGGTCCAAAGCTTACATTCACACTCATATATTTTTTCGTTGGATCATCTACAACCTGGAATTCATGCTTTAACCATGCAAATACTTTTTCCGCACTCCTCCCTCTGTTATAGTAGTACACAAGATACTTATTTTTCTTTGTTGTTTCGTTTGCAAAGAAGAGTGTGCACTTTCTCATCCTATCCCTCATCTCGTTGTATATGGCTCTCGTGTACTTGATAGCCATGTCTTCCTCATAGACCTATCTTGTTTTTATCTATGGATTGCTCTACATGTGTAAAAAATAAGAGATTAGTCGAGCAGGTTAATTTTTTTATTTAGATAGAAAATACTCAGGCTCAAGGTTCTGAATAAGAAGGTTTTTTGTATTAACCATCATGGCGATCGTTTGCTCATTCTCCACGTGCAGCCGAGTTTGTATGCAAGCATTTACCCGCCTAGAAAACTTGTGTAGGTTCTAGGTCCCCTTGAGAAACCCTCTCTTGAGCACGTGATTCATGCTCTCACTTCGTTGTGTAGAAGTCATTCTAGCATAGAAAATGGTCTTGTAATACGCTGATATCCACATTTTCCTATCACTCCACAATTGCATCATCATCAGGTCATTCTGCATGTTGTACTTCTGCACGGGTGCAGCCCAGACAGCTTCAAATTCTATTGGCATTAGCGGCCAGTTTAAGATAAATGTGAACTCCTCTTTGAATGTTGAATAATTTTTGTATAGGTACAAGTGGTGTTCCTTGAACTTCTTGAGGATGTGCCAACGACAAAGCTTGTGGATGGTATTTGGGAATGCTAGTGGTATAGCTTTTGCCATTGACGGGCACTGGTATGCATGGATATAAAATGTAATATGCAGTGTTATTGAACTTCATTGATCTTATATGTAGTGTTGTAAAATGTATATTGCTTCTTACACTATTGGTGAACTTATGTGCTAAAAGTATTTGAACTTGACAGTAAGCACAAGGTCTATCTAACCATGTCACATATATTTTTGTTTCCTATTGTAGTGTAGCTGGACTTCTATGCTACTAGGGTTTGAACTTCACAGCCAACACAAGGTCTGTCTAACCATGTCACATATATTTTTGTTTCCTATTGTAGTGGAGCTGGACTTCTGTGCTACCAGGGTTTGAACTTCACAGCCAGCACAAGGTCTGTCTAACCATGTTACACATATTTTGTTTCCTATTGCAGTGCAGCTGGACTTCTGTGCTACCAAGGTTTGAACTTCACAACCAAGATATGTCACATAATATGATAAAGCTTGAAAATGTATATGCAGGAGTGTTGTAAAATGTATATTTGTTTCCTATTTCAGTGTAGCTAGACTTTTGTGCTACCAGGGTTTGAACTGCATGGTTTACTTTCTTTTTGCATTATCACTAATACACCCAACATAGCCAGAATTAAAATAATGATAAAACTTGTAATATTTGTTGATTTTACCTCTGAGAATACATGTTGGATGTTTGTTGTTCATGCATCGTACTAATGTATCAAAGATCCACCTGAATGATTTTGCATCTTCATCTCTGATGAGGGCAACAGCAAATATTGTTGACTGCAAATAGTGGTTGGTTCCAACAAACACTCCTAGAGGCATACGAAATCTGTTTGTTTTGTAAGTTGTGTCGAATGTTACGCAATCGCCAAAGTCTTGATATGCTCCCGGTAGCTTGCATTGGACTAGAAAATGTTCTTTATTGCACTTTAGATGTCTACTTGTATGTCATAGAAGAACTCATCATTGATTACCTTCATGTCTTGAAAGAAAGACACAAGTTTCAAAACATCATCCAAGTCATTTTTGCTTGCATTCATAGCTTTCCTACGAAATATATACAAATATGTGTTTGTTAATTTTTATCAAGGTTGGTCACTTAGGATTCTATGTAAATTGCATTATGTGCATTTTTCAATACTTACTGGTTTAGTAGGTCTTGTCTGGTCATGCTTAGGAAGAAGCTTCCATCTTTGTTTTCTTATAGCATGGACATAATTTTTGTATGTTTGACATCATGGTACTGCAAGAGCTTTATGTACTCCAAAAGTGTGGGGTCAAAATTCTTGTGTGAGTGCAAGAATACCAGCATATTATCAGTTTGGACGAGGTGGTGATTACGATTGTATTCAATGTCCACCACCACACAAGTATTATCCTCTTGCACCTTCACCCTCATTTTAGCATTGCATCATGTCTTGTGCGAGGTTTTGTTTCGCTGTCTATTAGCTTCAGAAACTGTTGGATTCTGTTTCCCTTGGTATGCGCAGACAAAGTACTTGTTATTCTCATTTCCACTCGTCTTTCTGATGCCAAAACTACTCTGTCTGGTGTATCGTTTGTAAAATCCCAGGCTTTATCTACATTCTTGAATGTCATCGTGAGTCTTGGTATTAGATAACCTGGGAGGTCCGGGTTCTGCAGGCAAAAAAACCAATTCATCATGTTAAAATGCAGCTTATAAATATTTTAATCCTGGTGCAAAAAATGGCAGAACTGAACAGATGCATATATAAATATGTTTTTTTGTTTCGCTCAAATGTTTGTATGATCGCAACTCCACCGGAGTCTGCTGTTGGCCTGTTGGGATGGGGCAAGGCGGAGTTACCATAGCATGGTGCAGGAGTGGATTGCGAGGAGGTAGGAGGGTTTAAGATGGTCTCTCTCTTGTTTGTGTCCTTTTGGCTTGTGGTGGTTGTGGGTGCATGCCAATCCTTGTGTTAGTTTTCTCTTTTCTCATAGGAAACAATCCATCAATCCCATATCCAGTACGCTCATGAGTTGTAGCAGCAGCATCGGGGTGGAGGTACTATGCAGAGCACTTCCCTCCTTGTGTGTGTTGGTGTTGTAATTGTTCTGGCATTTGGTTTACTTGCTACTTGTTCACATTGATGACCCACACTAGGATAACCACCAGAGTTATATGCAGAACCCGAGCTAACGTCCTCCTCCATCGGTGTGCTTGGAAGTCTGCTGGTGGATACAAAGAATCTACGTGGAATTTCTGGTGTCACCCAATTAGGTGGATGTGCGTACTGCTGAGGATGGGTGTTTAGGTTTTTGGGCGTCACCCATTTGGGGTGTCGAGTATATTGGGAATCCCGATGATGGTGTATTTCAGGTGTTACCCATTCAAGGGGAGGCACTCTTTGTTGTAAGGACCAAACCTCGAAGGATTTGAGTCTCTATGCTTATTGTGCTAGTCCCTGGATCGATTCACTAGCACACACAGTATAGATGAATAACAAAATAACAAGTGCATCATTTATTACATCGTATGATCCAGAATTCATAAAGTATACCAATCTGCATAGCACTTGGCTAGCTTTATTAAATCAAACAGCGGAAAAGTGGCAAAAAATAACAATGAGTCCCATCATAGCCCACCGGCGATGCTGAGTGCAGACTCGCGACCCTAACGGTACATTACTCTTCGTCTAAAAATCCTGCAACATGAGACATTGCAGCCGTATAGGTCAATACTTTGAATGTATTGGCAAGTTAGACAGGAGAAATAATAAAGCAGACCTACATGTATATGCATAGTATATCAAAGGAAAGCTTGATGGTTATTTTGCAGAAAGCTAATTTTATCCTCATAACTACATGATAGTCAAATTTTAATTTATTTTTTACAATTAAATACACATGGTTGAATTGGCATCTCTAACTCCAACTTAAACCATTATTAAGTTTCCCACCAAGTTTTATTCAGGGTAACATCTGTCAAGATCATCCAACAACTGTAATGGCCTAGCTGCTCAAAGTTGTCCATAACCGGGGACACAGCTAATCATGATTAGTTTTATTACTCTGCAGAGTTTAGTACGCTTTTCCCACTGGACCCAACCCGAAGATTGAGACAAAGTCTTTCAGAAGCAGTCACCTAGTCCCAAAGGAGGCCCATCCCAACTACCATAACTACATCAGCTGGCACATCTGGGTAAGGTTTCCACAACTGATCAACTAAGCCAGAGCCCATATAGCTAGTGGCTACACATGGAAGCTACTAGTCACTAAGTCTGTCTGATCTTTTTGAACCTAGACGGCATTCCACTTACATTCAGAGGGTCGAAACCATGATGTTCTTAAAACCACCCAGCAATACCAATTCCGCCCATAGGTGAATTATATCCCTAGTTACTACTCAATTTATTTAATAATCCTCACATAATCTCAATGAATACTCGAACCAACCCCGTCTACATAGCATAGCAGAACTAACTACCACGATCTTCATTGACGAGGGGATAACTCAATAGCATAGCATAAGACAAAAATATTCCTACACATGCATAATTTGATAGTGTGACATATACTACATGCATAGAAAAACAATAGGTGAAGGATGATCAACATGTAACTTGCCTTGATTCTGGTTCAAAAGGTCACACTCCTGAAAATAGTTTGCGTCGCACTTCGGGCAATCTACACGTTTCAGACAATCACCACAAATCAATCACCACGCTCAAATATCATCAAATAGAACCAACAGCAAGAAATCATTTTTAAAACCACAAAATAGTAGCATAACAATAGGTATAAATCATCTACAATTCAATACAAACATAACACAAAAAGAATTAATATTTTTTGTTAAACGGTTTGCAAAATACGGCCTCCAGAAGGTTTTAATTAAATTTGAACATTGCAAACATGCAAAATTTTGGTGTTGTCATATTCTACCGGTCATTATAAAAACACAGGAGAAATAATTAATTAAATTGAGCATATAGATTAAAAGTTAGATCTATTTGAAAATTTGGTGAAAATCTGTCAAAAAGAGACAGACTCTAGAGCTGATGCGGTTAGTGTAGCTCTTCTCCACGTGGCATCATGTGATTGGCCGAGGGGGTGAAAGTTGTGCGTGCGTGCTCACCACGAATAGAGAACCGGCGGCGGCCACGGGTGTCGACGACGGCGCTCCTCCGGCGGTCGTCCGGTGAAGGAGAGGCGGGGGATGGATGCGGCGGACATGGGGGATGGCGGTGGTGGTGAAAACAGCGAAGGGGGCTTCCTCTGTGGCCGGCGGCGACGAAAGGAAACTCCGGCAGATTCCGGCAGCGTGGCGGTCTCTCTAGTGGTCTGCGGTCCGAGGTATAGTGTCAAAACGATGCGGGATGAACAGGGGAATCGAATGGGACCAGCGGTGTGGCTGGGCGAGCTCTTACGGCGACGAACTCGTCCGGCGATGGCGGCGGTTGGTGGAGCTTCCGGGGAGATCCGAGTTGCCTGTCCAGAGGCGTGCGGCGAAGGGAGAGATCGGGAACGGGGTCCGGGGGTCTCCTGTAGGGCTTCGGCTTGCGCTAGATGTCCTGGCGTGCACGGGATCGACTGGAGCGGCAGATCGATCCGAGCCCGGCCTCGGGTTCGCGTGCAGTGCGCACGTTCTGGCTTGGGGTGGAAGAAGCGAGGCGGGGTCCACCGGTCAGCGGCTGGAGGCGCGGTGGGGGAGTACCGCTTCGGCTAGCTGGGCTGGCCTGCCAACGGCTCTGCTGCGCACACGTCCGAAAGCCCCAGCTGGGCCACTATGCAGCCCAGTTGTGCAGTGTGTTTCCTTTTTTTGAAAGCTCTTAGAAAAATATATTGTAGCTAAAATAACAGACCAAAATAATTATAAAAAAACAAAAATAACACACAGTAAAATATATCCCTATCCACTAATGCAATATGTAAATAAATATCTATGCAAAAGGCCACACAATGAGCATTTTCAAATAAATTCAAAAGAATTTGAAATTTATAAAATTGCAAAAACATGTGAGATGAAACACAATTATTATTCTGGACATTATGAACTTTTTATTTGATAGGGGAGAAGTCATATTATCTCCACTCCAATTATTTGCCTTTAGTTGCATAATGAAAAGAATTTTCAGAAAATTAAATAATGCATAGGAAAAATATGAGATGCATATGCATGATCTATTAACATCCTAATTTAGGAAAATTGGAATGTTACATTCGTACAGACTGAGGGTTGCATACTTGTTGCTTGGAAGTTCTACCTCTTTTTCCGCGTCTCTCATCGTGAAAATATTACATTCGCATGATAATTTTGTTTGCACAAGTTGCATCTATTTGTATTCGTGTAGCTAAACTGGGCATTCTTCACAGTATGAACTTCCCAACATAGTATATATCTAAATAAAAAAATGGCACAAGTATCATGTATCTAATACTTCTTTTTCTCTGGTAGCTGAACTGAGTATTCTTCATATTGTGAACTTCTAGTATGGATAGGGGAAGGATAATTAATTGTTGTGTAGGATTCCATTGTTGAACTTCTAGGTATAGAGGAGTAATGACATCTATACTCATATATATAGTTATACATGGACTGTGGGTGAATGCATGGTTGAACTGATGCTCAAAATTTGATATATACCAACTTGAACTGATGCTCAAGTACTAGTTGAACTTCACATGTTGTTTTATATCCTGAAATGAGCCTCCGTCACTAATAGAACTTCCCAGTCACTAATAGTACAAGTTCACATGATGTAGAGCTACATAGTAGATGATCATGCAATCGAAAACAAACTGTGAAAACAACACCTTGGCCATAAGATCAACCACACAATGGCTAGAAGTTCATCCACACCTTGGCTAGAAGTTCATCCACAGATTGAACAAATATACAAAGAGAACATGGAATAGGAAGTTCAACCACACCCTTGCTATAAGTTCAGCTAGTCTTTTTCCTGCAGTGGATAGGCCACCTTGAGAGCAAAGCACCGGAGAGTTGGGAAAGGAATCCCATGGCATTCCATGGCTTGTAGATGGCGCGAAGTTCATCTTCTTGTAGCAAGAAGTTCATGTACAACAAGAATTTATCAATGTAGGAGGAGGGAGGGGTGAATTAGTACCTGTGGGGCTACGTGCCTTGTTAGATCCGAAGGCTTTGCCACTGATCCGAAGGCTCCTTCAACCTTGCTCCGGCCTTCGCCATTGTTCCCTTGGTCACACCATAGGTAGGAAGACAGGAGGGAAGGAGGAAGGCTTCGCTGGTCCATGGTGCCCGCAAAAACTACAATGGTTTGGCGGCTTCGCCGCCTCTAGCCATTGTAGGCTCTCTCTCGCCGGCATGCGTCGTTGCTCCCTCACAATCTTCCTCGTGCCGTCGGTCGAACGGGAGGTGGCAGCGGAGGGGAGGTGGTTGGATCCGATTAGCGACGGTGGGTAGAAGGGATTGGAGGGGAGATCCTGGCGATGGACGGCGGTGGATTTCGAGGCGGAGTTGGGTAGGAGGGGAGGGAGCCGTGGGGATCGGGATCGGGATCGGGTGCCCGATTTCTTCAGCACTTGCTCTCTGGTCCAGGTCAGGGGGTTAATTTCAGGAGGTTTCCTGTCGGGCCTTTATAGGGCTGGTTGGGATTGGAATAACTATTCTAATCCAGGATTAGAGTATATGTATGTATATATATGTATAGCAAAAATACATCCTATCACCTAGGGGTAGTTACCCCACAAGTCTCATATACTATCATGTGATAGTATATATATACTACTTTATCATTATAAGTATGTTGACATACTATATATAAGATATTTCAAAGTGATTTACATGAAAAAATAGCAAGTTAGTCCATAGTTTTTATTATATTTTTGAAATACATATATGTTTGTACGTAAAAAGGAGCATACTAAAAATACGATACATACTACCTAAAAAATGAGATACATACTACTCAAATATTCTTATATACTACATACTACGTGTACATACTCTCGATTTGGACAGATATTATATACAAAATATAAAACGCAAGTGGTGGTAACTATCACTGGTGGTAGATAAAATTTGTCCTATATGGACTGGACTAACTTCCGAACGTTTCGTTTTTAACGTGAGATCCGAACGATTCCCCTCGACCCGCTTTTCCCGTTCGATTGATCTGCTTCTCCCGATTGATTTGTAGGGGATAACAAAAAAACAAGATTACATTGGATTTGAACCTGGGTATATGTATATATATATATATATATATATATATATATATATATATATATATATATATATATATATATATATATATATATATATACATATAGCAAGATTACATAGGAAAAATACATCCTATCATCTAGGGGTAGTTACCCCACAAGTCTCATATACTATCATGTGGTAGTATATATACTACTTTATCATTATAAGTATGTTGACATACTATATATAAGATATTTCAAAGTGATTTACATAAAAAAATAGCAAGTTAGTCCATAGTTTTTATTATATTTTTGAAATACATATATGTTTGTACGTAAAAAGGAGCATACTAAAAATACGATACATACTACCTAAAAAATGAGATACATACTACTCAAATATTCTTATATACTACATACTACGCGTACATACTTTCGGTTTGGATAGATATTATATACAACATACAAAAGGCAAGTGATGGTAACTACCACTGGTGATAGATAAAATTTGTCCTATATGGACTGGACTCCCGTTCGATTGATCTGCTTCTCCCGATTGATTTTTAGGGGATAACAAAAAACAAGATTACATTGGATTCGAACCAAGCCGAGTTACCAACCCGCCATGACTACATAGCTGTTCTGTGGATTGCAAACCAACCTTTTAAACCTTTTAAACCATACCAATGCACCATGTCTTAGTACATAGAAAAGTATTTTCCTTTTTTTCAGTGCATCAATGAAGACCTAATGTACGCACAAATCTTTAGGGTTCTTCAGGACATACGGCTTTAAGGAGTGTGTCCACGTGTTTGTGTCATACCTTTTTGCTTCCAGTTATCATGGTGTTTTGAATGTAAGTTTTTTGTTCAGGGAAGCTGTGTACGTAAGTTAACAGATCCGTAGTGTGTAAAATATTGTGCTACTTACACAAAAGTTATCTACGGTATGTTTCAACCACCTTTTTCTCCCGGGTCCAAGTTACCATGGGGGTTCTACATAAGTTATCATGTATTGAGTGCACAAAATCCCATGATATTTACATAGAATTTACTTAGGTTTGTTTTGAAAGATCCCCCCCCCCCCGGTTAAAAAATTAGCATGGTGTTTATTACGTAAGTTATCGGGTCTGCAATACATAAATTACCATGAAATTTAGACTGAACTTACCATGGAATGTTTCAACAACTTTTTTCTTCCCCGGTCAAAGTTCCCACGATGTTTGTACGCAAGTTATCAGGGATGCGGTGCGTAGAATCACCATAAAATTTACACCCATGTTATCGATATGTCAACTTACCCTCCCCCCATCCCCCACCCCACCCCCACCCACCATAACAGTTTTCACAGAAGTTACCAGACTATATATGTTTCAACAACTTCCCCCTCCCACCCCTGGGTAAGGGGTAGCACGGAGTTTATTATGTAAATTATCATGTAGTGATGCATAAATTACGATGCTATTTACATAGAAATTAATGTGGGTATTTTCGACAACTCCCCCCCCCCCTCCTAGGTCAAAAGTTTTTATGATATTTGTATGTGAGTTATCAGGTACATGGTGCATAAAATCACCATGAATTTATGCAGAAGTTACCGGGCTATGTCTCAACAAGTTTTCCCCCAGGTCAAAGTTACCATGCTAGTGGTACATTAGTTATCAGGTATGTGGTGTGTAAATTACCATGCTAATTACACAGAAGTTACCGTTGTATGTTTCGACAAACTCATCTCCCTCGTCAAAGTTACCAGACCTAGGAGTACATAAGTTATCAGTTATGCGACGCGTAAATTACCATGTTATTCAAACATAAGTTATTGGGGGTATATTTCATTAACTTTTTCTCATAAAAAAGGGTTACTGTGGTGTTGGCGTATAAGTTATCAGGTCTGTGATGACTAAATTACCATGTTATTCACATAGTAGTTACCGAGATATATTTTATTAGTTTTTTCTCTGAGTTAAAGGTTACTGGGGTGTTTGCACGTAAGTTATCAGATATGCGGTGCGTAAATTATCATGATATTCATACAAAAGTTATCTGGGCTATATTTTGTCAACTTTTATCTCGAGGTCAAAAGTTGTCATGGTGTTTTCATGTAATTTATCTGTCTACGGTGCTTAAATTACCATGATATTCACATGTAAGTTATCGGCAGTATGTTTCAACAACTTCTTTTGTCCCGAACAAAAGTTATCATGTTGTTTGTACGTAAAGCTAACATGTCCATTGTGCATAAAATCCCATCCTTTCGAGATTACCTGCCACCTCCCCTTCGCTAAGATCTCCAACCTCTCGGATGACATATCATGTAGAAGCTTCATTGATCGCATAACCAACATCATTGACATCATCATCTGAGCATTGGCAGAGATGCCTAATTCCATGATGAAGTGGAACCATAACGAGGCACTAGAGAAAAACTCATGAAAAATGCAATAAATGTAAATAGCAAAGCATTCTTTAGTGGTTAGTAATGCTAGCAAAAGCGAGGGTCAAAATGTTTAGCTTCATACCATTGAACACAACATGGAGCGTGCTTGAGTGATGAGCGCATCAGGCTGTTTCACATCCTCTCGTGAGGTACCAAGTTTGAGTCATCTTGTTTCCCCTTTTTTCTTGCCCAGCTAGATCCCTTTTGTAGGATTCTTAGATGCTAAAAAAGGAAAGTTGGCAAGTCAATTAGTTCAGCGTGATTTTCTCACGACGAAGTGGGAACGCGTGGGCCTTCCCTAAAAACACGACTGGAAGTGGGCAGGTCAATTAGTTCCGCATGATTTTTGCACGAGGAAGTGGGAGCACGTGGGTCTTCCTGAAAAACGCGACTGCACCGTCCTGATCGAACGACGTGCGTTACCTTTAAACCTTAATCGAGTAATTCCACCAGATCCGCCAGATGCGAATCTAACGGTGACTGGATCGTTCGGATCTATTGCAAAAATGCCCAAACATTACAAATTCCGTATATATATATTTCATGCGAATCTGGGCTATTCTGTTTCGCGTAGAATATTATTTTGTTACCCTACTTGAACTGACGTAGTTTACAGATTGTACTGACGAATTCGAACGGATGGATTCATGCTTTCAGTACGCCGAACTGATCATCTTTTTAGTTCAAAAACATAATAATCAAACATTGCAAGAAAAAATCATCAGAATGGGATGTGTAATATATTGTTGAAAAGCCCTTGATATCTAAATTACAGTCATATAATTTGTTTTTGTAAAATCATCATGGTTTAAGAGCAGTTTTGAAAAAACCATATTTTTGAAAACCGAAAACGTGAATCGTATTTTGGAATTAATTTTCAAACGGTTTGTCGAAATTGAGCAAATGAGATGGCGTTGGAAAGCTGGTAAAAATCTGCATCCTCCATATGCAAATTGATTTTTCAAATTATGTATGATTTAAAAGTAATTTAGAAAATGGTGAAATTCCGGGCGAAACATATTTTCACGATTTTTTGCAAACGGCTTATCGGATTGACGCAAATGACATGGCGTTGGATAGCTATGGAAAATGCATAACTTTTGCGTATTTAAAGTTTTTCTATTTCTTACGGTTTGAAGTCAAATTCGAATTCGGTGAAATTTGGTTTCGAACGTGTTTTTTTTGAAAAGTTTGTCGAAATAAGGCAAATAATATACCGATAGAAAGCTATCAAAAATGAAAAACTTAGTCATGTTGAACGTTTTCTTAAATTCGTAACCGTTTAAGAATAATTTTGAATACGGTGAGACCCATCTTGATGTTTTCCCGTCCGAAAACAAAGTACTCGTAGTGGTAAATGTATGTGTTTATACTGAGCATTATTCATTGACTATACTTTACTCTGTTTTTTTTTACTATTTTCGTTGGAAATTGTCAACCATTTGTCAGAGTTCAGCAAATTATATTATTCTGATAGTATTCCCGAATTGACGACTTGAAGCAGTTGTACTGACGCTTTTCATCTCGTCGAACTGATCGTCGAGCTGGGGCGGCGCGCGCGGCCGGCGGGATGGGACGGCGTGACGATTGCCTCCGACAGTAGGAGGCGGGTCGGGATGGGGCGGGTCGCAGTAGAGCCGAGCCTTGTACTGACACTTTCCATCTCGTCGAACTGATCGTCGAGCAAGGGCGGCGCGCGGGGCCGGCGGGATGGGGCAACGCGCGGGGCCGGTGAGCTGGGGCGACGCGACGACTGCCTCCAACGGTAGGAGGCGGGTCGGGGTGGGGCGGGTCGCAGCAGAGTCCAGCCTCGTACATGTTGGACGTGTCGCTCCCTTATAGGGGCCATAGTAACAAAATATTTTGTTACTACTAACAGAATAGCCTTGTCCTATATATATATATGTGTGTGTGTGTGTGTGTGTGTGTGTATAGGGAGCCCCTGAGCGAGAGAGATCAAGTAAGAAATTCTTGAGAGCTAGATTAGCCATTCCGCACCCTTGTAATCAAGATCATCATCATCAATAACACACAAGCATGACATAGGCTGTTACCTCCATCGGAGGGGAAAAACTGGGTAAACCCTTGTCTCTCATTCTCGATCAACCACGTCCAAGAAACCACCTAGTTGCGATGGCTCCTAGACTTAGTCCTCTCACGAGGACATCTGTCGTGACAAAACCATGAGAGGTTGCTTGTTCAAGTAAGAACAACACCTTAGCAGTGGTCAAATTATCAAAATAACGAACATGAATCAACTCGACATCATGAACATTACTAGACGGAAATTCACATGTGTCCTCAAGAGCATTTTTCTTCATATAAGAGTACTTTCAGGCATGTCCTTTGCTACAAAAAGTATTCGGCTATCTTGCTGCACACTTGCTATTATTGTTACTTGTCACTTGTTACGAATTCTCTTGTTTAAAAACTAGCTATCATTGTTACTTATAGCATTTGAAGAGAATACCTTGCTAAAAAATGCTCATCATTTCCTTCTGCTCCTCGTTGGGTTTGACACTCTTATCGAAAGGACTATGATTGATCCCCCATACTTGTGGGTCATCAGTTCACTAGACGCATGCTTTTTCTTATTATTTTTCTATTTCTTTTTCGTTTTCATTTTCTTCTTTCTAGGTGAACTAGGTGCATCCTTACCAACCATATGGGTATCTTGTTAAATTCTTTTGGGATGACCCTCAGGATACAAAGGTTTCGGAGTCATTATACCTCCTCTAGTCATTACTCTAACGACGTGATCATTCATGTTATTGTTCATCTAATTAACTAAATCATTTTATGACTTAGATACTTGTTCTAATGGAGTATGAACCATATATGAATGTTTGCATGAGCCCTTAACATCATTTGCAATTCTAAACATCATATCACTCAAGTGTTCAATAATAATAGCATAATGTTTTAATTGACTGCTAACATATCTATAAAACTTTCTTGCTTAGGAATAAATTCATCAAATTCATCCAAGTATTGACTAGGAGGTTTAGTAAAGGGGATATCACCTTCATCAAATCTAGAAAGAGAGTTTACCTCTATTACCTTTGGCGGGATATCAAGTCCATGAATTTCCTCAATAGGTGGTAAATTTTTGAGATCTTGGTATTTAATACCTTTTTATTTCATAGATTTCTTAGCTTCTTGCATATCTTCTGGACTGAGGAATAGAATACCTCTTTTCTTCGGAATAGGTTCAGGTGGTGGTTTAGGAAGTGTCCAATTATCGGGATTGTTCAAAAAATTATGCAATAATTCTTGATCTTTATTCAATAGTTTGTTCCCTGAAAACACAACCAGCACAACTATCTAGGTAATTCCTAGAAGCATCGGGAAGTCCATTATAAAAGATATCAAGTATTTCAGTTTTCTTAAGTGGATGATCAGGCAAGGCATTTAATAACTAGGTAAGCCTCCCCCAAGGTTGATTGAGACGCTCTTCCTCAACTTGCACAAAGTCAAATATTTATTGTAAGGTAGCTTGTTTCTTATGAGCAAGCAAATGTTTTTTAGAGAAGTAGTAAATCATATCCTGAGGACTATGCACACAACTAGGAGCAAGAGTATTAAACCATTCTTTAGCTTCACCCTTTAGAGAGAAAGGGAATAATTTAAGAATATAATAGTATTGGATCTTTTCCTCATGAGCAAATAGGGTGGCAATTTCATTCGGTTTAGTGAGATGTGCCACAACAGTTTCAGATTCATAACCATGAAAAGGATCGTATTCCCTAAGGTAATAAGCTTGGGATCAATGGGAAATTCATAATCCTTATCATCGACAAAGATAGGAGAGTTTGCAAAATTTGGATCATGTTTCATTCTTTCATTCAGATATTTTTCTTTTAACTTAGCCAATAATTTCTTAAGGTCATATCTATCATTGCAATCAAGAAATTCTATAGCTATTTCCCCATCCATTACATAACCACCTGGCACATCAAGCATCTTAGATCTAACAGGTGTGCTAGGTGAAATAGGTGATTCGATATTCTCAGCAGTTTCATTTTCAAGTTCTTTAGATCTAGCAATATCAACATGAAATTCACCTAGTGGCACAATTTCAGTTTCATCAAGCATAGTAGTAGCCTCATCATGAGTATCTTCCATAGTAGAAGTAATGTCTATTACTTGTGATGATTTAATGGCACGTGGTGGTGTCGCAAGCTTATCTAAAATAGAAGGAGAATCAAGTGCAGAGTTAGATGGTAGCTGCTTACCTCCCCTCATCTTAGAGGGTATGATCCTAGTTCTGGAATCCTTCAGTTTATTCATAATGGTCAACAGATAAATAATTACCAAGTGAATTCAATGAATAAATCTATACTCCTCGGTAACGACACCAAGAAAGGTCTTGATAACCCACAACTATAGGGGATTGCAACATTCTTTGAGGGTAGTATTTCACCCAAATTTATTGATTTGACACAAGGGGAGCCAAAGGATATTTATAAGCCTTAGCAGTTGAGTTTTCAATTCAACCACACCAGGAAATATATCTCTATGCATCAAAGTATTTCGTAGCACAATAGTTTGGTAGTGTTGGTAGTAGCGGTAACAGTATCAATAGTAGCAGGAATAGGAATAGTAACGATTTGTGAAGATTGTGACAGCAGTAGCAGTAATAGTAACTTAGCAAAGACAATAATAGAGAAGTGTAGGCATTGGATCGGTGATGGATAATTGAATGGATGACGTATATTATGTAACAATCACAACCTAGAGCAACACAGACCTAGCTCCAATTCGTCAATTCAATGTAGGCATGTATTTCGTATATAGTTATATATGATTATGATAAGAACTTGCATAACATCTTTTTTCCAACCCTCCCATGGCAGCGGGGTCTTAATGAAGATCTAAGGGTAATCAAGTTCTCCTTTTAATAAAGAACCGGAACAAAACATTAACACATAGTGAATACATGAACTCCCCATACTACGATCATCACCAGAGATAATGCCAAGTCATAACACATAATAGGTGCATGCAACTTGCAACATAGGATCTAATACACTCTCATGATCATGGAAACATAATAGGTTCAGATCTAAAATCATGTCACCCGAGCCCTAGTGACAAGCATTAAGTATAGAGAAGTCATAGGAACATCAATCTCAAAACATAGACGATACTAGAAAGCAAGCCCTAACAAATTGACTCGATCACATGACAAATCTCATCCAATCCCATCACCCACAAGCAAGCCTACAAAGTAATTACCCACTCTTGATGATGAGCATCTTGGAATTGTTGATGGACAAGAGTTGATGATGACGATGGAGACGAATACCCTTCTATGGAGTCCAGATCGCACTCCAAATCAGCCCTCTTGGTGAAGAACGGGAGGTGGTGGTGTCTATCATAAAACGCGATGAAAATTTCTCTCCTATTTTTTTCTCCGGGAGATGGTACACATATGTAGTCAGAGTTAGGGCTAACGGAGGCTCATAGGACCTACGAGCCCATAGGGCATGCCCTAGGGGGGCACCCCCTGAGCTCGTGGTTCCCTGGTGATGCCCTCTAGTAGTTCTCTTTAGTAATAATTTTTATATATTCTAAAAATATTATGTGGAAGTTTTTAGCCCAATCAAAGAACTTTTATTTCTGCACACAAAAAACATCAAGGTAATTCTGCTGAAAACAACATGAGTTCGGGTTAGTTTGATTCAAATCATGCAAATTAGAGTCCAAGACAAGAGCAGAAGTGTTTGGAAAAGTGGATACGTTAGAGATGTATCACTGTACCAGCCATGGTTGTTGCATACTCGAGCTGCCTCCCTCAAAACTGACATTGTCTAGATACCCATATGCGGCCTCGTCCTTGTGTCGTGTGCGTGCCTCCCTGATACGTTCGTCTTGCATCATGTTTTCCTATTGAAATCTATAATGTTTTCAGTCATTATTTCACTTTATGATGCAATCCTTATATATTTTCTCTATTATTTTACAAGATTTATACAAAGAGGGAAATTACCTGTAGCTAGAATTCTAGACCGGAAAGGGCTATAGAAGATTTGGATATTTTCACGAACTCCAAATGACGTGAAAATTTACAGAGAATTATTTTGAAATATATAAAAATTATTGGTGAAAGAATCATAAGTGGGGGGCCCACTAGGTGGCCACAAGCCTAGGGTCACGCCCTACCCCCCCCCCAAGGCACGCCCCTCGATATTATGGGCCCCTGGCGGTCCTCCGGTGCCCATCTTATCCTATATGAAGTCATTTTCCCTAGAAAAAATCATAAGATTGATTTCGGGATGAAGCACCACTGTCTCGAGGCGGAACTAGGAGCAGTTTTGCTCTCTAGCAAAGCAATTCCGCCAGGGAAACTTCCCTGCAGGAGGGGGGAATCGAAGCCATCGTGATCACTAGCACCATCGTGGGAGGACCCATCTCCATCAACATCTTCACTAGCACCATCTCATCTCAAACCCTAGTTCATCTCTTGTATCCAATATTTGTCCCAAAACCTCAGATTGGTATGTGGGGGTTGCTAGTAGTGTTGATTACACCTTGTAGTTGATGCTAGTTGGTTTACTTGGTGGATGGTTATATGTTCAGATCCTTAAGCATATTCATTATACCTATGACCTTGAACATGATGATCATTTTTGAGTAGTTACTTTCGCTCTTGACGACATGGGATAAGTCTTGTTCTAAGTAATCATGTGATGTTGGTGTTCGTTCGATATTTGGATGATGTGTATGTTGCTCTTCCTTTAGTGGTATCATGTGAACGTCGATGATGTCTACTACACAACCTTTTTCTTGTAGACTCGTGTTGGGCCTCCAAGCGCAGAGTTTTGTAGGACAATGGCAATTTTCCCTCAAGTGGATGACCTAAGGTTTATCAATCAATGGGAGGCATAGGATAAAGATGGTCTCTCTCGAGCAACCCTGCAACCAAATAAAAAAGAGTCTCTTGTGTCCCCAACACACCCAATACAATGGCAAATTGTATAGGTGCACTAGTTCGGCAAAAGATGGTGATAGAAGTGCAATATGGATGGTAGATATAGGTTTTTGTAATCTGAAAATATAAAAATAGCAAGGTAACAAATAGTAAACGACGAGCAAAACGTTGTATAAATGCTTGGAAACAAGGCCTAGGGTTCATACTTTCACTAGTGCAATTTCTCTCAACAATATTGGTATAGTTGAATCATATGTAAGTACCTCTCGTGTGACAAAGAGTTCACTCCAAAGTCAAAAATAGAGGAGAACTAATGAAGAAATTATTGTAGGGTACGAAACCACCTCAAAGTTATCTTTTCTGATCAATCTTATGAGCTATCCCTATAAGTGTCACAAACAGCCCTAGAGTTCGTACTAAAATAACACCTTAAGATACACATCAACCAAAACCCTAATGTCACCTAGATACTCCACTGTCACCGCAAGTACCCATGGGCTTGATTATACGATATGCATCACATAATTTCAGATCCATCATGTTCAATCCAACACAAAGAACTTCAAGGAGTGACCCAAAGTTTCTACCGGAAAGTCAAGACAAAAACGTGTGCCAATCCCTATGTATAGATTCCCAAGGTCACGGAACCCGCAAGTTGATCACCAAAACATACATCAAGTGAATCAATAGAACATCCCATTTTCACCACGGATATCCCATCGCAAGACATATATCAAGTGTTCTAAAATCCTTACAGACTCAATCCGATAAGAAAACTTCAAGGGAAAACTCAATTCATCACAAGAAGGTAGAGAGGGGGGAAAACTCCATATGATTCAATCTATATCAACAAAGCTTGCGGTACATCAAGATCGTGCCATCTCAAGAACACGAGAGAGAGAGAGATCAAACACATAGCTACTGGAACATACCCTCAGCCCCGACGGTGAACTACTCCCTCCTTGTCATGGAGACCGCCGGGATGATGAAGACGGCCTCCGGTGATGGTTTCCCCCTCCGACAGGGTGCCAGAACGGGCTCCCGATTGGTTTTTTGTGGCTCTGGAGGTTTGCAGCGGCGGAACTCCCGATCTAGGTTCGGCGTTGGGGTTTTTGGAATATTTGAAGATTTATAGAGATGAGAGGGAGGTCGGTGGACTCCTGAGGGGCCCACAAGCCTGGTGGGTGCGCCCAGGGGGTGGCCGCTCCCCTGAGGCTTGTGGCCTCCTCGGGAATCTTCTGGATTCATATCCAACCTCCGTGGGTGTCTTCTGGTCCAAAAAAAATAACCGTAAATTTTTATTCCGTTTGGTATTCCTTTTCTGTAAAACTCAAAAACAAGGAAAAAACAGAAACTGGCACTAGGCTCTGGGTTAATAGGTTAGTCCCAAAAATAATATAAAGTTGTGGTAAAATGATTGTAAAATATCCAAGAATGATAATATAACAGCATGGAACAAGCAAAAATTATAGATACGTTGGAGAAATAGCAGTCGACTACATGACACTTCACCATATTTGGTCCTATGGGAAAGCATTGGGTAGTAATAAGTAGATCATGGGTTGCAAGAGTGACAGAATCTTAAATACTAGTTTATGAGTTATTCTATAAGGGGCTGATTTGGATCCATATGTTTCATGATATGGTTAGATTTATCTTAATTTTTCTTTCATAGTTGCAGATGCTTGCGAGATGGGGTAACAATAAGAGGATTGTTTATTCAAGTAAGAACAACACCCCGGCACCGGTCCACCCACATATCAAATTATCAAAGTACTGAACGCGAATCAACTAAACATGATGAACGTGACTCGACAACAATTGCCATGTGTCCTCGAGAGCGCTTTACTTTATATAAGAGAACTTTCAAGCTTGTTATTTGCTACAAAAAGGATTGGGCCACCTTGCTGCACCTTAGTTACAATTGTTAGTTGTCAGTTGTTACGTATTGAATTACTATCAAACTACCTGTTACCGCTACTCTCAATGCTTGTTGGAATTACCTTGCTGAAAACCACTTGTCATTTTCTTCTCCTCCTCATTGGGTTTGACACTCTTACTTATCGAAAGGACTATGATTGATCCCCTATACTTGTGTTTCATCGCTCCCTGTTGGGGATTTGTCACGACAGATGTCCTCATGAAAGGACTTAGGTTCAAGGCCATCGCTAAGGCAGTGAGCTCGAAGGGGTTGATCGGAATGGATAGACAAGGGTTATCCAGGTTCGCCCCTTGGAAAGAGGTAAAATCCTACGTCCTGCTCTGTGTTGTATTGATTGGGTATCAATTACAAGGGATCGAGTTCGCTTGACCTAGCTATCGATGAGTTGTTTTTCATGGTCTAAGCCGCCCGGGTAACCCACCCTTATATACACGGGTCAAGGCCCTGAGCTTACAAGAGTCCGGGCCAGGTTATACTTGACAACCGACCTCGCCTCTAACTATACATGCCTTTATCTAACAAGTCGCCCCTGACGGACCAAACCCGCCGAGTTACATCTTGTCTTCTGGCTCTGGGCCTTCGAGCCCACTGATTATGTTTACTCCTGAAGTTGTCGTAAGCCGCCAACCACATGGCCCGGCACCGCCTGGGCGGGTCTCATCCGGGGGTTGTATCCCCAACATTAGGCCCCCGATTGATTTGAACCAGTTCATGTCAATCTTCAAGTATTTTGGTTGGCGAGTCTTACCTTCTCTTGTAATCTTCATGACCCGCCGAGAAATGGGCGATTGTTGCATCTGACAAGCTTCCATGACCCGCCGTGACATCATCAGAAAAATCAAAAAAGATTCCTCTGACGTTAGAATGGATCTTTTGTCATTAATATGACCAGCCCAAAAATCGAGGCATCTTCTTAGTGTAATCATCACCGTGCCCACTCGATTCTCGCACCGGACCATTCGAATTACCATTTTGTCCTTATAAATAAGCACGGGGGTCATAACTTTCATTTTTTTCCCGCCGCCATCTTCTTCTTCTTCCTCCCGACGCCCGTGCCGCCAAAGCCAGTTGCACTACTCGGTCATTGCCATCTTGATCGACACTAGCCGCTGCATCAACCTGAAATGATTCAGAGCTCACGCGCATTCGCCGCACTCTCAAGGTTCTAACTTTGCCCCCTATCAGATCTGCATTGGCATTTCCTTGAATCCTTGGAGTTCGTCGGCGTTCATCACCATTCGCGGGAGCGTTCTTCACTGATTGGATGAAAACACCTTCTTTAAAGCCTCTTAATACTGCCGAAATCACGCGACTGCTCACTCTGTACTTAATCGTACTCTATAGATCTCCAGCTTGTCGTAATCTGAATAACGGTCATATGTTATTCCGCTAGTCTTTTAGGGCTAGAATATTATTTATTTTTCTCTTGATCGTAGATCTTAAATCCATAGCTATAGATGTGGAATCGTTTCTCAACACTTAGCAATTTTTCAACATGCATGGATAAACTTGATCCGCCAAAAAATCTATCGGATCACTTTGTCTCATTGCAAGTAGCATCGGCGGCTCACAATTTTTATTGACCCACCCAATGCTATCACCATTTATAGATGTAGTGGCCTCGGTAAAAATGTATTTTTAAGCCGCCAAATATTCATACCTTCCCGCAACTTCCTAAGCCACCACCATGTCAAAGACTCCATTCACTTGCAACTGGGTAAAGTCTAGAGTGACCGAAGAATTTCTCAAGGAATTCGTCACCATGGGGGTTCTGCCGGCTCAGGATGTCATCCACTAGCAGGTTCGAGACTACGAGACCACCCCTCAGCCTAAAGACAGGGAGGTCATTATATTCACAGACCACCTTCTTTGGGGTTTCTCTCCGCCCGGGTCAAAGATTTTCCGAGACGTCTTACATGCTTTCAATTTGCACCCCCGAGATATTGGCCCAAACTCTTTCACCAACCCAGACCTTTTGTGAAGCCTATCTTCAAGAGGATCCATCTATTGATTTGTTCAAGGAGTATTTTTATGTCAACCGCCAAAATGAAATGGAGGATGAGTTAAGTCTTGAGCTCGGGGGTGTAACTCTTCAGAGACGGAAAGACATACTTTTCCCAGCAGCGATCCTGCCAAGTCTCCCAAAGAGCGGAACAAGACCTGGTTCTATTGCCAAGATACTTCATCAAAGGGGGAGAACCCACTGCCAGGTTACCGTTCTTACCGGCTTAGCACAGATACAGAGCATCCTGACCGGATGTCAGCCGCCGGACGTGCACAATATGCCTCTACCTTCTCCAAAGTTAGGGCCCTATTAGCCAATGGGTTAACGGGTGTCGATCTAACCCGTTGCTGGGTCTCCTAGAGGATTCTGCTGCTAAGCCACCGAGGCGCTTTGATGTCTCGGTATACTGGTAAAACAGATGACCCTCAACACTTCACCCGGACCCCTCTGAAGGACGAGGATCTTAATATCATCGTCAAGTCTCTACTGGGGGAAACATTAGCAGCCTGCAGCAAGACCAACTTACACCCCTTCTTTGCACTTAACCCGACTCCGGATGTAAGTCTTTTCATACTAACCTTCATCCATTCTTTTAACTCCATACCGTATTAACCCTTTTCTACTGATATGCTTTGTCTTTTGTGGGTCGGCTCCTCATTCTGGAAAAAAGGTTGCCCTTGACTCTCAAGAAGAAGAACAAAGTCACAAAGGCCTCAAAGCCTAAGGCATCATCTCGTCAGAGGAAACAGTCAACTAAAGAACTGTTTGATTTAGACAACTCACGGGTAGAACTTGACTCCCTTGGCCTTATCTTTATAAAATTTATTGATGGCGATCACTCACAGGAAGAAGCCGAAACATGATATGCCAACGTTGCTGAGGTAACCAATATCTCCTCTGACTCGGATCCTTCACCAATAAACAAAGTACGGCAGGCTGTATGGAAGGTAAATAGTTCCCGTCCTTTTGCTTACTTGAGTCATCACTTTGTTTTGAAGAAACAGCAAGATGATAGCAGATGTTAGACCCGGAGCGCCAGCTGTGTAGACCTTTTAACCGTCTTACCAAATGAACCGGCTCCTCGGAACAGCGCACATAAGTTGTTGGGGATATAACCCCGTGGTAAGATCCGCCCAAGAGGGGTCGGGTCATACCTAGCGGCTCGTAGCGTATAGGCTCGAAGAGGAATATTGGGCTGCATGGCGGCTTACCAGATGGGCTGAGGCGGAGGCCCAGAGTCAGGAAGAAGACGCAAGACCTGGGCACGTAAGCCGCCCAGAGACAGCTTGCCAGAGTCGACAAGACGGCTTGGAGATAGAATCAAACACGATGTAAGAGTTGGTATGAGATTTTTGTAACATGTGGTCTTGACCTCCTATATAAAGGCGAGACCCGGGGACGGCTTAGGCAGAATCCAATCAATCGAGAGCTAGGTCAAGCGAATACGTTCCCTTGTAATCGATACTCCAATCAATATACACAAAGTAGGACGTAGGCTTTTACCTCATCTCGAGGGGCCGAACCTGGGTAAATCTGTGTCTTTCGTCCCGTCCAACCCCTTTGAGTCCACCACCTTAGCGATGGCCTCGAACCTAAGTCTTCGGACATCTGTCGTGACAAAACCATGACAGTTTGCACCCACCGTGGGGCTAGCGCACGGTGGTGTTGAGTTCTCAAAGGGCTTTTTCTCAGGGATCGAAGGATACGTCGTCGGCTTGATGACAAAGAGTCACCGCGGCAAACTCTACATCAACGACTCAGGATGGGGGCCTGAAGCCGGCTCAGTCGAGTATGGCTTTCAGGTTCCCATTGGCAAGATGCACGTGTTCACCGACAAGCTGGATAGGTCTACACCCGGGCTGGACGTCTGCACCAACCTCGTCGAGCCGGCCCGGTGCGCGACACCCGCCCGTGTTCAACCCGGGCGGAAGAGTGTTTTCGTTGGCTTTACACAGGATAGAGGAGATTCCTTGTCGGGAGAGACCTTGGCTTTCTCAGATAAAGGGTCTTCCAGCAAGGATGGGGAATCAATCTATCAGCCTCACGACGTCGGGTTAAGGGGCTATGTCGATGGCAACAGTATTTTGGAGCCTTATGACCCGTCGAGCCGAGCCGCCATGTTCACGGCAGGCCTGGCACCGGCTTCCAATGGTGCGACGGCCGGAGCGGCGGCTGGAGCCACCCCACCTAACGCGGAGCCTCCTAAGGTGTCGGCGTAGGCTCTACTAGAGCTCATGGAGGAGCTAGCGGCTCTGATGGCCATGGAAGTGACAGCTGAGAATCAGGCAGAGCGTAACGCCGAGGTCAACAGGATAAAGGACAAATGGCTCAGGCCCAGGAGGATATCAATGCAATGTAAGCTCAGATGAATGTTGAGTCAAATTGTTTGAGGGCGGAGGCTCTCCATTTTGATCTGGACGAGTGGGCATCGGAAGCGGTTCAGCGTAGAAGGACTCAAGTCGGATTACCGATTCAACCTCGGAATGTTTTCAATACTTTGGGGGCCGGGCCAAGTACGCCGCCAGTGGTGACCCGGGTGGCAGAGGCGTCGCGGCAGTTAGACCCGCCGTGGAGGAACAGATCTTTGTCGTGACATGTTGTGACGCCACCGGGCAATTACTCTAATCTGGTGGAAAATATGATAATGGCGGCTGCCAAGCTTGATGCTCTTCCTTTGGCCGAAGGGACGTCGTTTGCCGAAGAGGCGAGGAACACAATTAGCCTATTGCAGACAGCGGTGGATTAGCAAGAGAGGTACACACACAGCCAGAGTTGGGTGCACTCCATGCCGGTTCATAGTCGTAGCTACAGCCGGCAGATTAAGTCACCAGCGGTCTCCAGCAGTGAGCGGAGGCGGAACCCGCCCAATAACAACCCGCTTGAGATGGATATTCAGGAGTCTATGGATAGGGGCCGGGCTCGGCGAGGATCAACACCGGTGACGGATTACCTGGAGGACCCTAAGCCGGCACCAGCAACTCCCGTCGGCGTCTCAGCCAGGGGATTTGGTGTGCAGTGTCTTGCAGCAGATCTGAGGAGTGCAAGTTTTCCCAAGGACTTTAAGGGGCCACGAAAGGTGCCCAATTACATGGCGGGTCTATGCCTAGAGGCTTGGGTGGAAAGCTATGAGCTTGCTATGGAGATGCTGGAGGTCAGCGAAGCAGTTTGTGCGAAATACTTCGTCATGATGTTGGAAGGACCGGCTCACACTTGGTTAAAGGGGTTACCACCGAATACCATCACGTCATGAGCCGAGTTGAAAGCACGACTCATCAAGAACTGAAGGGAACTTGCAAGCAGCCGATGATGATTGTGGATCTGGATCTTTGTGCACAACAGGAAGGTGAGTCGGCCCATCATTGGGTGCGGCAGGTCCCGATGGTGATCCACTCATCTGAAAATATTTCGGCGTCCCAGGCGGTTCTGATTTTGGAAAGGAACTGTCGTTTTGTGCCTCTAAAACAGAAGCTTGGGCGGTTGAAGCATTCTTGTCAGGATATGGGTGAGCTCATGATGGCTCTCACCAAGTATGCGGATTCAGATACCACCAAAGACCCAGACTCTGACGATGAGAAGTCAGTTTAGGGTAAGAAGGGAAGTAACGGTAAGAACCAGCAGGGAGGTGTTGGGAACGGTAGCCAAGGCAAGCGGAAGAACCCATATAGCGGGTCAGAGTTTGTGGCGAACACCAACGCACAGCCGGCCAGGAACGGTCGCCCTAGAGGCAACAAGAACTCCAGGCCGCCGTTCTACAGGAATAGGGCACCTGTGCCTTACACCTTCGAGGAGGCACTGAACAAACCCTGCCCGGCGCATAGCCGGCCAGACAAGGAAGCCACCCACACTTGGAAGGATTGCAGCGTTATGGGCCAATTTTGGGAGCAAAGCCTTTGTCAAAATCATAACAATGGTAATGGCCCATCAGACGGGTCAGGACCGGGCGGCTTAGGAGCCATCTTCGGTGTTGGCGGGTCAGGTTCAGGTCATCAAGGCCAAAACAATCAGAACCGAGGAAATCAAGGAAGTCATCAATAGCAGAGCAATGATGGTCAGCAATAGAATAACCACTCAGGATATCAGAGCAACCCGAAACAGCTTAGTGGGGGACAGTATCATGTCTTCACGACAAGCCTAGATAAGCGGGATCAGAAGCTGCATAAGAGGGAGGTCAATGCAGCCACGCCGGCTCTCCCGTGATACTTAAAATGGTCAGAGTACCTGATTACGTGGAGCTGGGAGGATCACCCGTCACGGGTCGACAATCCGGGTCATTTAGCTCTGGTGGTCGCTCCTCAGGTTGGAGGGTACAAGTTCACAAAAGTGCTCATGGACGGTGGTAGCAGTATCAATATCCTATACTACAACATCTTCCAGCAGATGGAATTAACTGACAAGGCTCTTAAGCCATCATCGACCGTTTTCCATGGGGTGGTGACAGGCAAGTCGGCTTATCCAGTAGGAAAGATTGCCTTGGAAGTGGCATTTGGAGATGAGTATAACTACAGGGTGGAGACCTTGTGGTTTGAGGTGGTAAATATTAAGAGCCCGTATCATGCTTTGTTTGGCCGACCGACTTTCGCAAAGTTTATGGCCAGGCCTTGTTATATTTATCTACAACTCAAGATGCCGGCTCTCAACGGAACAATCACGGTCCTTGGTGATTGAAAGGTAGCCATTGAATGTGAGGACCGAGATGCGGCTTATGCAGAGTCAAGCTGCGCAGAAGCGGAGCTTAAGTTTTGTAAGGATAACGTTGACCCGGCAAATATGACTCCGTTGAAGAAACCCAGTACAGAGTCTGAGCCGCCCCTGAAGTTTGCGGATGATGACACGAAGCTGGTGGATTTTACTCCGGGCGACTCATCCAAGCAGTTCACTATCAGGGCCAACATGGATCCCTCATAGGAAAGCGTGCTCATCGAATTCATCCGTGAGAATCTGGACATCTTTACATGGAAGCCCTTTGACATGACGGGTGTACCGAGAGAGTTCGCTGAGCACCACCTTAATGTGGATCCTAAGTTTAAGCCGATTAAGCAATTCCTCCATCGTTTCAACGAGGAGCGGCGTAAAGCAATTGGAGAAGAGGTAGCTTGGCTCTTGGCAGCAGGGTTCATCGTGGAGGTATTTCACCCGGAGTGGTTAGCCAACCTTGTGCTGGTGCTCAAGAAGAACAGCACATGGCGTATGTGTATAGACTACACGGATCTTAACAAGGCTTGTCCAGTTGACCCGTTTGCTCTCCCTCGTATCGACCAGATTATTGATGCAACGGCGGGTTGTGAGAGCTTATGTTTCCTGGACGCCTATTCAGGCTATCATCAGATCAAGATGGCAGTTAAAGACTAAGAGAAGACCTCGTTCATAACACCGTTTGGAGCTTTCTGCTATGTTTCCATGTCGTTCGGACTCAAGAGTGCACAGGCGACTTACCAACATTGTGTGCAAAATTGTCTTCACGGTCAGGTTGGACATAATGTTCATGCCTATGTGGACGATATTGTGGTTAAGTCAAGGAAGAAGGAGACGTTGTTGGATGACCTGAAGGAAATGTTTGATAACTTACGGGTTTATAAGATGTTGCTTAACCCGGTTAAATGTGTTTTTGGAGTTCCTGCAGGCAAGCTTCTGGGTTTCTTGGTTTCAGAACGAGGTATTGAAGCCAACCCGGAGAAGATAAAGGACATCACGTTACTAGCCAAGCCGGCGAGCGTCAACGATGTGCAGCGCTTGGCGGGTCGAATTGCCACTTTAAGCCGCTTCATCAGCCGCCTAGGGGAGAAGGCTATTCCTATGTACCAGATGATGAAAAAGACGGATGACTTTGTGTGGAGTAAGGCTGCAGATGAAGCTCTTGAAACACTTAAAAAGGCAGCTGGTTGAGCCGCTGATATTAGCCGCTCCGGCCGAGAAGGAACCCTTACTCCTTTATGTGGCGGCTAATAATTGGGCGGTTATGTTGCGATTGTGGTGGAGCGTAAAGAGGCAGGGAAAGAGTATCCGGTTCAGAGGCCGGTTTATTATGTCAGTGAGGTGCTTATCAAATAAAAGCAAAGATACCCACACTGGCAGAAGCTAATATACGGGGTGTACATGGCGAATCGTAAGTTGAAGCATTATTTCCTTGGACACCAGATCACGGTGGTCAGCTCTGCTCTGTTGGGAGACATAATATAGAATCGGGAAGCCACTGGTAGAATTTCTAAGTGGGCGCTAGAGCTTGGCCCTCTAAATTTGAAGTATGCAGCTCGCACAACCGTGAAGTCTCCGGCATTGGTGGATTTTATAAACGACTGGACGGAGTGTCAGTCGCCGGAGGAAAAGACGGACAACACGTATTGGTCGATTCACTTTGACGGGTCCAGATAGTTGGAGGGCTCAGGGGCTGGAGTTGTCTTAACCTCTCCCAAAGGTGATAAGTTTTGTTATGTATTAAGGCTGATGTTTCCTTGCACAAACAATGTAGCTGAGTACGAAGCTTTGCTTCACAGGCTTCGTGTGGCCAAGGAGATGAACCTGAGCCGGGTTAGGTGCCTTGGTGACTCCGATCTTGTGGCACAACAGGTGTTAGGCACGTGGGATTCCAAGGACCCACGGATGGTGGATTATCGGCAAGAGGTGGATATCGTTGCTGGTCATGTCAACGGTTATCAGGTAGACCATATTGATCGTCGCAAGAACGAGGTAGCGGATGCATTGTCAAGACTGGGCTCTCAGCGTAAGCCGGTGCCGCCTAATGTTTTCTTGGATGTACTTTATCATCCGTCTATTAGTCTACCGTCGGAAGAGGATCTGGCTATACCTGGCCTGGAGGGGCAGCTAGTGGCGGCTTTACACGCTATCCTAGAGTAGACGTTGCCATATCTGGCATACCTGACTCGGGGCGAGTTGCCTGAAGAAGAGACTCTAGCATGGCAGACCGTGAGGCGTTCTAAATCCGTGACCATCATTGGAGGGGAATTACACAAGTGCAGTGTCACCGGTGTCTTCCAGCGTTGTGTCTCGCCAGAGAAAGGCAAGGAAATCTTATATGAAATACATGCTGGCGATTGCGGACATCACGCCGGGTCAAAATCTTTAGTTGCCAAGGCCTTCTGACATGGCTTCTTCTGGTTGACGGCTCATAAGGATGCGGAGGATCTGGTTGCTAAGTGCGATGGGTGCCAGAAGTTTGGAAGACATGCTCACATGTCGGCTCAAGAATTACGGATGATACCGATCACTTGGTCGTTTGCAGTATGGGGGCTTGACATGGTTGGACCTTTCAAACGGTCTAAGGATAAAAAGACCCACCTTTTGGTGGCAGTGGACAAATTCACCAATTGGGTGGAGGCTGAGCCGGTCAGTAAGTGTGATGCATCCATGGCAGTTCAGTTTGTAAAAAAATTGATCTACCGGTTTGGATACCCTCATAGCATCATGACAGATAATGGCACAAATTTATCCAAGGGGGCTATGAAGGTATTCTATGAAAGAGAGCACATCCGGCTCGATGTTTCGGCTGTTGCTCATCCACAGTCCAACGGTCAGGCAGAACGGGCAAATCAGGAAGTCTTGGGAGGTATCAAGCCCTGGCTCATGGTTCCTTTACAGAGAACGCCGGGTTGTTGGGTGGAAGAACTAATGTTCGTCCTTTGGAGCATCAATACTATGCCTACCAGGTCGACGGGTTACACCCCCTTCTTCATGGTTTATGGTGCAGAGGCTGTGTTACCAAGCGACATACATCATGATTCACCACGTGTGGCGGCTTATGTGGAAGTTGACAATGAGGCAGCGCGTCAGGATGCATTGGATGCTCTGGATGAAGCACACGATCTTGCAGCAGCTTGGTCGGCGATTTGTCAACAGGACTTACGTCGCTACCATAGCCGTAGGGTCAAGACCCGGACGTTCCAAGAAGGCGACTTGGTATTACATTTGATTCAAGATCAGACAGATGCGCACAAGTTATCACCACCATGGGAAGGACATTTCGTGGTTAGCAGGAATCTAAACAATGGGTCTTATTATCTCATCGATATGCGAGACAAATCACGTACCTCCGGGCAGGAAACTCACCGGCCGTGGAACATCACTCATCTACGGCCTTACTATACTTGAGTCATCGACTCTTATTTTTTTACATACATATTTTATTGTATTTATACTCATATAATAAAGTTGGCATCCCTGCAAGACGGGGCCTCTATCGTTTTTTCTCTTTGGCGTTACAGATTTGTGCAAAGATGAACACCTCCATGTGGTCACTTGGGGGCTTCCAACCCGCCGGGTTTAGCTTGCTCACCCTTTTGGCCGGCTCTTCGGCCAAAGTAACACCATTGTGCGACGACTTACAAGAGGGTGGTCTACAGGATGGCGGCTTACAAAAACGGCGACCCATGGGATGATGGTGTACAAGATGGCGAGAGGCTTAAGGTCACCCAAGAGGACGAGACGCCACGTTGCGAGCTGTTCAAACATGGGTGCGTTGCCTTATGGACGAAAGTTTTTCAGGTCACTCAAGAGGATGAGCCGCCACGTTGCGAGCTGTTCAAACATGGGTGCACCATTTTATTGATGAAAGATTTAAGGTCACTCAAGAGGATGAGACGCCATGATGCGAGTCGTTCAAACATGGGTGCCAAGTCACTCAAGAGGGCGAGCCACCATGATCCGAGCCGTTCTAACATGGGTGCCACGGGTGCCAAAAAGGATGAACCGCCAGGATGCGAGCCATTCAAACATGGGTGACATGGGTGCCAAAGAGGATGAGCCGCCAGGATGCCAGCTGTTCAAACATAGGCACCATGATGCAAGACGGGTCGTGGACCAGAGCAAGTGCCAGAGTGGGTGAAGGCCGCCCCCACTCTTGGTAGAGTTGTACCTACCTGTATGTAGCTGCCGCTCGTCCAGGGGTGCAACGAGCTATCAACTCACCTCCTCCGAGGGCCTCACACAGCGGCGAGGGAAGCTCTCTCATCTGCTACATACTCTCCGCCAAGTGGCCCGTCATACTCTTAACAAGTGACGTTGTTTAAGGTTCAAACGACGGATTTAGGTCATGTGAGAAGTAGCTTATGAGTCGGGGCACTCACCCAGTTGTAAATTCTAGTCTGTTGCGCCCTTGACAGTTAATCTCACCTAGAGACCCTGAGACGTGCAAGATTGGTGGTCACTCTCGTTAGAGACCCTGCACTGTTAAGTGGTTCAAAGCAACAGTTTCCCCCTCAGACGGGCCAGAATATGAGTTTTTCGAAAAACAACAAAAAAGCAAAGGGAAAGCAAGATCATCATGCATTACATCACATATTGCATCATACATTGCACCATAGCTACATCATACATTGCATCATAGTTGCATCATACATTGTATTCATATTATAAGTGTGGCCAGAGCAAGATGGAAAGATGAAGCAAGGTTATATTGAAGATCTCCAGGTTATGTTTTTCTAAAGCCGCCCAGGCAAACATTGCAGACTGTTTTGTTCAGTTTTTGCAGGATTTATCTCTAAAGATGAGTCGCCGATTAAGGCGTAAGAAGATTGCAAAACATATTACAGGGCTCTCCAAGAGCTCAAAAGACGAAGGGCTCAAAAAAAATTCACTTGTTCCGGATCAACTGGTCAGGTCACAATCAGTTGAGGACAAAGAGTTTAACTGGCTGGTGGGTCATCCTGCGTTGGGTCTTCGGGCTCTTCGATCTGAAGACGATCCACATCCCAGTTGCAGTTTAGTAAGGCTACGAATTGTGCATCATCGAAAAGTGGAGACGGATCAATGTCAGGGGCAAAGAGCGGCTTATGACGTGCAGGGACCAAGTTTCTAGCTTCAAAGGTCAGGCAACGCAGTCGTTGGTTATTTTTGTCATAAGCCGCCTGGTATGGAACCAGGTCTGTCTCATCAACCAGTATGGAGGCAAGCCGTCAGGAGGCCTTAATGCACTTGACATAATCTGCTTCGGTGAAGTCTGAGCCGTCATCCTTCTTAGAAGGGAAGCCGTTCATCATCTCTTCAGTGGTTAATTCTGGAGCGAAGGCCAGGGACCCGCTCAACGCAGCTATAGCTCTTCTTCTGAAGGCTGATCGCCTTATTTCCTCCACCTGTTTGTGCAAAGTTGATAAGACCTCTATGACGCCCTTCATAAATTTGGGGACGTATTTGGCCATCATCATAGCCTTGATGGTGCAAAGGGCCCCACTATACAGTTGTTCCATCAAAGTGTAGACTGCTTTCAACTTCATTAGACTATCAGAAGATAGCTGGCGGCTCCTTTCGCCTACAAAGAAAGGTCAGAGGTATAAGTCGTCCGGCGGGTGTTTATTTAATGATAATATTTTTTGAGCCCTATGCACTTACCAAAGATAGCAACAGTCATCTTAGAGATGTGATCCTTGGGGGTCTTCAGCTCTACCGATGCGAGATTGAGCCGTTCCTCTGCATCGCTCACACGCTTCACCAGGGCCGCTTGCTCAGTTTCGGCAGTCTTCTTGTATGCAGTAAATTCAGCATGGTGTTTATCAAGCTTTTGAACAGCCGCCTGCAGCTTCTCTTCTGTTATGGCTCGGGTGGTCTGTTGGGCTGACAGATCTTCCCTCAAGCCGTCCCGCTCAGACTCGGTAGTATTCAATGCTTCCTGCATTTCACAAGTGAAAGATTATCAATGTTAAGTCGCCAGGATGAAATTACTCTTATAAGTCCCAAGCACATTGCAAGCAATATACTTGACACTGTGGGGCTAATGTCTATGTTTTCATTTTCAAGTATGCGATGAAAGTTCTGGCTGATCATTATCATAATGCTCCGGACTTGGGGGCTACACCCGGCGAAACTTTTTACATATGTGAGATCCGGGTCATCATTATCATAATGCTCCAGACTTGGGGGCTACAATTGGATCTATAACTTAGTCTAAAGTGCCGGCTTATATGCAATTTAACCCCACACTTGGGGGTCACAGGTTAAGCTCTATACTGCAAGATTGAAGGTTTGGAAGACCCGGTCTATTATTTGCAATATTAACCCAGTTCTTGGGGGCTAAGTATGGATATAAGAGAAAGATAGAAGATGGAGGATACCTCATATTTCTTTTTCATCAAACCAACAAGCTTGCTCTCCATGTTGCGACTGGCAGACAGGCGGTTCAGATAGCCGGCGTGTAAGTCATCTGTAGTCATCTTCTCCAAGGTAGGGAATTCGAAATCAAGTTTCTCGGGAGAGTAAGTAGCAACTTTACTGGAGTGCTTTGTCAGAGTATGGTGCGTGGGAGATTGATAACCCGTCCCAGTGATGGTAACATTAGGGAGAGACGAGTCTTCAGTGGAAGGATTGGGTGGCTTAGGATCAGCCACGGGACTATTGGAAGCCGCCAAATGATGACCCACCAACTCTGAGGGCGGGGGAGATTGCTTAGGTGTTTCTTTGGTAGTTCCTGAAGGTTTAACAGGAGAGAGGGATGTCTCAACGGTATCCGGCTATTGAGAGTTTGGAGCAGTGGTAGACCCGCCGGCTTTTCTGCGTTTGGCTTGCGCCCTAAAGAGCAAGGAGTCAACACATAGTATAAAGGTGATACAAGTAATATATTCCCGACAGAGGTGAAGACTTACTCTGGGTTGACCTTCATGGGAGGAAGTTTGGAGGCAGTTGAGTCGCCAGAGGAAGGAGGTGACTCCTACAAATTAAGACGGTTAGACGTAATATTAAGGCAACATTATGGAAATATAAGACAGATATTGGGTTCTTTATAGGTACCTCAGCCGGACGTTTCCGCGGCGCCGGGGCGTTAGGTAAGCTGGCCATGAGATCACCAGAGCCGATGCTCTGGGTCTGACATCGAGAGTCATGTTGATTTTTTTTCAAGGAAAATTCGAGATCTAAATAAGCGAGAGGATGCGAAAAAGGAACTTTTTGGATGACCTGTCGTATTTTCGCTGGTGGGAAGATTTCTGAGTCGGAAGAAAGATAAGTTACCTCGGGGGCATTAGCGTGGCTCGTCTCTATCTCCTCCTGTGTACAGTCATTGTCAATAAGTTGCATAAAAGGATGACCAAGGGGATCAAATTTAACCTCTGAGTCGTCAAGTTCAAGCAGGTTTTGAGCCGACGTTTTTGATTTGCGGATGTGGGTGTTACCCGCCTGAGAATTCTTCTTCACTAGAGGAGTGTATTTCTTCTTCCAGAAGTTGGAGTTAGCATGTAAGCAAAAGCCTCCAAGAGGGGTTAGGATGACTGTATATTTCAGGTCAAGACGGAAACAAAAGTACATCTTAAAGCCACCCTTACGTCTGGAGCCGGGTTTGTGGCGCAGAAAGGTTTTAACCCAACTGAATGGCAAGTTTCTTGGGATTTGCGAGTAAGTCCCCTGACAGCTGAGGTGATGTTCTCTTCTGTCAAGGTTGTGTGGTTGAAGTAGAGAGGATCATTTGCGTCGCATGTGTACTCGCACATAAGCCGGTCACGCTGGCTGAATGGTAAGATCTTCCATGAGATCCAACAGCGGGTTAGGTCCACTCCCGTCAAACTGTTTGCCAGAAAGGCCTTGATTTTGGTGAAAGCCGAGCATACTTCGCTCGTGTTGTGGATGACATCCAGTCTGGAAGCTCGGTGGAAGTACAAATCCATGTAGGACGGTAACTTGGCAGGGGGTTTTCACCTTCTGGAGACGTGTCTCTGCAGTAGAACCAAGTTCTATTCCAATCTTTGGGATGGCTTGGCATTTTAACAGCTGGGTAAGCCAGATATCTCTCCTTTGGATGGAGACTCCGCCGAGCTCCAAGCTTGGGCCATCCGCCACTTCCGTTTGGCGGTTGACATAGAAAAAGTCACAGAAAAGATCAACTGGTGGCTCTTCTTGTAAGTAAACTTCACAAAGGACTTGGAAGTTGCACAAGTTGGAGACAGATTTAGGGGCAATGTCTTGAGGATGCAGTTTAAAGAAGTGGAGCACGTCTTGGAAGAACTTAGATCCGGGCTGGCTGAAACCACGCATAAGGTGGTCGGCAAAGATAACAACTTCACCCTCTTGTGGGATGAGTTCCTTTTCTAAACCCAGAACCCGCCAATGAATAACATTCTGAGCCGACAAGGTTCCTGACTGTACGAAATCCTGTAGGAATTGTTCAGAGACTCCAGAGCCGACCCAGTTACAAGAAGAAGATGCCCGAGACATGATGGCGCGTCAAGGTTGTGAACAGTGGCAGTACGCGGCGGGTAAGAAAGTGACTAGACAACCAAGACGAGTGATGAAATTAAATGATGTGATGCTAAGCCGCCGGTACAGTTTATTGGAAAGTCGGACATTTGGTGGCGGGTTAAGTGAACAAGGCCATGATGCAAAAATTGCTAAGGACATACAAACAGGTTTTGCATATTATACTGAAACTGCAAGATCTACAGGCAAGGGAAAAATCAGATTTTATTCAACCCTAACAGGGAACCGAGGAAGAACGAGCAGTTTAGCGCAGGAAGAGGAACCAACTATAGATCTAGGTCGGACTACTTTTGATTTTGCACGAGTGGCCACGGTGGATAAGCAAACATCGCAAGATCTAAAGGTTTGTTCATCAGTTCGCATTATGAAGAAGAACATGCACACTAATGGGGTCCGATGAACTCGACGGGATTCAAGTGGGAAGCTACAGACCTAAGGGAGGATGAAGAACATACCTTAAGGATGCAGCAGACGCGGGCAAGAGTTTGGGAACGTTGAGGTTGATGCGGCGGCCAAGTTCGTCGACGGTAATGGGACTCCACCGGTGCGACGGGGCTCGGAAGCGTTGGCGTCGAGAGGAAGAAGAAGAGTGGTGGCAGCGAAGAAAATGAAAAGACCCCCCGCGGTCCTATTTAAGGGGATGGAATACCAAACAAGCGCGTGGGAATCAAGGCAAAAAGTAATGACTGACCGAGATGGACGCCTCAATCTTCGGGCCGACCATTTAATGAAAGGATCTACAGCATACATCACGGAATCTTTCCGAAATAAATGAAGGTTACGACAGGGCGGGTTACGTGTATTTCCCTTTCAGGTGACAAGGGTGTGAGACTCACCGTTGTTTAAAAAGTGGAGATTGACATGAGCAAGCTCAAATCAATCTGGGGCCTAATGTTGGGGATATAACCCCATGGTAAGACCCGCCTAGGAGGGGTCGGGTCATACCTGGCGGCTCGTAGCGTATAGGCTCGAAGATGAATATTGGGCTGCACGGCGGCTTACCAAATGGGCTGAGGCGGACGCCCAGAGTCAGGAAGAAGACGCAAGACCCGTGCACGTAAGCCGCCTAGAGACAGGTTGCCAGAGTTGGCAAGACGGCTTGGAGATAGAATCAGACACGTTGTAAGAGTCAGTATGAGATTTGTGTAACCCGTGGTCTTGCACTCCTATATAAAGGCGAGACCGGGGATGGCTTAGGCAGAATCCAATCAATTGAGAGGTAGGTCAAGTAAATACGCTCCCTTGTAATGGATACTCCAATCAATATACACAAAGCAGGACGTAGGCTTTTACCTCATCTCGAGGGGCCGAACCTGGGTAAATCCGTGTCTTTCGTCCCGTCCAACCCCTTTGAGTCCACCGCCTTAGCGATGGCCTTGAACCTAAGTCTTCGGACATCTACCATGAAAAAACCACGACATAAGTACTTCCTTGTCTTGAGCTTATTTTGCTTGTATACTATCTTTACAGATTATTAATTGTGTTAGCAATGCTAACTTTTCCAGGACTTGCCTCCTTCTTCTGGCGAGTCAACCGCCTCAAAGCTGCCTCCTTTTATTATTAACCCGGGGTAAGCATTTCTATGCCCCCAAAAAGCGTTTAATATCTCATACCTTATCATGACATATCCAATATTGCCTTTGCACACAGGGCTCAAGCCAAACAAAGGAAAGGGGTCGGGTCATTCGCGATTCCTAATGTCCAAGACCCAGAGATCCCAACACCCAATATTCCTGACTCTCATACTGAGCCTTCTTAGGCAGCCAAAGATGCCCCTGAAGAGGTTCCTCCACGGGCTGAGCCGGCTGCCATGGACATTGAGGCTCCTGAAGGCCATCTAGATTCTGCTCCTAAGACGCCCAGCCCCCGGCTGTCAACTGACCACATGGCCTCTCATGAAGAGGTCTTTATCATAGGGGCAGCTTACAAACCTCCAATTCCCTCGCATGCAATATCCAAGCATATCAAAGAAGATGAGGCAGCTGCCTTGAAGGAAGAAAAGACTCCATCTGATCTTTCAAACTTGGAGAAACTTACCACTAACGAGCTGCATAGTGGTTATTTGAGTCGTTTGTTTACCAGCCGAGACATGGAGGCCAGCCTGGTTGCCATGATGAAGAAAAAATATGAGGTACTAAACTTATCTTGCCTCTTCATATATATACTTATGCAGCCCCCAAGAGCCGGTTGACTTTTTGTAAGGTCAACTAGGTCTTCCATTCAATTAGCAATTTTTCATAAAATCGCCTTGTAGCCCCTAAGGGACAGGTCATTACCTAAGTAATGAGCCGGTACTCAAGCATAGCTCAAGAGCCAGTTGTAGCCCACAAGGGCCGGGTCATTACCTAAGTACTGAGCTGGCACTCAATCCCCCAAGGGTCGGGTCATTACCTAAGTAATGAGCCGGCACTCAATCATAGATTAAGCGCCAATTGTAGCCCCCAAGGGCCGGGTCATTACCTAAGTAATGAGCCGGCACTCAATCATAGATTAAGCGCCAATTGTAGCCCCCAGGGATTACCTAAGTAATGAACCGGCTCTATAAGAAAGAGCTGAGATATATTAGCCCCCAAGTGTCAAGTAAATTGCTTGCAATCTGCTTGGGACTTAAATATTGTACCGATTTTTGACGTAAATTGTATGAGCCGGACCGGTGGCTTAAAGCTGATAACCTTTCTTTGTGTAGGAATCTTTAACTACTCCTGAGTCGGTTGTATCGGATCTTAAAAAGAATCTAGCATTGCAACAAACGGGTCAGGCAGAAGCTGAGGCCAAATGCCAGATTGCCTTGACTGAGGTAGATATACTCAAAGCAGAGGTTAAAACTATCAAGAAATCTGCTGAAGAGACCCAATCTTCCCTGGCTAAACGTGTTGCAGACGCAGAGGGCCGACTCAAAACAGCGACTGAAGAATTGAACACTCTGAAGGGCGAAATCTCTCGCATGATTGGAGCTGTATTTGGTAAGCATTCACTGTTTTTTGTTAAAAATACCTTGTCAAAAATCCTTTCCGGCGGCTTATAAATCTTTGACTTGCCTGTAGGTGAACGGAGCCGTCAACTGTCAAACAACAGCCTAATGAAGCTCAAGGCCCTGTACACCTTAACAGAATAGTTATACGTCGGGTCTCTAATCACCATCAAGGCCGTCATTTCTGATAGGTGTGTCCCTAAAGTCATGAAGGGCGTGCTCGAGACCATGTCTACCATGCACATGCTGGTGGAGGAACTAAGGAAATCAGCCGCGCGCAAGGGCGCAATTGCTGCTTTGTGTCGGTCGTTGGCTTACGCTCCAGAGCTTAACCCGGATGAAATGATGGAGGGCTTTCCTCAATTGAAGGACGACGGCTCGGAATTTTCACAAGCAGGTTATTCTCATTGTCATAATGCATCTTGTGTTCTTGCAAGTCGGGTGGCTATAGAAGTTGATCTATCAGTGTACCAGGCGGCTTACTCCGAAGATAACAAGCGGATTCGAGGACCCACTTTTGAAGCAAAGAGCTTGCTTCCTCAACTTCGTAAGCACATCTTTGCTCCTGATGTTGACCCATCTCCAATCATGCACGATGAAGCTATGTTTGAAGCTTTGACCAATTGCAATTGGGATGTGGACAATCTCCAGATCAAGGAAATCGAAGACCCGACGCAGGATAACCCGGCGGCAAATTAAAGAAAAAAGTTTGCATCATGTAACCCGGCCTTGTTTAATTTGTCGGGTTAAGATTTGTTGAAAAAACTTGAAGTCTTCAATGCTTGGGGCTATTCAATAGGCTTCTAACAGTTATAGAAAACTCTTAATTGCATGTTCTTGCACTTTTGATTTTATGCTTGAAAGCTCTGCTGGCGACTCAGCAAGCTCAGCCGTTGATATATGAGAACATTAAATGTTTTGACTCACAGGGCGGTGTATACTCCATGGGCCAAGCCAGAAATTTTCCAAAACTTAGAATCTTATCATGAGAGTACCTGCAAAAACAAACAATTGTATGTCTCATCCTATAAGCCGGCTTTAAAGGCACGATAGGACAAGATAACTCTTGTTCTTTATGAAAATGTTTTGTTTCCGAAGAAACAAGGCGAAAAGCGTGAAAAAACTTGTAAACCGGGCCTCGCGTGACATAAATCTGTCATTTAAACCTTATTAAGTTTAGGGTCTTTAAAAGATTGACATTGCTAAGAGTACGAACAGGCCACATAGCGGAGAGGATACGGTAGACAGGACGAGTTTGTCCTTGCTCACTGTAAGCCGGCTCTCTCGTGACAAAAGCCGTTGTTTAAACCTTGACAAGTTTTGTGTCTTCGTGCAAGAATAACTTAAAAAAGTTCAGGATCTCTTCTCAAGAATAACTGTCAAGAGTTTGGCGGGTCACATAGTGGAGTAGCAAGTTGCAAACAGGCAGGTTTAACTCAGACATGGCGAAAAGCTGGGTCAAGAGGATGAATAAGCTTAAACCCATAAGGTTGAAAGCCCCCAAGTGAACAAATTAAGGATCAACTCCTTTGTAGTATAAACCTGGCCAAGAGGGTTTAAAAGCCCCCAAGTGACCTGATTAAGGATCAACTCCTTTGTATGGAACTCATGGCATATAAAGCCTGGCCAAGAGGGTTTAAAAGCTCCCCAAGTGACCTGATTAAGGATCAACTCATTTGTATGACACTCAATATGGAGAAAAAACATAGAGGCCCCTAATCATGGGGATGCCAACTTTATTATATCATAAAATATGGGTGGTACAATGACAGGGATATGTACATTGATGAGAGCCGGCTAGCGGCTTAAGTATAGTATGGCCGAAGGTGAGCAATATTCCATGGCCTCTTGGTCTCTTCACCAGAAGTGCGAGACTTGTCACTCTCCCGTATGTCCATGAGATAATAAGATCCATTGTTGAGATTTCTGCTGATCACAAACGGTCCTTCCCGGGGAGGTGATAACTTGTGCATATCTAACAAGTCTTGAATCAACCAGAGTACTAAGTCGCCTTCTTGGAACGTCCAGGTCTTGACCCTGTGGCTATGATAGTGATGCAGGTCTTGCTGATAAATTGTTGATCAAGCTGCTGCAAGATCCCACTCTTCATCCAAGGCATCCAAAGCATCTTGACGCGCCGCCTCATTGTCAATTTCTACGTAAGCCACCACTCTGGGCGAGTCATGACGAATATCACTAGGGAGAACAACTTCGGCGCCATAAACCATCAAGAAAGGCGTAAAGCCTATAGACCTGTTGGGGGTGGTTCTTATGCTCCAAAGAACAGACGGCAACTCCTCCACCCAACAACCCGGTGTGCGCTCAAAAGGAACCATCAGCTGGGGTTCTATGCCCTCAAAATTTCCTGGTTAGCACGCTTAGCTTCACCATTAGACTATGGGTGAGCTACCGAAGATACATCAAGATGGATATGCTCCTCATCATAGAACTCCTTCATAGCCCCCTTGGACAGATTTGTGCCATTATCAGCGATGATACTTTGCAGATAGCCCAAACGAAAGATTGTTTTTTTGAAGAACTGGATTGTTGTTGTTGCATCACATTTACCAACTGACTGCCTTGTTATTAGCCACCACATATAAGAGCGAAGGTTCTTTCTCAGCCGGAGCAGCCAAGACCGGTGGCTCTACTAACTCTCTCTTGAGCGCCTCAAGCTCCTCGTCCATAGCCTTGCTTCACACAAAGTCATCTGTCTTTTTCATCATCTCATATAGAGGAATAGCTTTCTCACCCAGGCAGCTTATGAACTGGCTTAGTGCAGCAATACGACCTGCCAGGCGTTGAACATCATTGATGCATGCCGGCTTAGACAAGGAAGTAATAGCCTTTATCTTGTCTGGGTTAGCTTCAATGCCACGCTCAGAGGCTAAAAAACCCAAGAGCTTGCCTGCAGGTACACTGAAAACACTAAGCATCATCCTGTAGACCCACAAATTTTCAAAGGTTTCCTTCAAATTATCCAGCAGAGTTTCCTTCCTCCTTGACTTGATCACAATATCATCTACGTAAGCATGAACATCACAATATCATCTACGTAAGTCGCCTGGGCACTCTTGAGCCCAAAAGGCATACACACATAGCAGAAAGCACCAAAAGGCGTAATAAAAGCTGTCTTCTCTTGGTCCTTAACTACCAATTTTGATATGATGATAACCCGAATAAGCATCTAGAAAACACAGACTCTCACAACCCGCTGTCGCATCAATGATTTGGTCAATACGGGGGAGAGAAAACAGGTCAATTGGATACGCCTTATTAAGATCCGTGTAGTCCACAAACATACGCCACGTGCCATTCTTCTTGAGTACCAACACCGGGTTAGCAAGCCACTTCGGGTGAAAAACTTCAACGATGAACCCTGCTGCCAAGAGCCGAGCCACCTCTTCTCCAATTGCTTTTCACCTCTCTTCATTGAATCGGCGTAGGAACTGCTTGACCGGTTTAAACTTAGGATCCACATTAAGGTGATGCTTAGCGAATTCTCTTGGTACACCTGGCATGTCAGAAGGCTTCCATGCAAAGATGTCCCGATTCTCATGGGTGAATTCGATGAGCGCTCTTTCCTATTTGGGATCCATATTAGCCCCAATGGTGATATGCTATGACAAGTCGCCAGGCATAAAGTCCACTAACTTGGTATCCTGTTCCACAAACTTGAGGGGCGGCTCAGATTCCGAGTTAGGCTTCTTTAGCGGGGTCATATCTTCCGGGTCAACATTTTCCTTATAATACTTGAGCTCTGCCTCAGCACAACTTGATTCTGCATACACTACATCACCTTCCTCACACTCAACAGCCGTCTTCCGATCACCATGCACAGTGATCGTCCCATTTAATCTGGGCATCTTAAGCTATAAGTAGACATAGGAAGGCCTAGCCATGAACTTGGTGTAAGCCGGTCGTCCAAATAGAGAGTGGTACAGGCTCATAATCTTGACCACTTCAAACCACAAAGATTCCACCCTGTAGTTGAATTCATCACCAAAAGCTACCTCCAAAGAAATATTCCCCACCGGATAAGCCGACTTCCTAGGCACCGCGCCATGAAAAACTGTTGAAGAAGGCTTAAGATCTTTGTCGAGCAAATTCATCCGGTGGAAAGTGTCATAATACAGGATGTTAATGTTGCTGCCACCATCCATAAGCACTTTGGTGAACACATATCCTCCCACTTGGGGGCGACTACCAAAGCCAATTGCCCCGGGTTATCCACATGCGGCGGGTGATCCTCCCTGCTCCAAGTTATGTCATACTCAGACCACTTCAAATATTATGGGAGAGCCGGCATGGCTGCATTAACCGCCTGCTTGCACACCTTCCGGTCCCATTTCTCAAGGCTGGTTGTAAAAACATGGTACTGCCCTCCATTAAGCTGCTTGGGGTTACTCTGATACCCGGACTAGTTATTTTGCTGCTGACCTCCACCGACAAACTATTGATTATTGTTGGGGAACATAGTAATAATTCAAAAAAATCATGCTTATCACCAAGATCAATCTAGGAGATGTTAGCAACGAGAGAGAGAGGGAGTGCATCTTCATACCCTTGAAGATCGCTAAGCGGAAGCATTGCAAAGAATGTGGTTGATGGAGTCGTACTCGCGGCGATTCAAATCGCGGAAGATCCAATCCAAGCGTCGAACGGACGGCGCCTCCGCGTTCAACACACATACAGCCTGGGGACGTCTCCTCCTTCTTGATCTAGCAAGGGGGAAGAGAAGTTGAGGGAGAGCTCTGGAAGCACGATAGCATGGTGGCGGTGGAGCTCGTGGTTCTCCGGTAGAGCTTTGCTTAGCACTACGGAGGAGGAGGAGGTGTAGGAGGGGGAGGGTTGCACCAGGGGCAAGGGTTGTAGCTCCCATGCACCTCCCTATTATATATAGGGGAGGAGGGGGCTGGTTTCTTTCCCTCCAATTCCATTGGGGCGTTGGCAAAGGTGGGAGGAAAGAAATCCCATCATTTCCCTTCCCCGCCGATTGTTATCCCCCTTTTTAGGGATCCTGATCTTATCCATTCGGGATATGATCTTATTCCTTATAAGGGAAGATCTTGGTGTGCCTTGAACAGGGGTGTGGGGCCTTGCCCCCACTACCCACATTTATGTGGGTCCCCCATGCAGGTGGGCCCCACTTTGGAACCTTCTAGAACCTTCCCGGTACAATACCGAAAAATCCCGAACATTTTCTGGTGGACAAAATAGGACTTCCCATATATAAATATTTACCTCCGGACCATTCTGGAACTCCCCATGACGTCCGGGATCTCATTCAGGACTCCTAACAACTTTCGGTAACCACGTACAATTCCCATTACAACTCTAGCATCACCGAACCTTAAGTGTGTAGACCCTACGGGTTCGGGAACCATGCAGACATGACCGAGACACCTCTCCGGCCAATAACCAATAGCAGGATCTGGATACCCATATTGGCTCCCACATGTTCCACGATGATCTCATCGGATGAACCACGATGTCAGGGATTCAATTAATCATGTATACGATTCCCTTTGTCCATCAGTATGTTACTTGCCCGAGATTCGATCGCCGATATCCCTATACCTTGTCAATCTCATTACCGGCAAGTCTCTTTACTCGTTCTATAACACATGATCCCATGACTAAGTTCTTAGTCACATTGAGCTCATTATGATGATGTATTACCGAGTGGGCCCAGAGATACCTCTCCGTCACACGGAGTGACAAATCCCAGTCTCGATTCGTGCCAACCCAATAGACACTTTCGGAGATACCTGTAGTGCACCTTTATAGTCACCAAGTTACTTTGTGATGTTTGATACACCCAAAGCATTCCTACGGTATCCGGGAGTTGCACAATCTCATGGTCTAAGGAAATGATACTTGACATTAGAAAAGCTCTAGCAGACGAACTACACGATCTTGTGCTATGCTTAGGATTGGATCTTGTCCATCACATCATTCTCCTAATGATGTGATCCCGTTATCAACGACATCCAATGTCCATGGTTAGGAAACCATGACCATCTATTGATCAACGAGCTAGTCAACTAGAGGCTCATTAGGGACATGGTGTGGTCTATGTATTCACACATGTATTATGGTTTCCGGTTAATACAATTATAGCATGAACAATAGACAATTCTCATGAACAAGGAAATATAATAATAACCATTTTATTATTGCCTCTAGGGCAGATTTCCAACAGTCTCCCACTTGCACTAGAGTCAGTAATATAGTTCACATCACCATGTGATTTACATTGTTATGAATCTAACACCCAATGAATTCCAGGGTTCGATCATGCTTTGCATGTGAAAGAGGTTTTAGTCAACGGGTCTACGACATTCAGATCCATGTGTACTTTGCAAATCTCTATGTCATACTGTAGACACTGTTACCACGCTCCACTTGGAGCTATTCCAAATGGCTACTCCACTATACATATCCGGATTGCTACTAAGAGTCATCCGGATTGGTGTCAAATCTTGCATCGACGTAACCCTTTACGACAAACTCTTTATCACCTCCATAATCGAGAAATATTTCCTTAGTCCTCTAGTTACTAAGGATAATCTAGACCGTTGTCCAGTGATCCACTCGTGGACCACTCTTGTACCCCTTGAAAGACTCATGGCAAGGCATAAAGTAGGTGCGATACATAGCATGGCATACTATACAGAGCCTATGGATAAGGCATAGGGGACGACCTTCGTCCTTTCTCTTTCTTCTGTTGTGGTCGTGCTTTGAGTCCTACTCAACTCCACACCTTACAAATCAGGCAAGAACTCTTTCTTTGACTGATCCATTTTGAACTCTTTCAAAATCTTGTCTAGGTATGTACTCATTGAAAGTCTCATCAAGCATCTTGATCTATCTCTATAGATCTTGATGCCCAACAATTAGGTAGCTTTATCCAGGTCTTCCTTTGAAAAAAAACCTTTTCAAACAACCCTTTATGCTTGCTAGAAATTATATATCATTTCCGATCAACAATATGTCATCCACATATACTTATAAGAAATTCTATAGCGCTCCCACTCACTTTCTTGTAAATACAAGTTTCTCGTAAACTTTGTATAAACTCAAAAAACTTGGATCACCTCATCTAAGTGTATATTCCAACTCCGAGATGCTTGCTCTAGTCCATAGAAGGATTGTTGGACCTTGCATAACTTTTAGCATCCTTAGGATCGACAAAACTTTCCGGTTGTATCACATACAACTTTTCCTCATGAAAACTGTCAAGCAAAGTATTGACGGGGTTATTACCCCTAGGTAGGCCAAAGCAACGACATCTTCCCCTTTCACTTCGAAGAATAACTACGCGGCCGGCTGGCCGTGGCCGGCTGGAGGACGTCTGGCACAAGCCGGTGCCGGCTGGCGCCCCGGACGGTTGGTCGAGGAGCCGGCTGGACCCTCGGCCGGCTGGGCATGGCCGGCTGCCTCCAGGACGGCTCTTCCGTTCACCTTGGGATGGACATGCGACGTCCCATCCCTCTGCGCGCGGGTACGATGACATGACGCGACCGGCATGACGGGCGGCCCTGTGGCTACAATGGCCACTGACGCACTGCAGCGTGGCTACAGTCCAACCGTCCAGGCCGCTGACCTCGGCAAGCGCGACCGGGCGTGGGAACAGTGCCGGAACGCCCTCGCCACTCAATTACTTACCTCGGCATGGATACAGCTCGGCCGGCCGTACTGGAGACTTTGGCCGGCTAGCACTAGACGACACCCCCCGGGCGACCCGTGCCGTGGTAGGTGGGCGAGGGCCAATCGTAGAGCCGGCTGGCGAGCCCCAACGGGAGATGGGACCGCTTGTCCAGCAAACCCCACCAACGACAAGATGGCACGAATGGCGGGACCCTCTGGCCAGCCAGAGAGACTGCCAGCCGGGTCCCCCCACCTTTGTACTTAGAGCATATTATAAGAGCCGGGGGGTTGGCCTATAAAAAAACCTGAGCTCCCCATGCAACGAGGACGAACGATCACCTTCACACACACACAACCCCTTCTAGCAGTAGAGGAAGAGGAGTCGGCTGCCCCTTCTTCCTCCTCTAGACACAGCTCCAGGAGCACCATTGTATCTATACCCATCCATCCAACTAAACCAAGTAGGACTAGGGTATTACCTCCTCTGGAGGGCCCTGAACCTGGGTACATCGTGTGTCGCCACCGCTTGTGCCCAATCTCACACCCGGAGTCCGTCGGCGTCCTTAGCCCCCAACCACCTACGATAAGCCACCCTATGGCATCTGTCATGAGAAAACAGCGACAGCTGGCGCCCACCGTGGGGCCGTACGCGGCGCCGGCCGGATTCATGCTCCGGGCGGGAACCTCACCATTCCCCACCGTTGCCGCTCGTCCAGACGAAACTGTGGGGGGCTCGTGGGTCTTTTTCCAGCACACCCTGCGAGAGACTCCGTCGGCCTCACGGCCGACATCGACGTGCTCACCGAGCGCTTCGGCAGGCTCAGCCTCGCCGAGGCTCCGGCCGCTGACGAGTACCCCACGGGGGTGCTTGTCTATGCTGGTCCGCCCACGGCAGTGGGCGCACTTGCTGCGACTCAGTCCGGCGGCTCCCACGATCGCGTGGGAGTAATGGCCATCACCTCCTCCACCGCCTCCGGACATGTGCGGGTCGCGGCTAGCGCTGCTGCTGCCCACATCGGCACCTCCGACCCACTCGGCGTGGCCCTCCGGGGCTTGAGCACTCCTATCGCCCCGACAGCGAACCCCAACACCGCCGCAGTCAATCTCGAGGCGGCCCATCGCGTACTGTTCGAGGACGCCACCGCCCTCGTGACCAGGCGGTGCCGCATCGAGGCGGCCCAGCGGGAGTACGCTTCTGCCTATGGCCTTACCCCAGCTGGCGCCAAGCCCAGTCAGCATGGGGCTGTGCACGACCGCGGTCGCGTCGTCATCGGAATCCTTGGTGGCAAAATGCCCATCTACGACACCCTGGCAGCCAACCTGAGGGCCCTCAAGGTGGCCTACAACGAACTGGCCACCTTGGAGGGCAAAGAGCGTGCCGCCCGCGAGCGCCACATCAAGGAGCTCATCGATATTGCTAATTCACAACGGCTTCTGCTCGCACCGGGCGGCGCTGCTGCCGAAGGCCTCCGGCCCGAGCATGAGGGCACGGGAACTGCCAGCCATCAGGCAGCCCAGTACTCCTGCTCCCCTCGCGTTTTTGGCCGCCGAACCAAAACAAACAACCCCCGGCCCTCTCAGATGCCGGGGAGAGAGCAGTCGGCTGTCAACAACCGGCGCACCAACGATCCGCCTTGAAGCGGCCGCCACCACGAAGCGTCGGCTGCCAGCCACGGGCACACGCCTCCATCACGGCACGAGTCAGGGCAGTCGGTGCCACCCACCATTCGTCCCGAGCTCTCGGCTCGGCTCGGACCACGCATCCCCCGCAGCGAGAACGACTCCCGCAACCGCCTCGACAGACTCGCGCAATCTGCCCTCCTTAAGGAGGAGGGCTCGATTGGTCCGGCTTGCTTTGGCCCTTAGATCCGCACCGAGCCATTCCCAACCGGCTTCATGCTCCCTAGGGACACCCCAAAATACAACAGGGCCGCCAAGACCGAAGACTAGCTGATCGACTACACCACCGCGGTTGCCATCGCCAGGGGGAATAAGCACGTAGCCGTTCGCTACGCCCCCCTCATGTTGATCGGCTCGGCCGGCACCTGGCTCAACAGCCTGGCGGCCGGCAGCATCAACACCTGGACGGACTTCGAGGAGGCCTTCGTCCGCAACTTCACCGGCACCTACAAGCAGCCTGGCCGTACCCGCGAACTCGCCATGTGCGTTCATGGGCCGGACGAATCCCTTTGAGACTACCTCACTCGGTGGACCGAGCTCTGCAATTCCTGCAAGGGGGTGCACGAGGTGCAAGCCGTGCAGTACTTCATCGAGGGCTTCCGGGATGGCACCCCTCTCAAATATAAGCTTCTGTGCTCCGAGCCAGCCACGCTTGCCGAGCTCATGACCAAGGCGAACAAGTACTCCACGGCCGATAATGCCATCCGGGTCAAGACGACCCCGCCTGCCAAGGCGACGACGACACCGGACATGACCCGGGCGGCTGCCGACAACCGGCAGCCACAGAACAACAAACGCAAGAACGACCAGCCGGATCCCCGCTATGGGAGCCGGCAGGTCAATACCGTCGAGGATCAGGAACCGGCTGCCCAGCCTTCCGGCCAGCGCCAGCGCACCGGCAAGGCTGCCTGGCAACCGAAGCTCACCTTTGAGCAAATGCTCGATCTCCCTTGCAAGAACCACTTAGGAGCCAAACCCTCTACGCACACGCTTCGGCAGTGCAGCTTCTCATAGCGATTGGCCCGGGGAGACGGCCTTCCGACTCCCCCCGCGCCACCCATCCGCGCGCCGGCCCCGACCCAAGTTGCCGCCCCGGCGCCGGCTCTGGCTCCGGCCCAGAACGACGGTCGTCTAATCGACCAATTTCCCAACTAGGACTGTTGCTACGACGTCTTCACCAGTGAAGAGATGGGCAAACACGCTCAGCGCCAGCTCCGCCATGAGGTGAACACCACCATGCCAGCAACTCCCGAGTTCATGCACTGGTCGGAGAAGCCGGTCACTTGGAGCCAGGCCGATCACCCTACCGTGATGCCGAATCCCGGCAGCTATGCTTTGGTCCTCGACCCCACCATCGCCACCAAGGAGCGAACTTGCCGCTTCTCTCGGGTGCTGATAGATGGTCGCAGCAGCATCAACATTCTCTACCTCGACACAATGCACAAGCTGGGGCTGAAAATAGAAGACCTGTAGGCGAGCCGGACGGTCTTCCACGGCATCGTGCCTGGAAGTCATGCTCCCCTGTTGGCAAGATCACGCTCGACATCCTCTTCGGTGGACCCAACCACTTCCGCCGCGAGCCGGTGTTGTTCGAGGTCATGGACCTTGTGATCCCCTACCACGCGCTGTTAGGCCGGATGGCCCTCGTCGGCTTCATGGCGGTCCCCCATTACGCCTACCTTAAGCTCAAGATGTCGGGCCACAAGGGAATCATCACCATCATGGGTGACTACAAAATGTCGCTCGAGTGCGCTCGAGATGGCAGCCGGCTGGCTAAGGCCCTGGAAATCGCTAAGGAGAAACGGCAACTCGACCAGCTTGTGGCCCTTACTGCCAGCCAGCTAGCCGTGCTGGATCCTCCCTCGCAATCCGTCGGTGAGGCCTCCTTCCAGGCGTCCAAGGACACTAGGAAAATTCCGCTCGACCCGGCCAACCCGGCTCAATGCGTCACCATCGGCTCCTGCCTCAATAGCAAATAGGAAGGCGAGCTCATCGACTTCCTCCATGAGAATCGGGACATCTTTGCATGGTCCCCCAAGGACATGTCGGGTGTTCCGAGGAAGTTCGCCAAGCACAAACTACACGTCCGGCCGGACGTCAAGCCAGTCAAGCAACCCCTGTGCCGCTTCTCCAAGGAGAAGCGGCATACTATAGGCGAAGAGATCGCTCGGCTGCTCGCAGCCAGGTTCATCATGGAAGTGTTCCACCTGGACTGGCTAGCCAACCCAGTCCTAGTGCTGAAGAAAAACAAGACCTGGCACATGTGCATCGACTACACAAGCCTGAACAAGGCATGTCCCAAGGACCACTTCACCCTGCCACAAATCGATCAGGTCATCGACTCCACGGCCGACTGTGACTTGCTGTCCTTCCTGGACGCCCACTCAGGCTACCACCAGATCAAGCTGGACCCAGAAGACCGGCTCAAGACCTCCTTCATCACGCCCTTTAGGGCCTACTACTACATCACCATGTCCTTCGGCCTGAAGAATGCAGGCGCCACCTTTCAACGGTGTATGCAAAAGTGCCTCCTGCCTCAGATAGGCAGGAATGTCCACGTCTACGTCGACGACATCGTCGTCAAGACCAAGAAGCATTTCAGCCTCCTCGACGATCTCCGGGAGACCTTCGCGAACTTGCGCGAGTACAAGATCAAGCTCAACCCAGAGAAGTGTGTCTTCGGCATCCCTGTCAGCCAACTCTTGGGTTTCTTCATGTCCGCTCGCGGCATCGAAGCTAACCCCGAGAAGATCAGCACGATCGAGCGCATGCCGAAGCCGTCTCGGCTCCGCGATGTCCAGAAGTTCACCGGCTGCCTCGCCTCGCTCAGCCGGTTCATCAGCCGGCTGGGGAGAAGGCCCTGCCCCTCTACGGGCTCCTCCGCAAGACGGCACTGATCAAGCCGGGCCACACCAAGAAACCGGGCATGTTCGATTGGCCTGACGAGGCGGACGAGGCCTTCCGCGGCCTCAAGAAGGCACTCACCCGCGCGCCCATCCTGGTCGCGCCTGCTGAGAAGGAACTGTTGCTCGCCTACATCACGGCGACCACTCGCATCATCAGCGTCGTCCTGGTGGTCGAGCGGCCGGAGGAGGGCAAGTCCCTACCGGTCCAACGGCCCGTCTACTACCTCAGCGAGGTCCTCTCCGTGTCCAAGCAAAACTACCCCCACTACCAAAAGATGTGTTATGGCATATACTTCGCCGCCAAGAAGGTCAAGCAATAATTCTAGGAGCATACCATTACCATGGTGAGCACAGCCCCACTCGGCGAGATCATGAGCGACCGGGACTCCACCGGCCGGATCGCCAAATGGGTCATCGCCCTCGCCGATCATGAGATCCTGTACGAGCCAAGAACCGGCATCAAGTCACAGGCGTTGGCTGACTTCCTCGTCGACTGGGCGGAGACAGAGTTCGTCCCGCCTCTCCCAGACTCCACGCATTGGCACATGCACTTCGACGGCTCGAAAACGAGGACCGGCCTGGGTGCCAGCATAGTCCTCTCCTCCCCGAAAGGTGATCACCTCAAGTACGCCGTCCAAATCCACTTTGCCGCCTCCAACAACGTGGCCGAGTACGAGGCCATCATCCATCGCCTCCGGCTCGCAAAGGAAATAGGCACCAAGCGCATTTTATGCTTCGGGGACTCTGACCTCGTGGTGCAGCAAGTCTCTGGTGCATGGGACGCCAGGGATGCCAACATGGCCAGCTACTGCTTCCTCGTACAACAGCTCACCGGCTCCTTCGAGGGCTGTGAGTTTCATCACATCCCACGAGCGTACAACGAGGCGGCTGAGACGCTGGCAAATATCGGCTCCACCCGATAGGCCATCCCACCCGGCATCTCCCTCGAGTGGCTGCTTAAGCCATCGATCAAGCCTTCCTCAGAGTCGGAGTCAATCTTCGTACCGGCGGACGTCGACGGCCCCAGCTGCCCCTCTGGTGTCTTCACCGCCGGCTCCCACGTCATCAGCCGCCCTGCCGGCACCGATCGAGTCGGCCAGCCCCGACAGCGCGGCCGTCATGATGATCATCGACCAGTCGGCCCTGGGGGCGGGCGAGCCCGGCCGGGGTCTGATCAGCCAGTTCCGGGGGCTCCCAAGCCGGCCCCCGTCTCGGCCCCCTCATGGGCCCAACCTATCCTGGCGTTCCTCCTATGAGGCGAACTCCCTCCGGATGAGGCCTTGGCTAGGCAAGTCCAACCCCGGGCCTCGGCATACAGCATCATCAACAACGAGCTCGTTCGTCGCAGCACTACCGGCATCTTTCAGCGATGCGTCGAGCCGGAAAAGGGCCTAGAAATCCTCCTCGACATCCACCAGGGCGAGTGCAGGCATCATGCCGCCCCCAGGACACTAGTGGCCAAGGCCTTCCAGCATGGTTTTTCTGGCCCATGGCCCTTGAGGCGGCCAAGAAATTGGTCGACGAGTGCGAGGGCTGCCAATGTTTCAGCACGCAGAGTCACCTGCCGGCGTCGGCCCTCCAGACCATCCCCCTCTCGTGGCCATTCGCTGTCTGGGGGCTGGACATGGTGAGCCCCTTCAAAACCGCTCGAGGCGGCATGACACACTTACTGGTGGCTGTCGGCAAATTCACCAGTGGATCGAGGCGCGACCAATCAAGAAGTCGGACGGCCCTATGGCCGTACGGTTCATCGACGACATCACAGTTCATTGCGGTGTCCCCCATAGCATCATCACCGACAATGGCACAAACTTCGCCAAGGGTGCACTCGCACGCTTCTGCTCCAAGCAGGGAATCCGAATCGATCTGGCCTCCGTCGCTCATCCGCAATCAAACGGCCAGGTCGACAGGGCAAACGGCCTTATCCTGTCCGGCATCAAGCCCCGAATCGTGACGCCGCTGGTGAGGTCGGCCGGCTGTTGGATCGACGAGTTGTTAGCCGTCCTTTGGAGTCTTAGAACCACCCAGAACGGTTCAACCGACTACACTCCCTTCTTCCTTGTGTACGGGTCCGAGGCGATCATCCCCACCAACATCGAGTTTGATTCGCCTCGGGTCGCCCCATACATGGAGAAGGACGCAAAGGAGGCAAGAGAAGATGGTGTCGACCTACTCAAGGAAGCTCGCGAACTGGCCTTAAGCCGGACGGCAATCTACCAGCAGAAGCTCCAGCACTACCACAGCAAGCGAATCCGGCCACTCTCGTTCCGCGAGGGGGACCTGGTCCTCAGGCGGATCCAACGAACAACCGGACAACATAAGATGTCCTCCCCATGGGAGGGCCCATTCATCATCAGCAAGGCACTGCACAACAACGTGTACTATCTAATAGATGCCCAGAAGCCGTAGAAGTGCAAAAGAGATGCCTCCGGAGAGGAGACGGAGTACCCATGGAATGTGGCCCTTTTGCGCCCGTTTTACTGCTGAAGAAACCAGTGTATGTATGTATCCCCACCCTTTTGGGCTTATGAATGCAATGGGCGCCCCAAGCCGGCTCTTGGGACGCGCCCCGTTTCGTTTCCCTCAAAAGTGTTCCTCACTCACCGGCTCCCCGACCCGGGGGCTAGCCGGCTGGACCTAGAGCGCTTCTCCCAGAAGTTGGTTAAGTAATGTGAGCCGGCCAAACCTCCCCACCCCTACCAGCTACAGAACCGGCTCCCGGTTGTCCGGCTGATGGGGCGTCGGGGCAGCAAAGTTTGGCTCACACGAAAGGTCAAAACAAAGGGAGACCCCGACTAGGCCCAGTCGGACCATCGTTGCGTCTCTACCACTCTACTTATCCCGAAAAGCCCTCACAATTCCTAAGTTTTGAATCGGCTCCCTTGAGGCAGACACCCCGACCCAGCTACAGACCGGTTCCAAGCTGTCGGGCTAGCGGGGCCGAAACCAAAGGGGAAAAGGAGAAGAACCGAAAAGAGTCGAGCAGGCAAAAAAGGATAAGGATGAGGCGGCATGAGTAACAAGGCAAACTATTCATGGCATAAATGTTAAGGCAAAAGTGGCCCACGGCCAACATTAGTTCATTACATAAACACCCCCAGTGGGTGGGTTCGAGCCTAACTTTGCAGGAAGAAAAAAAGGTGAAAGATAAAAATGCCCAGGGGCTCAGGCCACCGGCGCGTCGCCAACCAGCGTGCCTCCAGCCGGCGCGCCGCTGGGCGGCTCGGTTCCCACCTCGGAGGTGGTCGCGGCCTCCGGGTCATCCTCCTTGGCCTTCGAGACGGGCTCCTCGGTCTCAGCCGTCGTGTCACTCGAATTGGTGCTCTCATCGGCAACTTCATTGTCCATCAGGCCTTGGGGGATGCCGAAGGAGTCCTCGGGCAACGGCTCGCCGTCCTCACCAAGGGCCGGCAGGAACTTGTCCGTGTTGACGTACGACGCGAGCTCGTTAGCCTGGAGGACAAGGGCCGGCTCACGAGCCTCCCGTTCCGCGGCCGGCATGTGCCACATGGTCGCCAGCCGGCCTAGGTCCACGCCGCGATACCATGACGTGACGAACCAAAGCGCCATCAGCGCCCCGGCCCGGGCGGTCGATGCCTTCCCGGCCTCGAGGCGGGGGACGGCATGCTCTATCCACTGGGCCACGCGGTTCGTCGGAGCTCCCCAGCGGCCCGGCCACAGCGCGGCAATGACCTCTTTGTCGGCTGTCTTCAGCCGCTCCATGCTCCGCTCGAGATGGGTCATCCGCATCTCGATGGCGAGTCTGATCTCGTCCACGTCCCACGCGGCATCCTCCTCGATGGAGCGACCGCACTCCTGAAGGTACTCCCGGTGCTCCTCAACGGCGCGTGTAGCACGGCACTGAGTTTCCGGGAAGCGCCCTGGAAGAAAGAAGAAGAGAAGGAAAGAAAGGCAAGTTGAAACACAAGGAACGGCAAAGGGAAAAGCAACCGGCCGGGGAAGAGAAAAACGGGCACCTACCTTCAATCGCGTCGTCCACTCCAAGGGCGAAGTTGAGCGCCGCCTTGTGCACCAACTCTCGAGCCGCCTCCGATGCGGCGACGGAACCCCTGACTTCCTCGAGCGTCCTCTCGAGCCGGGTCACCTCGCCTTGGAGAGCGGCAGTCCTCAGGGCAGCGTTAGTTGCCTCCTTGATGGCCGTCTCCTGGGCCGCCACCTCCTTCGCTGCCTCGGCCTTGAGCTGGTCCTGGACCGCCTTCCCGTCGGCCAGCAGCACGGCTAGCCGGTCCTTCTCCTGCGTGGCCGCCTGGACGCCTTGCGCCAGCTGGTCCCGCTCAGAGACAAGCCCGATTCTCTCCTCCTGAAGGGTGGCCAGCTCACCTGCAAGAGACAACGGGCGTCAGCCGGCTCTTGGGGGCTATGTGCCCCTCCTGCAAAGTGCAACCAACCTTGCACGCTTGCTAGCTCCTCCTCCAGGTGGTAGAATCTGTATTTACCACGGTCGTGGATGGCGACCGCCTCCGCGAATAGCTTCTGCCGCAGGGAGGTTCCCTCCTATCGCAAGGAGGCAAAAGTCAAGACACACTCAAAAGAGATCCGGCCTGGCTCCCCGTGAGCCGGTCAGTCGGCCCGCATCTCCGGGGCTACACCCAGTGGGTGCGCTTGCGTGCCCCCACTAAAAATTCTAAAGTCAAAACAGTCGGCTTACCTCTGCATGATGTAGGGCGGCGTCGGATGCCTCCGCAAACCGGCCAGCTCCTGTCGGCATCGGTCCAGGACACTCCCTAAATCCGCAAAGGAGGGGACCGGGCCACCCTCTTGGGGGGCCGGCAGAGCCGGCGCACTCGCCAGCGCTTCCTACTCTTAGAGCACCTCCTGCATCGATCGCAGGGGCCTCCTGGCCCGGCCGCCGCTGCCGCCCGGGCTCGCCACGGCGCCGGCCACCGGGGGCGGGTTGACAATGGCAAGGGTGTGGGAGTCGCTTCCCACCGGCCCTCCGCCCAACGCCATTGCCACCTTTGCTTCCTGCCGCTCCGGCACATCAATCGCGACGGAGGGCACCTCCACCTCCATGGCCGCCGCCTCCGACGCCGCCTCCGGGGCCGCCGTGACCTCTGGCACCTCGGCCCGGGCCGGCTCGGCCGTAGGTGGGGTCACCTCTGGCACCTCAGGCAGGGCCGCCTCGGGAGCCGGCTCCGTCGTCGCCGCCCTCACCTGGGCCGTCTCCTGCGTGGGTGGAGGTGCTGGCGGGTCCATGGCCGGCCCTTGCGGCTCGCTTGTCGGAGGCCTCGACATGCGGGTTGACTCCACTGACGAGTCTGACGCCCGCGGAGGATCCACCGACCTCCTCCGCCTCCGGCTGCTCGAGGTTCTGGAGTGCGAGGCCCCTCCTCGCATCCCTGACTTGGAGGCTCGTAGCTCCACGAGCCTCCTCTTCTCGTCCCGCTGGGTGGCCGCGTGCTCACGGGCCAGCCGGCTAGCGGCATCCGTCGGCTCCCCCACCGGCTCCTCCTCGTGGAGCTCGATGGGGTCACTACAGCGCCCAAGGATTGGTCATTTACCGACTGGCGACCCGAAAGAAAACTCACATAAGGAAAAGACTTACCCGATGACAAGGGGTGAGGCCCTCTTGGCGCGTGACGGCAGCTTCCGCACGGCCACCTTCAACCGCTTCGGGTCAGGCGGCAGGGCCGCCGGCCCCCCTGAGCCGGCCTCTTCCCCCGGCCGGCCGCTCCGGCCGCCGGGGCTTGAGCCTGCTGCTCCTTGATCCTCCGACCCTGGCACGCTGAGGGAGGAGGCTCGCTTAGAGTCATTAATTCATCATCATCTTCTTCATTGTCATCTATCGAGTCCCTGATCATGGGGGCAAGAGGGAACTCACCCGCGCACGCGGAGCACCGGTTCGCGGATCTGCCGGCTCACCGACTCCACCCGAGGAGTCCACCCCCTCCTCCGGGGGTCCTCCCATCTCGTAGTCTTCAGATTCGGAGTTTTCACGCTTCACCTCGAAGATCTCAGGGTGCGGGCCGTCTGGCATGTTCTGTCGCACCAGCAGCTGCGGTCAGCACATCAAAGTAAGTTCTCCAGTCGGCTGTCGGCTGGGGAATATCAAACAAAAAGAAACCACCTCGACTAAAAACTTACCAGGGGAGGCCGGTTGATGCGGTCATACAGCTCCATGCCGAAGGACCACGAGGCAGGCTTCGGCTTGAACGTCGTAAGGGCATTCACCCGCTTCGCCACCTGAGTCGGCGTCAGCTCGACAATGGAAAGCCGGCAGGGGTCGCGACGGCCGGACATGTCGCAGATCCGGTGCGGCCTCAGCTAGAGGGGTGACACCCGGCACGAGATAAAGGCCGCCACCAGGTCGGCGGCGACCAGCCCTTCGGAGCTCTTCAGCTGCGTGAGCAAGCCAAGCTCCTCTAGGGCCACGCAGCGCGGGGCAACCCCCAGCTAGTTTAATTGGGTGGACTGCCTGACGACAAATGGCGGTAGCCGGATGTAGTCCGTCTTCAGGTCGGCATTCTTCACATAGAAGAACGTTTGGTGCCACCCCTTGACAGAATCGAAGAGAGAAAGAGGGGGGAAGCACGCGATGCCACGACAGCACACCACCGTGCCCCCGCAGGCGTCGCTTTTCAAAGGCTTGAGGTAAAAAAGAGCGTTGAAGAATTCGATGAAGGGAAGAATGTCGAGGTACCCCTCGCACAACGTCACGAAGGTGGAGAGATATAGAATCGAGTTTGGGCCGAGTTTGTGCGGCTAGAGGTCGAAGGTATCAAGGAGGAGGCGAAAGAAGATACTAACCGGGATCCCAAAGCCCCAGGAGAAGTGCCAGAGGAACACGACGTGTTCCCCTGGCTGTGGCGCCGGCACTGTCTCATTGCCCGGCATGCGTGCGACCACCTGCTCCTCCGACGGCAGCATGCGCGTGCGGCGAAGCTTGGCGATGTCCGCCTTGACCACAATGGAGCCAGCCCAACTTCCACCGCGTCCATCGGCCATCGCGGTGGCGGTACGGCGTGCGGGCGCGGTTGCATGCTCGGGTGTGGTGGCGCGCGAGGAAGGCAGGGAGGCAACGAAGAAGGGCAGCAAGGGGGCAAGTGAGGCGTGGGTACCTCCGCCTCTTGCCCTTCCTCTCCTTTTATAGGGGAGGCCACGACCAGGGGACGTGGGATTGATTGCGCCCACTCCCCCCGGAAACTCCGCGCGCGCGTGGGTGGCCCCAGGCCATAACGGTCTACTGGGCTACGCCTGGGGCCAGCGGGCTAGGCCTAGGCGACGCCCCGTCTCCCCGCGTGCGTGGGACCCACTGCATCATTACTCGCCGCATGGCATGCCACGTGGCGGCGCGGGTCCCGGGGTGGCACGCCGGTACCCAAGGCGTCGGGTCCGACGACCAACCCGGCTACTCTTTCGCCTTCGAGCCGGAGGCGGGTATCGCTGAGGGGAAGCCGCCGTCTCCCCACCGTCTGCCAGACGCGGGCCCCCGCCGGCTTCGGGGACTACTAACGGGCTTATTAACGCTAGGTAGGCCAAAGCAACGGGGTCTTTCCCCTTTCACTTCGAAGAATAACTATGCGGTCGGCTGGCCGTGGCCGGCTGGAGGACATCCGGCACAAGCCGGTGCCGGCTGGCGCCCCGGACGATTGGTCGACGAGCCGGCTGGACCCTCGGCCGGCTGGGCATGGCCAGCTGCCTCCGGGTCGGCTCTTCCATTGACCTTGGGATGGACATGCGACGTCCCGTCCCTCTATGCGCAGGTACGACGAAACGACGCGACCGACACGATGGGTGGCCCTGTGGCTACAGAGGTCGCTAACGCACTACAGCACGTGGCTACAGTCCAACCGTCCCGGCCGCTGACCTCGGCAAGCGCGACCGGGTGTAGGAACAGTGCTAGCACTCCCTTGCCACTCGAGTACTTACCTCGGCATGGCTACAGCACGGCCGGCTGTACCGGAGACTTCGGCCGGCTGGCGCTAGATGACACCCCCCAGGTGACCCGTCCCGCGGCAGGTGGGCGAGGGTCAATCGCAGAGCCGACTGGCGGGCCCCAACGGGAGATGGGACTACACAACCGGTGGACCCCACCAATGATGGGATGGCACGAATGGCGAGACCCTCTGGCCTGCTGGAGAGACTGCCAGCCGGGTCCCCGCACCTTTGTACTTAGAGCATATTATAAGAGCCGGGGGGTTGGCCTATAAAACCCCCCGAGCCCCCCATGCAACAGGGACGAACGATCACCTTCACACACACACACACAACCCCTTCTAGTAGTAGAGGAAGAGGAGCTGGCTGCCCCTTCTTCCTCCTCTACACACAGCTCCAGGAGCACCATTGTATCTATACCCATCCATCCAACTAAACCAAGCAGGACTAGGGGTATTACCTCCTCTGGAGGGCCCTGAACCTGGGTACATCGTGTGTCGCCACCGCTTGTGCCCAATCTCGCACCCGGAGCCCGTCGGCGTCCTTCGACCCCAACCACCTACGATAAGCCACCCTATGGCATCTGTCGTGAGAAACGACGACAAGTATGTTTTGACATCCATCTGCCAAATCTCATAACCAAAAAATGCAGCAATTGCTAACATAATTTCAACAGACTTTTAGCATCACTACGTGTGAGAAGATCTCATCGCAGTCAACTTCTTGAACTTGGCAGAAACTTCTTTGCGACAAGTCGAGCTTTATAAATGGTGACACTTGCCATCAGTGTCCGTCTTCATCTTAAAGGTCCATTTGTACTCGACGACCTGTCGTTCAATGGGCAAGTCTACCAAAGTCCATACTTGGTTTTCATACATGGATTCTCTCCATGATTTCATGGCTCCTAGCCATTTGTTGGAATCTGGGCCCACCATCGCTACTCCATAGTTTGTAGGATAGTAACTTGATCCAAATCTTCATGATCATCATCATTAACTTCCTCATAGGATCCATAGAAACATCTTTCTGCACTGCACTACTCTCTGGTTGAAACCAAGGTTCAACAACCTCATCAAGTTCTATCTTCCTCTCACTCAATTATTTTGAGAGAAACTCTTTCTCGAGAAAGGACCCGGTTTTAGCAACAAACACTTTGCACTCGGATCTGAGATAGAAGGTATACCCAACTGTTCTTAGGGTATCTTATGAAGTTGCACTTTTCTGCTTTGGGTTCGAGCTTATCAGACATAAGTGTCCTATTCCCAAACTCTGAGAAATGACAGCTTAGGTTTCTATCAAACCATAATTCATACGGTGTCATCTCAATGGATTTAGATGGTGCCCTATTTAAAGTGAATATAGTTGTCTCTAATGCATAACCCCAAAACGATAGTGGCAAAATGATAAGAGACATCATAGTATGCACCATATCCAATAGAGCACGACTACGACGTTCGGACACACCATCACACTATGGTGCTCCAGGTGGCGTGAGTTGTGAAACAACTTCCACATTGTCTTAAGTTGTATACCAAACTCATAACTCAGATATTCACTTCCACGCTCATATCATAGACATTTTTATCTTCTTGTCACAATGATCTCAAACTTCACTCTGAATTTGCTTGAACTTTTCAAATGTTTCGGACTTGTGTTTCATTAAGTAAATATGCACATATCTACTCAAATCATCAGTGAGGTAAGAAAATAACGATATCCACCGCACGCTTCAACACTAATTGGACTGCATACATCGACATGTATTATTTCCAATAAGTTACTAGCCCGCTCCATCATATCGAAACGGGGTCTTTAGTCATCTTGCCCATGAGGAATGGTCTGCATGTCTCAACCGATTCAAAATCGAATGAGTCCAAAGATCCATCAGCATGGAGTTTCTTCATGCGATTTATACCAATATTACATTTAATGGTAGTGCCAAAAGTACGTGGTACTATCATTATTATGAACATGTGTATTACTACGATCAAGATTCTATAAACCATTCCCATTGGGTGCATGACCATTTAAGGCATTATTCATGTAAACAGAATAACCATTATTCTCTAACTTCAATGAATACATGTATTGCACTAAACAGGATCTAATCACGTTCATGCTCAACTCAAACATGAAATAACATTTATTAGGTTTATCACTAATCCCAAAGGTAGAGAGAGCGTGCGATGGTCATCACATTAACCTTGGAAACACTTCCAACACACATCTTCACCTTACCCTTAGCTAGCCTCCGTTTATTTCGTAGCTTTTATTTCGAGTTGCTAACATTTAGCAACCGAACCGGTATCCAATACCCAGGTGCTACTTGGAGTACTAGCAAGGTACACATCAATAACACCTATATCAAATATACTTCTGTTGATGTTGCCAGCCTTCTTATCTACTAAGTGTCTAGGGTTGTTCCACTTCAGCGACCGTTCTCCTCATAACAGAAGCAGTTAGTCTCAGGTTTGGATTCAACCTTGGGTTTCTTCACTGGAGTAGCAACTGACTTGCCATCCATGAAGTTTCCCTCCTGGCCCTTGCCCTTCTCGAAACTAGTGGTTTCACTAACCATCAACACTTGATGCTCCTTCTTGATTTCTACTTTCGCGGTGTCAAACATCGCGAATAGCTCAGGGATCATTATTTCCATCCCTGGCATTTTATAGTTCAACACGAAGCTCCAGTAGCTTACTGACAGTGACTTGGAGAACTATATCAATCACTATCTTATCTGGAAGATCAACTCCCACTCGATTCAAGTGATTGTAGTACCCACACAGTCTGAGCACATGCTCACCGATTGAGATATTCTCCTTCATCTTGCAGGCAAAGAATCTTGTTGGAGGTCTCATACCTCTCAACATGGGCACGAGCCTGAGATCCCAATTTCAGCTCTTAGAACATCTCATATGTTTTGTGATGTTCAAAATGTTTTGAAGCCTCAATTCTAAGCCGTGATGCATGACGCACCGAACTGACAAGTAGTCATCAGAACGTGTCTGTCAGATGTTCACAACATCTATAGACGACGCTTGACATAAGCCTTCTATGCAGCAATGAGGACAATTCTCAGATCACGAACCCAGTCCGCATTATTACTACCATCATCTTTTAGCTCACTTTTCTCTAGGAAAGTATCCATAAAATAGGGGAGCTCCGATGTGAGCTATCTACAACATAATTTGCAAAGACACTTTAGACTATGTTCATGATAATTAAGTTCATCTAATCAAATTATTTAATGAACTCCCACTTGGATAGACATCCCTCTAGTCATCTAAGTGATACATGATCCATATCGACTAGGCAGTGTTCGATCATCACGTGAGACGGACTAGTCATCAATGGTGAACATCTTTATGTTGATCGCATCTACTATACGAATCATGTTCGACCTTTTAGTATCTCGTGTTCCAAGGCCATGTATGTACATGCTAGTCTCGTCAAGTCAACCTAAGTGTTTCGTGTGTGTGTAAATCTGGCTTACACCCTTTGTATGCGAACGCTAGAATCTATCACACCCAATCATCATGTGGTTCTTCAAAACAACGATCCTCCACAACGGTGCACACTTAGGGTGAACACATTTCTTGAAATTCTAGTGAGGGATCATCTTATTTATGCTACCGTCGTTCTAAGCAAATAAGATCTAAAAACATGATAAACATCACATGCAAATCATAAAGTGAAATGATATGTCCAATATCATCATGCGCCTTTGATCTCCATCTTTGGGGCACGGCATGATCACCATTGTAGCCGGCACGACACCATGATCTCCATCATAGTGTCTTCATGAAGTTGTCTCGCCAACTATTACTTCTACTACTATGGCTAACGGTTAGCAATAAAGTAAAGTAATTACATGGCGTTTTTGATTGACACGCAAGTCATACAATAAATTAAGATAACTCCTATGGCTCCTGCCGGTTCTCATACTCATCGACATGAAAGTCGTGATTCCTATTACAAGAACATGATCAAACTCATACATCACATATATTTCATCACATCCTTTTGGCCATATCACATCACATAGCATATCCTGCAATAACAAGTTAGACGTCCTCTAATTGTTGTTGCAAGTTTTGCGTGGCTGCTATGGGTTTCTAGCAGGAACGTTTCTTACCTACGCAAAGCCAAAACGGTGATATGCCAATTCCTATTTACCCTTCATAAGGACCCTCTTCATCGAATCCGAATCGACTAAAGTGGGAGAGACAGACACCCGCTAGCCACCTTATGCAACAAGTGCATGTCAAGCGGTGAAACCTGTCGCACGTAAGCGTACATGTAAAGTTGGTATGTGCTGCTTCATCCCATAATGCCACCAAATCAAGATAGGACTAGTAATGGTAAGCAAATTGACCAAATTATCGCCCACAACTACTTGTGTTCTACTCGTGCATAGAATCTACGCATAGACCTAGCTCATGATGCCACTATTGGGGAACGTAGTAATAATTCATAAAAATTCCTACGTGTCACCAAGATCAATCTAGGAGATACTAGCAACAAGAGAGAGGGAGTGCATCTTCATACCCTTGAAGATCGCTAAGTGAAAGCGTTGCAAAGAACGCGGTTGATGGAGTCGTACTCGCGGCGATTCAAATCGCGGAATATCCGATCCAAGCGCCGAATGGGCGGCGCCTCCGCGTTCAACACACGTACATCCTAGGGACATCTCCTCCTTCTTTATCCAGTAATGGGGGAGGATAAGTTGAGGGAGAGCTCCGGCATCACCACGGCATGGTGGCGGCGGAGCTCGTGGTTCTCCGGGAGAGCTTCGCTAAGCACTAGGTGTAGGAGGGGGGAGGGCTGCGCCAGGGGCAAGGTTTGCAGCTCCCATGCGCCTCCCCACTATATATAGGGGTGGAGGGGGCTGGTTTCTTGCCCTCCAAGTCCATTGGGGCGTTGGCAAAGGTGGGAGGAAAGAAATCCCATCATTTCCCTTCCCCACCGATAGTTATCCCCCCTTTTAGGGATCTTGATCTTATCCATTCGGGATATGATCTTATTCCTTCTAAGGGGAGATCTTGGTGCGCCTTGACCAGGGGTGTGGAGCCTTGCCCCCACTACCCATGTTCAGGTGGGCCCCCCATGCATGTGGGCCCCACTCTGGAACCTTCTAGAACCTTCCCGGTACAATACCGAAAAATCCCAAACATTTTCCAGTGGCCAAAATAGGACTTCCCATTTATAAACCCTTCAACCACGTGCGAGACGGCCCTTCCAGCATCATGATGAAATACTTGGCACATACTGCATCGCTAACATCTAACATCTCCATGGCAAGCTCATAGATTTCAATCCAAGCCTTTGGAGGCAAGTCAGCAGTATAATTGGGTACCTTGTGAGGACCTTTAAAATCATTCGGCAGATGCTCATTCCGCAAAGCCGGCACTAAGCACGGCACTCCCACAGCCCTGGAGGTTACTCCAGCTCCTACTGGAACGAAAGGTGCAACTGTGGGTTCCTTATAAGCCGTCGTAGCTGCAAGAGCCGCCGCCTCTCGCTGTGCTCTCGCCCAATCCACCAATGCCTGAGCATCACGGGCCGGCCGATCATCTCTCCGAGGGTTTCAATGTCGATCAGTGCTAGAAACCGCCGGCGACTCATAACACCGGCTGTAGCTGCAGCTTGGGATGGGGTTGAGTGTACGCGACTCTGGCTATAATTATATTTCTTCTGCTGGGCCACCGCCGTCTGCAGGTATTCAATGGTGTTCCACACTTCCTCTGCAAAAGGTGCCTCATCGGGGATGGGGATTGTACCAAGCCAGGTCACAGCTGCCACCATGTTCTCCGCCGGGTTAGAATAATGACATGGCAGCATCGTAAAAGATGGTCGTGGGGTTTGGTTCCGGCGGGGCGGGTCTGGCTATTGACGCTGAACCGCCGCGCGGCATCCAGGCACTTCCGTCATCCGGGTTACGGTCAAAGGTATATTCTGACCCATCCCTAGCGTGTTAAAAAGATTTTTGGCTTCATATTGATCCAGCAAATGGGACTGGTGCCTCATCTGGTGAACCACCACTACGGACTGATGTGCTAACTCTAAGTGAAAATCATATGCCCTAAGGCGCTCTGCCTCAGCATCCATCTGAGCTTTTAATGCATTGATTTCCTGTTGGACTCCGGCCATCTGGTCCTTCAACCTTGTGATCTCCGTGTTACGGGCCACTTGGTTTTCAACAGTGACCTTAGTTTCCATCAGAGTTGTAAGCTCATTCATCAGATCTAGAAGAACTTGAGCCGGCGGCCTGCCAGCTCCAGATCCGGTCGTACCGGTGGCTGTGCTACTAGGGGCCGGTGTTGAACCTGCCATTAAGACAGGAGCGCATTTTGGTGTCTCATAATCTTTCGGCTCATGATATTCCGACACGGGGTAATGCTCGATGTAGCCCCCAAGCCTGCCATTGTGAAGTTGATAGATTGATTCCATCTCTCCGCTCGAGGAACCATAATGTGAGCAGATGAGAGTTTCCTCCCGCGACATGGAACTTTCAAGGTTCGTGCCTTGGGTAAAGCCGACGAAAACATGCTTCCTGTTTGGGTTAACACGGGCGGGTTGCACGCGCCGAGCTGGCTCGACGAGGTCAGTGCAGATGTCTGGTCCGGGTTTAGATCCGCCGATCTTGCCGATGAAGATGTGAATTCCGCCGAAGGGGGCCCGGTGCCTGTACTCGACTGAGTCGGCCTCGGGGGCCCAACCGGCGTCGTTGATGTAGACCTTGCCGCGGCGAATCTTGGTCATCCTACCAATGGCGAATCCCTCGATCCCTAGGAGAGAACCCTTTGAGAACTCCACACCACTGAGCGCTAGCCCCACGGAGGGCGCCAATTGTCGTGGATTTGTTATGGAAGATGTCCTCGTGAAAGGACTTAGGTTCGAGGCCATCGCTAAGGCGGTGAGCTCGAAGGAGTTGATCGGAATCGAGAGACAAGGGTTATCCAGGTTCGGCCCCTCAAAAAGAGGTAAAAGCCTACATCCTGCTCTGTTTTGTATTGATTGGGTATCGATTACAAGGGAGCGAGTTCGCTTGACCTAGCTATCGATGAGTTGTTTTTCGTGGCCTAAGCCGCCCGGGTAACCCGCCCTTATATACACGGGTCAAGGCCCTGAGATTACAAGAGTATGAGCCAGGTTATATTTGACAACCGACCTCGCCTCTAACTATACATGCCTTTATCTAACAAGTCGCCCCCAGCGACCCAAGCCCGCCGAGTTACATCCTATCTTCTGGCTCTGGGCCTTCGGGCCCACTGATTATGTTTACTCCTGAAGTTGTCGTCAGCCTCCAACCACATGACCCGGCCCCGCCTGGGCGGTCTCACCCCTGGGGTTGTATCCCCAACACTCCCCATGCTCGAAATGTGGTCACCGCCACTAGTGCATGCACGGGTGCGTGAGCAACGCCTGAAATCTCATTGCGATGAGCTGCCCGAGCCACGGGTGCTTAAGCAGGTAGAGGATACGTCCCTGCCACCCGCTACTTCCTCTCTACTATGAAGTTGTTTGTGTTGGGGAACGTTGCATGGAAAACAACAAAATTCCTATGCACACGCAAGATCTATCCATGGTGATGAGCATCTACGAGGGGGAGAGTGGATCTACATACCCTTGTAGATCGCTAAGAGGGAAGCGTTAAGAAACACGGTTGATGTAGTCGAACGTCTTCGCGATCCAAATCGCCGAGCGTCCCACGATCCCATCACGATCCGTCTCGCGATCTGATTATGATCCGTCCCGTGATCTCATCACGATCCGTTCCACGATCCAATCATGAATCGTCTTGCGATCTTGATAATGGTCCTTCCGATCTAGCGCCGAACGGACGGCACCTCCGCATTCAGCACACGTATAGCTCGATGATGATCTCTGCCTTCTTGATCCAGCAAGAGGGAGCGGAGAGGTAGATGAGTTCTCCGGCAGCACACGGTGTGGTGGCGATGGTGGTGAACTAATCCTGGAGGGCTTCGCCTAAGCACCGCAAAACTAATGTAGAGGAGAAACAGATCTAGGGAAGAAGAGGGTAGCACGTGGCAATTAGGGTTGGATTTCCCCACTAAATCCGCTAGTATATATAGGAGGGAGGGAGGGGAGAAGGCAGCCTCAAACCCTCATGGTTTGGTCGAAATTGGAGGTGGACGAGTCCTACTCCAATCCTATTAGGAGTAGGATTCCTCCTTTCCACTTGGAAACTCTTTCCATCTCTCCACCTTTTGGGTTTTTCCCACCCCTAGCCACATGGGCCTTAGTGGGGACTTAGACCAGCCCACCAGGGGCTGGTTTGAATCCTCCCACAGCCCATGAAGCCCTTTGGGTCAAGACACCCCTCCCGATGGTCCCCCGGCACCCTCCCGGTACTCTCGGTACACTACCGATGAGCCTGAAACTTTTTTGGTGACCAAAACAGGACTTCCTATATATCAATATTTACCTCCAAACCAAACGATTATCATGAACAAGGAAATATGATAATAAATAATTTACTATTCTCTAGGGCATATTTCCAACAGTCTCCCACTTGCACTAGAGTCAATAATCTAGTTCACATCACCATGTGATTCGCATTGTTTTGAATCTAACACCCAATGAGTTCTGGGGCTCGATCATGCTTTGCATGTGAGAGAGGTTTTTTAGTCAACGGGTCTGTGACATTCAGATCCTTGTGTACTTTGCAAATCTCTATGTCTTACTGTAGACACTGCTACCACACTCCACTTGGAGCTATTCCAAATGGTTGCTCCACTATACGTATCTGGATTGCTACTAAGAGTCATCCGGATTGGTGTTAAAGATTGCATCGACATAACTCTTTACGACGAACTCTTTATCACCTCCATAATCGAGAAACATTTCCTTAGTCCACTTGTTACTAAGGATAATTTTGACCGTTGTCCAGTAATCCACTCCTGGACCACTCTTGTACCCCTTGACAGACTCATGGCAAGGCACACACAGGTACGGTACACATCATGGCATACTATATAGAGCCTATGGCTAAAGCATAGGGGGCGACCTTCGTCCTTTCTCTTTCTTCTGCAGTGGTCGAGCTTTGAGTCTTACTCAACTTCACACCTTACAAATCAGGCAAGAACTCTTTCTTTGACTGGTCCATTTTGAAATCTTTCAAAATCTTGTCAAGGTATGTACTCATTGAAAGTCTCATAAAGCATCTTGATCTATATCTATAGATCTTGATGCTAAACAATTAGGTAGCTTTATCCAGGTCTTCCTTTGAAAAACTCTTTTCAAACAACCGTCTATGCTTTCCAGAAATTCTACATCATTTTTGATCAATAATATGTCAACCACATATGCTGATCAAAAATTCTATGGTGCTCCCACTCACTTTATTGTAAATACAAGTTTCTCATAAACTTTGTATAGACTCAAAAACTTTGATCACCTCATCAAAGCGTATATTCCAACTCCGAGATGCTTGCTCCAGTCCATAGAAGGATCACTGCAGCTTGCACACCTATTAGCATCCTTAGGACTGACAAAACCTTCTGGTTGTATCTCATACAACCTTTCCTCTCAAGGAAGGAAACGATGTTTTGACATCCATCTGCCATATTTCATAATTGAAAAATGCAGTAACTATTAACATAATTCCAACAGACTTTTAGCATCGCTACGGGTGAGAAGGTCCCATCATAGTCAACTCCTGGAACTTGGCAGAAACTTCTTTGTGACAAGTCGAGATTTACAAATAGTGACATTCACCATCAGCGTCTGTCTTCATCTTAAAGGTCCATTTGTACTCAACGACCTGTCGTTCAATGGGCAAGTCTACCAAAGTCCATACTTGGTTTTCATACATGGATCCTTTCTCGGATTTCATGGCTCCTAGCCATTTGTCGGAATCCGGGCCCATCATTGCTTCTCCATAGCTCGTAGGCTCATCGTTGTCCAACAACATGACCTCTAAGACAGGGTTGTCGTACCACTCAGGAGCAGTATGCGTCCATGTCGACCTACAAGGTTCGAGAGTAACTTGATCTGAAGTTTCATGATCATCATCATTAACTTCCTCTTCAGATAACGTAGGCTCCACAAAAACAACTTTCTGTGTTGCGCTACTCTCTGTTTGAAACAAAGGTTCAACAACCTCATCAAGTTCTATCTTCCTCCCACTCAATTCTTTTGAGAGAAACTCTTTCTCGAGAAAGGACCAATGTTTAGCAACAAACACTTTGCACTTGGATATGAGTTAGAAGGTATACCCAATTGTTCTTAGGGTATTCCATGAAGATGCATTTGTCCGCTTTGGGTTCGAGCTCATTAGGTGAAAACCTTTTTCACATAAGCGTCGCAGCCCCAAACAATAAGAAATGACAGCTTAGGTTTCTATCAAACCATAATTCATATGGTGTCATCTCAATAGATTTAGATGGTGTCCTATTTAAAGTGAATGTATTTGTCTCTAATGCATAACCCCAAAACAATAGTGGCAAAACGATAAGAGACATCATAGTATGCACCATATCCAATAGAGCACGACTATGACGTTCGGACACACCATCACACTATGGTGTTCCAGGTGGCGTGAGTTGTGAAACAACTTTCACATTGTCCAAAGTTGTATGCCAAACTCGTAACTCAGATATTCACCTCCACGATCATAGCGTAGATATTTTTATCTTCTTGTCACGATGATCTTAAACTTCACTCTGAATTTGTTTGAACTTTTCAAACGTTTTAGACTTGTGTTTCATTAAGCAAATATACTCATATATACTCAAATCATCAGTGAAGGTAAGAAAAATAACGATATCCACTGCACGCTACAACACGCATTGGATCGCATACATCAACATGTATTATTTCCAATAAGTTACTAGCCCGCTCCATCATACTGAAAACGGGGTTTGTAGCCATCTTGCCCAAGAGGCATGGTCTACATGTCTCAACCGATTCGAAACCGAATGAGTCCAAAGATCCATCGGCATGGAGTTTCTTCATGTGATTTATACCAATATGACATTTAGCGGCAGTGCCACAAGTATGTGGTACTATCATTATTAACTTTGTATCTTTTGGCATCAATGTTATGAACATGTGTATTACTACAATCAAGATTCAACAAACCATTTTCACTGGGTGCATTACCATTGAAGGTATTATTCATGTAAACGGAATAACCATTATTCTCTAACTTAAATGAATAACTGTGTTGCAATAAACATGATCTAATCATGTTCATGCTAAACGCAAACACCAAATAACATTTATTTAGGTCTGTCACTAATCCCGTATGTAGAGAGAGCATGCGATGTTGATCACATCAACCTTGGAAATATTTCCAACAGACATCTTCACCTCACATTAGCTAGTATCCGTTTATTCCGTAGCTTCTACTTCGAGTTACTAACATTTAGCAACCGAACCGGTATCCAATACCCAGGTGCTACTAGGAGTACTAGCAAGGTACACATCAATAACACGTATATCAAATATACTTCTGTCGATGTTGTCAGCCTTCTTATATACCACGTATCTAGGGTTGTTTCACTTCAGCGACCGCTCTCCTCATAATAGAAGCACTTAGTCTCGGGTTTGGGTTCAATTTTGGGTTGCTTCACTGGAGCAGCAACTGACTTGCCATCCATGAAGTTTCCCTCCTTACCCTTTCCCTTTTCGAAACTAGTGGTTTTACTAACCATCAACACTTGATGCTCCTTCTTGATATCTAACTTCGCGGTGTCAAACATTGCGAACAGCTCGGGGATCATTATTTCCATCCCTGGCATTTTATAGTTCATCATGAAGCTCTAGTAGCTTAGTGACAGTGACTTGGAAAACTATATCAATCACTTTCTTATCTGGAAGATCAACTCCCACTCGATTCAAGCAATTGTAGCACCCAGACAATCTGAGCACATGCTCAATGATTGAGCTGCTCTCCTTCATCTTCCAGGCAAAGAATCTTGTTGGAGATCTCATATTGAACAACACGGGCACGAGCCGGAGATCCTAATTTGAGCTCTTAGAACATCTCATATGTTCTGTGACTCAAAACATTTTGAAGCCTCAATTAAGCCGTAATGCATGACGCACTGAGCTATCAAGTAGTCATTGAAACATGCCTATCAGATGTTCACAACATCTACAGACGATGCTAGAGGGGGTGGTGCACCGAGTGGTGCATTAAGGACATAAGCCTTTTGTGCAGCAACAAGGACAATCCTCAGATCACGGACCCAGTCCGCAATATTGCCACCATCATCTTTCAACTCTATTTCTCTAGGAACATATAAAAATTCAAGGGAGCTACAGCGTGAGCTAGTAATCTACAACATAATTTGCAAAGACACTACTGACTATGTTCATGATAATGAGTTCAATTAATCATATTACTTAAGAACTCTCACTCAAATTGACATCCCTCCGGTCATTCGAGTGATACATGATCCAAATTCACCAACTCAAGTCCGATCATCACATGAGTTGAGGTGGTTTCAATGGTGAACATCACCATGTTGATCATATTTGCTATATGACTCATGTTCGACCTTTCGGTCTCTTGTGTTCCGATGCCCTGTCTGTAAATTCTAGGCTCATCAAGTTTAACCCGAGCGTTCCGCATGTGCAACACTGGCTTGCACCCGTTGTATGTGAACGTAGAGTCTATCACACCCGATCATCACATGGTGTCCCGACACGACAAACTTTCGCAACGGTGCACACTCGGGGAGAACACAATTTATCTTGAAATTAAGTGAGGGATCACCTTATAATGCTACCATTGTCCTAAGCAAAATAAGATGCATAAAAGGATTAACATCACATGCAAATCATAAGTGACATGATATGGCCATGAACTTGTGCTTTTGATCTCCATCTTGAAAGCACCGGCATGATCTCCATCGTCACCGGCATAACACCATGATCTCCATTATCTTGATCTCTATCAACGTGTCACTATCAGGGTTGTCGCGCCCACCATGCTTATACTACTATTGCTACCACTTAGAGATAAAGTAAAGCATTACATAGCGCTTAATGATTGACATGCCATACAATAATTAAAGACAACCCTATGCCTCCTACCGGTTGTCATACTCATCGACATGCAAGTTGTGATATTCTATACAATACATGATCATCTCATACATCACATATATCTCATCATGTAATTGGACATATCACATCACAACATACCCTGCAAAAACAAGTTAGACATCCTCTAATTGTTGTTGCAAGTTTTACGTGGCTGTTACGGGTATCTAGCAAGAACAATTCTCACCTATGCAAAACCACAATGGTGATACATAAATTGCTTTTCAACCTTCTCAAGGACCGCCTTTGTTGAATCCGATCCAACTAAAGTAGGAGAAATAAACACCCGCCAGCCATCTTTGTGCAACGAAGTTACACGTCAGTCGATGGAACCGGTCTCTTGTAAGCGTACGAGTAAGGTTGGTCCGGGCCACTTCATCCCACAATACCGCTGAACCAAAACACGACCAAGGGAGGAAGCAATCTAAGCATCAACGCCCACAAACTCTTTGTGTTCTACTCGAGATCTCATCTACACATAGACCTAGCTCATGATGCCACTGTTGGGGAACATTGCATGGGAAACAAAAAAAATTACTATGCACATGCAAAATCTATCCATCGTGATGAGCATCTACGAGGGAGAGAGTGGATCTACATACCCTTGTAGATCGCTAAGCGGGAAGCGTTAAGAAACGTGGTTGATGTAGTCGAACGTCTTCACGATCCAAATCGCCGAGCGTCCCGCGATCCCATCATGATCCGTCTCACGATCCGATCACGATCCTTCCTGCGATCTCATCACGATCCGTTCCGCGATCCAATCACGAATCGTCTCGCGATCTTGATCATGGTCCTTCCGATCTAGCGCCGAACATACGGCACCTCCACGTTCAGCACACGTACAGCTCGATGATGATCTCCGCCTTCTTGATCCAGCAAGAGGGAGCGGAGAGGTAGATGAATTCTCTGGCAACACAACATCATGGTGGCGATGGTGGTGAACTAATCCTGCAGGGCTTCGCCTAAGCACCGCAGAACTAATGTAGAGGAGAAACAGATCTAGGGAAGAAGAGGGTAGCACATGGCAATTAGGTTTGGCTTTCCCCTCTAAATCCTCTAGTATATATAGGAGGGAGGGAGGGGAGGAGGCAGCCTCAAACCCTTAAGGTTTGGTCGAAGTTGGAGGTGGAGGAGTCCTACTCCAATCCTATTAGGAGTAGGATTCCTCCTTTCCACTTGGAAACTCTTTTCACCTCTCCACTTTTTGGGGTTTTCCCACACCTAGCCGCATGGGCCTTAGTGCGGGATTAGACCAGCCACCAGGGGCTGGTTTGACTCCTCCCACGGCCCGTGAGGTCCTTTGGGACGAGACACCCCTCCCGATGGTCCCCCGGCACCCTCCCGACACTCCCGATACACTACCGATGAGCCCAAAACTTTAACAGTGACCAAAACAAGACTTCCTATATATCAATCTTTACCTCTGGACCATTCCGGAACTCCTAGTTACGTCCGGGGTCTCATCCGAAACTCTGAACAACCTTCGGTCACCACCATACATAACTCTATACTACCAAAAAGCCACCGAACCTTAAGTATACAGACCCTGCGGGTTCGAGAACTATGTAGACATGACCAAAACACCTCTATGGTCAATAATCAATAGTGGGGCTTGAATGCCCATATTGATTCCTACATATTCTATGAAGATCTTTATCGATCGAACCTATATGTCAAGGATTGAGTTAATCCCGTATGATGTTCCCTTTATTCTTCGGTATGTTACTTGCCCGAGATTCGATCGTCGGGATCTCCATACCTAATTCAACCTCGTTACTGGCAAGTCTCTTTACTCGTTCCGTAATACAAGATCCCGTGGCTAACACTTAGTCACATTGCTTGCAAGGCTTATTGTAATGTTGTATTACCGAGTGGGCCCTGAGATACCTCTCCGTCACACGGATTAACAAATCCCGGTCTTGATCCATACCAACCCAACAGACACCCTCGGACATACCTGTAGAGCACCTTTATAGTCACCCAGTTACGTTACGATGTTTGATACACACAAGGTACTCATCCGGTGTCAGTGAGTTGCATGATCTCATGGTCATAGAAACAGATACTTGACATACAAAACACAGTAGCAATAAACTGACACAATCATATGCTACGTTTGTAGTTTGGGTCTTGTCCATCACATCATTCTCCTAATGATGTGATCCCGTTATCAAATGACATCTCATGTCCATGACTAGGAAACCATAGCCATCTTTGATCAACAAGCTAATCTATTAAAGGCATACTAGGGACATGGTGTTGTCTATGTATCCACACATGTATCTGAATTTCCGATCAATACAATTCTAGCATGGATAACAAATGATTATCATGAACAAGAAAATATGGTAATAACTAATTTATTATTGCCTCTAGGGCATATTTCCAACAGTTTGGCACCCGTGTGCAAGGGCTTGTAGCAAGTAGAGTGACCTCCAGGTTTATCGAACCAACACGAGTTAGGCAATTACAACCAATGATGAGTACATGCACACACAAAATAAAATTGCTTATGCCCCCAACAAGACTAGTGAGGTTGTCAATCTCACTAGTTTTGCTAGTTATAAAAGAACTAAAACGCAAATGTGGAAGGAGTTGATGGAAATAAACAAGAAAGTGAAAGTGATGAATTGAAAGAGCATATATTATGGTTGAAAATTTTATGGAAGAAAATGGACTGGGGTCCATAGGTTCACTAGAGATCTCTCTTCAAAAGGAAACATGGTGTGGTGACAAATCACGGTTAGGTAGCGGTTTCAATATTTTATGAGTAATACTATTCATGGCATAATTAACATATGAGCATCACGTCTGTAAATCCATAGACCGTTATTCAATTGCATCTATATCTAATACTCCACCCAAGACCGCTATCCAGCATGCATATTAAATTATTAAGTCAAAAACAGAGTGTTGCAATGAGTATGATGACATGAAGTAGATGATATATTGTCTTCACCCTCCATTCAAAGGACAACTACACAACCATTATTTTATCCCTAATGGCAACAACACAAATACAAATCTTTTCCACTTTCTATCACTATGTTAGCATACTTGCACGGTTGAACCCAACTATCATACACAACTCCCTTTGAAGATCAAACCCCATACTTAGGCAAAAAAGAGATAATAAATTAGAGAGCGTATATGAATAAGAATTATGCAGCAAAGGAACCAAATAGATATCAAAAGAATTCATGAATAAATCTAATCATAAAGTGATAATCCATCATATCCAAAAATATACACCGCCAAATTACATCAGATGGATCACAATCATGTAGGGCAGCTCATGTAATCTTTGTACTGAGAAGCAAGGGAGAGAGAACCATCTAGCTACTGCTGGTACAGACACATAGTCCAGAGGAAATTGATCACGGGCGATCATGGTTGCCTTCAAGTTGTTGGAGATGCCCACCATGAAGAATCCCCCTTGCAGCAATTTCGAAAAAGGCCTCTAGACTGGACCACAAAAAACAGAGGTGGGCGGCGACAAAAAAAATAAGGCGGGGAAATCCTGAGGGTTTTTAGAAGTATATAAATGCACATGGACCAAGAGGTGGTGGATCGGAGCACCAAGGGTCACACAGCAAGCCCGAGCATGGAGAGGGTGCGTGGGGACCACAGACAGCCTCATTGCCTATGTTAGTTGCCCTCGGAAACTTGTGGACTAGAAACTTTCACTCGTTTTTGTGGAAAAAAGTTAGTCCTATAAATTTATTCTCCTACAAGGTCCAAAAACAACAATTGACACTAGGAACTAAATTAATTATGTTGTCCAGAAAAATAATATAAACTGATGACAATACTACACCAAAGTGATATAAAAATAGCATGAAAGAATCAAAAATTATAAAGACATTTTAGCGCATCACCATTGAGTTGTGTGGGCTTTGCCCAACGACGCCCACTGGCGGCGATGAGGAGAGACGGGGTGGGGGGGTGTCTCTATCGGCGTCTAGAGTTTGCCCCTTGGTTGCTCGCAGGAGTGACCTCGGTAGTGTTGTGTCTTTGAGTCTAGATTCTAGCCATTTTCTAAATTATATAATATGAATGAATGATTATTATTTTACGGTTTACAAAGTAGTATTAGACTATATAATATTTTATACCACTTATATGTGATGGAAAGAGATTATAGACCCTCGCGCAAAATGTAAGAGATTATGGTAAAAATTGCAGCAATTTTTAGTCAGAGGAGGGTAATGGATAACTTGTTGTTCATAAACTTTAGACCCAAAGTAGACAGTTAGGCCCAACCCATGTGATCTATGCAATCTAATTGCTTCTGAGTGCCTTACTAGTTCCACTCGAACGCAATGTTCTACTTAAATAAATAAGTCTTTTACCTAACTATAACTAGAAGGACAGTGCGCGCTTTGCCGCGTCGCTTATAACATTGGGGTTGTACATATTTGACGTAAAAAAATAAGTTCTGGAAAATATTTACGTATTAGTTTAGTTTGTTTGACGTGTGGGATACAATGAAGTGCATTTTTTAATCAGATATGCTACTTCTACGGACATACTTTGCGGTATCATGCTTATAAATGGATGTGTTAATTTATGGTTAGAGATTAAAAAAGCGGGCCAACGACGCAAATCGGGGAAGTGATTAGTGGGACTATGTTTGGTATGACCAATTCATAGCAAATCATTGGTGAGTGTATCGTTTTTATTTTTTTTATTGTGGCGTTTGGGTGGATTTTTTGGACCGTGTGATTGCAGGACGTCTTTTAATTAGTACAGAAGCATGAGAAATTTACTTACGTTGTTGGATGCGTGTGTTATGCTAGTGCTAAACGTGTCATGGACGACACTTCCATTTTGTCACCCATTCATTGAAAGATCGCACCATGAAGCTAGAGATTTCATTGCCACCAAAAAGGATTTAACGGAGTCAAAATCAAGGATTGACGGAAGAAGATTTAAAATTAGGGAGCATAGTGTATTAAAAAATGAATCAAAAAGCTTATTGTGGAATTGTTGATTCGGTCAAAATTAGATGACCCAACTTCAAATTCAGACCTCAATTGATTGTGAGGTCTTATAAAATAGGAAGCTTAGTGTCATAGAGGATTAAAATAATTGAGTAAGAAATTGTTGATCCGGTCAAAATCAATGATCCAATTCCAAATTGATGACCTCAATTGAACGAGAGGCCTCTAGGAAGTTTAGTAATATAGTATACTAGAACATGATGACGAGCGTTGCCGCGCCCGTATTTTTTTAATAGAATGGTCTGAACTTTCGTAAGTATACAGAGGCACAAAACATGCATGATAAGTTATAAAGATGGTCAATGTATTGGACGGTAATAAAAGAGGCAAATTGGCTGTTGACGGTAAAGGAGTGCAGTATTTTCTAAGGAAGGAAGCCTACATGGTAACATTATGAAGTACCATCTACCCAAAAACTCACAACAACATAGCACCACAGCTCCGAAGACAACCACAACATACATACTTGGCAATTATTTTGATCAGGCAATATTATGTGTATTAATAAAATGAACATATATACTACAGAAGTAGAAGCAGTCATTGTAAGGTTTAGGGTTTAGGGTTTAGGATAAATGAACTCACAACTATAATTGTATAATTGATAGGTAATGCACAATAGGAATCAGATTGATGGGTAATGGACAATAGCCGTCTGACCAGCACCTATTGGCACATTTTTGTTGACTGTCACCCTACACTTGAATGGACAACAATCAAATTGTAAGCAAGTTCTCAGTTGATACATCAAAGTCATGACAATGGAATATTGCATGTGGCATGTGGCATAACTTATTCCATTGCCTCAATTAAAAAGAAAATAGGAAAAAGTGTTGCACATTGGGAACTAACATAACACCCGTGCAATTGAAACCGCAGATCAAATAGGTATGGGCAAAGTGGTGTTTGAGACTGATTGCCTCAATTTGAAGCTTGATGTCACATGTGATGAGTTCGATCATGCACCACTGGGCGCTCTCTTTAGTGAAGCTAAATTCCATCTAAGTTTAATTTTATTGTTGCTACTGTGGGGTTATGCCCCATGGTTTGTAACAAAGAAACTCATGATCTGGCTGCCTTGGATACCCGTCATGTTCACGGAAACCATTCAATGTGGCTGACAAACTTATCAGATGTTGTACAATATTTGGTGGTTGATGATATTGCCATGCCTTAATGGAAGGTATGATGATCCTATCAAAAAAAACTTATATAACATTGGTATGTCATGGAGAGGATGGCAGGGAACCAAAAGCCACAAGTAACTCTAGAGGTAGTATCAAACATTATGTTTCTTGTACTTGATAAAGTCATAGGCATATAGAAGTTGTTTCGCTTTGTTCCTGTCATAATCAAGCGAGGAGCATCTGGAAAAAAAGGATTCTTCCATTACAACTCTGGAACAATAAATAATTATATATATCTCAAATATACACCCCGACCTACTGATTTCAAATATTTGCTTGTTGGAAGAAATCATAGTTCAGATTTACATGAGGCAGGAGGGTTGTACGCAAGTGCTTATGTTTATGGTTGGCTTATTCACTTTCATGCCATCAGGTCTCTTATATCAAGATTAAGGTCTGAACCAACTGATGTACGGTTCAACTAAGAATGGCATGAGAGAATCTTATAATATACAATGAAAATTATAGGATTGCTTGCTTATTTTAGATGAACATAATCACCTTGTACGCGGTGCTTAAAATATAGAGGGGGCATAATTTTCCAAATGAGTGTGAAATATCCCAATCCACCCAAGAATCTGTAGCCAGATAGAAGATGTTCAGAAAACACACGACCGGCACAAATCGCCCCAACAGGTGAAAAGAATATAGAGAAAAAACATAGAAGAACAAAAATAAGATAGCTTACTTGAAAGATAGGCAGATCATTTCAACAATTCATCTCGCCGCTGATTGCTAGAATGTCGTTTCAAAATACAACAATTTGATATTTCAGGAGAGGCTGATGGCTAGGAATAAGGCTGGTCATCAGCCAAGGCGGTGGAGATGTTTCTGAATGTGCAGTGGCGCCATGGACCGAACAACCACGAGTTATTAAATCGATGACATCTTGTACCTTTGGTTGTCGATCTGATAGCTCTACACAGGAAGGAACAACGGGTCACAGGAGACTATATGGACGCACGGGAAGTAAAGAAGGAGCACAATCGACGTGGTAATGCCCTGCAATTATTCATCGCCGACGCTTGGCGCACATCAGTCGCAATTAGCGGACAATTATTTACCCCTCTCGATTTTCGGCGACTGTCCAGTGCTCGCGAGTTGACCCTCTCGCACGTGTCGGCTTGCCTGGATCCCTTCGTGTGCCTCGCCCCGGCCGGATCACCTCCCGCGTTGGATCCCCTTGCAAGCCTCGCCACGGCTTGTTCACCCGGCCGTCAGCTGGATGGAGGCAGACCGTCGCGTCGTTGCATCCTCTGTATCGAGCACCTCGGTCGGATCCTCTCGAGCGAACAGTTTCTTTCCTCCAGCGCAACAACCAGTAGCATTGTACCTCGATCCATTAGACAAATGGGCTTCCATGCCAGCCCAACCGAGCCCAATCAACCACAGGCCTTAGAAATAGTCACGGGAGTAGCAGCCCATAAGGACAGGCGGCCCAGGTCGTGGTAAACTCGCACAGAAACGATTATGTAACGGCCAGGAATGATTCAAAAGCAAAATCCGACGGCTGAAATCGGTGGGAACGTAAGAGAGCTCGGAAAGGGTTCGGTTTTACTGTCCTTAATATAAAAAAGACATCACTGTGCCTTTGTAATATTACGATTCATAATTCACATTAGAAATTATTATTTTCCTTCACAAAATGGCCATTTAGATGTCAATCAGTTTATACATCGATGTTTCATGGTCAATTAGCATGTAAAAAGAATCCTTAAAACAACAATCTCTCAGTTGTGTTAGGGGGATTATGGATAATTAATCTGCAGTTTCTCAGTTGCTCCAACCAAACAACTATATTTTCCATAGTTCTCAACCCACGGCTGTTTTTTCATATTTCACGGTTCACAACAGTTTTTTCGCTCTTCAAGCTGTGTTTGTTTGGGCTTCAGTTTCGACAGATTCAGTTATGAACTTGTTGTGCTGACAAAACTGTTGTGATGAGGAAAGAACTGCAGTGAAGGTTAGCTGTTTGGCAACATAGCTGTGGAAATGACCATGGACTAGTGAAAACGCTATGTTTCAGGAGGAGGGGCCAAGGAAGAGATAGGTCGTGTCTGTGGCGACATTTATGACATAATTACGAACAAACGCCAAAAGCAGAGGGGTTAGGAAAATAACTTTGACTGTAAAGTACCTTGAGACGTGCTTTAGACTGTTGCACTGAAAATAACCCGAAATAGTTTTGAGTTGTGGTTTCACAACTGTTTTAAAATAGTTGTTTGTTTCAGTTTTAGCTTTTTTCATTTCAAAAACTGCGCCCAGAGCTGAAACAAACAGGGCCTACGGCAGAACCAAAGACACCTAAATGTGAATGCTCAGAAGTGCTTCTTTGCTTAAGTTCGGGGTACCGAGGATTGAAACTAGGACGTATTATTTCAATATTTCGGGTCCTTGTGTGCAAAATAAACAACTGAGGCGCTTTATCATCTTCCCGAAGCGACACCCAACGAGGCAAAGGGGAGGAGATTTTCCTTATCCTCCTGGATGCCGCTTCTCATGCGTCTCTCCCCGCCGGCGGCGCCGCCGTCGCCGCCGTACCGGCGAAGCCACGGAGGTTCTACCAGGAGATTCAACGCCGTACTCCCCGAGACCTCAGGTGAGTGTTCATCTCCTCCCATCCACCTACATTATTGCTTGTACCTCTCTCGTTACCGTAATGTTGGGGCATCCCTGAGCGATGGCGACCGTCACCTTGACCTCCATGCCTCTAATGCTTTCCGGCTTTAGATTGGAGACGCATATTTTTTATTATTATGTTCGATTTCGGTATGCTGGTCACCAATTCAACTTCCTACAAACGCTTAAGGTGCAAAATGTTTCGTCAAAAACCTTGTCATTAGCACAATCTATTATACTATTACTACATCGATTGTCTCTTATTCTAATGCTACATGTCATTTAACGATGGCTGACATGTGATGAAATTTTGTCCCACAGAGCGAATGTTTCCGGTAGCTAGATATGCCTCGTCGTCAACTGATCCGGCGCGTCCTAGGAGCGACGACTTCGATATAGCTAATGGACACGGCCATTTCCTTATCAAGTCTACATTTGATCTTCAGGTATGATGGTGAGTCCCTTGGTCTATTTTTAGCGTGTATCACCGAATAATCGAGACAGGCCGTCGGTTGAGCATAAATAAAAGCTGAAATGTGCCTTGGTTTTCAAAGGATAGCATAGTGTTAGTTCAATTATCAGTAGAGCTCCATTTCAACTGCTTGCGGATACAGTTTTATTGATGTCTCAGCTATAACGTTATACAACTTACATCTCTTTGCAGAAAGCTGTATCTTCTTGTTTAGGGAAAGCATTGGTGACCAGCAGCGCTGTCATGCTTGTGACGCCGCCCAGTTGCTTGGCAGAACAATGTGACCCCGGGTACTCTCTTCCTAACATGCCGCTGCTGTTTGCGATAGCCATGGTTGGTGCTACAGTTGGAGGTAATATCACATTGTGAGCTAAAAGGATATTAGCACGTAGGAAGTGTTTGTGGCTAGCAAAGTAGCTTTAAGTTTTAGCCCAACACTACACAATTGTTTTTCCTTCTATATGTTTTTTTTCTTATACTTCATGAACATCTTAAGCGATTATGAATATCTGAAGCATTAAAAAAATACGCAGAACTTGAACTGCTGACAACTTCTGGGAGGCGTAGAAATCTAATCTATAGCCTAATAAAGTTTTTTCTCTAAAAGCGCCCCAAAGTGTGAGTCATATTGTATTAGAAGGAGAGCACCGAGAAGGCACAAACTACAACTCAACGAAACCAAAGACACGGCGCAGGTACAACTCAAGAAAACCAAAGACAAACTCACATTCACGTGTCTTTTTGCTAGTTATTTATTACATGAAAAAAAATGTGTATGTATCCTTAGAGACCTGAATTCTTTCAGCTTGTTCAAGCATGGTGCCGTTAGCGTTTGCCTATATGACTATTTCTGCCAATGACAGTTTCTTTTGTGATGGCCATTTCCAATCATGCTCTTGTTTGTACAGAAAATGACATATTCGGTAGTTACTTCATACTGTTTATTGTCCCTTGGTTATTCTGCAAATTTCTGTAATATGTTTGTCTCTTTGGAGGTGCAACATTTCCTACTTTAGATTGAATGATTCAGAAACCCTGTAGGGCTGCTTGCGAGACAAAGGAAAGGGGAACTTAAAAAGCTTAATGATCAGCTACGTCAGATAAATGCTTCACTGAGAAGACAAGCCAAGATTGAATCCTACGCTCCTGCTTTGAGCTATGCACCGGCTGCTAGTAAGATACCAGAATCAGAAGTCATTGTTGATCCTCACAAACAGCGCCTGCTCACATATCTGAGGACTGGGAAGAACTACCTGAGAAACCAAGCTCCAGACAAGGCATTTTCCGAGTTTAAGGCAGCTCTTGACCTTGCACAATCTTTGGGTGATCATGTTGAAGAGAAGAAGGCGGCACGAGGATTAGGTCCGTCATTGTTTGGCTTTCATTTATCATTTGCTCGTATGCACATTTGAAACTGACTGTGCTTTGACGTGTCCTTCGTTGCCTAGAGAGCTTAGCAGAATTTGCTTCCCTCCTGAACATGCCAATGGTAGTTTGAACATGATAATATAAATACAATTTCACCATAACAAACTGAATTGCATAAACAGATTAGCATTACTAACTGCAAACATTGTGATGCCCATTATATTTTACTTTTGTGAAATCCAACTGATGGAAGTCCTTTACGTTCATCAGGAGCATCATTGCAAAGACAAGGGAATTACAAGGAAGCAATAAAGTACCACTCCATGGTTCTCAGCATCTCCAAGATGACTGGAGAGGATTCAGGTGTCACTGAGGCATACGGGGCAATAGCCGATTGCTACACCGAAGTTGGTGAGCTCGAGAAGGCAGGCAAGTTCTACGATGAGTACATTGCAAGATTGGAGAATGACTGAAACAGTGTGTCTGTGCTACCTTTGAGAACGCAAAAACGGCTAAACTTTTTGTTCTTCACTAGTCATATGATGTTTTGTAGATGTGCAGTTCCTGGCAATAACAAAAACCTCAGGTTTGTTATATCTTTTAAGTTGTTTCCCCTGAATTATGTGAGATCATTTGGGTCAGTGGCATGCTGTGTAGTTATTTTGGTAGTGCTAGCTTGATGTAAGTACAGATGAAATCCAGCTTTCCGACTTGAAAATTTTAACTAAATACCTCAACCAGTCACTGCATGTCCCTTAATTTTTTTGCAGTTCCTTTGCCACTTCTCATATTTGTAAGCACTGCATATGGGAACAGATACAGATTGGGCATACTTTCTGTTATTGGAAAACAGTTTGTAACTGAATGTAGTTTGAAAAACGTGATATTACAGTATCTTATGATATGAGAAAGAAGAACGCACTAAAATTCTCTCATGGAGTCATGGTGAAGGTCTTTTGGTCAAGGGTGGGCTAGGGAGGAAAGGACATGAGATAGGGAAGGACAAAAAAGAGTGTTGTGCAGTGTAAGCAGTGGGGGCATGTGAGGAAGGACTGTCCAGATCTCAATGGTGGGCCAAGTGCTAACATTGTAGCTTATGGAGATGACTCAGAGTGATGTCATTGTAGTATAAAACATGTGCTCAGCTAATAGAAGTTGAAGTGTGGATGTTGGCTTCAACTAGCTCTTTTCATGTACCATCCAATTGGGAGTGGTTCTCTTCGTACAAGTCTAGTGTGTTTGGTTTACCTATATAGTTGATGATAGTGGCTACCATATTGCTGGAGTAGGTGGCATCAAAATCAAGATGTTTTTTTTCTTTTTTGAAGGTCACCGGGGCAGGGCACCTGAATATATTTCATTTTCTATGGATGTTTAGTCACAAGGACTGAGAGTTTTACACCGCCGAGAAGAAGAAAAAAAGGGGGGGAGGGAAGAGAGGGGGAGAGACCATCCCTAGTGGGGCATGTCACAACCCACCTAGCATGGAGGGGGTCACAACCCACCTAGCGTGGAGGGGGGAGCGGCCGAAGCCACACATCGGCGTCCGAGCGTGCCACCCCCTTCGAACGTCCACGTCAGAGGATAGAATCTTTCATACAACAGCTAAGCACCCGGACGATGGAAGGCGTCGCTCCGCGGAACACAACAGAGTTCTGATGCTTCCACGACTGCCAACAACACAAAAGCGTGGAAGTGGAAGCCGAGGACCCCCCCCCCCAACCGCCATACCTACCTCAAGGGCATGCAGCGCCCCCACACGGTAGTCGGTGTAGGAGATATGCCCTAGAGGCAATAATAAATGTTATTGATTATCTCCCTGTTCATAATTAGGTTTATGTTCCATGCTATAACTGCTATGGTTCTCGAGTCTACAATAACCACGAGGCTTGAAGGAAGACTCATATGCACGTATGGAATAATAAACGGTAAAATTGTATTCCTAGTCTGGCCTATAAGACTGGCTCAAGTATTGCATGATGATCCTGTTTTCCTGATCATGGGCATGGCTATGCCGGCAATTTTGAGGGCACAATGTTAGAAGAACATTTGTGTTGAATCGACCCGAATTGATGTTATGCTATGAGATACATTCGTCATAAGTTAATGGTTAATAACACAGAGAAGTTAATATTTGCATAATTCCTTAGACCATGAGAGTATCGAGTTTCTTCATGCTTGCTTCATGAACTTTGGGGTTTGTTAAACGTCATCCGTAAATGGGTGGCTATTACGGCGGCTTACGGGTTCATGGAAAAAGTATGTCAAGTAACTTGATAGCTCAAGATTGGGATTTGCTCCTCCGACGATGGAGAGATATCTCTGGGCCCTCTCGGTGTTACGACATCCATCATCATCTGGCCAGACCCTTTGTGATTTGATCACGGGGATGCCGGAACACGGGAACGAGAAAAGAGAACAATACCGGTAACGAGGTAACTGGCATAGTGGACAAGTTGTTGATCCAAGGGGATGCCAACATGTCTTGCCTTGGGTATTTGTAACATATCGCGAAGCAACAGGAAGCACACGACAACTGGAGGTTCACTCGAATATTCATTCGTGTGGGTATAGGGGTCAATATGGGTGTCCATGGCTCCGATGTTGATCATTGATCGGAAGGGGTTTCGGGTCATGTCTATGCTTCACCGAACCTATAGGGTCACACGCTTAAGGGTCATCTATCTGTTGAATACTAGACAGGGAGTCTGAGAGAAAATCACCGAAAAAGTTTCGGACACCGGAAAAGTTTCGGACAGCGGAAAAGTTCCGCAGAGAGAACACCGGAACAGTTTCGGTGAAACTGAAAAGTTGTTTCAGGGGATACCATTAAGTCAGATTGGTTTCGGCACATGCCTGATAATTCTTGGAGGGTGCCAGAATCATTCTGGAAACTTCTGGGAATTTTCCGGTAGAAAAACCGAAAATGTTCCGGAGCTGCCGGAACCGCTTCAGATGCTTTTCGCAGATGAAAATCACTAATCTAGAATTGTTCCGGATCGCATTGAAAATTATTTTAGTGGGGTACTGGAAATGTTCTAAGCCCACATAAATTTTTTTAGCTCGACTGGACGCTGAAAAATGTTGTCGTGAATAGTGAAAGTGCTTTTTGGGAGAAAATATCTCGTGATTAGTGGAAACACTATTATGAATAGTGGAAACACTATTGGGAGAAAATATCTCATGACTAGTGAAACACTATTACGAAATAGTGGAAAACACTATTGTGAATAGTGGGAAACACTATTTATGAATAGTGGAATCACTATTATGAATAGTGAAAATCTCTGAGGGCATTTTGGTATTTTTACCATAGTCTCTCACCCTATAAATAGGGGTGAGGAGGCAGCCCAAAAACTCACTCAAAATCTCTCACACAAGCCATGCATGATATGGCATTCTCTCTCCCTCCCAGCGAAATAGTTTCGTAGAGCCGAAAGGTTGTCTGGGTTCCGGTGGGAACTAGTTCTGGACGGCGAAGCCCTGCCGGATAGATGACACCGTATGTGTGCAACTCTGTAGAGAGATCGTAGTTTCGGTCTTAGTTCGAGAGTGCCTCCCGAAGGGCTGTTCGTGTGACCGTCCGAGTTTTGGAGGTCCTCCCGAAGGGCTGTCCGAGTTTCGGAGGTCCTCCCGAAGGGCTGTCCGCGACACCGTCTGGGGGATTGTCCGACCGCCTCCCGGAGGGCTGTTCGCGGGGCAGATGAGGGTATACATCCTTGCGATTGGGAGGTTTTAAATCCTAGCTGTGGGGATCTGCACCGTCGATCGTCATCGACTCTACTTTCGCTGCGCTATGAGTCGGTAACGAAATAGATCAGACCTTGTATGCAGTCTCCATAGTGATCCTGGGCTGGTGCGTAGGTCGGAATTTTTTTTGTTTTCTGCTGCGTTACCCAACAGTGGCATCAAGAGCCGTGCTATGCATAGATGCAGGTTGCGATCTAGAATACATAGAGATGTATGGGTGTTGCACAATATAATTAGGTAGTAGATGAGATCTATTACTGAAAATTATTTGTGCGAGTAGCAGATGAAATCTGTAACCCGATGTTCTTGTTGCTTCCCTGGAATTTGCGTAGTCCTGATCTTAACGGCATTATGGAATCTCACAAAGTTCTGGTAATCCGCGATCCTTTCATGTTGCTCCTGAGTATGCTGATTGACAGATCAACGAAGTGATAACAGTTCTTTGGGTTCCACCATAGTTGAGAAAGATGGATGTTTTGCAGATAAAAGGGCAATGCAGATGCGATCTGCACGGGGGTCACGCGTATGACGAAGTTTAGTATGGGGCTCGAGATTTTATTATCTCGTGTTTCATACACCCTGGAAAGTTAATCTAGCAACTTGAATTATCATACTTGATGATGGACGTTGGTAGCTTCGGTTTGTTTCGAAACCTTAGAAGCCACGTAAAACAAGTTTTTGCATGGACCGATTAGAGGCGTCTAACTTGGTTTTGTAGGATGGTTTACATGTGCATGTGATGTGGTATAGTAGTATTCATAATAATTTGATTATGTATGAGATGACTATATGATGTAAATTGATTAACATGACCTGCGTGTCATGATTCGGCATGATGGCTGGAGCCATATGACTGCACTTTAATGACCTGCGCGTCAACCTTATGTAATGCACTTATTTTATTAGCTATAGAGATAGCAATATTATCTGGTGCATTGACAAGGTGGTGGCAATCTTCGCGAAGGTGAACTCCGACGCGAATGCCAAAGACGAAGAAATACTTGACTTCTCCGTCAGAAGGGGCTATACCATATCATGCTATTATGAATTTCCTGAGATGTTTATCCCTCTTGATGCACCCTTCTTGATTGTGCGGTAGTCGCTTTTTATTAGGGTGATCTCTCACAAAATATCAAGTAGTTAGTGTTCTCCCAAGTGTAGCACCGTCACGGCACCTATCTCTGCGGGGTATCACATGGTTACATGGGTACGAACGATTAGAGAAGTGTGAGGCGGGTGAGTTGAGACCTCGCAGCGAGATCACTTGGTTGTCTTGACGTTTAGGCATGAAAGTCATGAGCTCAGAACACACGCATCGAAAGATGAAAAAGAGTCACATAGAGATGTGATTGGCAAGTTGGCCTACCAATTGAAATTCTCGTCACTTGAGATGGTTACATCCTTGACGTTGAATTGAAAGTTGGGTCTTGCATCACTCACAATCAATTATGAGAGATATTGATTTGAGTGGGAGCACACTGTAGAATTAACTTGTTTAATTCTCAGTGCAATTAATTTTGAACATTGTCTAAGTGATTTGCATAATAGTGGTAGAATAATGGCTCGCGTTTCCACCTTCCCTATTAAAATTGAATAGCAGTTAAATATCTGGTTAAAACTTTACGGTTGGTAACATAATGTGAGTATTGTCCTCAAGAGTGCCGAGAAGGACTTTGTCCTATCGCATGCTTTCGGTATTCTCCCGCTAATGCTATGGATCATATGACTCTCGTCCTTCGATCCAAAAGCTAGAATTCCTTTTCAGTCAAAGTGCAATATGTTTGCTTCCATGATACCGGAACTTCGAAAGTTTGGATAGTTATGTGATATTCATGGAATCTGAAAATCATTTTCAAAGACAGACAAAAGCTAAAAGATATGAGATATACAAAGTAATGTTTGTTTGCAAACTATTAGTAAAGGAGTTTACTATGCATTAGACTGATAAGAGAGGGATCCAGGAGAACGCCTGTCATATGATGAAAGGTGAATAAAACAACAACTTAAAGAGAAAGGAAGTGTCCGAAGGGTGTTAGTAAGACTTTCACGCCTAGGAAGTCCGGGGCTAACGCCACTCTTAAGTTGGGTGCTTCTTATAAGAGTAGGAGAAATACTGAAAAGTTAAACTGTTAGAAGTATAATGGCAAAAGGAAAGAAGACTGGAATATCCAGCTCATGTATGAATGTCATACAAGTTTTTGATGTATAGAAGGCTGGTCAAAGATATAGTTCTTGGGAATTATGGTTAAACATGTTAATCACTAATTCTTGGGTATTGTGAGTTGGTCACAAAGATACCCGCTCGATTGCATTCTATTGCAACTCGATGTAAGAACTACTATGGCCTAAAAGACTAGCCAGGGATGAGGTTTAGATACACGCAGGGAACATAGTAAAAGTTACTATGCCTTCCATCTGTGTATTCCCTATGTATTAAGTTTCATAATTCATTTTAGAGTTTCACACTCTAGCCCTTTGCATAAGGAATCTTGCAAGAAGGTTGTTCATAAGAGAACTTTTCATGTTCGGTGTTATGAATAACATAAGGGCCATACCTTCATTATGAATGAGACATATGTTATGAATATTGATAATAATACATTACCTCTGGGTTTACTTTTATAATTCATTTTAGAGTTTCATACACTCTAGCCCATTGCACAATGTTTGTTGCAAAAGAGTTGTTCATAAAAACAACAATTGTTGTTCAGTATTATGAATAACATGAAGGGCCATGCTTCCATACTAGATGGGATGTATGTTATGAATATTGATGGAAATATGATACATCCATAACACTGACGCTAAATGTCGCAAGACTAAAAGAATACCAAATATGTGTGGCATTGCATTTGGTCACATTGGAGAAACCCGCATGGAAAATTCCATTATGATGGATTTTGAAGTCGTCTGATTTTAAATCATCTGACACTTGCAACTTTCCTCCAAAAGGTGAACTAACTAAAATACCATTCACAGGCCATAAGGAACGAGCAAAGAACTTATTGGTGATCATACATTTGATGTACGTAGTCCGATAAATGTTGTTGCAAACAGTGGATTTGTCAACCTTCAAAAATGACTCAAGTAGATATATGGATATTTACTTGATGAGACGTAAGTCTGGATCTTTTGAAATCATTCGAAAGGTTTTCAAAAATGAAGTAGAAGTTATTGTACCAAGAAAATTATGTTTCTGCAATTTGATTGCGGAAAGGAATATTTGAGTTACAAGTTTAGCGAATGTCTGATGAGTTGTGAAAAGTGTTTCATAACTTGCACCTCCCAGAACACCACTGCAAGTGGAAAGTCCGTGAAGATGTAATCAAACCATTTATGACATGGTAAAATCAAAGATGACATAAATAGATTTGCCATTATCCCTTTTATAGAGTGATGCTTTAGAGACTGCGGCTTTTAGACCGAAAAGATATCCATTAGGTCTATTGAAATGACACCATGGTATGGTACACCCAACCATGTTATATCTTTTATTAAACATTTGGAATATGGGGCTTGTGTAAAAGGTTACAAACCTATTCCAAATCAGACAAGTGCTACTTTGTATGGTTATCCCAAGTCATTGGGTATTCCCCCACCACTATACCGAGGCAAAGGGTTTTGCCACAAAACGGTATGCTTTTAAAGAGAATAGTTCTTACAAAAGGTGAGTGGGAGGACAGTGCAACTCGACGAGATAACCAGTATCTTCATTATCAGTTCAAAGGAAAGAAACCCTGGAAGTGATTCCGTTGTTTCCTACTACGACTGATACGGAAGTCTCTACAATAAAATGTATGGACTTCGGTCGAACGTGTAGCTGAACCACGTAGGCAAAGCTCGTGCAAACTTATCAGGTGCGTAAACGAGATATTGTTGTTAGACAACAGTATACCTACAATACACAAGGAAGCATTGATGGGCCCTGACTCCGGGATTGGCTAAATGCCAATACAATCCGAGATAGTTTCCATATAAGTGATTCAAGATTAAAACCTTGATACACCTTTTAGAGGACTTAGAGTCTAACGAATATTTATGGAACTAAAACTGATACGGATAAAAATGTTTTATTCATAAAGCTCGACTTGTTGAAGTAACAAGTTCAAGGAGTTGACTATGATGAGGTTGGTTCATCGTAGCGATGCTTAAGGTCGGTTCGGGTTGAACTAACAGTTAATACATATATCAATCATGAGATATGAAACATGGATGACAAAAGGATTTCCATCTGATGGAAATGAAACCTAGGACTTGTATGTGATACAGTCCAAAGTAATTTGTCGATCCAGAGGATGCTAGTAAGTATGCAAACTTCAGAGTTCCAGCGAGCAAAATGGAGTTGGAATCTTCGTGGTTTGATGAAATGGTCAAAAGGATTTTTGACTTCATCAATGGGTAACGAAGATGCTTGTGATTCAAGAAAGTAAGTGGGAGCATAATAATATTTCTAAAAACGTTGTGTGCTTGACACATTGTTAATCGGAAATAAATTTCTTGACACGAATTAGGACTTCATTTGAAAATAGTTTTGCGATGAAGTGCTTAGGCTAAATAGCCTCAATATTAGGCATGATGATCTATGGAGATAGATTTATCTAATGGGGCTAAGCAATGAATACATATTGGCAAGGCGCTAAAACCTTTTAGCATTTAAAACGCCAAGGAGTGATTCTTGCCGAAGTCACATGGAAAGAGTTTTTGCAAGACTCAATGTCCCAAAACACTGACGAGTAAAATACATGATGGAGATTCCACACACTCTAGTGTTTGGATTAATCATGTATTCCATGGTATGTAAAACAACCAGATATGTCCGATACTTCCAAGTTGTTGCGAGTATAGATACAAAAGTGATCAAAGCACTGATCATGGGACAACAGTGAAAGATGTCATTAAGTACTAGAGTAGTGTTGATGACATGTTTTCTCGCAAATAGAGATTATGAAGTGCTCGTTGTAAGTAATTACATCGATACAGTCTCAATCAATGCTCCATGCGATTTTCTATTTAAGTTAAGGGTTTTGTGTAATACACAATATGATGGCACGGTAGTTGGAAATTGTTCCAAACAAGATATTGTGGCGAATTCTATAACAGAGGCTAAGTATGTTGATGCTTTGGAAGCGACAAAGAAGTTGTTGAATCATATAGTTCATTCATGAACTTAGTATGGTTCCAAGATGGCTTTGGTCTATGAGACACTATTGCAGATAGTTGCTCCATAGCTCAGTCTAAGGAATCAGGTTTCGACCAATGATTCACACATATGAAAAGCCAAGTTCACACGAAATACGAATTTTGTTATAGCGTGAAAACGCGAGGATATGCAAAGTTACACACGGAGCTAAAGTTGACAGATCCGTTGGACATTGATGTCTACTACGCAACCTTCTCCTTGTAGATGTTGTTGGGCCTCCAAGTGCAGAGGTTTGTAGGACAGTAGCAATTTTCCCTCAAGTGGGTGACCTAAGGTTTATCAATCCGCGGGAGGCGTAGGATGAAGATGGTCTCTCTCAAGCAACCCTGCAACCAAATAAAAAAGAGTCTCTTGTGTCCCCCCAACACACCGAATCTAATGGTAAGTTGTATAGGTGCACTAGTTCGGCGAAGAGATGGTGATACAAGTGCAATATGGATGGTAGATATAGGTTTTTGTAATCTGAAAATATAAAAACAGCAAGGTAATTAATAGTAAAAGTGAGCACAAACGGTATTGCAATGCGTGGAAACAAGTCCTAGGGTTCATACTTTCACTAGTGGAAGTTCTCTCAACAATGATAACATAATTGGATCATATAACTAGCCCTCAACGTGCAACAAAGAGTCACTCCAAATTCACTAATAGTGGTGAACAAACGAAGAGATTATTGTCGGGTACGAAACCACCACAAAGTTATTCTTTCTGATCAATCTATTCAAGAGTCCGTAGTAGAATAACACGAAGCTATTCTTTCCGTTCAATCTATCCTAGAGTTCATACTAGAATAACACCTTAAGACACACATCAACCAAAACCCTAATGTCACCTAGATACTCCACTGTCACCTCAAGTATCCGTGGGTATGATTATACGACATGCATCACATAATCTCAAAATCATCTATTCAACCAACACATAGAACTTCAAAGAGTGCCCCGAAGTTTCTACCGGAGAGTCAAAACGTGTGCCAACCCCTATGCATAGGTTCTCGAGGTCACGAAACCCGCAAGTAGATCACAAAAACATACATCAAGTACTCACATGAATATCACATTGTCACCACAGATAGACACGTGCAAGACATACATCAAGTGTTCTTAAAGACCCAATCCGATAAGATAACTTCAAAGGGAAAACTCAATTCATTACAAGAAGGGAGAGGGGGAAGAACATCATAAGATCCAACTATAGTAGCAAAGCCCGCGGTACATCGAGATCAAGACATCTCAATAACACGGGAGAGAGACAGAGATCAAACACATAGCTACTGGTACATACCCTCAGCCCCGAGGGTGAACTACTCCCTCCTCGTCATGGAGATCACCGGGATGATGAAGATGGCCACCGGAGATGGATTCCCCCTCCGGCAGGGTGCCAGAACGGGCTCCCGATTGGTTTTTGGTGGCTACAGAGGCTTGCAGCGGCGGAACTCCCGATCTAGGTTTATTTCTGGAGGTTTCTGTATTTATAAGACCAGATGGCGTTGAGAATAAGTCAGGGGGACCCACGAGGGAGTCACGAGCCTCCCAGGCGCGCCCAGGGGGGTGGGCGCACCTCCCAGGCTCGTGGCTTCCTCGGGACTCCTCTCGGGTATCTTTTTCTTCTGGTATTTTTGATATTTTCCATAAAAAATCACGGCGAAAGTTTTATTCCGTTCGGACTCCGTTTGATATTCCTATCTGAAAAAGGTCAAAAACACGGAAAAAAATAGGAACTGGCACTAGGCTCTAGGTCAATAGGTTAGTCCCAAAAATAATATAAAATAGCATATTCATGCATATAAAACATCCAAAGTTGATAACATAATAGCATGGAACAATCAAAAATTATAGATATGTTGGAGACGTATCAAGCATCCCCAAGCTTAATTCCTGCTCGTCCTCGAGTAGGTAAATGATAAAAACAGAATTTTTGATGTGGAATGCTACCTAACATATATTGTGACATGAACATTCAGATCCATATGATTCAAGACAAAGAGTTTAATATTGACATAAGAACAGTAATACTTCAAGCATACTAACAAAGCAATCACGTCTTCTCAAAATAACATGGCCAAAGAAAGTTATCCCTACAAAATCATATAGTCTGGCTATGCTCCGTATTCCTCACACAATGAATCTAAATCATGAGCAACCCCGATATTGGTCAAGCAATTTTTTTCACACTTTTACTTTTTCAATCTTTTTCAACTCTCACACAATACATGAGCGTGAGCCATGGATATAGCACTATAAGTGGAATAGAATATGGTGGAGGTTGTGAGGCAAAAAGGAGGAGATGGTCACATCGACTCGGCGTATCAACGGGCTATGGATATGCCCATTAATAGATATCAATGTGAATGAGTAGGGATTGCCATGCAACGGATGGACTAGAGCTATAAGTGTATGAAATCTCAAAAGAAACTAAGTGGGTGTGCATCCAACTTGCTTGCTCACGAAGACCTAGGGCAATTTGAGGAATCCCATCATTGGAATATACAAGCCAAGTTCTATAATGAAAATTCCCACTGGTATATGAAAGTGAAAAAACATGAGATTCTCTATCATGAAGATCAAGGTGCCACTTTGAAGCACAAGTGTGTTAAAGGATAGTAGCATTGTCCCTTCTCTCTTTTTCTCTCATTTTTTTGGGCTCTTTGGCCTCTCTTTTTTTAAGTCCGGAGTCTCATCCCAACTTGTGAGGGAATCATAGCTTCTGTCCTTTCCTCACATGGGGACAATGCTCTAGTAATGATGATCATCACACTTTTATTTACTTACAACTCGAAACTTAGAACAAAAGATATGACTCTATATGAATGCCTCCGGCAGTGTACCGGGATGTGCAATGACTCATGAGTGACATGTATGAAAGATATGAACGGTGGCTTTGTCACACATACAATGTCAACTACATGATCATGCAAAGCAATATGACAATAATGGTGCGCGTCATAATAAACGGAACGGTGGAAGTTGCATGGCAACATATCTCGGAATGGCTATGGAAATGCCATGATGGGTAGGTATGGTGGCTGTTTTGAGGAAGGATATATGGTGGGTGGGTGCACCGGCGAAAGTTGCGTGGTACTAGAGAGGCTAGCAATGGTGGAAGGGTGAGAGTGCGTATAATCCATGGACTCAACATTAGTCATAAAGAACTCACATACTTATTGCAAAAGTTTTATTAGTTATTGAAACTAAGTGTTAGACGCATGCTTCTAGGGGAAGGGTTGGTAGGAGTTAACCATCGGGCGATCCGGACCGCCACACAAAGGATGACACTCAATAAAAACATCATGCTCCGACTTCCTAACATAGCGGTTCACCATACGTGCATGCTACGGGAATCACAAACTCTAACACAAGTATTTCTACCAATCCATAATTACTCACTAGCATGACTCTAATAGCACCATCCTTATATCTCAAAACGATATGCAAAGAATCAAACTTCTCATAGTATTCGATGCACTCTATATGAAAGTTTTTATTATATCCCTCTTGGATGCCCATCATATTAGGACTAGATTTGTGAACTAAGCAAATTACCATGCTGTTTAAGACTCTCAAAATAATATAAGTGAAGCATGAGAGTTCAACTATTTCTATAAAATAAATTCATAGCAACGCACTACAAAGATATAAGTGAAGCACTCGAGCAAAAGACAAACTACTCCAAAAGATATAAGTGAAGATCAATGAGTAGTTGAATACTTATTTGCTATGTGAAGACTCTCCCATCTAAGAATTTCAGATCTTAAGTACCTTATTCAAATAAAATAAAATGACACTCCAAGGATAGCGCGAATCATGTGAAGAAGCAAAAACTTAGGTTTAACCAATACTAACCGATAATTGTTGAAGAAGAAAGGTGGGATGGCAACCGGGGCATCCCCAAGCTTAGACGCTTGAGACTTATTGAAATATAGATTGGGGATGACTTGGGCATCCCCAATCTTGAGCTTTTGTGTCTCCTTAATTCCTCTCATATGACGGTTTCCGAAATCTTAAAAACTTCATCCACACAAAACTCAACAAGAACTCGTGAGATAGGTTAGTATAAATCAACGCAAAACTTTATCATACTCTACTGTAGCAAATCACTAAGATTATTATTTGACATTTCATACTAAATGCCTCTGCATATTTAAAACTCCCATCATCAAATGGAACCATTAAACAAGCAAACGTATGCGAACAATGCAAACATAACAGCAATCTGCCTAAATAGAACAGTCTGTGAAGAATGCAGCAAGATCCATACTTAATTAACTCCAAAAAATCTGAAAAAAATTCCACGCTATATGTAATTTATAATATCATACTGTGTCCAAATTTCAAGTTATTCTGACATACAGAAAATTCTAGGGAATTTTTGCACTACAAGCAAACTTTCTATTTTGGAACAGCAACTCCTATACTTGCAAATTAAGCATGGTAAAGTCTATCCTTGACATTTCTATTGAACTAAATGATGAAAAACATTAAAATTAATATAAATAACAGAAATTAAGTACTAATAAAATAAAATAACGCTCCAAGCAAAACACATATCATGTGGTGAATAAAAATATAGCCCCAAGTAAAGTTACCGATGGATTGAAGACGAAAGAGGGGATGCCTTCCCGGGGCATCCCCAAGCTTAGGCTCTTTGGTGTCCTTGAATATGGCTTGGGATGTCTTGGTAATCCCCAAGCTTAGTCTCTTTCCACTCCTTGTTCCGTTGTCCATCCGAACTTTATCCAAAACATGAAAACTTCACAACACAAAACTTAACGGAACTTCGTGAGATGGGTTAGTATAATAAAGACAAATCATTCATTTTGGTACTGTCAAGACAAGATTCATAAATGTTCCCACACAATTCCTACTGTATCTTATCATTTCCACAATTTATATCACTTAATATAATCTATGGAAACACTAAAACAAGCAAACTATGCATTGAAAACAAAATCTGTCAAGAACAGAATAGTCTGTAATGATCTGAATGATAACCATACTTATGCACCTCCAAAAATTCTGAAACAATTATTAAAATTAAGGAAATTTGTATATAAATCATCATCAAAAAGAATCAACCTAAAATAACTCTCTGTATAGGAACTAAAAATAATTTCGTGAGCGCAAAGTTTCTGTCTTTTTCAGCATGATCAAACAACTATCACCCAAACTAATCATAAAGGCTTTACTTGGCACTTTATTGAAATAAAAGCTATAAAACATGATTAATACAGAATCTTAATCATGTGAAAGCACAAATACAGTAAGGATACATATTTGGTTGTCTTCCAACAAGCACTTTTCTTTAATGCCTTTCAAGCTAGGCATGATGATTTCAATGATGCTCACATAAAAGATAATGATTGAAACATAATGGAAGCATCATGAAGCATATGACTAGCACATTTAAGTCTAAACCACTTCTTATGCATAGGGATTTTGTGAACAAACAACTTATTGGAGCAAGAATCATCTAGCATAGGAAGGCAAAACAAGCATAGCTTCAAGATTTTCAACACATAGAAAGGAAACTTGACATTATTGCAATATGTAGAAGCATATGATCCTCTCTCATAATAATTTTCAGTAGCATCATGAATGAATTCAACAATATAATCAGCACCTAAAGCATTCTTTTCATGATCTACAAGCATAGAAATTTTACTACTCTCCACATAAGCAAATTTATTCTCATGATTAATAGTGGGAGTATCATAAAAGACTTGAATACTACGAATAGTTTCCACATTAAAAGAGCAATGTTTAGCAAAATGGTACTCATAATTGTGATAAGTTTTATCATCATTCTTATTTATAGCATAAGTATCATCACAATAATCATCATAGATAGGGGGCATGCTTTCATCATAATAATTTTGATCATTCAAAGTGGGGGAACTAAAAAGATCATATTTATCAAACATAGCATCCCCAAGCTTGTAGCTTTGCATATCATTAGCATCATGGATATTCAAAGTATTCATTCTAAAAACATTGCAATCATGCTCATCATTCACATATTTTATGCCAAGCATCCTATGTAATTCTTCTTCTAGCATTTGAGCACAATTTTCTTTTCCATCATTTTCACGAAAGACATTAAAAAGATGAAGCATATGAGGTATCCTTAATTCCATTTTTTTGTTGTTTTATTTTAATAAACTAAACTAGTGATAAAACAAGAAACTAAAAGATTCGATTGCAAGATCTAAAGATATACCTTCAAGCGCTAACCTCCCCGGCAACGGCGCCAGAAAAGAGCTTGATGTCTACTACGCAACCTTCTCCTTGTAGACGTTGTTGGGCCTCCAAGTGCAGAGGTTTGTAGGACAGTAGCAATTTTCCCTCAAGTGGGTGACCTAAGGTTTATCAATCCGCGGGAGGCGTAGGATGAAGATGGTCTCTCTCAAGCAACCCTGCAACCAAATAACAAAGAGTCTCTTGTGTCCCCAACACACCCAATACAATGGTAAGTTGTATAGGTGCACTAGTTCGGCGAAGAGATGGTGATACAAGTGCAATATGGATGGTAGATATAGGTTTTTGTAATCTGAAAATATAAAAACATCAAGGTAATTAATAGTAAAAGTGAGCACGAACGGTATTGCAATGCGTGGAAACAAGGCCTAGGGTTCATATTTTCACTAGTGGAAGTTCTCTCAACAATGATAACATAATTGGATCATATAACTAGCCCTCAACGTGCAACAAAGAGTCACTCCAAAGTCACTAATAGCGGAGAACAAATGAAGATATTATTGTCGGGTACGAAACCACCACAAAGTTATTCTTTCTGATCAATCTATTCAAGAGTCCGTAGTAAAATAACACGAAGCTATTCTTTCCGTTCAATCTATCCTAGAGTTCGTACTAGAATAACACCTTAAGACACACATCAACCAAAACCCTAATGTCACCTAGATACTCCATTGTCACCTCAAGTATCTGTGGGTATGATTATAAGACATGCATCACACAATCTCAAAATCATCTATTCAACCAACACATAGAACTTCAAAGAGGGCCCCGAAGTTTCTACCGGAGAGTCAAAACGTGTGCCAACCCCTATGCATAGGTTCCCGAGGTCACGAAACCCGCAAGTTGATCACCAAAACATACATCAAGTACTCACATGAATATCCCATTGTCACCATATATAGACACGTGCAAAACATACATCAAGTGTTCTTAAAGACTCAATCCGATAAGATACTTCAAAGGGAAAACTCAACTCATTATGAGAAGGGAGAGGGGGAAGAACATCATAAGATCCAACTATAGTAGCAAAGCCCTCGGTACATTGAGATCAAGACATCTCAAGAACATGAGAGAGAGATCAAACACATAGCTACTGGTACTTACCCTCAGCCCCGAGGGTGAACTACTCCCTCCTCGTCATGGAGATCGCCGGGATGATGAAGATGGCCACCGGAGATGGATTCCCCCTCCGACAGGGTGCCAGAACGGGCTCCCGATTGGTTTTTGGTGGCTACAGAGGCTTGCGGCAGCGGAACTCCCAATCTAGATTTATTTCTGGAGGTTTCTGTATTTATAAGACCTGATGGCGTCGAGAATAAGTCAGCAGGACCCACGAGGGAGTCACGAGCCTCCCAGGCACGCCCAGGGGTGGTGGGCACGCCTCCCAGGCTCGTGGCTTCCTCGGGACTCCTCTCTGGTATCTTTTTCTTCTGGTATTTTTGATATTTTCCATAAAAAATCATGGCGAAAGTTTTATTCCGTTCAGACTCCGTTTGATATTCCTATCTGAAAAAGGTCAAAAACACGGAAAAAACAGGAACTGGCACTAGGCTCTAGGTCAATAGGTTAGTCCCAAAAATAATATAAAATAGCATATTCATGCATATAAAACATCCAAAGTTGATATATAATAGCATGGAACATCAAAAATTATAGATACGTTGGAGATGTATCACACATCAGGCTATACCACAAGCGAAGCATATTTTACACCAGTATGCCATAGGTGTAAAGTGCATTAGCATTGACTAAATTATTGACTCTGCAAGTGGGAGTTTGTAGGAGATATGCCCTAGAGGCAATAATAAATGTTATTGATTATCTCCCTGTTCATAATTAGGTTTATGTTCCATGCTATAACTGCTATGGTTCTCGAGTCTACAATAACCAGGAGGCTTGAAGGAAGACTCGTATGCACGTATGGAATAATAAATGGTAAAATTGTATTCCTAGTCTGGCCTATAAGACTGGCTCAAGTATTGCATGATGATCCTGTTTTCCTGATCATGGGCATGGCTATGCCAGCAATTTTGAGGGCACAATGTTAGAAGAACATTTGTGTTGAATCGACCCGAATTGATGTTATGCTATGAGATACATTCGTCATAAGTTAATGGTTAATAACACAGAGAAGCTAATATTTGCATAATTCCTTAGACCATGAGAGTATCGAGTTTCTTCATGCTTGCTTCATGAACTTTGGGGTTTGTTAAACGTCATCCGTAAATGGGTGGCTATTACGGCGGCTTACGGGTTCATGGAAAAAGTATGTCAAGTAACTTGATAGCTCAAGATTGGGATTTGCTCCTCTGACGATGGAGTGATATCTCTGGGCCCTCTCGGTGTTACGACATCCATCATCATCTGGCCAGACCCTTTGTGATTTGATCACGGGGATGCCGGAACACGGGAACGAGAAAAGAGAACAATACCGGTAACGAGGTAACTGGCATAGTAGACAAGTTGTTGATCCAAGGGGATGCCAACATGTCTTGCCTTGGGTATTTGTAACATATCGTGAAGCAACAGGAAGCACACGACAACTGGAGGTTCACTCGAATATTCATTCGTGTGGGTATAGGGGTCAATATGGGTGTCCATGGCTCCGATGTTGATCATTGATCGGAAGGGGTTTCGGGTCATGTCTATGCTTCACCGAACCTATAGGGTCACACGCTTAAGGGTCATCTATCTGTTGAATACTAGACAGGGAGTCTGAGAGAAAATCACCGAAAAAGTTTCGGACACCGGAAAAGTTTCGGACACCGGAAAAGTTCCGCAGAGAGAACACCGGAACAGTTTCGGTGAAACTGAAAAGTTGTTTCAGGGGATACCATTAAGTCAGATTGGTTTCGGCACATGCCTGATAATTCTTGGAGGGTGCCAGAATCATTCTGGAAACTTCTGGGAATTTTCCGGTAGAAAAACCGAAAATGTTCCGGAGCTGCCGGAACCGCTTCAGATGCTTTTCGCAGATGAAAATCACTAATCCAGAATTGTTCCGGATCGCATTGAAAATTATTTTAGTGGGGTACTGGAAATGTTCTAAGCCCACATAAATTTTTTTAGCTCGACTGGACGCTGAAAAATGTTGTCGTGAATAGTGAAAGTGCTTTTTGGGAGAAAATATCTCGTGATTAGTGGAAACACTATTATGAATAGTGGAAACACTATTGGGAGAAAATATCTCATGACTAGTGAAACACTATTACGAAATAGTGGAAAACACTATTGTGAATAGTGGGAAACACTATTTATGAATAGTGGAATCACTATTATGAATAGTGAAAATCTCTGAGGGCATTTTGGTATTTTTACCATAGTCTCTCACCCTATAAATAGGGGTGAGGAGGCAGCCCAAAAACTCACTCAAAATCTCTCACACAAGCCATGCATGATATGGCATTCTCTCTCCCTCCCAGCGAAATAGTTTCGTAGAGCCGAAAGGTTGTCTGGGTTCCGGTGGGAACTAGTTCTGGACGGCGAAGCCCTGCCGGATAGATGACACCGTATGTGTGCAACTCTGTAGAGAGATCGTAGTTTCGGTCTTAGTTCGAGAGTGCCTCCCGAAGGGCTGTTCGTGTGACCGTCCGAGTTTTGGAGGTCCTCCCGAAGGGCTGTCCGAGTGACAGTCCGAGTTTCGGAGGTCCTCCCGAAGGGCTGTCCGCGACACCGTCTGGGGGATTGTCCGACCGCCTCCCGAAGGGCTGTTCGCGGGGCAGATGAGGGTATACATCCTTGCGATTGGGAGGTTTTAAATCCTAGCTGTGGGGATCTGCACCGTCGATCGTCATCGACTCTACTTTTGCTGCGCTATGAGTCGGTAACGAAATAGATCAAACCTTGTATGCAGTCTCCATAGTGGTCCTGGGCTGGTGCGTAGGTCGGAAATTTTTTTGTTTTCTGCTGCGTTACCCAACAGTCGGCTTTGTCGCCGTCGACCCCACCGCCAACCAAAAGGAACGGGCAAAAGAGCACCCAGAGACAGGGTGATCTGCCGTGATGCTTTGGAGATTGCTTTGGAGAGTCAGCATGTGCCGGAGCTAAGGAGGAACTTAATTTTGCTTGGAATTATTCATGATGGTGGTATGGTGTTACGTTGTGATCGGACCATGAGAATCATGAAGGATGAGGTGACCATAAAGGATGAGATGACCGTGATGATGGGGCAAAAGAGAAAGGAGGGGCAGGGGGTATATTTGTTCCAATCTAAAACGCCATATTATAATTTTCTTCACAAAATTTGTCCAACATAGGGGGCATTGCACATAGCTCCGTTTGTGAGAGGACGACTTTGCATATTTACAAGTTGCAAAGTTGCACTATTACGGTAGGAGCTACAGAGACTGGAATTGCATGATTAGCAGCGAGGTCCTGCGGAGACGATAGACGGCTAGTGAGGCCAAGTTAAACTCACCGGGTAGCTCTCGGTAATTAACAAAAGAGACCATCCAAAGTCTGAAGTACATGGAAGTTTGACACATGACCAAATTTAACATGCAATTTTAGTCGAGTGGCATGCTTAGATTGATTGCTATGTGGGATTGCTTTGTCTGCATTTCTTAGACTGATTGTAGGAGTGTAAGAGCATCTCCAGCCGCGCCCCCAACAGGCCTCCCCAAGCCCCTTCTTTAGCACCGTCGATAAAAAAATGGCCTAGTCGCATCCTCAGGACCTCGTTTTTCGTCGGTTTGGGCCAAAATTGACGCCGGCGGACCCAGGCCGAACATAGCACGCCGGGGGCGTCGGCTGAAGCGAAAAGGTGCATGGGGCCGTACTGTCGGTGACACCGGCTGATTTTCCCGTTGTTTCCCTCACTTTCCCTCCCCATCATCCACATTCCCCCGTCGTTCCCCATCATTCTCTCCATATCCCTCCATCTCTCCCCTGTCATGCCGCCAAAGAAGTATGCCACCCCTAGCCAAGCCATCGAACCTGCCGCACCAAAGGCAAGGAAGCCTCGGGCACCGATGTCAAAGCCCCCAGGGTTGACGAACGCGGAGTAGAAGGCCAACGTTGACCGTTGGTCGATGGTGACCACCGATCGGCGGAACAGGCTTGTCATGAAGAAAGCCAGGGATGCGGCGGCGGATCAGGAGGCATCGTCTCGCTCGGCCATGGCGAACGAGCGGCCGATCTTTCTGCCTCAACAGGCGGGCCCGTACCCACAAGACGCGTGGGGTAGCTAGCAGAGCGTCGTGTCGCCAGTCAACTTCCCGTCACCGGAGTGGGGTTACGCACCCTCGCCGGAATATGTCGACTGTGATGCCCTCGGCGGATTCAACCCCAACATCACCTTCCCACGCACGCCTTCCGCGTTCACCGCCGGCCACCACAACGCCCGGTACGGTTACTCGCCGACATACTCGGGTTTGTATGTGAAACCTCTACGTCGCGGCCCTCTGCCTTTCGCGCTGGGTTCGGCGCCGCAGTTCAGAAACACCGACGTTGAGATGGAGGAGATCATCGACAACGGCTCAGCCCCGCCGCTTCATGCCCCGGGTTCGGCACGCAAGAGGAAACACTGGACATCGGCGACAACATGGACGATGTTGAACCATGTGAGGTGGAGGAGGAAGAACCGGCAAAGACGGAGCCGGCGAGGCGCAAAGGGAGAAAGAAGAAGACATGGGCATCCAATGGAAAGTCGGTCAAGCCCCGCGTCAAGTGGGCAGCGAAGGAAAATGAGTGCCTTGCCGAAGCATGGAAGACGGCCAGCATGGACACGATCACCGGCGCGAATCAGAACGCCGACACGTACTGGAGAAGGATCAAGACGGCGTTTGACGAGTGCAAGTTGGTTGACCCTGAGTCCGCCGCATACACATGGAGCGCGGAGATAAGGCCATGTCCAACCATTGGGCAAGCATCCAACTAGCATGCAACAAGTGGCATGGGATTCAAGAAGAGGTCCAGGCTCGCCCTGAGAGCGGCGCGAACGTCGAACGGTAGATACGTCCATGACTTCACTGGTCCGCGATCTTCATTGTGTTCTTCGCCAACACTTGTTGTTCTTCGTGCAGATGGTTCGAATGTTCGAGTTGTTCCGCAAGGATAACAAAACCGACGCCGACTTCAAGTTCCTTCACGTGTTCACTAGGATCGAGTCGTGCGAGAAATGGGAGGAGGTATGGCTTGATCTCACCAAGGCCAAGGACGGTGTGTACAACCCAAACGCGCCTGCCTCGGGGGCGGCAGAAGGACGGCCTGATGGCAACAAGAAGGGGAAGAAGGCCAGGGACTTGGCACCCACTGCCTAACGGCTATAGGCTCTACCGGACAATGCACCGCAGACGCCAAGAGCCACTCCGCCATGAGGTAGGAGAAGTCTAAGGCGAGGTGGTCGACGTTGATGAAAAAACAGGACGCCGAGCTAGACCTTCACATGACCAATGTCGCCGCAAAGAAGCGCAACACCGACCTGGCGTTCCTCATGGGAGGTGACATGACGATGATGCACCCGTAGGTGAAGGCGTGGTACTTTGCGGAGCGCAACCTCATCCTGAACCTCATGCCGGGACCGGCGGCGACCGTGGCAACGCCAAGCACTGCGACCCCGAGTGCGCCCACGCTAACGCCGAGTGCGCTCACATCACTGACGCCGAATGCGCCCAAGCCAACGCCGAGCACTACGACCCCGACGCCTGCGCCGACCTCTCCCGCCTCTGAGGGAGATGAGGATCTTGTCATTTGAGTCCTATGAGCATGTCTCCCGCCGTATTGTTCGTCGGACTATTGGCATGTTGATCGCCCGACTGTAGTGGCGATCTCGCCGGCCTATGGCATGATGCACACCAACTGCCATAGCCTAGTTTTAACCTTGCTTGTCATTGCACTCATGCATGCATTTAAAATTCAAATGAATTGGAATTGAGGAAGTGATCAAGCCTCAAGAGGAAATTTTGTCAAATAAGCAATATACAAATTGCTTCGAACTGCGTATTCTAATAAAATATTGGCATGAGGTAAAAATGACATCCAATATTTTGGAATCACATAAACATTTAAGTTTGGGCATTTGATTTAACCCAACAACTATTTGCATTCGATTTATATTTCCTATATATAAAATATAAGTCAAATAAATCTGAAATTTTTTATGTGGCACTCGTAAAATCCATTAAGCTCACATGATAATTTTAAGGTTTTGCAAAAATGGTTTAGTATTTTATCTAAACCAAAACAAATGTCAAAAAATAGAAAAGGAAACAAAAAAGAACAAGAAAAGGCAGAGGCCTCACCTGGCCACTTACCCTGTTGTAAGACTTCTATGTGGTCATGCTTGTCTTGGACAGTGTGTTCACATGTATCTTGCAATCCAGCTCATGTTTTGGAGCCGCTTCTGTAGTTCATTTTCCGAGAATCTCGCAACATCATCTCGTCCATTCCGTTGTAAACTATCTTATTCAGACATGTTGAGTCTGGAAACATCATGTCACCAACCAAATCTAAATCTCACACAGTTATGATGGTTGGAACGCTTCCCAAGAATTATAATGTTGGTCTCTTTGTAACCCGATAAGGTGATGTCATGGCTAAGACACCTAGTCGGAAGACCTATTGTTATAGTATCTTGTACAGCATTAGCCACTTCCCCATGAGGACCTTGTATGATTTATCCTAGAAGTTGTTCCTCATGGACCCTTTGAGATCCTGAAGTCCGACTTTTACTTGATGTTCTAATAGCGAAAATGACTTTTACTTGGTCAAATAAGCAATATAAAAATTGCTTCAAAGTGAACCAAGAAAATATCCCTCGTATTCTAATAAAATATTGGCATGAGGTAAAAATGCCATCAAATATTTTGGTAATCACATAAACATTTAAGTTTGGGCATTTGATTCAACCCAACAACTATTTGCATTAGATTTATATTTCCTATATATAAAATATAAGTCCAATGAATCTGAAACTTTTTATGTGGCACTGGTAAAATCCATTAAGCTCACATGATAATTTTAAGGTTTTGAAAAAATGGTTTAGTATTTTATCTAAACCAAAAAAATGTCAAAAAATAGAAATGGAAACAAAAAACAGAACAAGAAAAGGCACATGCCTCACCTGACCACTTACCTGGCCCAGTAGAGAGTCGGCCCAGCCCACCGGGCGAAGCGGTCGTCTTCAACCTCTACCAGTAAGCAGAGGCGAAGCCGAGCACGAGCGTGCACGGAAGTTCTCCACCTCCTGCTTCATCGTGGCACGGACCTGTCCTTCTAGCGATGCCACAAGGATGTCCGGACCCCCTGGATCCATTCCCCCTCTGTTCCCTCTCCCCTCTCTCTCGCAACCGCCGCACCTGAGAGCGCGCCGCTGCCATGCACCGTAGCCATTGGCCTCCCCTGCCTTGACGACATGCCCTCGAGCTCCACCGCATGTCATAGTCATCCTCAAATAGCCACGCAAGCCCAGATGAGCTGCAACGCCGGATCCATCGTCGTCTTCAACCTCGAGGCCACCGATCATCTTCGTCAAATTCGTCGGCTCCCGATCGTCTCGGCCTCCCCGTAACCTCCAGAAGACTCCCCATGAGCTCCTCATCTGTTTCCCCTCGCTATATAGCTCGCGCGCTTGCCCTAGCCCTAGTAACCATCGAAGCCGAGATCCTCTTCCCGCCAGTGATGACGCCGCCATGACTGCACATGTCGTAGCTTGCGTCTGAGCATGTAGGTGTGCACAGTGCTTCCTAAGTAAGCCGCAGACACCACGAGCTTGAGCTCGACTTGATATGCCGCGTAGTGCCACGCCCCCTAGAGCCGAGCTCTGGCCGCCGCAGTGAGCTTGCTTCCGGCAAGCTCGGGCCACCCTACGCCCTCCTAATCCTCTCCTGGATGCGTGAGGTCGAGGGCTATGCCATGGTGCCCTCAGCGTGCTAACCCGACGCGAGCAACGCAGGTCTGGCGAACTTCCACCGCAATTTTGGTCACCACCGGCAAACTCCGGTGACCGCTGACGTGGCCACATCATTAGCGGCTAATGACGCCACTAACTGGGTCCCTCGACCACTCACATCGGGCCCCGCAATTAGTCAAAGCCCGGGTCAACGCGGGGATTAACCCTGAGCCAATGACAGGCAGGCCCCGTAGGTCAGGTTTGACCTCGACCTGGGGTTGTTGACCTGCTAACGCCACCATGACACGGAGCTAGCACAATAAGTTATTTCGGGATTTATTTAATTCTAGAAAATACCTAAAACTTCTAAAATTCATAGAAATTCAACCATAGCTCTAAATGGAATAATTTATATATGAAAAATTATCAGAAAAATGCAAGGAATCTGATGGTATCATTTTCATGCATGTTTGAACAACCGAAAGTTGCTGGATATGACAATTCAATAAATGGCAATTGAAATGCCCTATGTGGAGTTGAAATTGATCTATACTGGTCAAATAACTTCCATTTAATTTGTGGTCACTTGCATTAGTTCAAACCAACAACATGTTAACATGTCATGCTCATGTATCATTGTGAAGAATTTGCTTTGCTTAAATTGTTTTGTTTGACTTTATCGATAGACTTGCGAGACGTAGTTATCGACGACATCGAAGAACAGCTGAGTTTTTCTGATCTTCAGGCAATCAAACCCCTTTGAGCATTTCGATACAATACTACTCTCTCGCTCTTGCTCTCATTTCAATGCATTAGAACAACGTGATACAACTGTTACTGGTGTTTCGATAGATGAACTCATTCCTCTGCATGACCTATTATTGTCAGAGTAAATAGCTAAACCAAGCAACCTAGCCTACCTGGTAGATGCTTAAGCCATGTTGTGCCATTACCCTGTTATGCTTGCTATTTTTAGAGTTGTGTGAGGTCTAATTCATCTGGGAGATGAACCGGAGTGAACAGTGTGTGTTCTGATGACGAGAGTTAAGTGTTGAACCTATTTTGGTAAAGGTAGAGATGAGAGGCCATGTAGGAGTACATGGTGGGTTATCTCATTGAAACGACTCATAGGAACTCAGTTTCGTGTTTGTGTTCCAAGACTAGCTACTGCCGCACATTGGTCTCCGGTAACTCGAGCTCTCTCTTCCTATTAACCTACCCTGTTCTCTGCCCAGGAGTCGCAATAGTTCGAAACGTTGATAGGATGTGGTCGGGCCTGCGAAGTGATTGAACGACCCAACCGGGACCGGCTTGGGGCCCTACACACAACTTCTGAGTCCAAATCGTGAAACACGGTCGGATTCTCGATTGTGGTAACCAACTCAGATAGGTGATTGCCTTGGGCTAGAGTTGTTGTAAGTTAACGTCCGTGGCCGACTCCCTTGCTGGGCTTCCGCTTGAAGGTTGTCGAGGTGCCTTTTTACGTGCACATGGCGATAAGTGGCGGGAGCATGTGTGCCGAAGTACACCCCTGTAGGGTAATCTATCTATTCAAATAGCCGCGTCCGCAGATATGGAGTACTCGGAGACTTGCATTGTTCATAGATAACTTTAAATGGATGCTCTAAAATGCTCCAGATAAGTGTGAGTGCTATGTATGGCTTCTCGTAGGAAGACGAGAGAGGATCCATAGTGGTGTATTGATGTGGTGAATATGGGGACTCGTGTGCGATATGCCACCTCAAAGAAAGTACTCATAGTCGTAGTACAGGTTAGCCAAGAGTCAAAGCTGGCTTGCTACAATAACACTATAAGAAATATGCTAACTTGCGACCATCAATATTGGTCACCGAATGGTCATTGTTTTTCATTTGCGACCTTTTGTGACCAAAAACAGCTGGTCAAAAGCTGGTCGTCGTTAATGAAACTTAACGACCAAAACAAAAGGTCGTTGGTTTTACGACAAATTGTTTTGGTCACTTCCAATATGGCCACACCATGTTGGATCCGACGTGGCAAGCTAACAGGGCAAAATTACGACCAAATGAAAAGGTCGTTGAATGGAATCAACCCGGTCCGGTTCGACGCTTTACTTGGGCCAAGCCCACTAATTCAGCCCATTTAATATTATATTTTATATTAATTCAGGTCAACCACATGGGCCAAGCCCAACAATTCGGCCTTTTATTTTCTAGGTCATAGCCTTTTATAGTCTATTGATTTTCTATTTTAAGTCATTATATATTCAATCTGGTCCCACTAGTCAGATGGGTCACAATTGTCATGTTCATCTCTCAAATTGGTACCACGTGTCAGAAATGTACAAATTTCACAAATTATTTTCATAAGTGGCCCCACTGGTCATGTTTCCATTTCACAAGTTTTCAAATCACATACACAATCAATATTTCAAATGGAACAAAGAACACATAAATTTCATCAAATATATCACTAAATAAATCTATTGCTACAATATGCTACTCTTCACTGAGTAGGACTTCACGGCTTCACACTTGCTCCACCCTTCACGACTTCACACTTGAGATTCTGTATAAAAGAGGAACCACCATAATTTTACGTCTACAGTACAACAATTGATAGTAATCAAGGATAAAAACAAAAACAAGTAATATACTCAAATGTGAAGGGAGAATGGAACTAGTGATACGACAACATGCAGAAGCTTCATGAAAATAAGTGATTTTTAACAGAAGCTACAGAAAATGAACCAAGTTACTGCAATCAGTACTCCATTACTCCAGAAGAACTTGCTTTTCAACAAATTTGCAGGACCAATTAACAGCAGGAGTCCTACAAATTTGTGCACAAGTTAAGCTTTAACAAATTTTCACTGAAATGAACCTCTGTTTGCTTTACTCTCTACTGCACTTGTAGCTTTACAAAATTCAGCAAAATTTGTGAACATGTACAGCAGGTTAGAGTAGCTTTCTCTACTGTACTTTTAGCTTTAACATGTTTACACAGAGAGAGGAGAGGACCAATTACACAGTAAGTTTCAAGCAATTAACAAGACAAGTTAACTTGTTTGGCCCTTTTTTCCCTTTTCAGTTAACAAGACTGGTAGCAGCAGCAAGTGGACAAATTTCAATTAACAAGACTGGAGTACTCCTACTGAGAATGCAGAACAAGATTGGAGCACTGAGCAGAATTAATCGCCTAACTTTGCATGTTCGGAACACTTATCTCTGCATGTTCAGTGTACTCCTATTAAGCATGCAGAACAAAACTGGAGTATATGCAGAGACACAAGTACTGCTACTGAGCATACAGAATATCCGAACATGTTTGACAAACAACAAACAACAAAAGGGAAGACTTTACAAACTGAAGAAAGTCACGTCATTGGCAATATGAAGCCCTACAATATGTTTGGCAACTTAGTGGGCACATGTATGGAAACAAAAGGGTGACATTTTTGAAACTGCAGAAATACGCAAAAACGTTCCGTAACCAATACCAGTCCCTGCAAGTGCATACTACAACAATGAGCAAGTATACAGAATTTTGCACTTACTACTGCACCCATGGCATGATAAATTGTTATAGGCCAGTGATGGTTGGCTACTCTAGAACATGGCATTTATATGATGGCAGTGCTAGTGCATACTAAACACACAGCAGCCCATACTTGCATGCATGTAGAGAACAAAATCACGGTCACCTCTAGAGAGCCATAGATAATTGTAGCAAGACTATTACTAGTAAAAAAGCAAGACTATTGTAGCAAGACTATTACTAGGAGACAAGACTTTCTTGAGACAAGGTAAAAAAGCAAGCATACATACTATTACTAGTACGTAGGCGACGGATTATGAGACGTGGAAATGGAAACCATGTACCCTCGCTGCGCTACGCCACGCCAGGCCAGATCAGGAAGGAAAGGAACGGAACGAAACTAGGGAGACGCAAAAATCGTTAGCAGCAGGAAGTTCCTAACCAGATGGCGAACATGCATAATACTATATATGAGAGATAGATAAAAGCCATGGGTCCCTCCCACCAAACCCATCCATCCATCCGCATAGGAAAGGATCATGGGACGCAAATCATCCATCACATAAGTACAAACCGAGCATCAAAACCCATCGTCATCATAAACACGTTCAGAGCTAGACGTAGGAGACGGGCTCACCGGAGAGGAGGCTATACTCGGATGTCGTAGACAACCGCAGCCGATGTACGCAGTAGACGAGGTTGTAGCCGAGTTGGACCATGTGTGGGGCGTCGTCGTGGCGGTGGGTGCCCTTGTTGTCATCATCGTCCACGGAGGATGTTTGCTGCTCCAAAAAAACAAACAGGTAAGAGCTCGTGTTGTTGAGCTAAGTATAGAAATTACTCAAGCTAGTATAGGAGACAGATACGTAATGTTGCTATAACTATAGAAATCAATCAAGCTGCATGTGTGTGTGCTTGAGCTAGCTTATTAGTATGTACATGGCTGTGATCCGAAACAAATAGAGCATGCTTGCCTCAACAGAATGAATCACACGGTTAATTTTCGTTGTTACTAACACTGCTAGGCTGCTAGCTGTGTGTGTTCATTATCAAACAGCACAATCACAATCGAATTACGCATAAAAACTGAACCAATACATGCTGTTATGTTGTGGCCATAACAATTGCAACCGATACCCACTTCATATCAGATCTGCAAGGGGTAGAAGGATGGGTGGAACTCACCATGTCAGGGGGTTGGAGGAGGGGAGGACAGCATCGTGTAGCAGCAACTTCTCCTCATGAGAGCAACCTGCACAAAACAAGATTATGTTCTTGTCATCTCTAAAGAAAAATCTACAGGGAAATTGGTAGCTACACTACACATAGCACGGCACAGAGTCTGCTAAACCAAAATATGCATGGCTTAAGTATGTACCATGTGATGATGGCTTTTTAAATTCCATACTTTTTACTAGCGGCAAAGTGTTATGAGATGGAAGAACTGAATTATCTGGATCAAGAAAAAAAAATGTGGAAACAGTAGTTTCTACTAGCTTCAGAGTTCACAGTTTAGACCATCTTTTACCACATGTAACTCAGACTGATAAATCCACATCCCATTTAACAACTTTTATTTTTCTACAAAGCTACAACAAGTTTCAGACAAGTCCCAAGTCCTAAAAAACCCTACAATAATACTTTTTTTCCAAGCACGATGAGATTAGCAATCAACTAAAGTAAGACTCCAAATATCATGTCCATGTAGGACCACCTGAATTTCTGTACATTTTGAAAACAACACAGCTCATGTACAGAAACTAGATTTAATTTAGTTATTGTATATGAACCTGAATTTTATTTACAGGTTACTCAACACAATTAAAGTAGGCTCAAAATGAATATGGTACCAAATAGGGGGAACTAAATCAAGTGCATTAGTATGAAACCAACATTTCCATTTCAAGGTTGAGTGTAAATTTTATAATTCAGACATTCAGTAAACAACTAATTATCATGGAGATATGCACATTGATCGTGCATAACAAATTCAGTAAGTCGTGGAGAGAGGCTCTCACCGGGGGTCCCAGACAGCATGACGACGAGCTCGAGGGTCTCTCCAGAGCCGCGGCGGGGCAGGTCGACGACGATCGGGGTCAGCCTGAAGCAACGCAAGAACATAATTAGAGAAGCAGACGGAGCCGTGGTCTCGTAGGTTGTACACGTGCACGCATCAGGGAGGGAAGGAGAGGAGGAAGCCGCATCAGCCAGATCGAAACCAAGCAACAGAGAGAGATAGGCAGCGAGGAAACCCTAACCTTCCATGGAGGCGGGTGCCGGTGCGTGGTAGTGGAGATGGAGCCTGGGCGAGGTGGATCCAGAGCAGAGGAGGTCGACAACGACGGCCAGAGGAAGGGTTGGTCCGGGCGCACCATGGCGACTGGGTCACCTGCTGGTTCATGGTCGCGTTGGACCTCTGTGCCTCCTCTCTTCTTCAGATGAGGGGAGGGTACGTGAGGAGGAGGAGGGGTGGGGGGAGGCCGAGGCCAAGGCCAGCGGCGAGGTCCGCCGGAGGGAGGCGGGTCGACGAGGTGGAAGACGAGGGGAGAAGGCGAGTGAATCGAGCAGGATCTGTGTTGGTTTGGGATCGGCGGCAAGAACAGAAATAAGGTGGCGGAAGGGAGTATGGTCGGGGATGGGGAAGGAGGGGGTGGCGACAGAGGGAGTCGATCTGGATCGGGGAGAGGGGAGACAGAGGCGGCGGCGGGTGTGTTCTCGGGAAGGTGGAGAGTGTGTCGCGGCCTGCTAGGGTTTGGGTTGTGCTGCAGAGAGGTGACCGAGAGACGTTGGATTCCTTGGGTGTGGACGGCTCAGATCGGCTACAATGGGGTGATCCGTGGGAAGAGTCCTGATTGGTTGAAAAAATCTGTGATTTAAAATAGTTTCAACTATTTAAACTAGGGGAATTTTGTGAAGCAGCTATGACAAATATTTTGCAAAAGGGCACCACACACATTTTCACTCAAGTTAGACCACATTTTATGAATGATCACCAAATATTTTTACACTAAGAAAGTTTTCATTTTCTTTGGACGGAAAATCCATATTCCATTTTTCGAGTGCCCAAAATGAGTTTTTTATGAATGACCTACCATATATTTGTTGTAAAATTGGACCGAATCAATTTTATAAAATATTAAGCCATATTTAATGTACAGTTGACTAAATGGTTGGGTGACAAAACATTTGAGCCACCTCTTGTGAAAAAGACAAATTCCCACCGATTCACTAGGAAGCGGGTCAAGTTTGAACTACAACTGTCTTATAGAGCTCATGATTTTTTGTAAAAATAATTTTTAGGTACATAAGTATCTATTTAATCAAAGAAACACCAAAAGTTTTCCAAAATCATACCACTATCTAGGAACGGTCATGCCCGCCGTTTTGACCGCATTTTGAAATGGGCATGAAAAATTCAGAAAAATCAAATAATTAGAAAACCTTAGCATTATGTAATTATATGTGATCAAGTTACCATGAAAAATAATAAACTTGTAATACGATAATTATTTTAAAAAAGTGTTCTCAGAAATGAGTTATCATATATGAAGATTCATGGCTTTCAAGTCAAATGATCAATCTTATGGCCACATTCATGAAATAGTTTGCTCAAATAATCTCATATTGTGCACAAGTATGCATATTTTAATGATAAACAATGTTGTCTAAGCAAGTTTTCATCTTCTTTGGACGGAAAATTCATATTCTATTTTTCAAGTGCCCAAAATGATTTTTTTTTGTGAAGTACCTATGATATATTTGTTGTAAAATTGACCAAATCAATTTTATAAAATATTAGACCATATTTAATGTACAATTGACTAAATAGTTGGGTACCAAAACATTTGAGCCACCTCTCGTGAAAAAGACAAATGCACGCCGATTCAGAAGGAAGCGGGTCAAGTTTGAACTACAACTGCCTTATAGTTTGCTCATGATTTTTTGTAAAAATAATTTCTAGGTACATAAGTATCTATTTAATCAGAGAAACATCAAAAGTTTTCCAAAATTCAACCACTATCTAGGAACGGTCATACCCGTCGTTTTGACCGCATTTTAAAATGGGCATGAAAAATTCAAAAAAATAAATAATTGGAAAACCTTCGTATTGTGTCATTATATGTGACCAAGTTACGAGAAAAAATAATAAATTTGTAATACGATAATTATTTTTAAAAAGTGTTCTCAGAAATAAGCTATCATGTGTGAAGATTCATGGCTTTCAAATCAAATGATCAATCTTATGGACACATTCATAGAATAGTTTGCTTAAATAATCTCATACTATGCATAAGGGTGCATATTGGAATGACAAACAATGTTTCCTAAGCAAGTTTTCATTATTTTTTTGGACGGAAAATTCATTTTCCATTTTTCGAGTGCCCAAAATGAGCTTTTTTGTGAAGGACCTACCATATATTTGTTGTAAAATTGGATCGAATAAATTTTATAAAATATTAGGCTATATTTAATGTACAATTGACTAAATGGTTGGGTGCCAAGACATTTGAGACACCTCTCGTGAAAAAGACAAATTCCTATCGATTCACTAGGAAGCGGGTTAAGTTTTAAGTGCAGCTCCCTAATAGTTTGTTTTGTCCAAAAATTATTTATAGGTACATAAGTATATAGTAATAAGAAAACACTAATTTTTTTCAATATTCAACCCTTAGCTAAGAACGATCATGCTAGTTGTTTTGACCATAGTTTGAAACGGGCAAGAAAAATTGATTTTTATTAATAAAATGAAAAAACTTTACATTGTGTCATTATATGTGACCAAGCTACCCGGATGGAAAATTTATTTTCCATTTTTTGAGTGCCAAAATGATTTTTTTTTGTGGAGGACCTACCATATAAAACATTGTTTACACGGGTTAGAAAAAAATAAATACATGATTAACATTTTTAGAAAATTTTGTTTTCTTATCTACTTTTCCATATATATATATTGTAAAATTTCCACATATACGTACTGATGACTATTTTTTCATACACATGAAACATTTTTATACATATCTAATAATATTTATGATTAGCTTTTTTTATATGCATGAACCTTTTCAAATACAGACATTTAGTTTTTTAAACACATGATTACATTTTTTGGAAATACGTATTGACATTAACATTTTTTTGAATTTCACGTTTAATTTTCTAATTGTTAAACCATATAGCAAGATCCACGAAGGACTTCATTATTTTCATGTTCTTATGATTTTATGTTGTTTAACTGGTTTCGAGATTTTTCTATAAGGAAAAACCTTTTTAGAGTTATATAATGAAAAAACATATTTTTTTAGACAATAACGAAAACTTGTTTTTTTCAGATAACTCGTCATCCTTACTAAATGCTAATAATGAAAACTTGTTATTTTCTCATTTTTTTCGTTGGGTCGAATATATGTTTTTTTGAGAAATATGATGGCATCCCACGTTTATTCCTGGATGGGCTAAAGCCTAAATGGGACACGAAAAAATTAGGAGAAAAAAGGAAGGTGGACTCGTTCCCGAGGCCCATGCCCACCTGGCGTGACACCTTAAGTACCAATGCGTCCACGTTCACAACCTCATGACCATTTATATTGGTCGTAATCAGGTAGAAATAAGGTCGTCGACCACTCTTGTCTGCTTTATGACCATTTGGTGTAAGGCAATTTTAGGGTTTGAGCCCTTCCAAGAGAAATAGCCGTGGATTTACGACCAATTCAGCTGAGGTCACTGAGAGAAGGTCACAAGTTGACATATTTCTTGTAGTGTAAACTCCACAACCCCTTTGTGAAAATGATGCATATGTGGATAGTTCTGATGTAAGTCTTGTTGAGTACCTTTGTACTCACGGCTACTTAATTTATGTTTTTGCAGAGGAGACGACAGTCTCATTAGTGATCCTTACGACGTCAAGTTTGATGTTGACCGAGTTATCTTGGGAATCACAGAAAGAGGTCTGCCTCCTTTGGGAGGGTCGTTGTAGTTTTTCAGGCTCCCCCAACCACTTTTGGTAGATGTTTATACCCAGACATATTATGCTTCTGGTTGTTGCTTGTATGACTTTGAGTGTTGGGTCATGTGACCCATGTTTGTAATATTACACCATGTTGGCTCTTATGAGTCTTTAATGAACACTTTGAGTCGTAGAGTTGTCTTGTGATGCCATGTTGTATCTACACATATCATGCATGATGTGCATGTTGTGCGTACGTGTGACGTGCATTGGTATTTATGGGATTCGACACCTAGCTGTGTGTCTTTAGTAGCCCTCTTTATAGGGGAAATGCCTCTTTGTGCTTCCACTGGGCCATGGTAGCTTGCTACTGCTCCGGACACATCGAATGACCGGCGTGTATCCTTCTTTGTTGTTGTGTTTTTTCCTACGAGGAAATGTTGTAATGGAGTCCATGTAGCATGCTATGACTTATCTACATGCAGTTGATGACAGAAATGTCTCATGGTGAAATGGAATCCATGTAGCTTGCTATGACTCGTCTATACACGCTGATGGCTGACACCTGCATTATTGGGTTACTTATGTCTGTTCCTGTAAGGATGTGCCACTTGGGTTCTATGACTAGTTATGTCGACCCGGGTTTTTTGGCGTATGATTGCTAGCGACATAATCATATACATGACCCAAAAGACGCAAATAGTCCCGGCCAAGGTAAGGTGGCAGCCATGGGAATTACCGTGCGTGAGGCCGCAAAGTGATGTGATATGTTACAAGCTGGATTCATATGACTTACGATTGGGATCCGGACAACGAGTGTATGTGAGAGTCTGGCTTAATAGGAATGATAGACTACTCATATTAATAAGTAATTCCTTTTCCAGGAGCCCATTCGAAAAGAACTCCAAAGTTAAGCATGCTTGGCTTGGAACAATTCTAGGATGGGTGACCGACTGGGAAGTTGGTCCCAGGTGCGCACAAGTGAGGACAAAATGCGCAGGAAAGACTAGTGTTGGTCTATGGGGCCAATCTAGATCGTACACCAGTGAGGACAAAGTGCGCAGGAAAGACTAGTGTTGGTCTGTGAGGCCAGTCTAGATTTACACCAACCTATGGCATGACGGACACTGACCTGTGGCATGATCACTGACTCGCGTCGTTTTTTGTAGCGGGAAAGAAAACTTCGAGTTTTTATGTGCGTTTGTGGCTGAAACTCAGAGGTGTGACTAGGAACTTGAGCCCCCCCCCCCCCCGCCGCCAAAAAGATCGCCAGCTGGAATGCTTAGCACCTTCGCCAGGCGCGCTAGGGCGGCAAACGACTGGAGATGCTCTAAGATTGCATTGCCTTGATTAGTTCGTTGATCAAGGCAATGCACATTGGTATGATTAGTGCATTGATCAAGGCAATGCACATTGGTATAATTTGTCCATACATGTGCACTGCAATGGTGGATAGGCTCCATTTTTCTACTGTATGTGTGCATGCCTACATGTGTTCATCCGTGTCTTCTAAACTGACAAGGTCACGCACACAGAGTCGAAGGTCATCAATTTGCGGCCCTCCACCAAAAGGGCTCGAGGACATCATCCCCTAGAACAGCCAAAGCGGGAGCATATTGCAATACAACCGGTGCCTTGCCGGTTCTATGCGTAGATTAAGAGCATCTCCAGTCGTTTGCCCCCCAACGCGCGTGCCGAAGGTGCCAAACATTCTAGCTGGCGGTATTTTCAACCTAGGGGGCTCAACTTCCCAGTCGCACCCCCGAGTTTCGGCCACACGCACATGCAAATTCGAAGGTTTCTTTTCCCGCTACCAAAAAATGACGCAAGTCGGTGATCATGCCAAAGTTCATCGGTCATGCCACGGGTCGGCGCCCATCATGACACAGGCCGGCGATCTCCACCATAGGTCCGGCGATCAAACATGCCAATAGTCCAGCGAACAAAACGATGGGAGACATGCACATAGGACTCAAATGGCCAGCTCGTCATCTCCCGGAGCGGCGGGAGAGGTCGGCGTAGGCATCGGCGAGGGTGCGTTCAGCGTCGGAGATGAGGGCGCACTCGACGCTTGCATGGACGATGCGGTCGGTGCCGGCAGTTCAAGATGAGGTTGCGCTCCGCCAAGTACCACGCCTTCACCTGTGGGTCCATGTCCGCCGTGACGCCTCCCATGAGGAACGCCAGGTTGGTGTTGTGCTTCTTCGCGGCGACGTTGGTCCTGAGGAGGTCGAACTTGGCATCCTGCTTCGTCATCAACGCCGACCACCTCGCCTCCGTTTTCTCCTCCCTCATGACGGAGTGGCTCTTTGCGTCGGCGATGCATTGCTCGATCGACACCTGCAGTCGTTCGTTAGTGGGCGTCGCGTCCCTGGCCTTCTTCGCTTTCTTGTTGCCATCAGGCCGCCTTTCTGCCGCCCCCGAAATAGGCGCGTCCGGGTTGTACACTCCATGACGAGCGCAAGTCGGACCTCGTCCCATTTCTCGCACGACTCGATCCTGGTGAACACGTTAAGGATTTTGAACTCGGCGTCGATTTCGCTGTCCTTGCGAAACAACTCGAACATCCGAACCATCTACAGCAAGAACAAGTGACGGCGAAGAACACGGCGAAGATCGCAGACCGAGGAAGTTTATGGATGTACCTGTCGTTCGATGTTCGCGCCGCTCTCGGGGCGAGCCTGGACCTCTTCTTGAATCCCATGTCACTCGTTGCATGCCAGTTGGATGCTTGCCCAATGGTTGGACATGGCCTTGTCGCCGCGCTCCATGTGTATGCCGGCGAACTCGGGGTCTACCAACTTGCGCTCGTCGAATGTCGTCTTGATCCTCTTCCAGTACGTTTCGGCGTTCTGGTTTGCGTCGGTGATCGGGTCCATGCTGACGAGCTTCCATGCTTCGACGAGGCACTCGTCTTCCTTCGCCGTCCACTTGATGCGGGGCTCGGCCGGCTTTCCGTTGGCTGCCCGTGTATTCTTATTTCTCCCTTTGCCCCTCACTAGCGTCGGCTCCGGCTCCGCCAGTTCTTCCTCCTCCATCTCCTCCTCGGCCTCGTCGGGGTCGACGTCGTCCATGTCACCGATGCCCTCATCCACCTCATGCGTGCCGAACCCGGGGCGCGACAGGGCGGCGACTGAGCCGGTGTTGATGATCTCCATCTCGGCGTCGGCGGTGCTGAACTATGGGGCCGAACCCGACGCGAAAGGCAGGAGGCCACGTCATAGAGCCGTCGCAGATGAACCCGAGTACATCGGCGAGTAGCCGTACTGGACGTTGGGGTGGTTGGCAGAGAACGCGGAAGGCGTGCGTGGGAAGGTGATGTTGGGGTTGAAGCTGTTGAGGGCGTCACCATCGACGTACTCCGGTGAGGGCACGTAGTCCCATGCCGACGACGGGAAGTTGGCCGGCGACGCGACGCTCTGCTGGTTGCCGCACGCGCCTAGCTGCCCCAGAAAGATCGGCCGCTCGTTTGCCATGGGCAAGCGAGATGACGCATCCTACTTCGTCGCCGCATCCCTGGCTTTCTTCACGAGAAGCCTGTTTTGTCGATCGGTGGTCACCGCCGGTTGACGTTGGCCTTCCACTATGCATTCATCAACTAGGACGGCCTTGGCATCGGCGCCCGAGCCTTCCTCACCTTCGGGGCAACGGGGTCGGTGGCTTGACGAGGGGCGACGTACTTCTTCGGAGGCATGGCGGGAGAGAGAGATGGAGGAAAATTGAGAGAAATGACTGAAAAACGGCAAGAAATGACGGGAAAACGGCGGCGAAATATGTACGATGGGGAAGGAAAAGAAGGGAAACGACGGGAAAAAGCAGACAGTGTCGCCGAAAGTTTGGTCCCACGCGCCTTTTCGATTCAGCCGGCGCCCCCCAACGCGCTGGGTTCGGCCTGGGATCGCTGGTCCAAAAAAAAGGACCCAACCGGCGAAAATTGACGTCCCGAGGAATGACTGGGAGTTTTTTTAGGCGCCAACGATAAAAAAGGGCATGGGGTGTGTTGGGGGCGCGGTTGAAGATACTCTAAGAACCTAGACGACCGGTCCTTCCTCGTACTCCAAAGGTTTTCCAGACGATCCTGAGCACGTCGTTCATCGTCAGGCTGCCACGTGTCCTGTCGATAGCCGCCTGCGAGTGATGCTGCTGCTGGGTGCGGGTCTTCCAGCGACGAGATCGTGCTGGACCACGACTAGAGCTACTTCTGTCTAAAGCGTAATATCTATTGCAGCACCATACTTGTCACCAAGCTTTGCAATTTCAGCGTCAAGGTTAACATCTTCTGGCAGGAGCACCACCACTAACATCTTCTGGCAGGAGCACCACCACCAACTGCCGCTAACGCTGCGCCAAGCATGACTGATTTTTTTATCAGGGAACGCCCTGCTGATGCTGTGCGGAGGCATTTGATCATGGTACACGCCCACGCCCCTACCGTCTTCAAGCTAATGTGTTAAACTTGATGAAGTGATATTTTATTCCTACAAGGAATCGCTGTATGTTTTCCTAAAGTTTTTGCCAAACACAAACAATTCAAAAAAATGTCAGTAAAATAGGATGCTGATCATAAGAAACAGATGTTCGTTATCCGAATCCAAAGGGCCACGGTGCCATGAAATACCCTGCCAGCCACGGTTTCTGAATTCTGACCATACATATAGCAAAGCATGATCTTTCCCATCTCCTGTACAATCCGCACTAACAAGGAACGCCGGCGCAAAGAAAAGCATGGCAGAGATTTTCACACACCAGGCGTCGCAGCATTGGCATTGACAAAACAGCGAGTCAACATCTGCATCCCCATTCATCCGTGACAACCTAATTACACAAGTCACTTTGACCAAGTCGGGTCAGAAATAATAACTGCATGGCTAGGGTAACTTGAAGAAGCTTCAGTAATCAAATATGAGGCGGCCCTCTGCCAGAAGGATGTGGCCCTCTGTAGGGGTACTGTGGAGGCAAGTCCCTTACATATCCAGGGACATCATGAACACCTCGCACTGCGAAGTTCGTTTCATCGAGGGGTAGGGCATATCTGTCTATTACCGAGCTTACTGGTGCATTGGCGCCCAAGTAACCAGGAGCATGGTTGTTCATGCCCAAGGGTCCAGATCCACCAGAACCTAACCCTGGACCATACTTGACTCCAGATCCACTGGAACCCGAGAACCCTGGACTGTACATGTCCATGACTGAGCTCCGTGCTGGAGTTGTACTCAACAGCCCGTAAGACGGCGAAGTTAAAGAGCGCTGGTCATATCTTGCCCCTGAAGAACCAATCTGGTCATATCTAGCACCTGAAGAACCAAGGGAGTAATGATTGGTCTGAAGGTGATCATCCTGCTTCTTGTACAAGCTGCCACCATTTCCTTGACCTTGCGGGCTGTACACATCCCCAGCTCGGGCAGGAGCATACATTTTGGTCAACTCTTCAATGCTGGAGTTGTACGCACTTGATCTATCATCAGCACCCATGTAAAAAGCGGGATCATTCCTCTCTCCGAGTGCATCCTTGTGCCCATCACTGCTTGCCAAATAACTTCCCTGATAAGTAGTAGCGTTGTTGAATGTAGAGACACGAGGTTCTTTCACATGATACTTCATATTACTATCACGGTGTGCTGTTGTATAATCAGAGGGTTGTTCAGTTGGTACAAAAGGAGAATTGCTTCTGGATCTGTGACGAGCAGTGCTGTTTTCAAGGGACGATGACATACTCATGTCTGAACCCCCTTTCGATTCCTTTACACGGGCATTAGTTCCATTGATCTGCCCTTGGTGCATACTCCTTTTACTTGGAATAGCTCTTGTCTCCTCATAGGCAACTTCCACTTGCTTTTCTGGAGGGAGGCTGTCTGCCTTGTCAGGGATCCTTTTCCTGCTCCTGTCATCAGAGCTCTTATTGCTTCCATCCCTGCTATTCTGTTTCCCTGGTCGAGAGATTTGTTGAGAGGTAGCTTCAACTTGTTTCTTCAGGGGGTGGTTACCTGATAGATTAGCTTCTTTGTTTTCTCTAGGCCTAGCTTGCTTCTTCACCGGGAAGTTGGACTTTCTGGCTGCTTTCTCTTCTCCAGGTCTATCTTGTTTCTTCACAAGGTGGTCATCTGATGGACTAACCTCTCTGACAGAGCATGCCGCCTTATGCCTTTTCTCTTCTGCTTTTCCTGATGAACTATCCTCTCTGAAATCACATGTGGCCTTCTCTCTAGTATCTTTAGCTTTTCCTGATCTAGCATTTTGTTCACTCTTAGGTTTAGCTTTTCTCCGTGCAGGTACATTATCTGATGGATTGACCTCTCTTGGGTGGCATGAGGTATTTCCTATATTCTCCTTTTCTTTCCCTGATCTTGAATTATGCACATCAGAAGATTCAGCTTCTTTCTTCGCAGGGCCATCATCTGACAGATTACCCTGTTCAACACGGCGAGTGATTTTCCCCACACTTGTGTGATTATGCGCCTTGGCTACTTCCTTATGCTTTTCTGTCCAATCAGAACGACTCCACAAATAGAGGGGTGGTGCAGATGCATTCCACCCTTCAACTATTTTGTCATTGACATCGAGAGAACCAGGCAAATAAAACGACTGCAAATTCAAATAAATATTTAAGGCAAAACAACAAGGGAATAAACACTCAAATGTAAATAAGATTTATTGAAGTTCTTAAGCCCTTTACCTTCCCAGCAAGACAGTTACTATCCTCCCAAACCAAATCATAAGGTGTCTTCTTTTGATCTAACCTGGCAATACCAGAAAATGAGGAGCATGAACAGAGTCCAAAGGAAGTGTGAAAAAGAGATGTCAATGTAACAATCTTAACAATTCAACACAAAGGTTAACTGAAAGGAATATGGTGGTTACCTTTTAGTTTCTTTTGGGACAATTAGTATAACAAGCTTTGGCTTAAAAGACAATGCTTTGTCGATAAATTTGTTCGCCAGAGATGCTTTGACTCCAAAAGGAGGATTAAGCCCCATTATCTAATCAAGTATTAATAGATGTTAACCAGCAGTAGGAATTATTTTGTATAAAATGCTAGTATCTGCATCGCATAAAGCATACCAGTTTGCTTCCGCTAGGCAGTTCGTCCGACTGCACAGTCATCCAATCCCTCCTTTCAAAGCAAAAGCTATTCTGGGAAGGGCATAAATATTCGGAGTAAGCATGGAAGTGGGAAGCAATTGGAACTCCAGTAAGGGCACTTTCAGGCCATGGAATAAACAGATCACAATAGGTAAGTCCTAATACATTTACTTCAAGAGCTCTATTTGATGGGAAGGTTTACAAGTCGTTAAATCTTGACTGTTGCGGTACCGACTAGTTGTTACTCCCTCCGTAAACAAATATAAGATGTCCTAGATAATGTTTGCTGACAATTCCAACGAGCTGGAGCGATAACCAGTGGCCATGGCACTGCTGTGTGGTTAGTGTGGTGCTCATCCCTCCCTTCACCTGGCAGCGTATGGTGTAGTGTGGCCTCAAACTGCCTCTGAACACAGTCTATATATCTCAAAAACTGGCAGTGGGCCTTAAGTCGCACTACCAGGCAGATTCAATTAGCCACCGCAAATCGTCGACTAGTCACCTAGCCATGCAAGTACCCCTTCTAGTCAAGTGGGCCACTGGCCCAAGTTACGATTTTCCGATCATAGACTAAACAAAGACTAGTTGTCTAATTTAAAACCAATTGTCGGGAACAAAGCAACAAAGTACCAGAGGATAAATAAAACAAGGATTTTATGTTCCTGAAGAAAATTAAACAAGATAAAATAGGACTGCACTATCAATTCAAAAGGACTCGGTAGTTTACCTGTGGTTGGATAAGATCATAATTCTTGAAATGACACTTCTTGTCAACTTCCTCAAGTTTTTCTTTCATCAATCGACTGAAATCATTTGCGCCACAGCAGAAATCCACTATCTGCAAGTTCAACAGAATTCAAGATATCAAGGCATGATGCAAATACATTGAATCGGTGATACTGTGTGTGGAGGCTATGATAAAATGAAAGCATTTTACAAGGACAGTACGGGAGACCCCTACTGGTACTAAAATAACCTGCCACGATTAAAAAAATGGGTACTTCATACAGCTCAACAATAGGCTGTAACTTAGTACAAAACCTCCATTCTACTCCCGGTAGTTAAGCTCTTGTTTGTACTATTGTTGAGATTGGTTATCACAGCAAACATTATCATAAATTTTCGTTACCGTTCATTAGTGAGCACTGAGCAGAGACCCATAGTATGTAACATGTTGTACAATATCGTTTTCATTATCATTCATTAGTGAACAGTGAGCAGAGATAGCATATGTAATGGTGGGTTACACGTATTTAGCCTTTTTTAAATAAGTAGAACACTGCTTCAATAGGGCATAATCAATGACACAAGTATGTGTCTCGTGTACTAGAGAGAGAGAGAGTATACCGTGTCACCAGGTTTCACGTACCAATGAAGTTTATCAACAATCTGTACCATATCAATGAAGTTTATCAACAATCTGCTAATGAGGTGTAACTGTATAGAATTATAAGTAAATTATTCAATACAGAAAAATAACAAACACCAGGTAAAAAAAGAGAAATAACAAACAAATAGGTAGTTTGAAGCACTCAGCGGGCAATGAATGGGAGCAATCAGTCATATTCTATGATTTCCTTTCCAAATTCATGATCCTTTAATAGCTCTTGGCCAGAAATTTCCCAAGGTGATTTCCAGCTGGCCAACCTTTTTTAGTTCTAACTCACGAGAGAAACATTTGGAACATGCACAAGAAATACGTATATTCCAATATAAAGGGGAGATCAAAAGGTGACAATTAGGCCATGGAGCTGGCCCCTTTTTGTTCTAAAACCAAAGAGGGTGAAAAACAGTTCCTGATGCTGGTTTCTTGATCCTGGTCTATAGAGCAAAAAAATTGGCAGAAAGAACTTCTGGGTGAAGTGCATTCAAGTAAGAATTTCAAGAGACAGGATATTATTGTCAACCAAAAGGTCAAATTGACAAGTGGGCAGACTTCCACAAAGTAGGGGAAGATTGAAAAAAACAGACCATAACATCAGTTTCCAGTAGGCACCACAAAATGACAAATTGGAGCTTGGTCTTCGACATAGCTTTTAGCGTGTGATAGGGAAAAGATCAATGCGTACAGGCGGGGGGGGCGGGGGGGGGGGGGAGTGTGAGTTGCTGGCACGCGGTGGAGGGAAGGGAAAAATGATCTAAAACCTAATCAGCTCTTGATACCATGTTAAGAGGAATAGCAACTTAATCTATATATAAAGTAGGAATCTGAAAATAGAGAAAGAAATACATGAGACCTAGTACAAATACAAATATCTTTCTAACAGTGGAAACTATAAATTTCCTTGTCTCTCTAAAGATACGAATAATTCATAGTCCACAACCAAATATAAGGGGTTGTTTGGTTTGAGACTAACTTTGCCAAAGTTTGCCATACCTAAGATAAGGCAAGTTTAACTAATTAGGTGTGTTTTGTTCAAGCCATACCTTAGGTAAGATGCTTTTTGCCAGACCAGGGCCCCACATCATATACACTTAGTGTGGCAAGATTCCCTTAGGCTTGCCAACTTGTGGCTCCAATTTTATTGAAATAACTTTAGTATAGTTTGAGAAGAAATGTGTGGCATTACTAGGCCTAGAAACAAAGAGCCCCTAAGCCTAAGGCTTGATATACAACTCGTTAACGTTTCATGCTGTGTCAACATAATTTCTGGATAAAAACATACCTCAACAAGCCTTTTCACCTTTGTGAAATGTCGACCAAAAGAACTGTAGCGTGATCCATAAATGAAAGGTGAAATATATACTCTGAGCCTAGTCTGGAACGAGAAAAACAATCTAAAGTTAGAAATCGATTGGCTACCATAACATTGCAGGGAAAATGTTCCTCCCAACATCACAGTATGCTCAGGAAATAAATGGCTCATTCCCGCCAACAACAATTTCAGGAGAAACACTAAGATGAAGACGGGGTAAAAGTGCTATTGCGGCTTTCATAGATCATGAGAAGATTGACATCTTTTTACTATAACCAATAATGGGTTAACTCAAGTGTTGGAACAAAGTATACTGAATTCTGAGGATGTAACACTAAAAAAATATTATAATGGCATTAATAAAACTATCAAAGTACCACTTCAATCATAATTATGAACAGATACATCATAATTATCAAGATATACTGACAGTGAATCTCCTTCGTGCAAGGAAAGAGCGTGACATAAATCTCATAGGAATGCTATATTTATGCAAGTTTCTACAAAAACAACAGTATATGAAAAGAACAATATATGATTAGAATATACATACATGCCACTTTGTTAGCTGCTTCAAAACTTGAGGTTCACATACTGCTTTAGCCTCATTAACATTACCTCCATTACCCAGCGCTTTTAGAGCTGCTCCTACAGCCTAAAAAGCCCATCATTCAGAAAAAGTTGAACAAATAATAACTAGTATGAAAAGTTGCATTTCCTGCTGGAAATACTGAACGGTGAATGGACCTGAACAGAACGCTCAAGCTTGCCCGTCGCAACAATCTTATCAGTTTGCCTGCCAGCGTATACATGAGTTGAGGGCACCAGGCACCTGCTTGATATATCTTTTAGTGTCAAGGAAGAGCCTTCTTTCCCCACCAAAGCAATTACCCTGCAAGTAAGATTGAGAATATATCAGGTAGTACCATGACTCCATGAAGACTCTAAAATCTAAGTTCTAAATAATGTTTGATCAACTTATACTTTGCACATCCGTGTCAATAAAACTGAACGAAAAAGGCTAAACACAGGACGCAAGAACAAAATTGTAGCAAGATAAACAAGTACTACCTCCGTCCTGGTTTATTGGTCCCTTCGTATATTGTGTCAAACTTTGACCATAGATTTAACTAACAAAATGTTAATGCATGTCATCAAAAATTATATCAGTGGATTCATATTTGAACATTGTTTTCGAAAAGAGTATTTTTGCTATGTGTAACTCGTATTTTATTACTTAAAATCATGGTCGAAGTATGACCCTAAATACGAAGGGGACTTGTAAACCAGGATGGAGGTAGTAAGCTTTTAGGCCCTGGTTAAGTCCAGGAGAACTACATTTCCGTGTGTTTGGTTTTAGAGTCAGGTGTTCTGGTAAGTTTTAGTGTTTTGTATGAGCCCAAGTCTACCTTACCAAAGATTTCTTTGGCCAAGGTTTTTCTTACCTATGGCTTGGCCAATATTGCCAAAAAAACTGCACTAGAGTAGAAGTGGGCACGCCAGAAAAATGCAACCATCCAAAACAAAGGCCATTTTTTTGGTTGTCATTGACAAAAAATATGTAGGGTACATTTTGGATACAAACCAAGCGTACACTTCTAGTACATAGTACAATTAGCGAATGGTCATGTATGGGTGTGTAGACTTGTAGTGACTGGAGTCCTCGAGTAATTATATCAAGTGACTAACCTCTTCTCTGTTTCACTGTCCACCCTAGGAAATGAACTCTGGGGTAAGTTCTCCATAGTAGATAAGGGTGAAGTTGCCAAGTATTTTTCCTGCTCATTTGCAGTCCTTGAACTGCTTGCAGAAGTATCTTTGACCTTTGGTTTTTTCTTCTCGGGCTTGTCAACAAATTGCTCTGATGAACTCTTCACAGCAAATTTTCTGGCATGTTCATCTTCTTGCACACGAACCTTGACTGGTAACTTTGTAGCTTTATTTGAAGGTTGATCAGGAAATGATTCATCAAAATCTCTCTTTCTCTTGTTAATCAACACCTTGTTTTTTCTCTTTAGGTAATCTGCTGGTTTTACAATTTTTGGAATACCAGGAAACTTTATATGATTTCTGACAGGTGTCTCAATGTCACTATCTATCTCATGGTCCCTGAACAGTTTACGACAAATCAGTATATGAACAATGTAGACAGCATTTAACAGATATAAGTGAAGAAGTTACTACATACAAGCAGTAGATCAAAATTCTTTTTGAAAGGTCCCAGGCTCGTGTAACAATGTCCTCATCGCTATCTTCAAAGGGTATTTCTCTGAAATATCTCGAGTATGAGAAGAACAGAAGAGACCATATATGGATTGAAAAATCTTAAAAGAGAAGAGGCATTAGCACCTCGGCAAACATTTTCTATGATATGACTTTGGACAGCGTCTGCAAACAGCAAACTGCAATTGTTCTTGTGATCTATCCTCCAAGCCTTTACAGTGAAAACACCAATGAATGGGGCAAGTAAATGAAGATCCACCTATTATCTTGTTCTCCTTTTCTAAGGCTTCAATCTTGTTGTTAGGATGAAGTTTTCTTGCAACACATTTGGGGTGGTAAAAGTACCCACATGTAGCATTGTTACAAAGAAACACCTAAAGAATGATATCATAATTAGCAAAACTACATAACCATAAAGCACTGAATAAAATATGATTCATATTGATACTCAAGTAGATGCACTTTCTAACGGATAGAATGATGCAATTACTCCATTTGTAGCGCTGAAATACGGTCATAGCCACAATTTAGTTACCTAATCGTTAGTTATTAGCTTATTGCAATAGCCAAATTTTATACAGAAAAAATGGTATTAAATGCCCCTAGTATGTAACTGCTAGAACAACTAAAATATTTCATAACATTCAGAATATCTACTTTATGAAATGTCAACTAGACCCTCTTTGATAGTACTACTAGTTCTGTATTCCTAGGTAACGCTGGCTGTATAGTGGTTGAAAGCCTAAAACTGCAAATAACGAGTGCAGCTTTAAAGTCATTTAACAGCAAGATTAATGCATAATAAGTAATTAAGTGTTGTCGATCAGCACCGAAAATCACATTATTGTTAATGAACAATGAAACCAGAGTGAAAAAAGCTAAAACAATGGCAATGTACCTTAGCAGTTTGTCCATCCGAAGGCTCTAATACTCCACAAATAAAACACTGGTGTTGCTTATACTCACAGTTCTTGCACAGAAAAGTTTTCATTGCCTAAACACATCGAAAGAGAAAACTCAATAAAGAAAACAGAAGCAAGTTTGAATTTCATGCTATCTTTACCACTCAGAATTTCAAAAGCTACCTCAACTTCGGCCTCAGTGAACCCAAGGGTATCACAATATGAATCTTCGCCTGTATTTACTTTGGCATGGAAGGACCTCATACATGGGCCATCACACCTACAATAGAATAATACAATAAACAGAACACAGAGAAGTATTAGAATATTTGCACTAAATGACTACTTACAGATGACCATAGAAAATTTTACATGACAGTGATAAAATGAGAAGAATCAATAAATGAAAATTTTGGCAAAGGTTGCAGTCTTAAGAAGGTAAAACATAGTGGCACACATGCTATGCTCATGACCTGGATTTGATATAAACATCATGGGGCACACATTACGAGGTGTGATGGTGTCACCTAGCATCTGGATGAGCTATGTGGTCACCATTTAACAAGGGAATGTAGTTTTATCTTAAAGAAGTTTACAGCTTATTGGAGGTGATGGCTTATAAAAAGTAGCCTGTTAAGTCTATGGCCTACAGTCTAGCAGCTCCACAATTGAAAACTATTTAGAAGGAAAAAGGAGGCTATAGCCTTGTTGCCTAATAGTTTTAACACAACTCCTTGGTCATGGCTCAAATACCACAACCGCCGATGTAATGTTTGACACTTTTGTCTCTAAATAAATATACAAAATTAATTGTAAAATACTCCCTCCATGAAGAAATATAAGAGCGTTCAGATCACTACTTTACGGAGGGAGTAGGAACTTGTTGTGCAATCAAATCTTACTCAACTTATATCAGCAGAAGTTGAGCCGGCATGGTAATCAGTATATGATCTAGCAATGTATTAATTAGTCCTTGTTAGGTTATTACTAAAATAAATACTTAGTTGCTAACTTGCTATAGCTAAAAATTCTAACCATGGGTATTTGTCCTGGTTAGTTTCACTGTGTGTACCACTTAATAAATCGATTGTTGTGATAGCACCAAATCCTGTTCATCTACCCCGCTTTCTGTAGCTTCAGCTTCATAGTTGAACTTATACAATCAGATATAATCATTTTAGCCCTTTTTTGTTCCTGGTCATGATACAACCAAGTATTCATAAATCTAAGAGCTAATGGGCTAATACATGCAGTCAAATATCTTGCTTGTGTAAGTTTAACTGAAGACATGAGCAACTAAATACTAATTAAACTTCAAGCTGACTATGGATAGGGAATTTTAGGTCACCAACTCATCCTGTAGAAGATTTGCACCTACCCTAACAAGTCTCCTCCATTGTCACATATGGCACAAGTAAAATCAAACAAATCATCCTCCTCTTCATCAGATTCAGAATTTCCATCAGATTCAGAATTTCCATCAGAAACCATATCCTCTATCTCCTCATCAGAGGCAATAAATGACTGCTTCATTTCAATATTATCTGACTCAACCTAGTTGAAATGATAATAAGAAAAATGGTTAACTTCATGATCAGTCCTGCCAAAAATTTGAGAGAATTCGTAGTCCCACACATACCTCGCTAATTTGCTTCTTAGATCCTTCTTCAAAAAATGCTCGCAAAACCTGTGATAACATTCATCACAAGAGATATAAGAATCACGGCACTCAAGAGTAATATTTTGTTTGTTAGAGCCAGCCAAGAGTTATTACAATCAGTAAAGTTATTTAGAGTTGACAAGGGAAACGGACTACATAGCTAAGACTACGTATGAAAATGAAGCAGAAACTGATGGAATTGAGTGCTATCACATTTGTTTCCGTACTTTTTTAGCAGAAGCGGAAACAAATACAGAAATCTCATAAACAAATACGGAAGAAGCAAATACTGTCAGAAATGAATACAGAGCAAATATGATGCGGACACAGATACAAAGGTGCAAAGTCTCCCGGAACACAACCCCCCCCCCCTGAACCATGCAAAAAAATAACATGAAGCAGCAGCTACAGCCTATAGACGAATCAACAACCTGGCCATAGTACGTTGGGCCAAAACTCTAGTCTATGAGCTATCGAAGTGGGCTACATACACATACATTAATTTATGCACTTGTGGTTACCAAAATTTTAGTTCCATGGGTGTTCTGCCCGAAACACTGCTTCCGTGCTCCGTACCACAAAAAATCCATTTCTGTTTCCAGATTTGCACTTTGTTCTGGGGGGTTTTCCCAGAACGGACAGAGAGATCCCTACCACTCACTCATACCATTCCATTCACATATCTATGACCCAACTGATATGCTTAATTGCTAATCAAAATAAGACAAAAATTGGTTTTTACATAAAGGAATTCATGGGGCAATACAACAAATTGAAAGGAAACAGGTGACTAAACAGGCTCATGAGTTCAAGCATTATGTCAAGAGAACTAGTAATGATCAAGAAGAATGAAGCATTCAATTCAAAAAGAAAAATGAACAGAGCGTTTATTTCAAATTGGAGAAGTATTGCAACATAAGGCAGCTCAAACACCAAAAGGTTAATCATTTAGTGAAGCCCTCAGATTTGATGGATTTAAACCTATGGACATGTATGGTGTAGTGTGGACAATCTTATTCTTATCAGTTATCAAGAAAAGCTGTCCATATGAGGGAGCAGAAAATGTGTACCAGTGATTTTGCCAAGTTTGAATCTTTCTCAGCAAACATCTTCAATAGAGAACGGTGGTTCCTGAAATCGTCCTTGGAGGGTCTAAGATCAAACTTGCTGAAAATATGGCAAACGCTCTGTAAATATCAGAGTTTATCATTTGAGTGAAAAGAGCAGAGAATGCAAGAGTAGATTACTCAAAAACTTTGCGAAGATGACTCCACAAGTTCTTCTCAGGCTCCTCAGGTTTTCTTTTGAGGAAGTGAAGCATCTGCACTGTGATGAAAATTGTTCGGAACTCTTCTTCGTAGATGTTCCTGGGTTTGGCGAGATTTATCCAGCTGCCTTCCACGGACAGCACGGCGATCACGGGCTGCTTGCCTTCAAGCCCCAGCTTCCAGGCAACCACATGCTTGTGGACTGCGATGCCAGGGTCAGCGATTCCCCTCAAGAAGACGCTCCGTTTGCATTGAGGGGCCTCATCCGTGTCTTGCTCGAACCGAATTGGCAAGGCTGAGAGACAGATGGCGTTATTCTCCGCGTCGACGAAGAAGTAATCCGCCACCACATTGAACTGCGGCTCCGAGTCATCGTCGTCGTCGGACATCATCGCCATTGCTACAGGAAAGGGGAGAGAATCCGGGGGGCAGGGAAGGTCAGTACGGCGGCAACGGCGCTACCTCTATCGGGCTAAAGATTCCGCGAGTGAGCGAGTAAGTGGCGACCGAACCTGCAGCCGCCACGACGGGGGCCAGGAGAACGACCCGCCCCGCCTCCGCGCGCGCCTCGCCGGTCGCCGCCGGACGCTAGAGCCTAGGGCTTTTTCGTCCCTCTTGCTCCTCGCGCGTGCGTGAGGTCGGTGAGGGTGAGAGGTCGCCGCCGGACGCTAGGGCATAGGGTTTTCTCTCCCCCTCCCCCTCGTCAGGTGCGCTACTCTGTTGGTGGTTCTTCGTGCCGCGAGGCCGGTGAGCGGTGAGGGGGCGATATCTCTTCTGGTACCTCTCTGGTTCTGGAAGCTCGGCCTCTTGGGCTTCAGTTGCCGGCGAGGCCCACTGCAAATCCTAGGGTTCATCGCTAGAGCTGTCTCACTTACTTCTCTCGTTGAAGAAAATCTTTTTTATATATTTTTAACAATCACAGGGGAGGGGATCTCCACCTGTATATAGTAGTAGAAGGCCCGTGCGTTGCCACGTGCATTTTCAAAAAAATCACCTGTTCTATATATAAGCATTAGGCATGTCAAATTTCAGCTTGACATAGAAAGTGGGTCTAAATTTCAAGCCTTGCAATATCATTGTCCTTGTTGATTCAAATTAGGCAATATAAAACTGCAAAAGAAAACTCATCCTAAAATCTATACTTGATCTGAAGAAAAATTACTTAGTTATTCTGATAATATTGTTTATACAATTATGATAGTTAGCATAATCACCTCGGTGTTTTTTATTTTTGAAATAAAAAACAACAACAATCACGAGGCCCTTAAGAAATCACGACATGATCCTGAATCTGATCTGTTACAAGATGTATCCTTTCTAATATTCATATCTAGTGCGTAAAACTCCTACCCAACAATATACATATAATATGAACAATACTATTTTTTGCATTTGCTAAATAATCATGGGAACAAAAGATGACTTGGGGCATCATGATCCAATAGTATATATACAAGATCGATGCGACGAAGTTGGCGAAGAACATCGAGATGGTTCCAACATAGGATCTGTATGGATTGCAAGGGAGTTTCGTGTGCCTGAATCGCCCCCCGTCTTTGTCAGCCACACCTAATAGAAGTTGCATACATTGTTATGTTGTTTTCAAGAAGCTTAGCTGAATGTAGCACCTGACAACAACGTAATTGCACGAGAAAGAGCTTACTACTGTCCCCACTCACAAATTGCAAATCACGGCAATCGAAATGGGAGACTTAAAGTGCCGACGTAATATTTCGAACATTTGAGAAGCTCTCTGGTAACAAAGGTTAAAAGATAAAGATGCAGTTAGTTCATTGTTAGATTCATTAACAATAACAAAGATGGGTAAAAGGAGAGGCTACCTATAGTCCTATGTCTGTCCGTACAGAGTTTCTAAAAATGTAGAGCAGAAAGAAAAGTAGATTGTCAAATAACAATCAACCTTTCATTCTTAATTTGCATGGGTTTTCCATTGCATATGTAACTAAACCAAAAAGTTAATATTGCAAAATTCTCTACCGAACAAAATCATTTTGGTAGCTTAATTTCGCTTTATAATTACAAGATTGAACAGCTAAGAGATGATTTTGAGTTAGCTTGTACTCTTTCTTACATAATTCCTCCATGCAAATCGAATTAATCATCAATAAAAAAAAGAAACAAGAAAGTAGGATTATTTAGATGCTCGGGAAAGCTTACTTGGTCCAAGAGGCGGCGGTTGCCGACCTGCTCCTAGAAATTAAGCACTGTCATGCCAGCGTGTACATGAGCATGATAGGATCAGCATCGGATCTCCAACCACATGGACCCACCAATGTCAATTACATCGAAGAGACCAACCAAGCCAACGACCCTATGATGTTGATCCCGATGATGGAATCATTTTTTCTGGTGAACTTTTGTCTAGCATTTTGGCAGCGGGTAGGATGGCAAGCTTGGCGTCCATGAGGAAGGGTTGCGAAGGAGGTTAAAGAAGCAGTGTATGGAATTATCGATCGAGGTTGAAGATGCGGTCAAAAGCAGAGTGTCAATACGCAGCATGGCATCTTCATCTGTGAGTTATTTTATTTGGATTAAGTTTAATTCAAACCTAACATTAACAAACAAAAATTATACGTTGGTAGAAAATTAAACTAAAGCACACATAAAAATAGGTAGAATAATTTTATTAATGCTACAGTTACTTTCCCAGGAAGAATTTTGGTCCTATATACTAAATTTCCAGTTAAATGCATAAGCATCAAAATATGAAGAGTAAAGCACACATAAAAAATAGGAGCTGCCAATATGAATAATCTTTCATTGTAAAAGTACACACCTGAGCATTAAAAGAAAAGAGAGGACACAACCTAAAACCTTTATCCACTTGCATTATCAAAAGTAAAAAGTGAAAAGGAAAAAACTCACATATAATTAACATGTTGAAGGCGGAGGAGATGGCATATACATCCTCTCATCGCCACATGCATCCTAGCTCGCTCTGGCCCGCATTATTACATCAGGGCAACATCCGTTAGTGTTGCGTCTGTTGTTCCGCATCGCCTATGTGTGAAGGACCTTGATAGCGAGCCAGACGTTGTCCTCGACGGTGCCTCACCGAGCTAGCTAGCTTCCGTTTTCAAGGTTGCTTGCATCCATATGGGAACAAGGTAAAAATGGAAAATTCAATGAGAAGCAGCATAAGGAGAACTACAGAGGGATGGAAAAAAGACCATATCGGAATTGTTTAACTCACCCTACGCAGGTTCTTCACGTCATTTTTTATGCACCACCGATTCTAAAGACACCTCCATAGACATTGTCATGTTCCACAGGGCAAGATCTAAATGACAACATCCATCGGTTCAACCTGTTGGTAGTGATACTTGTGCCATGGACCTGGGGGCCTATGTTCATGGTTGAACGAAGTGGTCGTTGCCGTTGTCAGCCTGATCCTGACCTGGGCTATGGCATGGACCTACCTGAGGGTATCCCGTGAGAGACCACGCCGAGGGAGTACCCGGATACGGCGCTGACGCTCCTATCCCTATGACGGCGCATGACCTGCTCCCTGGTCATGGCCTCCGCTCCTTCGCTTCCCCCTTGCCCGCCTCCACATTAAAGTCTCTTTCCACCACCGTAGGAACGACACTCCAGGAATCACGTGGTGCGAGGAAGCCTAGCGAATAGATCGGGGGCGGCGAAAGGATCCGCGATGGCGTCTAGGGCGTGGTTCCCATCCTTGTAGCGAATAAATTGAGGGCAAACTCGGTTGTCAGGTTTTCTCTTTTGCAAGGGAGCCTCGCTCCCTGGTTCGTGCGGGTTCTTTTTGTGCGAGGGGCCCTCGCTACATGGTCTTTGTTTGATTTTTTCGTGCAAGAGGGGGCTCAATACGTGGTCGTCAACCAATTTTTTTCGTGTGAGGGGGAATTTTTAAGTGCGAGGGGATCGTTACATCCTAGGAGGGAGGATATACGAAAAAAACATGGAACACACACTACCAAGTCGCCCATGTGAGATTTGTTTGTCATGATTTAGATATTAATTTCCTTAAAATCCTTTATTTGTTACCTAGAAATCTGGTATTTGTTTCTTAAAATAAGTTGCACTAATGAGAGGGATCGGAGATCCTCAAAAAAATGAGAGGGGTCACTTGATTTGGATAAGTTAGGTAAGTTAGACTATTTTTTTATTTGTTTCCTAAATATCTATTCTTTGTTTCCTAAAATAAATTGCACTAATAAAAGGGATCGGTTGATTTGGATAATTTAGGAGAGTCTGATTAAAATTTGTATTTGTTTCCTAGAAACTTGTTATTTATTTCCTAAAAAAAATTGCACTAATGAGAGGAATCGATTGATTTGGGTAACTTAAGAAAGTAGATCCGTGATTTGTCATACGTTAGGAAAGTGCTGATTTGTAATGAAGGAGTGGAGAGAAAAATAAACTGATGGACCAGGGTTGGAGGGATGGTGGGAGGAGAGACGAAGAAAACCAGTCGATGGGGGGAGACGAAATTAAACCGGTTGAAAAAAACCTAGATGCTATTCTACCAACTGAGAAATTAGGAGTAGAGATTACTCAAAAGGCCCAAGGGGCAAGTTACATCAAGGGTTACAACAAGAGGATAGGTATAGGCGACAAGACACGACAATCTCCCTACTTACAGGGTCCTTAAACCTAAAGGACCAAAGTGTGAAATCCAAGATAATGTTCCGAAGAGTATCTAGTGGTTTGTGTCGTTTATTGCGAAAGACACGGGCATTCCTCCATGGTTTCCATAGTATGGTGAGGGCGATAGTAGGACAAATGTTGATGTCAAGGCCGACCGGTGTTATAGTATCCCAAAGAAGGTCGATGGAGTGAGGTTGCTGCAACCCCAAGAGGGACCACACCTGAATCGCGCATGGGCAAAGGATGGCGACATGCGTAGCATCCTCATGGGTGAGCATGCATCGCTGGCAGACCGAGTCAGAGGTGATGGTCTTACGGTGTAAGTTTGCCATCGTGCGCAGCCTGTCACGACAGAGAAGCCAGCCAAAGATCCTGACCTTGATAGGCGCCTTGGACCTCCAAATGTATGCTTCATTGAGATTGATCTCATGGTTAGAGGAGAGCAACGAGTAGGCGCACCTCGAGGAGAAGGAGGAGTCATGGTTGAGGAACCTGTCATCGGGTGCGTCGGTGGTGGCAACATCCTGCAATAGAGACAAAACAGACGCAAGTTGTACAGAAGCAACATTGGTTAGGCGGTTCCGCAGAGTAGCGAGTAAACCATTATGCATGACATGTGATAACAGGACCGAGGGTGAGGTGGAGTGGGGGAAGAGGTGTGGGTAGGTGTCTGCTAGCGGGGTCAGAAAAAGCCAAGCGTCCAGCCAGAAGAAAGTGGATGTGCCATTGTTGGTGAGGACAAAAGAGATATTGCGGAGGGGACAAAGTTGTTTGTTTACGATTTTCCAAAGGTAGGAGGGGTTGTGAGGCATATTTTCGAAGTCGAGAGAGTAGTGTTGGAAGAACCAGTTGACCCAAGGCAAGTCTTGTTTTTGGAGAAGCTTGAAGGCAAATTTCATGAGGAGGCAATTGTTTTGGAGGTGCGGGCTTTGATTTCGAGACACCCAGCATTCTTTGAGATGCAAACTTCTTTCCATGCAATGAGGCACTTGGCCCCGGAGCATGTTTTGTTGGGGAACGTCGCATGGGAAACAAAAAATTTCCTACGCACACGCAAACCTATCCATGGTGATGAGCATCTACGAGAGGGAGAGTGGATCTACATACCCTTGTAGATCGCTAAGAGGGAAGCGTTAAGAAACGCGGTTGGTGTAGTCGAACATCTTCGCGATCCAAATCGCCGAGCGTCCCGCGATCTCATCACGATCCGTCCCGCGATCCAATCACGATCCGTCCCGTGAACTCATCACGATCCGTCCCGCGATCTCATCACGATCCGTCTCACGATCTTGATCACGATCTGTCCCGCGAACTCATCACGATCCGTTCCGCGATCTCATCACGAACTGTCTCGCGATCTCGATCACGGTCCTTCCGATCTAGCGCCGAACGGACGGCACCTCCGCGTTCAGCACACGTGCAACTTGATGACGATCTCCACCGTCTTGATCCAGCAAGAGGAGGTGGAGAGGAGAGAGAGTTCACCGGCAGCGTGATGGTGCTCCGGTGATGGTGGTGGAGCAATTCCGGCAGGGCTTCGCCTAAGCGCTGCAGAAAACCGATCTAGAGGAGAAACTATGCACCGGTGGAACGGGTAGCATGTGGCCGGAAATTCTGTCCAAAAACCACCCAATACACTAGTATATATAGGAGGAGAGGAGAGGAGAGGCAGCCAAGGCCTTTGGGTCGGCCGAAATAGGAGGTGGGAGCAATCCTACTTCACCTCCAATCCTAGTTGGAGTAGGATTGCCTCCTATTGGCTGATTTTCCACTTTTGCTTTAGGACTTTCTCTCCTGCGCCATGGGCCTTTGTGGCTGTTTTCCCAGCCCACTAAGGGATGGTTATTATTCTCCCACAGCCCATGGACCTCTTGGGGTCGAAATACCCCTCCCGGAGGTCCTCCGGTACACTACCGACACTCCCGGTACAATACCGATACTCCCGGTACACTACCGATGAGCCCGAAACTTTTCCGGAAACCAAACTGGGACTTCCTATATGAATCTTTACCTCCGGACCATTCCGGAGCTCCTCGTGACGTCCGAGATCTCATCCGGGACTCCGAACAACCTTCGGTCACCACCATACATAACTCTACACTACCGAAGCGTCACCGAACCTTAAGTGTGCAGACCCTGCGGGTTCGAGAACTATGTAGACATGACCGAGACACCTCTACGGTAAATAACCAATGGCGGGACCTGGACGTCCACATTGGTTCCTACATATTCTACGAAGATCTTTATCGGTCGAACCTCTATGTCAAGGATTCAGTTAATCCCGTATATCGTTCCCTTTGTTCTTCGGTATGTTACTTGCCCAAGATTCGATCGTCGGTATCTCCATACCTAGTTCAACCTCGTTACCGGCAAGTCTCTTTACTCGTTCCGTAATACAAGATCCCGCAACTAACAATTAGTCACATTGCTTGCAAGGCTCATTGTGATGTTGTATTACCGAGTGGGCCCTGAGATACCTCTCCGTCACACGGAGTAACAAATCCCAGTCTCGATCCATGCCAACTCAACAGACACCATCGGAGATACCTGTAGAGCACCTTTATAGTCACCCAGTTACGTTGCGACGTTTGATACACACAAGGCACTCCTTCGATATCCGTGAGTTGCATGATCTCATGGTCATAGGAACATATACTTGACATGCAGAAAACAGTAGCAATAAACTGACACGATCATATGCTATGTTTGTAGTTTGGGTCTTATCCATCACATCATTATCCTAATGATGTGATCCCGTTATCAAATGACATCTCATGTCCATGGCTAGGAAACCTTAACCATCCTTTGATCAACGAGCTAGTCCATTAGAGGCATACTAGGGACATGGTTTTGTCTATGTATCCACACATGCATTTAAGTCTCCGATCAATACAATTATAGCATGGATAATAAACGATTATCATGAACAAGGAAATATGATAATAACTAATTTATTATTGCCTCTAGGGCATATTTCCAACAGTCTCCCACTTGCACTAGAGTCAATAATCTAGTTCACATCACCATGTGATTCGCATTGTTATGAATCTAACACCCAATGAGTTTTGGGGCTCGATCATGCTTTGCATGTGAGAGAGGTCTTATAGTCAACGGGTCTGCGATATTCAGATCCGTGTGTACTTTGCAAATCTCTATGTCAAACCGTAAACACTGCTACCACACTCCACTTGGTACTATTTCCAAATGGCTGCTCCACTATACGTATCCAGATTGCTACTACTAGTCATCCGGATAGGTGTTAAAGCTTGCATCGACGTAACTCTTTACGACGAACTCTTTATCACCTCCACAATCAAGAAACATTTCCTTAGTCCTCTGGTTACTAAGGATAATTCCGACCGCTGTCCAGTGATCCACTCCTGGACCACTCTTGTACCCCTTGACAGACTCATGGCAAGGCACACATAGGTGCGGTACACAGCATGGCATAATATAGAGCCTATGGCTAAGGCATAGGGGACGACGTTCGTCCTTTCTCTTTCTTCTGCCGTTGTCGAGCTTTGAGTCTCACTCAACTTCACACCTTACAAATCAGACGAGAACTATTTCTCTGGCTGATCCATTTTGAACTCTTTCAAAATCTTGTCAAGGTATACACTCATTGAAAGTCTCATCAAGCATCTTGATCTATCTCTATAGATTTTGATGCTCAACAATTAGGTAGCTTTATCTAGGTCTTCCTTTGAAAATCACTTTCCAAATGACCGTTTTATGCTTTCCAGAAACTCTACATTATTTCTGATCAACAATATGTCATCCACATATACTTATCAGAAATTCTATAGTGCTCCCACTCACTTTATTGCAAATACAAGTTTCTCATAAACTTTGTATAAACATCAAAACTTTGATCACCTCATCAAAGCGTATATTCCAACTCCGAGATGCTTGCTTCAGTCCATGGAAGGATCACCGAAGCTTGCACACCTTTTAGCATCCTTAGGCCTGACAAAACCTTCTGGTTGTATCACATACAACCTTTCCTCAAGTAAACCGTTAAGGAAACGATGTGTTGACATCCATCTGCCAGATTTCATAATTGAAAACACAGCAACTGCTAACATAATTCCAACAGACTTTAGCACCACTACGAGTGAGAAAGTCTCATCGTAGTCAACTCATTGAACTTGTCACAAACATCTTTGCAACAAGTCGAGCTTTACAAATAGTGACATTCACCATCAGTGTCTGTCTTCATTTTAAAGATCCATTTGTACTCAACGACCTGCCGTCCAACGAGCAAGTCTACCAAAGTCTACACTTGGTTTTCATACATGGATCCTATCTCGGATTTCATGGCCTCTAACCATTTGTCGGAATCCGGGCCCATCATCGCTTCTCCATAGCTCGTAGGTTCATCGTTGTCCAACAACATGATCTCCAAGACAGAGTTGTCGTACCACTTAGGAGCAGTACACATCCTTGTCGACCTACGAAGTTCGATAGTAACTTGATCCTGAAGCTTCATGATCATCATCATTAACTTCCTCTTCAACTAACGTAGGCTTCACAGAAACATCTTTCTGCGCTGCGCTACTCTCTGGTTGAACAAAGGTTCAACAACCTCATCAAGTTCTATCTTCCTCCCACTCAATTCTTTCGAGAGAAACATTTCCTCGAGAAAGGATCTGTTTAAGCAACAAACATTTTGCACTAGGATCTGAGATTGAAGGTTCACCCAACTGATCTTAGGGTATTCTATGAAGATGCAATTTGTCCGCCTTGGGTTCGACCTCATTAGGTGAAAACATTTTCCACACAAGTGTCACATCCCAAAATATTAAGAAATGACACCTTAGGTTTCTATCAAACCATAATTCACATGGTGTCATCTCAACGGATTTAGATGGTGCCCTATTTAAAGTGAATGTAGTTGTCTCTAATGCATAACCCCAAAATTATAGTAGTAAAACGACAAGAGACATCATATTATGCACCATGTCCAATAGAGCATAACTATGATGTTCGGACACACCATCACACTATGGTGTTCCAGGTGGCGTTTAGTTGTGAAACAACTTTCACATTGTCTTAAGTTGTATGCCAAACTCGTGACTCAGATATTCACCTCCACGATCATATCACAGTCATTTTTATCTTCTTGTCACGATGATCTTTAAACTTCACTCTGAATTTGCTTGAACCTTTCAAACGATTCAGACTTGTGTTTCATTAAGTAAATATACACTATATCTACTCAAATCATCAGTGAAGGTAAGAAAATAACGATATCCACTGCACGCTACAAGACTCACTAGATTGCATACATCAACATGTATCATTTCCAATGAATCACTTGCCCGCTCCATCCAACGGGGTCCTTTAGTCATCTTGCCCAAGAGGCATGGTTCGCATGTCTCAACCGATTCGAAATCGAATGAGTCCAAATATCCATCAACATGGAGTTTCTACATGCGCTTTATACCAATATGACATTTAGCGGCAGTGCCACAAGTATGTGGTACTATCATTATTAACTTTGTATCTTTTGACATCAATGTTATGAACATGTGTACTACTACGATCAAGATTTCAACAAACCATTCTCACTGGGTGCATGACCATGGAAGGTATTATTCATGTAACCAGAATAACTATTATTCTCTGACTTAAATGAATAACCGTATTGCAACAAACATGATCTAATCATGTTCATGCTCAACGCAAAACACCAAATAACATTTATTTAGGTTCGTCACTAATCCTGAAGGTAGAGAGAGCGTGCGATGTTGATCACATCAACCTTGGAAACATTTCCAACACACATCGTCACCTCACCCTTAGCTAGTTCTCCGTTTATTCCGTAGCTTTTATTTCGAGTTACTAACATTTAGCAACCGAACCGGTATCCAATACCCAAGTGCTACTAGGAGTACTAGCAAGGTACACATCAATAACTCGTATATCAAATATACTTCTGTCGATGTTGCCAGCCTTCTTATCTACCAAGTATCTAGGGTTGTTCCGCTTCAGCGACCTCTCACCTCATAATAGAAGCACTTAGTCTCGGGTTTGAGTTCAACTTTGGGTTGCTTCACTGGAGCAGCAACTGATTTGCTATCCATGAAGTTTCCCTCCTTGCTCTTGCCCTTTTCGAAACTAGTGGTTTGATTAACCATCAACACTTGACGCTCCTTCTTGATTTCTACCTTCGCGGTGTCAAACATCGCGAACAGCTCAGGGATCAATACTTCTATCCCTGGTGTATTATAGTTCATCACTAAGTTCTAGTAGCTTTAGTGACAGTGACTTGGAGAACTATATCAATCACTATCTTATCTGGAAGATCAACTCCCACTTGATTCAAGCGATTGTAGTACCCAGACAATCTGAGCACATGCTCAACGATTGAGCTATTCTCCTTCATCTTACAGGCAAAGAATCTTGTTGGAGATCTCATATCTCGCAACACAGGCACGAGCCTGAGATCACAATCTCTGCTCCTAGAACATCTCATATGTTCCGTGACGTTCAAAACATTTCCGAGCCTCAATTCTAAGCCGTAATGCATGACGCATTAAACTATCAAGTAGTCATCGAAACATGCCTGTCATATGTTCACAACATCTATAGACGATGCTAGAGGGGGTGGCGCACCGAGCGGTGCATTAAGGACATAAGCCTTCTCTGCAGCAATGAGGACAATCCTCGGATCACGGACCCAGTCGCAATATTGCTACCAACATCTTTCAACTCTATTTCTCTAGGAACATATAAAAATACAAGGGAGCTACAGCGCGAGCTAGTAATCTACAACATAATTTGCAAAGACACTTTGACTATGTTCATGATAATGAGTTCAATTAATCATATTACTTAAGAACTCCCACTCAAATTGACATCCCTCCGATCATTCGAGTGATACATGATCCAAATTCACCAACTCAAGTCCGATCATCACGTGAGTTAAGGTGGCTTCAATGGTGAACATCATTATGTTGATCATATCCACTATATGACTCATGCTCGACCTTTCGGTCTCTTGTGTTTCGAGGCCATGTCTGTACATGCTAGGCTCGTCAAGTTTAACCCGAGTGTTCTGCGCGTGCAAATCTGGCTTGCACCCGTTGTATGTGAACGTAGAGTCTATCACACCCGATCATCACGTGGTGTCTCAACACGACGAACTTTCGCAACGGTGCACACTCGGGGAGAACACAATTTATCTTGAAATTAAGTGAGGGATCACCTTATAATGCTACCGTCGTCCTAAGCAAAACAAGGTGCATAAAAAGGATTAACATCACATGCAAATCATAAGTGACATGATATGGCCATGAACTTGTGCTTTTGATCTCCATCTAGAAAGCACCGGCATGATCTCCATCGTCACCGGCATGACACCATGATCTCCATCAACGTGTCGCCATCGGGGTTGTCACGCCCTGCATGCTTCTACTACTATTGCTACCGTAGCGATAAACTAAAGCATTACATAGCGCTTAATGATTGACACGCAGGTCATACAATAATTAAAGACAACCCTATGGCTCCTGCCGGTTGCCGTACTCATCGACATGCAAGTCGTGATAATCTATACATCACATGATCATCTCATACATCACATATATCACATCATGTAATTGGCCATATCATATCACAACATACCCTGCAAAAACAAGTTAGACGTCCTCTAATTGTTGTTGCAGGTTTTACGTGGCTGCTACGGGTATCTAGCAAGAACGATTCTCACCTACGCATAAACCACAATGGTGATACATAGATTGCTTTTCAACCTTCTCAAGGACCGCCTTTGTCGGATCCGATCCAACTAAAGTGAGAGAAACTGTCACCCGCAAGCCATCTAAGCAACAAGTTGCATCGAGGGAATCGGTCTCTCGTAAGCGTACGAGTAATGTTGGTCCGGGCCGCTTCATCTCACAATCCCGCTGAACCAAAATCCGACCAAGGGAGGAAGCAATCTAAGCATCAACGCCCACAAACCTTTTGTGTTCTACTCGAGATCTCATCGAACCATCAACCTAGCTCATGATGCCACTGTTGGGGAACGTCGCATGGGAAACAAAAAATTTCCTACGCACACGCAAACCTATCCATGGTGATGAGCATCTACGAGAGGGAGAGTGGATCTACATACCCTTGTAGATCGCTAAGCGGGAAGCGTTAAGAAACGCGGTTGGTGTAGTCGAACATCTTCACGATCCAAATCGCCGAGCGTCCCGCGATCTCATCACGATCCGTCCCGCGATCCAATCACGATCTGTCCCGTGAACTCATCACGATCCGTCCCGCGATCTCATCACGATCCGTCTCACGATCTTGATCACGATCTGTCCCGCGAACTCATCACGATCCGTTCCGCGATCTCATCACGAACTGTCTCGCGATCTCGATCACGGTCCTTCCGATCTAGCGCCGAACGGACGGCACCTCCGCGTTCAGCACACGTGCAACTTGATGACGATCTCCATCGTCTTGATCCAGCAAGAGGAGGTGGAGAGGAGAGAGAGTTCACCGGCAGCGTGATGGCGCTCCGGTGATGGTGGTGGAGCAATTCCGGCAGGGCTTCGCCTAAGCGCTGCAGAAAACCGATCTAGAGGAGAAACTATGCACCGGTGGAACGGGTAGCATGTGGCCGGAAATTCTGTCCAAAAACCACCCAATACACTAGTATATATAGGAGGAGAGGAGAGGAGAGGCAGCCAAGGCCTTTGGGTCGGCCGAAATAGGAGGTGGGAGCAATCCTACTTCACCTCCAATCCTAGTTGGAGTAGGATTGCCTCCTATTGGCTGATTTTCCACTTTTGCTTTAGGACTTTCTCTCCTGCGCCATGGGCCTTTGTGGCTGTTTTCCCAGCCCACTAAGGGATGGTTATTATTCTCCCACAGCCCATGGACCTCTTGGGGTCGAAATACCCCTCCCGGAGGTCCTCCGGTACACTACCGACACTCCCGGTACAATACCGATACTCCCGGTACACTACCGATGAGCCCGAAACTTTTCCGGAAACCAAACTGGGACTTCCTATATATGAATCTTTACCTCCGGACCATTCCGGAGCTCCTCGTGACGTCCGGGATCTCATCCGGGACTCCGAACAACCTTCGGTCACCACCATACATAACTCTACACTACCGAAGCGTCACCGAACCTTAAGTGTGCAGACCCTGCGGGTTCGAGAACTATGTAGACATGACCGAGACACCTCTACGGTAAATAACCAATGGCGGGACCTGGACGTCCACATTGGTTCCTACATATTCTACGAAGATCTTTATCGGTCGAACCTCTATGTCAAGGATTCAGTTAATCCCGTATATCGTTCCCTTTGTTCTTCGGTATGTTACTTGCCCAAGATTCGATCGTCGGTATCTCCATACCTAGTTCAACCTCGTTACCGGCAAGTCTCTTTACTCGTTCCGTAATACAAGATCCCGCAACTAACAATTAGTCACATTGCTTGCAAGGCTCATTGTGATGTTGTATTACCGAGTGGGCCCTGAGATACCTCTCCGTCACACGGAGTAACAAATCCCAGTCTCGATCCATGCCAACTCAACAGACACCATCGGAGATACCTGTAGAGCACCTTTATAGTCACCCAGTTACGTTGCGACGTTTGATACACACAAGGCACTCCTTCGATATCCGTGAGTTGCATGATCTCATGGTCATAGGAACATATACTTGACATGCAGAAAACAGTAGCAATAAACTGACACGATCATATGCTATGTTTGTAGTTTGGGTCTTATCCATCACATCATTATCCTAATGATGTGATCCCGTTATCAAATGACATCTCATGTCCATGGCTAGGAAACCTTAACCATCCTTTGATCAACGAGCTAGTCCATTAGAGGCATACTAGGGACATGGTTTTGTCTATGTATCCACACATGCATTTAAGTCTCCGATCAATACAATTATAGCATGGATAATAAACGATTATCATGAACAAGGAAATATGATAATAACTAATTTATTATTGCCTCTAGGGCATATTTCCAATAGTTTCGTCGACAACCCAGAAAAAGGATCTACGAATGTCGTCTAGTCTTTTGATGATCTTTTTGGGGAGCCTAAAACGGACATGAGGTGGGTGGCAAGGGCATCGAGATTAGAGGAGATAAGCGTTAATCTGGCTCCGCGGGAGAACAATTTTGCCGCCCAACTTGATAGGTACTTTAGAAAGCATTGGATGATAGGTTCGAAGGAGGAGGAGGAGGGCAAACATGTGTGGGGTAGTGGTAGGCCTAGGTAGATTTCAGAGAAGGAGGATGGGTCAGAACCGAAAGTGAGAGCAATTTTTTGTGTTGTGATGGTATCTGTATTGATGGGGACGAATGTAGTTTTGTGAAAGTTGATGGTAAGACTGGTAGCAAGGGTGGAATGGTTAAGAATATCTTTGAGGGTGGTTGCGGCTTGGGTGGAGGCGTGGGCTATGATTATGGTGTCGTCGGCGTATTGAAGCACAGTGGGCGGGCGATCCTTGTAGTTTGGATGACAGAGATTGTTTGGAGAGAAAGCCCAAAGGATTAGGCATTGGACAAGGTATGTGATGATTATGAATAGGTAGGGGGAGATGGGGTCCCCTTGCCGAAGACCATTTTTACAGTTGATCCAAGGTCCTGGTTTCCCATTCAGGAGGACAGTCGTCTTGATTGACGCCAGCAACATTCTGATTTAGCTAATAGTTTTGGATGGGAAAGCCCCAGCGTGCAAGATGACAAGTATAGAGTCCCAACTTATGGAGTCTAAATCTTTGTGGAAATCAAGTTTGAAAACCATAGTGGGCGCCTTCCTAGAACGGCAAGCGTTGATAATGGCGACGACATAGATGAAGTTTTCGGCAATACACCTCCCCGAGGTGAAACTGGTTTCGTCATCATGGACCAAGAGCAGAATGAGGGGTTTGATTATGTTGGTAATAAGTTCGGCGATCGCCTTGGGAGGGCAGTTTTGCAGATATATGGGTCTAAAACTATCCGGAGTTCTGGCAGAGTCTTTTTGGGAAGGAGGATCATGTGGGCCCTATTGAAGCGCTCAACGTTCACTCGCAAGTTGGTGAATGTTGGGTAACGTTGCATGGGAAACAAACAAAATTCCTACGCACACGCAGATCTATCCATGGTGATGAGCATCTACGAGAGGGAGAGTGGATCTACATACCCTTGTAGATCGCTAAGCGGGAAGCATTAAGTAACGCGGTTGGTGTAGTCAAATGTCTTCTTGATCCAAATCACCATGCGTCCCGCGATCCAATCATGATCCATCCTGCTATCTAATCATGATCCGTCCCGCGAACTTGATCATGATCTGTCCCACAAACTTGATCACGATCCTTTCGATCTAGCACCGAACGGACGACACCTCCGCGTTCAGCACACGTACAGCTTGATGACGATCTCCGCCGTCTTGATCCAGCAAGAGAGAGTGGAGAGGTATAAGAGTTCGCTGGCAGCATGACGACGCTCCGGTGATGGTGGTGGAGCAATTCCGGCAGGGCTTCGCCTAAACACTGTAGAAATCCGATCTAGAGGAGAAACTATGCACTGGAGGAACGGCTAGCACGTGGCTGAAAACTTAGTGCAAAAACCCTCAATACCACCAGTAGGCTTCAGCCAAAGGAGGTGGAGGAGGTGGAGTCCACCTCCAATCCTAGTAGGACTAGGATTCACCCTATTTGGCCTTTTTTCCACCTTTTCTCTTGGGCCTTTTTTCTTCCAACCGCATGGGCCTATTGTGGATTTTCCACCAGCCCACTAAAGGCTGGTTTCCACTCTCCCACAGCCCATGTAGCCTCTTGGGTCGAAATACCCCTCCCGGAGGTCTCCCGGTACACTACCGGCACTCCCGGTACACTACCGATGAGCCCGAAACTTTTCCGGCGACCAAAACAGGACTTCCTATATATGAATCTTTACCTCCGGACCATTCCGGAGATCCTTGTGACGTCCGGGGTCTCATCCGGGACTCCGAACAAACTTTGGTCACCACCATACATAACTCTATATTACCGAAACGTCACCAAACCTTAAGTGTGCAGACCCTGCGGGTTCGAGAACTATGTAAACATGACCGAGACACCTCTACGGTCAATAACCAATGGTAGGACCTAGATGTCCACATTGGTTCCTACATATTCTACGAAGATCTTTATCGGCTGAACCTCTATGTCAAGGATTCAGTTAATCCCGTATGATGTTCCCTTTGTTCTTCGGTATGTTACTTGCCCGAGATTCGATCGTCGGTATCTCCATACCTAGTTCAACCTCGTTACCGGCAAGTCTCTTTACTCGTTCCGTAATACAAGATCCCGTGACCAACACTTAGTCACATTGCTTGCAAGGCTCATTGTGATGTTGTATTACCGAGTGGGCCCTGAGATACCTCTTCGTCACATGGAGTAACAAATCCCAGTCTTGATCCATGCCAACTCAACAGAAACCATCGGAGATACCTATAGAGCACCTTTATAGTCACCTAGTTACGTTGCGATGTTTGATACACACAAGGCACTCCTCCGATGTTCGTGAGTTGCATGATCTCATGGTCATAGGAACACATACTTGACATGCAGAAAACAGTAGCAATAAACTGACACGATCATATGCTACGTTTGTAGTTCGGGTCTTGTCCATCACATCATTCTCCTAATGATGTGAACCCGTTATCATATGACATCTCATGTCAATGGCTAGGAAACCTTGACCATCTTTGATCAACGAGCTAGTTCACTAGAGGCATACTAGGGACAGTGTGTTGTCTATTTACCCACACATGTAATGTGTTTCCAATCAATACAATTATAGCATGGATAATAAACGATTATCATGAGCAAGGAAATATAATAATAAACACTTTATTTTTTGCCTCTAGGGCATATTTCCAACAGTCTCCCACTTGCACTGGAGTCAATAATCTAGTTCACATCACTATGTGATTTACATGGTAATGAATCGAACACCCATGCAGTTCTGGTGTTGATAATGTTTAGCCCTTGGAAGAGGTTTAGTCAACGGGTCTGCAACATTCAGATCCGTGTGCACTTTGCAAATATTTATGTCCTTCTCCTCGATGTAGTACCGGATGGAGTTGAAGCGTCGCTTTATGTGTCTGGTCCTCTTGTGAAACCTTGGTTCCTTGGCTAGAGCAATGGCACCAGTGTTGTCACAGAACAGGTTCATTGGATTCAGTGCACTAGGCACTACTCCAAGATCTGTCATGAACTGCTTCATCCAGACACCTTCCTTCGCCGCCTCCGAGGCTGCGATGTACTCTGCTTCGCACGTAGAATCGGCTACCACGCTTTGCTTGGAACTGCACCAGCTTACCGCTCCCCCGTTAAGAATAAATACGTATCCGGTTTGCGACTTAGAGTCGTCCGGATTGGTGTCAAAGCTTGCATCGACGTAACCCTTTACGACGAGCTCTTCATCACCTCCATAAACGAGAAACATTTCCTTAGTCCTTTTCAGGTATTTAAGGATATTCTTGACCGCTTGCCAGTGCTCCATTCCAGGATCACTTTGAAACCTTCCGGCCATACTTATGGCAAGGCTGACATCGGGTCTTGTGCACAACATTGCATACATGATAGAGCCTATGGCTGAAGCATAGGGGATGACACTCATCTTTTCTCTATCTTCTGCAGTCACTGGGCATTGAGTCTTACTCAACTTCACACCTTGTAACACAAGCAAGACCCCCTTCTTGGACTGATCCATTTTGAACTTCTTCAAAACTTTATCAAGGTATGTGCTTTGTGAAAGTGCTATTAAGCGTCTCGATCTATCTCTATAGATCTTAATGCCTAATATGTAAGCAGCTTCTCCTAGGTCCTTCATTGAAAAACTCTTGTTCAAATATGCCTTCACGCTTTCCAGCATTTCTATATTGTTTCCAATCAGCAATATGTCATCCACATATAATATTAGATATGCTATAGAGCTCCCACTCACTTTCTTGTAAATACAACCTTCTCCATCAACTTGTATAAACCCAAACGCTTTGATCACCTCATCAAAGCGCTTATTCCAACTCCGAGATGCTTGCACCAGTCCATAAATGGATCGCTGGAGTTTGCAAACTTTGTCAACATTCTCTAGATCGACAAAACCTTCGGGTTGCATCATATACAACTCTTCCTCAAGGAAACCGTTGAGGAACACCGTTTTGACATCCATCTGCCAAATTTCATAGTCGAAATAAGCAACTATTGCCAACATGATTCTGAGAGACTTAAGCATCGCTACGGGTGAGAATGTCTCATTGTAGTCAACTCCTTGAACTTGTGAAAAACCCTTTGCCACAAGTCGAGCTTTATAGACAGTGATATTGCCGTCCGCGTCTGTCTTCTTCTTAAAGATCCATTTGTTCTGAATGGCCTTTCGCCCTTCGGGTAATACTTCCAAAGTCCATACTTTCTTTTCATACATGGATCCCATCTCGGATTTCATGGCCTCTAACCATTTCTCGGAATCCGGGCCCATCACTGCTCCTCCATAGCTCGTAGGTTCATTGTTGTCCAACGACATGACCTCTAAGACAGGGTTGCCATACCACTCAGGAGTAGTACGCGCCCTTGTCGACCTACGAGGTTCAATAGTAGCTTGATCTGAAGCTTCATGATCATCATCATTAACTTCCTCTTCTACCATCGTAGGTTCCATAGAAACAACTTTCCGCGCTGCGCTACTTTCTGGTTGAAGTAAAGGTTCAATAACCTCATCAAGCTCTATCTTCCTCCCACTCAATTATTTTGAGAGAAACTCTTTCTCAAGAAATGTTCCGTTCTTAGCGACAAACACTTTGCCTTCGGATCTGAGTATACCCGACTGTCTCTTTTGGGTATCCTATGAAGACGCATTTCTCCGCTTTGGGTTCCAGGTTTTCAGGCTGAAGCTTTTTGACATAAGCATCACATCCCCAAACTTTAAGAAATGACAACTTTGGCCTTTTGCCAAACCATAGTTCATATGGCGTCGTCTCAACGGATTTTGATGGTGCCCTATTTAAAGTGAATGCAGCTGTCTCTAATGCATAACCCCAAAACGATAGTGGCAAATCAACAAGAGACATCATAGAACGCACCATATCTAATAAGGTTCGATTACGACATTCGGACACACCATTACGCTGTGGTGTTCGGGGCGGTGTCAACTGTGAAACAATTCCACATTGTCTTAAGTGACTGCCAAACTCATAACTCAGATATTCACCTCCTCGATCAGATCGCAGAACTTAATCTTCTTGTTACGATGATTCTCAACTTCACTCTGAAATTGCTTGAAGTTTTCAAACGTTTCAGACTTGTGTTTCATTAAGTAAATATACCCATATCTACTTAAGTCATCAGTGAAGGTGAGAAAATAACGATATCCACCGCGTGCTGCAGCATTCATTGGACCGCACACATCACTATGTATGATTTCCAATAAGTCACTTGCCCGTTCCATTGTTCTAGAGAACGGCGTTTTAGTCATCTTGCCCATGAGGCATGGTTCACATGTGTCAAGTGATTCAAAATCAAGTGACTCCAAAAGTCCATCAACATGGAGCTTCCTCATGCATTTTACACCAATATGACCTAAACGGCAGTGCCACAAGAAAGTGGTACTATCATTATCAACTCTACATCTTTTGGATCAATGTTATGAACATGTGTGTCATCACTATCAAGATTCAATATGAATGAACCCCTAACATTGGGTGCATGACCATAAAAGATATTACTCATATAAATAGAACAACCTTTATTCTCTGATTTAAATGAGTCACCGTCTCACAATAAACAAGATCCAGATATAATGTTCATGCTTAACGCAGGCACTAAATAACAATTATTCAGGTTCAACACTAATCCCGATGGTAATCGAAGAGAGAGCGTGCCGACGGCGATCACATCAACCTTGGAACCATTTCCCACGCACATCGTCACTTCGTCCTTCGCCAGCCTTCGTTTATTCTGTAGTTCCTGCTTTGAGTTGCAAATGTGAGCAACCGAACCGGTATCAAATACCCAGGCACTACTACGAGAGCTAGTAAGGTACACATCAATAACATGTATATCATATATACCTTCTTTGTCGTTGGCCGCCTTCTTGTCAGCCGGGTACTTCGGGCAGTTCCGCTTCCAGTGACCAGTTCCTTTGCAATGAAAGCACTCAGTTTCTGGCTTAGGTCCATGCTTAGGCTTCTTTGTAGGAGTAGCAACTGCTTTGCCATCCTTCTTGGTTTTACCCTTCTTGCCTTTGCCCTTGCCATTTTTCTTGAAACTAGTGGTTTTATTGACCATCAACACTTGATGTTCTTTCTGGATCTCAGACTCAGCGACTTTCAGCATCGCAAATAGCTCGGCGACTGACTTGTTCATCCCGTGCATGTTATAATTCATTACAAAGCTCTTGTAACTAGGTGGCAGTGATTGAAGAACTCTATCAGTGATTGCCTCTGGCGGAAGGGTAATTCCCAACTTCGCTAGACGATTTGAATACCCAGACATTCTGAGTATATGCTCATTGATAGACCCGTTCTCCTCCATCTTGCAAGCATAGAATTTATCGGAGGTCTCATACCTCTCGTTTCGGGCATTCTTCTGAAAGATAAACTTCAACTCCTGCAACATCTCATATGCTCCATGACGTTCAAAACGTCTTTGAAGTCCCGGTTCTAAGCCATACAATATTGCACACTGAACTATTGAGTAGTCTCCAACACGAGCCTTGATACGTATCCGACATATCTATAATTTTTTATTGTTCCATGCTATTATATTATCAACTTTGGATGTTTTATATGCATGAATATGCTATTTTATATGATTTTTGGGACTAACTTATTAACTCAGTGCCCAGTGCCAGTTCCTGTTTTTTCCGTGTTTTTGATTTTTTCCAGATAGGAATATCAAACGGAGTCCAAATGGAATAAAACTTTCGCCGCGATTTTTTATGGAAAATATCAAAAATACCTTAAGGAAGAAATACCAGAGAGGTGGGTCGAGGGAGCCACGAGCCTGGGAGGCGCAGCCCCCCCCAGGCCGCGGTTAGGGGGCTCGTGGCCTCCTCGTGGCCCATCTAAACTTGTTTCTGCCGCCATACGGTCCTATAAATAGCCAAACGCATAGAATTATACCTAGATCAAAAGTTCTACCGCCGCAAGCCTCCAGAACCACCAAAAACCAATCGGGAGACCGTTCCGGCATCCTGCTGGAGGGTATTTTGTTGGAAATATGACCTAGAGGCAATAATAAAATGGTTATTATTGTATTTCCTAGTTCATGATAATTGTCTATTGTTCATGCTATAATTGTGTTAACCGGAAACCGTAATACATGTGTGAATACATAGACCACAACGTGTCCCTAGTGAGCCTCTAGTTGGCTAGCTCGTTGATCAATAGATGGTCTCGGTTTCATGACCATGGACATTGGATGTCGTTGATAACGGGATCACATCATTAGGAGAATGATGTGATGGACAAGACCCAATCCTAAGCATAGCACAAGATCGTGTAGTTCGTTTGCTAAAGCTTTTCAATGTCAAGTGTCATTTCCTTAGACCATGAGATTGTGTAACTCCCGGATACCGTAGGAATGCTTTGGGTGTGCCAAACGTCACAACGTAACTGGGTGGCTATAAAGGTACGCTACGGGTATCTCCGAAAGTGTCTGTTGGGTTGACACGAATCGAGACTGGGATTTGTCACTCCGTGTGACGGAGAGGTATCTCTGGGCCCACTCGGTAAGACATCATCATTATGAGCTCAATGTGACTAAGGAGTTAGTCACGGGATGATGTATTACGGAACGAGTAAAGAGACTTGCCGGTAACGAGATTGAACAAGGTATGGGGATACCGACGATCGAATCTCGGGCAAGTACCATACCGATAGACAAAGGGAATTGTATACGGGATTGATTGAATCCTTGACATCGTGGTTCATCCGATGAGATCATCGTGGAGTACGTGGGAGCCAACATGGATATCCAGATCCCGCTGTTGGTTATTGACTGGAGAGGTGTCTCGGTCATGTCTACGTGTCTCCCGAACCCGTAGGGTCTACACACTTAAGGTTCGATGACGCTAGGGTTATAGGGAAAAGGTATACGTGATTACTGAAGGTTGTTCGGAGGCCCGGATGAGATCCCGGACATCACGAGGAGCTCCGGAATGGTCCGGAGGTAAAGATTGATATATAGGAAGTCCAGTTTTGGTCACCGGAAAGTTTTCGGGCTCATCGGTATTGTACCGGGAGTACCGGGAGGGTGCCGGAGGACCCCCGGGAGGGGTGTGACGACCAGAGGACTTAGTGGGCCTTTAGAGGAGGTGTGCCAGCCCATATTGGGCCAGCCAAGACCTCCTAGAAGGGCCCATGCGACTGGGATCTAGAGATAAGGGCAAAAGGGGTTTGAAAGGAGGAGATCCACCTCCCTTGTGGGAGGTGGACTCCTCCCCCACTTCGGCCGAACCTCTCCTCCTTGTAGGAGGGGCCAAGCCAGCCCTCCCTCTCCCTCCTCCTATATATACTTGAGGTTTTGGCCCTTTGAGAACAGATCTGAACTCTCTCTCTCTCGGCGAAGCTCTACCTCTCTTCTTCCTCCTCCGCAGCGCTTGGCGAAGCCCTGCCGGGATACCTTGCTACTCCACCACCACCACGCCGTCGTGCTGCTGCTGGAGCTCTTCCCCAACCTCTCCTTCCTCCTTGCTGGATCAAGGCGTAGGAGACGTCACCGGGCTGCACGTGTGTTGAACGCGGAGGTGCCGTCCGTTCGGCACTTGATCGGACCTTCCGCGATCTGAATCGCTGCGAGTACGACTCCATCAACCGCGTTCTTGTAACGCTTCCGCTTAGCGATCTTCAAAGGTATGAAGATGCAATCTCTCCCCTCTCGTTGCTGGTTTCTCCATAGATAGATCTTGGTGACACGTAGGAAAATTTTGATTTACTACTACGTCTCCCAACATATTTTACATATTATATATTCAGATCTAAACATAAAAACACCAAAAATACCTTGCTGCAATTTTATTTACTTATTTATATTTACTCATTATCACTATCAGATCTCGCCTTGCAAGTAATCGTGAAGGGATTGACAACCCCTTTATCGCGTTGGGTGCAAGTTTGTTTGTGTTTGTGCAGGTTTCTTGGTGCCTCATCTTGATACTCCTACTGGATTGATACCTTGGTTCTCAACAACTGAGGGAAATACTTACCTCTACTTTGCTGCATCACCCTTTCCTCTTCAAGGGAAAAACCAACGCACGCTGGAGAAGTAGCAAGCCTCCCAAGCGTTCTTAACGTCTTCGGAGGTCATGTCTTCTGGTTGGTTACCAAGCGGTGCATCAAGGACATATTGTTTCTGGGAAGCCGTTAGGATAATCCTCAGATTGAGGGCCCTGTCAACAAAGTTACTTCCATCATCTTTCAACTTAGCTTTCTCTAGGAACGCATTAAAATTCAGGGGTGCTACTGCGCGAGCCATTGATCTACAACATAAATATGCAAAGGTTACTTAGACTATTGTTCAAGATAATGAGTTTAGTTAATCAAATTACTAAAGCTCCCACTCGAATTGACATCCCTTAGGTCATCTGAGTGTCACATGATCCAAATTCACCAACTCAAGTCCGATCATCACGTGAGTTAAGGTGGCTTCAATGGTGAACATCATTATGTTGATCATATCTACTATATGACTCATGTTCGACCTTTTGGTCTCTTGTGTTCTGAGGCCATGTCTGTACATGCTAGGCTCGTCAAGTTTAACGCGAGTGTTCTACACGTGCAAAACTGGCTTGCACCCATTGTATGTGAACATAGAGACTATCACACCCGATCATCACGTGGTGTCTCGACACGACGAACTTTCACAACGGTGCACACTTGGTGAGAACACAATTTATCTCGAAATTAAGTGAGGGATCACCTTATAATGCTACTGTCGTCCTAAGCAAAACAAGGTGCATAAAAGGATTAACATCACATGCAAATCATAAGTGACATGATATGGCCATGATCTTGTGCTTTTGATCTTCATCATGAAAGCATCGACATGATCTCCATTGTCACTGGCACGACACCATGATCTCCATCATCTTTTTCTCCATCAACGAGTCGCCATCGGGGTTGTCGCGCCCAACATGCTTCTACTACTATTGCTACCGTAGCGATAAAGTAAAGCATTACATAGCGCTTAATGATTGACACACAGGTCATACAATAATTAAAGACAACCCTATGGCTCCTACCGGTTGCCGTACTCATCGACGTGCAAGTCGTGATAATCTATACATCACATGATCATCTCATACATCACATATATCACATCATGTAATTGGCCATATCAAATCACGACATACCCTGCAAAAACAAGTTAGACGTCCTCTAATTGTTGTTGCATGTTTTACGTGGCTGCTACGGGTATCTAGCAAGAACAATTCTCATCTACGCAAAACCACAACGGTGATACACTAGTTGCTTTTCAACCTTCTCAAGGACCGCCTTTGTCGAATCCGATCTAACTAAAGTGAGAGAAACTGGCACCCGCAAGCTATCTATGCAACAAGTTGCGGTCGAGGGAACCGGTCTCTCGTAAGCGTACGAGTAATGTTGGTCCATGCCGCTTCATCTCACAATACCGCTAAACAAAAATCCGACCAAGGGAGGAAGCAATCTAAGCATCAACGCCCACAAAACTTTTGTGTTCTACTCGAGATCTCATATACACATAGACCTAGCTCATGATGCCATTGTTGGGTAACGTTGCATGGGAAACAAAAATTTTCCTACGCACACGCAGATCTATCCATGGTGATGAGCATCTACGAGAGGGAGAGTGGATCTACATACCCTTGTAGATCGCTAAGCGGGAAGCGTTAAATAACGCGGTTGGTGTAGTCGAACGTATTCACGATCCAAATCGCCGTGCGTCCCGCGATCCAATCATGATCCTTCCCGCGATCTAATCACGATCCGTCCCACGAACTTGATCATGATCCGTCCCACGAACTTGATCATGATCCGTCCCACGAACTTGATCACGATCCTTTCGATCTAGCGCCGAACGGACGACACCTCCGCGTTCAGCACACGTACAACTTGATGACAATCTCCGCCGTCTTGATCAAGCAAGAGAGAGCAGAGAGGTAGAAGAGCTCGCCGGCAGCGTGACGGCGCTCCGGCGATGGTGGTGGAGCAATTTCGGCAGGGCTTCGCCTAAACACTGTAGAAATCCGATCTAGAGGAGAAACTATGCACTGGAGGAATGGGTAGCACGTGGCTGAAAACTTAGTGGGAAAACCCTCAATACCACCATTATATATAGGAGGAAGAGAGGAGAGGAGGCAGCCTTGGCTTCCTAAGCCAAAGGCTTCGGCCGAAGGAGGTGGAGGAGGTGGAGTGCACCTCCAATCCTAGTAGGACTAGGATTCACCCTATTTGGCCTTTTTTCCACCTTTTCTCTTTGGCCTTTTTTCTTCCAACCGCATGGGCCTATTGTGGATGTTACACCATCCCACTAAGGGCTGGTTTCCACTCTCCCACAGCCCATGTAGCCTCTTGGGTCGAAATACCCCTCCCGGAGGTCTCCCGGTACACTCCCGGCACTCCCGGTACACTACCGATGAGCCCGAAACTTTTCCGTTGACCAAAGCAGGACTTCCTATATATGAATCTTTACCTTCGGACCATTCCGGAGCTCCTCATGACGTCCAGGATCTCATCCGGGACTCCGAACAAACTTCGGTCACTACCATACATAACTCTATACTACCGAAACGTCACCAAACCTTAAGTGTGCAGACCCTACGGGTTCGAGAACTATGTAGACATGACCGAGACACCTGGATGTCCTGGATGTCCACATTGGTTCCTACATATTCTACGAAGATCTTTATCGGTTGAACCTCTATGTCAAGGATTCAGTTAATCCCGTATGATGTTCCCTTTGTTCTTCGGTATGTTACTTGCCTGAGATTCGATCGTCGGTATCTCCATACCTAGTTCAACCTCATTACCGGCAAGTCTCTTTACTCGTTCCGTAATACAAGATCCTGTGACCAACACTTACTCACTTTGCTTGCAAGGCTCATTGTGATGTTGTATTACCGAGTGGGCCCTGAGATACCTCTCCATCATACGGAGTAACAAATCCCAGTCTTGATCCATGCCAACTCAACAGACACCATCGGAGATACCTGTAGAGCACCTTTATAGTCACCCAGTTACGTTGTGATGTTTGATACACACAAGGCACTCCTCCGATGTTCGTGAGTTGCATGATCTCATGGTCATAGGAACACATACTTGACATGCAAAAAACAGTAGCAATAAACTGACACGATCATATGCTACGTTTGTAGTTTGGGTCTTCTCCATCACATCATTCTCCTAATGACGTGATCCCGTTATCAAATGACATCTCATGTCAATGGCTAGGAAACCTTGACCATCTTTGATCAACGAGCTAGTTCACTAGAGGCATACTAGGAACAGTGTGTTGTCTATTTACCCACACATGTAATGTGTTTCCAATCAATACAATTATAGCATGGATAATAAACGATTATCATGAACAAGGAAATATAATAATAAACACTTTATTTATTGCCTCTAGGGCATATTTCCAACAGCGAAGTCATCAAAAAAGTGGAGGATTGTATGCTTGATGATGTGCCATAGTTTTTGGTCGAAACCCGGCCCTAGCCCGTCAGGGCCTGGGCTTGCATTCACATTCATTTGGAAGAAGGCATCTTGAATTTTGGGAGAAGAGAAGTTTTCATCTAAATGACGAAGTTGTGGTAGTTGTGTGGGATAAAGGCCACAGAGGGCAAAAAGCCATGATGTACTTTTGTGTGTGCCCAGCAGATTGCGGAAGAAGTTGTGGAGGACGACAACCTTGTCATCGTGGGCAGAGAACTCGGCCCCATTGTCCTCAAGGACGACGATGTTGTTTTTGCGGAACCTCTCGGAAGCGGAGACATGGAAATATTTAGAGTTTTCGTCGTTGTCGATGATGACTTTGACTTTCCCCCTTTGCTTCCAATAGAGAACCTTCTGTCTGATAGCCCGTTGAAGAGAGGTGATGGTGACTAGTCTAAGGGAAGCCTCGGCCTATCAAAGCACATTTGCTCCCTTGGTGGTTTTGGTAATTAATAACAACATATAAGTCAGTGAACTAATGTTTCCACCAAGTATATTTCAGGAAATGTTCAATGATAGGATTGGCAAAAGGATATTGTGGAGAAACCCCAAGATTCAAGGAAATAGGTTGGCCAAGCTTCAAGCAAGAGGACTGTACATTTTATATTTGTGAGAAATCACTTCGAATCCATAGGAAAGCCAATACTATTAAAAGGGGGTAAGGTTTTGTCGGTGAACAATATGCTCAAACGTGCACAAGTGATAGTCGCCAAAAGCATCCACAAACTCTCCCACCAAAGTCTGTTCTATACCTACCACTCAAAATCAGTGCAACCAACTTTCCCATACCGGTGCCACCGACAGACTCAAGCCAAACCCTAGCCACTTCGGTGCAACCGATTCCATACCGATGCCACCGAGTTTAGGTTGCCAACTTTCTGTTACACAAATTCACATTTTCGGTCCCATCGAGAATGTTGGATCGGTGTCACCGAGATTGGAAATCTGACCGTTGGTCACCTTATCGGTGCAACCGAGTTTCCTATATCGGCTTTACCGAGATTCAAAAGTTGTCACCTTTTGGTCACTTCGGTACCACCGAGATTAACACATCGGTGTCACTGAGTTGGTCATTTTGTGTGTAACGGTTGGATTTTTGGGGATGTCTATATATACCCCTTCACCACCACTTACTCGAAACAGAAGTACTCTGAACTATTCCATACCTATCCTATCAGATTTTCTGAGAGAGAACCACCTACCCTTGTGTTGAGGTCAAGATATTCCACTCTAATCATATGGATCTTGATTTCTAGCCTCCCCAAGTAGCTTCCCACCAATCCCATCTCTTCCCCCATGACAAATGTCATGCCCAAGATGCACGTCTATACATTTTAAGGCACGAGGGCCTCGCAAGGGATAGATGCACATCTTGCCATTAGCAAGAATAGTATCGTCACAACATACAATACTGAAAGAGATGAGTGTACAAGATTGGCTTACACTCGCCACATGCTAACTTACAATGTCACTCAAATTCATATCATCAAGTTGAACAAAGGGTCCAACTACGGACGAAATCAAATGATAAAATAAGTTGCAAATGATACTATCAAGCTATCCCAAAGATCACGACAAGGTCCTCTACTCATCCGGATGCGTCACGTACATCCTACCTCTTTCCTCATCATATTCCCACTGGAGCTGAGTAAGATCATCCTGCACGAGCTCATCTGAACCTGTACCTAGAGTCTTGTAGTAAACTGTGAGCCACAGAGGACTCAGCTATCATGTGCCCGGGTACCGAGACTATTCAAGCTTAAGGTTGGGAAGTGGTAAGTGTTTAGTTTGCAGCAGCACTAAGCATATATGATGGCTATCTTACGTAACAAGAATGTAAATATGAGTGGCCTACGATGAGCGATCGAATCTAGCATAATCTCTATGAGATCCTAAACACTTACTTACGTCAAACATAACCCCATCGTGTTCTCTCTCAGATCATGTTCACGAGCAAAGATGATCAAGGTTACTCACACAGTTGGTGTATTTTAATTAGAGTTTACTTCAAGTTAACTAGAACCGGGTGTTAAACAAATATCCAAGTTGCCACATAACCGCGGGCACGACTTTTCGAAAGATTTAACCCTGCAGGGGTGCTCCAACTAATCCATCACAAATTAACCACACTCCGTGGGAATAGCCTCGACTGCAGATCTCGCGATCATCATAGGTAATTCCAAAGGAATTCCAACACCTCGAGTAAACCCGAAGAAAGTCAGAGTCCACATGCAAGACATCCGATAAAGGTAAAACAAAACCAACAAGACCTCCCGACGTGTCGACGAACCCGATAAGAGTCGCGTATATCATTCTCAGGACACGACGGATAAGCGAAGCATACAGTGTCCTGATAGAAATCTCCCGAGTTGCCCCGGGTTGGCCCCGCACGGTGCTCTAGTTTGGACCAACACTCATGAGGAGCACTGGCCCGGGGGTTGATTAAATTATCCACGGGGTTGCAAAGCCCTATGCAAGTTTATTAAGTTATTAGCAAATGTAGTACCAAAGTTGGTCTTGCCAGACAAGTTTTAATCTCAACCGAGTAAACAAGGGGGTCCCCATAACAACCCCGAGCGTGTTAGGAGTGCAAAGTATGGAAACATAACACCGGTAACAAGAAACTATGGCGGTAACAGCGGAACAAATCACTTAGCAAAAGGCCAAGCCTTCCACCAATACCAAGATATATATGTGCATTAAATTAAGCAATAGATAATAATGTGATACCCAAATCCATGTTATCACATGGAACAACCTGCACCTGCAACTAAACTGCTATAAGAGGGACTGAGCAGCGGTAACTTAGCCAATCAAAGGTTTGCTAGGATGTGGAGGGTTAAAGGTTGTCACGGCAATTAGGAGGCTGATATCAAGTGGTAGGTAGCGCAATTGTAACGATAAGAGCGAAATACTAGCAAGCAAAAATAGTATCAGGATCCGGGTACGATCATCTTGCATGTTGGTTCTTCAGCGGAACAAGTAGCGGGATCCTCGTAGTGGTACTCTCATGGGTCCTCGTACTCAGTATCGACACTCACGTCTACCCAGGATCCGGGTACTATCATCTGAGATTTCACCCTTCTCATTAAGAGCAAAGAGACGGATTGTGTCATCGTGAGCCGCGAATATAATCACATCTTCTGAAGGATGAGTCAGCTTGACTTCTTTTGCTTGACAATCAACATAAGCCTTATTCATAGCCAGGAAGTCCATGCCCAGAATGAGATCAATATCAGAATTACCAAGAACAATTGGAGAAGCCAGAAAAGAATAATTTCCCATCTTGATAGAAGCATCCGGAACAATCATATGCGAACTCATGCGTATCCCCGGAGAAACCAGACGAAAAGGACTAGCTAAATGCTCCACTGAAAACTCATGCATAGCGACAAAAGGCTTGGATATGAATGAATGCGATGCACCAGTATCAAATAAGACTTTTACAGGAAAATCATTAACCAAGAGATTACCCATAATCACATCATTGGACTGCTTTGCTTCAGCTGCATTCACCATATTCACCCGGACTGACTTGGGATTATGCTTCACCATAGCATTGCCTGGAGGCTTGACAGGAGGAGGAGGCGGAAGACGCCGTTGGTTGCACTTGTTTGCATAGTGACCCTTCTGGCCACACTTGTGACAAGTCACCTTAGAAAGCGGACGAACATTGCCTGGAAGAGGAACAAGAACAGCCTTAGACGCCTGGGGTCTCTGCTGGAATCCTGGGTTGGGTGGGTGGGAAGAACCAAGACCACCAAACTGCTTCTGCTGCTGAGGAGGGCGAAACGGAAGAGGATTTGGCGCCCAATACTTCTGCTGCTTCGAAACCATCTGAGAGCTGGAAGAAGAAGAATATGAATCCCTTGAACGCTTCTTGGAGTTCTCTAACTTGAGCTGAGCTGCTTCAACCTTCAAAGCCATGTTGTAGAACTGATCAAACTCACGAGGCTCTTGAAGAACAAGGCCTGGCAGAAGCTCATCCTTGAGACCACCTCTGAACTGATAGATCATAGCCTTATCATCTGGAACATCTTGCTTGGCATAACGAGCTAGATTTTGGAACTCAACGTTGTACTGATAGACAGACTTGGTTCCCTGCTTCAGGTGCCCGAACTTCTCATGCATCTCCTCGACAAAGCTTGTCGGAATGTAATGCGCCCTGAAGTCACGACGGAAATCGTCCCAAGTAACAACACGATCACCCTTGGAATCCTTGTGTTGCTGCCACCAATCAGCTGCATGACCCTTGAGCTGGAACGAAGCAAATCTGACAAAGTCCTCTGGCCTGACATTGCTGCACTCGAAATGCTTACTCATATCACGAAGCCAATCATCAGCATCAAAAGGCTGCTCACAACAGGTGAAAGACTTGGGCTGGTTGGCAAGGAACTGATTGAGCGTTGCAAACTGAGGCCGATTCTGAAAATTCCCTTGAAAATCTTGCCGACCTTGCTCCCTTTCTTGCAATAGCCTAAGCAACATCTGAGTGTTAGCATTGGTTGCGGCCATCACAGCTTGCCAAGCTTCTAGAGGAGGAGGCAGAGGAGGCGGTGGCGAGGGTGCTGGTGGAACATCAGTCTGCTCCTCATCACGACCGGATTGTTGCGAGTTGATGGAGCCATCCTGAAGATGGACAACACACATTAGCACCTCATTGATAAGATGAATTCAAAGCTGAATCAAATGCTTGAAAGAAATTGAACAAATAACAACACAACCTTCCTACTGAAAAATTAGTAAGAATGCTTCTTCGGTTCATGATAACATCATCAGATATAATAAGCCACTTGTAATAACACAAAATTATTGAGCTAAGCGCTCGGAACAAATGTACATGCCCACATACATCTGAAGAAGATGATCCTAGATGACTACAAGATTTCCCACCAATGAACTTCCGAAAACTTTCTGGTTATGCAATCCGGTGTGGGGGATACAAGGAGGAAATATCTCACACAACTAGCAATCCTACACCCCAACTGTATCCATCCTTCAACACATAACCAGAGGCTTTCGCAAACTCATCTAATCTCGAATCCTCGAACTCACAACGATACTAAACCATGGTGGTACCCCGAACGCCTCCCCAATACTGGGTGACTCCGACCTTATCTCACCACAATAAGTATTGAAGTAGTTTCGAACACTCTTCGTCCTGAGATATCAAGGAAGCTGAATGATAACGATGTGCCAACATTCCCTGGAGCTCGACTCTCCGGAAGAAATCAAGTTAGACAGGAAGCACCAAGACAGAACCCTGTCACATCGATATAATATAGACTCCAAAATACCCGCGTGATCCTAAATTTTTTTTGAGCGAGAAGAGGAGTAGAATCAAAATTCCTAAGTCGGAAACCTCACCAGAGCATAGAAGAGGAGTAAAAAGAATCCTACTCTCCGATATAACTAGACTCAAAATAGTTTTAACTAGACACGACTCGGCCAAGTTCGAACAAGCAAAGGCTCCTATGGTCATATGGCTCTGATACCAACTTGTCACGCCCAAGATGCGCGTCTATCCATTTTAAGGCACGAGGGCCTCGCAAGGGATAGATGCACATCTTGCTGTTAGCAAGAATAGTATCATCACAACATACAGTACTGAAAGAGATGAGTATACAAGATTGTCTTACACTCGCCACATGCTAACTTACAATGTCACTCAAATTCATATCATCAAGTTGAACACAGGGTCCGACTACGGACGAAATCAAACGATAAAAGCAGTTGCAAATGATACTATCAAGCTATCCCAAAGATCACGACCAGGTCCTCTACTCATCCGGATACGTCACGTACATCCTGCCTCTTTCCTCATCATATTCCCACTAGAGTTGAGTAAGATCATCCTGCACGAGGTCATCTGAACTTGTACCTGGAGTGTTGTAGTAAACTGTGAGCCACAGAGGACTCAACTATCATGTGCCCGGGTATCGAGACTATTCAAGCTTAAGGTTGGGAAGTGGTAAGTGCTTATTTTGCAGCAACACTAAGCATATATGGTGGCTATCTTACGTAACAAGAATGTAAATATGAGTGGCCTATGATGAGCAATCGAATCTAGCATAATCTCTATGAGACCCTGAACACTTACTTAAGTCAAACATAACCCCATCGTGTTCTCTCTCGGATCATGTTCACGAGCAGAGACGATCACGGTTACTCACACGATTGGTGTATTTTTATTAGAGTTTACTTCAAGTTAACTAGAACCGGGTGTTAAACAAATATCCAAGTTGCCACATAACCGCGGGCACGGCTTTCCGAAAGATTTAACCCTGCAGGGGTGCTCCAACTAATCCATCACAAATTAACCACACTCCATGGGAATAGCCTCGACCGCGGATCTCGCGATCATCATAGGTAATTCCAAAGGAATTCCAACACCTCGAGTAAACCCGAAGAAAGTCAGAGTCCACACGCAAGACATCTGATAAAGGTAAAACAAAACCAGCAAGACCTCCCGACGTGTCGACGAACCCGATAAGAGCCGCGTATCTCATTCTCAGGACACGACGGATGAGCGATGGTTACCACGCCAATCACCGAGTTGCCCCGGGCGGCGTTAATAAGCTGCTCTGGGTTGGACCAACACTCATGCGGAGCACTGGCCCGGGGGTTGATTAAATTATCCACGGGGTTGCAAATCCCTATGCAAGTTTTATTAAGTTATTAGAAAATGTAGTACCAAAGTTGGGTCTTGCCAGACAAGTTTTAATCTCAACCGAATAAACAAGGGGGTCCCCATAACAACCCCGAGCATGTTAGGAGCACAAAATATGGAAAACATAACACCGATAACAAGGAACTAATGACGGTAACAGCAGAACAAATCACTTAGCAAAAGGCCAAGCCTTTCACCAATACCAAGATATATATGTGCATTAAGTTAAATAACGGATAATATTGTGATATCCAAAACCATGTTATCACATGGAACAACCTGCACCTGCAACTAAGAACGCTATATGAGGGACTGAGCAGCGGTAACTTAGCCAATCAAAGGTTGCTAGGATGTGGAGGTTAGAGGTTTTCACGGCAACATGGGGGCTGATATCAAGTGGTAGGTAGCGCAATTGTAACGATAAGAGCGAGAAACTAGCAAGCAAAAATAGTATCGGGATCCGGGTACGATCATCTTGCATGTTGGTTCTTTAGCAGAACAAGTAGCGGGATCCTCGTAGTGGTACTCTCCTGCGTCCTCGTACTCAATATCGACACTCGCGTCTACCCAAGAGAAACAGCAACAATAAACATCCAACCAAGGTGCAATGCACAAACAATATGATGCATGATTCATTTATAAAGAATTCAACATGGCAATCCAAAACTAGTCATGTTTTAGATGCAAAGTTTGTTTATTAATGAATCTTTATAGAACCTCATGTTAAGTTATTTAGACATGCATGATCATGGCAAATCTGGATGCATCGTGCAAAATCGATAGAAATGCATATGAAGATCGCAAGAAACGGAGCTACGGTTCTCACGATACGCTCTCGACAAGGTACGGAGGCAAAACACAAGTCAACCATGCTATGGGCTAATTCTTGGCATTCCAAGGAAGCCACTGGATAGGCGATGAAAAACCAATCACAATAGACTCAAATATTAATCCATTCCATGGAGTATAGCTCCCACAAATCACAAAACAATAAAACTCACAATCTGCCACAAAACAGCAACATAGCAGCTTACACAACCCACAACCTGAGCTACAGGAATCCTACAGCCACAAACAAGATATTGACAGAATCACATAACACATACATCAACTTATCCAACTACACAACCAGCAAAGGAGGCACACATCAATAAGAGCTACGGTTGATGTATGTGTAAGCTGTGTAAGCCCCCGTCGCCGTCGCGTCCCCGCCTCTCCTTCCTCTTCGCGCGTCAGGGTCACCATCGTCCTCCCTAGGTGAGCAGTCGATGCGCCGTCCTCTTCCCCTTATTGCCTGAGCGTCACTGTCGTGTTCTTCGCCGCCACGCCCCTGTTCGAGCTCGGGGTGCTCGGTTGCTGGGCTCTCCTCCGTGTTTGAGTGCGGGTACGGAGTCCCCGTGCTCCCCGCGTGTCCCGCGTCCTTCCTCTAGTGACGCTAGTGCCGTAGTACGCCGGAGCCGCTCGCCGCCGTTTTCCTGTCATCGTGTGTGCACAGAGGTTTAGTTTTGTCAAAGTTCCGTAGCGCGTGTGTGCATATGAGAGCCAGTGCCCTTCTCTATTAATGACCGCAGTCGATAGCAGAGTGGTTGGAGCCGTGGGGTGTGACCCAGGAGGTCTTGGGTTTGAGCCCGAGCCTCCCCCTTCTCCTTTTCTTTTCTTTCTTTGTTTTTATTTCTTCTTGTTCCTTTTATTTCTCTCTTGTGAATATATATGTGTGTGTAGTTTAATTCCAGCATGTTTTATTTTGTTATTTCTTCCTATTCATGTAAGTGTGTGTGTGTGCATGTGAGGTGCATATATGCATGTGCTTGTGTGTGTAGGTGTGCATGTATGTGTATGTATATATGCATGAGATGTGAGTGTGTGTGTGTGTGTGTGTGCTTATTCATACATACACTTGTGCATGTGTAGCTTATGTGTGTGTATGTGTATGTTATGTGCATGTATAGTGTAGGGAGTGAAGTGCATGTGTTCTTGTGTGCATGTGAGTTTGTGAGTGTGTGTGTGTTGCCATATACATATGCATATGCATATATGCATAGAGCATATATGAATGTATATGTATGTGGATGACCACCCACACACATGAGCTTGTGTATGTGAGTGGAGTGCCTTGTGCACTTGTGCTTGTAGTGTGTGTGTGTAGATGTATGGTGTGTGTGGGGACTAGTGGGTTTCCCCACTTGACATACCCCTTGTTGGTTATGTTTGATAGTAGGTTTGTGGTTTTTGCCAAGCTATTTAATTACCAAATCTGTTCATGTTCATGTATTTGCTCATGGCCATTTTTGAGTTTATCTCATTATAAGAATGGGTGGCATTTTGCTAGTTCATTTTGTGCCTTGTTGTTTCATATTATCATAGGAGTATGATACATGGTTTTTGGGTAGAAAGAGCCAATGAATCCATTGGAACTTTCAGATTTCACTTTTGAACAAGTTCATAAAACTATCATTTCTGCTGAGATGCCACTTTGTCATTTTTGCATGATTTAATTCATGATTGCTTTGGGGCATGTGCCAACTAGGAAGTGCTAGTGTTTTATATCTATTATGCCATGGTATTTTTGTTTAATATGAGAATCACCCATGTAAGTGGGAGACATGCTGCTAAGTAACCAACTTGATGTTTCTGTTTCAGCATGCTAAAAAACTACTAAGTCCGAGAATCTGCTGTTATTTATGCCATGAAGAGTGGGTGACATCTAGTAGTGTGTTTAGTATTTGCTCATGCTCAGTGTTAGTTATTTGAAGTAGATGTTGTCTAATATCATCCTGTTAATTTTCATGCCAATAGGTCGTCTCTAGCATATTTAACTACTGTTGTCAACTTGCTACTTTATTAACTCAGATTCCAGAAAACTGGAATTTTCACTAAGTCCCAGAAAACTGTTTCATCATGTCAACTTGACAGCTTCATGCTTATTGATGTGTGCCTCCTTTGCTGATTGTGTAGTTGGATAAGTTGATGTATGTGTTATGTGATTCTGTCAATATCTTGTTTGTGGCTGTAGGATTCCTATAGCTCAGGTTGTGGGCTGTGTAAGCTGCTATGTTGCTATTTTGTGGCAGATTGTAAGTTTTATTGTTTTGTGATTTGTGGGAGCTATACCCCATCGAATGGATTTATCTTTCAGTCTATTGTGATTGATTTTTCATTTCCTAACCAGTGGCTACCTTGGAATGCCAAGAATTAGCCCATGGCTTGGTTGTCTTGTGTATTTGCCTTCGTACCTTGTCGTGAGCGTATCATGAGAACCTAACTCTGTTTCTTGCGTTCTTTATATACATTTCTATCGTTTTTGCATGATGCATCCATATTTTTCATGTCCATGAATGTACAAATAACTTAACATGAGCTTCTGTACAGATTCATTAATAAACAAACTTTGCATGTGAAACATGACTAGTTTTGGATTGCTATGGTCAATTCTTCATAAATGAGTCATGCATCATCTTGGTTGTGCATTGCACCTCGGTTGGATATTTATTTGCTGTTTCTCTTGGGTAGACGTGAGTGTCGATACTGAGTACGAGGACCCATGAGAGTACCACTACGAGGATCCCGCTACTTGTTCTGCTGAAGAACCAACATGCAAGATGATCGTACCCGGATCCTGATACTATTTTTGCTTGCTAGTATTTCGCTCTTATCGTTACAATTGCGCTACCTACCACTTGATATCAGCCTCCTAATTGCCATGACAACCTTTAACCCTCCACATCCTAGCAAACCTTTGATTGGCTAAGTTACCGCTGCTCAGTCCCTCTTATAGCAGTTTAGTTGCAGGTGCAGGTTGTTCCATGTGATAACATGGATTTGGGTATCACATTATTATCTATTGCTTAATTTAATGCACATATATATCTTGGTATTGGTGGAAGGCTTGGCCTTTTGCTAAGTGATTTGTTCCGCTGTTACCGCCATAGTTTCTTGTTACCGGTGTTATGTTTCCATACTTTGCACTCCTAACACGCTCGGGGTTGTTATGGGGACCCCCTTGTTTACTCGGTTGAGATTAAAACTTGTCTGGCAAGACCAACTTTGGTACTACATTTGCTAATAACTTAATAAACTTGCATAGGGCTTTGCAACCCCGTGGATAATTTAATCAACCCCCGGGCCAGTGCTCCTCATGAGTGTTGGTCCAAACTAGAGCACCGTGCGGGGCCAACCCGGGGCAACTCGGGAGATTTCTATCAGGACACTGTATGCTTTGCTTATCCGTCGTGTCCTGAGAACGAGATACACGGCTCTTATCGGGTTCGTCGACACGTCGGGTGGTCTTGCTGGATTTGTTTTACCTTTATCGAGTGTCTTGCATGTGGACTCTGACTTTCTTCGGGTTTTTCTCGAGGTGTTGGATTTCCTTTGGAATTACCGATGATGACCACGAGATCCGTGGTCGAGGCTATTCCTGCGGAGTGTGGTTATTTGTGATGGACTAGTTGGAGCACCCCTACAGGGTTAAATCTTTTGGAAAGCCGTGCCCGCGGTTATGTGGCAACTTGGATATTTGTTTAACACCCGGTTATAGTAAACTTGAAGTAAACTATGGCGGTAACTGTGTGAGTAACTGTGATCGTCTCTGCTCGTGAACATGATCCGAGAGAGAACACGGTGGGGTCATGTTTGACGTAAGCAGGTGTTCAGGATCTCTTAGAGATCATACTAGATTCGATCGCTCATCGTAGACCACTCACATTTATATTCATGTTACGTAAGTTAGCCACCATAAATGCTTAGTGCTGCTGCAAACTAAACACTTGCCACATCCCATCCTTAAGCTTGAATAGTCTCGGCACCCGGGCGCATGATTGCTGATTTCCTGTGGCTCACAGTTTACTACAACACTCCAGGTGCAGGTTCAGATGAGTATGTGCAGGATGATCTTACCCAGCTCCAGTGGGAATATGATGAGGAAAGAGGCAGGATGTACGTGACGTACCCGGATGAGTAGAGGACCATGGTCGTGAGCTTTGGGATAGAGAGATAGTGTCATTTGCATCTGTTTTATCGTTTGATTTCGTCCGTAGCCGGACCCTGTCTTCATCTTGATATTTGAACTTGTGTGGAATTGTAATTTAGTATGTGGCGAGTGTAAGCCAATCTTGTATACTCATCTTTTCGTATTGTATGTTGTGATGATACTATTCTTGCTAACGGTAAGATGCGCATTTATCCCTTGCGAGGCCCTTGTGCCTTTATATGGATAGGCGCGCATCTTGGGCATGACAAGTAGTCTAATCACCCCCCCTCTAGACATACTTTTGGTCCTACAAGTGGTATCAAAGCTTTGGTCTCCATTACTTAGGTCTCACAACCTAGGAGAAGTATGGCGTCTAGTGAGGGAAGTTATCACCGTAGAGGTCCGTACTTTGATGTCACTAATTTTGCTAGTTGGAAGCACAAAATGAAAATGCATATTCTTGGTCATAACCCCGCCGTTTAGGCTGTTGTTTGTGTTGGCTTGCAAGGTGAGTTCTTTGCGGATGGACGGGAACCGAATCGTGAAGCGACCGCGGATGAATTGAAGATGTTGCAATTCAATGCTCAAGCATGCGACATTCTGTTCAACTGCTTATGCCCCGAAGGATTCAACAAAATCAGCCGTCTTGAGAATGCAAAAGAAATTTGGGATACTTTGATTGATATGCACGAAGGAACCGAGTCCGTGAGAGAATCCAAGTTAGATGTTCTTCAAGGTCAGCTTGACAAGTTCAAGATGAAGGATGGTGAAGGAGTCGCAGAGATGTACTCTAGGCTAGCTCTCATCACAAATGAGATTGCAGGCTTAGGAAGCAAAGAAATGACCGACAAATTCATCATCAAGAAGATACTTAGAGCTTTGGATGAGAGATACGACACCATGTGCACATTAATCCAAATGATGCAAAACTACAAAGATCTCAAGCCTACGGAAGTCATTGGAAGGATTGTTGCTCATGAGATGACACTCAAAGATAAATAAGAACTTCATCACAAGTCTAGCGGTGCTTACAAAGCCACAAGTGATGCTCCTGCAACTTCAAGCAACAACCTTGTCACCAATGAAGAGATAAGCCTCATGGTCAAGAAATTCAACAAGTTCTACAAGAATAGAAGCAAAGAAAGAAACTCCAACTCAAGATATGAAGATAAGCGTTCGTCAAGTCATGATCGCAATTGTTACAATTGTGGGAAGCCTGGACACTACTGAAATGAGTGCATGGCTCCCTACAAAATAAGAGAAGAGTCACCTCAAAGACGAAGCTCAAGGAATGAGTCACCACAAAGAGAGAGAAGGAGTAGAGATGATCGTTATGAACGAAGACACTCAAGGAGAAGTAGAGATTCGGAGAAGAAGGACAAGTACACCAAGATCTATACAAGAAGAAAACATCAAGCTCATGTTGGTGAATGGGTTTCTGGCTCTGACTCTGACAACAACTCCGAGAGAAGCTATCACTCCGACTCCGACCATAGTCAAGATGATGGTGTTGCCGGAATTGCTCTAGTGACTACCAACTTCTACGCTCTATTTGATTCACCAAACGAAGGGAGTGGAAGTTTCTTCATGGCTAAAGGCCCCAAGGTATCACACCCCGAGTATCTTGATTTTGATAGTAATGAAGATGATTTGCCTTGTGATGATGACTTGCTTTGTGATAAACTAGTGATGTTGATCAAAATGAACTTGATAATTCTCATGCTAGTCAAGATAAGTCATTTGATGATGATAAGATGAAAATAGAACAACTAACTAAAGAACTAAACACTCTTAAGTTAGCTCATGAATCTACTCACGAAGATCATACAGAGCTTGTGAGAAGTCATGAGAAGCTACGCTTCGAGAAGCTCAACTTGGAGCAAGAGCATGAGTTTCTCAAAGCTATCAATGACGATCTCCGGAAGAAGACTTCATCTTATCTAGCCAAATGACTACTCTTGTCTACTTTTATGCCTCAAGTTAAAACTAAGCAATCTAGTAACAAAGGAAAGAAAGGTTCTTCATCTAGTAGCAACAATAAAAATGCTAAACCCAATGATGTTGCTTCTAGTAGTTCTATTGATTCCACTAATGATGATTCTCTTAGCCAAGTTACACTTGAGCAAGAAAATGCTTCATTGAAAGGAATTATAGAAAAGGGTATCTACAAGAGTCTCGCCGGATGTAAGAAATTTGAGGAAATTGTACGCAAGCACGGAGGATACCGGAAGAATTGTGGTGTTGGCTACTTCAACGCTAATGGAGTTGAGTGGGAAGAAGGTAAATATCTCAAGCCCAAGTTTGTTCCTCAAAAGGAGAAGTATGAAAATACTCTTCCCAAGGGGACAAACACTCAATATGTCCTTCCACCACAAGACCACAAGCTCAAGGGCAAGAACAAGCTTCAAGAGGACATTAACTCATATGAAGATGAACCCCTAGCTTTGGTGGAGTGGGTTCCCAAGGCTACTTCAAGCTCAACTACCACAAAGGCTACTTCAACACCAAGGATCCCCATCAACTTGATGTGGGTTCCCAAGAAGAAGAACTAGAAGGTTCTTGAGGGGTGACTCCGCCAATTAAATTCACTCACATTCATTATTGGCAAGGACTTTTTGCACTCAACATCAACTCAATGCAATAGTTCAAGGAGTCACACATTCCCTCAAAGGTAAGCAAGGGAAAAGGTAATCAACTAATCAATGGACACCATAACATATGCTTTGCACTCCATGTCCATAGATATCCTTGTATTTGTCTCTTGTGTGTTGGGACTAACCCATGTAGGTGAGAGGAGTAAGGAAACAACAAGGATGCTCCCAACTCTTGGTGATCTTCATCAATATTGAGCATCCACAACTACCTCACCAACATGAAGTCTTCATCGACAAAACCCAATGTTAGTTTATCCCTCTTATGGGGGGATGTCACATTAAGGGGAAGCTTTACTCTAATACTTGAGTCAAAGCATCTATTGGTATGTGACAACATTAAATGTTTTATGTAAAAGTGGTAACCCTACTTGTGCTTAAATGATGAGTATGACCTATGATCAAGTACTCTTACTTGGCACCTAAGTCAAATACTCATATTTAGATGACTTCGTCATCGCCCAAGTGCTTGTTAGATGCTAGAGTGTTTGTGCATGTTCGTCATGATTTCTTTTGACATCTTATTGTGTGAGCATGTTGGTATGCATTTATTTTCTCATTCGAGGACATCCAATTGTTGCTATTTGGCTTTTGGTTTATCTTTTGCCAATTGGATGGACAAGAATGCCTAGGACCACTCTTTAGCTATCTATGCTTTCTCACCTCATATTCCATTCATGCTGCATCACAAAATTCGAACAAGTACTTTTTGATCCCTCTGTGTGAGGAGCACTCGGAGTTCCGTATCGACAAGGACTGTCCATTAAAACCTCCCAAGTGCAGCTCGGTGGAACCAATCCCAAAAGCTTGGTCTCACCAATTTCCTAGGGTTGATATGGTTTCAATCTTGGTACTACCGATTTCATATTCTTGGCTACACCGAGCTTCCCTGTCAGCTGACAGTTGTGGAACTCGGTGACACCAAAAACATAAAATCAGTATCATCGACAGTGAAGGGTATATATGTTGTGGACCTTGACGCTTTGAAATTCAATCTTCAATGTTGCGCCTCACAACCCTAAGCTGCCGCCTCGAGACCCCTGGTCGTCACCCTTGTCCTCCTGTGCCCCTTCGCTGCTGGGAATCGCCGCCGTCGATGAAATCTACACCATCGTCGCTGCCGTAGAGGATCCGCGCCAGGCTAGGGTACAGATTCGATCTCTAGTGCGCTCCCCATATGATTCTTGCACATTAGATACTTGATTATCATCGTTGCACCCTTTTCATAGATATTCATCCACCTAAAACTCCAAAATCTCGAGTTAGATGGATTTTCTAGGGTTTTGCCGTCCGCCCGATATATCTCGATGGAACCTAAACGAAAATATCGGTCTCACCGATATGCTTTTTTGTGAGGGCGAGAACTGACTCAGTGGAACTGAGTAGCTCTTTTCGATCCTACCGAAAAGGCTGCCAAGTTTCTGTTAACGAGTTAGTCCGTCTCGGTCTCACCAAAAAATTCTTTTCGGCTGCACCAATATGTATTTGATAGGTTGCAAAACTTTTTGAAAACTCATTGCTCTAGTTTCAAAAACCAGCCTCATTTTATAATAACTCATCTACTTCTGCTCATCTACACTCTATTCACAGGGTCAGTATGTCAGGCTCAGAAGATAGTCATAATGTGCCAGAACAGGGAGTTGATATGAGTTCTGGAACAAGCCCAGAAGCTAGCTCTTTCTCAGACCCAGGCACCCCTAGCTCTCATGGGTTGCCCTAAGCTGCAACCAGAACCAGGAAGAAGTTGAACTCAGATGAAGAAGATTCAGACTTTGTCCCTGAAGAGATTCTTGCTAAGAAGCAAGAGAAGGCTGCCAAGAAGGCTGCAACTGAAGCTACTTCCTCTCGAAGAGTTTTCAGCAAGATATATGCTCCTGCTTCTACCTTCAAGACTCATGAGACTGCCAGAGCAACAATGTTTGTTGAGGTCCCCAAGAGGGCTATGCCTAAGAAGGCAGGAGAGAAGAAGTCCAGGAAGAGGATCATTCATGTGGCTGGCAGGCCCACTTCCATGTATGAAGATCCAGAGGAAGCAACTGGTAATGCTGCTGAGGAAGAGGAGATTGAGCCAGCTACAAAGGCTCCTCCCAAGAAGAAGGCAAAGAAACTAATGGCTGATGCTATGCCTAAGACCAGCACATCCAAGAAGGCTGCTGAGAAGTCTAAGAGGACAACTAGGCAGATTCCAACTTCTGAGAAGAACAAAGGAACTGCTTCCAGAGTAGAAGATGTGGATGACTTGACAACACTGATGAAGCTCAGGCCACACCTTCCAGTACACAATTCCATCTACCCACTAGCTGAGGACATGAAGAAGAGGAAGGATTCTGGATTGAGGGCATGGAGAGCAATAGATGCATATGCCTAGAGGAAGAAAACAGTTGTGGACTACATGTTCTATACCAAGGAGCAGCAGGACTTCTATGAGACTGTGCTCTTTGACAAGAATCCAGTTATCAGTGATATGTGCTAAGTTGATTGGAAGTTCATTAAGGAAAATGAGGACTACTTTCCAAGTGCCCAGGATAACTTCCACTGCATAGGTCTGGATGAGTTCGTTGGCAGAGAATTCACAACGTGGAATGGTGAGATGATCATGCAGTTCTACTCCACTGCACACTTCTACGGAGATGGTAGAATTGTGTGGATGACTGAAGGTGCAAGGTCCGAATCAATTGTTGAGGAATGGGTAGACATCTTAGGAGTTCCTGAAGCACAGGATGGTGACTTGGATGTTTACTCAGAATCCAAGGCTAGCCACAATGCTATGGCTAAAGGATGCGATATGCGATATGTTGATTGGAAATTCATTAAGGAGAATGAGGACTACTTTCTAAGTGTCCAAGACAATTTCCACTGCATAGGTTTGGATGAGTTTGTTGGCAGAGAACTCACTTCAGCTGATCATCCCACTTCAGCTGTAGCTCAGGAAGCAGCAGAGGCAGTTAGAGCCACTAGTGCTCAGGTCCCTAGATCCAGGAACGAGCAAATGGATCTGCTGATATCATCTGTTCAAGGCATGCAGAAGGACATTCTGGGGATTCTGGACAACCAGAACAGTCTTGTTAGGATATTTGAGACCAGAATCAAGACCCTTACTGATAAGGTGGACAGGCTGACTAAGACTATCACAGAGCTTTGGAAGGAAGTTGACTCTGTGCAAATCCCTCGGGTCTCTTCTACTTCTGATGATGACGATGAGGATGAATCACCTCTCAGGCCGGGCACTCAGTTCACTACTCAGGCCAGATCAGCCACTGTGCCAGCTCCATCATCTCCATCAACTTCTGCTCCATCAGTGACCACTCCAGCTCCATCAACAACATCTGTAGAGATCTTCACCGACATTGTCATCTCGACTCCTGCATCAACAACCGGAGGAGATATGCCCAAGAACGTTTAGATGTATGCCTTTGAAATTTTTGGTAACTTGTTTCCAAAGGGGGAGAAGTGTATATAGATCTTTGGCTTTGAGCAAGAGAGTGATTTGGTTTTTCTTGCTTTTCAAAACATTTGGTTCTTTTGGTTTGATGTGAGATACTTTTGTGTTTGTGTTATGCTACCATGTTATGTGTGATCCAACTATTTCCTATCATCTTAATGCTTATGAGATGATCATTCACCTTTGCTTGTGTGTGTTGTGCCATGTTATTCACTCTAAATTATTCTCGCACACCACCAAGTTGTATGTGACATGGAAGAAGTACCCCACATACCTAATCGATTGTGCATTTGCATTCACACGCAAATTCAAAATAATGCACAAATTTAGGGGGAGCTCTTGTTTATCACATACCTCTCAAAGCGACGATTGTATTCATTGAAATTATCATATGTCGAAGCTTTGATCTATATGTTGTCATCAATTACCAAAAAGGGGGAGATTGAAAGCACATTTTCTCCCTTGGTGGTTTGGGTAATTAATAACAACATATAAGTCATTGAACTAATGTTTCCACCAAGTATATTTCAGGAAATGTTCAATGATAGGATTGGCAAAAGGATATTGTGGAGAAACCCCAAGATTCAAGGAAATAGGTTGGCCAAGCTTCAAGCAAGAGGACTCTACATTTTATATTTGTGAGAAATCACTTTGAGTCCATAGGAAAGCCAATACTATTAAAAGGGGGTAAGGTTTTGTCGGTGAACAATATGCTCAAATGTGCACAAGTGATAGTTGCCAAAAACATCCACAAACTCTCCCACCAAAGTCTGTTCTATACCTACCACTCAAAATTGGTGCAACCAACTTTCCCATACCGGTGCCACCGATTCCAGAACCTAGACAGACTCAAGCCAAACCCTTGCCACTGCGGTGCAATCGATTCCATACCGGTGCCACCGAGTTTAGGTTGCCAACTTTCTGTTACGCAAATTCACATTTTCGGTCCCACCGAGAATGTTGGATCGGCGTCACCGGTATTGGAAATCTGACCGTTGGTCACCTTATCGGTGCAATCGAGTTTCCTATATCGGCTTTACCGAGATTCAAAAGTTGCCACCTTTTGGTCACTTCGGTACCACCAAGGTTAACACATCGGTGTCACCGAGTTGGTCATTTTGTGTGTAACAGTTGGATTTTTGGGGATGTCTATATATACCCCTTCACCACCACTTACTTGAAAGAGAAGTACTCAGAACTATTCCATACCTATCCTATCAGATTTTCTGAGAGAGAACCACCTACCCTTGTGTGGAGGTCAAGATATTCCACTCCAATCATATGGATCTTGATTTCTAGCCTCCCCAAGTAGCTTTCCACCAATCCCATCTCTTCCACCATGCCAAAACTGTGAGAGAGTGATTGGGTGCTGAGGAGTCTATCATCTTGAAGCACAAGAGCAAGGAGTTCATCGTCATTACCGAGCCTATTACCTTTTGGAGGGTGGTGCCTCCTAGATTGGTTAGGTATCGCTTGGGAGCCTCCTACTTTGTGTTATGGAGTGAACCAAGAAGTTTGTAAGGGCAAGGAGATTTCCTGCTTCATGAAGATCTACCCATAGTGATGCTAGTCCTTCGTGGATGAAAACTGTATGGAATAGTCAAGGTTGCTACTTCGTGGACCCTTTTGGGTGCAGCCCTCAGTGGACTCTCGCGATCGTTACCCTCCATGGGTTGAAGACTCCATAAATGTGGATGTACGATAGCGCCACCTATCGGAACCATGGGAAAAATCATCGTGTCTACAACTGCGTTCGATCTTCCTACCATATCCCTTCTATACATGCATGTTGTTACTTTCTGCTGCTATATACTCTTAGACTTGCATGTGTAGGGTGTACTTGACTTGCCATGAAATGCTAAAACTGTCAACCCTAAAATTTGGTATAGGCAAAACTTTTATTTGGTCAAGTAGTCTAATCACCCCCCCCTCTAGACATACTTTCGGTCCTACAGCCTGCGACAGGCTTCGCATTTCTTTAGGGCGGTCAATCCTGTCGATGACAAGTTTGCAGTCGGTCTCTCATTGGCGAATAGGTCTGGGTTTTTTGGACTAGTTTTGAGGTTGGACCTAGTGTGTTTGATGGTAGTGGATAGGGCTAAGTATGAGTTGATAGCAGGTTGATGATGGGTCCAGGCCTCAGCTACAATTCGTTTACAAGTCGGGTACAGGGCCTAGAAGGATTCAAAGTGAAAGATGCGGGAGCGGGTGATATGAGAAGAGACGTTGACGATGAGCGAGACGTGGTCGGAGGCGAAGCAAGTTAGGGAGGATAGGATTGTGTTAGGGAATCGGTATTCCCAGGCTAGGTTGAAAAAAGCTCAATCAAGGCGTTCAAATGTTGGGTTTAAGCACTTGTTTGACCACGTGAATGACCTATCGTGAAGGGGGAGCTCTATGAGTTGTATGTCTGTGGTAGCAGTGTTAAACATATCAACTTCGAAGGAGTGCTTCCTGCCCACCACCATGCCTCCCTCCTCTCACCAGGGGCCGCCAACATTCGCGCCCATGCAAGTCTCACACACCAGCTCTGCTCACCCAGTCACGAAACTAGACCACATGCTCCCTCCATACATGCCACCTCCCTTGGCCGCATTCTAGAGATTGATCACCTCTGCTTTGTGCACCTCGCCTCCCCTATGCATAACCCCTTCGGCTTTATCAAGTACACCCTCAACGCAAAATGCAACACACCCTTCACCACTGTCACATCCTATTCTTGTGGCGCGGCACTACTGTCGTTCCCTTCCCGTGAACATCGCTAGGACGTCACCGGACTCGGGGACATCGAGTTTGAAGGGAACACACTTTCCTTTGAGCGTGTCGAGCACACAAATAACCCTGCGATGACCAACTTCGATGACCTCATGGATAACCGAGCCACCAACTTCCCGCATGAGCTTTGGTACGAGGACAACGTCAAGTACTTCTTCGCTCACCATGGCTCGATCTCTGCTCTAGATCAGTACTGCATCAGCGCCGACGACTATGTCAGCGTGCGCGGGATGGTCACGGTCACCCACAGCAAGCCCCTACCACCCGGCATGGTGGTCCTGCTCCCTGGATGCGACACCATCACCATCTCCCTCACCCAGCACGCCTACCACATGCACGGGATTGGTCCTGAAGATCCATCGCCTTTCTCATCCAATGATGACAGAGACATAGACTCCTATGACATCCATGTTTCTGTTGACCGCGAGGCGACTCTCCGCGAGTTTGCGGACCATGCTAGAGGTCATGGTCCGCCTCCCTCTCGGCGGATCCTTCTATCACTAACGCACCGTGGTGGACAGCAGACCATTGGTCGTCTCCAAGCCAGCCATGATTGCGCTGTAGCCGGGCGGTGCCCTACCGGCCCTGTTCGTCCCGACTCTGACTGCGACTTCGTCTTCGCCCGTGCTGATCACGGACGAGGCCACCTGCGCGTTCTGCGGTGCACGCGAACGACTTGTCGGTGCATGTCGTCGAGACCACACCCACGGCTATGACCCTCGTGGTCGATGTCGTGCCTACCCTGCTGGTCGTTACCCCGGCTTCTCCCGTTTCGGCTCCAACCACTTCCCCCCATCTCAGATGCGCTCGGTTGTGGTCTCCCTGATGGCCATGACCCCCGACAGAGACGTGCTCGCTTTGGGCCCTCTCGCTGCTAGGGGACACAGTGAAAACTCATCCACTTCTATCGTGATCTCTAACCTCGTTGTGCATGACAATGTAATCTGTAAACGCGTCGTCCACTCCCAGCGTGTCATATCCGTGGCAAAGCTGCGTCGCAACGCTCGCATAGCCGACCGAGAGGCGCCCTTCTACTCCACCATGGCTTAGAAGGCATCGCGCCTAAAAGCCTCTCATTTCAACCTACCCAAGGCTTTCGATGAGTTGGTTGCTTCTATCCAAGGCTCCTCCCTTTGTGTCTCAGATGGAGGGGTCTCGGATGCCGACGACGCTCTGGACAAGCTGGCCCAGATTGGCCTATAAATTCTCATATATTCCAAAAACCCTAGAAGTGCTCCCAAAACACTTTTTGCACCGCCACAAGTCCGTGTTCCGACGGGAGGCCATCTACACGTCCGTTCCGGCACTCTGCCGAGGGGAGATCGATCACGAAGGGCCTCTTCATCAACCTTGCCGCCCTCACCATGACGTGTGAGTAGTTCACCAGAGACCTACGGGTCCGTAGGTAGTACCTAGATGTCAATCTCTCTCTCTCTCTATCTCTCACTCTCTCTCGATCTTCAATACAATGTTCATCGCATCTTTGCCATGATCTATCCGATGTAATCCCTTTGTATGGTGTGTTTGTTGGGATCCGATGAATTGTGAGTTTATGTTCAGATTATTCATAAAAAGTTTGGAGTCAAACCTGAATACTAAGATTCTCATTTGCATGATCATCACAGCTTCGTAATGCTCTCTGATATATTGGTCTAGTTTGGCCAACTAGATTGATATTTCTTCGGTGGGAATGGTGCGTTGTCGTAGGTTCAACATGACGAGTTTCTATATACTAGTGATAGAAGGGTACAATTTGTGTCTTTATGTTGCTGTTACTAAGGATAAAACGATGGGGCTTATTCATATTGATTGAGTTTACTTTGTCGTCTTCAAGCATTACTCTGTTTTACTTAATACTCTAGATGCATTCTGGAGAGCGGTCGATGAGTGGAGTAATAGTAGTAGGTGCAGGCAGGACTTGGCCTATTTTATTATGGATGCGATGCCTATATACACATGATCATTATCGTGAATATCGCAAAACTATTCGGTTTTCTATCAATTGCCCAATAGTAATTTGTTTACCCACGGTATGCTATTTCTATGAGAAATGTCACTAGAGAACTCTACGACCATCGGGTCTATTCACTTATATATTCACAAATGCTATCACTACCTTGTTGTTATTTATTTTATTTTATTTTATTTTGTAATTTATAATTATCTACAATTATCTACACAACTCACTTGCTTGCAAATAACGAGATCAAGGGGATTGACAACCCTCTTGCCAGCGTTGGGTGCAAGTTGTTTGTTCTTTTGCATGCAGACGCTGAAGGCGGTTGAGGATTGGTATTCCTATTGGTTCGATAAACCTTGGTTTCATAATTGAGGGAAATACTTGCCCACATTGTGCTACGATAACCCGTTCCACTTCACGAGAAAACCAACGCATATCACAAGTATCAGGAAGGATTTCTGGCGCCGTTGCCAGGGAATACCATCACCAACTATCAAGTAACTTTGCAAACAAATTGATTCACTTGTTCTTATTTTTATTTGCTATTACATTTAGTTTGTCTCATAAAAAACAAAAATACAGAAATATTTATCTTTGCTAGTTACTAGTTTACTTCCTTGTTTGCTTTACTTGCTAGTTTACTTGTCTCGCTTGTTGCTTTGCTTGTTCGGGCACCATGTATGAGGATAGATTCCACAATACTTCTTACTATCAAAGAATGTCGGAAATAGAGAGCTCTATGAAAAAATTCATGATCCCACAATATGAACACAATAGGTTCTTTGCTTCAAAAGTTAAGGAACATTCAATTTTGCTTGATGCTATTAGTAGGCAATTTGATGAAGTGAATAAAGAAGTGTCTAACCTCCAATCACAATTTGCTCATGCTGAAGAATTGCTAGGAAAAATATCTGATAAGCAAACCACCCTAGTAAATAGGATGGCCGCTAAACCAGAATTTTTCCCTATTATGAATCATGATGAAGATCTTAAAATGATTAGTGTTCCTCCTATTGAATATTTGTTTACTTATCTGAATATAAATGATAAAAGGACTGGAGATGAGTGAACTATAGTTGAGAAGTGTCCCGTTTTCTTGGAGGGTGATGATTTTGATGCTAAAACTGAAAAAGTGGGTTTGGAGAGGTCAAAACTTTAACTAGTGATGTGCCCACTATCATGGATTACAAGGACCTTAATTATGATAAATTCTCTTTAGTAGATTGTATTTCCTTGCTGCAATCCATTGTTAGCTCACCCAATGCTTATGAACAAAACAAAGATTTTACCGAACATATAGTAGAAGCTATGATAAAATCTTATGATGAGAAACTTGAACTTGAACTTTCTATTCCTAGAAAATTGCATGATGAGTGGGAACCTATTATCAAAATAAAGATAAATAAATATGAATGCAATGCTTTGTGTGACGTTGGTGCTAGTGTTTCAACCATACCTAAAACTTTATGTGATGTGCTTGGTCTCACTAATATTGAAGAGTGTTCCCTAAACTTGCATCTTGCATATTCTACCATCAAGAAACCTTTAGGTAGAATTAATGATGTGCTTATTATTGCAAACAAAAATTATGTGCCTATAGATTTCATTATGCTTGATATTAATTGCAATCCTTCTTGTTCCATAATACTTGGAAGGCCATTCTTACGAACTATAGGTGCAATTATTGACATGAAAGAGGAAACATAAGGTTCCAATTCCCATTAAAGGAAGGAATGGAACACTTCCCTAGGAATAGAATTAAACCACATTATGAATCAATCATGAGAGCCACTTATGAGTTGAGTGTCATAGATGACAACACTTAAAACTATGCATTATGGCTAGCTAGGGGCATAAAACAATAGTGCTTGTTGGGAGGCAACCCAATATGTATCTTATTTTTTCACTTTCTGATATTTTTGTGATAACATGATTGTTGCCTCTATAATTATTATGTTTTTATGTTTTAATTAGTGTTTGTCCCAAGTAAAGCCTTTGGGATGACTCATGAGATGAGTAGAAACGATGCGGAAACATAACAGAAACTTTGACTCTAGTACTGGAATTTTCAATTTTTTTACTGGAGCGTGAAAATGATCTTAAATTTTTACACAATATTTCTATACAAATTCTTTATGCTTTCCTAACTTTTTAGAATTTGTAGAGTTACAGAAGTATGGGCTCTTTACAGATTGCTACAGACTGTTCTATGTTAACCAGATTCTGTTTTGCTTGCATAGTTTGGTTGTTTTGATTATGCAATGGATTTCATCGGGGGGTATAAGCCATGGAGAAGTTATAATACATAACGTACTATGCAAAAATGAATTAATAATCAATTTATAACAGTACCTAAAGTATGCAATATGTTGCTTATACTAACGGATCTCACGAAGTTTTGTTGAGTTTTGTGTGATTGAAGTTTTCAAGTTTTGGGTGTGATCACGATGGACCACGTAATAAGGAGTATCAAGAGCCTAAGCTTGGGGATGCCCAAGGCACCCCAAGTAAAATTCTAAGTAAGACTCATGCGTCTAAGCTTGGGGATGCCCCGGAAGGCACCCCCTCTTTCGTCTCAATCCATCGGTATGTCACTTGGAGTTATATTTTTATTCATCACATGATATGTGTTTTGCTTGGAGCATCATTTGATTTTGTTTGCCTTTACTTTCAGTATGTCACAATCATCATTTGATGGACACACCCATTTTAGAGAGACACACCTTCATCATAATTTGCTAGAATACTCTATGTGCTTCACTTATATCTGTTGAGCTTCGCAGTTGCTCTAGTACTTCACTTATATATTTTCGAGCATCGTGGCGTGTAAATTTTATAGAAATATTATGCTCTCCTTCTTCACTTATATTTGTTTGAGAGCTGAATGAATAGTGATGGTAATTTTCATGGGTCATAAGACTAGTCCAAAAATAATAGGTATTCAATGAATGATAATCAAAACCATCATGTAACACATATAGAGAAATTTTGTGTTAATGAAATTTATGTGGTAATATGAAAAAGGTGTGAGTCTATAATTATTGATTTGTAGAAGTGTCGAGATTAAGAGGTGTTAACTTGTTATTCAACTAAAATTTAAAGAGGCATGGTGATGACGTGTGAGCATTTTATTCCTCGTTGAAATCTTAGTGTTGTTTTGAGTCGGGACGTGCGATGGTTAACTCGTACCAACCTCCTCCCTCGAGGCATGCGAGGAGTACTTTGATTTGTGAAAAAAACTAATAAAACTTTGCAATAAGTATATGACCTCTTTATGACTAATGTGACACCGTGGACATACGCACCCTCACCTTCTCATATTTGCTAGCCTCTTCGATACCGTGCACATCCCATTCTCACCTCAAGGATCGGTGCAACTTTTGCCGGTGCATCAAAACCCCGTGACATGATATGATCTATTGCACATAATCCTCATTATATCCTCCTCAAAACAACCAACATACCTACCTATTATGGCATTTCCATAGCTATTCCGAGATATATTGCCATGCAAATTCCATGGTCACTTCACATGACTAGTTCGTTCATCATCATATTGCTCTGCATGATCATATAGACTTGACATAGTATTTGTGACAAAGCCATCATTCATCATGTTTTTGATACATGTCATGCTAGATCATTGCACATCCTGGTACACTGCCAGAGTCATTCATATAGAGTCATATCTTCCTATCAGTTCTTCATATTTAGTTGTAAGTAAATAAAAGCGTGACGATCATCCTTGTTAGAGCATTGTCACAATGAGGAAAGGATGATGGAGACTATGATTCCCCCACAAGTCGGGATGAGACTCTGGACGAAAAATAAAATAAAAATGGAGGAGGCCAAATGAGCCCACCATATAAAAAATGAATGGGGGAGGCAAAAAGAAAAGAAAAAAGGAGAAAAGACCACCATTAAAAAATGAGAGAAAAAGAGAGAAGGGACTTTGCTACTATCCTTTAACACACTTGTGCCTCAAAGTGGCACCATGTTCTTCATATAGAGAGTCTCCTATGTCGTAACTCCCATATGCTAGTGGGAATTACCTTTTGATATTAAACTTGTCTTGTATATTCCGATGACGGGCTTCCTCAAATGCGTGAGGTCTTCATGAGCAAGCAAGTTGGATGCACACCCCACTTAGTTTCAGTTGAGCTCTTATACACTTGTAGCTCTAGTGCATCATTTGCATGGCAATCCCTACTCCTTGCATTTGACATCTATCGATGAGCATCTCCATAGCTTGTTGGTACGCCTAGTTGATGATTTTTTGGACCAAAAGAAGACATGGAAGTCAACAACTGGCATTGGGCACTGGGTCAATAGGTTACTGCTCTAGTGCATCGTTTGCCACAAACTTTTTGTTAGCATTGACCGAGTGCCCACTGTTGTTTTCTGCATGTTGATGACTTTTCAGGCTCTAGTGCATCGTTTGCCACAAAACTTTTTGATGATTTTTTTGGACCAAAAGAAGACATGGAAGTTTCAGGAGGAGACCAGGAGAGGCTCGAGGGCCCCACAAGCCAACAGGGCACGCCACCAGTGGGCACGCCCTCATGGCTTGTGCCTCCCTCGTGCACGTCTCGACGGCCCTCTCTCGCCTATAAATTCTCATACACTCCAAAACCCCTAGAAGTGCTCCTGAATTTTTTTTCTCGCCGCTGCAAGTCTCTATTCCGATGGGAGGCCATCTACACCTCCGTTCTGGCACCCTGCCAGAGGGGAGATCGATCACGGAGGGCCTCTTCATTAACCTTGCTGCCCTCACCATGATGTGTGAGTAGTTCGCCACATACATACAGGTCAATATGTAGTACCTAGATGGCAATCTCTCTCTCTCAATCTTCAATACAATGTTCATCGCGTCTCTGCCTTGATCTATCCGATGTAATCCCTTTCTATGGTGTGTTTGTTGGGATCCGATGAATTGCGAGTTTATGTTTAGATTATTCATGAAAAGTATTTGAGTCAAACCTGAATACTAAGATTCTTATTTGCATGGTCATCATAGCTTTGTAATGCTCTCCAATCTGTTGAGATAGTTTGGCCAACTAGATTGATATTTCTTTGGTGGGAGTGTGTGTTGTGGTAGGTTCAACCTGACGAGTTTCTATATTCTAGTGACATAAGGGGATAAGTTGCATCTTTGTTGTTGCTTCTAAGGATAAAACGATGGGATTTATTCATATTGATTGAGTTTACTTTGTCTACATCATGTCATTGTTCTTCAACCATTACTCCGTTTTACTTAATACTCTAGATGCATGCTGGATAGCGGTCGATGAGTGGATTAATAGTAGTAGGTGCAGGCAAGAGTCGGCCTCTTTGCTTATAGACATGATGCCTATATACACATGATCATTGCCGTGAAAATCACATAGCTATTCATTGCCCAACAGTAATTTGTTACCCGTCGTATGCTATTTCTATGAGAGATGCCACTCGAGAACTCTAAGGCCCACGGGTCTATTCACTTATATATTCACAAATGCTATCACTACCTTGTTATTCATTTGCTTTTATTTTATTTTGCAATTTATAATTATCTACACAACTCACTTGCTTGCAAATAATGAGCTCAAAGGGATTGACAACCCTCTTGCCGACGTTGGGTACAAGTTGTTTGTTCTTTTGTGTGCAACCGCTGAAGACGGTTGAGGATTGGTATTTCTATTGGTTCGATAAACCTTAGGTTCACAATTGAGATAAATACTTACCCACATTGTGTTTGGATAACCCATTGCTCTTCATGGAAAACCCAACATAAATCACAAGTATCACATGCCGCCGAGGCCGGCGCAATTCGCGCGGCCAGTGCTCTGCCTTCTCCATGAGCTATGACGGAAGACCCGCCAGGCGTGCGCACCCTCGGGAATGGTGCTTTTGGTCCTTCGTGCCTGCAGTCGCACCCATCTCTATAGGTTTAGTTTGTTTGTGTGCATTGCTAGGTTAGTCACTCGATGCACCGCTCGAATGTGGGTCCTTTGTAATTCCTTGCTGTTTTGCTCCCTAGAATGTAGTGAAGTGAAGTTTGCCTATGAATGAGTCTAATTTCTTTGTTCTTTCCTAGAACGTCCGCGGTCTAGGGGACACCGATAAATGTAAGGATATTCTCTATGTGCTTATCACAATTAATCCTTCTGTTGCTCTTCTAGAGGAAACCAAGTTAGAAAATTCCCACCTCACAAAAATTAATTCCTTCTTACCGCGCTCTCTAGACCAAAACGCATATCTGCGTGCCATCGGTTCTGCCGGAGGGATTTTCTCTGTCGTCAACTCTCACGCTCTTACACTCACGAACAACGCTAACGACCTCTTCTCCGTTTCTCTAAATTTATCCTGCCCTGTCTCCGGCACAAACCGAATAATCACTAATATATATGCATTACCTCAACGCTCTCTCAAAGTCGACTTCCTGGACGAAATCCGATAGATAGCCCCCAACAACTCCATTCCCTAGTTACTTGCGGGCGACTTCAACCTAATTCGGTTCGTGCGTGGGAAGGAAATCTTCATCTCGCATAGGACAGGGCCGGCCCGTTTGTCTTCTACTTTTTGATCGCTAACCACATGACGCAAATTGTATCCCAGTGTGTGGACTTTGATTAATATAGTTTGCCTTATCCCAAATAAGCGACGGTCTTGCTGGTTTGAATCCGTTTTTGTATTTTTTGGTCTTCCTGTTCTTCACGGTTTTACTTTGGGGTTTGTTTCCTTCATTTTCATAATCGGTTTTCTTCGTTTTATTCGCTTTTTTTCGTTAGTTTTTCGTTTACTTTGCTTTTTCATTGCTTTTCTTCGTTTCTTTCTTGATTTTCATCGGTTTTTCTTTTTTTCTTTGTTTTATTTGTGTCCTTCCTTTTTCCTTGGTTTTCTGCTTCTCATTCTTTCTTCGGATTTTTCTTGGTTTTCCTTTTTTATCGATTTTCTTGGTTTCAATCTTTTGCATTGGTTTATTTGTTTTTTTACTATTTCATTTTTTTCATTGATTTACTTTGTATTTATTTGTTTTTTGTTGACTTTAATGGTTTTTTCTTCAACAGATGTTGACTTTTTTAGTACACAGTCACCGTTTTTCTTATGCATTAGAGACATATTTATGTGTTCAAAAAAAGAAAACTATTTTGTATAGATATTTAACATTTTGCAAATATATGATTAATGTTTTTTAAAAACCTTCTATATGTATATTTTTTTCCATACAGATGTACATTTTGGGTATATATAAATGTGATACATTTTTCTAATATACATAACATCTTTCAAAATACAAGTTTAACATTTTTTATATATGGTTAATATTTTTTTATACACATTTAACTTTTTTACATGCTTGGACATTTTTCAAGTACAAGATTAACAACAAACCAACATGTGGTTGGATGGTTAGAGGGACAATGATATCATCAGTCCATCAGGGTTCAAGTCCTGATGCTCGCATTATTTATGGATTTATTTCAGAATTTCCGGCGATGCGCATTCAGTTGGAGGGGACGTTCCCGTTGACGGCGAGGCGCTTATGGCGACATCATAAATCTCAAGATGATATGTCGGCTCAGCCTCTATGAGGTACTCATAGGGGTAAGGTATGCATGTGTGCGCTCATACGGATAAGTGTATATATGAACGATTGTGTGTGTACTGTGTTAAAAAAAGTAGAAGATAAAAAAGGTTGAATACATAGTAAAAAAATTCTATACATAACTAACATTTTAAAATTATTGGTTAACATTTTTTAAATACAAGATTTACATTTTTCGAATACATGATCAACATTTTCTTTATACACATTTAACATTTTTCAAATGCTTGATTAACATTTTTCGGTTACTTGTTTAACATTTTTTTCTAATGGTTGATTTAAAAAAGTTATATACATGATCAATTTTTCTAATGCTTGATTTAAAAAAATTATATACATGATCAACTTTTTCTCACACACATTGTATTTTTTAATACATTTTGCGAGAAACACTTTCTTTATACACATTTAATATTTTTCAAATGTTGAACAATATATTTTCCAGTGTTTTATGTAAATTGTTTCTTGAAATGTATTTATGTAGAATATTTGGAAGTATAAAAATAAATAAAAAGCAAAAAACAAAAAACGTGAAAAGAACAAAAAGACGAGTTTGTGGTCTTCGTTCACGTGCGCGGTCCATGTTGCTCTCGCCTTCAGTGAAGCTTTCGTACGTCTCACTATAATGGAGACATAAGTACGCCCATGGAAAGATGGATCTCTCTCATAGATACCCCGAGTAGGCTTAAACTCCTCCAGTTTGTTGTCATTAAAAAAAACAGAGAAACACAGCTCACCATAGTGATAATAACCGGGATCCAGTGTGATGGAACGCTTAGTTCCTCCATAATTGCTTTAAGATAGTTTCACTCAATTTTATCATAAGCCTTGATCATGTCCAACTTCAACGCACAATAGTTGTTATTTATTTTTATCCACTCCTATTCATAAAAAGCATTCATAGACTAAGATAATATTGTTTGTAATTAGCCTTCCTAGAACAAAAGTAGATTGTTAAAATGAAATAACCTCTGGTAGAATCAACTTCAAACGATTGGCGAGAACCTTTGAAGCTATCTTATCAAACACTTGTTTTTTGCACGGTGAATGACTGTAGGACAGTTTCCTACGGTTTTTTTTGTGTGTGTTAAAGGTCTTATAAAATAAATTGCAAAGATTGATAGGTCGAAACGGAGATAAAAATGACGGGTCTGACACTAGTACTAGTTCTCACCAAGTCATTCCGCATATGATCAAGTTAATCCTTAAGATTCTTGATATCGCTTTACTCCAATTGCCCAAGTCGCTAGCCAGCGTAATGAGCTTTGCTCGAACAACGTCTATTGTAGGATTATGACTGTTCGGATACCATGCAGATCGTATGGCTCTTTTCGAAGGGCCTTTCTTGCCTTTTAAAATCCCAGAATCAGCCATCATAACTCAATGAAATCAAGGTGGCACTATCACGATGTCTGGAATGTTTAAGAAAAAGTTTTCCAAAATACGGGGCTAGAATATTTCATTTGTTTTATTTCGTTAGTACATGCTTAAACAAGATTTAATTTGAACTAATGCGAACCTAAATTAATATTTGAGTTTACTACTTTTCTTTTAGTCGGGCTTTATTTATCTTCTTCGGCATATTAATATACGTGCTTTGAGTTTTCTTTGTATTCAGACTTCATTTGCTATTTGTTTGAACTTATTTTTCCTTTTCTATATTTTCCTAAAAGGAATATCAAATTATTTTCCTTCTCTCAAAATCTAAGCAAATTCACTGAATCCAACATCTCTCTGCTTCGATGCAACTCTCTGTGTCCTTAGATGCAACCCACCTTCTTGTCTTTCCTTTTTCTTCCTTCAATACTACAAATTTGTGTACTTTCTTGTGGTGTCTCTTGGAAGCCAGAAATGATGCTTTTTTGGTCGGAAAAGTCAAAATCATGTCGAAGTATTTGTTGTCTTTAACACCATCTTACACGGAAGTAAACTTGAAGAAATGCTGTCTCATGCTGATCACTCTCGGCCGTACAAGGGTCAATTACATTAGCTGCACCCCATCATCGTGGCAAGTTGCATCTACACATGACCCCTCTTTAGTTGCAGGTTGCTCCATTTTTTGCGACGCGGTATGGAAGATTGATGGAAATGCTCAACAAGATCCTTCTGGGATTGATATTTATATTCAGCTGGATAACAACCGACATTTCAAACAACTACATATTGCAACAATGTTCCCACCTGTTGCATCCGCTCTTCAGTCTGAAGCTCTGGCTCTTGTTCTTGCTACGAAGCTGGTTGTAGTGATACAAATACAAGAGCCCCAGTTCCTCACAGATTGACATGTCTTGGCTCAAGCGGCTTCCACTAACTCCATCTTATCTGCTCCAGACCATTGGGAGATCAAGCCGTAGTTAGCGTCCATTCGTACATCCTCTTCTTTTCAAGCAAATAGGGGTAATCATATCTCTAGAAGCTTGAACCTTAAAGCTCACCATTTGGTTGGATTAGCTACTAAGATTAACTCTTCATCTCTAGCAATCAGATGCATATGTGCATATGTCAGGATGTAGGTCTTTGTCCTGGGAGAGATATCCTCTCTAGTCTTTGCGTGAGTCCTTTCACTCTACTTTCTGTAAAATGCTGCTAAGTTTTAATAAAATTTCTCTGTTCAAGAAAAAACTAATGGGATTAGCTCAACTTGTTTTTTCCCTATATCTAATAATTCTTTTCCCAGCTGGGCCTTAGCCCATTTCTCACATTGTGGTTGAACCCTTCTTCCTTACTTACTCAACCATTCAGGAGATAAACCTATTCATAGAAACGTACGGAGAGATGAAAGGGCAACAATCTTGAGTGTCTCTTTTAATTCCCTCTCTCTGACTTCTCCCTTGGCCTATTTCTCTGGACCGAGCCCATCTCCCATTAACCATACGAGCGAGGCCCTCTTCTTCTTCCTCATATTCTCTGTACACTCTCACTTACAAAGAAGAAGAAAAGTACATGAGTGAAACACCCTTCCTCTAACTCCCTTGATCTCTAGCTGTTTCCAAAACCGAGGATATCTAGACACGCGCCTCCGCCTCCTCTTGCAATCCCCTAGAAACCTGTCATGGTTTTCTCACGACAGATGCCATGGGATGGTTAATCGAGAGGTGAGAGCACGACTACGGTGGAGATCCAGGACAGGATTGGGTAACATCACATGGTTGTTTACACAGGTTCAGGGCCCTCACGGGGAGGTAACACCCATGATCCTGCATGTCTGGTGTATATGCGGTGTATATGATAGTACAAGGTTGCTCCTAGAGCTGTATTTGAGGAGGAAGAGGAAGCTGTGAGCTTCTTTCCTTGGCCTGATGCGTGTGTGTGTCTGAGGATGAGAGGGAGAGAGTGTGTGCGTGAGAGCCAGAGGGAGCCTCCTTGCGTGTCCGTGAGTGAGTTCCCCTTGGTCGCTTTATAAAGGGGTGCCCAGGGGACAAGGGGTGGCCCACATGACCTACTATACTATTGGAATGAACATGCGAGGTGACACATGGCACATGCTCTAGTGCTTCACTATTGCTCAACAGTGCTAGACTATCGGGGCGCAGTGAAGTGATGCATGACGCAGGCTATAGTGTCTTCATGTCATGTCCGATGGGACGTTGCGGTTGACCTCACAAAGCAGGCTGGCTGGAGCAGCCAGATAGGGAGCCGGCTAGCGCAACCGACTGGAGAGCCGTCTGGAGCAGCCGGGTGGTGAGTCGCCGGACCGAGGGGCGTTGGCCTCCCCGTGTTTTGAAATGTTGTCTTGTCTCCTTGGACCTACCCGGGGGGAATCCCCCGTCAATAGCCTCCAAGCAGGCCGAAGTAGGTAGCTGCAGTGGTAGGAGACGGCGTGGGTGCGCGGAGGCGCGAGCCGGCGGGCGGGGAGGCGGAGCGCATCCAGCAAGAGCGGAGCGCAGTCGGCCGTGACAAGCCGGAGCGGGCGCGTGGAGGGGCGCCACGGAGGGGTGGGCCAGAGCGGGACAATGTGGTGGATCACGAGGCATAACGACGTGGGGAGCTGGAGCGGGGCGTGCGTTGGAGCGACATAGGGCGACGCGGTGGGGGCGCGAAAGTGCAACCATGGGTGCCCGGATGCTCAGGAGGCCCGGGCGATGCGGCTGGGACGGTGCGGGGAGATGCGGAGGCAGAGTCGCCGGCCGAGGTAGGGCGACAACAGGCGGGGCGGCGCGCAACAAAGGATAGGTTGACGGAGGCGTCGTCGGTGAGGCAGAGCCCTACCTCCAGTGTTGCTACAGGGAAGGAGGAGGCATGATGGGGCGCCGTGGGCGCATGGCTGGAGTGGCTATGGAGGTGCGCGCGGGGGCGGGTGTGTGCAGACGTGGAGTAGCAATGACGGGGGCGTGGGGGCGCGGAGGTGGGGAGGCTCGCGGGGCTTGAGGGGCGCACGCAGGCAAGCGGGGCAACTCGAGGTTGGGCAGGGCCGTGGCGAGCCCACCGGGGATGGAGCTCGATAGTGCATTTGCCTCGAGGCCGAGTACGCACAGCCGGGCGAGCAGGGAGAGAAGGGCGACCGTGAGGGGTCGGGAGTTCGCTCGGGGAGGCAGCATGGCTCCATGGGAGGCAACGTTGTGGCTGCTACCTCTTAAGCTTGCGTTGGTTTTTCCTTGAAGAGGAAAGGGTGATGCAGTGAAGTAGATAAGTATTTCCCTTAGTTTTTAGAACCAATGTATCAATCTAGTAGGAGGAACAAGCAAGTCACCAATGGATGCACCTACACAAATAATCAAACTCTTGCACCCAACACTATAAAGGGGTTGTCAATCCCTTCTCAGTTATTTGCAAGGATTAGATCTGAAAGAGATAGATGTAAATGAGTGCGGAAAGTAAAAGGTAAATAAATTGCAGCAAGATATTTTTAGGTTTTTTAGTTTATAGATCTGAAAGTATATGATGGAAAATAGACCCAGGTGTTGGGAGACGTAGTAGTAAATCAAAAAATTTCCTACGATCACCAAGATCTATCCATGGAGAAACCAACAACGAGTGGGGAGAGATTGCATCTTCATACCTTTGAAGATCGCTAAGCGGAAGCATTACAAGAACACGGTTGGTGTAGTCGTACTCGTAGCGATTCATATCGTGGTGGACTCCGATCTAAGCGCCGAACAACAGTGCCTTCGCGTTCAACACACGTGCAACCCGATGACGTCTCCTACGCCTTGATCCAGCAAGGAGGAAGGAGAGGTTGAGGGAGAGCTCCGGCAGCACGACGGCGTGGTGACGGTGGAGCTACGTGGACTCCGGCAGGGCTTCGCCAAGCGCTACGGAGAACGAGGAAGAGGAAGGGTAGGGCTGCGCCGAGAGAGAGAGAGAGAATTCGTGTCTCAAATCAGCCCAAACCCTTGCATATATATAGGAGGAGGGAGAGGGAGGGCTGCCTTGGCCCCTCCTACAAGGAGGAGAGGTTCGGCCGAGCTAGGGATAGAGTCCACCTCCCACAAGGGAGGTGGATCTCCTCTTTTAAAACCCTTTGGCCCTTTATCTCTTGATCCCATCCGCATGGGCCTTTCTAGAAGGTCTTGGCCATCCCAATAAGGGCTGGCACACCTCCTCTAAGGGCCCAAAAAGTCCTATGGTCGTCACACCCCTCCCGGGGGTCCTCCGGCACCCTCCCGGCACTCCCGGTACACTATGGATGAGTCCGAAAACTTTCCGGTGACCAAAACTGGACTTCCTATATATCAATCTTTACCTACGGACCATTCCGGAGCTCCTCGTGACATCCGATATTTCATCCGGGACTCCGAACAACCTTCGGTAACCACGTACAACATTTCCCTATAACCCTAGCGTCATCAAACCTTAAGTGTGTAGACCCTACGGGTTCGGGAGACACGTAGACATGACCGAGACACCTCTCCGGTCAATAACCAACAGTGGGATATGGATATCCATGTTGGCTCCCACATGCTCCATGATGATCTCATCGGATGAACCACGATGTCGGGGATTCAGTCAATCCTGTATACAATTCCCTTTGTATATCGATATGATACTTACCCGAGATTCGATCGTCGGTATCTCTATACCTTGTTCAATCTCGTTACCGGCAAGTCTCTTTACTCGTTCCGTAATACATCATCCCGTGGCTAACTCCTTAGTCACATTGAGCTCATTATGATGATGTCTTACGAGTGGGCCCAGAGATACCTCTCCGTCACACGGAGGGACAAATCCCAGTCTCGATTCGTGCCAACCCAACAGACACTTTCGGAGATACTCGTAGTGCACCTTTATAGCCACCCAGTTACGTTGTGACGTTTGGCACACCCAAAGCATTCCCACGGTATCTGGGAGTTGCACAATCTCATGGTCTAAGGAAACGATACTTGACATTGAAAAGCTTTAGCAGACGAACTACACGATCTTGTGCTATGCTTAGGATTGGGTCTTGTCCATCACATCATTCTCCTAATGATGTGATCCCGTTATCAATGACATCCAATGTCCATGGTCATGAAACCGTGACCATCTATTGATCAACGAGCTAGTCAACTAGAGGCTCACTAGGGACATGTTGCGGTCTATGTATTCACACATATATTATGGTTTCCGGTTAACTCAATTATAGCATGAACAATAGACAATTATCTTGAACTAGGAAATATAATAATAACCATTTTATTATTGCCTCTAGGGCATATTTCCAACAGTCTCCCACTTGCACTAGAGTCAATAATCTAGTTACATTGTGATGAATCGTACACCCATAGCAATCTGGTGTTGATCATGTTTTGCTCGTGAGAGAGGTTTAGTCAACGGGTCTGCGACATTCAGATCCGTGTGCACTTTACAAATATCTATATCTCCCTCCTGAATGAAATCACGGATGGAGTTGAAGCGGCGCTTGATGTGTCTTGTCTTCTTGTGAAACCTGGGCTCATTCGCAAGGGCAATAGCTCCAGTGTTGTCACAGAATAGAGTCATCGGGCCCGACGCACTTGGAATTACTCCTAGGTCGGTGATGAACTCCTTCATCCAGACTCCTTCCTTTGCTGCTTCCGAAGCAGCTATGTACTCCGCTTCACATGTAGATGCCGCCACGACGCTTTGCTTGCTGCTGCACCAGCTGACTGCCCCTCCGTTCAAAACATACACGTATCCGGTTTGCGACTTGGAGTCGTCCGGATCTGTGTTGAAGCTAGCATCGACGTAACCCTTTACGACGAGCTCTTCGGCACCTCCATATATGAGAAACATGTCCTTTGTCCTTTTCAGGTACTTTAGGATATTCTTGACCGCAGTCCAGTGTTCCGCTCCGAGATCACTTTGGTACCTCCCTACCAAACTTATGGCAAGGTTCACATCAGGTCTGGTACACAACATGGCATACATAATAGAGCCTATGGCTGAAGCATAGGGGATGACACTCATCTCTTCTCTATCTTTTGCCATGGTCGGGCATTGAGTCGTACTCAATCTCACACCCTGTAACACAGACAAGAACCCCTTCTTGGACTGATCCATATTGAACTTCTTCAATATCTTTTCAAGGTATGTGCTTTGTGAAAGACCTATGAGGCGTCTCGATCTATCTCTATAGATCTTAATACCTAATATGTAAGCAACTTCTCCAAGGCCCTTCATTGAAAAACACTTATTCAAGTAGGCCTTTACACTTTCCAAAAGTTCTATATCATTTCCCATTATCAGTATGTCATCCACATATAATATGAGAAATGCTACAGAGCTCCCACTCACTTTCTTGTAAATACAGGGTTCTCCATAAACCTGTATAAACACAAACGCTTTAATCACCTCATTAAAGCGAATGTTCCAACTCCGAGATGCTTGCACCAGCCCATAGATGGAGCACTGGAGCTTGCATACTTTGTTAGCATCTTTAGGATCGAGAAAACCTTCTGGCTGCATCATATACAGTTCTTCCTTGAGGAAGCCATTAAGGAATGCCGTTTTGACGTCCATTTGCCAGATCTCAAAATCATAAAATGCGGCAATTGCTAACATGTTTCGGATAGACTTCAACATCGCTACGGGTGTGAAAGTCTCATCGTAATCAATTCCTTGGAATTGTCGATAACCCTTAGCGACAAGCCGAGCCTTATAGACAGTTACATTACCATCCGCACCAGTCTTGTTCTTAAAGATCCATTTATTTTCAATGGCTCGCTTATCATCAGGCAAGTCCACCAAAGTCCATACTTTGTTCTCATACATGGATCCTATCTCGGATTTCATGGCCTCAAGCCATTTGTTGGAATCCGAGCCTGCCATTGCTTCTTCATAGTTCGAAGGTTCACCGTTGTCCAACAACATGATCTCCAGGACAGGGTTGCCATACCACTCTGGTGCGGAATGTGTCTAGTGGACCTTCGACGTTCAATAGTAACTTGATCTGAAGTTTCATGATCATCATCATTAACTTCCTCTCCAGCCGGTGTAGGCTCCACAGAAACAACTTCCTGTGCTGCGCTACTCTCCAGTTCGAGTGGAGGTACAGTTACCTCATCAAGCTCTATTTTCCTCCCACTTACTTCTTTCGAGAGAAACTCTTTCTCGAGAAAGGATCCATTCTTGGCAACAAACAGTTTGCCTTCGGATCTGAGGTAGAAGGTATACCCAATAGTCTCTTTGGGATAACCTATGAAGACGCACCTTTCCGCTTTGGGTTCGAGCTTCTCAGGTTGAAGTTTCTTCACATAATCATCGCATCCCCAAACTTTTAGAAATGACAGCTTAGGTTTATTTCCAAACCATAATTCATACAGTGTCGTCTCAACGGATTTTGACGGTGCCCTATTTAAAGTGAATGCGGCAGTCTCTAATGCATATCCCCAAAATGATAGCAGTAATTCGGTAAGAGACATCATAGATCGTACCATATCTAATAGAGTGCGATTACGATGTTCAGACACACCATTTCGCTGAGGTGTGCCAGGCGACGTGAGTTGTGAAACAATTCCACATTTCGTTAGGTGCGTGCCAAACTCGTGACTTAAATATTCTCCGCCATGATCAGATCGTAGGCACTTTATTTTCCTGTCACGTTGATTCTCTACCTCACTCTGAAATTCTTTGAACCTTTCAAAAGTTTCAGACTTATGTTTCATTAAGTAGACATACCCATATCTACTCAAGTCATAAGTGAGGGTGAGAACATAACGGTAGCCACCACGAGCCTCGACACTCATTGGACCGCATACATCGGTATGTATTATTTCCAACAAGTCAGTTGCTCGCTCCATTGTTCCGGAGAACGGAGTCTTGGTCATCTTGCCCATGAGGCATGGTTCGCACGTGTCAAATGATTCGAAATCAAGAGACTCCAAAAGTCCATCAGTATGGAGCTTCTTCATGCGTTTGACACCAATATGACCAAGGCGGCAATGCCACATGTAAGTGGGACTATCGTTATCAACCTTACACTTTTTGGTACTCACACTATGGACTTGTGTAACATCACGTTCGAGATTCATCAAAAATAAACCATTGACCAGCGGGGCATGACCATAAAACATTTCTCTCATATAAATAGAACAACCATTATTCTCAGATTTAAATGAGTAGCCATCTCGCACCAAGCGAGATCCAGATACAATGCTCATGCTCAAAGGTGGTACTAAATAACAATTATTAAGGTTTAAAACTAATCCCGAAGGTAGATGTAGAGGCAGCATGCCGACGGCGATCACATCGACCTTGGAACCATTCCCGACGCGCATCATCACCTCGTCCCTCGCCAGTCTCCACTTATTCCGCAGCTCCTGCTTGGAGTTACAAATGTGATCAACTGCATCGGTATCAAATATCTAGGAGCTACTACGAGTGTTAGTTAGGTACACATCAATAACAAGTATATCACATATACCTTTAATGTTGTCGGCCTTCTTTTCCGCTAAGTACTTGGGGGCAGTTCCGCTTCCAGTGATCGGTACCCTTGCAAAAAAAACACTCAGTCTCAGGCTTGGGTCCATTCTTGTTCTTCTTCCCGGCAACTTACTTACCGGGCGCGGAAATAGCTTTGCCATCCTTCTTGAAGTTATTCTTACCCTTGCCTTTCTTGAAACTAGTGGTCTTATTCACCATCAACACTTGATGCTCCTTTTTGATCTCGACCTCCGCTGATCTCAGCATCGAGTACAACTCAGGAATGGACTTCTCCATCCCTTGCATGTTGTAGTTCATCACAAAGCTCTTGTAGCTAGGTGGAAGCGACTGGAGGATTCTGTCAATGATTGAGTCATCCGGGAGATTAACTCCCAGCTGAGTCAAGCGGTTGTGTAGCCCAAACATCTTGAGGATGTGCTCACTGATAGAACTGTTCTCCTCCATCTTACAGCTGAAGAACTTGTCGGAGACGTCATATCTCTCGACCCGGGCATGAGCTTGGAAAACCAGTTTCAGCTCTTGGAACATCTCATATGCTCCGTGTTTCTCAAAACGCTTTTGGAGCCCCGGTTCTAAACTGTAAAGCATGCCGCACTGAACAAGGGAGTAATCATCGCAGCAAGAATGCCAAGCGTTCGCAACATCTTGCTTTGCTGGGAGAAGGGGTGGGTCACCTAGTGGTGCATCAAGGACATACAATTTCTTGGAAGCTATGAGGATGATCCTCAAGCCATGGACCCAGTCCGCATAGTTGCTTCCATCATCTTTCAGCTTGGTTTTCTCTAGGAACGTGTTGAAGTTTAGGGTGACATTCGTGTTGGCCATTGGATCTACAATATAGATCGTAAAGACAATTTTAGACTAAGTTCATGATAATTAAGTTCACATAATCAAAATATTTAATGAACTCCCACTTAGATAGACATCTCTCTAGTCATCCAAGTGACACATGATCCATGTCAACTAGCCCGTGTCCGATCATCACGTGAGATGGACTAGTCATCCATGGTGAACATCTCCATGTTGATCGTATCTTCTATGCGACTCATGTTTGACCTTTTGGTCTTCTGTGTTCCGAGGCCATGTCTGTACATGCTAGGCTCGTCAAGTCAACCTAAGTGTATCGCATGTGTAAATCTGGCTTACACCCATTGTATGCGAACGTTAGAACCTATCACACCCGATCATCACGTGGTGCTTCGGAACAACGATCCTTAGCAACGGTGCACAGTTAGGGTGAACACTTTTCTTGAAATTTTATTGAGAGATCATCTTATTTACTACCATTGTTCTAAGCAAATAAGATGTAAACATGATAAATATCACATGCAATCAATATAGTGACATGATATGGCCAATATCATCTTGCTCCTTTGATCTCCATCTTCGGGGCACCATGATCATCACTGTCACCGGCACGACACCATGATCTCCATCATCATGATCTCCATCATTGTGTCTTCATGAAGTTGTCTCGCCAACTATTACTTCTACTACTATGGCTAACATTTAGCAATAAAGTAAAGTAATTACATGGCGTTTATGATTGACACGCAGGTCATACAATAAAATAAGACAACTCCTATGGCTCCTACCGGTTGTCATACTCATCGACATGCAAGTCGTGAATCCTATTACAAGAACATGATCAATCTCATACATCACAATGCATCACATCACATTCTTTGGCCATATTACATCACAAGGCATATGCTGCAAAAACAAGTTAGACGTCCTCTAATTTGTAGTTGCAAGTTTTTACGTGGCTGCTATAGGTTTCTAGCAAGAACGTTTCTTACCTAAGCCAAAACTACAATGTGATATGCCAATTGCTATTTACCCTTCATATGGACCCTTTTCATCGAATCCAATTCGACTAAGGTGGGAGAGACAGACACCCGCTAGCCACCTTATGCAACAAGTGCATGTCAGGCGGTGGAACCAGTCTCACGTAAGCGTACGTGTAAAGTCGGTCCGGGTCGCTTCATCCCACAATACCGCCGAATCAAGATAAGACTAGTAGTGGTAAGCATATTAACAAAATCGATGCCCACAACAACTTGTGTTCTACTCGTGCATAGATTCTATGCATATACCTAGCTCATGATGTCACTGTTGGGAGACGTAGTAGTAAATCAAAAAATTTCCTACGATCACCAAGATCTATCCATGGAGAAACCAACAACGAGTGGGGAGAGATTGCATCTTCATACCTTTGAAGATCGCTAAGCGGAAGCGTTACAATAACGCGGTTGGTGGAGTCGTACTCGTAGCGATTCAGATCTCGGAGGACTCCGATCTAAGCGCCGAACAATAGCGCCTCCGCATTCAACACACGTGTAGCCCGATGACGTCTCCTACGCCCTGATCCAGCAAGGAGGAAGGAGAGGTTGAGGGAGAGCTCCGGCATCACGATGGCGTGGTGACGGTGGAGCTACGTGGACTCCGGCAGGGCTTCGCCAAGCGCTACGGAGAACGAGGAAGAGGAAGGGTAGGGCTGCGCCGAGAGAGAGAGAAGTCGTGTCTCAAATCATCCCAAAGCCTTGCATATATATAGGAGGAGGGAGAGGGAGGGCTTCCTTGGCCCCTCCTACAAGGAGGAGAGGTTCGGCCGAGCTAGGGATAGAGTCCACCTCCCACAAGGGAGGTGGATCTCCTCTTTTAAAACCCTTTTGCCCTTTATCTCTTGATCCCATTCGCATGGGCCTTTCTAGAAGGTCTTGGCCAGCCCAATAAGGGCTGGAACACCTCCTCTAAGGGCCCACAAAGTCCTATGGTCGTCACACCCCTCCCGAGGTCCTCCGGCACCCTCCCGGCACTCCCGGTACACTACGGATGAGTCCGAAAACTTTCCGGTGACCAAAACTGGACTTCCTATATATCAATCTTTACCTCCGGACCATTCCGGAGCTCCTGTGACGTCTAGGATCTCATCCGGGACTCCGAACAACCTTCGGTAACCACGTACAACATTTCCCTATAACCCTAGCGTCATCGAACCTTAAGTGTGTAGACCCTACGGGTTCGGGAGACACGTAGACATGACCGAGACACCTCTCCGGTCAATAACCAACAGTGGGATATGGATATCCATGTTGGCTCCCACATGCTCCATGATGATCTCATCGGATGAACCACGATGTCGGGGATTCAGTCAATCCTGTATACAATTCCCTTTGTATATCGATATGATACTTACCCGAGATTCGATCGTCGGTATCTCTATACCTTGTTCAATCTCGTTACCGGCAAGTCTCTTTACTCGTTCCGTAATACATCATCCCGTGGCTAACTCCTTAGTCACATTGAGCTCATTATGATGATGTCTTACGAGTGGGCCCAGAGATACCTCTCCGTCACACGGAGGGACAAATTCCAGTCTCGATTCGTGCCAACCCAACAGACACTTTCAGAGATACTCGTAGTGCACTTTTATAGCCACCCAGTTACGTTGTGACGTTTGGCACACCCAAAGCATTCCCACGGTATCTGGGAGTTGCACAATCTCATGGTCTAAGGAAACGATACTTGACATTGAAAAGCTTTAGCAGACGAACTACACGATCTTGTGCTATGCTTAGGATTGGGTCTTGTCCATCACATCATTCTCCTAATGATGTGATCCCATTATCAATGACATCCAATGTCCATGGTCATGAAACCGTGACCATCTATTGATCAACGAGCTAGTCAACTAGAGGCTCACTAGGGACATGTTGTGGTCTATGTATTCACACATGTATTACGGTTTCCGGTTAACACAATTATAGCATGGACAATAGACAATTATCATGAACTAGGAAATATAATAATAACCATTTTATTATTGCCTCTAGGGCATATTTCCAACACCAGGGGCCATAGGTTTCACTAGAGGCTTCTCTCTTGAAGGCAAATATCATGGTGGGTAAACAAATAACTGTCAAGCAATTGATAGAAAAGCAAATAATCATGTAGTTATCCAAGGCAATGATCATGCATATAGGCATCACGTCCATGACAAGTAGACCAAAACGATTCTGCATCTACTACTATTACTCCACACATCGACCGACTCCTGCCTGCATCTAGAGTATTAAGTTCTTGAAGAACAGAGTAACGTATTAAGAAAGATGACATGATGTAGAGGGATAAACTCAAGCAATATGATGAAAAACCCATCTTGTTACCCTTGATGGCAACAATACAATACGTGCCTCGGTACCCCTACTATGTCACTTGGTGAGGATACCGCAAGATTGAACCCAAAACCAAGCACTTCTCCTATTGCAAGAATTACCAATCTAGTTGGCCAAACCAAACCAATAACTCGAAGAGACTTGTAAGGATATGAAATCATGCAAATAAGAATTCAGAGGAGATTCAAATAAGATTCATGAATGATCTAAACATAAACTCACAATTCATCAGATCTTGACAAACACACCACAAAAGAGGATTACATCGGATAGATCTCCATGAAGATCATGAAGAACATGGTATTGAAGATCAAAGAGAGAGAAGAAGCCATCTAGCTACTAGCTATGGACCCGTAGGTCTGTGGTGGACTACTTACGTCTCATCGGAGGGGCAATGGAGTTGATGTAGATGCCCTCCATGATCGAAACCCTCTTCGGCAGATTACCGGACAAGGCTCCAAGATTGGATATCTCCGGAACGGAGGCTTCCTGCGGCAGAAAAGTATCTGCGTAGACCTTTTTGATGTTGTGGGAATATTTGGGTATTTATAGGCCAAGAATTAGGGTTAGGAGACCTGCCACAGAGCGACCAGGGGGGCACCTATCAGGCTTGTGGCGCCCTGGCACCTCCCCTGACGTACACTCCAAGTTTGATCGACTTGTTTCCTTCCAGAAAAATTCCTTCCGAAGGTTTTATTCTGTTTGGACTCCGTTTAATATTTCATATCTACAAAACTCAAAAACAAGGAAAAAACAAAAACTGGCATTTGGCTCTAGATTAATAGGTTAGTCCTTGGAATAATATAAAATAGCATATTAATGCATATAAAACATCCAAAATAGATAATATAATAGCATGACATCATCAAAAATTATAGATACGTTGGAGACGTATCAGGGGCATTGGTGCGTGGCCGAGCGGCCCTGGAGGAGTGCAGATGAGCTTCGATAGAGGTGAGCTTGTGTGGTGCCGCCTCCGGGAGCACGCTAGATGCGAGCACGGGGAGCTAAGTGTTGGAAATATGCCCTAGAGGCAATAAATAACGTGTTTATTATTATATTTCCTTGTTCATGATAATCGTTTATTATCCATGCTATAATTGTATTGATTGGAAACACATTACATGTGTGGATAAATAGACAACACACTGTCCCTAGTATGCCTCTAGTGAACTAGCTCGTTGATCAAAGATGGTCAAGGTTTCCTAGCCATTGACATTATATGTCATTTGACAACGGGATAACATCATTAGGAGAATGATGTGATGGACAAGACCCAAACTACAAACGTAGCATATGATCGTGTCAGTTTATTGCTACTGTTTTTTGCATGTCAAGTATGTGTTCCTATGACCATGAGATCATGCAACTCACGAACATCGGAGGAGTGCCTTGTGTGTATCAAACGTCGCAACGTAACTGGGTGACTATAAAGGTGTTCTACAGGTATCTCCGATGGTGTCTGTTGAGTTGGCATGGATCAAGACTGGGATTTGTTACTCCGTGTGACGGAGAGGTATCTCAGGGCCCACTCCGTAATACAACATCACAACAAGCCTTGCAAGCAATGTGGCTAAGTGTTAGTCACGGGATCTTGTATTACGAAACGAGTAAAGAGACTTGCCGGTAACGAGGTTGAACTAGGTATGGAGATACCGACAATCGAATCTCAGGCAAGTAACATACCGAAGAACAAAGGGAACATCATACGGGATTAACTGAATCCTTGACTTAGAGGTTCAACCGATAAAGATCTTCGTAGAATATGTAGGAACCAATGTGGACACCCAGGTCCGCCATTGGTTATTGACCGTAGAGGTGTCTCGGTCATGTCTACATAGTTCTCGAACCCGCAGGGTCTGCACACTTAAGGTTTGGTGACGTTTTGGTAGTATAGAGTTATGTATGGTGGTGACCGAAGTTTGTTCGGAGTCCCGTATGAGATCCCGAACATCATGAGGAGCTGCGGAATGGTCCGGAGGTAAAGATTCATATATAGGAAGTCCTGTTTTGGTCACCGGAAAAGTTTCGGGCTCATCGGTAGTGTACCGGGAGTGCCGGTAGTGTACCGGGAGACCTCCGGGAGGGGTATTTCGAGCCAAGAGGCTACATGGGCTGTGGGAGAGTGGAAACCAACTCTTAGTGGGCTGGTGTAACATCCACAATAGGCCCATGCGGCTGGAAGAAAAAAAAGGCCCAAGAGAAAAGGTGGAAAAAAGGCCAAATAGGGTGAATCCTAGTCCTACTAGGATTGGAGGTGGACTCCACCTCCTCCACCTCCTTCGGCCGAAGCCTTTGTCTTAGGAAGCCAAGGCTGCCTCCTCTCCTCTCTTCCTCCTATATATACTGGTGGTATTGAGGGTTTTTGCACTAAGTTTTCAGCCACGTGCTACCCGTTTCACCAGTCTCCTCTAGATCGGATTTCTGCAGTGCTTAGGCGAAGCCCTGCCGGAATTGCTCCACCACCATCGCCGGAGCACCGTCACGCTGCCGGCGAACTCTTCTACCTCTCCGCTTTATCTTGATGGATCAAGACGGTAGAGATCGTCATCAAGTTGTACGTGTGCTGAACGCGGAGGTGCCGTCCGTTCGGCGCTAGATCGGAAGAATCATGATCAAGTTCGTGGGACGGATCATGATCAAGTTCACGGGATGGATCGTGATTAGATCGCGGGACGGATCGTGATTGGATCGCGGGACGCACGGCGATTTGGACCGTGAAGACGTTCGACTACACCAACCGCGTTACTTAACGTTTCCCGCTTAGCGATCTACAAGGGTATGTAGATCCACTCTTCCTCTCGTAGATGCTCATCACCATGGATAGATCTGCATGCGTGTAGGAAATTTTTTGTTTCCCTTCGACATTCCCCAACAGTGGCATCATGAGCTAGGTCTATGTGTAGATGAGATCTCGAGTAGAACACAAAAGGTTTGTGGGCGTTGATGCTTAGATTGCTTCCTCCCTTGGTTGGATTTTGGTTCAGCGGTATTGTGAGATGAAGCGGCCCGGACCAACATTACTCGTACGCTTACGAGAGACCGGTTCCCTCGACCGCAACTTGTTGCTTAGATGGCTTGCGGGTGCCAGTTTCTCTCACTTTAGTTGGACCGGATTCGACAAAGGCGGTCCTTGAGAAGGTTGAAAAGCAACTAGTGTATCACCATTGTGGTTTTGCATAGATGAGAATTATTCTTGCTAGATACCCATAGCAGCCACGTAAAACATGCAACAACAATTAGAGGATGTCTAACTTGTTTTTGCAGGGTATGTTGTGATATGATATGGCCAATTACATGATGTGATATATGTGATGTATGAGATGATCATGTGATGTATAGATTATCACGACTTGCACATCGATGAGTACGGCAACCGGCAGGAGCCATAGGGTTGTCTTTAATTATTGTATGACCTGTGTGTCAATCATTAAGCGCTATGTAATGCTTTACTTTATCGCTACTGTAGCAATAGTAGTAGAAGCATGTTGGGCGCGACAACCCCGATGGTGACACGTTGATGGAGATCAAGATGATGGAGATCATGGTGTCGTGCCGGTGACGATGGAGATCATGCCGGTGCTTTCATGATGGAGATCAAAAGCACAAGATCATGGCCATACCATGTCACTTATGATTTGCATGTGATGTTAATCCTTTTATGCACATTGTTTTGCTTAGGACGACGGTAGCATTATAAGGTGATCCCTCACTTAATTTCAAGATAAATTGTGTTCTCCCCGAGTGAGCACCGTTGCGAAAGTTCGTCGTGTCGAGACACCACGTGATGATCGGGTGTGATAGACTCTACGTTCACATACAACGGGTGCAAGCCAATTTTGCACGTGCAGAACACTCGGGTTAAACTTGACGAGCCTAGCATGTATAGACATGGCCTCGGAACACAAAAGACCGAAAGGTCGAACATGAGTCATATAGTAGATATGATCAACATAATGATGTTCACCATTGAAGCCACCTTAACTCACGTGATGATCGGACTTGAGTTGGTGAATTTGGATCATGTGACACTCAGATGACCCGAGGGATGTCAACTTGAGTGGGAGCTTTAGTAATTTGATTAACTAAACTCATTATCTTGAACAATACTCTAAGTAACCTTTGCATATTTATGTTGTAGATAAATGGCTCGCGCAGTAGCACCCCTGAATTTTAATGCATTCCTAGAGAAAGCTAAGTTGAAAGATGATGGAAGTAACTTTGTTGACTGGGCCCATAATCTGAGGATTATCCTCACGGCTTCCCAGAAACAACATGTCCTTGATGCACCGCTTGGTAACCAACCAGAAGACATGACCTCCGAAGATGTTAGGAAAGCTTGGGAGGCTCGTGCTGGAGACTACTCAATAGTTTAGTGTGTAATATTGTATGGCTTAGAACCGGGACTTCAAAGACGTTTTGAACGTCATGGAGCATATGAGATGTTCTAGGAGTTGAAGTTTATCTTTCAGAAGAATGCCCGAAATGAGAGGTATGGGACCTCCGATAAATTCTATGTTTGCAAGATGGAGGAGAACGGGTGTATCAGTGAGCATATACTCAGAATGTCTGGGTATTCAAATCGTCTAGCGGAGTTGGGAATTACCCTTCCGCCAGAGGCAATCACTGACATAGTTCTTCAATCCCTGCCACCTAGTTACAAGAGCTTTGTAATGAACTATAACATGCACTGGATGAACAAGTCAGTCGCCGAGCTATTTGCGATGCTGAAAGTCGCTGAGTCTGAGATCCAGAAAGAACATCAAGTGTTGATGGTCAATAAAACCACTAGTTTCAAGAAAAATGGCAAGGGCAAAGGCAAGAAGGGTAAAACCAAGAAGGATGGCAAAACAGTTGCTACTCCTATAAAGAAGCCTAAGCATGGACCTAAGCCAGAAACTGAGTGCTTTCATTGCAAAGGAACTGGTCACTGGAAGCGGAACTGCCCCAAGTACCTGGCTAACAAGAAGGCGGCCAACGACAAACAATGTATATATGATATACATGTTATTGATGTGTACCTTACTAGCTCTCGTAGTAGTGCCTGGGTATTTGATACCGGTTCAGTTGCTCACATTTGCAACTCAAAGCAGGAACTACGGAATAAACGAAGGCTGGCGAAGGACGAAGTGACGATGCGCGTGGGAAATGATTCCAAGGTTGATGTGATCGCTGTCAGCACGCTCTCTCTTCGATTACCATCGGGATTAGTGATGAACCTGAATAATTGTTATTTAGTGCCTGCGTTAAGCATGCACATTATATCTGGATCTTGTTTATTGCGAGATGGTTACTCATTTAAATCAGAGAATAAAGGTTGTTCTATTTATATGAGAAATATCTTTTATGGTCATGCACCCAATGTTAGGGGTTTATTCATATTGAATCTTGATAGTGATGACACACATGTTCATAACATTGATGCCAAAAGATGTAGAGTTGATAATGATAGTACCACTTTCTTGTGGCACTGCCGTTTAGGTCATATTGGTGTAAAACACATGAGGAAGCTCCATGCTGATGGACTTTTGGAGTCACTTGATTTTGAATCACTTGACACATGTGAACCATGCCTCATGGGCAAGATGACTAAAACACCGTTCTCTCGAACAATGGAATGGGCAAGTGACTTATTCGAAATCATACATACTCATGTGTGCGGTCCAATGAATGTTGCAGCACGCGGTGGATATCGTTATTTTCTCACCTTCACTGATGACTTAAGTAGATATGGGTATATTTACTTAATGAAACACAAGTCTAAAACGTTTGAAAAGTTCAAGCAATTTCAGAGTGAAGTTGAGAATCATCGTAACAAGAAGATCAAGTTCTTGTGATCTGATCGAGGAGGTGAATATGAGTTATGAGTTTGGCAGTCACTTAAGACAATGTGGAATTGTTTCACAGTTGACACCGCCCGGAACACCACGGCGTAATGGTGTGTCCGAACGTCGTAATCGAACCTTATTAGATATGGTGCATTCTATGATGTCTCTTGCTGATTTGCCACTATCGTTTTGGGGTTATGCATTAGAGACAGCTGCATTCACTTTAAATAGGGCACCATCAAAATCCGTTGAGACGACGCCATATGAACTATGGTTTGGCAAAAGGCCAAAGTTGTCGTTTCTTAAAGTTTGGGGATGTGATGCTTATGTCAAAAAGCTTCAGCCTGAAAAGCTGGAACCCAAAGCGGAGAAATGCATCTTCATAGGATACCCGAAAGAGACAGTCGGGTATACCTTCTATCTTAGATCCAAAGGCAAAGTGTTTGTCGCTAAGAACGGAACATTTCTTGAGAAAGAGTTTCTCTCGAAAGAACTGAGTGGGAGCAAGATAGAGCTTGATGAGGTTATTGAACCTTTACGTCAACCAGAAAGTAGCGCAACGTAGAAAGTTGTTTCTGTGGAACCTACGATGGTAGAAGAGAAAGTTAATGATGATAATCATGAAGCTTCGGATCAAGCTACTATTGAACCTCGTAGGTCGACAAGGGCGCGTACTACTCCTGAGTGGTACGACAACCCTGTCTTAGAGCTCATGTTGTTGGACAACAATGAACCTACGAGCTATGAAGGAGCAGTGATGGGCCCGGATTCCGAGAAATGGTTAGAGGCCATGAAATCCGAGATGGGATCCATGTATGAAAACAAAGTATGGACTTTGGAAGTATTACCTGAAGGGCGAAAGGCCATTCAGAACAAATGGATCTTTAAGAAGAAGACAGACGCGGACGGTAATATCATTGTCTATAAAGCTTGACTTGTGGTAAAGGGTTTTTCACAAGTTCAAGGAGTTGAGTACGATGAGACATTCTCACTCGTAGCGGTGCTTAAGTCTGTCAGAATCATGTTGGCAATAGCTGCTTATTTCGACTATGAAATTTGGCAGATGGATGTCAAAACGGCGTTCCTCAACGGTTTCCTTGAGGAAGAGTTGTATATGATGCAACCCGAAGGTTCTGTCGATCCAGAGAATGCTGACAAAGTTTGCAAACTCCAGTGATCCATTTATGGACTGGTGCAAGAATCTCGGAGCTGGAATAAGCGCTTTGATGAGGTGATCAAAGCGTTTGGGTTTATACAAGTTGATGGAGAAGCTTGTATTTACAAGAAAGTGAGTGGGAGCTCTATAGCGTTTCTAATATTATATGTGGATGACATATTGCTGATTGGAAACAATATAGAAATCCTGGAAAGCGTGAAGGAATATTTGAACAAGAGTTTTTCAATGAAGGACCTAGGAGAAGTTGCTTTCATATTAGGCATTAAGATCTATAGAGATAGATCGAGACGCTTAATAGCACTTTCACAGAGCACATACCTTGATAAAGTTTTGAAGAAGTTCAAAATGGATCAGTCCAAGAAGGGGTTCTTGCCTATGTTACAAGGTGTGAAGTTGAGTAAGACTCAATGCGCAGTGACTGCAGAAGATAGAGAGAAGATGAGTGTCATCCCCTATGCTTCAGCCATAGGCTCTATCATGTATGCAATGTTGTGCACAAGACCCGATGTCAGCCTTGCCATAAGTATGGGCGGAAGGTTTCAAAGTGATCCTGGAATGGAGCACTGGCAAGCGGTCAAGAATATCCTTAAGTACCTGAAAAGGACTAAGGAAATGTTTCTCGTTTATGGAGGTGATGAAGAGCTCGTCACAAAGGGTTACGTCGATGCAAGCTTTGACACTGATCTGGACGACTCTAAGTAGCAAACCGGATACATATTTATTCTTAACGGGGGAGCGGTAAGCGGGTGCAGTTCCAAGCAAAGCGTGGTAGTTGATTCTACGTGTGAAGCGGAGAACATCGCAGCCTCGGAGGCGGCGAAGGAAGGTGTCTGGATGAAGCAGTTCATGACAGATCTTGGAGTAGTGCCTAGTGCACTGAATCCAATGAACCTGTTCTGTGACAACACTCATGCCATTCCTCTAGCCAAGGAAGCAAGGTTTTACAAGAGGACCAGACACATAAAGCGATGCTTCGACTCCATCCGGTATTACATCGAGGAGAAGGACATAAATATTTGCAAAGTGCACACGGATCTTAATGTTGCATACCCGTTGACTAAACCTCTTCCAAGGGCTAAACATGATCAACACCAGAACTGCATGGGTGTTCGATTCATTACCATGTAAATCACATAGTGATGCTCACTAGATTATTGACTCTAGTGCAAGTGGGAGACTGTTGGAAATATGCCCTAGAGGCAATAAATAAAGTGTTTATTATTATATTTCCTTGTTCATGATAATCGTTTATTATCCATGCTATAATTGTATTGATTGGAAACACATTACATGTGTGGATAAATAGACAGCACACTGTCCCTAGTATGCCTCTAGCGAACTAGCTCGTTGATCAAAGATGGTCAAGGTTTCCTAGCCATTGACATGAGATGTCATTTGACAACGGGATCACATCATTAGGAGAATGATGTGATGGACAAGACTCAAACTACAAACGTAGCATATGATCATGTCAGTTTATTGCTACTGTTTTCTGCATGTCAAGTATGTGTTCCTATGACCATGAGATCATGCAACTCACGAACATCGGAGGAGTGCCTTGTGTGTATCAAATGTCGCAACGTAACTGGGTGACTATAAAGGTGCTCTACAGGTATCTCCGATGGTGTCTGTTGAGTTGGCATGGATCAAGACTGGGATTTGTTACTCCGTGTGATGGAGAGGTATCTCAGGGCCCACTCGGTAATACAACATCACAACAAGCCTTGCAAGCAATGTGGATAAGTGTTAGTCACGGGATCTTGTATTACGAAATGAGTAAAGAGACTTGCCGGTAACGAGGTTGAACTAGGTATGGAGATACCGACGATCGAATCTCGGGCAAGTAACATACCGAAGAAGAAAGGGAACATCATACGGGATTAACTGAATCCTTGACATAGAGGTTCAACCGATAAAGATCTTTGTAGAATATGTAGGAACCAATGTGGACATCCAGGTCCCGCCATTGGTTATTGACCGTAGAGGTGTCTCGGTCATGTCTACATAGTTCTCGAACCCGTAGGGTCTGCACACTTAAGGTTTGGTGACGTTTCGGTAGTATAGAGTTATGTATGGTGGTGACCTAAGTTTGTTCGGAGTCCCGGATGAGATCCCGTACATCACGAGGAGCTCCGGAATGGTCCGGAGGTAAAGATTCATATATAGGAAGTCATGTTTTGGTCACCGGAAAAGTTTCGGGCTCGTTGGTAGTGTACCGGGAGTGCCGGTAGTGTACCGGGAGACCTCCGGGAGGGGTATTTCGACCCAAGAGGCTACATGGGCTATGGGAGAGTGGAAACCATCCCTTAGTGGGCTGGTGGAACATCCACAATAGGCCCATGCGGCTGGAAGAAGAAAAAAAGGCCCAAGAGAAAAGGTGGAAAAAAGGCCAAATAGGGTGAATCCTAGTCCAACTAGGATTGGAGGTGGACTCCACCTCCTCCACCTCCTTCGTTCGAAGCCTTTGGCTTAGGAAGCCAAGGCTTTCTCCTCTCCTCTCTTCCTCCTATATATACTGGTGGTATTGAGGGTTTTTGCACTAAGTTTTCGGCTACGTGCTACCCGTTTCACCAGTCTCCTCTAGATCGGATTTCTATACTGCTTAGGCAAAGCCCTGCCAGAATTGCTCCACTATCGCCGGAGCGCCGTCACGCTGCCGGTGAGCTCTTATACCTCTCCGTTTTCTCTTGCTGGATCAAGGCGGCGGAGATCGTCATCAAGTTGTACATGTGCTGAACGCGGAGGTGTCGTCCGTTCGGCGCTAGATCGGAAGAATCGTGATCAAGTTCGTGGGACAGATCGTGATCAAGTTCACGGGACGGATCGTGATTAGATTGCGGGATGGATCGTGATTGGATCGCGGGACGCACGACGATTTGGATCGCGAAGACGTTCGACTACACCAACCACATTACTTAACGCTTCCCGCTTAGCGATCTACAAGGGTATGTAGATCCACTCTCCCTCTCGTAGATGCTCATCACCATGGATAGATCTGCGGGTGCGTAGGAAATTTTTTGTTTCCCATGCGACGTTCCCCAACACTAAGAAGAGCTTTCTTTGTGCAGGACGAACTAGCGTGCTCGAGCCTCCGCGAGAGGAAATCTTTTGAGGAAGAACGAAGCTTCCGGGAGCCTGCCGAGCGGCGGCTACTGCAGTCGCCAGGTCATGGCTGTGTCGGCGCGATCATGATGACCAGGAGCAGCGCTAGTGTGAGGAGGAATGCAGCGGCGGTCCGTCGTGGCTGCGAGCTGCTAGGGGCGGTGGCACGCAGGGTTCGTGAAGGGGTCGGTGAGGCGAGCGCGCGGAGGCCGGGCACGGGTGAAGGAACACGGGAGCAGCGATGGGCGACCGACATCGCGGTGGTGTTGACTAAGAGGGTCCCTACCAAAGCGCAGTTCCAGCATCAGCTAGCCCCACGATGGGTGGCAACTATCATGGTTTTCTCACGGCAGATGCCATGGGATGGGTAATCGAGAAGTGAGAGCAAGGCTACGGTGGAGATCCGGGATGCGATTGGGAAACATCACAGTGGTTTACCCAAGTTTGGGGCCCTCGCGAGGAGGTAACCATAGGATCAAAAGTAGGTATAGGGAGGGTGTGTGATTAGACTACTTGACCAAATAAAAACCTAACCTTTTCCCAAGTTAATTGGTTGGCAGATTTTAGCGATTCTACCAAATCAAGTTCACCCTACACATGCATGTCTACGAGTATTGCAGACGGAAATAAAGACAAGCATCTGTAAGAGGATAGGGATAAGAAGATCAAACGCAATTTGGATACACGAAGATTTTTCCCATGGTTCCGATAGGTGGTGCTATCGTACATCCACGTTTATGGAGACTTCAACCCACGGAGGGTAACAGTCGCGAGAATCCACAGAGGGTTCTACCCATGAAGGGTCCATGAAGTAGCAACCTTGTCTATTCCATGATGGCCTACATCCATGAAGTAAGCGATCTCCTTGCCCTTACAAACTTCTTGGTTCAACTCCACAATCATGAAGGAGGCTCGCAAGCGACACCTAACCAATCTAGGAGGCACCACCCTCCAAAAGGTAATAGATGTGGTAGTATGATGAACTCCTTGCTCTTGTGCTTCAAAAGATAGTCTCCTCAACACTCAATCACTCTCTCATAGGTTTGGCATGGGTAGAAGTGATTGATTGGGCGTAAAGCAACTTGGTGAGGCTAGAAATCAAGATCCATATGGTTGGAGTGGATGATCTTGATCTCAACACAAGGGTAGGTGGTTCTCTCTCGGAAAATTGGATATGGCAAGTGGGTGTGAGTTCCGAGTGCTTCTCTTGCGAGTGGGATGTGGTGGAGGGGTATATATAGGCATCTTCAAAAATCCAACCGTTACAACATTATTGCCCAACTCGATGAAACCGGAGTAAAAACTCGGTTGCACCGACTAGTGAAAAATGTGGCAACTTTGGCCTTTTCGATGAGACCAATATATAATTCTTGGTGGTACTCATATGGGAAACCTAGGCAGTTTCCAAATCTCGGTGTCACCGATTCCTTAAACTCGGTGGGACTGATGTTAAGAAATTGGTTAACAGAAAGTTGGTCACTAGTTTTCGGTTGCACCGAATGAAAACTTAGTAGTATTGAGATGTTAGGTTTTGGCTGGGTTTCTGTCTAGGGTAAAACTTGATGGATCTAAATGGGAAATATTGGTGTCACCGAATTTTTACTTTTGGCTTTGGACAGAGGGTGTTTGTGGGAAAGTGTATCAGCATTTTTGGTGGCTAATCTCTAAGCACTTGAGAAACCAGAGCATCATAGATACCTCATCCCCTTTTAATAGTATTGGCTTTCTTATGGACTCAAAAATGATTTCTCACAAAATGTGAAATGTAGAGTCCTCAATCTTGAAGCATGGCCAATCATATTCCTTCCTTTCCTTGGGGAGGTTCTCCACATAGACCTTTAGCCAACCCATCATTGAAATTTTTCCCGAGATACACTTGGTGGAAACATTAGTCTAATGAAATATATGTTGTTATTAATTACCAAAACCACCCAGGGAGAACTTGTGCTCTCAGTCTCCCCATTTTTGGTAATTGATGACAACATATGGATCAAAGCTTCATAAAATATATAATCAATGAATTGCATCGTCTCTTTGAGAAGTATGTGATAAGAAAGAGATCCCCCTAAATTTGTGCATTATTATAAATTTGCGTTTGAATGCAAATGCACAATAGATTAGATCATGGGTCACTCTTCCATGTCACATGCAACTTGGTGGTGCGCATAAATTAATATGAGTGAATTACATAAGCACATCACACCAAACATTAAGTGAATGATCATCATATAGACAACTCAAGGATAACAAAGTAGTAGCATCACACAGAAGTATATGATCAAACACTGACAAAGTTTTCAACCAAATGATAAACCAAATGTTTTTAAACGCAGAGAGGAACCAAAATGCAACTCTCTCTCTCTCGAAGCACTATGATCTATAACCTCCCCCCTTTGGCAACAAGTTACCCAAAAGTTCAAAGCTATAGAGCTAATCTTCGCTCTGGGCATGGTCTCCTCCATGAGACGATGAAGCTGCTCCTGTGGACGTTGAAGGAGTCGAGATAAGAGCATCCGCAAAAGCTTTAGCTGAAAAGGTGGTGGAGTAGACACTAGAGGTGTAGGAGGAACTGATGGAGCTGTGGCAGGTGCTGATGAAGTAGGCCTCGTCTCTGGAGCTGACACAGTAGGAGTCCTGGACTGAGTCTTGAACTGAGTGCTTGTCCTGAGAGGTGGACTGTCATCATCATCATCATCATTAGAGGAGTGAGTAATAGGCACTGCATCCACTTCCTTCTTGAGCTCATCCACAGTCTTCGTCAGTCCATCCACCTTGTTGTTCAACGTAGTGAACTTATCTTCCACTATTCTCTCAAGGCTTTCCTGATTAAGCAAGATGTCCTTGATATCCTTCTGCATACCCTGGATGGTTCTAATGAGAAGATCCATTTGCTCACTCTTAGTCCTTGGAACCTAAGAACTAGTGGCTCTAGCTACCTCAGCCTTTGCATGTGCAGTAGATGAAGTGGGATGACTGGGATCCATCACCACAACATTGTCCTCGAAGTCTGGCTGGAGTGGCATATGTGGACGACTAACTGCATATACATTGTTCTCTAGCTTAGAGTTGATGAGCATATGAATATAAGGTGCATATCAACAAGATCTCTTCTGGTCAGCAGTTGTCCTCTTGGCTGTCTCAACTATCAAGTCCATCACCCTGAATTTGGTGTGGGTGTCTACGTGGTGCAACATATTGATGGAATACCCCCTAATAATCTTGTAATCTTTAGACTTAGGCATCAAAGTATACCTTAAGATTGTGTTGGTGGTGGGTAGTCCAGCTTGCAGATGACAGACAGAGCCAAACTTATGTGAATGCACATGGGTGGCAGGGATAGCTTTGTACATATTGACCATTGAGTTGTGATTCATCTTGGCCTCAGCATAGACATCCAGGTCACCTTCCTCCACCTATGGGGCTCCTAAGATGGTAGCCCACTCCTCCATTGTAGAGTGGTATCTGACTCCCTCAATCATCCATATGATGCAATCATCTGGATAGAAATGGGCAGTGGAGTAGAACTGCATGACCATCTCATCTTTCCATGTTGTGAACTCTCTCCCAACAAAGTTCTCTATGTCAATGCATCTGAAATTATCTTGCACATTGGGAAAGTAGTCCTCATTTGCCTTGATATTGGCCTAGTCAACATACCTCATATCATTGACAGCTGGGCACTTGTCCAAAATGACGGTCTCATAGAAATCCTGATGTTCCTTGGTGTAGAATCTGTCATCCACAACAGTCCTTCTCCTGGAGGCATAGGGGTCATCTCCTCTCAATTTCCTCAGTCATGGATCTCTCCTCTTCTTCATATCCTCAACAATGGGATGAGCATCATTATGATTAGGCATATGTGGCCTCAGTTTCCTTAAAACTGGCATATTCTCTTCCTCAGCATCTCTGGAAGAAGATCCCTTGTTCTTTGCAGCGACTGGAATGTTTCTGGTGGTTCTCTTGGGTTTGGGAGCTACTGGCTTCTTGGGTGTAGACTACTTGCTCTTGGATGGAGCTTGCTTGGGCATAGCATCTACAAGCAGATTCTTCTTCTTGGAAGGAGGAGCTTGGGCAGCTGGCTCTTCCTCCACTTCCTCTTTCTCAGCCTCAGCTCGGTCCTCATACATGGAAGTAGGCCTTCCAATGACATGTACAATTATCTTCCTGGCTCTCCTCTTGTCACCTGCCTTCTTTGGTATAGAGCTCTTTCGAGGCCCAACAGATAGTGAAGTGTTTTCCTTGGCACTCTCAGGTGCTCTCATTGCTTCAGAGCTAGCATACTCTTTCCTTACAGGCCCCTTAGCAGATGTGGCCTTTGTTGCAGATTTCTTGGCAGCTCTCTCTTTCTTATATTGCTCCTTTTTGGCTAGCACCTCCTCTGGCACATAGTCTGAGATCTCCTCATCTGAGTTCAACTTTCTTCTTGCCTTGGTGGCAGCCTTTGGCATCCCATGTGAACTTGGGGTGCCTGGATCTTCTGAAGAAGAAGAACTGGCATTTGGTCTTGTGCCTGAGCTCATGTCCACTTCCCTATCCCTAAAGTCATTTTGGTTGTCATGAGACCCTGACATGCTGACCCCGTGAATAGAGTATAGAAGAGCAGAGGGGTTGAGCATCACAAAAATTCAGAAAGTTTTCTCAAAATTTGAACTTAGAATCTTAAGTTTAATCTTAAGCAGAAATGATTTTGGTTCCAGTGAGTCAAAAATTTCGGAGCCATCGAGATGTACAGCCTCCTTAACAAAAACTTGGCAGCCACTTTGGTTTCACCGAAAGTGGCCACTCGGTTTCACCGAGACTGTTCTCAGTTTCCCTAAAACAAAAATTGGTAGAACCAATTTTTCTGACTTGGTGATATTGAGATTCGGTTTGCAGATGGTTAAACCTAAAGATTCATCGTTCTCTAATCTAGTGAAATTTCTTGAGGATGGAACTTGTGCACACGGTGGGAAGAAGATGTGAATTGATATTTTGCACAAGAGTTGGATGGGGAGTGCAAGGATCCGAGGCGTTACCCTAACTTGGCAGCGGCCTCCTACGACAGCGGCGGCGGGTGCGATTGAAGTCGAAGGCGAGGAACTCCGGTGGTGGAAACGCACATGAGAAAGGGTGAAGTCCAAAGACATCGAGCGACGTCTAGGGTTTGCAGGGACTACGAGATTTGAAGAAGTGATTTCAAAAACTGTTTCCACTGAGTATATGTACCCGTAGCTGTCAGTGACACCGGTTGGAAAAAATCGGTGCCACCGAGTTCCTCTATTGTCAGTTGATAGGGGAAACTCCGTGAAGCTGAGATTATGGAATCGGTGTTACCGAGATTCATAAAACCAGATCAACCCTAGGCTTCGATGGAACCGATATTTTGAGGTTGGTTACACCGAGATTGCACTGGGGAGGTTTTGGAAGTCAGCTCTTAATGAAACGGAACTCCGAGTGCTCCTCACACAGAGGATTCAAGAAGTGCTTGCTCAAATTTTTGTGATAAAGCACAAACAGATTTTGAGACGAGAAAGCATAGCTAGCTAGAGGGAGGTACTTAGGCATTCTTGTATATCCAATTGGCCAAGGAAAAATGAAAACCAAATTAACAACAATTGGATTTCTTCGAATGAGAAAATATATGCATACCAACATGCTCACACAATAAGATGTCAAATGAAATATGGCGAACATGCAAAACCACTCTAGTATCTACCAAGCACTTTGGCGATGACGGACTCATCTATATATGAGTATATTGACTTAGGAGCCAAGTAAGAATACTTGATCATAGGTCATACTCATCATTTATGCACAAGTGGGGTTACCACTTTTACATAAAGCATTTAATGTGTTTAGATCTTTAAGAAATGCTTTAACTCAAGTCTTAGGGTAAAGCTCCCCCTTGATGTGACATCCCCCTTAAGAGGGATAAACTAACCTTGGGTTTTGTCGTAGAAGACTTCATGTGGGTGTTGTAGTGGTGGATGCTCATAGTTGATGAAGATCATCTTGAGCTGGGAGCAATCCTCGTTGTTTCTTACTCTTCTCAACTACATGGGTTAGTCCCACACAAGAGACAAATACAAGGATATCTATGGACATGGAGTGCAATTCATACATGATGATGTCCATGGATTCATTAATTACCTCGTCCCTTGCTTACCTTTAAGGGTACGTGTGACTCCTTGAACTATTTCATTGGGTTGATGTTGATTGCAAAATAGTCCTTGCCAAAAATGAATGTGAGTGAATTTTGTTAGCAGAGTCACCCCTCAAGAACTTCTCTAGTTCTTCTTCTTTGGGACCCACATCGACTTGATGGGGATCCTTGGAGTTGAAGTAACACTTATAGAAGTTGAGCTTGTAGTAGCCTTGGGAACCCACTTGACCATGGCTTGGGATTCATCTTCATATGAGTCAATCTCCTCTTGAAGCTTGCCCTTTCCCTTGAGCTTGTGGTCTTGTGGTGGAAGGTCATCTTGAGCTTTTGTTCCCTTGGGAAAAGTATGTTCATACTTCTCCTTTTGGGGAAGAAACTTCGGCTTGGGGTATTGACCTTCTTTCCATTCAACTCCATTTGCGTTGAAATAGCCAATGCCATGGTTCTTCCGGTATCCTCCATGCTTGCGTACAATTTCCTCAAATCGCTTACATCCTGGATGACTTTTGTAGACACCTTTTTCTATAATCCCTTTCAATAGATCATTTTCTTGCTCAAGTGTAACTTGGAAAAGAGAATCGTTAGTGGAATTAATAGAACTACTAGAAGCAATATCATTGGATTTATCATTTTTATTGCTACTAGCTGAAGAAACTTTCTTGACTTTGTTACTAGTTTGTTTAACCTTAACTTGTGGAATGAATGTAGACAAGAGTAGCCGTGTGACTAGATAAGAGGAAGTCTTCTTTCAAAGATCATCATTGATAGCTTTAAGAAATTCATGTTCTTGCTCCAAATTGAGCTTCTCGAAGCGTAGCTTCTCATGAGTTCTTACAAGCTCTCTATGATCTTCTAGAGTAGATTCATGGGTTAACTTAAGAGTGTTTAATTCTTTTGTTAGTCGCTCTATTTCCTTCTTATCATCATCACACGCCTTATCTTGACTAACATGATTACTATCGAGTTCATTTTGACTAATATCACTAGTTTTGTCAAATAGCAAGTCATCATTTCCAAGTAAGTCATCCTCATCACTATTGAAGTCAATCTATTCGGGGTGTGATACCTTGGGGCCTTTAGCCATGAAGCAACTTCCAGCTTCCTAGGCTACCTCTCCTAGGACCTTGCGCCGTTGGCCACTCCAACCCCGACGGCCACCCACCTTAGAGGGCTGGTTCCTAGCTCTCTGGCTGGCCATGGAGCCTCCCTTGCTCAAATTTGCTCGAGGTAAGGAGTTTCAACTTGCCATGCAGCAAAAGTTTGGACATCCTGTGGTGTTTTCACCTGGTTTCCGCCAAAGATAATTTGTACTTGTAGTTTCATTTTGCCGTGCTCGTTTTCGTTTGTATGTTCACACGGCCCTCCAAGCCTACTTTGGAGGTTATCCACAAGGTTTTAGAGTTCTTCATCTCAATGATCAAACTTTTAAGTTCTCGGTGCCATCTAAAGCAGTTGGTTTTGAGATTTACAATATAGGTTGTATTGTTGAAAAGGGCTTTGAAGTGGTTATTAACCTCTAGGGATTGGGTGGACCTAATTGGCGTCACGAAGAGAAATTGTTCTATCAAGAGAAAGATAATTCATGGACCTTGGTCACTCGTTCAAATCGTGTTCCTGCTCAACCAAATGTTGGTGATCACTAGCGGCAATCTATTCTTTTACGATTATCCAATTTGGCGGCAGTTAATTCATTGGTTAATGGGGTAGTTAATACCCGGGTTAACGGGGAGGGCGTGATCCCTGCCTCAAGTCAAAGAAATCAAGTCTTTTTTTCAAATGAGGGTCCACGTTGTTTTTCATGTAAAGAGCTGGGCCACGTAGCCAGATTCTGTCTGAAACCACGCATACCTGGGCTTCTTGCTTGCATGTGACTCACCACCTTCAAAAGCCCACAGGAGGAGGCTTGGGAGCGAGGTGTGGTCTGTGGCTGGTTTCGGGCAATCGGACCGGTGCGGGTCCCACCCCAGGTTTCCTCTTTTAGCAAACCGTGCATGGGAAGTTTTCCTAATTTCCAAACCCGATTTGGACTTAACTCCTCGGCTTCCCCTCCCTCTATTTATCGACTGCAAAACCCGCCTGCTACTCTGGTCACCTCACAACTCTCATTGCCCCTGCTTCCTGCTAGTAGAGAGACAATGGCAAATATCGCCATCGACCCGCGACCTTTTGTTCCGCAAGGCTTCGAAATCCAACAAGTCAAAGGCCGCAATGGCGTGACGATGGCTGTTCTCTCCTCCCGGTTGCGGAAGCACTAGGACTGGGCGATTGCTACTATCCACCCCTCTCGGATGAGGTATTCTTCCCCAATGTCAGAGAGGTTCTTGAGGAGTTTGTTGTCGAGTATATGTATTTGGGTTTAAGAGGCATTCAAAGGTCTCCGTTTTGAGAAGCTTATGTCAGGTTGTCACATGTTCGTGATAGAGATAAACTTGTATTGGATAGTCCGCATGCATTTGGGGATGTGTTCATATCTTTTATCAAGCACGATGAAGGGCGTAATCATCATAGAGTTTAGCTTAAGAGGATTGTTTGGCTGCTTGTCACCGGGGTACCATTTAATTTCGCACTACCGAGGACCTAGTCAGAGCAGTTAGCCCTTTTGGACATTTAATCTCTTGGGAGAAAGAGGATGATCATATTGGGGCGCATCCTGATTAAGGCTAGGGTTAAGGACTTGGAAGTAATCCCTAAGAGTCTACGTTAGTATGAAGGATAAGACTTTGAAGAGGATTATTGGTCATCTTTAGTTGAGGTGCTTATGAGTGAAATGTTGGGAGGAGGTCCAGCAGATGAGGACCCAATTCCACCTGACAATGTGGATCCTCATCCTCTTCCAAATAATGAGGGGGTCTTCCCTGGATCCCATGTTACTGCTCTACAAAATGTGCCACCTGAAAATGATAAGGAAGTGTGGGAACAGGATAACCACTAGGCTTTTAAACAACATGGACAAGAGGGTAATCACAATCAAGCTCTGGATAATCTCTTAGAAGCTGTCCAACAGGAAGAGATGGCATAGGTTGATGGAGAGTAACTTGGCCCTATTCTTGAGGATAGCAGTAACATCACATTTTTTGATGGTGATCATTCAAACAACATGGGACTGGTCTTTGCTTTATGAGAAGTAAATCATATGCATATTATTCAGCCTGCCCCAGTTCCTCAGATTGAAGGGGCTTTTGGGATTGGTATAAATAATCTCATGCAGGCATATCAAGGTGATGAAGAAGAAGTTCCTATAATTCTGGCAGCAGCTATTCAAGACAATATTCAACACCATGCTAATGAAGCTAATATGGTTGAGGAGCAGGCTGGTGAACCTGTTCCAGTCACTAATTTCAATCAGTTGACAATGCTCGTGGATGCAATCTCTCCAAATGCTTCTACTCCACCTGATCCAACTTCTGTCACTGAAGTTTTCCCTCTTAAGATAGTCTCTGAAAACTTAGAAATACACTCTAATACTAGGTTTGAGAGCAACATGGAAGACCTTCAGTCTGTTGTAGCACCCGAAGACAATTTGGTGTCTCAAAACTTGGAAGCAAAGGCTGATGCACTGATAATAGTGGTTGACAGGGCAGATATTCCTTCTGGCAGCAAACAACCTAAATCTGCAGGTATTGATACTTTATCAGAGGTTTTACATACCAGTTCTCCCGCTCGTGCTATTACTAAAACCCACAGGGAGCAACTGCTTGAAAAACAATTAGATACCAATTGCATTTTTGTTGTTGATGAGTCTGTACTTGAACTCCATAATCTACACTCAGCTGCAGTTGTTAATTATGAGACTATCATGTCTGGTGAAGGGGTTGAGCTCTAGGCACAACATTTTGCCACCAAGGATGAAGAGAACAAGAATATGCTCTCTGTGGATATTCCTGTAAGTTGGTTTAATTTCATTATACACCTGCTCATGATCCCCGATAAATTTGATTGGACGTTCAGAACGAACAGACCAGGAAAGGAGATGTCCAACCGACTCAAGGCCGAGTATAACTACCAAGGAACAAAGACCAAGAGCTAAAACTTATACTTCAAGAACAAAGATAACGAAAGTGAATACCTATTTTAGACCTAGATTAGATCCGGTCTTGGACATCCCGTCGAGATCGTCCACCATATATCTCAACGACTTAATTTACAAGTGGTTGGATACCTACATTGTACTCCTCAATATATATAATTTCATACAAGTAGGACTAGTATTCTTACTCGCATTGTCGGGGCCCGAGGGTAGGTAAAATTGTCTTTTTTTGTCTATCTGATAACTTAAGGTTACATCCTGGCTGCAGTCACATAAATTCACGTAGGTTACTATGCCGTTGCTCGGGTACTTGGCAAAACATCATCGACACCGTTCGTCTTTCGTCAACCTCAGTTAGAATGGAGATGTGACCATTGTTTTTTATTCGAGTGTCATGAAAAACCTCAATAAATGACAATATACCAAATGTTAATTTCTACACCGTGTGTTTTGCGCTCGGTTGAATACAACATTTACCTAGCATCCGATGAAACTGGTCGATGGTCGCCTGATAGAGATGGGAGCCTGATCAATCGAAAACCGTATCATTGATGGTACAATAATCATTGAAAGTTAAACACGATCATCCATCAATGCATATAATGTACTGGTCAATGGTCGATAACTTACATGTGTTTTTTAGGATGATAACTTACATGTGTTGACATGTAGTTTCTTGGAAGCGGCGTTTTGGCTCCTGGGCATGGGTCCGGGCGTGAACAGTAAATTCGTTAAAAATAGTAAAAAAAATAAAAAATTCTGTTTTTTTTGTGATGAAAGTTGCCAAAGTGTGATGTTCATGTCAATTTTATCATGTTTGGATATTTGAGTAGTTCGTACTAAAGAAAACAAAATTAGGGTCTATGAGAAAGTTTACTGGTCATACACTGCTCAGACTGATTTTGTCTTTTTTTTTCCACGAGCTCCTTAGAAGTCTGAACACCATAAAATTTTGCATGGACATCACTCATTCAAACATTTTCCATGCAAAAGAAAAAAATCAGATTTTTTTGAACTTTTCTATTATTTTTTCTAAAGTTACTTTTCATCAGGAGCAGATGTGCCCTGGCTCAGAACTGAATATTTGCAGTTTCTTGGCTTAAAGAACAAAATCTTTCACTACGCACTCGTTAGCCAATTTAATTATCTTCATGTCCAAAGAGTTTCTTGAGAAACGTCCAAAGAGTAGAGGACCACGTACGACATCTCTCTCTTTCTCTCTCTCCCTCCCTCTCCCTCTCCCTCCCTCCCTCCCTCTCTCTCCCTCTGTAGATGACAAGAATGCATGAGTTGGTATCTAGCTTGCAATGCGTGCCCCAGCGTCCAGCGTCAACATATCAGCACTCGATCGTTGAACCCTTATAGTCACGTGCCAACAGCGTTTCGGAATAATAGAGTTGGTTTTACACTGCGCCTATATAGGAAACATGGGAGCTGTTATATTAAAACGCACTTTCAGTGCACGGCGGCCTCTGCCCTCTTTATCCTGGACGTCGTCGTCTGCATTTAGATGGAGACATCGTGTGCCAGGCTGTAAAAGTGCCAATGTTGAAATGGTTTTGCTACTAGTATTTGATTCACTGTTCTGTACTCGTTAGGTCCAAGATCATGCGGTTTTGCTACTGCAGTACCATGTAATGTACTTTTGTCCGGTGCCAACACAATCCAAGCACGGGCCGATCTCGTTGTGTTTAATGCGTTGGCCAGCACATGTCGGGCCGGCATTAAACACACAACGCTCCTCACATTCATTCCAATCCCCATCCATTACGCTCTCTCTCTCTCCCTCTCTCAGCTCACGAAGTGGCAGCGAGTGACCATGGTGTTTAGATCAGGCTAGACCGATGCCGACGGCGGCCTCCGCCGGAGTTCGTCATCGTCTTCGACGTTGGATCCGGGGCTGGCGAGGGATACCACTACGTAGAGGCAACACGGAGGGGCAGGTGCCAGATCCGGTAGCGACGAGACCGTCACCGACGTCTCGAGCTCCAATCTAGCAAGCTCCTCACCCGCCGATATCTGCATCACCGGTTGACCCTGGTCCACGCCACGACACCAAAGCATGTGAACAACAGGTTCCTGCCTCGCTGTGGATGGTTATTTGTTCTGTTCGTTCTTATTCCCTAATTGATTTTCTATCCCAATGGTCGAATCTGAGACTCTCGTCTTGTTTTATATGCTTGCTTGGTCAAGGTACGGATATGCAAAAATAGTTACGGATGTTTGGAAATTTCTGGTGGTCTTTTCATGTCGGATCTGAAGTTTTGGTGTTAGATAGTGCATATGTTCTTACTAGAATTTTGATTTAAATTGTTTTTTTTACAGAATAGCTATGATGCATCCGAGGATTCTTTGGGGCATCCCGTGATGGTGTCGTGTTCATCCTGGAGCATTAATGCCACTAGTACTTAACAGAAAGGAATCCACACTTGCGTTTAAATTCTGTTGATTATCTACTACTAATTGTGGTGCAAATTAGTAGTAGCATATTTTAAAACTAGAGCTTCTTTCATTTTTCTGTTCTGATAAGTTTGTTGTATCAAAAGCCGTATGGTCATCTGTCATTGAACTCGTACTTTCATGCCCCAAAATTTCGATGATATTAGCAATGCATGGCATTTGTGTCAATCAATTATTTCAGAGTAATAATTTCTATGAAGTTCATTCCTTTTGCATCAATTTTGTATGCGGTGATTTTTGCATCTTGTGGACTTAAGCTGATCTGTGACTTGTTTGTGTTAGAGAAGAACATTGTGGATTTACACCAGTGTCAAGAGATAAACATTCATTGTGATTTGTGAAAAATGTATTATGTGAATTTATCTGTGATGTAAACCGATAATTTCTTTTGATTTTCGGATGTGGATATATCTTGGTTCAAAAGGGTATAGTTTTCTGTGCAAGTTTGAGCATTTCTTAACATGCTGATTTTGTGTGTGGAAATACTCATTGCGCAATCCTTGATTTGTGTTGATTCAGAAATTAAAAATAATTTGCAGGCTTGAACTTGAATATGCATGTGCCATGCGGACCCACATGCTTTGAATGCCTTGTTTCATCCCTATCAAGTTTAAAAACACATGCCAGGATTAGATAGACTTGTGTGATGTCCCACTATTGTCAATTCTGGTTTATCGACCATTTGAGTCCATCAAGTTGCAAAAAGAGTGTCCAATTACTTTGAACACTGACAACAAAGTCTGTGCTGATAAAGTTTGAAGAAAAAATAATTAATTGAAAACTGGCAATATGGTCCAAGTAGTAGATGTGATATTGAGGAAGAACCTTAGGAATGTCTCTGTGATTATGATGGGGAATGCTAATGTTCTTGTTGCAATTTTTGTAACCAAAATTTCATGGAGGTTCCTCGTTAAAACTAGTGATTATTTGATAACATTTCTCCACTTGATTGTGCAAGAAATTGGGGTACAGTATTTTTTCAACACTGTTGTGTCAGTTACTGTCTTCTTCTGCTAATAAACTATCTGGGCAAAAATACTAGGGGATTTAATCCGGCAAACTGTTACTAATGATTTTTGTCCACGCCAACTTAGTTTTCATTTTGCTAATTGTCATGGAATGACTAGCAAAATCATTTGGATACTAAGGAACCATCGGATGGGTCGCCGCACGCTGGGAATGAATTGGGGCTCAACTAATTATATAATAAAAAGGTTTCGAAATTTTGGTACTGTACATCCAGCATATCGGCTAGGCCCGTTGATGTATATAAATCTTAATCTGGGGTGAGGTAAGTAAGTTGGACCCAGTCGGGACACGGGGTGAGGCGAGTAAGTTGAACCCAGTCGGAACACGCAATCGTGTTCGGTCTGCGAGGGACCAGTGCCAACCTTGGTACAAGAAGCAACAAGCTAGAACAAATATACATAGAGGATGTTGTGCCAGTACATCGAGAGAATGGCTGGAATACCAAGTTCTGTACACAAACGGCCATTTAGCTATACTGCGAGCAATGAATGCATATCGGTGATCCAAAGGCACTAGCACGGTCCAGATAAAGAGGTCAGTGGAAGCCGTGGTTAGAAACAAGTTTTCGGCTGTTATATACACTATGCTGATCAAGCTCTGGATCTTATGATATGTATGTGATGGGATAAATAGTCGCTGCAGATGGAATCATGCGGACAGAGTTACGGCCATGGATGCATGCATGTGATGGCTCAGCTACAGATCTTTGTTATGGCAGCGGTCATCATTCGCTGGCAACCTTGTGTATCCAGGTCTATGGGTTGGTTATAATGTCCCATACATGTATGTTTTGGGATTTTGATCATGTATATGTGTATATCATGCGTTTTTACCGGCCCATGCATGATCTAGAGACACTACACGTATTACTGTGGGAACAAATGGTTTCAATACTACCGTCCAACATTTAATCCGATATAAAGGAGGATAAACTCCAGGAGCAACGACCTATATATGCTCATAATCATAGGTTATTTTCTGCGCAATAAACCCCATACATGTTATGATCCCTGCCCACATGGACCAGATTTTTTTAGAACACATGGACCATATGGTCGACCAAGACATGACGACAGCTACGAGGCCCATCAGAACCAAGCAACCCAACAAGCGATACCTAGGTCAGGAATGGGCCAACGCATTGCGGGTTACTACTTGGTCTACGCACCATCAACACCATTTTGAGGCACACTTTGTTGCCTATAAGTCTGGAGATGAGAAGATGATCAGAGGTTATTCTATCAACATGCTGCTCCATCTTGATCAACACACCAGATTTAGAGTGATGGACTTGATAGTTGAGACCGTGAAGAGGACTATTGCAGATCAGAAGAGATCATGTGGACATGCATCGTATATTCAGATTCTTATCAACTCCTAGCTGGAGAAGCACGTGTATGCACTTGATCGACCACATTTGTCACTCCTTCCAGAGCTAGAAGACAACGTCGTGGTGATGGATCCAGAACATCCCACCTCAGCTACAACACAGGCAGGGACAGAGGCAACCAGAGACTCTAGTGCTAAGGTGCCAAAGACCCAGAGTGAGCTGATGGATCTTCTTCTTAGTTCTGTGCTCAGCATGCAGAAGGACATTGGGAACATCTTGAAGAACCAGGATAGTCTTGCGAGGATTGTTGAGAACTAGTTCCACATTCTCAACAACAAGGTGGATGACCTCACAGTGACTATAAACGAGCTCAAGAAAGAAGTTTATGGCGTACCCAGTCCCCACACCATAGATGATGATGATGATGAGGAAAGTCCATCCCTCAGGACAGACACCGAGTTCAGGACTCAAGCCAGGACTCCTACAGTGACAGCTCCAGAGTTTAGGCCTTCTTCATCAACACCTGCTGCAGCTCCATCAGCTCCACCAGCACCTCATGTTCCTACTCTATTGGCGTTCTGGGATCGGGGGTACCCAGACCTGCTTGCCTGCAGCCCAACGCATGGCCCACCTCAAAGGCCCGATACGGCCCAGGAAGAAGCCCTTGAAGCAAAGGCCCTCGCGAGAGCCCCCCCGCCTCGCGAGGAGGACAACGTCAAGACCTCTGGAGAGTGGCATCCCCCCAGGCTACTATTGGAAATATGCCCTAGAGGCAATAATAAATTAGTTATTATCATATTTCCTTGTTCATGATAATCGTTTATTATCCATGCTATAATTGTGTTGATCGGAAACTCAGATACATGTGTGGATACATAGACAACACCATGTCCCTAGTATGCCTCTAGTAGACTAGCTCGTTGATCAAAAGATGGTTAAGGTTTCCTAGCCATGGACATGAGATGTCATTTGATAACGGGATCACATCATTAGGAGAATGATGTGATGGACAAGACCCAAACTATAAACGTAGCATATGATCGTGTCAGTTTATTGCTACTGTTTTCTGCATGTCAAGTATATGTTCCTATGACCATGAGATCATGCAACTCACGGACACCGGAGGAGTGCCTTGTGTGTATCAAACATCACAACGTAACTGGGTGACTATAAAGGTGCTCTACAGGTATCTCCGAGGGTGTCTGTTGGGTTGGCATGGATCAAGACTGGGATTTGTTACTCCGTGTGACGGAGAGGTATCTCAGGGCCCACTCGGTAATGCAACATCACAATGAGCCTTGCAAGCAATGTGACTAAAGTGTTAGTCACGGGATATTGTATTACAGAGCGAGTAAAGAGACTTGCCAGTAACGAGGTTGAACTAGGTATGGAGATACCGACGATCGAATCTCGGGCAAGTAACATACCGAAGAACAAAGGGAACATCGTACGGGATTAACTAAATCCTTGACATAGAGGTTCAACCGATAAAAGATCTTCGTAGAATATGTAAGAACCAATATGGGCATCCAGGTCCCGCTATTGGTTATTGACCGTAGAGGTGTCTCGGTCATGTCTACATAGTTCTCGAACCCGCAGGGTCTGCACACTTAAGGTTTGGTGACGTTTCGGTAGTATAGAGTTATGTATGGTGGTGACCGAAGGTTGTTCGGAGTACCGTATGAGATCTCGGACGTCACGAGGAGCTCCGGAATGGTCTGGAGGTAAAGATTCATATATAGGAAGTCATGTCTTGATCGTCGGAAAAGTTTCGGGCTCATCAGTAGTGTACCGGGAGTGCCGGTAGTGTACCGTGAGGCATCCGGGAGGGGTATTTCGACCCAAGAGGCTTCATGGGCTGTGGGAGAGTGAATATCAGCCCTTAGTGGGTTGGTGGAAACTCCCACACAAGGCCCATGTGGCTGGAGAAGAAAACCCAATAGGAAAAGGTGGAAAAAAGTAAAAAAGGAGCAATCCTAGTCCTACTAGGATTGGAGGAGGAGTCCTCCTCTCCTAGTAGGTTCGGCCGAACCATAGGTGCCTTGGCCCTTGTGCCAAGGCTCTCCTCCTCTCCTCCTATATATACTGGTGGATTTTAGGGTTTTGCACTGGTTTTTTCAGCCACGTGCTACTCGTTCCTCCAGTGCATAGTTTCTCCTCTAGATCGGATTTCTGCAGTGCTTAGGCGAAGCCCTGCCGGAATTGCTCCACCACCATCGCCGGAGCGCCGTCACGCTGCCGGAGAACTCTTCCACCTCTCCACTCTCTCTTGATGGATCAAGACGGCGGAGATCGTCATCAAGCTGTACGTGTGTTGAACGTGGAGGTGCTGTCCGTTCGGCGCTAGATCGGAAGGACCGTGATCGAGATCGCGAGACGGATCGTGATGAGATTGCGAGACGGACCGTGATGAGATCGTGGGACGGATCGTGATGTGATCGCGGGACAGATCATGATGAGTTCGCGGGATGGATCGTGATTGGATCGCGGGACGGATCGTGATTGGATCGCGGGACGCTCGGCGATTTGGATCGCGAAGACGTTCGACTACACCAACCGCGTTTCTTAACGCTTCCCGCTTAGCGGTCTACAAGGGTATGTAGATCCACTCTCCCTATCGTAGATGCTCATCACCATGGATAGATCTTGCGCGTGCGTAGGAATTTTTTTTGTTTCCCATGCAACGTTCCCCAACAGCTGCCTCCTGAGGAGTGGAAATTCCTATGCAAGTGCTTTGTCTCCCGAGGCCGGGATGACGTAGGTTCTGACGGCAAAGCCAGGCGGGCGCCAACGGGTGCAGGAGGAGGGCAGTTTCCTATTTCGTGCTAAGTATACAAAGACATATGCGGGTTCCCAAGGAACCCCCCAAAGGTTTCCTTCCCGGTGCAACGAGTCCGAGACCACGAGCTCGGCAGGACGGATGTCATCGCCGAGCCCACCACCGCATCACGCCACGAAGCTTTGCAGGCGAAGACCACCTTTAGTCTTATAAGATGTACCTCTTGCCCCCCTTCAAAATTGGCCGTTGTGGATCCCTTCATGCCTATGCAATAAGGGGAGAGGACCGTGGACCCTATAAATAGCCACCAACACCCATCGTAGAAGGCAGGTTGAGTAGAGCTAGTTCATCACCATCAAGGGCCCTCGTGAGGCCACCCACCATTGTACTAGTTCATCCCTAGCCTCCTCGTGAGGCCAATCCACCACAAAGCAGGAGTAGGGTTTTACACCTCAAGGTGGCCCGAACCTGGGTAAATCTCCGAGTCCACCTTCTTCCCCGATTGCACTTACTTGACGTAGCTAGGCCGTAGGGTGACAAGCTTGAGATTTTGAGCCGGTTAAGATCCTCGCACACGCCCCAGTGTTCGAACCTTGTTGGGTTTTGTGGAGCCCCAATTCCGACATTTGGCACGCCAGGTAGGGCATGTCGAAATCTTTCTCCGGTTCAACCCCGTCTCCGCTCTATCGCTCCCATGACCAATGCCCGCAGAGTTTGTGCCGAGCGCAGGGCCGCTCGCGCCGCCCTGGTGGTGCCCGCGAGCCGCGGTGTCCCATGTTGCTCCATCTCTCCGGCGACCAACTCTGCTGCCGGTCTGGAACCCATCGCTGCCACCCTCTGTACAACATGGCGTCCGCTCCGCTTGCCTTACACCCGCTTTCGCCATGGCGTCACCCCCCGCACTCGCCTCGGGCCAGCAGGCACGCATGCCGCGCTCCTCAAGGCGCATGAAAGGCCTTGTGGTCATCTCGTCACGCGTCTCGCGGCCCCCGGGCCTCGCACGGTTGCTTGCATCCTTGGGAGAACGCGAGCACCCGCGTCCGGTCGTCACGTCAAGCAGCTCCTCCGTTAGGCAGGCGCAGCTCAACCACGGCCCGGGGCCCCATGGGGTGAAACAAGGCCAACGACCGACATCACCTTCGACTCCGGGGACCATCCTAGGACGACAGTCGCCACTGGTGCAGTCCGCATGCAGTGCACCCCCACCATCAGCAATGTTGCGGTTACCAAGACACTCATCAACGGTCGCGCCGGCCTCAACGTCCTCTCCATGGAGACCTTCGAAGCGCTACAGGTACCCTATGACCAGTTTGCGCCTACCAGGCCCTTCTCGGGGGTGGCCTAGGATCCACCGCCCCGTTGTGGCACGTGTGCCTCCCGGTCACTTTCGGTACTCAGGACAACTACCGGACCGAGATGATCGACTTCGACGTGTCCCACATCGGCCTCCCGTACAATGCCATCTTGGGGTACTCGGCCCTTGCCAAGTTCATGGTGGCGACGCTCCTAGTCTACAATGTCATCAAGATGCCAGGGAGCAGCGACATCATCTCAGTGGCCGGAGACACCAAGGATGCGGTCCTAGTCCCCAGACTCGCCTACAAGGCAGCGGCGACCACGTGCCCGAGCATCGAGAGTGCCGCCCAGGCCCCCGGGGCTACGGCGGCCCCGCGCCTCATCGACGAGGGTGGCACTTCCACTCCTGAGGCTACAGCGGCCCTGAGCCCTGGTTCCGAGGGAGCGATGCAGGCTTTGGTGTGCCCTCACGCACACCCGATGAAGCAGAAGGCAAGACGACAGGCACAAGAAAAGTAAGCTTTAATCGTTAAGGAGGTCCGCAAGCTGCAGGAGGCTAGCGTTATTCAGGAGGTGCAGTGTGTATTATATCTATGCTTGAGTATATATGTTTATCGGTTGACCTGCATGTTGGTGAGACTATGTGTATTGAACTAATAGTGCAATGTAATTGAAGTCTTGTGCTGCAATCAGTCTGGTTTATTTGATTTTATGGCTCTCTTAGACCAACTTATGATTGCCCACAACATACACAACTTATTACCATGAATCGTCTGTGTTACTTTCAATCCTTCCACACGGCTTTATAATAGAAACCGTTTGCCCAGAACACACACAACTTCGGGTTGAAGTTGGCAAATAATTTGAACACGTACGGTGCATGTTAGGGTGAATGTTTAGGGTTGGTAAAAAAATTCCCAGACTGGAACTGTGTTTGATGACTTTCATTGTGCTGCGTCACTTGTGTATCGATTAAGCAAAATGCATCCCCACAGATTGCACATCTGAACTTCATGATTTACACAGATTGAATGACAATCCGTATCTCCATCACACCGGAGTGCTAGTTTTTTTAGAGTGATATTTTTGATTTATCACACACTGTTGGGTCTAGTAAACAATTGTCTCTGAAGCATATTACGCTGGGGTGATATTTACACTTTACAACATGGTTAGGTCTACGAACCATTCCCTCGGAAGCACATTATTTTAGGACAGAAAACCCACTATACCCACATGTCACAAAACTGTCACCCGCCCCCTTCCCCTCCCCGTCCCTGTTCCCTATAGCACCTACACTCCTCCGCAACTACATGTCACTGCCTATCCCCGCGGCAACCACTTACCTCGATGCATGTCACCGCCCTCAACTGCCACTAAACGCCACCGCATTTCGCCACTAACTTTCTCTACACTGCACACCGTCTACCCACCTCGCCCGATTGGGGAATCTTCGGTACTGTTTTACTATTTCCCCCCCATGGAGAATTTGGTAACTAATGTACTTCAATATTTCCGCTCATCTCTTATCCCAGTCCGTCTACCCCTTTTAATCACCTGACCGAGATCGCAGCGGATTCATGTTCATTCTAGCTCCAAGGGTCATCCTCCTTTTTGAAAAAATATTTTCCTTCTAGATAATTGAAGGGTTTTCATTCATAGAGTGTGTAATGCGAGGACACATCAGGGCTATGTGGCCTCGGCTAGATAGCTGAGGAGTTCCATCTCACGGTACCAGATGACTTCATGAAGCGGGCGGTATGTTCAATCTCACACTTACTGGGTTGGCATGGCCTACACTTTTTCTGAACCTATACTATATATTGCTACATTTGTATAAAAGGTGCCACATGCAGCATATACGACAAAGGTGTTCTTCCATATTCAGCAACTTAATGTTGTATTGTTCTTTCGTTTACTCTCATCTATATTTGCATGACATCATGGTTGCATTATTTATTTATTTATATTTTGGTCCTTTCATATCAACTGATATGTTGTTCTTTTAACTACACCCATATTAGTATGCTACCCTGCTCTTTAAAAATCTTATCAATTCCTGCACTACATCCCTTATTTTGCAACAACAAATGTAGTGTTAAATCTTGGCCTTTACATAACTGAAGTCTCCAGAGATGTCATATTGAGTATAAACCATGGATTTACAATCGTTGTTTCTGTAAAACTTGATGAAAATAGTCACTCCTGTTTTGAACCGGGCCTTGGGCAGACATTTCTAAGTTCTATGTATTGAAAGCCGGCACTAAAATTACACTACACCTAAAAGAGCCTAGTCATACGATAAACGCTAACTTCCCTGACGACATCACCCTTCTAGACTTTGTTCGAAGTAATTAAGTATTGTTTCGAGTATGTGCATGTTGACTTGCGTTAGCAATATCAAAGTAATTTTGTAGTATTTCAACAACCAATTAGGATTTCATTTTCTAAATCTGTTAAATCGGTTCCTTAGTAACATATAATTAGGAATCTAGTACTCTTTTCACCAGATTTAATGACATAATCACTATCCTCCAACTGCTCAACACATGTCAAAAAGTTCCGCCACCGCTGATACTGCGGAGGTGGAGGATGAGGTTTCCAACAAGTGGAGGCAGGCCGAGCCAGAACGACAAGCGCCCCCGGCAGGCCTAAACATCATCAACAACATCCATGATGATATGTTGACACTCATCATCTCCCCCCTCCCAATCGAAGACGGAGTGCGGATAACCGTCCTCTCCCAGTGTTGGCATCCCTATAGCGTTGTGCCCACCTCAGACTCATCAAAGAGCACATATTTTGCAATGGCTATCACAAAGGCTTGGAAGCATTGTCCCCAATCCTCAGTGCGCACTATGGCCAATCAGAGGCCTTACTATGGGCAAGTTCCGTTCCAACGACAAGGACCGAGCCAAGTTTGATGAGTGGTTCTTATCGAACTCCCTAGATTAACTTGAGGAGCTCACTTTTAATGATAGACATATGCGCCCGCTACCACCCTCCGCACCGCGCCTCGTTCCAACACCGCGCATTGCCAGGTTCACGAACTGCCATTTCCTCTAGGTTAACGTCGAGCCCGCACTTTTGCTACCTCAACTGAAGCAGCTCTTGCTTGTTGACGTGTGCATCCCCAATGACGACATGGAGTGCCTGGTCCGCGACTCTACTATGCTTGAGTACCTTCATCTCCAGGCGATCAATTGGTTGAGTAGCCTGCACATCGCCTCCATGAGTCTCCGGACAATTTATGTGTATTGCTAGTGCTACAACAGGAGATCCCACAAGGTGAATCACCAAATGGTTATTCAGGACATCCCACAACGCGAGTGGTTGTGCGGTTATTTGTTTTCAAGAATCTAAGATGTCTGTCTTTGATGTTACATCTTTAAAATCCATATGTCCATGGTACTTTGATCACTTTGCTTTCATTCCTTCAATTGGAGCATCTAGTGGAATTATTACTATCTAGAATATCGGTATATTTTCGGGCAGGGTCTTTTTATCTAAACAATTTGCATTAGGGGTAGAATTTACCTCCACGCAATCTAGTAATCGCTGGAAGCTAGTCAACGTTTATGGCCCCTGTCAAGGAGAACCACGGGTCACTTTTACTAATTGGTATTTGATTTGAATATCCCTCCAACTGAAGATTGGCTTTTACTTGGGGACTTCAATTATATTTGCTCCCCTAATAATCGCAACAAACCTGGTGGTAATGTGCACGATATGTTTACTTTTAATGACTTCATTCGTGAACAAAACCTCTCTGAACTACCCATCAAGGGGAGAGCGTATACATGCTCAAATATGCAGCAACAACCTCTACTCGAGCAGCTCGATTTGTCCTTCACCACGCTTAACTGGACTTCATCATTCCCCAATACAACTGTGAACCCGTTAGGGAAGCCAGTATCATACCATACACCTTTCTCGGTAATCATCCAAACAACGATCCCAAAAAGCAAACTTTTCAGGTTTGAATCATACTGGATTGCTCACCCTGGCTTTATGGATATGGTCGCTCAAGCATGGAACCAACCAATCAAATTCAACAAGAACTCCAACATTATAGCAAGATTAGGGCAAAAACTCAAGGCCGTTCGATATGCACTCAAACAATGGAGTAAGAAAATATCCCGCCTTAAGACTGCCATTGACAACACAAACAAAACCCTCCTGGAGCTCGATAACATCGAAGATTGCCGCACACTTACCACCCCAGAGAGAAACTTTCGCAACATACTTAAAAACCATTTGATTAGACTGCTGCAATACCAGAAAGAATATTGGAGGAAAAGATGCACGATCAGATGGATTCAGTTTGGCGATGAGAATTCCAAATTCTTTCAGGCGGTAGCAATTGAACGGTACAGGAAAAACTACATCAATCTCCTGAAAACAAATGTTTTAGTGGAGGTAGATGATCATGCTGGGAAGGTGAAAGGACGTGGATGTCGCCTAGAGGGGAGGGGGGGGTGAATAGGCGCTTTAAAATAATTACGGTTTAAGCTTGAACAAATGCGGAATAAAACTATCGTTTAATTAGTCAAGCACAAAACCTAAAACAACTAGGCTCACCTATGTGCACCAACAACTTATGCTAAGCAAGATATACAACTAGATGATAGCAAGATATATAACAAGAAACAATATGGCTATCACAAAGTAAAGTGCATAAGTAAAGGGGCTCGGGTAAGAGATAACCGAGGCACGCGGAGACGACGATGTATCCCGAAGTTCACACCCTTGCGGATGCTAATCTCCATTCGGAGTGGTGTGGAGGCACAATGCTCCCCAAGAAGCCACTAGGGCCACCGTAATCTCCTCATGCCCTCGCACAATGCAAGATGCCGTGATTCCACTAAGGGACCCTTGAGGGTGGTCACCAAACCCGTACAAACAAGGTTGGGGCAATCTCCACAACTGAATTGGAGGCTCCCAACGACACCATGAAGCTTCACCACAATGGATTGTGGCTCCGAGTGACCTCAAATGCTCGGGGCAATCTCCACAACCTAATTGGAGACCCCGAAGCTTGCCCGGAGCTTTGCACCACAATGATTGAGCTCCGAGGCACCACCAACCGTCTAGGGCGCCAAAGCACCCAAGAGGAACAAGCTCTAGGGTGCACAAACACCCAAGAGTAATAGATTCTCAACTTCTCACTTCCACGTATCACCGTGGAGAACTCAAACCTATGCACCAAATGCAATGGCAAGGGAACACGGAAAACCCAAGTCCTTCTCTCCCAAATCCCACCAAAGCAACTAATGCTAGGGAGGAAATGAGAGGAAGAACGAAGAAGAACACGAAGAACTCCAAGATCTAGATCCAAGGGGTTACCCTCACTCAGAGGAGAAAGTGATTGGTGGAAATGTGGATCTAGATCTCCTCTCTCTTTTCCCTCAAAAAGGAGCAAGAATCATTGGAGGGATTGAGAGATAGCAAGCTCAAAGAAGGTCAACAATGGGGGGCAAAAACAAGCTCAAAGGATTAGGTTCAATGGGGAAGAAGACCCCCTTTTATAGGTGGGGAAAAATCCAACCGTTACCCACTTGCCAGCCCCGCACATTACGGTAGTACCGCAGAACCCATGGTACTACCATGATGGCTTACGGTACTACCGCAGGGCAGTGCGGTACTACCGCTTGTGCGGAAGTACCTGGCTCCGGCCAAATAGCACTACGACGCTAGCGGTAGGACCGCCACAGCGGTACTACCGCGAGCCTGTGCGGTACTACCACATGGCTCGGCAGAGGCAGGTACCGGAGGCGCACGGAAGTAAAAAATTACTTCCGTGCCAACCTCCGCATAGGAAACTGTGCGAAAAAAGTCCGCACGATAGTACCGTGCAGGAATCACGGTACTACCACAGCAGGGCGGATGTAAAAAATTACATCCGTGCAACATGCGGTACTACCGCCCTCGGGGCGGAAGTAAAAAATTACTTCCGTGGCACTTGCGGTACTACCGCAAACCTCAGAACAACAACACCAGAATTGTCACAACTTCTGCAAGCGAGCTCCGAATTGAGCAAACTCAAGCTTGTTGGATTCAGGCTGACAAGAGCTATCCAACAACGACTGGTTTTCTTAAGAAGAGACAGTAAAAGAATGCCAAAGGAGAAGAGATGAGAAACCTCTTACAATAAAGAATCGGCAATAACTCCAACATCAAAAACATCATAGAATATGCATATGGACTCCGTTTTTGATGAACTTGAGCTAGTCATGAAGTTGACCATAAGCTCAAGAAACCTCAAAGAGAAAAACCAACCAAGAACCAAGAAAGATGATGATGCCAAGAATGCAATGGTCTGAGCTCTCAACGAACGATACGATCAAGCTACTCACTTGAGAGCCCCCTTGATAGCACGGTTACCTACCCTATAACCCAGTCTCCCAACTACCACTATGAGACCGGTAAAATAGAAAACCCTATCAAGGTCAAACCTTAGCCTTGCGCATAGTCCACTTGATCTAGATGATGACGATCCTGACTTCCTCAAGATGGACCACCTTTCTTGATTGCGTTGGCTTGATGAAGACTAGATGATTGCTCCCCCATACTCCACTATGGGTGAGCTACTATGCGGCACATCTTCACAAGTCCATTGTCACCACAATGGACGGCAAGCTTCAAGTCTGATCTCTCCGTGATGCTTCACTTGAACTTGCACACCGCAACCTTGATAATGATCACCACTTGATGTCATCTTCCATGGGTTGTATGGGATCTTCCTCTTGATGCAATCCCATGGAAATATGCCTAACCTCACAAGGACCTCTCACAAGGAAATGGGTTAGTACACAAAGCATAATGGACAATGCTTACCATACCATGGGATCACTTGATCCCTCTCGGTACATCTTGTACGCTTTGTGTGTTGATCACTTGATTCACTCTTTGACTTAGTCTTGATCAACCTTGTATCTTATCTTCTCTCTTCATAAAGATGATGTCTTGAAGGTAATCATGAATTCTCACACTATGTTCTTCTTCAATACATGATTGCAATAAGCTCAATTCTCACATGACCAAACTTAGGATAAACCTTGAATACCACCTTGGTCATCATATAAACTCCTTGAAACCCAACAGATGGACTTCAAGAAGTGCCTATGGACAAATCCTTCGAATATAACTCAAGGCAACCATTAGTCCATAGGGGTGTCATCAATTACCAAAACCACACATGGAGAAATGTGCTCTTACAGAAGGAGTCCATCCTTTTTGAGGCCTTCAAAGACAAAATGGGACAAGCCAATCCTCAACCTATGAAATTCAAACTAGACAAACTGCTATGGGAGGATGTGAACTTTGATAACCGCATTGCACCTTTCACGCATAAAAAGATCGATGATGTTGTTTCTGAAATTCCACCTGATCGTGCTCCAGGCCCCGATGGCTTCAATGGGGCTTTCTTGAAGGCTTGCTGGCCAATCATCAAACAGGATTTCTGCCTTCTCTGTAATGAATTTCACCAAGGAGGCCTCAATCTGGATAGCATCAATGCAAGATACATCACACTGATCCCTATGGTCAACTCGCCAAAAACTATCAATGACTTTCGGCCTATGACCCTCCTCAATTGCTGTTAGAAACTAGTCACTAAAATACTAGACAATCGCCTGCAGAAACTCATTCTCAAACTTCTGCATAGGAACCTATATGGATTCCTTCGTGGGACAATCCATGACTGCCTAGCTTGGGCCTTTGAATACATTCACCAATGCCAGGCCTCCAAGCAAGAAATAGTCCTTCTGAAACTAGACTTTGCCAAAGCCTTCGACACCATTGAACACTCAGCCATGCTTCTGATTATGAAAAATATGGGGTTCCCTCCAAAATGGCTTGCTTGGATGGAGAGTATTTTTTCATCTAGTAAATCCTTAGTTTTATTAAATGGAGTACCGGGCCGTCAATTCCAATGTAAGTGTGGTGTACGTCAAGGGGACTCAATGTCCCCTTTGATTTTTGTCCTCGCAGCCGATCTTCTCCAGACTGCTACCAATGAAGCACTAGAGCACAACCTGATCAAACACCCCATCCCTCCCAAAGGTGATGCAAAATATCCAGTGATTCAATACGCAGACGATACAATAATTATTTTGCCTGCTTGCCTAGACCAGGACAAAACAAATCCTTGAAGACTATGCCACCTCTATAGGTCTCAAGATCAATTTTCACAAATCCACACCTTGTGTCCATCAACACACCGACAAGCAAATGCAATGACCTGGCCACTCTTTTTTGTTGGACACAAGCCAGCATGCCTTTCACTTACCTAGGCTTGCCTCTTGGCACCACTAGGCCTTCTGTTCTTGACATGACACCACTTGTATGCAAGGCTGAAAAGAAGATCACAACAGCAATGTCTCTCATGTCTTATGCTGCGAAGCTAGCCCTACTCGATTCCCTCATTACCTCGCTAGCCATCTATCCCATGGGAACCGGGCGACTCCCGCCTAAAATACTTGCTCAGTTGGACAAAATACACATGCACTGCCTTTGGAACAAACGGACTTCTGATGGAGACAAAAACAACTCCTTAGCTGCCTGTGACATGGTCTGCAGACCCAAAAAGAGTGGAGGTCTTGGTGTCCTCAATTTGAGAGTTCAACACGATGCCCTACTGCTCAAGTTTCTACACAAGTTCTACAACAGAATGGACATTCCGTGGGTACAACTTATTTGGGACACATATTATGTTGGCTCTGTCCCCCATGCAGTAGATGCTTGTGGCTCATTTTGGCGGCGTGACCTTATACACATAATGCTGATCTATCATGGCATCACCCAAGTACATGTCAAATGTGGTGCTTCTGCACTGTTCTGAAAAGATAGTTGGAACCATGCCATTTATGATGAGAAATACCCACGTGCATACTCATATGTTAATGCTGAAGACTCATCTGTCAGGACCTTTTTGACGGCCTCTACCCTCCACACAACCTTTCATCTTCCACTCTCATTGCAAGCCCATGAAGAACTCAAACTTCTCCAAGCAGAAATGACCACAGTAGCTCTGGAAGAACATAATGACATCTAGTCCTGTTGCTCGGGATCACATGCTTTCAAGACCGATGCATACTACCAACTCTTCTCCCGAGACGTTGTGGCCCACGCGGCTTTCCGATGGTTATAGACAACTAAATGTACACCCAAGATCAAGGTTTTTGGCTGGCTCTTACTTCCAGATTGCCTAAACACAAGAAATATGCTGAAGAGAAGACACTAAAATATAGGCATCGACCTAGATTGCTTACTTTGTGATCTACACGTTGAAGAAATGGTGGAACATCTCTTCTTCCACTGTACCTTTAGCACTGAATGCTGGTGGCTACTGAATATTACATGGAATGCACAAGGCACTAGTTTGGAACTAGTGGAACACATGAAGACACAACACCCACGAAAAATGATCATGGGTGTCTTCTTGACGGCAGCTTGGAGCCTTTGGAAGGAGCGCAATAATAACTACTTCAAACATGTGCCACCTTCCATTTCTTCCTGGTTTAGTTGGTTTAAGAGTGACTTTGATAACATACGTTATAGGCTCCTAAATCACAAGGGACATTTTGTCTCTACCTTGTTGCAAAGCTTACCATAGTACCCCCCTCTCTCACCTAGTGTTGTATAGGTAAGCTTGACCCCCCATGTAATTACCACCACCGTACCTGTTCTTTGTTGATTTAATACATATGTAGTAGGAGCCTTTCCTACTGTACCAACCTTCAAAAAAATAAGTCACATCCTGGTGAATTACATCTGTGGCTTTGATCCGATCACGTTAGAGCAGAACCGACAGCCAAGATCGACCCACCCTGAAATGTGTGCCTTAGCTCAGCCCTCTATAAGGAGTCACTTAGTGACCCTCCCCAGCACCCCACCCCGTGTGCACTGCCCTTGCAGCCAGTTTCCCCATGTCACACTCTGGGATTCATTTGAGAACCCCGGATGCAACCCTGTGGAGTTTTGTTAAAATATTGTGGGATTTTACCCGCAGTACCATGGGTTCTCCCCACCACCCCTGTATGAGCTGTTCAAGGCGAGGATCACCTCCATCGCCTCAAAATATTGTGCTATTGTGCACATCCCACCCGTATACCCAAACCAAGACCCTACGGAAGTCTCCTTCGTCGGGAAATCTATGCCCACTCCGGAAATGGCCATAGAGTTTGCTGCCTACGAAGCGATTACCTGCCTTCGATTCGCAGTACCTTATGACACCGAACTGGGGTATTATTACTTTCCAAGTCGTGCAGCAGCCAGAGAAGCAGCTTCTTTCCCCCGCAACTGAGCAGGGAGAGCTCTAGTGCTAATCAAGCTTGTGCAATTTATTATCGCTCAAGAGCGTTTGACCCAGCAAGTGATGGATTTCCTCCAGACTCTTGCTGTTATGAATCCTCGGATCGCCATTGGCTGACCTCCAAGGCAAGAGAAAGAACGACACATTCTGCGAGTCCTCCATCTGCTCTCCCCAGAGCACGTAGGATATATTCCACTGCCGGAAATATCTCCTCTTGTACCATCGATGCCATGGTTGTATTAGTTAGCGTAGCATTTGATTGCCTGATGTGATATTTATGCCGTGTCTTATAATTTATTATATGAATACATTATGTTGGTTGCAGTTGTTTGTTGCTTGTTTTAAAAATCTATTGTTTTTAGTTGTAAAAAATCTCAGGGTGAGATTTTCTTAAAAGACCACCACGGAAAAAAATTCCAACACAAATTTAATTTGCATGCCATCATGTCATCCGGCTCACAACCACACCACTCTGCCACATGTACTAAGTGCAAACCCACATACACATTTGTGCACCACGCTGGTCACCTCCCTAACACACCACGGATTTTCTGAAAGAGAAAATTGTGGGTAATTATTCCTATGAAGATCGCCGCCAGCACACTACAACCATCAGCACCCGACACCGACACTTGTTTTAAAAATCTAATGTTTTTAGTCGTAACAAATCTCAGGGTGAGATTTTCTTAAAAGACCACTACGACAAAAACTTTTTCCAACACAAATTTAATTTGCATGCCATCATGTCATCCGGCTCACAACCACACCACTCTGCCACATGCACTAAGTGCAAACCCACATACACATTTGTGCACCATGCTGATCACCTCACTAATACACCATGGATTTTCTGAAAGAGAAAATTGTGGGTAATTATTCCTATGAAGATTGCCACCAGCACACTAACAACCATTAGCCGACACCAACACCTAATCCTCATGATAATTGCCGCCACGGAGAGCCACCACCCGAGCAGCAGCATCACGATGATCATCTTGGATCATCGCGCATAGGAGCAATGAGAGCCCAAGAAGTGCCGCCAACGCTCCTGCCAGGAAGATTGTAAACCAGTTCGGAAGCACATCCTCCATTAGAGCCTCGCCTCAAGGTCCCGCAAACAGAAAAGAAGAAGAAGGAATAAGGAGAAACGTGGCCAGGTGTGCAGCAGAAGAGAGTAGCACCACGGTCGTTTGTATAGCTCGAGTTCGTTGTATGGTGAGAGTAGTCCACCAGTGCCGCTTGTCGCTCAATCACCGGTGTTTGGAGGCGAATCCTTGAGCGTTGCCGATAGGGCATTGGCCCGCGAGGTGAGTGCATGCTGCGTCGTGCACTACCGCAGTATGACCCTAGATTCCCTACGCGTTATACACCGCAGGTCGGGAAAGCGCGGGAAAGCATGCGAGAGAGAAGAATGAGAAGAGTGGGGGGAACAACAAGAGACTGACAGTGGGCCCTGGTTCCACTTGTCAGCCGGAGAGAGCATTGTACACACGGGTACGGCAAGCACAATTTGGAAATTGAAATCTTTCCTTTTCCAAAAGTTGCCGTAGCCCTAACTAGCAACGTTTCGATTGCCCAACCATAGATTTTATTTGTAGCAACAATAGTTGTATCGCGTGAATAGGATTTTTTTCGTGTTATGACTGCACGGTAGTAGGAGTAATATTTTTGAAACCGTCCTTGGCAAATCTCGAGGACGAGATTTTCCTTAAGGGTGGTAGAGTTTGTAACACCCCAAAAATTTGACCATGTTTTTATTAATTAAAATTTTGCCAGGAATTTAATTTTCAATTTTCCAGATCCTCTGTTGATTTCAGAACCACTCCTTTTGTGTGAATTATGAAATTTTCCCCGCAAGTAGAAGCTTTTCAAAAAATTGTGGGGCTTGAGTGTTTTCTTAAGGTATTTCATTTCAATTTGGTATAATCAGTAGCAGCATTTTTATTATATTTTTGCCAAGCTTCATTTGTTTTAAAATGGCATTCGTATTCTGTTAAGGACCTCATTTGTACTACAACCATAGTTCATTTAAAAATTCCATAGTTTTTTTGTAGATGTCATGTGATGTCCCGTGATCACATTTATACAGAAACCCAACCAGGTGTTTTGAAACATTTGTGCATACCATCCTCTTTTCTATTCTGGACCAGTTTGACGTTTTGAACTGCAACCCCTTTTTGTTTTGCTCTAATGCCCATGGGATTTTTCCTACTTGTAGTTTAACCTACCAAACCCTTAAGTCCAGGAGTTTAGCTCCATTGGCATAGTTTGAGACCCTGCTACTGAACCCTCTTGTTTTTGTCCTGATTTGGAGTTTTACAAAACTTGCACTAACAAGTTTCTAGTTTTCCCAAACTAACCTTGCCACCATCTTTAGCATCTAAAGTGACCCCAACCTGAAAGGGTTGGTGGCCAGAAAGGTTCTCTAGATGCCCATGGCATTCTGTCGAGCACCATGTGTGCCTGGCCAGAATTGGTATGAAATTCAGTTTTGCATTGTGAACTTGTTGTCTTTGCCAAACCAGCATGTCTACTAACCTCAGCTTACCTCCTAACCTAGCCCTATTAAGTTTCAGTAGTAGCAAAGCCTTGTGAGTTGGATGGGCATTGTGTCGAGCATCTGGCGCGCGTGTCCAGAGCGCGCGTATTGCATCCTGCATGCCCGAGCCGCCGCATCTCACCTACCCCCGCCATTGGCCCTTCCCTTCACATGGGGACACGCCCCGTCCCCTCCTGCTCGCCAGGGCCACTTGGCCGCCCCCTGGTGCCTCGTAGCGCCACCGCTAGAGCCTCCCTTGGAAGCTAGCCGCCGACTGCAGCTCCCCCCTACCATGGAAGCGTCGCCCGAGCCACACCTCACTCCATCTCGCCCCCTTGGATAGTAGAGAGTTCGTCTGCTAGCTCCAGTCAGCGCCACGTCCTTCTGCACCCGATAGTAGCGGTCGACCACCGAACTTATCCAAGGCCACCGCGGGAACTGACCTCCCCGCCTATTTAAGAATGCCCCGGGCTCACAAGATCACCCCATTCCCCTGCCTCCGTAGCAAGCCCTCGCAGCAACCAATCGACCGAAAGAGGTCGTCTTCCCCGCCTCCGGTAGCTTCGGCCGCCGTCGCCAACCGGTCGATTCCTACCTCACCATGGCATCCCCCTCCTCAGTCTCCCACCATTCGCTCTCCGTTGACCCAACAAAGCCATTCCACCTCTCAATTTTGATCGGGAGCTACCGTAGGCCAATCCCCCCTCTCAATTCTGCCTCTGCCGTCAGCAAGAGAGAGAGCGCGCGACGACTAGTCAAACCAGACCAGTGGGCCAGGTAGGCCCACTGTTAGTGACCTGACGCCGTGAATGAGCCGGTTAAGTGGAGGCGCCTTCCTTTTAGTACGTATTCCCTATAAGAAAGCGTAATCTTTGATGAGACGTTTCCTTTTTCTGTTATTTCTTAAAAACAGATTTTGACTGAAGTTTGACTCGCTCTAATTTTTAAACCACAACTCCAATTGACTTAATTATTTTCTGTTGGTTCTCAAATTTTATCTAGTTTATTTTAGGATTTATTTCAAACTTTAACAAAAAACTTTTCAATATTGTTTTGAATTATATGTTGATTTGAATATTAAAAAAAATAGGCATTTGGAGGGAGGATTAAAACTTTCAAAAGTTTGTAGTGCACCCTACCATTCTGCATACTCAAGGAAAGCATCTTGAACACTTGATATGATACATGTTGGTTGTTTTCTTGCTAGGAGATATAGATCATGAATACGTTACATGAAATAATAGAATTGCATACGATAAGAAATCATGCATGAATGCATATGGTGAAAATATATTTGCTGTTGATCATGTGATATATATGAGAAGTGGTTACTACTCATGCCAGGTATGCCTAAGCTGGTCCGGACAAACTTTGGGGGAAAGTTTTGTCATGGGTAATGCATCACCGTGAAAACCGATATCTCGTGGTGACGAGAGTAATCAGTGAGGACATACTGAGGCATGATGGGTGGTGACCCGGTTGGATAATTGTGAAGAAAATTTCGTTGTGCTAACCATGCAGGAAAATATATAAACCTCCCGAGTCAACCATAGACAAAGTCTTGTTCTAGTAACCCCAATACTTGTTTCGTACTACCACTTGTCCCTGTCACAGGTAGGGTACGATTTAGTAAGTTGTCAGCCCCTTTATTAGCACACACCATACAGAGATGCCATAGTGAAAGATACTAGTGTCCCCTGGTAGGCATGTCACTTGGTCCGGGGGCATGGGTGTTCCGGTTGTACCAAGGGGGTAGCGCCCAAGTTTGCATGCGTTATAAATATTTTGATCCCATGCTAATCGAGATTGTGGTCTCCCCACTTAGAGTTTTACTTAACGAGTGTCATGGGTGATTCTAGGCACTGGTAAGTTGAGCTGGTGTGTGCAGGTCAGGTGTGTTTTCAACTCAAAGACCTTAAGTGGAATTATTCTTGGATTGACTAAAGATATCCGTTACTCGTGGGTAAAGAGTACAACCTCTGCAGAGTATAATATCTATTCTAATAGACGTGTCGGCGATTAAGAACTATAGCCTCGGATAGGTCAAGTGTCGGTCTTAGTGTCGGCCTTTGGAGGAATTCTTTTAAAGCAGAATATTGATCATGAAGTGTGACCGATGATATTTGTGATTAATACTATTATGGACTAACCATTTGTATTAATTGAACTATTGGGTATCACTTGGGATGGTTCTACCTCCTAATACTCATTGTGATTATTATCTTATTAGCCCATTATATGGCATCGCTCAGACGCCCGATTGTGGCACACATGTTATTTACTTTTTTTATAAGCCCTTTATGTGGCGTCGTACAGACACCCGACTATGGCACGCACGCTATTTACTTTCCTTATAAGACCTTTATGAGGCGTCGCAGACGCCCGAATGCGGCACGCATGCTATTTATTTTCTTATAAGCCCTTTATGTGGCATTGCTCAGACGCCCGACTGAGGCATGTTTTATATTTTTACCCTTTTGAGGCGTCGCTTCAGACACTGATCGGATTATTTTATTATCATTCCCTGATTGCTTACACATGTTCAATATGAATTATCTCCTTACTTGCAACATGAATTTATCTGATTGAATATCCATAATAATCTCAGTGCATGCAATTCACCTGCTTTATTATATCTGTTTTTATTATGTTTGCGAATACATTCAAACGTACTCACTGACTTGTCCCTGGCTATTTTATTGGCCAGATTACGTATTTTGGAGAGGAGCACCATGCGGATAACCCCGGAACCTAGGCATCGGGGATAGGAGCCAAACAAAGATAGGAGTTATCTAGGTCAGCTGGTCCTATGGGAAATGGAGTCCCATAGACGCTGGAGATTACGAACCGCTTCTGCCATCAAACACTAGAAATCTTGTTGTACTCCTTAGACCGTCATGCTCTTGTACTTTAGATTTTGTAATTTGCTTGGAATTTCTGTATCAAGAATGTATCCACCAGCTAACAGTAATCCTGGCACTGGTGAGCACAAGGACCATTTACTGGGAAATTGACATCTTGGAAAACCGGTCCTGACAGATATCCAGCAGTGCTCCAATGGAGTTCGGCGTGCATCAGGTGGAGAACAACATGAGCAAGATGGACCGCACGACGGTGTACACCAACGCCTCGGTCATGGTGGAGGACTCCGTAAACACTATGGAGCGTTTGCTTGTTGCAGACGACAAGTACAAAGCGGCCGGCTTCGACCTTGCTTACATCGGCGGTCGTGCCGGGCATGATCAGAAGGTTGCCATAGCCCAGCTGTGTGTGTGTGCGCCATCACGTCCTCCTCTACCACTACTGCGTGGCCACTGTGTCCATGTGAGAATTTCACCAGGTTTGTCAATAGCCCTAACTAAAGGTTCGCTACGGTGGAGACCGCCAATGATCCAAAGGTGCTCAAGACTTTGGGCTTGGCCTATCAGAAGGTTGTCGACATCCACGACCACTACAAGGTCTGGGGCGGAAAGAAGGACAAGGACTCCCATGCTGACCTAGATGAGGCCATCATCGACCCCTACTATAGAGAAATGAATTTTGAGTGTGACATGAACAAGCCTGTGTGGCACAAGGCCTAGGTGAATATCACCTCTAGATCGCGGCCAAGGAAGCATACACATGCTACGATATGTTCAGGCAGATCATTGACATGAAGAAGTGCCTCCTACCTGAAGTCAATGAGTGATCGAGCCACAAGCAGAGCGGTGGCGATGAGCATCACAGGAAGTAGATGAATTGAAGATCATTTCTCATACTCCCTCTATGCCAAAATATTTATAGTTTTAGAGGGCTAAGTTTATTATGCATGTAGTAGCTTATTGAGGTGTGCGTCAATATTATGTGTGTAGTCACTTATTTATTTGGATGCTTAATTAGGTTATGCAATCATGTTGTTATGTGTGTAAATGTTTATTGAGGTGTGCCAATGTTATGTGTGTAGTCACTTATGTATTTGGATGTTTATTCTGGTGTATGAAATCATGTTCTTCTACACAGAGCATAGATGTTTGTGAGTAGACTGACCAAATCACATCGCATACGAATTAAACAACCAAACGTGTTGGTGATGATTTCATCAATCGCACAGTTCTTTATCTGGAACCGTTTACCCACAACACATCTGAGTGACCTGTATGTTGTACATCACACACATCTTGAGCTGAGTTACCCTTTGTGTTGTTTCGTCTCATCGCAAACAGTTCATCTGGGCAACGTGTTTGCTGTCTGATACTTGTAAACTACAGTTGCATTTTTTCCGAAGAGGAGGAGATCATGCAACAAAGCAAAGGTATGTATTTCTAATAGTGAGACCAAGGTTACCGAATCAATAGGAAAACTATGCAAATTCCCGTCTTTCGCACCTACACACAAAAGAGCAAATACTTGCACCCAACACGAGCAAGAGGGTTGTCAATCCCCTTCAACTCGTTACTTGCAAGCCATAAGTAATGATAGATAGATAATTTGATTAATATAAATGATAAATAAAAATAAAGTTAATAATGGAATCTTGGTATTTAGGTTTTTGTACATATATTTGTGAGGAGACCTGGAGGCCACAGTGTTCGTTAGAGGCTTTTCTCTCGAAGAAGGCATGGGTAAACAAATTACTGTTAGAAAATCTATTTATATTAAAAAGTAAATGATGGGTTAATTAGAAGCTAGAGAATTAGGCTAAAAAATCTCACGTTAATCAGAAAATACTAACCCTTGATCTAAAAATTATAACTACGTAACCGTTCGATCTGCGTAAGATATATATAGCATAGCTAACGTGCCCTTCCTGGTCTCCGATGCAAAAACTTTAGAAAACTAGAGATTACATCTCCCGGTAAAAAAGAGTAGAGAATTACATCACGAGTCCGTGAGCTCCTAACGTGTACTACTTTTTTTATCCTACCTGGTCTCTCATGCAAACTAAAAAAGCTCGAGATTACATCTCCCAGTAAAAAAATAGAGAATTAAATCAAGATCTTTATTTCCAGCACGGGCGGCGGCATCCTTGAGTCCCAACGAATGTGCTAATATCCTCGCTGACTTTCAGGACTTCGCCAAGACGGCAGAGACCTCCTCCTCCACCACGGGGCAAAACAATCGGACGCGCCGGTACAGAGAAGTTCCGCCATGCACAGCCTGCGGAGCTGCCGCCATAAGGCGCCCTAGCCGTCTGCCGTCAGTTGTCGTGTGATGGTGTTCCAAAGTTGGCATGATGTGTCTTCATATGATCTCTTAGGCGGTAGCCACAGATGCGTCTACAACATCGCAGATTGTCCCAAGCTACAGTTACATGAGGGGCGTGGCGAGCATTGGTTGCCAAGCTGCAAGAATCAGACCCGTGTTTGCCAAGCATGTTTACATGTGTTTACATGTCTTCCAAGATTGCACATGGCGTACAAGCAGCAAGACTGGAGCCATGTCTGTGGCATCTAGCAAAGACGAACTGGAACATAACTCTGGTAAGTTCTCATTGTATGCTTCAATTTTCCATTAAAAATAGAGTTGTAGGCTGGAATACATGTATACGTTGGAAAGGCTAGGAGGCATTTATTGTTCGCCTTGCAAATAACTGCTAAAAGGATTGTAGGTCTATTCAAGGTAGCGAAAGCTCTATCAATAATTCCATATGTACCATAGAATTATTAATGATGTAAACATATGGGAAGCAAGTCCATTCCATCTGCATGCCTCCACGTATCGGTAGGAAGATTATTATCGGCATGCAAGTCCGATGTCTGCACAATGTACAGTAATGTAGGGACATATATCTCCTTTTATAAACATCATATACCTACCTACACAATGTACAGTAATGTATGGATTTGCTAATTCTAAGACACCTGAGAGTTCATTCTTTCTCAGTTAGTGAGAATTCTCAATCCAACATTTACATTCATGTCAGATTTCATGCTTTTGTAACTATGAAAATTGTCTACAATTTTGTTTTGCACTAGATGACTAAATTCATGCATGGAAGCGTGTGACCATATTTTTAGATATGTATGAACAAATTTGTAAAGTCAAGTAAGACTAACATTTCCTCAGCCAATCAACAATAGTCGGATCTTTCTACTTTGTTTGCAATATATATGAGTACATTATTATACCAAGATGAATACATTTTTGATTGGCATGAACAAAATGTAAAGTCAACTGAGACAGAAGATTTTTGCATTGGCTAAGCTCTAGACGAACCCTTATATTATAAATATTAAATGTCACCAGGATATATATATATATAGAGTATATATTTACAATATGAATGACTTTCACAAAGACATGGTTTTTTCCAAAGGATATACCATTATATCAAGTTTTATTTATATAACATCTAACTTTATTATGAAAAATATATGTAAAGTTAAAATTGAAAGTTATATTCCAATGTGATTCAGCCACAATTTGGGCTCCAAGCTTTAATTCCATGTAATCTTTGATTTTAAGTGATCTATCTTACTGAATTACATCTTCTGTCGGTTGAGTCACATCTTATTTATCACGAAAACCAAATTAAAAATTCAGAAAAAGAAAAGATAAATCCGACGATAATAAATGCACAATCCCGGTTGAAGGGTAATGATCATACGTCTGTAATACATTGTATGGCCCAAAATGGGCCCTATTCTTCTACCTTTTCCAGGTAGTCGATGGCTATTCACAGCTACCACCTTAATCCAAAGAAGAGTTTGAACCAATGCTTTATTTCTGTCTTAGTGAATCCCAATTCGACATTAAAAGTCAATTCAGATCTCCAATGAATATGTTCCGTACTATATATTCAGAGTTTGTCCTTTTTGGAACTGTAGCCACATAGTAAAATCAATGTGATTAAGATATCAAAAATATGCAACCTACCGTTTCACAACGACTATGTTGAAGAGGCCGGGGCGGGGGGGGGGGGGGGGGGGGGAGTAAGAATTGAATGAAATAAGATATATAGATATAATAGCTTTTTCATTTTCAAAGTAGATGACGTTTTAGAAACTTATGTTCAGGTGGATCATACACTGAAGCTACCCTCAACCTGAATGTTAACATATTGATCTAACATCACATAGATGCATACGTTCAATAATATAGTACATATAGGAATGCCAAAATTGATAACTTCATCTTAAAAAGTAATATTACTTGTGGTTATACATTCGTATTATTTCCTACCCATATAAATGAGAACATCTACAAAATCATAATTCATAATTCAATCACTTCGTAGTTCGAATAAATTAAATATGTCGCCCTCGCATTTGCGAGGGCCACTCTGCTAGTTGATAGAAAAGTGCATAGTTATGTCATATTTATCCAATCATGTATATAGGCATCACATCCACAAACAAGTAGATTGACTCCTGCCTGTATCTATTACTATTAATCCACCCATCAATCGCTATCCAGCATGCATCTAGAGTATTAAGTAAAAATAGATTAATGCTTGAAGGATGATTACATGATGTAGACAAAGTAAATCCAATAAATATGAATAAACACCACCATTTTACCCTTACTGGCAGCAATACAATATGTGTCAAGTTCCTTTCTTTCACCGGGATTGAGCACCACAAGATTAAACCCACTACAATGCACCACTCCTACTTGAAGATAAATCAATCTAGTTGTCCAAACCAACCCGATAGATTGAAGAGCATTACAAAGCTATAACATCATGCAAATAAAATACCAGCAAGTATTGGATATCTTTTCATGAATAATCTGAACATTAACCAACAATTTATCGGAGCCCAACAAATACACTGCAAAGATTGATAACATAAGATAGATCGCCGCGAGAATCGCGGTGATCTTGGCAATGAAGAACATAGAGAGAGGGATATCCATATAGGTACTAACTATAGACCCGTAGGTCTGCGGTGAACTACTCACACATCACCATGGGAGTAGCAAGGTTGATGTAGAGGACCTCTGTGACCGATCTCCCCTCTGGCAGGGTACCGGAACAAGGCTCCAGATGGGCACACGACGGACCATAGACTTGCAGCGGTGGAAAAATTGTTTCAGGAGGCTCTATACGGGTTTTCGAATATATGTGAATTTATAGGCTAGAGAACGAGGGATGGAGAGCGGGGAGGTGGCCCCAAATTTTTTAGACCACTCCCCTAGGCGAGCCCTGAAAGCTTGGGGGCATCTCGTGTGACCTACGGTCTTTCTCCAAAGCTTCCAGGTCTTATTTTGGTCCATAAAAAATCATCAAAAAACTTTCGGGGTATTTGGACCTTGTTTGGTATAGTATTCCTGAAAAGCCAAAAACACGCAGAAAACAACAACTTGCATTTGGCACTGGATTAATATGTTAGTGCTCAACAATAATATAAAACAACAAATAAATGCGTAAAAAGTATCCTAGACTGATAATATGATAGCATGAAAGAGTCAAAAATTATAGATAGGTTGGAGACGTATCATCATCTAACTCACACATCTTGCTGTGGGTAAACGTTTGTGTTATTTTATGTCATCACAAATAGCTCATCCTACTGACCTGTATGTCGCCTATCGGACACATAATCATTTGGAGAATCGTTTATGTTCTACTGGATCAGCGCAACCAGCTTATCAGACTGAACTGTATGCCATGCAGCGCACACACTTGTGTTTTGCAAACTGTTTGCATTATTTCGGCCCATCGCAAACCGTTCATCTGGGTCAACTGTTTGCCACAGGTCATGCACATAACTAGTTTTTGAATCGGATTTTATGGATCCGCCATCGCACACAGCTGGTGTTATTGGTGACGAAGCTTGATCTATACCATTTGCGATTGATGGATGACACACAGCTTGGTCGTAGGGTCTTTGATTGATGTGCCATCTTAGGACCTTCCCGCGGTAGTGATGACAGTGATGAAGCAGTACCAACATGTATGCATCAAGTGCTCGAGGAGTTCAAGGACGTCTTTAGCGAACCAACTGGGTTTCCCCCACTAAGGGTGTCCTGGACTAAGGGTATCGGCCTGAAGTGATCCATCCGTATGGGATGAACTATGGGACCATCAAGCCGCTGTCGGAAGGACTTCGTGAGTCTCAAGACTTGCCCATGGGACGAAAGGAAACCTATAAAGACTTGGTGTGCACCCCAAGGATGGCTAAGTATTCGACATGACTTCAATCGACCTATAGCATGTAACCTAGCTCCCCCCTAGGTACCTGTATAAACCCAAGGGTTTAGTCCGTAGAGAAACAACTATTCACCTTAGGGTTTAGATCTTGCAAAACAATCTCAAGGTAGATCATCAACTTGTACTGGATACCCCATCATCAATACAATCAAGCATGATGTAAGGTTTTAGCTCTTCGAGAGAGCCCGAACCTAGGTAAACATCGTGTCCCCACTCTCCCTATTACCCTTGTTCTTTGATCCACAGCTTAGGACCCCATACCCGACATCTATCGGTTTTAGGACCGACATTGGTGGCCCATACAGGTCCCACTCTATGGTCAACCTGGATCAATGCTCATCTTTAGATCAACAATGACATCAACCGTGGTGACCACTTCATCCCCGACCAGCGTTTTGCGTTAGGAAGTGTAGTTCTTCACGCAAACTCCACTTGTCGCCTTCGGGCATCGTAACCTCGAAACATGCCCCCAACTTTGATCCCCTGGCCAACAACATGGAGGGTCAGATGCATCCTCCCCAGTCATAGATCATGACACTGAAACTGATCCTACTGATGAACTTGACCTAGACATGGATCAGGCATCTGCCCAGTCCTCGATCTCGGATCCAATACCTTCTTCGAGTCCGAAACAAGAGCTCAATCTCACAGTGGACGTAGCCTTGAGCTTGAGTCTGATTACCATCGTAGGGGGCGAACTCGACACAACCTCGATGGACCGGGCAAACTTACTCCAGATTAGACCAGCTTATAGCTAGACAATGAACCCAACCGAACTCTCTATCTTAAATGAGATATTGGACCCGATCCAGAGCCTTAGGATCTCAGATGAAAACACTTCGGTCCACGATCAAATCGGATGTAAGGCTGATGCACGGGAAATTTACATACCACCCTCCACCCACCTAGTCACTACGATCGAGGGCCTCACTAACGTTCCCGACTACGCATCCGAAGATGCAGACATGGAGGAAGATGCTAGGGATTTACTAGGCATGAAGCAATGCAAGACAAGAAAGTGGGCAGAAACTTCCATCTAAGACATTTACATGGTGGGCACACCCCGCAAAGATGCTAGAGGAGACGATGAACACCCCTCTAGATGCAGACGAAGCGCTCGACACCTAGAAGGGCCAACATAGGCAATGACAACACCGGGGAAGTTGATAACATCAACACTGAAGAGAGCAACACAACCCCAGCCATGGAGGACCTAGCTGGCACCGATGTAGCCGTGTCCGATCACATTGATGGGGCCGGAGAAGACATGCTCTCCGATGGCCCGGAGGATGACAAGTACATGCCGGAGGCTGAGAAAACAAGCCTCGGATCTGATGACTTTGTTGTCCCCAAAAACTTTGAAGACCTCAAGGCCTATCGGAGGCACTTAATGGCAACATCCCTAAGTGTTAAACTTGGGCAAGCCCATCTGAAAGACGATCATGATACACTAAATGATAAGTGGGTCGATATCCTGTCAGCCGAACAACAATTTGAGGATAGACAAACGAGTCAATCCAGGTCATACCCATGGAGACACCTACTATCAAAGTTTGAAGATGAACTAGAAGACAATTCTCCTAGATAACATGACTGTTATAATCAGCAGGACCACCCTCCTAGGAGGCCGGACATGCCACCAGGTCGGCCTCGAGAACTCCCTGCCAACGATCGTTCGGACGTCAGGAGAGCCAACCGACCTACACAGATGTTTGACCTCTGTGATAGGCTTGACATGGTACCTTGGTCCATCAATACATCCAGGGACTGAGAACTTGCTAGTCACATAGGCTACCATGAATGGCGGGATAGAAACACCCTCGCTCGGGAAGACCATCATGTTCGGCTAGTACCATACGCTCGACAGTCTATCGCCTGAGCTAGAGGAGTTGCTCATCCGATGTGCTTCAGTGACAAGGTTATGCAACATGAATTTCCTGAAGTGTTCAAACTCGTCATCATCTGTCGGGGTATACAAACAGGTGTATTTGCCTACCCTTGACTTGTGCACGGACAATGAAGCCTCTGAAACAATAGCCAGAGCCTGTCGGGGAAAGCTACACCCACGACAAGCAACCCAACTCAAGGCCAAGCAGCACCAGCAAGCTCAATGCTACAACCCAAGACAGGCTCGGAGCATGGCAGGAACGTCCCCGGTGCTTGCCGGGACCGAGATGCCCACACCCTTAAAAAGTCCGGCAAGCAAGTCTCCCGACAAGCGTGGGCCAGTCGGCCACCGCTCCACCTCATCGCTACTCCAGTCACTTATCGATGCGGTGTTGAGCTCCCAAGTGGCTAAGTGGCTCTTGCTAAGTATGTGGGAACACACTGGAAGAAGATTATGCCCCCTTGACACCCATCCGTAGGCGTGTCAAGCCGTGGTGTAGAAGTTATCTAGAGCGGTGGTAGGAGCTTCCCGGGAATGCATCCCCACACGCCACCTAGACTAGCAATGATGGTATTTTGTCCTTAATGCCAGAGTTAGGTATGATAAGATCTGCTAGCTATCTAATCATCAGAAAAAGTCTATTTTGCTACTGTGGTTGCCCCATGCACTATAAAAGGAGGCTCAAGGCAACCTAGCTCAGGATTCGCACTCCCGAACACTTGTACTCATATAGAAGCTTTCTCCCAACGGCAACCCTTGCCAGGATAGAGCGCTAGGTGCCTCTCGTGTTCTTCCAATAAATCCACCAAAAGCAGGAGTACGATATTATGCTTCACAGCAGCCCAGACCTGGGTAAAACACCCGTGTCATGATCATCATGCCATCTTGCTATCTCTGCTCTTCGTTCAAGTGATCTCGTCCCCGTCGAACCACAAAGGGGCTTGCGGCCCCATAGGTGATCGAGTGCATCCAGCCCCGACATCTTTGGCGCGCCAGGTAGGGGGCATCATTTGTGCGAACCAGAAATTGCAATCGAGGTGTTCTCATCATCATCATTCCCTTCGCTAAAAGTGCCAAGGAAGATAAGTGATGCCGCCTCCTCTGGAGTCTTATCTTCTCCGAGCTAGTTGCGCGTTGCTGCCACCGCGATGGCGACGTCAAGGAAGGAGGACGCATACACTGTGGCTGGTGTGCCCGACGCATACATCACAACAGCAGCATGGGCTATGGCTCGGGAGAGAACCGGAAGAATGGCAAGGCCTCTCCGTCATTGACATTGATCAACCTCACCTAATCCATAAAGGTGCAGCTTGGTCTGACGAGCAAGAAAAGGGTACGCAGGTGGGCTTCCTCCTTTTTTCCCTGCTGTAACTAGTCATACATAGTGGTGATGCTGCCGGTGTCGATGGGTTCTCGTGTGGCTTGGTCCCACATTTACCCATAAGAGGTAAATCCCAAGCAAAACGCCAGAACTAATCCGCTGGTCGGCACCCCCGACAGACAGGATACGGCATGGCCCCGTTCACCAATGCGTCCATCGCATTAGGCGTTACGAGGCCGTCAGGTGTGAAGGAATAAAGGAGAGGCTCGACCATAGGAAGCTTGCCCCATCGTCTTGTCAATGGCCATGAGCAATTGCATTAACTCGGCAGGCTCTTGCCGGAGAATTATGTTCATGACTAACGGATTCCCAAGTTTCTCTATTTTTCGTCCCTTCTCGTTCCCTCTTCTTCCTAGGACGGCAATGAGTACATTGGTATGTGCCTGCCGAGGAACTCGAGGAGAAAGGACGCCAGCGAATGGGGGAAAAGAGGAGAAGTGCAGACACTCATGCGACAAGACAAAATGAAAATCATGACGAAAGATAAGTTGACATAACTATCGACTTTCATTAAAGACTTGCATTTGCATACGCCCCTTTGATAACCTAAACTTCGTGCGGTGAACCTTGTGTACGATGGATCCATACCGTCGCATTGTTTGCGCCCTCGCTTTGTTTCGAGCCTGCTCAACAAGGCGTGTGACATCATCATGGAACGTCAAGGGAAAACCCACCAGCAGCGTGTTCTTCCCTGTAGAATGCTAAGGACTCGTTCCTCATGGAAATCATGGCAACACGATGCCAACGGGGAACGAGAAGTGCATAAATATAGTATGTTGGAAATATGCCCTAGAGGCAATAAATAAAGTGTTTATTATTATATTTCCTTGTTCATGATAAATTGTTTATTATCCATGCTATAATTGTATTGATTGGAAACACATTGCATGTGTGGATGAATAGACAACACTCTGTCCCTAGTATGCCTCTAGTGAACTAGCTCGTTGATCAAAGATGGTCAAGGTTTCCTAGCCATTGACATGTGATGTCATTTGATAACGGGATCACATCATTAGGAGAATGATGGGATGGACGAGACCCAAACTATAAACGTAGCATATGATCGTGTCAGTTTATTCCTACAGTTTTCTGCATGTCAAGTATATGTTCCTGTGACGATGAGATCATGCAACTCACAGACACCGGAGGAATGCCTTGTGTGTATAAAACATCGCAACATAACTGGGTGACTATAAAGGTGCTCTACAGGTATCTCCAAGGGTATCTGTTGGGTTGGCATGGATCAAGACTGGGATTTGTTACTCCGTGTGACGGAGAGGTATCTTAGGGCCCACTCGGTAATACAACATCACAATAAGCCTTGCAAGCAATGTGACTAAGTGTTAGTCACGGGATCTTGTATTATGGAACGAGTAAAGAGACTTGACGGTAATGAGGTTGAACTAGGTATGGAGATACCGACGATCGAATCTCGGGCAAGTAACATATCGAAGAACAAAGGGAACATCATACGGGATTAACTGAATCCTTGACATAGAGGTTCGATCGATAAAGATCTTCGTAGAATATGTAAGAACCAATATGGGAATCCAGGTCCTGCTATTGGTTATTGACCATAGAGGTGTCTTGGTCATGTCTGCATAGTTCTCGAACCCGCAGGGTCTGCACACTTAAGGTTCGGCGACGTTTCGATAGTACAGAGTTATGCATGGTGGTGACCTAAGGTTGTTTGAAGTCCTGGATGAGATCCCAGACATCACGGGGAGCTCTGGAATGGTCTGGAGGTAAAGATTGATATATAGGAAGTCCTATTTTGGTCGCCGAAAAAGTTTCGGGCTCATCAGTAGTGTACTGGGAGTGCCGGTAGTGTACCAGGAGACCACCGGGAGAGGTATTTCGATCCAAGAGGCTACATGGGCTGTGGGAGGACTAATACCAGCCCTTAGTGGGATAGCCAAAGTCCCACACAAGGCCCATGCGGCTGGGAAGAGATTCCTAAGTGGAAAAGGTGGAAAAAGGCAAAAAGGGTGGAAATAAGGAAGGAGTCCTAATCCTACTAGGAGTGGAGGAGGAGGAGGACTCCTCTCCACTTCGGCCGAAGCCTAGAGGCTGGACCTTGCTCCAAGTCTCCTCCTCCTCTGCTCCTATATATACTAGAGGGTTTTAGGGTTTTGGCACAAGATTTTCAGCCACGTGCAACCCTACCCTCTAGTTCGTAGTTTCTCCTCTAGATCGGTTTCAGCTTTGCTTAGGCGAAGCCCTGCTGAGATTACTCCACCACCATCGCCGCAGCACCGTCACACTGCCGGATAACTAGTCTACCTCTCCGCTCCCTCTTTCTGGATCAAGAAGGCGGAGATCGTCATCAAGCTGTACGTGTGCTGAACGCGGAGGTGCCGTCCGTTCGGTGCTTGATCGGGACTGATCGTGATTGGATCGCGGGATGCTCGACAATTTGGATCGCGAAGACGTTCGATTACATCAACCACGTTTCTTAACGCTTCCCGCTTAGCGATCTACAAGGGTATGCAGATCCACTCTCCCTCTCGTCGATGCTCATCACCATGGATAGATCTTGCGTGTGCGTAGGAATATTTTTGTTTCCCATGCAACGTTCCCCAACAGTGGTATCAGAGCTAGGTCTATGTGTAGATGAGATCTCGAGTAGAACACAAAGAGTTTGTGGGATTTGATGCTTAGATTGCTTCCTCCCTTGGTCGTGTTTAGGTTCGTCGGTATTGTGGGATGAAGCGGCCCGGACCAACCTTACTTGTACGCTTATGATAGACCGGTTCCATCGACTGACGTGTAACTTTGTTTCACAAAGATGGCTGGTGGGTGTCTGTTTCTCCTACTTTAGTTGGATCAGATTCGACTAAGGCGGTCCTTGAGAAGGTTGAAAAGCAACTTATGTATCACCGTTGTGGTTTATACGTAGGTGAGAATTGTTCTTGCTAAATACCCATAGCAGCCACGTAAAACATGCAACAACAATTAGAGGACGTCTAACTTGTTTTTGTAGGGTATGTTGTGATGTGATATGGCCAATTACGTGATGAGATATATGTGATGTATGAGATGATCATGTGTTGTATAGAATATCACGACTTGCATGTCGATGAGTATGACAACCGGCAGGAGCCATAGGGTTGTCTTTAATTATTGTATGACCTGCGTGTCAATCATTACGCGCTATGTAATGCTTTACTTTATCGCTAAACGGTAGCAATAGTAGTAGAAGGATGGTGGGCGCGACAACCACGATAGCGACACACTGATGGAGATCTCGATGATGGAGATCATGGTGTCATGCCGGTGACGATGGAGATCATGCCGGTGCTTTCAAGATGGAGATCAAAAGGACAAGTTCATGGCCATATCATGTCACTTTTGATTTGCATGTGATGTTAATCCTTTTATGCACCTTTTTTTTCTTAGGACGACGGTAGCATTATAAGGTGATCCCTCACTTAAATTTCAAGACGAATTGTGTTCTCCCCGAGTGTGCACCGTTGCGAAAGTTTGTTGTGTCGAGACACCACATGATGATCCGGTGTGATAGACTCTACGTTCACATACAACGGGTGCAAGCCAGTGTTGCACATGCAGAAAACTCTGGTTAAACTTGACGAGCCTAGCATGTACATACATGGCCTCGGAACACAAGAGACCGAAAGGTCGAACATGAGTCATATAGTAGATATGATCAACATGATGATGTTCACCATTGAAACCACCTCAACTCACGTGATGATCGGACCTGAGTTGGTGAATTTGGATCATGTGACACTTAGATGACCTGAGGGATGTCAATTTGAGTGGGAGCTTTAGTATTTGATTAACTGAACTCATTATCTTGAACAATAGTCTAAGTAACCTTTGCATATTTATGTTGTAGATCAATGGCTCACGCAGTAGCACCCCTGAATTTTAATGCGTTCCTAGAGAAAGATAAGTTGAAAGATGATGGAAGTAACTTTGTTGACTGGGCCCATAATCTGAGGATTATCCTCATGACTTCCTAGAAATCATATGTCCTTGATGCACCACTTGGTGACCAACCCGAAGACATGTCATCCGAAGACGTTAAGAACGCTTGGGAGGCACGTTCTGGGGATTACTCAATAGTTTAGTGTGCAATGTTGTATGGCTTAGAACCGGGACTTCAAAGACATTTTGAACGTCATGGAGCATATGAGATGTTCCTAGAGTTGAAGTTTATCTTTCAGAAAATGCTTGGATCGAGAGGTATGAGACCTCCGATAAGTTCTATGCTTGCAAAATGGAGGAGAACGGGTCTATCCGTGAACATATACTCAGAATGTCTGGGTATTCGACTCGTTTGGCGGAGTTGGAAATGCCCCTTCCGGCAGAGGCGATCAATGAAAGAGTTCTTCAATCACTGCCACCTAGCTACAAGAGCTTTGTGATGAACTATAACATGCATGGGATGAACAAATCAGTCGCCGAGCTGTTTGCGATGCTGAAAGTCGCTGAGTCTGAAATCTAGCAAGAACATCAACTGTTGATGGTCAATAAAACCACTAGTTTCAAGAAGAATGGCAAGGGCAAGGGCAATAAGGGTAAATCCAAGAAGGATGGCAAAGCAGTTGCTACTCCTGTAAAGAAGCCCAAGGCTGGACCCAAGCCAGAAACCGAGTGCTTTCATTGCAAGGGAACTGGTCACTGGAAGCGGAACTGCCCCAAGTACCTGGCTGACAAGAAGGCGACCAACAACAAACAAGGTATATATGACATACATGTTATTTATGTGTACCTTACTAGCTCTCGTTGTAGTGCCTGGTTATTGACCGTAGGGGTGTCTCGGTCATGTGTACATAGTTCTCGAACCCACAGGGTCTGCACACTTAAGGTTCAGTGACGTTTCAGTAGCATAGAGTTATGCATGGTGGCGACCGAAGGTTGTTCGGAGTCCCATATGAGATCCTGGACGTCACGAGGAGCTCCGTAATGGTCCGGAAGTAAAGATTAATATATAGGAAGTCCTATTTTGGTCGCTGGAAAAGTTTCGGGCTCATCGATAGTGTACCGGGGGACCATCGGGAGAGGTATTTCGACCCAAGAGGCTACATGGGCTGTGGGAGGACTAATAACAGCCCTTAGTGGGCTGGACAAAGTCCCACACAAGGCCCATGCAGCTGGGAAGAGATTCCTAAGTCGGTAGCGCTATTCCTTCGTTGGCGTGTGGCCTTCGGTAGCGCTATTCCGTCATTTCTTCAGCTTGCGCTTGCATGACGGCGCCCAACGGTCGGCATGCATCTCTTTCGTCGTGGCCCAGAGAGGCAACATGCTTCTGAAGGCTTGGAAGAAGGTGGAGAACTTCAGGCATCGCTGGGTCCTCTTGGATTTCAAAGGCACCAACCCTCCATTGGATCTGTCGAAGGGGTTGCTCGAGAAGACTCCTGCGTGGAGCTCTGCGAAGCTTTCCGACCCATGGGCCGAGCCTGTCCTGAAACGCTTCACCCGTGATATCAGCGCCAAGAAGTTGACTGGCGGAATGATAGTGAAGGAGTTCTTGGTGCAGCGCCTGGCGCCTCTTTAGGCCCATTCTAGGCCCTTGTGGGACTATTAGGGCAGCGGCGACAACCTCAGGCTTCGGTCCGCGCTCATAGCTCCCGAGGAGCTAAGCCGGGCTATGGCGACCTTGCTCGGTGACCCGGGCAACCTTCCCGAGGCTCACTATCCACTGTACTGCCACGACAACAAGGCCGACCTAGTTGCGGTGATGCCTCTCTTCAACGAGTTGGGGCTTTTCCCAGCTAAGCGCCCTGGTCCGGTGGTGGTGTCCTCCGGTGTTACCTCGTGCGGGGAGGACTCAGAGAGGACCACCGCCGACGGCCCGGCGGGGGCGTCCCCCTCGTCGCAGGGCACCCTTCTGCGCGAGCTTGAAGATGATGACGACGTTGGTGAAGTTTCTGCTGCGGGCTCTTCGCGCGCCGCTAAAGCCTCCAGGGGGCTCGGGCCAGCTCCTTGCACTATGCGGTCCACATGCGTGTTGACTCCCCGGAAGAGCGGAGCTGAGTCTCCTCCGACGTGCCCCGTCTCCGCTGGCGGGACGATTGAGGCGCCGCCATTGCCCCCGCCCAAATCGCAACCCGCAGGTAAGGTGGGCAAGGATGGGGCCATGGCGATCTCTTCCGCAGCCACCTCGGCTGCCCGTGACTCTACTCCTCTATGCGGCGGACCCTCTCCATGGGGAGCTCACGCGCCCCCATCGTTGCTACTTCCCGAGCATCCGTTGGTTTCCATGAAGAGGAACGGTTGATGCAGCAAAGTAGATAAGTATTTCCCTCAGTTGTTGAGAACCAAGGTATCAATCCAATAGGAGATACAAGCAAATCCCCAATAAGTGTACCTACACAAAGAATCAAACTCTTGCACCCAACGCTATAAAGGGGTTGTCAATCCCTTTAAGGTTACTTGCAAGGATGAGATCTGATAGAGATAGATGGCTTAAACGGAAAGAAAACAATAGGTAAAAGTAATGCAGCAAAGCATTTTTTGTATTTTTGGTTTTAGATCTGAAAGTATAATATGGAAAATAGACCCGGGGGCCATAGGTTTCACTAGAGGATTCTCTCATGATAGAGAGGATTACGGTGGGTAAACAAATTACTGTCGAGCAATTGATAGAAAAGTGAATAATTATGATGATATCCAAGGCAATTATTATGCATATAGGCATCACGTCCGTGTCAAGTAGACCAAAACAATTCTGCATCTACTACTATTACTCCACACATCGACCGACTCCTGCCTGCATCTAGAGTGTTAAGTTCATGAAGAACAGAGTAACACATTAGGTAAGATGACATGATGTGGAGGGATAAACTCAAGCAATATGATGAAAACCCCATCTTTTTATCCTTGATGGCAACAATACAATATGTGCCTCGCTCTCCTACTTTGTCACTGGGTGAGGACACTTCAAGATTGAACCCAAAACTAAGCACTTCTCCCATTGCAAGAATTACCAACCTAGTTGACCAAACCAAACCAATAATTCGAAGAGACTTGCAAAGATATGAAATCATGCATATCAGAATTCAGGGAAGACTCAAATAAAATTCATGGATAATCTGAACATAAACCCACAATTCATCGCATCTCGACAAACACACTGCAAAAGAGTATTACATCGGATAGATATCCATGAAGATCATGAAGAACATGGTATTGAAAAGCAAAGAGAGATAAGAAGCAATCTAGCTACTGGCTATGGACCCAAAGGTCTGTGGTGAACTACTCACACATCATCGGAGGGGCAATGGAGTTGATATAGATGCCCTCCGTGATCGAATCCCCCTCTGACAGATTACCGGAAAAGGCTCCAAGATTGGATCTCTCGGGAACGAAGGCTTCTGGCGGCGGAAAAGTGTTTTCGTGGCTTGTTCTGATAATGATGGAATATTTGGGAATTTATAGGCCGACGATTAGGGTCAGGGGAGCTGCCATGGGCCCACAAGCCTGCCCGGCGCGCCCTACCCCCCTGGGCGCGACCCTAGGGCTTGTGGCCCCATGGTGGATCCTCTGCCTTGGTTCTCAATTCTCGTAGTTTCCTTTCGTTCCAAAAAATTCCTTCCGAAGGTTTTATTCTGTTTGGACTTCGTTTAATATTCCTTATCTGCAAATCTCAAAAACAAGGAAAAACAGAAACTGGCACTAGGCTCTAGATTAATAGGTTAGACCCAAAAATAATATAAAATAGCATATTAATGCATATAAAACATCCAAAACAGATAATATAATAGCATGGAACAATAAAAAATTATAGATACGTTGGAGACGTATTAGCATCCCCAAGCTTAATTCCTGCTCGTTCTCGAGTAGGTAAATGATAAAAACAGAATTTTTGATGTGGAATGCTACCTAACATATTTATACATGTAATATTCTTTATTGTGGCATGAATATTCAGATCCGTAAGATTCAAAACAATAGTCTAATATTGACATAAAAATAGTAATACTTCGAGCAAACCAACAAGGTAGTCGCGTCCTTTCGAAATAACATGGTCTTAGAAAGTTATCCCTACAAAATCATATGGTCTGGCTATGCTCCATCTTCCCCACACAAAGTATGAAAATCATGCACAACCCTAATGAACAAGTCAAGCAATTGTTTCACACTTTTGGTGTTCTCAAACCATTTCAACTCTCAAGCAATACATGAGCGTGAGCCATGGATATAGCATTATAGGTGGAATAGAATATGGAGGAGGTGCAAGGAGAAAAATGAGAAGATAGTATCACATCAACTAGGCGTATCAACAGGCTATGGAGATGCCCATCAATAGATATCAATGTGAGTGAGTAGGGATTGCCATGCAACCAATGCACTTAGAGCTATAAGTGTATGAAATCTGAAAAAGAAAACTAAGTGGTTGTGCATAATGAATATGCACTAGTTATATGAAAGTGAAAAAATAGGAGACTCTCTATCATGAAGATCATGGTGCTAATTTGAAGCACAACTGTGGAAAAAGGTAGTAGCAATTGTCCGTTCTCTCTTTCTCTCATTTTTTTCCTTTTTTTCTTTTTTGGTGGGCTTCTTTGGCTTCTTTTTTTGTTTGGGCTTCACTGGCCTCTTTTGTTTTTTGTGAAGTCCGGATACTCATCCCAACTTGTGAGGGAGTCATAGCCTCCATCATCCTTTTCTCTCACGGGAAAATGCTCTATTAATGAAAAATCATCAAACTTTTATTTACTTATAACTCAAAGAAAAAGAAATTACAACTCGATTCCTATGACAAGATATGACTCTATATGCAATATGAAGTGATGGTGCAAGTCATTAAAAAACTACATGATGGAAGTTGCATGGCAATACATATCGGAATGGCTATGGAAATGCCATAATAGGTAGGTATGGTGGCTGTTTTGAGTAATACATGGTGGCTGTTTTGAGGAAGGAGGGTTTGGTGTACCGGCGAAAGTTGCGTGGTACTAGAGAGGCTAGCAAAGATGGAAGGGTGAGAGTGCGTATAATCCATGGACTCAACATTAGTCATAAAGAACTCACATACTTATTGGAAAAGTCTATTAGTTATCAAACAAAGCATTAGACGCATGCTCCTAGGGGATAGGATGGTAGGAGTTAACCATCGCACGCTCCCGACCCTCACACAAAGGTCGACAATCATTAAACAAATCATGCTCCAACTTCATTACATAACGGTTCACCATACGTGCATGCTACAGGAATCACAAGCTTTAGCACACGTATATCTTCCAATTCACAACTACTCACTAGCATGACTCTCATATTACCATCCCTATTATCTCAAAACTATATGCAAGGAATCAAACTTCTCATAGTTTTTAATGCACTTAATATGAAAGTTTTTATTATATCCCTCTTGGATGCCCATTATATTAGGACTAAATTCATAACCTAAACAAATACCATGCTGTTTTAAGAAACTCTCAAAATAATATAAGTGAGGAACGAGAGTTCAATAATTACTATAAAATATAACACCACCATGCTCTATAAAGATATAAGTGAAGCACTAGAGCAACATTGCCTAGCTCACAAGATATAAGTGAAGCACATAGAGTATTCTAATAAATTCACGATTCAGTGTCTCTCTCTCAAAAGTTGTGTAGAAAGGATGATTGTGGCAAACTAGAAAGCAAAGACTCATATCATACAAGACGCTCCAAGCAAAACACATATCATGTGGTGAATAAAAATATAGCCTCAAGTAAATTTACCAATGGATTTAAGACGAAAGAGGGGATGCCTTCTAGGGCATCCCCAAGCTTAGGCTTTTTGTTATCCTTGAATATGACTTGGGGTGCCTTGGGAATCCCCAAGCTTAGGCTCTTGCCACTCTTTATTCCATAGTCCATCAAATCTTCACCCAAAAATTGAAAACTTCACAACACAAAACTCAACAGAAAACTCATGAGACCCGTTAGTATAAGAAAAATAAATCACCACTTTAGGTACTGTTGTGAACTCATTATTTATTTATATTTGTGTAATACCTACTGTATTATAACTTTTCCATTACTCATACCCCCGATTCAACCCATAGATACATCAAAATAAGCAAACAACACAAAAAAATAGAATCTGTCAAAACAGAACAGTCTGTAGGAATTTGTAAACTTAGAATACTTCTGGAACTCTAAAAATTCTGAACAATTAGAAAAATCAGGTAAATTGGTATACAAATCTTGTGTAAAAATTTCAGATCAATGAGAAGCTCTGAAAAATTTAGAAAATTCATGTACTGAGCGCAAAAGTTTTTGTTTTTCAGCAAGATCGAATCAACAACTACCATAGATCACCCAAAGGTTTTACTTGGCTTAAACACTAATTAAAACACAAAAAAAATTTACTAATAGAAGTAATAATATGCCAAACACACCAAAACAGAAGCAAAAAATAGACAACAAAAATAAAATTGGGTTGCCTCCCAACAAGCCCTATTGTTTAATGCCCCTAGCTAGGCAAAACGCAATTGATCTAGGTATTGTCACAATAAAAATAAGGGAGATCATTCATTCTCATCTAATAATCCCTTATTTCAGCAGCTAATTCTCGTTATGGCAAGCAAAAGTAATCAAAAGGGCTGAATTTAAGAGGACGAGGATCATCAAGAACAAGTGCGGGAGGGATATGTTCCTCCTGATGTCCCTTATAGTGTATAATCAATTCATCATTATAAGATTTCCTTTGGTTAAAGGCCATAAGCCTTTTCTTAATAATGAACTCTAATTCGTTATTTTTATAGCAAAATTATCATTGAGTTCATAAATCTTATCAACCAAAACCTTGGTAGGGATTTTCTTTCTCAAATTTTCATTATAAGCAACTTGATTTTGAGATCGTAGTCTTATTATCTCTTGTTGATTAAAAAGGATCTCCTCAATAGGGGACATCCACCATTTATTTAATAATGAGCAAAGATTTCACTAGACTCTTTCATGATAAATCTAAACTCGTGAGCTAGGAATATAGTGGCGGCACGCTTAATAGAAGAATGTTGAATGTTTGAAAACAAAAGGAAAATCATTTGTATGCAAGGGTGCATGTGCAAGAATTGTGTCTCAAGTTCACTTATTACCAAAGTTATAGCGTCGACAAGACTATTAGTTTTATTGAGAATGATACCTCATAAATTAGGAAGCGTTCCCGTACAAGTTATTTTTTTTGAATAACACCTTTTCCAATGATATTACCACTACCTATACGGAACCTTTTTGTATGAATGATAGTGGGATCTTCTTGAGGGTTGTCATTAACAAGGGCATCAAGATTCCCGTCAAGATTATTACCATATTTATCACTAAAAGTCTCCCTAGATTCCGACATGGTGGCAAAGCAAACACACAAGCAAAAGAAGGGCGAATAAAAAGGCAAATCTTTTTGGTATTTTTTGAAAATCGTTTTAGAAGTGGGGGAGAGGAAAACGAGAGGCAAATGGAAAATAATGTAAATGCAAGAGATGAGTTTGTCATGGGTACTTGGTAGGCTTGATGTAGATCTCCCCAGCAACGGCGCTAGAAATCCTTCTTGCTACTTCTCGAGCATGCGTTGGTTTCCGTGCAAAGGAACAGTTGATGCAACAAAGTAGATAAGTATTTCCATCAGTTGTTGAGAACCAGGGTATCAATATAGTAGGATATACAAGAAAGTCCCCAGTAGGTGTACCTACACAAATAATCAAACTCTTGCACCCAACTCTATAAAGGGGTTGTCAATCCCTTTAAGGTTATTCGCATGGATGAGATCTGATAGAGATAGATGGATTAAATGGAAAGTAAAACAATAGGTAAAAGTAATGAAGCAAAATATTTTTGGTATTTTTGGTTTTAGTTCTGAAAGTATAATATGGAAAATAGACCCGAGGGCCATAGGTTTCACTAGAGGCTTCTCTCATGATAGCAAGTATTACGGTGGGTAAACAAATTACTATCGAGCAATTGATAGAAAAGCGAATAATTACGATGATATCAAAGGCAATTATTATGCATATAGGCATCATGTCCGTGTCAAGTAGATCGAAACGATTCTGCATCTACTACTATTACTCCACACATCGACCGGTTCCTGCCTACATCTAGAGTATTAAGTTCATGAAGAACAGAGTAACACATTAGGTAAGATGACATGATGTAGAGGGATAAACCCAAGAAATATGATGAAAACCCCATCTTGTTATCCTTGATGGCAACAATACAATACGTTCCTCGCTACCCCTACTTTGTCACTGCGTGAGGACACCGCAAGATTGAACCCAAAACTAAGCACTTCTCCCATTGCAAGAATTACCAATCTAGTCGGCCAAACCAAACCAATAACTCGAAGAGACTTGCAAAGATACGAAATCATGCATATAAGAATTCAAGAAAGACTCAAATAATATTCATGGATAATCTGAACATAAACCCACAATTCATCGGATCTCGACAAACACACCGCAAAATAGTATTACATCGGATATATCTCCATGAAGATCATGAAGAACATGCTATTGAAGAGCAAAGAGAGAGAAGAAGCCATCTAGGTACTGGTTATGGACCCGAAGGTCTGTGGTGAACTACTCACGCATCATCGAAGGGGCAATGGAGTTGACCTAGATGCCCTTCGTGATCGAATCCCCCTCTGGCAGATTACCGGAAAATGCTCCAAGATTGGATCTCTCGAGAACGGAGGCTTCTGGCAGCGGAAAAGTGTTTTCGTGGCTTGTTCTGATAATGATGGAATATTTGGGAATTTATAGGCCGAAGATTAGGGTTAGGGGAGCTGCCGTGGGCCCACAAGCCTGCCCGGCGCGCCCTACCCCCTGGGCGCGGCCCTAGGGCTTCTGGCCCCATGGTGGCTCCTCTGCCTTGGTTCTCAAGTCTCGTAGTTTCCTTTCGTTCCATAAATTCCTTCCGAAGGTTTTATTCTGTTTGGACTCCGTTTAATATTCCTTATCTGCAAATCTCAAAAACAAGGAAAAAATAGAAACTTGCACTAGGCTCTAGATTAATAGGTTAGTCCCAAAAACAATATAAAATAGCATATTAATGCGTATAAAACATCCAAAACAGATAATATAATAGCATGGAACAATAAAAAATTATAGATACTATGAAGACATATTAGTCGTCGTCGGGACGGAATGGAAGAGGAAGTGGGTCGACGTCGAGGAGTAAGCGACCCGACTTGGCTTGACCTACATGTCTATGGATTGTGCATTACTGACCTCCCCTTGTTTGGTGACCAGGGATGTCACTGTGTTGAAGATTAGGAAGAATAAGGCGGGTGTCAAGCCAAAGGCAACTCCCAGCGCGCCACCTGCCCTTCCCGACACGCCGCTGCCTGCTGCTGAAGAAGAGAGGGCTCGCGAGGCGACCCCTCAAGCCAACATCATTGAGCCCTCTGAGCCCCCAATGCCTGTTGATGCAATCACTCCTGTCCTTGGTGGCGTGGTGGCGCCGATGTCCGGTTGACCAACCCCTGAGGGCCTGCTGCCCGCTGATTCATCCGTGTCGGCAGTCGCCGAGCGGCCTTCGGAGCCCCCTGTCCTTCGTGGCGCTGCTTCCCCGAAGGCGCCCCCGCGCCCGCACTTGGGACTCCTCCGAGGGAGACCTTGATGCCTCCGGTGCGTGTCCACGACATCCTGGACAGGGCCTTCTCTGCTCTGGGTCAGGTTCGTGATGCCTTCCGGAGTGCCGATGGTCGCCTCGCGGGAGTGCCGAGCTGCCACCGCCGCTGTGGCGATGTGGGGTGAGGCCGCGGCTGCCGCGGCAAAGAGCGAGGAAGAAGCCGCGGCCACTCGTGCCACGCGCGAAGAGGTGGAGGCCTGTCAGAAGGCCTTCCACGAGGAACATGCCAAGCTTGTGGGGCAGCTTTGTCAGCACACGAAAGACCTCGAGTCCCGCAACACCAAGCTTGCTGCTCGGGAAGCCGAGCTGTCTCAGGTGACGACCTGCCAGGAGGCAGAGTGGGCACGCCTGGACATGCAGGAGAAGGAAATTGCTTCGAAGCAGATCCTTCTTGACACCAAGGGGGCAGCTATCGCCGTGGTCGAGGAGAAAAAGGCCGCAGAGTTGAGCGCCTTCCCTGCCATCGAGCTCAAGTTTTGCAAGGCGCTCCACACCCTCCGTCGGGATGGATTCATGGAGCCTCTGGCCGCTGCGGAGGACAGCTTTGCGGCGTTAGCCTCGAAGCTCGTCGAGGCGCTGGAGGGTGCCATCGTCAAGGTGGGTGGGGTCTTGGACAACGAGTGCCGCGACCTCTTTTCCGAAGCCGCGACGCCCGTCTTCAACCATCTTCATCTTCGTGAGCCAGCGTTCGACTTCGACTCCGTGATCCTCCCAGTTGCCCGTGAGGTCCGCGCTGGAGCTGCGACAACGGTGAATGGCACCGTGGAGGCGCTGGTGAAGAGGTTCACCAACATCATACATGTTGATATGAGTAGTCTATCATTCGTACTAAGCCAGGCTCTCACATGTTGTTTCTGTGAAAAATCAAGGAGAGAAGAGGCATCAGTGTCGTTTCACCCACGGATGTGGCATGCATAATGTTCCCTATCGAAATTAGAAATCTTCTTGTGAGAAGCTCTGGTTTGTAAGAGGCTTTGTGCGAGAACATGTCCATGTTGGACAATTTTTTACCACAACATATGTGTGCCCTTGTCATGAGACAAGGCCAATTTTCATGAATTTTTGATGAGTTTTGGATTTACATGAATTCGAAAACCAAGTTTCTTTATGTTTACATCCGAGCCAATGCACTGAGATGTTTCAAATTCATCCCCATATCTTGCGTGGGACCTAAACATGCATACATGGACTCATATATGATTTTCAACCAATTTTCATTCAATGGACATTGTTATTATAGTCAAATTTGAATTATGCACATTAAATGGCTAGAAAACTCAATTAATGTATTAAATAGGGCAATCAAACCCCGGAAAATTCCATTGTTTTGCACGACAGTCATGTTGTTCTATTTTGACCCTAGAAACAAATTCAAGGAGAGAAGAGACATTGGATGTTGTTTCACACATAAAAGGTGAACCTTCCCTATCGGAACCACATGGCTTTCTTGTGAGAATCTCCGGTTTGTAAGAGGCTTGTGCCAAAAATTGTCCCAAATTGAACAATTTTTTTTACCACAACACACAACAGGGCAAGGTCATGAAACCATGCCCAAGTTTCATGAATTTCTCATGAGGTTTGGATTTGCACGAATTTAAAAGCTAAGTATCCCATTGTTTGCTGCCGTACCGAGATGCTAAGATGTTTGAAATTCATTCCCATTTCTTGCATAGGACCTAAACATGCATTAAGCCAAACGTTTATGATTTTCAACCTATTTTCATGCGATGGACCTTGTGATTGTTGTTAAAGTTTTAATTATGCACATTAAGTGCCTAGAAAACTCAATTAGTGTATTAAAAAGGCCAAACGAACCCTGGAAACTTCTATAGTTTAGCACGGCAGTCATATTTGTCTATGGTGAGTGTATAGATAAATTCAAGGCAAGAAGAGACAGAGGATGTTGTTTCACACATAAAAGGTGAACGTTTCCTATTGGAACCACATGGATTCTTGTGACAATCTTTGGGTTGTAAGAGGTTTGTGCCAAAACTTGTCCCAAATTGGGATTTTTTTACTACTATAGACATGAGCCATGACATGACACCACACACAGTTTCACAAATTTCTGATGATATCTGGATTTACTTGAATTTTAAACACACGGATTCTCAATGTCTATGGCCGAGGCAAAATACCGAGAGGTCTGAAATTCATTTCCATTTATTGCATGTGACCAAAACATGTATCCAGTGACACATATATGATTTTCAATCCATCCAGGTGCCTCTACCTAGCATGTGCTTAACTACAATCCATATTTTAACTATGCTCATGGAATGTCTTAAAAACTCTTTAAATGTTTAAAAAGGCCGAAACAACCCTGAATAATTCCATATTTAACAGACACTCCTATAGTTGCACGTTCACTGTAGATAAATGTTATTGCAATCCAAACACCTTCAATTGCCAATGTAACCACATTTTCCATTTCAAAACAATATGAAAATCAAGTACATCAAAAATAGTTAATTATCATGAAACGTGTGTGATGTGGTATAAAACATCTTGGGCCAATCCTCATATATATGGCTTATGATGGAAGCTTCATCGGCTATAGTCTACCGCCACCATGTCAACCAGACAAGCACACCTGCTTCCCAAGACCATTTTACAGTTCAAACGTTGCCGGTGAAAGATGGGGATGTGGATCCGTGTTATAGAGGCAACTTTGGTGACCCACTCCGGCCCGAGCGCGACCGCATCTGCCATGAGCATGCTCACAACATCCCTGAGCATGGATGCAGCCGCCGAAAGGGCAGTTGCTGCAGCTGAGATGGCGGCAGCAACATCCGCGACCGGGATAGCAAATGGAAAGAACAACACAAAAGCTGTCCATTCATTGGCGTCCTTCATAACCCCGATGGAGGCTGCCCATGCGTATGCCGAGGCCGCCCACGCCCAGCTCTTGTCGGTCACCACACAAATAGAAGCGGCTTTCTCTGACACTGGTCGGCAAGCTATGTCTGAATGGTTGGCAATCGCCAAGAGCACTCGGGCAGCCTTCCATTCGTCGGCAGCCTCCCTAGCCAAGATGTAGGGCATCAACGCCTGGACCACGGCCGCCCACACCCTGCTCATGGCGGCCTTTTCCAAAGATATGGCAAACACAGACTGTGAGATGCTTGCGGAGTATGTGGCGATGGATTCCACGGATCCCCTTCCCGTGGAGGTCATCAAGCGTGAGGCCGTCATGGAGGATACGGCAGAGACCCACGAGCGTCAGGTGAAAAATTATTCTTTGTTTAGAGCGATGTTCTTTTGTTAGAGTAATGTTAAGGTCAACCAGCTCTGTAATTGCTCGATTAAGTAAGTGCAGGATGTGGTGTAGGCTCTTTTGTGTAGTACCCAAATTAACAATTGATGTTAAATTGTGCGACGACATGGATGACCATTGTAACTAGGGAAATACGGACCAAAAGTTGCCACCATATCCCCATTCCGTCTTCCAATCAAAAATGAAATTCAAGTTCACCACACACAATTTATTGTCACTAACCATGTGCAATGTAGTATCCAAAATTATGTTGTAAGTATGGAGAATTTTTTTTGCACATTTCCGATCTAGTTTTTCGCTACACCAAACAAAAAATTTGGGCTGCTGTGGAAATATCTACCTCTCTCACCCCCTGTTACCAATAAAAATCCACATTTCCCCATTTTACCTATCCAATCTTATGTCAGAATCTTGGAGACTTTGCACTTTCAAGCTTATCACACACGGGGTATATCTGAGGCTTCATTTGGGATGTGTAGATATCGCAAACTATTGTGAATTATTTGCACCTTTAAGCTCATCACATACGGGCTATACCATGGACTTCATTTGTGATGTATAGATATCGCAAACTGTTCTGGATAATTTGCACGTTCAAGCTCATCACACACGAGTTGAAGAACATGCTTCATTTGCGATGTTTAGACATCGCAGAAAAATTGGAATAAGGGACTGTGTCTGATGATACTTCCCACGCCAGTTTTTCGCTGCAGCAAACGAAATTTTTGGGCTACCGTGGAAATTTCTACCTCCTTCACCCCTTGGTACCAATCAAAATCCACATTCTCCCCTTTTCCTCGTTCCTTTCCTACTTCAAACTTTCATTGCTTGCTTGCAGTGCTGCCTCCTCACCACGATGCTCCTTCTTGCTGCTCGGCCTCCTCCATCCAGTCAGGTAATCCACACCACCCTAATACCACATGGCCCGATCACCGACGTGACACCTTCCACCCAAATCACCGCCCCATCCTCCAAATAATCGCCATCGAAAGCCATGGTGCACGCAATATAGCCAGGTTCTCAAAGAGCATTTGGTAGCGGGGAAGCAATTCGCGGGTGCAGGCGTGGATGAGGCAACAATGGCTGGCATGCGTGCCAACCCCCAAATCTTGGACGATCACCTCGCCGTCGAGGCCACCGTCGACGCCTCATGCACGGACACCGCCACACGGTTGGCTGCTATAAACGACTTGTCATGGTCTTTTCTCGAGGGCATCACGGGTGCTTTCAATGAAGACTATGATCTATTTTGTTAGTGTGCACATGCTTACCTCAGCCCTAGATATGGCATGTTAGTGTCGGGGCCGCATCGGGTCAGTCATCACTACGAGGGGTGCACCCATGCTGAGGAGGCCTCGCCCTCTTTCAAGTTGAAGGAGCCCATCGTTATTGATATCTCCGATGATGAGGAATAGCTTGTTTTTCTTAGACTTATCACTAAGGACCTATGTTTAGCTAGCCACACCAGTTTAGCATGTTTGGTTTACCTCTTGCATGTGCTCCTCCTGCCTTCATTTAGAAATTCTAGTGAAATTCCCAATGTAATGCTACTTGCAATCTGACCTTCTAGTATATTGTGCAATGCAGTGCTTAGTTAAGTGTTTTGTTCATTTGTTGTGGTGATCATTTAACTATTTAGTTCAATTCTGCAATGTGATGTTCGATTGTTGTTGGTACAATTTTGTATTGTTATGCATGTGAGAAATAAATCAAATTTAAATGTACTAAATACATGTGAAACATATACAATCGCTATATTTCCTAGTTCTTAGCACGCTTGGTTTAATTTAGATAACTGGCTTTGCCATGTGGCTAGAATTAATCTTTTGGATCCATAGTGTGTTTATTTTTCATTAACATATTTCACTAATAGTATGCCAAATATCACTTATAACCTGATCAATATCTATCTTAAATACGTTGCAGGGGGAAACAATGGGAGACACTGAAGTTTACCATCGAGGTTTGCACATCCATGGTCATGTGGCTAATACCACGTTATGGTGCAATTGCAGGAACCATTTTAATATTAAGTTTTTTAATAATTTGTTCTTACACATGTAGGTCCTAGTATAAGATATTTAGACCCATTGTTTGACCCTTTTGCATGTGGGGAAATGACGTGTCCTTGAATATCATTCAAATCAAGAAACTCAGAAAGATTGTTAAGATAAAGAAACTAGCTATGAAGAACAACAAGATGTTTGCTTGCACAATGAAGAAGACATCAGTAAACTATAGGATGGTACCGTATATTTAACCTTGTCCTTTTCCCTTTACGCCATTTCAAATTTCAGAAAAGATATTTATGCCTATGTTTGTTCTTATTCGTTTTCAAGGCAGTCCATCCGTGATTACGTCTCAAACCACCTACATGGTCAAGATGCGAGGAAGGTATTCATAAAGCACCCACGGTATAATCTTGAAGTCTTCCTCAAGAGGATGAAGGACGGGTGGGCAATCATCTACATGCACTGGCCTAAAGTCACGAGGACCTTGAACATTGCTGAAGGATCAATATACGCCTTCCGCTTCAATAGTTTTCTAGAAGAGACTCATCTGTCTATTTACCGTCTGTGATGATACTTAATTTCCAAAGGTTTTTGATGTTGCATTTGAAACTTTGTCCTTTTGATGCGCTTGGGTAGCTAGGTAGTATATGCCTATATGATGTTGTACACTGATGTAATTCAATTATGAAATCTTGGTTGCCGTAATACGAATAAGAAAGATATTGTGCGCTTGATATGAAATGTTAATTTTATTACTAAATGGATTATAAGTAATAGAGCAATTAGGATGATAGTTGTGGTTTCTATTGAAGACAGTTTCTAAGAGAATACCATGGGCGATGACCTCAACAAACCCACACAGTTTCTACAAAGTTAGCGTGTTGGATCAGTGAGAAATGACACATGACTTTCCGTCAACAACTATGTGCGTTAGGCCACGCTATCACAATCGTTTTCACACAACAAGTGGGTGTGTTGGACAGCCCAATGCCAAACAGTTTCTTCTAGGCACCGTGAGTGATATATTAAATAACACGATCGACAGAATTATGACTACCGTGTGTGATGCCTAGCCCTATCACAAAGGTGATGTAGAAATTTATGTGTGATGTGCAATACAAATAGAGATGTGTCTTTGGGATTCCCTGCGTGGGACGCAAAGCACATCTCACACGACTTCTTCAATATGTCTGTTTGTGATGGGCCCCGCAATTGCACACGCTCAATTTTTGCGTGGTGTGTGGGACCAAATGGGGGTATCACCATGATTTATTTGTGTCATGTGGGATAGCCCCCACCTTTTCCCACACATGCAAGGTGACGGTTTATAACCGCGTCAGTGAAAGGGGGTAAAAACCATTTGTGTAGCACGCAGCTACACTAGTCGAAACTCAAACAATCAAGAGTGTCAATCAACCCATAGGACAAAAGAAACCTACTTGAACATCATAGGATGGAAACAAACAATATGAAGCAAAAGTACCATTTTCATGTAGGGGGTACATTGGGTTGCGGGAGAGTGGACTGCTGTAAATAGACGAGGGAATGTGATGATGGTGTTGAGGAAGACGGTGGTGTTGTTGGTGTAGACCGTTGTAATGATAGTTCCCCCGACGGCCTTCAGGAGCCACTAGGAGAGAGAGGGGCAGAGAGGCCCCCTCCTTCTTCTTCTTCCTTGGCTAGGGTGTGATATGACCCTATATGAATGCCTCTAGCAGTGTACCAGGGTGTGCAATGATCTAGCATAGCAAAAGATATCAAAAACGGACAAGCCATGTAAATATCATGCTAGCTATCTTACGATCATGCAAGGAAGAAGTAGGAGGGGAGCTCTATCCCCCTCTCTCTCGGTGGCGTCGGAGCACCACCTGGGTATCCATCATGACGGCGATCTACACCAACAACTTCACCGCCATCACTACCAACTCTCTCCCCCTCTTTGCAGCGGTGTAAAACCTCTCTTCCCCAGTGAAATCTCTACTTAAACATGGTGCTTAATGCTATATATTAGTATCCAATGATGTGTGGCTATCCTATGATGTTTGAGTAGATTTCCTTTGTCATATGGGTTGATAGATGATCGTGATTGGTTTGAGTTGTATGTTCTATTTTGGTGCTGTCCTAAGGTGCCTTCCGTGAGGCACACACATGAAGGAATCCCACTGGAGGGTTTGCAATATGTTTATGATTTGCTTATAGTGGGTGGCTAGAGTTACAGAAGCTTACACCTGAGTAAGGGGATTGTTTACACACGGGATAAAGGGGACTTGATGTGTTAATGATATGGTTGGGTTTACCTTAATGAATTTCTAGTAGTTGTGGACACTTGCTAGAATTCCCATCATAAGTGCATATGATCCAAGTACGGAAAGTATGTTAGCGTATCCCTCTCCCTCATACAAAACTGCAACAGTGATACCGGTCTAGTTATCGATTGCCTATGGATAATCTTTCTCTTGCATTACACAAAAAGCTTTCTAATAAACAATTTACTTTGTTGTTCTTTACCTAAACAGCCCCTAACTTTTATACTTGCTCTTTATTGTATTACAAAACTATCTATCACACTAATAAGTACTTCTAGTTTTATTCTTGCAAAGTAGTTTCATACTTGTTCTAGTTAAAGTAAGCATTAGCATGCGTAGAGTTGTATCGGTGGTCCATAGAACTTGAGAGAATATTAATTCTACATTTAGTTCCTTGTTGGGTTCAACACTCCTACACTTCTGGGTTATCATCCCTACCATCAGGGCATGCCGGCCTAGCCCGTGGCCCACTCAGACATCGTCTTGGGCTGATTCCTTTCCCCAAATATCTCACACATTCCAAAATAAATCTCCATAAACATGCAACAAATAGGAACTAACATTGGTCACTGGATTAGTATGTTAGTCCAAGAAAATCAAGTAAATTATTGCCAAATATTTGTAAAATATGGCATGAAACATTGAAAAAAATTAGATACGACGGAGACATATCAGCATCCCCAAACTTAATTGCTGCTCATCCTCGAGTAGGTAAATGATAGAAAGATAATTTTTGATGTGGAATTCTACCAAACATAATTTTGAACAAATATCTAATCATGGCATGAATATTAAGATACGAGTGATCTAAGGAAATAGTCTATGATTTGACATAAAGACATCCATACTTAGGTTTACTAACAAACAATCATGTCCTTCAAAATAAATGATGCTAAAGAATGTTATACCTGCACATTTAATCATGTAAGAATGGCATGACTTCGTCTTCCTAAAACAAGTACAAATCATGATCAACCCGATATCATGTCGGGCATTTGGTTCATACTTTTTCACGCACTTCAACATTTTCAACTACACTCAATACATGAGCGTGAGCCATGGACAACAATCAAGCGGTAGCCTCTTGTCCGCAGCTCCCTGATGTGCGGTGGCTTCCCAACACAGAGGGAGTTCGCTGCCTCCTCCGCCTTGCAGCACTCGACCAGCTGATCAACCTCTTGCTAGCGAGGCACGCAATCATGCAGTACATTTCACTCGGCGCACACTAGAGCTCTTTGGCGGTGGCACGCTCGAGCTTATCAGCCCACGCCCACGTAGCAATGAGGCGCCTAGTGCCTCTTGCTTTCATTGCGTGGTACCAGATATATTCGTACACCTCCACCTCCCGTCGACGTGCCCGCCGCCAAAGCTTCAGCTCCTCCTTTTCTGATGCGGCACTAAGGGAATTCTAGGCCACGAGACCCTAGCGCGCTCCTGAGCATGCTCCCTCTTGGACGCCACCTGCCTGGCTCTCTTAGCTAGCGGCAGCGCCTTCGAGAAAGCCAATTGTACTGGCCCCAAAACCAATCTTCAGTTGTGGGGTCAGGCGCGACCTTGTCTAGGGGCGCGAAGGGGTCCTCCTCGTCGCTGCATTTCGCCCTGTCCTTACGGGGTGGCGCCTCCTCCTCAGCCTGTGCACATACCGGCCATGCCAGGGCAAAGTTTTGTGTGAGGGGTGGGATGGAGACATGGGAAAATGCACGTGGGATTACATCTCGAGGGGCAGAAAATATAGGCGACTAGAATCTTGATCGACGCCAACAGAAAAAACGGTGTGTGTGTGTGTGTGGGGGGGGGAGACTATAACAGACGCATCGGTCACTGGAATTCAGTTGCACATGATTTGCTAGTCAATAGTCGTGTGTGACTTAACCTCACCAACGGTTCCCAATGCATGACCGCGTGTGATTAATAGTCCGCGAAAATTGGCTTCCAAAACTCGAAACACAAAACAAAGTGCCAATCATGTGGGACCCATTTGTCTTGCGAAATATTTACATTTTCTATCCAAATGTAATGCATGTGTACCAGTTGTGTTACGCAAGCAAGTCCGAGATGAGTAACCAAGCCATCTTGGCCCCATGGTGGGAAATCATGCAGATTTTCATGTACTTCAGGGCATTTGTTTTCATTTTTTTCAATTTGGAAACCTAGATTCTCAATGCTTTTGTGTCCAAATCGTCCCTCAAGATGTTTGGAAGTCCTTCAAATTTATTGCACATGGCATATGTACGTAAGCAAGTAGTACATCAATATGATTTTCCAGCGGTTTTTTGCTTTAGCTGGCTTTCGTGTGTTTTAGGTTTGAACTATGGCCATTAAATTTCTAGGAACTAACTTAATGTGTAAAAATGCCAGTAGAATGCCATTTTGTTTTAAAATAGGATTCTGGTCGTATTCGTGCTTTGTAACGATGAAAATAAATTAGGTCAAACGAGACAACGATTGGTGGTTCGTAATCACACATGGCCCCACATTCCCCCTCGGAACTACAAGCCTTCGTGTGATGCTCCGGTTTGTGAGAGGCATGTGTCTAGAGCTGGGGATTAGTTAGACAGGTATTGGAGTCCCATCTCCGTCCCCATCACCGCCCTCCCGTCCCCATCCCCATCTATCTAGCGTGTGCGGGGTTAAAAAGTTACCATCCACGTCCCCACCGGGTTCTTTATCACCGTTGGGAAACCCACACATGAATTTAATAACAACCTTCGCGTATTTTAGTAAAACAAATAGTATTTCAACGCAATAAACAATATGTTATGGCTAGGTTTGGGATTTCTTAGGGAATTTTGGGCCAAAGGGGTGGGATGTGTGTAAATTTGGATAACCGAGGCCGCAAATTACGTGGGGTCTACTAATTTCAAGGCCCACATGTAAGTACTTCGATTCATGGGTAAGGCGGGTAGTGCCATCCCATCCCCATCCCTGCCTGGCACGCTCGGTAAGGTATTTGACCCACTAACTTCCCGATGGGCATTCAAGATGGCACCCGTGCCCTAATAGAGTAATTACCCATGGGGACGTGGGTAACAGTTAACCATTGACATCTTGACATGTGCCAAAGCTTATCTTGAAGAAGTCATTAGTTTGATCACGACATCTTGGCCCCATGTCGAGAAATGATGCATATTTTCATGTACTTTGATGCATTTTTTTCATTTTTGATTTTAAAAACCTAGATTCCCAATGCTTTTGTGTCCGAACCGTCACTCAAGATGTTTGGAACACCTTCAAATTTATTGCACGTGGCATATATACGGAAGCAAGTAGTACATAAATATTTTTTCGAGCAGTTTTTGCTTCATCTTGATGTTCATGTGTTTCAGTTTTAAACTATGGCCATTAAATTTCTAGAAACTAACTTAATGTATAAAAATGCCAATTGAACATCGAAATTTTTCAAATTTTAGGATGATGGTGGCATTCGTACATTGTAACGATGAAAAAAACTAGGCTGAATGAGGCAGCGATTAGCGGTTCGTCATCACACAATGCCCCACGTTCCCTATCGGAACTACGAGCTTACGTGTGATGCTTCGGTGTGCGAGAGGCATGTGTCAAAGCTTATCTCGAACAAGCCTTTACTTTGACCATGACATCTTGGCCCCATGGCGGGAAATCATGCAGATTTTCATGTACTTCAGAGCATTTTTTATTTTTTTGGAATTTAAAAATCTAAATTCTCAATGCTTGTGTCCAAACCTTTAGTCAAGATGTTTGGAACTCCTTCAAATTTATTGCATGTGTCATATAAACAGAAGCACTAGTACATAAATATGATGTTCTTGCAGTTTCTGCTTCATCTTGCACATGTCCATGTGTGTTAGTTTTGAATTATGGCCATTAGATATCTAGAAACTAACTTCATGTATAAAAATGCTCACTGAACCCCGAAAATGTCCAAATTTTAGGATACCAAACTTATTTGTGCATTGTAATGATGAAAAAAAGCTAGGACAAATGAGACAACGACTAGCGGTTCGTCATCAAATAAGGCTCATGTTCACTCTCGGAACCACGACCCTTCATGTGATGCTCCGTTTTGTGAGAGGCATGTGTCAAAGCTTATCTCGAACAAGCTGTGACTTTGAGCACGACATCTTGGCCCCATGTCAGGAAATCATGTAGATTATTATCATGTACTTTGTAGCATTTTTTCATTTTTTGAATTTAAAATCCAGATTCCCAATGCGTGCACTTGTGCCCAAACTATTACCCAAGATGTTTGGAACTCTATAAAACTTATTTCAAGAGGCATATATAGGGAAGGAAGTAGTACATAAATATGATTTTTCGAGCAATTTTTGCTTCATCTTGCATGATCGTGTGTTTCAGTTTTGAATTATGGCCGTAAAATTTCTACAAACTAACTTAATGTATAGAAATCCCAATTGAACCCCAAATATTTCCTAATATTAAGATGCCGTTACTGGATCTTCACGGTAGTGATCTTGTTTTTACAAGTAAAACAATATCAGTTACCACTGTAACCTGAAATAGTTTTACAATTCAATACAAAAAGTGAACTGCATACACACGGTTTTATCTAGGAACCGTTTGCGATGAAAATTCATGGATCTATTTATGTCCAATGTGGTTAGCTTTGTCGGCTTCTTCTAGCTCGGATTCTGTTCACCCTCGATCCCCATTCCCCAACAAATCCTTTCTTCAAAGAATGCCGCCGTGGTAACACTTCGTAAGGGTGCGTACAACCGCCCCCTTGGCCCTGAGCGCTCCCGCCTCTGCCAAGAACGTGTCCGCATTGATCATGAGAGCAACCACATATGCATTAAGCGCGGCCGCATCCTCCTAAAGGGCCTCTACGATGACCAAAAGGGCCTCTACAATGGCCGAAAGGGCGTCTATAGCCACGGAGACAGCAACTGCAGCTGCTACGACGACGGTTGCAAACGCCAAGAGCACTCGAGTAGCGTACCATGCCGCGGAGGTTTCCCTGGCCCGAGTCGAGGCCATCTAGTCCAATATCAATAATGCCCACGCAAAGATACTCCAGGCTTCCTCAAAATATAGCATGCACCACACGTCCGAAGAGGAGACTATTGTGGATGCCGAGATGCATGCCGATGATGCGGCGGCTATGGCCATGGAGCCCCTTCCGTACGAGATCTCCGACCGAGAGCTGGTGATGTGGGAGCCGTCCGAGAGCACTGAATGCTAGGAGGAGACGCGCACAGCTCGAGAGGAGGTCGAGAAGCACCTATCCATCGAGGAATCGGCTATGGAGTACCAACGCGAGCTAGAACGGCGCCACTACTACGAGTACTACAAAGATGAGGGTGACGTCGATGGCAAGGGCAACGCCAATGATGAGCACGTTGCTGCGTCGAAGTTAGCCTGGGGGACACGGAGTCTAGCACCGACGAAATGTCACACACAAACAAGTCATCGACATCTCATTGAACAACGTCTAGGTATAGGGCGGCGGCTCGTCGGCATCTTCATTAAAATTATGCGTATTACTAATAGCCTTTGTTTAGAGAGCCGGTCTTTTGTAAGAGCAATGTCTAGTTCAAGCAGCTTGATTATTTAGTGAACTTGCTCGATTTAGTAACTATGAGCTACGTATATCCCTAATTTATATACCCAAGTTAACAGTTGATGTTAAATTATGCAATGGCGTGGATGTGCACTATAACGAGGGAATACGTGGGGTGGTGCGAAATTATGTACGTTCTGTATCATCACACACGATAAAAGGAGAAACACCGTGTCTTATGAATCTTTGTGCGCTAAGTTCTCATGCAACAAGTGAATGTTTTTCGCTGGCCGTCGAAATATCTGCATCTCCCCCGAAGGGCCACATATCCCCTGCAACACCCCCTCCTCCCTGCACACGCCTCCACAGACATATCTCCCTCTAGCATCCGACCATCGTGGACATGCCATGGTCTCCTCCAGTGACCCCTCAAGTGGTATCTCTGACGACAATGTATCTCTTGCCTACCAGGTATTTGTCACTCTTCTATGTGGCTCAACTGGGCTTAGGGTTTTGTTTTTGAATTGGGGATTTTAAAGCGGAAGGTCGATTTGCGCCATCTCTTTCTCTTGTAGCTCCCTAGGACAATCACTTCCAAGGAATGGAGAGGGGTAGTTGAAGACCTACTTGTTCATGGTCAACATCAATTTCCATCCGTGAAGTTATGAGCTTTTGAAACTGGGTATAGTGGGAGGTAGTTTTTCGGATGTGCAAAGACGGTAAGCCTAACTCGCATTGTTAGAAATCATTTGTTATATTAGGTGTGATTTAGACACTTCCCGTGTGCTATTTGATTCTGGATGTGATTAAGACACTGTCATAGTTTTAACCTGAAGGCATATTGAAAACAACAAAACTATATGGTCCATGAGTTATCATTGCATGAAAATTTACGGCTAGGTAGTAGGCATGATATACTTCAGTTTATTCAGCACGAGCAAGGTATAATTATGCAGAGAAACATGGCTAGCATCAACACAACATGGCAATCTGAAATAAAAAGATTCTCGGACTTTGTGAAAAATAGGGTGCAAGACAATACTTTTTAACAGATTGGAATGTTTGACAGCATAATGTACATACCTCTTAGTGTTAATTTGATATCATTCAAACACTGCCGATGTGCATCCTATACTACAAAGACTGTTGCATTTATATATAGCTTCCTGGTAAAATTGGCAATTTGTTATTACACATGACAGAAATAGAAGAGGGATGAGTACTAGAGCATCCTACTACAAAGACTCTTCGAGCACAACCATGGATGGCCGATGAAGACCCATGTCATCCCGGTTTTGACGAAATGTCTGAAGCAGAAGTTGAAATGCTACTTTCTATTCAGAAAGTAGACCCATTTGAAGCATGCAAGTATAAGCATGGCCAGCCATTTATTGTTGGTGAATACTTTTAGGAGTGCAGTTCCAGATGTTGCAAGTTACGTAAATAATGCATGGATATAATGTCAAAAGGAGAATATCATAACATCGTGGAATTGCACTACGGCCGTAGGGATTTCTTTCACGATGCACGTACCATCAGCGTGGAATTCGAGGACTTTAATCTCTTATTCGACTTTGATAAGATTGCTCCCACTCTTGTAAAATGCTTGATGTTGTAAGTACTTCACAAATCTGATCAATTTCTCCATACAAGGTTGTGAAAGAAGAAAAAGCTAATTGTCTTGTATTCCTCTCAGGGGATTGACACTTCAAAGATTGATAAGGGTGTATTGACATTTCATAGATCCTGATTTAGCAAACGACATTTTGTTAAGTAGAAATAACACACGTGAGGATTCCATCTCGCATGTCACCACGATCTTGTGGGAGTTATAGATAGGAGAATTCTTTATGTGGCCATATCATCAAGGGTAAGTTAAATATACAAGCATGCATACATTGATCATTTGCCAATTTTTGACATAGTTTGTAATTTCAAGGTTTTCTTAAATTGTAGAGATCATTGGATCTTAGTGGTCATTGTTCCAAAGCACAACACAATTTACTACCTGGATTCTCTCAGAGAGTCAAATGCGCCTCAGGATCTGAGTCATCTTCAGAATTTCATAGATAGGTATTGAATTCTTTGATGTTAATATGTTGTGTTCATATGTGGTTTAAGAATTGAATATGTGAAAATTCATCTTCATTTGTAGTGTATTGTCAAGGTGCATAACTTTAAGAGGGAGACAGTTCGACCCCTAACTACATTTGCAACAAGTGATCATTTCTCCGGTCAGACAACAAAATCTGTTATTTTCATAAAATGCTAGTCAGATGTTCAAGTTTCTAAGTAAACCTCTTTCTATTTCTGCCCAAAGAAAAAAAAGAAACAACTTACGTCGGTTAGGTTGTTCCTAACAGGGCAAATACATGAATAAATATTGTACAAAAAATTGCAGTGTCCTCAACAACAAAGGACCAACCTATGTGGATACTACGTTTGCGCGCACATGATGAACCTATGCAGACATGTTGAATGTGGTGTCGATGCTGACAAAATGAACCAGTAAGTATATTTCTTAATTACTATCTTCTACTCCACACGTATGTCATATTCAGATCTAAAAATCATGCATGTGATCTTTGGACTGATGACTTCTGAACCGCTCACCACAGATGAATTGTTGTATGTTATGAAATTTATCAGCACCTTCTTTGTGAAACACTATATAAGGCCCAGTCCATACATCAAAGATTTCAGCATTCATATAGTGTTATTAGCTAAACATATACACATGGATGCATTGTTTTCCATGTTATCATGTCTTCGTATTTTATACATTATGATTATGTACTGCATATGTCAGACTTACACATGTGGAATTTAGCTAGCATTGGCTCAGTTGCATATTGTCGGGAATTATGATGAATGTTCTTTCTATGGACACTATTCATTCAATTGCATATTGTGTCGAATTATGATGAATGTTCTTCATGTGGACACTATTTGTCGATTGCATATTGTGGCAAATTTGCTATTTGCAGGGTTATTCAAATGCAATATTTTACAATAAGCTCGCCTTTTCAGCACACATGGTTCAAGCAACTATGTGTCTGCGATTCAAAACGGAAAGCACATGCAACTCATAGCACAACCGCCTATGATCCACCGGAAAAGCACACATAACTCATAGCGCAACCGCCTGTGATCAACAGTAAAAGCACAAACAACTCATAGCGCTACCGCCTATGATATACTAGAAAAGCACACGAGATATAAACTAAAATGTTGGTGATACATAAGAAACTACAAACGATTTGCAACACTTGTAGGTGTGCGCAGGATCTCCTCAATCGTTTGCGATAGCACCTTATCTCACACGCGAGCCAACAGGAAACCGTGCCCGATGCAAAGACGGTCCCACGCGTAAAATTTTCGGGAAACATGTACGATGACATACACCGCATACGATTGCATTTAGTAGATCGTATGCATTCGTTGGTCACCATCGCTGACGGGTTTCCCGTGTCATGTGGGATGGACGCCCCCAGCCAACACATGCAAGGCGAAGGTTTACAACTACGTCGCAGAAAGGGGTTAAAAACAGTGTGTATAGGACGTCGCTGCACCAGTGATGGCAATATATCTTGGAATGGATATGGAAATGCCAGGTATGGTGACTATTTTGAGGAAGATATAAGGAGGCTTATGTGTGATAGAGCGTATCATATCATGGGGTTTGGATGCACCAGCAAAGTTTGTGCCAACTCTCGAGGTGAGAAAACGGCAATGCACAATACCGAAAGGGCTAGCAAATTGCAGAAAGGTGGGAGTGCATATAATCCATGGAGTCACATTAATCATAAATAACTCACATACTTATTGTGAAAGTTTTATTAGGTCTCTTGTGGAAAAGTACTAGCAATGCACAACTAGGGAGGATGTTGGGAGGACTTAACCGTCACGTACCCCCACTCAAACAACACACGAATTTCAACACAGACAAAAGTTCTCCAACATCCCAGTCATGTCATACCCGACACTTCAATGCATAGGAGACCACAAACCTTAACATCGATATTCCTAGTAAACCATGATCATCCACTAGTGCACCCACACATTACTATCTTAATGTCACAAAACTACTACAAGGAAGCAAACATAACATATTTAGTGATCTACAAGTTTTATGTGAATGACCAATTCTTGTTAACTCTCTAAGTAGATATAAGTGAAGCATGGGGGTTTAATTATTTCTACAAAAGGCCATGTTCTAATAAATATAAGTGAAGCAAAAGAGCATTCTATAAATAACCAAGGACTATCCCATACCAGCATGGTGCGTTTCTAAAAGAAAAATAGAACACAAACGACGCTCCAAGAATTTATGTATATCATTTGAAAAAAACAAAAATCGAGACATACTGATAATTGTCGAGGAAGAAATATGGGATGCCTTCTAGGGCACCCCAAGCTTAGACGCTTGAGTTTCCTTGAATATTTGTTTGGGGTGCCTTGGGCATCCCCAAGCTTGAACTTTTTCCTCTCTTTATTTTTCTCATATCGATACCTCCTCGATCTTCGGACACTTCATCCACACAAAACTTGACAGTTCTTTTATTAGAAGGGTTAGTACATGTAACATAAATTCTCATCATGTCCTTATATAGCATTATTGTGTAAATATAATCCAACATTTCCCACTTTATGATATCAGAAGTCTATGGCTCTCAAATGATGGGGCTCAACAAGATTTTAAACATAAGCAGATAAAGAAACAATAAAAACAATTTGTGAAAAATAGGACAGTGTGTAAAGATGCAAATCCACATATACTCCTGTAACTCCAAAAATTCAGAAAAAATGGACATGATAATTAATTTTCTAAGCCACCACGAGGCAACTGGCACGACCAAGGGGTGGATGCACACTGTTGGCTCATGCCCAACAGGTGCCTCCCCCTCTGTGGTATTTTTGGCCCAATAATTCTTATATATTCCTTAAAAATTCTATGTAGATTTCAGGTCATTTGGAGTCCAATGATTGTTTTGCCATTTTCTCAGTTTTCAGGTCTAGAATTCTAGTTTCCAATGATTTCCCTCCTTGTGATGTAGCTTGCACATTCTGAGAGAAAAGGCATAAGAATTATACTATAATGAGGAATAATGTAAAATTATAGCATACATATCAATAATAATTGATGATGCATAATGTACGTATCAACTTCCCCAAGCTTAGACCTCACTTGTCCTCAAGTGAAAGCCGAACTCGATAATAATGACCACATAATTTGAGACAGAGGTGTCGATAAAAATAGAATACAAAAATGGAAGCATCATGAACTTTAACATAGCGTCAAGCATTTTATCATATAGCCCCTCATAAATAAGTAACTATCAATTCACAATTATTTAAGTATGAAGCATCAATTTCATTGATAATCAACAAACTATGTTGTTAGTCATTGGGACAATCACAATTCATCATATTTAAGAGGAGAGTCTATGTAAGAGATTGCTTATTAGCAAGTACACATACTCAACTATCATTTAGTGTTCTATGATTGCTAACACTCATGACATATTTTTGAGCTCATTTTTCCGTCGGACACATAGGAAGATAGGGGATTAAAAGGTTTGCCACCAAACTCATTCATCTCTAGGATGATATCAACAATAATAAATCATGATCATCTACATCCAACTAGATATATAAGTCCAAATATTTCTCAACACATGATGATTGCCACTATAGAGTTAATATATAGGAAGAGGAATAAAATTTATTGACTCTTGTGTACAAGTAAATACATGAAAGTAAAAGATAGACCCTTCACAGAGGGAAGCAGAGGTTGACATGCGCTTTTAAAGGGTGTGCAAACTCTTAATGCAAAGGAACGTCACTTTGTATTGCCCCTTATGATAGCAGACTTTATTATCCACTCTGTCGCTTTTATTTCCTTGCCATCACAAGATCATACAAATCTTATTTTCCCTTCCGATAAAATATCGTACATATCTAAGAGCAATTTTTATTGCTTGATGCACCGATGACAACTTACTTAAATGATCTTATTGAATCCATAGGTAGGTATGGTGGATTCTCATGGGAAGAAACTGGGTGTAATGGGTTATGGATGCACAAGTAGTATCTCTTCTTAGTGCAGGAAATTTGTCTAGAAAAAGATCTAAAGGAAGCACCACATGTTAAAGGATCCAAGAACATATAACTTCTATTTGAATGTAAACTACCATGATCATTACATTGTCTTCCATGTCCGACATCAAAACTTGATAATTATATAATATTTGGTGAGGGCTCACAATCATAAAAGATGTCCAAGATAGTGTATTTATATGTCAATCTCCTCTCCTCTATCGTAATCTTGCATAGATTGTATAAATGACTAATGCTATGTTTGTTTGTTCTCAACAACTTTTATCACTTATAATTTTTCCATGTGAAGTCATTACTCCCCATGGGATTAACATATGATCTTTCATATTTCATTTATTTCAATGCCATGAGAATAGATGCATGAGGGTAAAGCACAAAAACTCACCTAATCTTTCTTATATCACTCTCTAACTCGATTACAAGGATAGATAGATCTTAAAGCAAACGTTCTAAGCAATGCAAATCTGAAATTTTATTTATCTAAATCATGAAATACTAAGGATAGAACTAGGATAGATGGTAATGGTGAAAGTGATGGTGATACGGTACCGATGTACCACCCTCAAGCTTGGAACAAGCTAAGGGTGGTGCCCATACCCGTGTACATACGTGTCCTTCTTGAGTGATGGTGGTGATGATGTAGGAGGCTTTTCCTTTATAAGGGTTAGTAGGGCAGTTTTAACTCCCTCATCCCATGAAGTAGTTGTTGAATCATCACAATGTTCGTCTGTACTTCCACCATGATATGTTTATTTTCTAGCCACCAAGAGCCTTTTCCTGCATCACTTTCACTTGGATGAGAGATGTACTAGTTGGACGGTTTATGTGAGCAAGAAATATTCTCAACTCCATAGTTGTGAACCAGATTGTGAAAATTATTTGCATGTAACCTGCCAAGGGGCCTCCTCGGAGTACATTCACCTTGCTCTTCTTGAGCTAGCTGACTATCGGTGCACTAGAGTTTTGGGCTCTCCAGTGCCCCTTACTCGTGCATGGGAAGTAGTAGCCTCCCTGACAATGAGGCCCGACAGGGAGCTACCAAGTACAAGCATAGGAGAATCAAGACTCCCGACAAGACCTCGCCGGGATGATCATCAAACCCTCAGGCAAAGACAATGCCCTAGCAAGACTCAGCAAGGCCAGGCCCGGCAAGGCGAAGCCCCAGGCAAGGCCTCGCCAGCGCACAGGCCAGGTGTCGTTCCGCTTGGGCACGTGTCGCGGCGTCAGCGTTGGATGGGGCTAAGCAGTGCCGATGGGATGGACTCCTATCCCGTCCCATAGACGGACAGAGATGCCTGATGGTGCATTAAATGTGCCTGTGCTACTCTGTCAGTGTTAGGTATGATATCACTCTGGCTCTGTACACCCCGTGTACGCACTGTATGCCACTATTGGGATCCCCTTCAGAATATCAAAGGAGGCCCAAGGTGATACGGTGGAGGAATTTTGGATTTAAGTCTTCTAGACTTTTGGATTTGGGGCCTCCTAGCTCACGCACGTAGCAGCTACTCATGGGGCTCCTATAGCTAGAACCCCAAGAACATCCGCAATACAACCAAGCAGGAGTTGGGTTTTACGCATCTTTGCGGCCCGAACATGGGTAAAATCCCCACGTGCTGTTCATTAGACCTGCTCTTTGTGCGAGCCTGCTCCCCCGCCGAACCGAAAGGGGTCCCTTCGATCCCATAGGTGCTTGTTCCCCCGACATCTTTGGCGCACCAGGTAGGGGGAGTAGGTCATGTGAACCTGTTCTGGTGATCGGTACGCCAGTTCCTTCATTCTCATCATCGCCATGGCCCCGAAGAAGAAGGGCCTGATGGCGGTTGGCCCATCCGCGTCCACTGTCCTTGTATCTGCATAGACAGGCAACGACGTAGACGCGGGTGGAGGAGGAGGCGGAGGTTCAGAACTTCGGTGACGCTATGGTGATCAAGGCCAAGAAAGCGGCGGCGCCTGCCGCGGAAACACCCATGGCGGTAGCGGGAACCCCCGTGCCGCTGGGTGTCAGGACGGAGCTATACTGCCTACGGGTGGTACGGTGAACTCCCAGGGCGGAAGTGTATCTTCCAGAGCGCCCACGCTGGCGCCTACGCCGTGACCTAACCAGGACGTGTGCGATGAGCCGCGCCATGGCGCCCATGGTTCTCGACGTCCCCACAAAAAAGCTCCAGCGCATCACTCCCAAGGTGCGCGGGACTAGCATGCTCGCCAGCATGCTAGTGGGAGTGGCGTGCCATCGTGGGACCGCGGTGGAGCTCCTTCTAACACAGTTAGAAGTCAGAGTACCTCGCGTTCCTCGCACCATTCGCTCCCGAACACGTCGGAAGAAGCGATGGCACGAGCACAGCTACTCCTAAACTTCCCTCCTGCTGCGGAGAGGCTCGACGAATGGAGAGCCACCAATCAGAGCCTCCTCAGCCTTGCAGATAAGTTTTGGTCCGCCGAGCCGTCTCGCGCTAGTGGTGAGAAGACCGGAGGTGGTGTCTCCACGGTGCACTCTCCTCCACAGCAACAACGCTGGTCACTGAATGGACGGACTAACGCTTCCAATGGTTACTCGATGGCATCGTCCGATCCATGGACTCACCGCGACCAGCGTCAAGTTCTTCGGGAACGGGGCAAGGAAGACGCCCGAACTACAATCAAGCGGCGTCGGGAAGCACGCCTTCAATCTGGTAGGCGCGCAGGGCGCATTTTGGACAAATCTGCGCCAGGGTATCCATTCAGCCTACCTTACGAGGTGGATTGTCCAGTGTTTACCCGTGAGCTGCGGCAAGGCCAGTGGCCCAATTCCCGCACATTCAAGCCAGAGGTCCCGGAGAAGTATGACGACAAAACTCACCCATTAGAGTTCTTGAGCATCTACACCATTGCAGTGCAGGTTGTCGGGGCTCGTGACGACAAGATACTAGCCAACTAGTTCCCGTTGGTGATTAAGCCCAACGTCAGGTCATGGTTGATGCACCTATCCGAAGGATCCATCACTTCCTGGGTAGACCTGTGCCACGAGTTTGTTGGCGCCTTTACTGGAGGACACCAAGCTCCTGGTCAAGAAAGCGATTTGCACATCATCCCCCTAGAAGGAGGGCAGGACTTTGCGCAAGTACATCCAAAGGCTCAGCCGCGTGCACCACAACATAGCACACATTGATCATGCCGCTGTTATCAGCCTATCAAAATGTGTGCAACCGCAGGCTGTGGGAAGAGCTGGCGATGAACAAGGTCAGGGATGTTGCCGAGCTTTATGCTTTGGCAAACAAATGTGCTCGGGCTAAAGAAGCGAGGAGGCTCCCCGGCAAAGATGCTGGCATAGGGGCCGACTCTGATAATGAAGAGACCGCCGCCCCGACAAAGAAGGGCCGGCGACGGAACAAGAAGCGCAAGGGCGAGGCCGTGCTTGCCGTCGAGGGATCCGGCAACCCTAGTACCGCCAAGAAGGGCAAGGTAGATGACCCCAGCAAGGATGTTGCCGGGTGCGTCTCCTGCCAGGTGATGGCAGCTGCCGAGAAGCTAGAAGGCTCCGGCAAGCAGTATTGCAAGATCTATCGCACCAGAGGCCATGATCTCGAAGATTGCCGGCAAGTTGAGCAACTTGGCAACAAGCAAAAGGCTGAGTATGATATGCGAGATAAGGAGAAAATCTCGGATGGTGCTGAGGGGTCCGGCAAGAGGCGCGTTGGCCGAGGAGGTCGCCACGGCAAGCCCAAGCAGCAAAAAGACCGGCCTGCTTGTGGCTACGGCAAGCAAGAGGGTGGTGATGATGATGTCGAAGAGGATGATGAGTCCAGCGAGCATGAGTTTTAGAAGGCTAAAGAGATGATGTGCATCGAGGGAGGTGCCTCGTCGCATTCCTCTCACCGGCAACTTAAACAGTGGGCGTGCGAGGTTAATGCGGCAGATCCCTCTATTGGTGCTTAGGAACCTCTGAAGTGGTCCAAAACTCCTATCATTTTTTATGCCAAGGATCACCCTGATCGCACAACTGCGGTCGGGTGCCTGCCATTGTTGGTTTCACCAACAATTTGCAATCTCAAGGTAATGAAGATGCTAGTCGATAGTGGGGCCAGCCTGAACCTGATCTCCCCTGACGTCTTCTAGAGGCTACAAATTCCTAATTAAGATCTCGAGCCCATAGGTGCTTTCCAAGGGGTCAATTCAGGAAGGTCTCGGCCGAAGGGCAAGATCACGCTGCCGGTGACATTTGGTAGTGATATCAATTTCAAAACAGAGAAGATCGTCTTTGACGTCGCCAATATCTCATTGCCGTACAACGGTATCCTTGGTCACCCGGCACTGGCCAAGTTCATAGCGGCTACCCACTTCGCTTACAATCTGCTGAAGATGCCCGGGCCAATGAGCGTCATCACGATGAACTCCGACAAGAAAGGCGCACTCATCTGCGCCGACCAACTCTATCGGGAGGCAGTTGCAGCACCTGCCGCCAAGGCACTTGCTCCTACCGCTGAAGCTCCTGGGGAGAAGAAGATCGGCAAGGCCTCTAGCACACATTCCGTCAAGCGCGCCCCCTCGAGGTACTGTGCTCCCGTTGACGATGTGCCAGAGAGCTCCACCATCAAGAGCAAGAAGTCCAAGGCAGCTCCACCAGAGTCTAAGAAGGTGCCCTCCAAGGAGGATGGAACGGGAGGAACTTTCACCATAAGTTCCACCCTTGATGACAAATAGGAAAGCGCGCTCGTCGCCTTCCTGCGGGCGAATGTCAATGTGTTTGCATGGAAACCATCTGATATCCCTGGTGTTCCTAGGAAGGTGATTAAGCACCACCTCGCCGTCTGCCCACACGTGCGGCACGTCAAGTAGAAGGTCCGGAAGCAAGCTTTGGAGTGGCAACAGTTTATTGCCATTGAGATCAAGAAATTAGAAGCGGCTGGCTTGATCAGAGGAGTACTGCATCCAACTTGGTTGGCCAATCCAGTTGTAGTGCGCAAGGCGAATGGAAAATGGAGGCTGTGCGTTGACTTCATAGACATTAGGAAAGCCTACCCCAAAGATCCTTTTCCCTTCCCGCGCATTGACCAGATTGTGGACTCCACCGCCGGCTGCGACTTGTTGTCTTTCCTTGACGCCTATTCAGGCTATGATCAGATTTTCATGGCCAAGGAAGACAAGGAGAAGACCGCATTTATCACCCCATGTGGTACATATTGCTTCTTGTGTATGCCTTTTGGGTTGAAAAGTGCTGGTTCTACGTTTGCAAGAGCATTCCAGATTGGTTTTGAGCCATAGCTACATAGAAATATGGAGGCTTATATGGATGACATAGTGGTGAAAACCAAGGACAAGGCTACGCTCATATCAGACTTAGAAGAAACATTTGCAAATCTAGGCAAGATCAACATGAAGCTCAACCCTGAGAAGTGCGTGTTCGGCGTTCCATCCGGCAAGCTCCTCGGGTTCTTTGTATCTCTACGTGGAATTGAAGCAAATCCCGACAAGATCAAAGCAATCGAGCAAATTGAAGCACCAAGACATGTCAAGGATGTGCATCGTCTTGCCAGTTGTATTGCTGCTCTGAGTAGGTTCATCTCAACGTCTGCCGAGTGCACCCTGCCTTGTTTCAAAATCTTGAAGAAGGCAGGTCCGATGAAATGGACTCCAAAAGCAGAGGCGGCACTGCAGGATTTGAAGGAGTACCTCTCCTCTCTGCCTGTCCTAGTCGCGCCAAAACCACAAGAGCCGTTGCTGCTATATCTTGCAGCAATGAATCAAGTGGCGAGTGCTGCATTAGTGGTGTAAAGAGAAGTTAACAAAGAAACAGCAGCAGCGGCAGGACCGCCAAGTGACAAGGCAGGACATTCCCCGACAGGGTCTGGTGCCGGCGAGGGAGGATCTGCGCAGTTGAATGAGACAATTCAGAAGAAGAAGGTGGTGCAGCGCCCAGTCTATTTTGTTAGCTCCCTTTTGCAGGCGGCTAGGTCAAGGTATTCTAGCGTGCAAAAGTTTCTCTTCGGCCTTCTTGTGGCCTCGAGGAAGCTGTGCCATTACTTCTAAGCACATGAGATCACCGTCGTCACCCGCTTCCCGCTATAGCGGGTCTTGCAGAACCCAAAAGCTATCGGCAGGATTGTAGAGTGGGCTTTGGAACTGTTAAGCTTTGGTTTCAAGTTTGAAAGCACTTCCACCATCCAGAGCAGAGCCTTGGCGGAGTTCATTGCAGAATGGACCCCAACGCCCGACGAAGAAGTTCTAGAGTCAACTCCCCGGCAAGGAAATCAATCAAGAGTGGGTCATGTATTTTGATGGGGCTTTCTCGCTGCAAGGCGCCGGTGCCGGAGTGATGCTTGTCGTGTTGGGGAACATTGCATGGGAAAGAAAAAATTTCCTACGCACACGCAAGATCTATCCATGGTGATGAGCATCTACGAGAGGGAGAGTGGATCTACATACCTTTGTAGATCGCTAAGCGGGAAGCATTAACAAAAGCGGTTGGTGTAGTCAAACGTCTTCGTGATCCAAATCGCCGAGCGTCCCACGATCCAATCACGATCCGTCCCGATCAAGCACCGAACGGACGACCCCTCCGCGTTCAGCACACGTACAACTTGATGACGATCTCCGCCTTCTTGATCCAGCAAGAGGGAGCAGAGAGGTAGACGAGTTCTCCGGCAGCACGACGGCGTTGCGGCGATGGTGGTGGCGCAATTCCGGTAAGGCTTCGCCTAAGCACTGCAGAAAACCGATCTAGAGGAGAAACTATGCACTAGAGGAGAGGATAGCACGTGGCTGAAAAACTACTGCAAAACCCCTAAAACCTCTAGTATATATAATAGGAAGAGAGGAGGAGGCTTGGCGCAAGGGCCAAGCCCTCTAGGCTTCGGGCGAAGTGGGAGGAGGAATCCTCCTCCAATCCTAGTAGGACTAGGGCTCCTTCCCTTTTTGCCTTTTTTGCCTTTTTCCACCTTTTCTCTTTGGGATTTTCTTTCCGAGCCGCATGGGCCTTGTGTGGGACTTCCAAGGGCTGGTATTCATCCTCCCACAGCCCATGTAGCCTATTGGGTCGAAATACTCCTCCCGATGGTCTCCCGGTACACTACCGGCACTCCCGGTACACTACCGATGAGCCCGAAACTTTTCCGACGACTGAAATAGGACTTCCTATATATCAATCCTTACCTCCGGACCATTCCGAAGCTCCTCGTGACATCCGGATATCATCCGGGAATCCGAACAACCTTTGGTCACCACCATAAATAACTCTATACTACCGAAATGTCACCGAACCTTAAGTGTGCAGACCATGCGGGTTCGAGAACTATGTAGACATGACCGAGACACCTCTACAGTCAATAACCAATAGCGGCACCTGGATGCCCATATTGGTTCCTACATATTCTATGAAGATCTTTATCGGTCAAACCTCTATGTCAAGGATTCAATTAATCCCGTATGATGTTCCCTTTGTTCTTCGGTATGTTACTTGCCCGAGATTCGATCGTCGGTATCTCCATACCTAGTTCAACCTCGTTACAGGCAAGTCTCTTTACTCGTTTCGTAATACAAGATCCCGTGACTAACACTTAGTCACACTACTTGCAAGGCTTATTGTGATGTTGTATTACCGAGTGGGCCCTGAGATACCTCTCCGTCACACGGAGTAACAATCCCAGTCTTGATCCATGCCAACCCAACAGACACCCTCAGAGATATCTATAGAGCACCTTTATAGTCACCCAGTTATGTTGCGACATTTGATACGCACAAGGCACTCCTCCGGTGTCCGTGAGTTGCATGATCTCATGGTCATAGGAACATATACTTGACATGCAAAAGAACAATTGCAATAAACGGACACGATCATATGCTACATTTGTAGTTTGGGTCTTGTCCATCACATGATTCTCCTAATGATGTGATCCCGTTATCAAATGACATCACATGTCAATGGCTAGGAAACCTTGACCATCTTTGATCAACGAGCTAGTTCACTAGAGGCATACTAGGGACAAAGTGTTGTCTATTTATCCACACATGTAATGTGTTTCCAATCAATACAATTATAGCATGGACAATAAACAATTATCATGAACAAGGAAATATAATAATAAACACTTTATTTGTTGCCTCTAGGGCGTATTTCCAACAGTATCCCACTTGCACTAGAGTGACTAATCTAGTTCACATCACTATGTGATTTACATTGTAATGAATGGAACACCCATGCAGTTCTGGTGTTGATCATGTTCAGCCCTTGGAAGAGGTTTAGCCAACGGGTTTGCAACATTCAGATCCATGTGCACTTTGCAACAATTTATTTCCTTCTCCTCGATGTAATCGCGGATGGAGTTGAAGCGTCGCTTTATGTGTCTGGTCCTCTTGTGAAACCTTGGTTCCTTGGCCAGAGCTATGGCACTAGTGTTGTCACACAACAAAGTCATTGGATTCAGTGCACTAGGCACTAATCCAAGATCTGTCATGAACTTCTTCATCCAGACACCTTCCTTCGCCGCCTTCGAGGCTGCAATGTACTCCGCTTTGCATGTAGAATCGGCTACGATGCTTTGCTTGGAACTGCACCAGCTTACCGCTCCCCCGTTGAGAATAGTTACATATCCGGTTTGCGACTGAGAGTCATCCGAATCAGTGTCAAAGCTTGCATCGACGTAACCCTTTACGACGAGCTCTTCATCACCTCCATAAACGAGAAACATCTCCTTAGTCCTTTTCAGTTACTTAAGGATATTCTTGACCGCCGCCCAGTGCTCCATTCTAGGATCACTTTGAAACCTTCTGGCCATACTTATGGCAAGGCTGACATCGGGTCTTGTGCACATCATTGCATTCATGATAGAGCCTATGGCTCAAGCATATGGGATGACACTCATCTTTTCTCTATCTTTTTTGCAGTCAGTGGGCATTGAGTCTTACTCAACTTCACACCTTGTAACACAGGCAAGAACCCCTTCTTGGACTGATCCATTTTGAACTTCTTCAAAACTTTATCAAGGTATGTGCTCTATGAAGGTGCTATTAAGCATCTCGACCTATCTCTATAGATCTTAATGCCTAATATGAAAGCAGCTTCTCCTAGGTCCTTCATTGAAAAACTCTTGTTCAAATATTCCTTCACGCTTTCCAGCATTTCTATATTGTTTCCAATCAGCATATGTCATCCACATATAATTTTAGAAACGCTATAGAGCTCCCACTCACTTTCTTGTAAATACAAGCTTCTCCATAAACTTGTATAAACCAAACGCTTTGATCACTGTCGTGGTTTCGTCACGGCAGATGCCATAGGTAGGATTATTGAGAGGGGCCGAAGGATGCCGGTGGACTCCGGGAGCAGGGTTAGGCACGAGCGGTGGTAGACACACGATGTACCCAGGTTCGCGGCCCATCGTGGGAGGTAACACCCCTAGTCCTGCTTAGTCTAGTTGAGACAGTGATCGGGGTTACAATGGTGCTCCTTGAGCTGTATGGATCGAGGACGAAGAAGGAGCTAGCTCCCTCTTCTGCCTCTCTACGTGTGTGCATGTGTAGTGGGCTGAGAGATCAACCAAATGTCTGACCGTCCGTCCTCCATGCATGGAGGAGGCCCGTGGGGTTTTATAGGCCAACCCCCGGATTACAATATGAGTAGAAGGTCGCGAGGGCCCCAGCCGGCAGCCTCTCTGGCCGGCTATGGGGGCTGCCGGCTGTGGGGTCTTGTTGCCGGTAGGCCCCACTGGCTGAAGGGTCCTGTCAGGAGCTGGCGGGGCCCGTGCGGTGGGTCCCGACGCTGGTCACGTCATGGCACAGGCTGTCCCTTGTGGCGTCGTCTTGCGGCAACCGGCCGAAGTATGCGGTGCAGCCGGCCGCCCTGTAGCCATGCCGGGGTAGGTGATGGAGTGGTTGGGGTGTGCCGGCACTGTTGGAAGCCCGGTCACTGTCGGCCAGGGTCAGAGGCCCTAACGCCTTCGCTGTGGCCATACGGGCGCTAGCCCCCGGTGGGATGGGGACCACTGTCGCCACACATGTCCTTACGACGGTATCCAATGCGTAGCCGGCTGGGGGGCCAGGCGGCATCGCCCCCAGCCGGCCGGTACGTTGTAGCCGGCGGGGTGTAGCCGACGGGTTCTGGCCCGAGGGCCGCTGCCGGCAGGGCGTAGCCGGACCGCAGGAGGAGGCGGTCCGCCCATTGATTGCGCTAGAAAGCTGGAGCAAGGGGGCGCTTGAGGCTACCCGGGGTCATCCCCCTGTCAGTAGTCCCCGAAGCCGGGGATGCCCGCCGACGAGCCATGGCGGTCCTTGCCGGCTTGAAGATCGTTCTTGCGCCGTGGGGTGCCCCGAGAGTCGGGTGACGCGGGCAAACGACGGCCGACTCCGTAGCCGGCCGACGCCTCCTGTGGCGCCTCGGGTTTCCCACCGGGTGGAGAAGGCGCGCCACGCAGAAGACGCCGTGGGCCGTGGCCTGACAGGCCACGCGACGGAAAATACCGGGCCGCGGGGCGAGGCCCTCCACGATCGCGGTCTTGGCCCGCGCACAAGGATCCTTTGCGGCGCGGGCGGACGGTTGGCATTCCTGAGCGCCATAATGTCTGCCCCGCACGCTACGGGAATCGTGGGGGTCGCACGCGATGAATCCGGCCCCCACGATTTCCCACGCGGGGTTTAAATAGCGAGAGGAGGGGAGCAGAACAGCCCATTTGCTCCCCTTGATCCCGTCGCATCGTCTTCGTCACCCTCCTCCCCCCGTCGCGCGAGAGAGAGAGCAGGAGGTCGAAGCACACAAACGGGCCGCGCCGTCGTACGTCGCCGCAGAAAACCCGGGCCGCCGCCGAGCACCCACGCCCATCGTCGCGATCGCGCACCCCCTCGGAGACCATGGTGGGAAAGGTGTGTGGGATGACAGCGATGTGGATGAGTCCTTCATCGAGCACCTCCGCCACCGCCTCAAGCTCCCGACGGAGGCACACCTCGAAGCACGCCCAGCCGGACCGGAGAACTCCCCGGCGCCGCGGGAGGGCTAGGTGGTCGTCTTTGCTGACCATTTCCTCCGCGGGTTTGGGCTGCCGGCAAGCACCTTCTTCCGCCACTTCCTGAAGCGGTTCGGGCTGCAGCCGCACCACCTCCCCCAACGCCGTCTTGCAGCTGGCGGCGTACGTCACCCTTTGCGAGGGGTACTTGGGGGTTGAGTCGAGGCTGGATTTCTGGTGCCGAATCTTCTTCCTCACGCGACAGACGGCGAAGGATCCGATGACAAAGCAGATATTGATGACCGCCTGTGGAGGCGCCATGATTCACATCCGCAAGGGGACCGGTTTCTCGAAGCTCCCGCTGCACGAGTCGGTGAAGCGCTGGTAGCGGGGGTTCTTCTATGTGAAGAATGCGAAGCCGGAAGAGGATCACATTAACCTCCCCGACTTCACCAACCACCCGCCGACCGTGATGCTGAACTGGCGGGCAGTTCCGCCTCAGGCGCCCGAGACGGCGGACCGGCTCTGCGAGCGCCTGCTCATGATGACCCGGATGGAGGGGCTGAAGGCCACCGACCTGCTGGCCGCGATGGTGGCGCGCCGGGTGCAGCCATTTGCAGTGCCGGTCGCACCTCATCTGCCAGATGGGAGGACGCCATGACCCCTGCCATCTCTGCACCAAGGAGCTGAAGCCGGCCCATGTGGCGAGGCGGGTGAACGCCATCTCGACAACGAAGATGAAGGAGGGCTAGTGGCAATGGGGGAAAACCCCGTACAGCCGGAGCCGCCCAACACCGCGGGTAAGTGTCGAGCCGCCTCCTTCCTTCCATCTTTTTCAGAGGCGGTGCCTCTCCCTCCTTTGTCCTGACGACGCGCCGCCCGGCCCGCCCGCAAGTTTTCCCGCTGCTGTAGAACTATAGGGAGCCAGCCCTCGACAGGGTGGAGTCGGACCCCGAGGAGGTCGAGGATGCCGACGACGTGGAGCCAACCGGCTCCGAGCGAGCTGGCGCATCTGAAACTGGCGACGCGGAGACGGAGACGGAGGAGTCCGAAGGGGCCAAATCAACGGGTGAGTCTCCTCCCCAGATGCACCTATGGGACTGGACCGATGATGACACTAAGGTGGAGGCGTTGCGTGTTGCAAAGGCTCCAGAGGAGCCCGAATATTCGGAGGGCGAGGTCATGGTGCCGCAGAGGCGCCAACCTCGAGCCGGCGGGGGTTCTAGCCGGGGAGGCCCGGACGCGGGCGACAAGGGAAAAGGGCCGACCGCCCCCAAGCCGGCGCCCAAGCACGTGGCGACCGCGCAGCCGGGCGACAGCCATGGAGGCGGGCGCAAGAAGCAAAGGGTTGCCCAGGCGGGACCCACGAGGAGGGCGGTCCCCGTCGTCAACGGGTAAGTCCATCTCCTCCTCCACCTTGGTCCGTCTCGTCTTCCCCCCAGTCCCTCATTTCGTCATTACCAGGGAGGCGCGTGCCCTGGGGAAGACCCCGAGCGGCGGCACGAAGAGGGCGGCGCCGTTGACGGCCGCCGAGGAGAAGGAGCGCCAGGCATGGCTCGACCTCGAGGCGGCCAAGTAGGAGCGGTGCATCAAGGAGCTCCGCCCGTGGGAAGAGGCGGCAAGGAAGCAGGGAGGAGCTAGCGGGGAGGCCGCTGGCGGAGCGTGGGAGCCGTCCCCCCCGGCTGGGAGAGAGGAACTAGCGGGGAGGCTGCTGGCGGAGTGTGGGACCCGTTCCCCCATGGCCGGGAGAGGAGGTCGAAAGACCACCGCGGTCCCCGGCGATGGGCGGAGGCAGGCGCGAAGGCCGTGGAGGACGCAACGAAGATGGACCGCGACGACCCCCAGCCGGCGGCGGATGACGTGTCGCCAGGGATGGACGGCGTGCCACCGGGGGCAGAGGCGCCGGCCCCGGAAGTGCCTGCCTCGGAGGTTCCGGCCCCAGAGGCGCCGGCATCGGGGGCGAGTCGGCCAGGAGCTGCTGGAGGCGGAGCGCCAGAGGCAGGGGCCGCGATGGCCGGGGAGACGGCCGCCGTAGGCGCGTCAACGGCGACCCCTGGCGCGACGGCGAGCAGAAGGGCCGGTCCCATCATGGCCTCCAACAAGGGAGGACCCGTGGACGGGGGCCGACCGCAGCAGACCTGGGCGACGGCCGGGAGCCCAACCCGTGGGGAACCGTCGAGCGCCCTTGGGGCGGTAGTGGCCGCCGTCGTGGATGCGTTTGCCGCCTGCTGCGCCCAGGCGTTGCAGGACGCACGGGCTGCCAACGACCGGCTAGTGAGCTTGGAGCAGGCGGTCATGGTGAGTTCCCTTGTTTCCTTCTTCTCTTTAATTCTGTGTATTCCGTCTTTTCCAATGGGGGCGCGCTAGTGCACCCACTGGGTGTAACCCCCGAGGCTCGAGCCGGCTGAGGCGCAGGCGGATCGAGCCTAGCGCCGCTATGTATTCTTGTTGTTTTGCAGGCGGCGCATGACCGCCGGGTGGACACGTACAATACCCTGTTGGGGTTGTACCGAGGAGCCGAGAACCGGCTCGCCGTCGTGTCCGCGGACCTGCGAGGTATGTACTCTTGCAATCTTTCAATGGGGGCGGTTGAGCCCCCGGAAATCAGGCCGGATGCCCCGGACGCGGGCTGAATCCTTTCTTTGTCTGATTTCTTTGCTTTCTTTCTTGCGAAGCCACCCACGCCGAGACGGTCAGCCTCTGGCGCCAGGTGGTGTGTCTTTACAAGGAGCGGGCCCTCCTGACGACGGAGCGCGATCGGCTCCGGGAGGAGGTGGACCAGGCAAAGGCGGAGCGGGATAGGCGCGAGGCGGCCCACCGCCAAGCGTTGGCGGATCAAGGGGCGGCCCTTTGGCGGGAGGCGGAGGAGCGGGAGAAGGTTCTCCGCGAGAGGGTGGAGGCCAAAGACTCCGCGGTAGCCAAGGTGGCCGAGGATGCGCAGGCGGCCCGAGATGAGAACGAGCGCTAGCGCCATGAGTGGTCGGCCAGGGAGGTGGAGCTGCAGGAGCAGGGGCATGAGGTGGACCAGATGCTGCACAGTAAGCTTATGCCACCATTCTTCGTTTCTTTTCACGCCTTCCTTCTGGGTTTTCTTGCTTGCATCCCCGCTCATCCTTTCCCCTCTTCTTAGGGCTTTTCCTCGGCATGCGGGAGGCCGGGAGGCGGCCGTGGAGGCCGATCGTGAGGCCCAGCGGGCGTAGGGAGAGGCCATTGGGCAGCTTGCCCCCTGGACCCTTGACGAGGTGGGGATTGCTGCCAATGCGCACCTGTCGGAGGTGGTCCCACGCCCTAAAGCGGCTCCAGGTGGCCGGCCTTGCGCTGGTTCACACTCTCTGGCCCAGTGCGGCGGATCCGGGCTCCATGAACTGGTTGTCGAGGAGGCTGGACTTTGGGACCGCACGGGTGAACGCCTGGAGGGCCTCCGCGGCACGCGCCGGTGCGGACTTGGCGCTCCGCATCGCCAGGTCGTGGTACCCCGAGCTGGACTTGGGCTTGCTCACGGCCCAGCATGCCGGCACCGACGCGGAGTTGGAGGCGGTGGCCGACGAGCTGCTGGTGAGGGCGAGCGACCTCACGTCCTTCGCCGCGTGGGACGAGTACGTCCCGAAGCGCAGGGCAGACGGCGTTGCGATCCCGGAGGACCGGTACGGGCTCGCCCTGGACAACCAAGAGGGGAGCGCCGACGAGACGGACGACGGGGAGTCCGACACCGATGACTACGCCGAGTCCGATCCGGCTCCGGACGTGGGGGCGAGGGCTTCTACCTTTGCCGCCCCGACGGCGCCGACCTCGGAGGCGCCAGCACCGCTGGCTCCAGAGGCGTGAGCACCGCCGGCTCCAGCATCGTCAGCATCGCCGGCTCCAGAGGCGTAGCACCGGAGAAGGGCCGGCCCGAAGCTGCCACCACTTAGGACTTTTCTTTTCTGCATTTTTCTTTAGACCGGAATTCCTCCCACTGGGGGTGTATATGTAATATATGTAATGAACTCGTGGCCGTGGGCCTTTTATCGTTATGCATTGTGGCATTTATTCCTTGTTAACAAAGAATGTGCGTGTTGGCTCTTCTTTCGTCTTTTGCTTTTGACTTGTGTTCGCGTGCCAGGATTCCTTCCGGCTTCTGCCCCGCCTGCCAGCTAGTCGGGAGCCGGTCTGGGACAGGGACGGGGCTTCACCCTTGGGGAAAAAACATAGTGGGCCCTTAGAGTCAACCGGCTAGGTCTAGGTTGAGCTGGTAGAGGCCGGTTACTAGTGGTAACATAGCTCGGCTGGGCCGGTCCGGCTACCGTGTGTCGGCTGACCTCTATGTGAGAAGTTCCTTCGTACCCCGTGGTCCCTTCATCTGGACAGCCGGGGGCCGGTCTATAGCTGGTTAGGGAGGGGAGGCGAAGGGTTGCTTGCTCACACTATTTGTCCGCCTCGGGGGGGGGGGGGGAGCCGGGCGAGTCCCCGGGCCCGGGAGCCGGACCCGGTTGACGTGCCTTAAATAACAGGAGAACTTTGGAGGAATCGAAAAGGGGCATGCCCCAAGCGCCGGCTTGGGGCCCCCACTTTATTCATAAGCCCAAAAGGGGAAGGATACATACACTGGTTTTTAGCAATAAAATGGACGGAGGAGCGCCGCGTTCCATGGGCGCTCCGTCTCCTCGCCGGAGGCGTCTCTCTTGCGCTTCTGCGGCTTCTAGGCGTCTATTAGATAGTACGCGTTATTGTGCAGTGCCCGGCTGACGATGAACGGGCCCTCCCATGGGGAGGACAACTTGTGCTAGCCGGCAGTTCGCTGGATCCGCCTAAGCACCAAGTCTCCTTCGCAGAAGGAGAGTGTCCGGATCCGCTTGCTGTGGTAGTACTGAAGCTTCTACTGGTAGATGCCCGTCCGGCTCAAGGCCAGCTCGCGGGCCTCCTCGAGGAGGTCGACGCCGTCTTCCCTTGCCTCCCTCACGTCCTTCTCGGTGTATAGGGTAACCCGAGGTGAATCTAACTCGATGTCGGTGGGGATGATCGCCTCGGACCCGTAAACGAGAAAGAACGGAGTGTAGCCGGTCGACCGGTTGGGCATGGTCTGGAGGCTCCAAAGGACAGCCGGCAGCTCCTCGACCCAGCAGCCGGCCAACCGGGCCAGTGGCGTCACGAGCCGGGGCTTGATGTCGGACAGGAGCAGACCGTTTGCCCTCTCAACCTGGCCATTTGACTGCGGGTGGGCGACGGATGCCAGGTCAATCCGGATGCCCTGCCTCGAGCAGAAACACGCTAGCACGCCCTTGGCGACGTTCGTGCCGTTGTCGGTTATGATGCTGTGGGGGACGCTGTAGCGAATTGTGATGTCTTCGATGAACCGGATGGCCGTGGGGCTGTCCAGTTTCTTGATTGGCCGGGCCTCGATCCATTTGGTGAATTTGTCGACAGCTACCAGCAAATGTGTCATGCCGCCTCGCGTGGTCTTGAAGGGTCCCACCATGTCTAGCCCCCAAACGGCGAAGGGCCATGAGAGGGGGATGGTCTGAAGGGCGGTAGCCGGAAGATGGCTCTGTGTGCTGAAGCGTTGGCAGCCCTCACACTTGTCGACTAGTTTCTTGGCTGTGTCTAGAGCAGTTGGCCAGTAGAAACCGTGACGGAATGCTTTGGCCACCAGGGACTTCGAGGCAGCATGATGCCCGCATTCGCCCTGGTGGATGTCGAGGAGGATTTCTAGCCCTCTCTCCGGCTCGACGCAGCGTTGGAAGACGCCAGTGGTGATGCGATGGACCAACTCATGGTTGATGATGCTGTAGGCGGGGGCTCGGCGCTGAATTTGCCTTGTGGTGACCACATCAGAGGGGAGCTCGCCGCGCTGGAGGAACGCCAGGATGGGCTAGGCCCATGAAGGAGCCGAGACAGGGGCCGGCTCAGCCCCCGAGACCGGCTCGTCAGCCCCCGGGACCAGCTCGCTGGCTCCAGGGAGTGAGGCGGCAGTAGGAGCATCGTCCGTCATCATGATGGCGGCGGGCCCAAGGCCGGCGCGCACAGACATGGCCAGCTCAATCGCCGTGGCGGACGGCGCCGGCTCTGTAGCCAGTGGTGACGGAGCCGGCAGAGCTGCCGCAGCCGGCGGGGCCGGTTGGGCAGCCGGCTCCGCCAAGGTGCCGGCCGCATTCGTCGGTATAAAGATGGACTCCGATTTGGGAGAAGGCTTGATCGAAGGCTTCAGCAGCCACTCGAGGGAGACGCCGACTGGGATGGCCTGCCGGGTGGAGCCGATCTTGGCCAGCGTGTCGGCCGCCTCGTTATCCGCACGGGGGACGTGGTGGAACTCGCAACCCTCGAAGGAGCCGGTGAGCTGCTGGATGAGGAAGCCGTAGCTGGCCATGTTGGCGTCCCGGGCGTCCCATTCGCCAGACACCTGTTGCCCCATGAGGTCGGAGTAACCGAAGCAAATGATGCACTGGATGCTGATCTCCTTGGCGAGCAGGAGGCCATGGACGAGGGCCTCGCATTCGGCCATGTTGTTGGAGGCGGCGAAGTGGATCTGGAGGGCGTAGCGGAGCTGTCTCCTCTGGGTGACATCAAGATGATGTCGGCTCCTAGGCCGGCTCGCATCTTCGAACCGTCGAAGTGCATGTGCCAGTGCGTGGAGTCAGGCAGAGGCGGCACGAACTGGGTTTCGGCCCAGTCGACGAGGAAGTCGGCCAGTGCCTAGGATTTGATGGCGGTGCGTGGCTCGTACCGTATTTCGTAGTCGGCCAGGGTGATGGCCCATTTGGCGATCCGGACGGTGGCGTCCCGGCCGGCCATGATTTTGCCCAGCGGCGCCGTGCTCATGATGGTGATGACGTGCTCCTAGAAGTACTGCTTGATCTTCTGGGCGGCGAAGTATATGCTGTAGCACATCTTCTGGTAGTGGGGGTAGTTTTGCTTGGAGGCGGAGAGGACCTCGCTGAGGTAGTAGACAGGGCGCTGCGTCGGCAGCGCCTTGCCTTCCTCCGACCGCTCCACCACCAAGACGACGCTGACAACGCACGTGGTCGCCGCAATGTAGGCGAGCAGGGGCTCCCTGTCAGCCGGCGTGGCCAAGATGGGCGCGCTGGTGAGAGCCCACTTGAGGCCGCGGAACGCCGCGTCCGCCTCGTCGGACCAGTCGAACAGGGCGTCCTCTTCGAGAGGTCCTGGCCCGGCTCGACCAGGGCCGATTTGCGTTGGAGCCCGTAGAGGGGCAAGGCCTTCTTGCCCAGCCGATTGATGAATCGGTTGAGGGAGGCAAGGCAGCCGGTGAATTTTTGGACGTCGCGGAGCCGGACCGGCTTGGGCATGCGCTCGATTGCCCGGATCTTCTCGGGGTTAGCTTCGATGCCGCAGGCGGACACGAAGAAACCCAGGAGCTGGGTGGCTGGGACGCCGAAGACACACTTCTCCAGGTTGAGCTTGATCTTGTATTCGCGCAAGTTGGCGAACGTCTCCCGGAGGTCGTCGAGGAGGCTGAAATGTTTCTTGGATTTGACGACGATGTCGTCCATGTAGACCTGCATATCTGAGGCAGGAGGTATTTCTGCATGCAATGCTGGAAGGTAGCGCCTGCATTCTTCAGGCCGAAGGACATGGTGATGTAGCAGTAGGCCCCGAAGGGGGTTATGAAGGAGGTCTTGAGCCGGTCGGCCAGGTCCAGCTTTATCTGGTGGTAGCCGGAGTAGGCGTCCAGGAAGGACAGCAGATCGCAGCCGGCCGTGGAGTCGATGACTTGATCGATCCGCGGCAGGGCGAACGGGTCCTTGGGGCATGCCTTGTTTAGGCTCGTGTAGTCGATACACATGCTCCGAGTCTTGTTTTTCTTCAGCACCAGGACTGGGTTGGCCAGCCAATCCAGGTGGAACACTTCCATGATGAAGCCGGCTGCAAGCAGCCGAGCGATCTCTTCTCCTATAGTACGCCGCTTCTCCTCGGAGAAACGGCGCAGGGGTTGCTTGACCGGCTTCGCATCCGGCCATATGTGTAGCTTGTGCTCGGCAAACTTCCTCGGAACACCCGGCATGTCCTTGGGGGACCATGCAAAGATGTCCCGATTCTCACGGAGGAAGTCGATGAGCTCGCTTTCCTATTTCCTGTCGAGGCGGGAGCCGATGGTCATGCACTGGGTGGGGTTGGCCGGATCGAGCGGCACCTGCTTGGTGTCCTTGGACGGCTGGAACGAGGCTTCGCCGCCCGACAGGGATGGAGGTGCCGACACGGCCGGCTGGGTAGAGGCAAGGGCCACCAACCGGTCGAGCTACCACTTCTCCTGCGCTATCTCCAGGGCCTCGTCCAGCCGGCTGCCGTCTCGCGCGCACGCCATTGACATCTGGTACTTGCCGGCGACGGTGATGATGCCCTTGGGACCCGACATCTTGAGCTTGAGGTAGGCGTAGTGGGGGATCGCCATGAACTTGACAAGAGCTGGCCGGCCTAGCAACATATGGTAGGGGCTGTCGAGGTCCACCACCTCGAACGAGACCGGCTCGCGGTGGAAGTGACTGGCGTCGCCAAAGAGGACGTCGAGCTTGATCTTGTTGACGGGGGTGCAGGACTGTCCCGACACGATGCTGTGGAAGACAGTCCGGCTTGCTTTCAGATCCTCCACCTTGAGCCCCAACTTGAGCAGGGTGTCAAGGTAGAGAATGTTGGTGCTGCTGCCCCCATCGATCAACACCCGCGAGAAGCGGCATGAGCGCCTCTCGGAGCCGATGGTGGGATCGAGGACGAGGGCGTAGCTGCCAGGATTCGGCATCACGACCGGGTGGTCCGCCCGGCTTTAGGTGAACGGTTTCTCGGACCAATGGATGAACTGGGGAGTCGCGGGCACGGTGGCATTCACCTCGCGGTGGAGCCAGCCCTGGGAGTGCTTGTCCGTCTCTTCGCTGGTGAAGACAACGTAGCAGCCTTCATGTTCGGGGTAATGGTCGAGCAACCGGCCGTCGTTGCGAGCCGGGGCAGGGGCCGCTTGGGCCGGACCGGGAGCCAGGGCCGGAGCCGAGGCCGGTGCCGGAGCGCGGGCTGGCTGCGCGGGTGGAGCCGGGAGGCCGTCCCCCCGGGCCAATCGCTGTGAGAAGCTGCACTGCCGGAGCGTGTGCGTGGCCGGCTTGGCACCGGAGTGGATTTTGCAAGGGAGGCCAAGCATTTGCTCGAAAATCAGCTTGGGCTGCCAGACGGCCTTGCTGGTGCGCTGGCGCTAACCGGAGGCCTGGCCAGTCGGCTGCTCCTCCACGATGGAGGCGACCTGCCGGCTCCCATAGCGGGAGTCGGGCTGGTCGTTCTTGCGCTTGGCGTTCTGCTGCTCCCGATTGTCGGCCACCGCCCGCGGCACGGAAGGGGGCGCAGCCGGCTTGGCTGGTGCCTTTGCCTTCATCCTCGTTGAGGAATCGGCCGTGGCATATTTGTCCGCTTTGGACATCAGGTCCGCCAAGGAGGTTGGCTCGGAGCACAAGAGCTTGTGCTTGAGGGGGGTGCCATCGCAGCAGCCTTCGATGAAGTACTGGATGGCCTGCACCTCGTGCACTCCCTCGCAAGAGTTGCAGAGCTTGTTCTAGCGCGTGAGGTAGTTGCGGAGGGGCTCTTCCGGACCCTGGACGCACATGGCCAACTCGCGGGGCCGGCCAGGCCGTTTGTAGGTGCCGGTGAAGTTGCGGACGAAGGCCTCCTCGAAGTCCGTCCAGGTGTTGACGCTGCCGGCAGCCAGGCTGTTCAGCCAGGTGCGGGCCAAGCCGATTAGCATGAGATGGGCATAGCGGACAGCTACGTGCTTGTTCCCCCTAGCGATGCCAATGGCGGTGGTGTAGGCGATCAGCCAGTCCTCCTGCTTGGCAGCCTCGGTATACTTCGGGGTGTCGTGGGGAAGCATGAAGCCAGGTGAGAAAGGCTCGTTGCGGATCCGCGGACCGAAGCAGGCCAGGCCAATCGAGCCCTCCTACTCGAGGAGAGCCAACTGCGCCAGCTGGTCAAGGCGGAGCCATGCGTCGTTGTCGCTGTGGGGGACACGGGGTCCGAGCCGGGCTGCAAGCTCAGGACGGACCGCTGACGGGATGGACCACGCTGGTTCCTGCCGTGGAGGAGGAGTATGCCCACGGGTGTGCCGGCTGCCGCCTGCAGTGCCACATCGAGGCGATGCCTGCCAGCCGGGTTGTTGCTGCGTCGGCTATTCACAGCCGGCTGCTCGTTTCCGTGCCATGGGGCACGCTGAATGTAGCTTCCCCGGGCGTTCCGGCCGGAGTGACGAGGGGCGCTGGAGTGCTGAGTCGGCCGGCGGTCAACAGCCCCAGCGTCCTCGCCCTCGGGATGAGGAAACTCAGAGACGGCCCCACCGGGGCTGAGGCCGACCTGTTACGCGTTGGCGGTGTCGATGAGGTCCTTGATGTGCCACTCACGTGCGGCCCGCTCCTTGCCCTCCAAGGTTGCCAAATCCTCGTAGGCAACCTTGGCGGCGCGCAGGTTAGCCGCGGGGGTGTCGTAGACGGGGAAACGACCGCCACGGATTTCTACGACCGCGTGGCCGCGTTCCCGCACAGCCCCATGCCGGCTGGTTTCGAGGCCAGCCGGGGTGAGACCTTACGCGGAGTTGTATTCCCATTGTGCGGCTTCCATCCGGCGCCGCTCGGCAACGAGGGCACTGGCGTCTTCGAACAGTAGACGGCGGGCCGCCTCTAGCTCAGCTCTAGTGGTGGCCGGGTCCGCTGTCGTAGCGATAGGAGTGCCAGACCCCGGAGGGTGGCGGCGAGTGGGTCGGAGGTGCCGGCGCGAGCGGCGGCCGCGCCGGCCTCGGCTGCCCGCACACGGCCCGAAGTGGTTGAAGAGGCGGTGACCATCACTCCCACGCGGGCGTGGGAGCTGATGGCCTCACCCGTGGCGAGCACGCCCACGGACGAGAGAGGGTCGGTGCAATCGAGCACCCCACTAGGATACTCGTTGGCCGCCGGCCCTCCGGCGAGGCTCAGCTTGCTGAGCCGCCCAGCGAGCATGGCGACGTCGAGCGCGAGATCGCGGCCGAGGCACTCGCCAGAGACGCCGGACGCATTGCCCGCAAGACCTGCCGGAGAAAACCCCACGAGCGCATGGTTCCACCCGGACGCGAGGCGGCCGGGGAAGGTGGTGATGGGCCCCACCCGGAGCATGACTCTGACCGGCGCCGCGGATGGCCCCACGGTGGGCGCCAACTATCATGGTTTCGTCACGGCAGATGCCATGGTAGGCTTATCGAGAGGGGCCGAAGGACACCGGTGGACTCCGGGAGCGGGGTTAGGCACGAGCGGTGGTAGACACGCGATGTACCCAGGTTCGGGGCCCTCCATGGGAGGTAACACCCCTAGTCCTGCTTAGTCTAGTTGAGACAATGATCGGGTTACAATGGTGCTCCTTGAGCTGTATGGATCGAGGACGAAGAAGGAGATAGCTCCCTCTTCTGCCTCTCTACGTGTGTGCGTGTGTAGTGGGCTGAGAGATCAACCGAATGACTGACCGTCCGTCCTCCGTGCATGGGGGAGGCCCGGGTTTTTTTATAGGACAACCCCTCGGATTACAATATGAGTAGAAGGTCGTGGGGGCCCCAGACGGCAGCCTCTCTGGCCAGCTGTGGGGGCTGCCGGCTGTGGGGTCCTGTCGTCGGTAGGCCCCGCCGGCTGAAGGGTCCTGTCAGGAGCCAGCGGGGCCCGCGCGGCGGGTCCCAACGCTGGTCACATCACGACACGGGCCGTCCCTTGTGGCGTCACCTTGCGCCAACCGGCCGCCCTGTAGCCATGTCGGGGCAGGTGATGGAGTGGTTGGGGCGTGACGGCACTGTTGGAAGCCCGGTCACCGTCCGCCAGGGTCAGAGGCCCCGACGCCTTTGTTGTGGCCATACGAGCGTTGACCCCCGATGGGATGGGGACCACTGTCGCCATGCATGTCCTTACGACGGTATCCGATGTGCAGCCGGCTGGGGGGCCAGGCGGCATTGCCACCATCAGGCCGACACGTCGTAGCCGATGGGGCGTAGCCGACGTTTTCTGGCCGGAGGGCCACTGCCGACAGGGCGTAGCCGGACCGCAGGAGGAGGCGGTCCGCCCTTTGATTGCGCTAGAAAGATGGAGCAAGGGGGCGGTTGAGGTTACCCCGGGGTCATCCCCCCGCCAATCACCTCATCAATTCACTTATTCCAACTCCGAGATGCTTGCACCAGCCCATAAATTGATCGCTGGAGTTTGCAAACTTTGTCAGTATTCTCTGGATCGACAAAACCTTCTGGTTGTATCATATACAACTCTTCCTCAAGGAAACCGTTGAGGAACGCTGTTTTGACATCCATCTGCCAAATTTCATAGTCGAAATAAGCAACTATTGCCAACATGATTCTCTCAGACTTAAGTATCACTGTGGGTGAGAAGGTCTCATCATAGTCAACTCCTTGAACTTTTAAAAAAACCTTTGCCACAAGTCGAGCCTTATAGATGGTGACATTACCGTCTGCGTCCGTCTTCTTCTTAAAGATCCATTTGTTTTGAATGGCCTTTTGCCCTTCAGGTAATAATTCCAAAGTCCATACTTTGTTTTCATACATGGATCCCATCTCGGATTTCATGGCCTCTAACCATTTCTTGGAATCCGAGCCCATCATCGCTCCTCCATAGCTCGTAGGTTCATTGTTGTCCAATAACATGACCTCCAAGACAGGGTTGCCGTACCACCTAGGAGCAGTACGCGCCCTTGTCGACCTACGAAGTTCAATAGTAACTTGATCCGAAGCTTCATGATCATCATCATTAACTTCCTCTTCAACTATCATAGGTTCCACAGAAACATCTTTCTGCGCTACGCTACTCTCTGGTTGAAGTAAAGGTTCAATAACCTCATCAAGTTCTATTTTCCTCCCACTCAATTCTTTCGAGAGAAAGTGTTCCTCAAGACTGTTCTGTTCTTAGCGACAAACACTTTGCCTTCGGATCTGAGATAGAAGGTATACCCGACTGTCTCTTTGGGTATCCTATGAAGACGCATTTCTCCGCTTTGGGTCCACCTTTTTAGGCTGAAGCTTTTTGACATAAGTATCACATCCCCAAACTTTAAGAAACGACAACTTTGGCCTCTTGCCAAACAATAGTTCATATGGCATCGTCGCAACGGATTTCGATGGTGCCCTATTTAAAGTGAATGCAGCTGTCTCTAATGCATAACCCCAAAACGATAGTGGCAAATCAGCAAGAGACATCATAGAACACACCATATCTAAGAAGGTTCGATTACGATGTTCGGACACACCATTACGCTATGGTGTTCCAGGCGGTGTCAATTGTGAAACAATTGCACACTGTCTTAAGTGACTGCCAAACTCATAACTCAGATATTCACCTCCTCGATCAGATCGCAGGAATTTAATCTTCTTGTTACGATGATTCTCAACTTCACTCTGAAATTGCTTGAACTTTTCAAACTTTTGAGACTTGTGTTTCATTAAGTAAATATACCCATATCTACTTAAGTCATCCGTGAAGGTGAGAAAATAACGATATCCACCACACTGTGTAACATTCATTGGACCGCACACATCAGTATGCATGATTTCCAATAAGTCACTTGCCCATTCCATTGTTCCACAGAACGACGTTTTAGTCATGTTGCCCATGAGGCATGGTTCACATGTGTCAAGTGATGCAAAATCAAGTGACTCCAAAAGTCCATCAGCATGGAGCTTCCTCATGCGTTTTACACCAATATGACCTAAACGGTAGTGCCACAAGACAGTGGTACTATCATTATCAACTCTACATCTTTTGGCATCAATGTTATGAACATGTGTGTCATCACTATCAAGATTGAATATGAATAAACTCCTCACATGTGACATCCCAAGTGATGTCCCTACCTTATTTAGCATGTAACCCATGTATGAACCTTGGTCATGAGATTAATGTATGAGTTGCACCTTGTCTCATTGTGTTGTTGCACCCATGCATCATGGCATTCATGCATCATATCATCATGCATCATTCTTTCTTCTTCCCATGCCACCTTCTTGTGTCTGTTTTGATGTGACGGTGTTGAGTGGATTGTTGTGTGGTGTGTGGGATGTTTGTGTGTGTGGTTGGATCCATGTGTGACACCTATTCTTCCCCTCTCTTATTCATTTCCAACATCACCACTATTCTTCCCCTCTCTTCCTATTAATTAAGTCCAGATTTTAGTTGTTGTTTTAAATATTTAAAAATGTTCAAGAGGTGGCCCTTGCTTTCTAATGAATTGTGTGTGTGGTGCTATTTATGTTTGGGTTGTTGAGTTTTTGTTTTACTTTAAAAACAGGAGCTGCATATTATATTAAATAAATTACATGCTCTATAAATCAACTCAATATTTTATTTAAATAGGTCTCATTATTTCCTCCACAAAAAGTATTTTTGTTTTCTCCAAAACCTTTTTATATGCTGTGGGTGGTTTATTCTTTTGGTTGGATTTATTAAAAAGGGAAAAGGCCTTCTGTTTTATTTCTGTGACTTGAGTGTGTGTGTGTGGGCTTCCAGCCCACGAGGCCCAGCGTCACTAGCGCTCGTCCGTCCCGGTTCCTCCTTCCTCCTTCAGTACGACGTGCATCCGTGCTGTCCACGTCAAAAGGTGGCGTGATTTGACGGCCTCCGACGCGTCTTCATGGCCTTAAAGCGCGCCTAGCCCTAGCCCTAGCTACCCTCTTCCTTTTCCTCCTCCTTCCTCCCTCGCGCCGCGGCTCCTTCACCATCTTCTTCCTCTTTATTCTTCCCTGCAGAGAGGGTTCAGAGAGTGCGTGCTAAGGGTGCAGTGAGCAAGCAGCAGAGGGCCTCATCGCCGGCGCCTCCCCGTCGTCGTCGTGACCCCGTCGCCATGTCCAGGGCCGAGCTGGGAGTGCCCGCATCCCATTCCTGGCGCTAGGGGCGTGACAACACCTCTGGAGCGTCGACCTCGAGCGCGTCTTCATGCAGGTGCGGAAGCTTCTGCCTCGGACGTCTTCTTCCTCTGCATCGCGGAGCCCCTTCCTCTTCGCCCCCAGCGGCTCCAGCACCTCTCTAGGTGAGCAGTCGCTCGCGTTGGCGTCTCCCTGTTGCTTCTGTGCGTGCGTGCAAGTAGAGACATAGGTGCCGTGAGCTCAGATCCACCATGGATTCGGGTTCGAGCTCCCATGGGTGTGTGTGTGTGCGGTGCTTGTCCAGTAGAGGCGCTGGTCTCCCCCAGGTCTATTCCCGCTCGAGCTCCCTCCTTTTGTTGCGTGTAGTGCTCGCCCCGTTCGTGCCCAGTTCGTGCGCGCCGTGCTGTCGCGCGTCGTCCGTCAGTTAGCAGGCGGTTCGTTAGGTTCAGTTAGCGCGGGGGTTAGTTCAATAGGACTAAGCCCCCCTACTAGTAACGATCGCGTGCGTGGCGTAGTGGTGAGAGTGCGCGGGGACGACTACGAGGTCGCAGGATCGATTCCCGGTTCCACCCCCGTTTTTCCTTTTTTTTTGATTGGCCGGCACGGTGTGTTGTGTGTGCGGATCCGGTGTGAGAACCGGATCCCATGTGCGGCTGTGTGTGTGCGTGTGTGCAGGATCTGCTGTGGCAGCAGATCCAGTGTGTGTGTTGTGTGTGTGGGATGAGTGTGTGTGTGTATGTCTTGCAACACACATGCATGTGTAGGTATAGTGTGTTGTTAGTGTAGAGTGTATGTGGCACCTACATACACTTGTGAGTGTAGTTGTGTGTGTTTGTGTGTCCTAGTGAGTGTGTGTGTGTGTATGTTTTGGCATACACACATGCATATCTTGTGTGGTGTTGTGTGAGAGTGCATGTGGGTGTGTGGTGCACCATGCTTGGCACATGTGTGTGTGTCCCTTGCACACCCATACATGTGTGTGTTCTTGTAGGTGTAGGTTTAGTGTGTGTGTATGTGTGTGAAACATACACCCACTTGTGTGAGTGTGGTGTGTGTGTATATGCCTAAGGCATATACACATGTGTGCTTGTGTGTGGGGTGTGTATGTTCCTTGCACATACACCCATACTAGGATGTTTGATTAGGTATTGATGGTTGTGCCTTCTTATATATACATGTATGTGAATGTGTGTAGGCTTGAGAGTAGAGATGCATGTGTAGTTTTCTCTTATGTGCATATGAGCATATTTCCTCCTCTAGATAGTTTCATACATGCAATTGTTCCTATGCCAAGTTTTCAAGTCCCTAAGATGCTATTTATCCATATCCAACATGTATCTAAAGAGCCCATGTCATTTTGGGACCATTTACATCAAGTTTCATTGTGTCATAAGTCAACCATGAACTATAGGGTCAAATTTCGACCCCCCTTTGCTCCCTTTTGTTCCATGCAAGCATATGGGTATGAGTAATGAATTTGGGGTAGAATCAACCCATGTATGCTGTGAAGTCAGATTTGACTTTGGGGCAACTTGTTAAAACTGCATTTTTATGCTGTGATACCTTTTTGTCTTTTTCATATGAATTAATCTATGTATGATTTCAAGTTCTTGCCAACATGAGTTTGTTATTCAATGTTGTTGGGAATGTCCCAGTATTTTTGTTATTCATGTTAAGTCCCTAGATAAGTGGTAACCATCCTGTTTAGTAAGCTACTTTCTGTTTCTGCCAACCTGCTTAAAAATGACTTAAGTCTGGAGTTTCTGCTATTATTGTTTTGCCTTGTAAAGTGGGGTGTAGCTGGTGATGTGTTGTGAATTTGAGCATACTCAGTGTTAGGTATTTGTAGTAGAAATTGTATTCTACCATCCAGTTAATTTTCATGCCAATATTAGCTCTCTAGGATATTTTGCCATTGCTGTGAATTTGCTACTTTATTAACCCAGATTCCTGAAAACTGGAATTTTCACTAAGTCCCTAAAATCCTGTTTCATCATGCCAACTTGCTTGGTCCATGCGTATTGATATGTGGCTGTTTTTCTGATTGCATAGTTGGATAAATTGATGTGGGTGTTTATTAAATTCTGTCCATACCTTGTTTGTGGCCATAGGGTTCCTGTAGCTCAAGTTGTGAGCTTCTCAAGTTGCTATGTTGCTGTTTTGTGACAGATTGGGTGTTATTTTGTTTTGTGGTTTGTGGGAGCTATACTCCATGGAATTGATTGATTCTTGAGTCTATTGTGATTGATTTTTCATCACCTATCTAGTGGCTACCTTGTAATGGCAAGAATTAGCCCAGGTATTTGGTGATCTTGTGTTTTGCCTCCGTACCTTGTCGTGAGCGTATCTCGAGAACCGTATCTCCGTTTCTCGCGATCCTTATATGCATTTCCATCGATTTTGCATGATGCATACATATTTGCCATGTTCATGCATGTCTAAATTACTTAACATGAGGTTCTGTCCAGATTCACTAATATACCAACTTTTCATGTGAAACTTGACTAGAATTGGATTGCCATGTTAAAATCTTCACTAAATGACTCATGCATCATCTTGGTTGTGCATTGCACCTTGGTTGGTTATTTATTTGCTGTTTCTCTTGGGTAGACGCGAGTGTCGATACTGAGTTCAAGGACCCTGGAGAGTACCACTACGAGGATCTCGCTACTTGTTCCGCTGAAGAACCAACAGGCAAGATGATCGTACCCGGATCCCAATACTATGTTTGCTTGCTAGTTTCTCGTTCTTATCATTACAATTGTGCTACCTACCACATGATATCAGCCCCCATGTTGCCATGACAGCCTCTAACCTCCACAACCCAGCAAACCTTTGATTGGCTAAGTTACCGCTGCTCAGCCCCTCTTATAGCGTTCTTAGTTGCAGGTGCAGGTTGTTCCATGTGATAACATGGATTGGATATCACAATAAATTATGTTATTTAATTTAATGCACATATATATCTGGTATTGGTGGAAGGCTTGGCCTTTTGATAAGTGATTTGTTCCGCTCGTACCGCCATTAGTTCCTTGTTACCGGTGTTATGTTTTCCATATTTTGCGCTCCTAGAACGCTTGGGGTTGTTATGGGGACCCCCTTGATCATTCGGTTGAGATTAAAACTTGTCTGGCAAGACCCAACATTAGTACTACATTTGCTAATAACTTAAAGAACTTGCATAGGGCTTTGCAACCCCGTGGATAATTTAATCAACCCCCGGGCCAGTGCTCCTCATGAGTGTTGGTCCAAACTAGAGCACTGTGCGGGGCCAACCCAGGGCAACTTGAGAGATTTCTATCAGGCCTCCGTACGCGTCACTTATCCATCGTGTCCTAAGAACGAGATACGCGGCTCTTATCGGGTTCGTTGACACGTCGGGTGGTCTTGCTGGATTTGTTTTACGTTTATTGAATGTCTTGCGTGTGGACTCTGACTTTCTTCGGGTTTACTCGAGGTGTTGGAATTCCTTTGGAATTCCTGATGAAGATCACGAGATCCGTGATCGAGGAATTCCCGTGGAGTGTGGTTATTTGTAATGGACTAGTTGGAGTACCCCTGCAGGGTTAAATCTTTTGGAAAGCCGTGCCCGCTGTTATGTGGCAACTTGGATATTTTTTTAACACCCGGTTCTAGTAAACTTGAAGTAAACCCGAATTAAAATGCACCAACTGTGTGAGTAACCGTGATTGTCTCTGTTCATGAACATGATTCGGGAGAGGACACGGTGGGGTTATGCTTGACGTAAGCAGGTGATCAGGATCTCATAGAGATTATGCTAGTTTCGATCGTTCATCGTAGACCACCCACATTTACTTTCTTGTTGCGTAAGCTAGCCACCATATAATGCTCAGTGTTGCTGCAAACTAAACATCACCCCTTCCGTCCTAAAGCTTAAATAGTCTTGGCACTCGGGCACATGATAGCTGAGTCCTTTGTGGCTCACAGTTTACTACAACAACTCTAGGTACAGGTGCAGATGAGCAGATACGGGATGATCTCACCCAGCTTCAGTGGGAGTATGATGAAGAAAGAGGCCGTATGTACGTGACATATCTGGATGAGTGAGGACCTGCTCGTGATCTTGGGCAGCTTGATAGTATCATCGCATTTGCTTTTATCGTTTGATTTCGTCCATAGCCGGACCCTATGTTCCTCATGATGTTATGTACTGAGTGATTTTGTAATTTAGCTTGTGGCGAGTGTAAGCCAACCTCGTATACTCTTCTCCTTCTTTAAATGTATGATGTGATGATGCTTATCTTGCTAATGGCAAGATGCACATCTATCCCTTGCGAGGACCTCATGCCTCAAAATGGATAGGCGCGCATCTTGGACGTGACATCACATTGGGTGCTTGACCATAAAAGATATTACTCATAGAAATAGAACACCACTATTCTCTGATATAAATGAGTAACTGTCTTGCAATAAACAAGATCCAGATATAATGTTCATGCTTTGTAGGCACTAAATAACAATTATTAAGGTTCATCACTAATCCTGATGGTAATTGAAGAGAGAGCGTGCCGACGGCGATCACATAAACCTTGGACCCATTTCCCACACGCATCGTCACTGCATCCTTTACCAGCCTTCTTCTATTCCGTAGTTCCTGTTTTGAGTTGCAAATGTGAGCAACCGAACCGGTATCAAATACCCAGGAACTACAACGAGAGCTAGTAAGGTACACATCAATAACATGTATATCATATATACCTTGTTTGTTGTTGGCCGCCTTCTTGTCGCCAGGTACTTGGGGCAGTTCCGCTTTCAGTGACCAGTTCCCTTGAAATGAAAGCACTTAGTTTCTGGCTTGGGTCCAGCCTTGGGTTTCTTTACAAGAGTAGCAACTGCTTTGCCATCCTTCTTGGTTTTACCCTTATTGCCCTTGCCCTTGCCATTCTTCTTGAAACTAGTGGTTTTATTGACCATCAGCACTTGATGTTCTTTCTGGATTTCAGACTCAACGAATTTTAGCATCGCAAACAGCTTGACGACTGACTTGTTCATCCCGTGCATGTTATAGTTCATCACAAAGCTCTTGTAACTAGGTGGTAGTGATTGAAGAACTCTGTCGGTGATCGCCTCTGGTGGAAGGGCAATTCCCAACTCTGCTAGACGATTCGAATACCCAGACATTCTGAGTATATGCTCACTGATAGACCCGTTCTCCTCCATTTTGCAAGCATAGAACTTATCGGAGGTCTCATACGTCTTGATCCGGGCATTCTTCTGAAAGATAAACATCAACTCCTGGAACATCTCATATGCTCGATGACATTCAGAACGTCTTTGAAGTCCCAGTTCTAAGCCATACAATATTGCACACTGAACTATTGAGTAATCTCTAGAACGTGCCTCCCAAGCGTTCTTAACGTTTTCAGATGACATGTCTTCTAGTTGGTCACAAAGCGGTGCATCAAGGACATATGATTTCTGTGCAGCAGTGAGGATAATCCTCAGATTACGGTCCCAGTCAACAAAGTTACTTCCATCATCCTTCAACTTAGCTTTCTCTAGGAACGCATTAAAATTTAGGGGTGCTATTGTGCGAGCCATTGATCTACAACATAAATATGCAAAGGTTACTTACACTATTGTACAAGATAATGAGTTTAATTAATCAAATTACTTAAGCTCCCACTCAAATTGACATCCCTCAGGTCATCTGAGTGTCACATGATCCAAATTCACCATCTCAAGTCCGATCATCATGTGAGTTGAGGTGGTTTCAATGGTGAACATCATCATGTTGATCATATATACTATATGACTCATGTTCGACCTTCCAGTCTCTTGTGTTCCGAGGCCATGTTTGTACATGCTAGGCTCATCAAGTTTAACTCGAGTGTTCTGCATGTGCAACACTGGCTTGTACCCGTTGTATGTGAATGTAGAGTCTATCACACTCAATCATCACGTGGTGTCTCAACACGACAAACTTTCGCAATGGTGCACACTCGGGGAGAACACAATTCATCTTGAAATTTAAGTGAGGGATCACCTTATAATGCTACCGTCGTCCTAAGAAAAACAAGGTGCATAGAAGGATTAACATCACATGCAAATCATAAGTGACATGATATGGCCATGAACTTGTGCTTTTTATCTCCATCTTGAAAGCACCGGCATGATCTCCATGGTCACCAACACGACACCATGATCTCCATCATCTTGATATCTATCAATGTGTCGCCATCGAGGTTGTCGCTCCCATCATGCTTCTACTACTATTGCTACCGTTTAGCGATAAAGTAAAGCATTATATAGCGCTTAATGATTGACACGCAGGTCATACAATAATTAAAGACAACCCTATGGCTCCTGCCGGTTGCCGTACTGATCGACATGCAAGTCATGATATTCTATACAACACATGATCATCTCATACATCACATATATCACATCATGTAATTGGCCATATCACATCACAACATACCCTGCAAAAATAAGTTAGACGTCCTCTAATTGTTGTTGCATGTTTTACGTGGCTGCTACAGGTATCTAGCAAGAACAATTCTCACCTACACATAAACCACAATGGTGATACATAAGGTGCTTTTCAACCTTCTCAAGGACCGTCTTTGTCAAACCCGATCCAATTAACATAGGAGAAACAGGCACCCGCCAGCCATCTTTGTGCAACGAGGTTACACGTCAGTTGATGGAACCTGTCTCTCATAAGCGTATGGGTAAGGTTGGTCCGGGCCGCTTCATCCTACAATACCACTGAACCAAAACACGAACAAGGGGGGAAGCAATCTAAGCATCAACGCCCACAAATTCTTTGTGTTCTACTCGAGATCTCATCTACAAGTAGACCTAGCTCATGATGCCACTGTTGGGGAACGTTGCATGGGATTTTTTCCTACGCACACGCAAGATCTATCCATGGTGATGAGCATCTACGAGAGGGAGAGTGGATCTACATACCCATGTAGATTGCTAAGCGGGAAGCATTAAGAAGCGCGGTTGGTCTAGTCGAACGTCTTCGCGTTCCAAATCGCCGAGCGTCCCGCGATCCAATCACGATCCGTTCCGATCAAGCATCGAACGGACGACACCTCCGCATTCAGCACCCGTACAGCTTGATGACGATCTCCACCTTCTTGATCCAGCAAGAGGGAGCGGAGAGGTAGATTAGTTCTCCACAGTGCGACGGCGTTGCGGTGATGGTGGTGGAGCAATTCTGGCAGGGCTTCGCTTAAGCACTGCAGAAAACCGATCTAGAGGAGAAACTATGTACCTGAGGAGAGGGTAGCACGTGGCTGAAAACCTAGTGCAAAAACTGTAAAACCTCTAGTATATATAAGAGGAAGAGAGGAGGAGGCTTGGCGCAAGGGCCAAGCCCTCTAGGCTTCGGCCGAAGTGGGAGGAGAGGAGGAATCCTCCTCCAATCCTAGTAGGACTAGGACTCCTTCCCTTTTTGCCTTTTTTGCCTTTTTCCACCTTTTCTCTTTGGGATTTTCTTTCTGAGCCGCATGGGCCTTGTGTGGGACTTCCACCAGCCCACTAAAGGCTGGTATTCATCCTCCCACAGCCCATGTAGTCTCTTGGGTCGAAATACCCCTCCCGATGGTCTCCCGGCTCACTGCCGGCACTCCCGGGACACTACCGATGAGCCCAAAACTTTTTCGGCGACCAAAATAGGACTTCCTATATATCAATCTTTACCTCCAGACCATTCCGGAGCTCCTCTGATGTCCGGGATCTCATACGGTACTCCGAACAACGTTCGGTCACCACCATACATAACTCTATACTACCGAAACGTCACTGAACCTTAAGTGTGCAGACTTTGCGGGTTCGAGAACTATGTAGACATGACCGAGACACCTGTATGGTGAATAACCAATTGCGGGACCTAGATGCCCATATTGGTTCCTACATATTCTACGAAGATCTTTATCGGTCGAACCTCTATGTCAAGGATTCAGTTAATCCCGTATGATGTTCCCTTTGTTCTTCGGTATGTTACTTGCCCAAGATTCGATCGTCGGTATCTCCATACCTAGTTCAACCTTGTTACCAGCAAGTGTCTTTACTCATTCTGTAATACAAGATCCCGTGAATAAAACCGAGTCACACTGCTTGCAAGACTTATTGTGATGTTGTATTACCGAGTGGGCCCTAAGATACCTCTCCGTTACACGGAGTAACAAATCCCAGTATTGATCCATGCCAACCCAACAGACACCCTTGGAGATACCTGTAGAGCACCTTTATAGTCACCCCATTACGTTGCGACGTTTGATACAAACAAGCCACTCCTCCGGTGTCCGTGAGTTGCATGATCTCATGGTCATAGGAACATATACTTGACATGCAAAAAAAACAGTAGCAATAAACTGACACGATCATATGCTACATTTGTAGTTTGGGTCTTGTCCATCACATCATTCTCCTAATAATGTGATCCCGTTATCAAATGACATCACATGTCAATGGCTAGGAAACCTTGACCATCTTTGATCACCGAGCTAGTTCACTAGAGGCATACTAGGGACAAAGTGTTGTCTATTTATCCACACATGTATTGTGTTTCCAATCAATACAACTATAGCATGGACAATAAAGAATTATCATGAATAAGGAAATATAATAATAAACAATTTATTGATTGCCTCTATGGCATATTTCCAACATGTCGCACCCACCGGAGAGCTCCTCAAATATGTGATTCATATGCATTTTCCCAGGGAGAGGTCGATGAACAATTCTTCTGAGTACGAAGGGCTGCTTGCTAGTCTCAGGATCGCAGCAGACCTGGGGATCAAGAAACTTATTGTCACGGGTGATTCTCAGCTTGTTGGTAGGCATGTGAACAAAGATTACCAGAGTCCGTTGATGGAAGCGTATGTAGATGAAGTGAAGAAGTTGGAAGAACGTTTTGACGGCCTGCAAATGGAGCACGTTCCACGTGCGAAGAACAGCGTTGCCGATGGCCTGTCAAAGTGTGCTGCTCTTAAGTTGCCTATGGAACCAGGAACTTTCGTGCTCCGACTGACTCAACCCTCCATGACACCATCAACTAGACAAGAGAAAAGATGGAAGTTGAGCTCCGACAAGTATTCCCCGGTAGAGCTCCCAGAAGCCGCCAGTGAGGAGGTTGTCGGGGACAACGTCAGGCTTGCCGGTGAGCGATGTGCTTCGGCGGAGCCACCGGCTCTTGCCGTACAAGCACGCGCTTGCGCCAGGCTTGCCGGGGAGCAGCAGGATATGCCTTTACTCCTTGTTGTCGAGCCCCGGGCTCCAGCATGGGCACATCACATCGTCCATTTCCTTCAAACATGTGAACTTCCCGAGGAACAAGAAGTAGCAGAGAAAGTAGCCCGCTGGTCTCGTATGTATCAGTTCATGGACAACGTCCTGTACAGAAAGAGGCCGAACACTGTGAAACTCAAGTGCATTTCCTGGGAAGATGGATGGGAGTTGTTGGCGGAGATACATGGGGGCATATGTGGCTCTCACATATGGTCAAGAGAGCTTGCTGGTAAGGCATTCTGGCAAGGTTTCTTTTGGCCCACTGCCCTCCAGGATGCAACTGCGCTATTAACCAAGTGTGAAGCATGCCAGTTTCATTTGGAGAAAATGCATCAACTAGCTCAAGCCCTTTAGACAATCCCTCTCTCCTAGCCATTTTTGGCCTGGGGGCTTGACATCCTGGGCCCCTTTCCCCGTGCTGCCGGGGGCTTTGAGTACTTGTACGTGGCAATCGACAAGTTCACAAAGTGGCCGGAAGTGGAAGGAGTGAGAAAAGTGACAGCACAATCAGCCGTTGAGTTCTTCAAAGTACTAGTCTGCTGCTTTGGTGTTCCCAACAGGATCATCACTGACAATGGCACACAGTTCACGAGCCGCACCTTCATATAGTATGTCCAAGACCTTGGCAGCAGAATCTGTTTTGCTTCCGTTGCCCACCCAAGGAGCAATGGCCAAGCGGAAAGGGCTAATGATTAAGTGCTACGAGGCCTCAAGACAAGAACTTTTAACAAGGTGCACAAGTGCAGAAGGCACTCAATTGATGAGTTTCCGGTGGTTCTTTGGTCAATCAGGACGAGACCAAATCGAGCTACCGGCAGGACACCATTCTCCCTCGTCTATGGGGTGGAGGCAGTTCTCCCCTCGGAACTCATATACAGGTCACCTCGAGTGCTCGCCTATGATGAGCTTGAGCAAGAGCAGTTGCAGCAAGATGACGCGACGCTCCGTGAGGAAGACTGTCTTCAGGCTGTTGTGAGAGCTGCACGCTGCCAACAAGCTTTGCGCCACTACAATAGCCGCAAAGTTAATGCTAGAAGTCTTGAGGAAGGCGACCTTGTTCTTCAGCGAGTTCAGTCCACCAAGAATTCCAACAAGTTGACACTGAAGTGGGAAGGCCCTTATCGGGTACTACGAGTCACCAGGCATGGCGCAGTCTGCCTGGAGACCGACGATGGCATCCCAGTGAGCAACTCCTGGAATATCGAATATCTTCGTATGTTCTACCCTGAGGCGCGGTTGCCGGGCCTCCCGGCAACCACCTTTTGTACAAGTCTTGCCGCCGAAGCATGTAATCCTTGGTTCAAATCCAGGCTCAGACCCTGTGCGTAGTTGAATAAAGTTAAGTGTTCTGCAAATCTTGATTGATTCTCATGTTTACTTATGTGCATGTTTGTCTGAGATATTGCATTACACTTACTCCCGGCAAGAGCTGACGGACCATTCTTTCTTTTGCTGGGGGAGGGGGATAATGGAATGGATACCTACGGGCGATGTTCAAAATAAATCTTGCTGGAAGGAGTACGGCAACGAAAATATAAGTTCCAAAACCCCAAGTGAATTCTTGCTGTGGAGTTATTTTTCTTGGGCGATTTTGATTCTTGTATGGAAAACCTGCACGCACGGGAACCTTGCTGTGATTGGCCGGGCGCCTTACTCTATTTCGGGTCCGCTCAACGGCTTAAGTGGCTGCGCCCGCACTCTTGTTTCATTTCGATTCCGCTCAACGACTCAAGGGGCTGCGCTCGTGCCCTTTTTTTGTTTCGAGCACGATCAACAGCTTAAGCGGCTGCGCCAAGAGTGTCGAGGTATCTTGCCGGCAGTAGCACCGCCAGCAGGCTGCTAAGGACCCGTTCCTCAAAGCGCTTGTAGTAGGCCTACACACGCCGACAAGATTCTTCCGTGAGGGCGTAGGAAAAGTTGCATGCAGAGAAACAGTCTAACAAGGAAGATAACATATAGTTATTCAAAATAGGGTCAAATTTACATGAGATGTTGCTTTTTCCTAAGTACCTCTTTTTTTTAAGATTCTCCCCTAGGGGAGATTACAAGAAGAAAAAGATGGCGAGAGGCCCCAGCAGAAGCCCAGCCTGACCCCTCTGGACCAGCACTGCGCGAAGGGGCAAGGTGTCCAGATGGGCAGGCAAGAGCATGGCCCCTCCTGGACCAGCATTGCGCAGAGGAGAAGGCCAGCACGGGCGAAAAGGGGGATGGACCCCAGAAGCCGAAGTCCACGGGCCTGTCGGAAGATCCAGCTTGAAGATGAGGCAGCGCCCGGGACAAAGGCCCCAAGCAAGGTCGTCCTGCCGGGACGGGGAGAGGCGTGAGGCTGGCGGTGATTGTGCGGCTAGAGGTTAGTCCGAGCTCGAGTCGTCGAGCTCCGACTTGACCGCCCGAAGACCAGACTCATCGTCGTCGTCTTCGCCGCTGTCCTCCTCACCACTTTTGCTCGAGGAGGAGCTTTCGGCGCCACGCGAGCTCTCTTCACAATAGCTGAGATGGATGCCTAAGCGCCCATAAATCTTGACGGAGAGTAGATTGGCCTTCATCATTTTAAAACGAAAGACGTGCCCTTCCTGGAGGTTGTGGGTGCGGGCGAAGGTCTTCCACCTGCGCCTAAGGAACATGATGCGACTCGCTGGGTACTCGACGTCCACTCGCGTCATGCCGTTGCAACAACCATGCGCCCGTAACCACAGGACGGGCGACTCGTCGGCCTCCATCGCCCTAGAGAATGGGCTATGGAGGCACAGATGGCTCCGGACGGGACCAGCCAGTACAAGGACAAACTCTAGTGCCGTCCCCTCGGCCTGGGTCTCCTCGAGGTATGATAGCATTGTAGCTCTGTACACCCTGTGTACGCACGGTATGCCACTTTTGGGATCCCCTTCAGAATATAAAAGGAGGCCCAGGGCGATATGGTGGAGGACTTTTGGACTTTTAGTCTTATAGACTTTTGGATTTGGGGCCTCCTAGCTTACGCACGTAACAGCTACTCATGGGGCTCCTGTAGCTAGAACCCCAAGAACATCCGCAATACAACCAAGCAACAGTAGGGTTTTACGCATCATTGCGGCCGAACCTGGGTAAAATCCCCGCGTGCTGTTCATCAGACCTGCTCTTTGTGTGAGCCTACTCCCCTGCCGAACCGAAAGGGGTCCCTCTGATCCCATAGGTGCTCGTTCCCCACAACACCGACTTCTTCCCATTGGTGGGCAAGCATTCAGGTAGGTGGAGATACTAGCTAGTGTTCCTTGTTTCGAGGGGGGAGGATGCACTTCCATGCAGTCCACTGGTTCTTCTCCCAAGATGACTTCCTCATATTCCTATTTTTCGGGTTCCATCTGCAATAGCCATGCTTGGTACTCAATGTTGTTGGAGGAGGATGAAGACATAGCTCCCACACCTTCGGTAATTTGTCAGAAAACAAGCCGATACAACAATAAAGGAGAAACTTGCGATGCGGTGGTAAAAACATACGGGAGTATATATATAATTTTTTTCCTAGGTTGGAATACATGTCTAGGAAGAAAACATAGTCCGGGAGGCACAAGAGGGCCCCACGTGGTAACATGGGGTGGCCAGGGGGTGGCCGCGCCTTCTTGGCTCGTGGTCCCATCATGGGTCCCCTTACTCCTTTTTATTATTGATATTTTTATAGAATACAAAACTGTTAGAATATATATTTTTAGAATTTGTGGAGTCAAGTTACTTACTGTATCACATACCTACCCTTTTCAGCATTCTGGAGTGTTCCGGAAGGTCTCTCTTATGTGTTCTTCACGAGTCATAACTTGAATAATGTTTGTTTCAATATTAAGGGATATACGTGAGATATATTGTTCAATTCTTTGCCCATTTACCACCCCTGGATATTTGCCTTCGAGGTTGTTAATCTTTATAGCACCAGAGCTATAGACCTCTTCAATAACATAAGGGCCTCCCCATTTCGAGAGGAGGTTACCTGCAAAAAATCTGAAACAAGAATTGTATAAAAGCACTAGGTCTCCAAAATTAAATTCCCGTTTTTGTATTCTCTTGTCATGCTATCTGTTGACCTTTTCTTTGTAAAACTTGGCATTTTCATCAGCTTTTGTCCTCCATTCGTCTAATGAACTAATGGCAAATATCCTCTTTTCACCAGCAAGCTTAAAATCATAGTTCAGTTCTTTAATTGCCTAGTAAGCTTTATGTTCTAACTCAAGATGTAAATGACAAGCCTTTCCATAAACAATTTTGTAGGTGGGCATTCCCATAGGGTTATTATAAGCGGTTCTATAGGCCCATAAAGCATCATCCAATTTCTTAGACCATTTCTTTCTAGATCTATTAACAATCTTTTGCAAAATTAATTTTATTTCTTGATTGCTGAATAAACTTGACCACTAGATTGAGGATGGTATGGTGATGCAATTCTATGGTTAACATCATATTTTGCTATTAGTTTATGGAAATCACCATGAATAAAATAAGAACCACCATTAGCCATTAAATATCTAGGGACAATAAAGCTCAGGAAGATAATATCTTTAAGCATTTTGATAGAGGGTGTTTTGATCAGCACTACTAGTTGGAATAAATACAACCCACTTAGTAACGTAATCAACAAAAAATAGAATATGGGTGTACCCATTAGAGGAAGGGAAGGTACCACATAATGAAATCCCCAAACATCAACTGGTTCAATAGCAAGTGAACAATTCATAATCATTTCCTAACGTCTACCAATGTAACTGTGGGGATCCCAACTCATAAGTCATGATCACCGAATGCACGTGTACAGTGATCCCATAGATCAATGCTCACTGAACACACAGAAGCTGAATAACAAGAGTCTTACATCCACACTTAGTGTATTACACAAATAAAGACCATGAAGGTCAAGTCTTACATAGATAGGGCCACACGGGCCAAACACTTAAAATAAAACAAGCAGCGGGAATCTTGATCGAAAGCGTGAACCCATGCCATCTGCCTTAACCTACAGGCATTCTGACTGGGAAGCGTCCTAGTTCGCATGTTCGTCGCCAACGAACTCTTCAACATACTCCTGTTCTTGCATGCCTGGCCAATTAAATAACCGGTGGCAAGCCAATGAGTACTTTGAATGTACTCGCAAGCAACCCAAGTTGTGGAACAAGGTAACAATGATGCATGATATAACACTAAGTAGGTGATTTTGCGGAAAGCTAATTTGAATGCAAATGTCATGATCAAGTAACTAGTGAGCATGCATCAACAATTAGCAGATATCCATATGAACAAGTTACAGATATCAACATAAGTACGGATTGAACATCTAATGTTTGTTCACCACGTTAAGTCATCGGACTTAGTTTAATTCTCATGCTAAGTCAACGGACTTAGCTCATGTGACCTTCTTGTCACCAACACATACACACCACTTGTGAAAACCTTTGGACGTAGCACAAGAGTGGTCATCCAACTGTCCTTGACCGTGGACACGGCTATTCGAATAGTTTTACACTCTATAGAGGTTGTACACTTTACCCACAAGACTCGAGGAACTTCCGTGTCATCCACGACTCGCGGTATTTAACATACCCGAGGTAAGCACCCGAAAAATGCCTTTCCCATGGTGATAGTAAACAAAGAGTCCACTCGTTGGTGCCATCCCTCATGATATACATCACTCGTATCATCCATGAGGGCACGCAATGGTGTGCCCGGTGCCTGTAAAGAAAGTGCATGACCTTCCACTCAGGGACGACCCCGTCTCAAGAGTGACCACTTCACTCTTGCCACTAGTAATGCGGGCTCCTTGCTAGCACCAACACTCACTGGTCATACATGTAAGTTTGGAATAACGGTCGCAACTTACACCAATCCATTTAAAAAAACCACAACACTCACTTGTTCCAGTACACCACTTCTTTCTCAAGTGGTCACCCATCTCATCATCATCTCCCTCGGGCATTAGTGGCACCCAATGGGGTTTTTCAAAAAATCTTTGAAATCATTTCTTTCTTGCCATCACTATGCATAAGTCCCATCCCATTTGCGTATCATCTATTAGCAACCTAACTACTCCAACCCGCACAACCCTCATAAGGTGGTAGGGTCATGCACGATGTAAGTCTCAATGGTAAAAGTAACAGAGGTATCCTACCTAAGGGGGAACATCTCATGATGATCATTGCATCAAATCAACAAGTGCTATATGACATGCATGAAAAAGTTTCTTAACATGGTCAAAGGGCTGCTTGCCTGGCTCAGCAAAGTCTCCGGGGTCTTCAAAGTCTTCGGGTCCAACTTCTTAGTCAACAAAGCAATCTATCGTCGCGATAAAATAACGATAGAAATAAGCAACACACAAAACAGAGCACTCAAACTACTACCAAAAATGTTAACCTACTCGGATAAATACTAAATGTCCTATTAAAAACACTCTCCCAGGTTTTTGTTGTGAAAAACATTTTAGAAGTTAAATAACAGAGGCAAAAAGGTGCCAGAATATAGGTTTTAAAATAAAACAGTAATAAAAACATTTTCAAACATTTTTACAAATGGCACTAATATATTCTATGGAATATTCTAAGAATTTAGGTGCAAAAGTTATTGTTGTAGGATTTTATTGGGGCTCTATGGGATTTTTTCAAAATTCCACAAAAAAGAAAAAGAAAAAGAAAAGAAAAAGGCCACTAGGACCTGGGCCAGAGGCGGCCAGAGGTTCAAACGTGACGCGCGGGGCCCGGTCATCAGCGACACGAGGGGGAAGAGAGAGAGCGTGGGACAGAGGAAGAGAGGCCGACAAGTGGACCCCACCTGTCGGGTCCTTCTCCCACCTCAGGATAGGAAGGGTGATCGGGAGTGGAAGGAGGTCAGGGAAAGAGAGAGGGGGTGCTTGGGCCCCCTTTAAATAGGTGAGGCGGAGGTAGGGGAGTGGCGAGCGTGGGAGAGCTCGGGCGCTCGCTGCCGAGCCACGACAGGGAAAGAAGGGGGTGATGGCAAGGCTGTGGGTCCACGGGAGATGCCCTGGAGAGCGTGGACAGGCAGAGGGGGGCTGAGGGCGTCGCGCATGCAAGCGCGACCACTGTCCGGTTCGGCGGTGCCGTGCGCTCGCAAGGGAGGAGGAGAGGGAGAGGGGAGAGAGGGGGTCATTGCCCTGACGTGTTGCAGACGTCGAGGTGCATCAACTGGCGCGAGGGGAAGGCCCGAGGTGGTCGGGTATGGGAAGGAGAGGGAGGTCAACCCTCTGGAGCGTGGCTATGCGCTCCAGAGCATGACTTTGGCTGGCATGCCAGTTCTTTTGATGTGCTCTGGTGTGTCCACTTGTGTCCCGCAGCTGAAGGGGGAATAAAGAAAGTGGGAAAGAGCCTTGGATGCTCTAGAGTAGCCATAAGTGAGAGGGAGAAGTAAGAGAAGAGAGAAAAGATATTGTCCAGAGAGGGAAATGGAGCTTTTTCCCCATGCACTGATGCTCTTTGGCGCCAGGGACTTTACTGGAGGTGAAATGCAACTACTAGAGACTGTGGTAAAAAGTTGGGGGCAAGGGTAAAAGGGAAAGAGGTGGAAATGTTGGTTTTACCAAATCACCAGAAGGTGTTTGGTAAGGTTGTGGGCAAGAAGATGTTACCAACTTACTGAGATACTCACCAGGGTCAAAGGCTAGGTAGAAATGAGGGAATCCACCAAGTTTGAGCTTAAGAGGAAGAAGTTGACAATGGAGATTTGATAAACACTAGAAATTAGCAGAATCAGATTTCTGTAGACCCATTGATGCTAGGATGTTACCCTTGATGCACCACTTAGTGTATCATCACCATTTGGTCATTAGAGAGTGTCCACAAGGTTTGAGGCCAAGGGGGAACACTTCACAATGTAAAGTTGCTCAAATTTGATTCTGGACAGGAATGGTTTTGGGATGGTTTGATGAATCAAACCAACTTGGATTGAGATGAAACTTTGCAAGATCATCACCTATGATAGTGTTGACTTGCTGGAATTTTCCTGGAATTTATTGAGAATATTTCTTATAGAAATATTCCAAAAGTTTGATTTGTACAGAAATTGTTTTGAGGGTTTTTTCCTATGATCTGTTCATGGCCTTGTGTTGAAACTTATATATATGAAAAATATATGTCCAGTGAGTTTCTCTAAATTTTCTCAAATATTTTCAAAGTATTTAAATAATTTTTTCCTAGGAAAAATCATTTCTGTCCTTAAGAAAAAGCCTTTAAATAAGATATGAAAATAACATTTAAAAATAATATTTGGTGCTTTTGGGAATTCATATATATAGTAGGATTGAAATAAAGCCTTTGGAAAAGAAGGGTCCACCTAATTTGAAGACTTGCAATGCAAACCTCATTTCAGGGGGTTTTGAAAACCTAATTTGAACAAATCATTTTTGGTTAAAACAAAATTTGATAAAAATAGTTTTGGGCCCTAATCCCATGGCATGATCATTGGGCAAAAGGTTTGGGGACATGGAAGATGAATTTGAAGTGGAATAGAACCTAGTAGTGCGACACCACAATCATCAAGCAAATAGACAACATAGCAAGCAAGCATAAGCACAGAGAAAAAGTTTTAGTTGGCTCCATATTTTATAAACCCAAACATAACAATGTGATACAAACACAGGGTGTGACAGACCTTCCCCCCTTACAAGAATCTCGTCCCCGAGATTCCTAGGCTAAGCGCTAAAAAGATACGGGAACTCTGATCTTAAAAAATCTTCATGCTCCCAGGTTGCTTCAGCTTCAGTGTGGTTGCTCCATTGAACCTTGAAGTACTTGATGGTGCGGCTTCGGGTGCAGCGCTCGGCTTCATCCAAAATGCGAACCGGCCTCTCACGATAAGTGAGATCTGGCTGAAGATTGATGGCTTGATGGTCGATGTCCTTGTAGAGGTCGGGGCGGTTGGGAACTTGTAGACACTTCCGAAGCTGTGACACGTGAAAGACGTTGTGCATATCCGACAGCTCGGAAGGTAACTCTAGCTGATATGCAACTTCTCCTCGCCTGATGGTGATCTTGAAGTGGCTGATGAATCTTGGTGCAAGCTTCCCTTTGACGTGGAAACGCTTGTTCCCTTTGAGAGGCGTGACTCGGAGGTAAACATGGTCCCCAACACGGAAACTCATATCTCGTCGGTGAGAGTCGGCGTAGCTCGTCTGCCTAGTCTTGGCAGTCTCAAGGTGTTCTTGGACAAGTAAAAGTTGTTCTTCGGCTTCACGGAGGATCTCTGGCCCAAAAATTAATCCTTCGCCGGTCTCTAACCAGTTGAGGGGAGTAAGGCACTTGCGTCCATACAACACCTCAAATGGTGCCATCTGAAGAGTCGACTGATAGTTGTTGTTGTAGGAGAACTCGGCGAATGGTAGGAAATCTTCACACTTGGCTCCATATGCTAAAACACAAGCTCGGAGCATGTCTTCGAGTATCTGATTTACTTGCTCTGTTTGCCCACCGGTCTGAGGGTGAAATGCAGTGCTGAAGGAGAGCTTGGTTCCCAACGCTTCTTGGAACCTATTCCAGAATCTTGAGGTAAATTGGTTTCCTCGGTCCGACGCAATCTCCTTAGTAACCCCGTGGAGGCTCACAATCCGGTTAATGTATAGGTTGGCCAACTGGTTCCCATTGTAGGTCGTCTTGATAGGAATGAAGTGGGCTATCTTGGTCAGGTGGTCGACAATGACCCAAATGGAATCATGTCCTTTGCTTGACCTTGGCAAACCGGTGATGAAATCCATCCCGACTTTATCCCACTTCCATTCAGGCACTTTGAGGGGCTGCAGTAGTCTAGCGGGTCGCTGATGCTCAGCCTTGACCCTCTGGCATATGTCACACTTAGTCACGAACGTGCCTATCTCCCGTTTCATGCCATGCCACCAGAATCTTGCCTTGAGGTCTTGATACATCTTCGTTCCTCCAGGGTGGATGGAGTATTGAGTGTCATGAGCTTCTTGCAAGATTAGGTTCTTGAGATCTTCCTTGTTGGGTACGCAAATGTGAGTCCCAAACCATACAACTCCTTCATCCACCGAGAATCCTGGGGCCTTGCCTGCCTTAATCTTCCTCTTGATGCCTTCAATGCTCTTGTGTCCCTTCTGGGCTTCCTTGATATCATCCATCAAGGTAGGCTTTTCTTCGAGGTTGGCAAGGAATCCTGGTGCAACCAGTTCCAAGCCGAAGCTCTCAAGTTCTTCATACAGGGCGGGTAGCCTTTCCTTAATCATAGCATACAAGGAACAAGCCTTTCTGCTTAAGGCGTATGCTACCACATTGGCCTTTCCGGGGTGGTACTGAACACTGAGGTCGTATTCCTTGATCAATTCCAACCATCTTCGCTACCTCATGTTCAACTCCCTTTGAGTGAAGATATACTTCAAACTCTTGTGGTCTGTGAATATCTCACATCGCTTCCCCAGAAGGTAATGTTGCCATGTCTTCAAGGCATGAACCACAACGGCTAACTCAAGATCATGAGTTGCGTAGTTCTCTTCATGGGGCCGTAGCTTTCTTTATAGATATGCTACAACTCTGCCTTCTTGCCTCAGAACACCTCCAAGCCCGGTTCTTGATGCATCACAATAAATCACAAACTCCTTGTGAATATCAGGGGTGGCCAAAACTGGGGCTGTGGCCAATCTCTTCTTGAGCTCCTAGCAGCTTTCCTCGCACTTAGCTGTCCATTCAAACTTCTTGTCCTTTTTTCAAAAGCCGGGTCATGGGTCGGGAAATGCTTGAGAACCCTTCCACGAACTTGCGGTAATACCCCGCGAGTCCGAGGAAGCTCCTAACTTCCTTCACGGTGGTTGGGGTTTGCCACTCAGTCACGGCTTCAATCTTGGCAGGATCCACTGATAATCCTTCTGCAGTCAACACATGACCCAAGAATCCAACTTCATGCAGCCAGAATTCACACTTGCTGAACTTGGCATAAAGCTGGTGCTCTCGAAGCTTCTCTAGTACCAATCTCAAGTGTTCCTCATGTTCTTCCTTAGACTTGGAGAAGACCAGTATGTCATCAATGAAGACAACAAAAAACTTGTCCAAGTACTCCATGAAGACCTTATTCATGAGGTACATGAAGTAGGCAGGGGCATTAGTTAACCCAAATTACATGACCGTGTATTCATATAGGCCATACCGGGTTACGAATGCCGTCTTTGGAATGTCTTGGGGTCTGATCTTCAGCTGGTAGTACCCAGGCCTGAGGTCCATCTTGGAGAACACCTTGGTACCATTCAACTGATCAAACATGTCTTCCATCTTGGGGAGTGGGTACTTGTTCTTTATCGTGACTTCACTGAGAGAACGGTAATCGACGCAGAGTTTGATAGTTCCGTCCCTCTTTGACACAAATAGAACAGGCGATCCCCAAGGAGGGGCACTAGGGCGAATAAATCCCTTTCTGAGCTGCTCTACCAGTTGTTTCTTCAACTTAGCCAACTCTTCGGATCCCATCCTATAGACCTTCTTATAGATGGGCCTTGATTCAGGCAGAAGCTCAATGATGAACTCAATGTCGCGGTCAGGAGGCATTCCGGGCAGCTCATCAGGAAACACATTCGAGTACTCACATACCACTGGCACTTGATCCAACTCAACTCCCGATAGGCAGTTAGCCTGATGTTCTTGAGTGGAGGCAGGGTTGGGAACATACTTGACTTCCACTCCTTGGTTGTTGGTCATGGTGACAATTCTCTTGGCACAGTATAACATGCCTTGGTGCTTAATCAACCAATTCATGCCAAGGATGACATCCAAGCCAGGTGAGTCCAGAACTATAACGTCTGCTAGGAAGTCTACCTTGTTGATGTCAATCTTCACTACCTTACACCCTATCCCAGACTTCATAACTGAATCGGGGGTTTGTATCAACATACGACTACCCAGGGGTGGAGGTTCATGCCACTCTCTAGTGCAAACTTTTGGGTGACAAAAGAATGCGATGCTCCACAATCAAACAATACGGTTGCTGGGGTTGAGTTGACGAGGAATGTACCCAGTATGACGTTCGGGTCTTCCTGGGCTTCCTCTGCGGTGACGTGATTCACACGACCCTTGCCGTTGTTGGGATGGTTGTGGGGAGATGGGTTCCTTGGTGGTGCTCCACGAGCCTGACCTTGATTTGGCGCATTGTGGCGCAGTGCATCTGGCTTCTTGTTGGGGCATAGCTTAGAGATGTGCCTAGACTGACCACATCCAAAGCAAGTGACTTGCCCAGGGTTGTTGTTGAAGTTCCTGCCACCGTTGTTGTTACTAGGATTGATGTTGTAAGCTGGCCTGGGATTGGCATACTGCTGAGGCTGGTAGCTCGGACGAGGTGCAGGAGGTCTGGCCTGCTGCAGCTGATAGGTCAGCTTGGCTTGGGGCTGGCTGCCAGGGGCGAGGCTTCTGGTTGCTGGGGCTACCCTTGTTGATCATCTTGCGCATGCAAGTGTCATCGATGGCACGACCCTTTTCTTCGAGCATGAGGGCCTTGTTCACCAAGTCGAAGAAAGTGCAACAGTCGCAGATGATGAGCTGATACTGCAGGATCTGTTGGAGTTCTTCCATGAAGCGCTCCTTCTTGGCAGCCTCTCTGCTGACGTCTTTAGGTGCATACCTTGACAGCAGGTTGAACTTCTGCAGGTACTCCTTAAAAGAGCCACTTCCTTGCTTCAGCGCTCGGAATTCTCTCTTCTTGATAGCCATGATCTCATAAGGAATATGGGCAATGCGGAATCCTTCCTTGAAGTCATTCCACGTGATCACATGTTCTCCTTGCATGACCTTGAAACCTTCCCACCTAGCTCGGGCGGTACCTCCAAGGCAGTCAGAGGCATAAAGCACCTTCTCACGATCCTCATTGCAGTTGACCAACACAAGGAGGTCCTCGATGGTGTGGATCCAGTCATCAGCATTCAATGGTTCAACATTCTCGGTGAAGGTTGGGGGCGAGTTCCTCATGAACTCAGAAAGCATGGAGCGGCCATTGCCGTTCCTCCCTTGCTGTTGGTTGTTCATGAGGGCCTGAGCAATCTGCTGGATAGTAGAATTGTTGGCTTGGCGCTCCTCCCGGAGAACTTGGAGAAACTGAGCTATGGTCATGTTCTCCGGTGGAGGTGGTGGCGAGGGAATGTCGCCTTGTGGCTGCTCCTGGTGTCCTCTAGCGTGAGCAGCCTCACCAGCCCCCTGTTGCTGGCTGGAGTTACCGGCTTCAGGGTTGGTGAAGGAGCTGTTGCGGCTAGCAGTCACCATCCTGTTTGGAGCAGCGAAGTCAAACAACTAGGATTGACAAGAGGATAAGCAATACGGAAAAATGCGCCTAAGGGGGTCGGTCAAGTGCAAGTGTGTTAAAACAAAGGTCAAAAGACCAAAATATATTAAGATAGACAATGGAGTCGCTTACATGTTGCCTAAGGCAAAAGCATGACTTCCATCGGAACACAAACAACAAAACAAACAACAAGCACACATGGTTTCATATGAACCATTACACGGACACGACTTCGCACGAGGGATATATGACTGATCCTACCCTAGGGGTTCTCGGACTCAGGTGGTGGAGTGCTCGGTCTCGTAGTCACGCTCCTCTGGGTCTTCCTCTTGTTCATCACCTGAACGGGCATCATTCCCGGTGGAAGGGGTCGGGGAATGAGGAGGTTCATCCCGATGACGCTTTGCAGGCGGGTTGGTGAAGAGCTCACGGTACTCCTTCGCACTCATGCGACGACTACGCGTAGGTGCATCGCTAGCTGGGGGTACTCCTCCTCGATAAGCGACAGCTGGTCGTCCCTCGGGGGCTCCATCCTTCTTGATCTTGTCTGGCTTTGTCTTGGCTTGCTGAAGTAGCTCCCGGGTGTGGTGAAGTTCCTCGTAGAGCTTCACGGACTCCTTCATCAAGTTGTGAACCAGACTATCGGCAGGGAGGCTGAAATAGGTATGGAACCTAAGTGGTGTGCCATCTTCCTTGGTCGGAATCAGCGCCCAACTCTCGCCAAAATCATCTTTCCTGAAGGGAAGGTAGCGAGTAGCTGGCTCGTTAGCCCTCTTGAATGATGTCTCGAAGGTGTAGGAGTGCCTTGCGTGCAGCTGTCTCGATGACAAACATCATGGTCTCCATCCGTGGTCCTTCAAAGAACCAACTGGTCGGGGAGTCATTTGCCTTCACGACCACATCTACGTGGTACTCCTTTGTGACGACATCGACCTAGTGCTCGTGGTAGAGGAAAATGGGTGGTTGGCGAAACTGGCACTTCTCCAGGCTGTCCCCAAGGAGTAAGGGAAAGCCGGACGTTAGGAAGGCTTCACGGACGACGACCATCTACAAAGGGTTGAAAGGAGGAGAGTCAGCAGACTGTTGTGTGAAGATAAGAAGAGGTAAATAGTGCAGAATTCCTAAGTACAAATGCTAGGTGTAGTTTTGAAAGTCGGATTTATCCTGGCTAACGTCCATGCTAACTAAGGGCTTCCTATAGTCAGGATGGCTCTAATACCAGCTTTGTGGGTACCCCGACTCATAAGTCGTGATCACTGAATGCACGTGTATAGTGATGCCAGAGATCAATGCTCATTGAACACACATAAGCTGAATAACAAGAGTCTTACATCCACACTTAATGTCTTACACAAATCAAGACCATGAAGGTCAAGTCTTACATAGATAGGGCCACACGGGCCAAACACTCAAAATAGAACAAGTAGTGGAAATCTTGGTCGAAAGCGTGAACCCATGCCATCTGCCTTAACCTACAGGAATTCTGACTGGGAAGCGTCCTAGTTCGCATGTTCGTATCCAACAAACTCTTCAACATACTCCTGTTCTTCACCTGGCCAATTAAATAACCAGTGGCAAGCCAATGAGTACTTTGAATGTACTCACAAGCAACCCAAGTTGTGGAACAAGGTAACAATGATGCATGATATAGCACTAAGTAGGTGATTTTGCGGAAAGCTAATTTGAATGCAAATGTCATGATCAAGTAACTAGTGAGCATGCATCATCAATTGGCAGATATCCATATGAACAAGTTACATATATCATGTTCATTCATCACGTTAAGTCATTGGACTTAGGGGTTGAACATCTCATGTTCATTCATCACGTTAAGTCATCAGACTTAGTTTAATTCTCATGCTAAGTCAATGGACTTAGCTCTTGTGACCTTCTTGTCACCAACACATACACACCAGTTTGTGAAAACCTTTGGACGTAGCACAAGAGAGGTCATCCAACTATCCTTGACCGTGGACACGGCTATTCAAATAGGTTTACACTCTGCAGAGGTTGCACACTTTACCCACAAGACTCGGGGAACTTCCGTGTCATCCACGACTCGCGGTATTTAACATAGCCGAGGTAAGCACCCGAACAATGCCTTTCCCATGGTGATACTAAACAAAGAGTCCACTCATTGGTGCCATCCCTCATGATATATATCACTCAGATCATCCATGAGGGCACGCAACGGTGTGCCCGGTGCCCATAAAGACAGCGCATGACCTTCCACTCAGGGATGACCCCGTCTCAAGAGTGACCACTTCACTCCTGCCACTAGTAATGCGGGCTCCTTTCTAGCACCAACCATAGTAATCAACAAAGCCCCATCCCATAAGGGGTATCGTGGTGGTACATGTAAGGTTGGAATAACGGTCACAACTTACACCAATGTATTTTCGAAAACCACAACACTCACTTGTTCCGGTACACCACTTCTTTCTCAAGTGGTCATCCATCTCATCATCATCTCCCTCGGGCCTTAGTGGCACCCGACGGGGGTTTTCAAAATATCTTTGAAATCATTTCTTTCTTGCCATCACTATGCATTAGTCCCATCCCATTTGCGTAGCATCTATTAGCAACCTAACTACTCCCACCCGCACAACCCTCATAAGGTGGTAGGGTCATGCATGATGCAAGTCTCAACGGTAAAAGTAACAGAGGTATCCCACCGAAGGCGGAACACCTCATCATGATCATTTCATCGAATCAACAAGTGCTATATGAAATGCATGAAAAAGTTTCTTTAACATGGTCAAAAGGCTGCTTGCCTGGCTTAGCAAAGTCTCCGAGGTCACCGAAGTCTTCGGGTCCAACTTCTTCGTCAACAGCGTAATCTATTGTCGCGATAGAATAATGATAGAAATAAGCAACACACAAAACAGAGCACTCAAACTACTACCAAAAATGTTAACCTACTCTGATAAATACTAAATGTCCAATTAAAAATATTGTCCTAGGTTTTTGTTGTGAAAAACATTTTAGAAGTTAAATAACAGAGGCAAAAAGGTGCCTAAATATAGGTTTTAAAATAATACAGCAATAAAACATTTTCAAACATTTTTGCAAATGGCACTAATATATTCTATGGAATATTCTAAGAAGTTAGGTGCAAAAAATATTGTTGTAGGATTTTATTTGGGCTCTATGGAATTTTTCCAAAATCACACAGAAAAGAAAAAGAAAAAGTAAACAAAAAGGCCACTGGGACCTAGGCCAGAGGCGGCCAAAGGCTGGGCCGGCCCAGCTAGCCAGCCAACCGGCCTCGCGCGCGGTCAGGTTCAAACTCGGCCCCCCTTTAAATAGGCGAGGCGGAGGCAGGGGGAGTGGCGAGCGCGAGAGAGCTTGGGTGCTCGCCGTCGAGCCACGGCAGGGAAAGGAGGGGGCGACGGCAAGGCTTGGGGCCCACGGGAGATGCCCTGGATAGCGTGGAAAGGCAGAGGGGGGCCGAGGGCATCGCGCGTGTGAATGCGGCAACTAGCCGGTTCGGGCGGTGCCGTGCACGCGCGAGGGGGGAGGAGAGAGAGACGGGAGAGAGGGGGCCGTTGCCCTGGCATGTTGCGGACGTCGAGGTGCATCAACTGGCATGAGGGGAAGGCCCGAGGTGGTCGGGTATGGGCAGGAGAGGGAAGTCAACCCTCTAGAGCACGGCTGCACGCTCCAGAGCGTGGCTTTGGCTGCCATGCTAGTGCTTTTGATGCGCTCTGGCGTGTCCACTTATGTCCCACAGCTGAAGGGGGAATAAAGAAATTGGGAAAGAGCCTTGGATGCTCTGGAGTAGCCATGTTTGAGAGGGATAAGTAAGAGAAGACAGAAAAGATATTGTCCAGAGAGGGAAATGGAGCTTTTACCCCATGCACTCATGCTCTCTAGTGCCAGGGACTTTACTGGAGGTGAAATGCAACTACTAGAGACTGTGGTAAAAAGTTGGGGGCAAGGGTAAAAGGGATAGAGGTGGAAATGCTGGTTTTACCAAATCACCAGAAGGTGTTTGGTAAGGTTTTGGGCAAGAAGATGTTACCAACTTACTGAGATACTCACCAGGGTCAAAGGCTAGGTAGAAATGAGGGAATCCACCAAGTTTGAGCTTAAGAGGAAGAAGTTGACAATGGAGTTTTGATAAACCCTCAAAATTAGCAGAATTAGATTTCTATAGATCCATTGATGCTAGGCTTTTACCCTTGATGCACCACTTAGTGTATCATCACCATTTGATCATTAGAGCATGCCCACAAAGTTTGAGGCCAAGGGGGAAGACTTCACAATGTAAAGTTGCTCAAATTTTATTCTGGACATGAATGGTTTTGGGATGGTTTGATTAATCAGACCAACTTGGATTAAGATGAAACTTTGCAAGATCGTCACCTATGATAGTGTTTACTTGGTTCAATTTTCCTGGAATTTATTGTGAATATTTCTTATATAAATATTCCAAAAGTTTGATTTGAACGGAAAGTGTTTTGAGGTTTTTTTTCCTATGATCTGATAATGCCCTTGTGTTGAAACTCATATATATGGAAAATATATGTCCACTGAGTTTCTCTAAATTTTCTCAAATATTTTCAAAGTATTTAAATATTTTTTTCCTAGGACAAATCATTTCTGGCCTTAAGAAAAAGCCTTTAAATAATATATGAAAATAATATTTAAAAATAATATTTGGTGGTTTTGGGAAGTCATATATATAGTAGGTTTGAAATAAAGCCTTTGGAAAAGAAGGGTCCACCTCATTTGAAGACTTGTAGTGCAAACCTCATTTCAGGGGGTTTTGCAAACCTAATTTGAACAAATCATTTTTGGTTAAAACAAAATTTGATAAAAATAGTTTTGGGCACTATTCACATGGCATGATCATTGGGCAAGAGGTTTGGGGACATGGAAGATGAATTTGAAGTGGAATAGAACCTAGTAGTGCCACACCACAATCATCAAGCAAATAGACAACATAGAAAAAGTTTTAGTTGGCTCCATATTTTATAAAACCAAACATAACAATGTGATACAAACTCAGGGTGTGACAGTAACCAACTCTTCGACATTCATCACATGAAAGGACATACTTACGAGCATCTTTAGAAATAGTAAGCCAATAAATCTCGGATTGTAGTACCTTGTGTGCAGTTCTGTCACCAGCATGGTGTCCTCCATAAGCTTCAAAGTGGAAGTTATGTAGGATCTGTCCCTGTTCATGCCCAAGTAAAAAATGTCTAATAACACCATCCACTCCTTATTTATAAAGATGTGGGTCATCCCAAAAGTAGTGTCGCAAATCATAACATATTTTTTTCTTTTGCCGATAGGTGAAATTAGGTGGTATATATTTAGCGACAATATAGTTTGCATAATCTGCATACCAAGGAGTACTACACGAAGTGTTTATAGCTGCAAGTTTCTCATTAGGAAAACTATCATCAATAGGCAGTGGGTCATCAGAAATATTTTCCATCCTAGACAACTTATCTGTTATAGGATTTTCAGCTCCTTTCCTATCGACGATATGCAAGTCAAATCGTTGAAGTAAAATTACCCACCTAATAAGTCTAGGTTTAGCATCTTTCTTTTCCATAAGGTATTTTCTAGCAGCATGATCAATGTGAATAATAACTTTGGAATCAACTATGTAAGGTCTAAACTTATCACATGCGTACACGACTGCTAAAAATTCCTTCTTTGTTGTCTAGGTTCCTACTAGCATAATGAATAACATTCAATTTGTTGTCTACTCTTTCCCCTAGAACAATACCAACAACATAATTGCTAGAATCACACATAATTTCCAAAGGTAAATTCCAATCAAGTGGTTGGACAATAGGTGCAAAAATTAAGGCTTTCTTAAGTATTTCAAAGGCTTCTACACAATCATCATAAAAAACAAAAGGAATATACTTTTGGAAAAGATTAGTTAGTGGCCTTGAAATCTTTGAGAAATCTTTAATGAAACGCCTATAAAAACAAGCATGACTGAGGAAACTTCTTATACCTTTGATATCTTTTGGACATGGTATTTTCTCTATTGCGTCAACTTTAGCTTTGTCTACTTCGATACCTCGTTTAGAAATTCTATTCCCAAGTACCGTACCTTCATTGACCATAAAGTGGCACTTCTCCCAATTCAAGACAAGATTAGTTTATTCACATCTCTAAAAAACTTGATCAAGGTTTCTCAAGCAATCACCAAAAGAAGTACCGTAAACAAAAAAATCGTCCATGAAAACCTCAATAATATTTTCACAAAAGTCAGAGAATATAGCAGTCATACCTCTTTGAAAGGCAGCAGGTGCATTGCATAAACCAAAAGGCATACATCTATAAGCATAGGTTCCAAAAGGCATGTGAAAGTAGTTGTCTCATGGTCCTCTTTTGACACAGGTATCTAAGAGAAACAAGAATATCCATCAAGAAAACAAAACTGTGTGTCCTTAGATAGTTTTTCCAACATTTGAGCAAGAAAAGGCAAGGGGTAATGATCTTTCCTAGTAGCTTTATTCAGTTACCTGAAATCAATTACCATCCTATAACCAGGTACTATTCTTTGTGGAATAAGTTTATTTTTATCATTAGTACAAAAGTTATACCTCCTTTCTTAGGAACACAATGAACAAGACTTACCCACCTACTATCATCAATAGGATAAGTAATACATGCCTCCAAAAGGTTTAATACTTCAGTCCTTATCACTTCCTTCATCTTAGGATTTAAGTAGCGCTGATGATCAACAACAGGCTTAGCATATAGTTCCATATTAATCTTGTGCTGACATAGAGTGTGGCTTATGCCCTTAAGGTCGTCAAGAGTATATCCAATAGCATATATGTGCTTCTTCAAAGTTTTTTGTAACCTCTTTTCTTCTTGCTCTAAAATTTTAGCACTAATAATAACAGGATATATCTTTTTTCCATCAAGATAAGCATATTTCAAAGTATTAGTTAATGTATTTAACTTGAAGATGGGATCTCCTTTTGGTGGAGGAGGATCTCCAAGGATGTCAACATGCATTGTGTTTGATAATATGTGTTTGTCTAAGAAATATATCGTCTATCTCATTTCTTTCATTCGTATGCATATCATTCTCATGGTCCAACAAGTATTGTTCTAAAGGATCTGTAGGAGGCACAACAATAGAAGGAAGACCAATAATTTCATCCTTACTAGGTAACTCCTTCTCATGTGGTTGTCTAATAAATTTAGAAAATTTAAATTCATGAGAGTCGTTACCAAAACTAACTTTAACTTTCTCAGTAACACAATTAATTTTAGCATTAACAATACTCAAGAAAGGCCTATCGAATATAATGGGACAAAAAATATCTTGTTCAGAGACAATTACTAAGAAATCAGTTCCACAAAAGAGCTCAACATCTCTAACAATCTCAAGTGGGGAGATAGTATGCTGGTTTTCAAGATTAATAGTGACATCAATATCTTCGATTTTAGAGGGTGCTATATCATTCATAATTTATTGATATAAGGTTAAAGGCATAGTACTAATACTAGCAATAGAAATGATCTCCAATCTTTATAGAAACAACAGACATGCCAACAATTGGTTTTCTTTTATCTAGCTTGTCCTGCTCATTTCTAACAGGCTTTGCAATTCTAGCGGCTTCAGCATAGAAGTAAATAACATGCCCATCAATATTATCAACTAAGAGATCTTTAACTACATAAATACTAGGCTCCACATTTATTTGTTCATAAGCTTTGGGTGTTCTAACATAACTTTTATTAACCACTATTACAGTTTTAGCATGTTCCCTAATCCAAATAGGAAAATAAAGTTTCTCAATATAAGTAGTAGGTACAAATGTATCAACATGACAAATAATTGCTTCCACTTTAACTTTAATGGGTTCCTCTACAAATTTATTAATAGGTGGATGTTATTTCAACCATTTATCCATAGGGAGACCAACATGAGTAGCAAATGATCACAGAAGGTAGCTACCATCTCAGAGGCAAGTCCATATTTGTTGCTAAAATTATGAAAAGTTTTGGTCTCCATAAAAGATTTAACACAATCAAACTTAAGATTTATACCTGACTCTTTACCTTTGTCGAATTACCAGTCTTTAGAGTTGCATTTAAACATTTCCAGAAGATCCCATTTGAATTCAGTAGTCTCCTTCATGTATGAACCAATAGAACAAGAATCAAGTTGTACTTGAACATTATGAGAAAGTCGAGCATAAATTTTTTGTGTAATCATTTCTCTCAAGAGCTCATGATTGGGGCAGGTGTGCATCATATATTTAAGCCTCCCCAAGCTTGAGCGATGCTTTATCCTTCACGAGGCAAGCAATTATAAATAAAGTTCCTATCATGATTAACTAGATGCATAGGATACAACTTCTGATGAAATTCCACCTTCAAGCGATTCCGGTAACATGATCCAATATCATCCACTAGCGTGTACCACATCAATTATCCCTCCCCCAAATATAAAGGGAAAACTTTCTTCTTAACATTATCTCCAGGCAAGCCTACATGCTTAAATAATCCAATAACCTCATCGACATATATCAAGTCGTAATCACGATGAGTTGTACCATCATAAGGATAAGCTATCAATTTTTCTAGCATACCCAAATGAATCTCATAATAAATATTTTCAGTAGGTTCAGTAGGTTGAGAGGAAATCTTTAAACTTCCGAGGAAAAGATGCCCCGAACAAGGCACTCAAAGGGTGACCATCCATAGTAACAAGCAACAATAAATTTCAGCAAGCATCGAAAAGGTTTCCTTACCAATTTCCACTTACCAAAGGCGCTTCACTCCCCAGCAACGACGCCAGAAAAGATTCTCGATGATCCACAAGTATAGGGGATCAATCATAGTCCTTTACATAAGTAATTGTGTTGAACCCAACGAGGAGCAGAAGGAAATGACAAGCGGTTTTCAGCAAGGTATTCTCTGCAAGTGTTGTAAGTAATAGTGATAGATAGTTTTGTAGAAAGATAATTCATAATAAGTGACGTCAGATTTTGAGCTCCGCAAAACCGCAAGAAGTTCAAGTGTCAGATTTTGAGCTCCGCAAAACCACAAGAAGTTGAAGTGTCAGATTTTGAGCTCCGCAAAACCGCAAGAAGTTCGAACACAAGGGCGTGTGCGAAGATCCCCTGCTTCCTTGACCTACCTAGCTCGCTACTCGATGATTTCTATGACGAAATCGCATGATGACGAGGAAGCAGATGCACATGATGATTTAGCCAGGTCCGGACTGCTGCGAAGCGTAATACCGTACACCTGCTTTGGTGGATTGCCTCCCCAGGAGGTTTGTGGATGAACTAGTATTGTGGTGCCTCGCCTCGCGAGGGGGCTCTGATGGTGTTGCTTCTCTTCTGTTGCCTCTCTATTGTGTTTTGTTGTGTCTCCCTCTACGGTGTTGCCTATCCTCTATTTATAGTGCCTTGGGTCCTCCTCCCTCATCGCCTTGGCGGTATGGGATCCCACAACAGCCAAATTTGAAGGCGGACAAGAGAATATCTTTATCCTGACGAAAGGGGGTCTTCGCCTGCAAAGTAGCTATTGATGATGCAGAGGTGGGCACGGCGATGACATCCTTCCTGCTAGGCTCGTCGTTGTGGCCTTGTTGCACCAGAATGGAAACCTTTTATTGACGCTTTGGGAACCCGCGTACGTCCTTGCCCCCTTTGCACCAAAGGGGAAACTGTCCGCCTGGCGCGCTAGCGCCTGCCTGTCGTGCCTTGCATCATCCCGGGCTACTTGAGGACAGGTGTGGCATAGAGATCTCCGCCGCTATGGAGGAGGCCTGTCCTTGCTGGTCTTGATGATGCTTCCCTCACGAGACCAAGGCTCTTGCGAGGGTCTTGTCTTGAGTCAGGCCACGCTCGTCTATACCTGCCGGCGTAGTGGGCCATGCCCTGGGCCATAGGTTGGCAGGTCCGGGTACCCCTATTCCTAGAATGCCACTAGTAGGCCCTGGCCCATGGCACGCCCGATTTGGCTTCTAGGTGAAGCCGTTGAAGGTGGCCCGAAGCACCGCGGGCCCCGATTGCCAGTGGGCTAGGCTCGACACACGACAGTCTCCAAGAGGCCGCCACCTCCTCTTCTTCACGTTGGCTCGGCAATTGTCAGCTCTGTCAAATTGCTTGGCGCACACCAACACACCGTCTTTGTTCCCCATCGATCTGGTGGTCTATTTCCCCCTCTTTCGCGGCTCTCGCCTTTTCCACCAAATCCCTGCTTGCGCACCACCCCGCCCTCTCTCCAAGGACCCCAAGAAGAGAGAGGGAGAGGGCTTGAGGGTGCCGAGGACCATGCTGGTGCTGGAGCCAGCACTGGGCCGGTCCTGGGTGGTGAATCTCAAGGGGTTGGAGAAGGTCACGCTGGTGGTCGCCGCCAGTTCCAATGAATGGGGGGCAACCAAGATCTGGCCGGGCTCGCGGCCTCGGGGAGAGATCGAGGCCCCCGTCACCCCCCTTCATCTCCATGCCCTCCTCTTGGGCCTGTTGCTGCCATTCTCGGGCTTCGTCTCCACCGGGATTTCGCATTCTTCGATCCACGTGCTCCACCTTGACCCCGGATCCCTTGTCCTCATTTCAGCCTTCGCGTTTCTGTGCGAGGCCTTCGTTGGTGTCTTCCCCTCCGTGACCTTTCTTTGCTAATTCTTCTCCCTCAAGTTGACCTCGGGGCAACACTGCTTTGGGTGTCTATCCCTAAGAGTAGAAGAAGCATCAGCTTGGGGGGGACTCGATGCAAGACTCGCTCCGGAGGCGGAAGGATTTTGGCGACAGTGGGTGTACATCGACGCTGCTGAGGCTTACCCCTGTTTTAACCCTCGCTAGTCCCCACAATGCTGAATCCCGGGTGGAGGCATGAGGAGCTTGCTGACCCGCGGCTTGCACGGGTCCTGGCCAGGCTCGCGAGGCTGAAGAAGGCGTGCGTGACGATGGCATGGTGGTACGGGTGTTCACATGACGATAAATTGCTCCCTTCAATGCCACTCCAGCCTGATGTGGACCTTCACAGGCCCTCACGATTCCAAGAGGATCCAGGTCCCGTCTCTTTCTCCCGGTGTGCTGCACATGCTGCTCCGCCGCGTGACTGGCGGTGATCTTGATGAGCTCCCCTGGGGCGGCCTCCCCTTGTACAACTACAAGGACCGGGAGGCCCTTGTCATGAAGATGGCGCGTTTCGATGAGTGGGGATTCCTTTCTCTGGAGGGAGCACGTACCCAGGGTGACCCCTTCGGGGGGGGGGGCGGAGCCCCGTGGGCCCTAAAACTGTGGCCCCTCCCGCGGCTTAGGTGGGACATCCTTTGCAACCCGCTCCTCCAGTTCCTACTTCAGGCCAGCCCAGGGTCCAAGGTGACACCCCGTCGATAGTGGAGGCCGCTGCCACCGCTGCTGAGTGCCAGGTGTCGGTCATCAGTACAACGTCCCCGGTCCCCATGCTGGCCGGAAGAGGAAGGCGCCCAGGGGCGGCCGCTCCTCGGTGCCACTAGCGCCGATGAGGAGGAATTGGATCGCTCTGGATGAGTAAGTGCCTATGCCCCCTCAACATTCCTTTTGTGATCCCCCTCTGATTTTTTGTTTGGCACGCTCCCCACCAGTGAAGGAGGAGCTGAGTCGCCGCCACCCACTTCTGGAGCCGATGGGCCCCTTGCGGCTCCGTCTTCCATGGAGTGCGGGGTTGTGGCCACCGGGGCACCCGTATCTGTCACACCCTATGATTTGCCTCATGACTAAGATATCATGACTCAAAAATCAGGCTCAATTAAAACTTTTGTGTGCTTGTATTGCTTGACTTGTTTGCTGATTGTCTGATTGCTTGCTAGTGCTCTATATTCATAAAATCTCCCCTACTCTCAAAACTATTTTCCATGATCCCCACTCTTGTCCAATGATAATGCCATGTGAATAGGACTTAATTATATTTTTTTACAAAATTTTATTTTAGCCAAAAAGAATTTATTTAAATTAGGTTTTCAAAACCCCCTGATTTGAGTTTGCACTACCAGTCCCCAAATTTTGTGGATCCTTTTTCCCCAAATGCTTTATTTGGAACCTACTATATATATAACTTTCCAAAACCACAAAATATTATTTAAAAGATTATATTCATATTTTATTTAAAGGATTTTTCTTTAGGCCAGAAATGGTCGTTTATAGGGAAAAATTATTTAAATGCGTTAAAAATATTTGAGAAAAATTAGGAAAACTCACTGGACATATATTGTCCATATATAAGAGTTTAATCACATGGTCATGTTCAAAGTATTAGACAAAACCCTTCAAAACCATTTCCGCCTATTTCAAGAATTTGAAATATTTCTATAAGAAATATTCTCAAATAAATCCAGGAAAATTCTAGCGTGTCACCTATGATATATGTGATCATCTTGCAAAGTTCCACATAAATACCATTTGTTTTGATTCACCAAAATATCCTAAAACCATTCCCGTCCAGAGCCAATTTTGATCAACTTTACATTGTGAAGTATCTCCTATTGATCCCAAACATTGTGGGCATTCTCTAATACCCAAACGATGATGCTACATGAAGTGGTGCATCAAGGGGAATAGAATTGCATGATCAGATCTAAAGAAATCCATTTATGTCCATTTCTAGGGTTTGCCGAGATTACATTATCAACTTTCTTTATTTGATTTGAAAACTTGTGATTAGGACCAAATGAACTTACCATTTACCCCTGGTAAATATCAAGGTCATAGGATTCCCCCGCCTAGCCCAATCATGGCACAAACACCTTCAGCCATAAACTTGTGGACAAGCTATGTGGGTCCAAAAAGATTCCTCTTGCCTCCAACTTTTTACCACAACATATTCTAACCTCAATTTACCTCCAGTAACTTTGCCTTGGCCTCTCATCAATTATTTGGGGGTAACTCTCTCTTATCCCCTCTCTTGTTACCATGGCAAGGCCTCTTCTTTCCCCTCTCCTATTATTCAGTTCGAAAAAATGCTCCCAAACCTTTCCAAAGCATCCTATGCATTTATCAAATCCAAAAGGTGGCATGCTCATATGGAACATATGAGCCGGTCATCTAAACCTTCATTTTGGTAGCAAATGAGGCTTTGAACTACAAGTATCATGTGCATTGATCTTCCTGAGCTGAAAATTGGTGTGCATGTACTCCTCCATTCCTAGGACCATTAGGCAAGGTTTTATCCATATGACCCTACAGTAAAAACCCTTTTTCTAAGCCCCAAGTTGCTACTGTAGACTTACCTAGTGTAGAAATCACCCTTACCCAGCTCCATAGGAGTCTAAATTTTACCAGAACCCTACTACATGCATGCCTCTCTCTCTCTAGACCACTTTTTGCAACCAAAAAGTTGCACTGGACCAGGGTTGGCATGGTGACCACGCTGTGGACATGCAGCAATGACGCTCTGCCCCTTGAGCTTGTCCTGTAGCTCGTGTCCAACCACGACAGATCACCAAAACGCATTAGGGAATCCCTCCTTGCCTCCCACACCCCTCCCCGATGCTCGCTAGGCGCCAATGTCCCTCTGGCACGCGTGCTCCCCTCGCCCAAAGTACATTTGAGGCGCTCTCGAGCCCCCTCTATCGCCCTCATGCTTTTGCGTCCCCCGGGGCTCCTTCTCGCGCTCTATGCCATCCCCCTTGCCCCAAGAGGCCCCTTATCCAGTCGTTGGAGCTCTTGAGCTCCACCTGTTCCTCCACGGCCACGAAGTCACCATTAGGGCCTCGGCAGAATTGACGACGTCCCGGCCTCCCCCTTTCCATTAGAACCACACCTGAGCCCCCCCACACCTCCACACTACTCCCTCGAGCACAGCTCCCTCCTCCCAGCGGCCATGGCGCCGTGCCTTCCTCGTTGGCATCCTGCCTCTGCATCGGCCACGCCCTCGCCCCTACGTCCCCTCCTCGTGGTCGTGCAACACCTAGGAAGGTGCGGCTTGTCGCGACGAGCGCGCCGGTGGTCGGAATGCCGCTGGAGGTGGCCGGAGTGTCGGGGCCCCGATCCTAAGTCATATGATTCCATACTGTAACAAGTCACATCACTTTGCGGCCTCACGCACGATACTCCACGGCTGCAGCCTTACCTTGGCCGGGACCGTTTGCGTCTTTTGGCTCACGTATGTGAACATGTCGCCGGCAATCACAAAGGCAAAGAACCCGGGCCGACATAACTAGTCATAGAACCCAAGTGGCACATCCGTACGGAAACAGGCATACATAACCCAGCAATGCAGGTGTCGGTCTCAAACGTGTGTAGACGAGTCATAGCAAGCTACAAGGACTCCATTACGTCGCGAGACACGAATGTCATCACTTCACGTAGACGAGTCGTAGCAGGCTACAGGGACTCCATTACACTGTGAGACATTTCCCCGAAGGGACAGACACAGCAACAAAGAAGGATACATGCCGGTTAATCAATGTGTCCGGAGCAGTAGCAAGCTACCATGGCTCGGTGGAAGCACAAAGAGGCAGTTTCCCGTAAAGAGTACTACTAAAGGCACACGACTAGGTGTCGGATCCCATACATACCGTTGCACGTCACACGTACGCACGACATGCCCGATATGCATAGATACAACTATGGCATCACAACATAACCATACAACAACATGACTTTTATTTAAGAGGCTCAGACGAGCCTTGCATAATATGTTCTTACAGATAGGGGTCACATGACCCGACACTCAAGTCATACAAACAAAGTCATACAAGCCAGCGGAAACTTAAGTTGTCTGAGTACAGACGGCGAAAATAGAAAAGAGGCACACGGCCTGACTATCTACAGCCCACCACACGGGCAAGATCGTAGCTGGGACACCAACTATTCGGCATCGTCAACGTCTAGATAGAACCCACCTGATGGGTCCTGGCTCTCTTCTGCAACATTAATTAAGCAAGGATGAGTACAAACGTACTCAACAAGTCTTTAAAACAGACCTAGTCTATTTATGCTCATGTATCAACAAGGGGGAGTGGTGGAGTTTAAGTAGCAATGCCAGCTTTGACTCACGGCTAACCTACACTACTCAGTTTTAAACTCTTTGTTACAATTTTAATTATCGCACACGAGTCCACTATCTCCATCACAATACAATACCATGGATTCACCTTCCCCTTCCGGAAGAGTGCCATCCACGGTACTCACACTTGTCTTGATATTTTTAGAAGTATCCATTTGATTATCTATGAACAGCATAAGTTCTCCAAGTAGTCCATATCCGAGGACGCGGCTATTCGAATAGTTTCATACCCTGCAGGGGTGTACTTCTTCACACACGCTCTCGCCACTTATCGCTGTGTGCCATAAACCATGCACCTTGGCAACCTTCAAGCGGATGCCCAGCGAGGGAGTCGGCCACGACCGTCAATCACATAAGACCTCTAGTCCAGGCTATCGCCTATTTGAGACTGAACCCGCACGGAGGTCCGGCCGAAGTTTCCGCTACGGTCCCAAACGATGTGCGCAGGGTTCCCAAGCCCACCATTCGGGTGACCCTTGGTACACCGTGCCACTGCCTACCGCGTCGTAACCCACCCCGAGGTTCAGCACTACACACGGCCTCCAGCATGCTATAAACACCAGAAACTACTTCCTATACCTGGACCAAGGACTAAGCGACTGATGAGTCGAGCGGGGTCATATTTCAGGGCCCAGCATGTGGTAGTATCTAGTCTTGGATCACAAACACAGAACACAGTTCCTAAGAACGGTCCCAATGAGACAACCCACTATGTACTCCTACATAGCCTCTCATCGCTACCTTTACCAAATCGTATTCAGTATGAGCTCATCACATCGGACAACAGTGTTTCACTCAGTTCATCATGCACATGAATCAGACCTGACTCAACTCTAAGCATAGCAAGCATAGCAGGCAAAGTAAGCTAAGCACATCATGGCACAAGCATCTACCAGGTATGCTAGGTTGCAAGGTTTAGCTATTTACTGTGACAAGATCAGGTCATGCATAGGAATAGGATCATCTATCGTGTATGACTGACATGTGACCGTTTGTCCTAATGCAATAAACAAGAGCAGGAGCGAGAGCGTGGGATGTTATCGGAATGATCAATGGGGTTGCTTGCCTTGCTGAGTTGCGGAGGAGTTCTCTCCTTCATCGGGATACGGGGTAGTATCTTCCGGATTAGTGCCTACCACAACGCCGATAAGAGCATTCAATACAAGCAAGTGCAACAATATGATGCATGATCATGTCATAGTAATATGCATGGGTGAGCTAATGTAACTAGTGATCATGTCAATTTAAAATAGGTTTGAATATACGTTCAAAGTTGTTCTCCTTTCAAATTCCATATATTAACCTAATGATAAATGTCCATGTTCACCTATTTAGGTCGCTCTAACATGCAGGGGAATAGCACCATTGGATTCATTGGATTTTTCTGATAAATTTTCATATATAAATTATTTTCATCTGACTTACAGATTATTTTATATGATTTTTCAAAGTTTTAAAAATTTTCTGGAATTATTTTTAAATAAGAAAATGGGATTATGACATCAGCCTGACGTCATCCTGACGTTAGCTGGTCAACAGACCCGCTCCAGGTCAAATCTGACCGGTGGGGCCTGTCTGTCATTGACTCATTACTAAACAATTTTGTTTTAATTAATTATCCTGACTAATTAATTTAGTAGGGCCCACTGTCAATGACACAATTAACTAACAAAAATGATTAAACTAATTACTGATTAACCTAAAACTAAACGGGACCGGGGCCCACCTGTCATTGACCCATAGGGTCAAGCCAGGGCTCACTGGGGTCAAACCCGCCGGATTTAGCCAACGGCTCGTCGCCGGTGACCAACAGAGACGACGGCGACCATCGGGTTTTGCCCTCACGCGCCCATTCGACGAGCTGGGGCCACTAGCGAGCAGCTCGTTCTCGCCCGCATCCAAGAGGGGCCACAGGAGGCTGCGGCATCACGGGAGCTCGCCGGAAATGAGCTCGTGGCGGCAGCCGGAGCTAGCTAGGGAGTGCTAGAGAGAGGGGAAGCACGGGGAGGAGGAAGAGGTGCTCACGGGGACTCCGGGGAGCTGGTCAGCGGGCTCGGGGAGGCAGCGACGGCGGCGAATCGACGGCCGGCGGTGGCGGCCCTCGGCAGGGGAAACGAGAGAGAGAGATATGGGGAAGAAGGGACGAGAGGGAATGGGCTCGAGGGAGGCTCCTCGCGTCTTCCAGGCGCAGGGGAAGGCACGGGAGCAACCAGCTCCGTGGCAAGCAGGAGGTGGAGGCCGGCGAGCGCGCGGTCGACACCTCGCTGCCTATTGGTGGGAGGTGGGAGATGACCTCCCCACCCCTGACGGGCTGGGTTGGGCCTCCCACTTGGGCCAGGTGCTCTTCTTCCTTTTCTTTTTATTCTGGTTTCTGTTTTCTTTTCTAACATTTGTTTATTTCTTTCAGGTATAAAAGTCTAGTTGAAAAATACTCCAAGTATTTTATAGACTATAGTTTAATTATCTCAAACTTTTGTGAAAATGTTCCAAAATAATTTGATAACATAATTAATGATATTTGCTTTATTTATCATTTTCAGAGGCTTAAATCATTAATTTAAATTATTTAAATTGTTCAAATAATTAGAATGGTCCCTGGTATATCCATGTCCTTAATTATCAGACATAGGGAACATTTTTGATGGGCATTTTGGATTTGTTGAAATTTCATGAAACTTGAATTTCTTTAATTCATTAAGTGCTTGAGGTTTCTTTTTCCTTCTCCCCATTTCAAGTTAATGCAATGATGATGAATTATGATGCAAACACAATGCTAACCTAGGACAACTTGCTAGGGTTGTGACAACTCACCCCCACTCAAAAGAATCTCGTCCCGAGATTTTGAAGTCGTCGGGAAGAGCGCGGGGTACTCTAGTCGAAGACGATCTTCTCTTTCCCATGTAGCCTCCTTTTTAGAATGATGCGACCACTGAACCTTGAGGAACTTGATGTTCTGACGTCGAGTGGTACGCTCAGCTTGATCGAGAATACGAACATGATATTCTCGGTATGTAAGGTTATCTTGGAGGTCAAGCGCTTCGTGGTCCACTTCTCGGACAGGGTCCGAAAATCAACGCCTGAGTTGCGAGACGTGGAAGATATCATGAACTTTGGAAAGATGCGGTGGAAGTTCTGATTGGTAGGCAACCTCTCCTCGTTTAGCAAGAATGCAAAAAGGTCCAATGTAACGAGGAGCCAACTTGCCTTTGATACCAAATCGATGGGTACCCTTCAGAGGTGTAACCCGAAGGTAAGCCTTCTCGTCAACTTCATAGGTCGCAGACTTATGATGACGGTCATATTGACTCTTTTGACGGGATTGGGCTGTTTTCAACTTTTCACGAATAATGCGAACTTGCTCCTCTGCATCCTGGATCATGTCCGGACCAAAGAGTTGCCTCTCTCCGGTTTTGACCAGTTAAGAGGTGTTCGACATTTTCGTCCATAGAGAACTTCAAAAGGGGCTTTTCCCAAGCTTGATTGATAACTGTTGTTATATGCAAATTCAGCAAACGGAAGGCAGTTCTCCCAATTCATACTGAAAGATATAACACAAGCTCGGAGCATGTCTTCGAGAATTTGATTGACTCGCTCAACTTGACCACTTGATTGAGGGTGGAAGGCAGTGCTAAAGGATAGATGAGTCCCCATAGCGGTTGGAAAACTTTCCCACAATCGAGAAGTAAAGATACTTCCGCGGTCTGAGTTAATCTCCAAAGGAACACCATGAAGAGAAACTATTCGAGAAACATATAACTCCGCTAGCTGACTAGCAGTAATGCTTTCACGAACAGGAAGAAAATGAGCCACTTTGGAGAGGTGATCAATGACTACGAATATAGCATTGTTCCCTCTCTTGGTCCTGGGAAAACCGGTGATGAAATCCATACCGACCTTATCCCATTTCCATTCAGGAATAGCTAAAGGTTGAAGGGTGCCAGCAGGCCTTTGATGTTCTGCTTTCACACGACGACAAACGTCGCGGTTAGCAACATACTGAGCAATTTCTCTCTTCATCCTAGTCCACCAGAACCTCTGGCGTAGATCCTGATACATTTTGGTACTACCCGGATGAATTGTGAGAGGAGAATCATGAGCCTCCTTAAGAATCAGCTGCCTGAGATGTTGGCTCTTAGGAACCACAAAACGGCCCTGGAAGAGCACTACACCTTGATCATCTATAGAGAATTCCTTAGCTAGACTGCTAACGAGGTTCTCTTTGATCCGGGAAATTCCCTTATTACGCCTTTGGCCAGCTATGATTTGATCCTTAAGAGTAGGTTTCGCCACCAGGTTGGATAGGAATCCTTGAGGAACAATGTGAAGGTTTAAATTCCGGAATTCCTCATAGAGAAGCGGTTGACCTTGTTGTAACATCAGATTGTTAAAATAAGACTTACGACTTAGCGCATCAGCCATGACATTGGCTTTCCCCGGGGTGTAAGTTATCCCTAAGTCGTAATCTGTAATCAACTCTACCTGCCGTCTTTGCCTGAGGTTCAAATCCGGCTGGGTGAAAATATATTTCAGACTTTGGTGATCAGTGTATATCTCGCAACGATTACCCAGAAGGTAATGTCGCCATGTTTTTAGTGCATGGACTACAACAGCAAGCTCAAGATCATGTGTTGGATAATTATCCTCATGTGGACACAACTGTCGAGATGCGTATGCAATCACATGACGATCTTGCATGAGAATGCAACCTAATCCTTGTCATGAGGCGTTGCAGTAGATAATAAAGTCCTTAGAAAAATCTGGTGGCACCAGAACGGGAGCAGAGGTCAGTCGTCTTTTCAACTCCTGAAAACTATGCTCGCATTGTGGGGTCCACTCGAACTTTTTTATCTTTCTTGAGGAGTTCAGTCAGAGGTTTTGCAACCTTGGAGAAGTTCTCAACAAAGCGGCAACAATAGCTCGCTAAGCCAACGAAACTCCTAACTTGCTTAACTGATTCAGGTTGAGTCCAATCAAGGACGGCGTGAACTCTCTCGAGATTGACAGCAATACCTTTGCCAGAGATCACGTGGCCTAGATAGGTCACTTCTGGCAACTAGAATTCACACTTGGAGAATTTGGCATATAAGCGGTTCTCTCGAAGTTTCATCAATACCAGCCTTAGATGCTCGACATGTTCTTGTTCGTTCTTCGAGTAGATAAGTATGTCGTCGAGGTAAACCACGACTAATTTATCCAAATACTCCATGAAGATCGAATTCATCAGACGAGAGAAGGTGGCTGGGGCATTGGTTAAACCGAAGGACATAACGGTGTACTCGTATTGGCCATAACGAGTGACAAAAGCCGTTTTTGGAATGTCCCCGTTTCTAATTCTGATTTGATGGTATCCCAACCTCAAATCCATTTTGGAGAAGACAGAGGATCCAGCGAGTTGATCATACAAATCGTTGATCCTAGGGAGCGGATAATTGTTCTTGATAGTGACCAGATTCTCTGGTCGGTAATCCACAATCATCCGATCCGATCCATCTTTCTTCTTAACGAAGAGGATGGGGCAAGCCCAAGGAGAAGAGCTAGGACGAATGAAACCTTTCTTCAAAGCTTCATCGAGTTGGGTTTTTAGCTCGGCTAGTTCTAAGGGTGCCATCTTATAGGGTCTTCTGGCTATTGGGACTGTCCCTGGAATAAGTTCTATCACAAACTCAACATCTCTGACAGGTGGAATACCTGGCAGTTCTTCTAGAAAAACATCCGGAAAATCACGGACTACCGGAATATCTTCTAACTCTGGAAGAGGGCTAGCATTTAGGAAATAGAGTTGGCGCTTGGTTGTTCGAGTAGAGACATTAACTATCTCACCCGATGGATGTGTAAGTTGAACATTCCTAGAATGAGTATGAATCTTGGCATAGTGGGCTTTCATCCAATCCATACCTAGAATGATATTGATGTCCGAAGACTTAAGAGCTATCAAGGATGCTAGGAATACTAGTCTATCCACCAAAATTTCATTGTCATGACTCACTCTAGAAGTTTGCCATTTTGAACCAGGAGTCTGAACTACTAAAGGAGTGGGCATGTCACAGAAGGACATGTTATGCAACTGTGCATAACTTTCAGAGATGAAAGAATGAGATGCCCCAGTATCAAATAGAATAGATGCTGGATGACTATTAGAAAGAAGCATACCTAGAATAACATCAGGATCTTCAAGGGCTTCTTCAGCAGACACATAATTCACTCGCCCACGGACAGGGGCTGGCTTCACATAGAAAGCTTTTCCTGGTTTTCCACGTCCAGCGGGCTTAGCATTGTTCTGGGGACACTCATGAGAATAGTGTCCCGGTTCTCCACATTTGTAGCATACCACTGTAGCACGAGTTGCAACATTTGTAGGCGGTCCTCCAAATTGTCTGGGTGGAGGGTTGGACTGAACTGGACGAGGTGCCTGGAAGGATGGCCTCGCAGTGTATCTTGGCGGCGAAGCTGCATTGGTCACCCACACTCGGCGTTTGTTAGGGCCTGAACTCGATGCAGGTTTGAAGTCACGGTTATGCTTCCTCGTAGCCTCGTAGTCAGTTTGTCTTGACTCGGCATTGATGGCCTTATTGACGAGAGCCTGGAAGGTGGTGCACTCATGCAAGCGAAGATCTCGGCGAAGCTCAGCATTAAGTCCCTTGCGGAACCTAGCCTGCTTCTTAGCATCAGTTGAGACTTCCTCTGGAGCATAGCGAGCAAGAATACCAAACTCGCGACTGTATGCATCCACTGACAATCTGCCCTGGGTGAAGGCACATAATTCCTCTCTTTTGCGATCCATCAGCCCTTCTGGGATGTGATGGATACGGAATGCGGCGCTGAACTCTGCCCAGGTTGGTGCAGGTCCCTGGGGATGCATAGCCTCATAGCTTTCCCACCACAGGTTGGCAGGTCCCTCCAGAAAGTAGGTGGCAAAAGACACCCTGTTGGCCTCGGGCACATTAGCAGCCCATATCTTGCGGAACATACTCGTCAGCCAATCATCCGCATCGAGGGGGTCGATCGAATGATGGTACTTGGGCGGACACAGCTTGATAAAGTCACCAAGTGATACTCCATCGTGGTGATCATTGCGGGGAGCACGAGCTGTGTTTTTCTCAATTCATTCCAACAGCCTATTGGTCTCCCTCTTATTCCTTTCAGCCTCTAGCATCACCTCTGCCAGGGATGGTGCATGTGGCAGCTTCTCTTGCCTTGGCTGGCTACTTTCGCCTTGCTCAGGAGTAGGCACGGGGTTGTTCCTAGTTGCCACCATCTTGGGGAAAACAATCCATAGCTTAGACATAGAGAACATCAACTCTAAGACATGAATTAAGAAATGTACTGGTCAACATGGCATGTAGGATAAACACCAATCAACATGGTAAAGCAACTACCATATGAACATTAGGTTTCATACACACCATGACTTGTTTCAGTACAAGCCCAAGCTGAAAACAACTACGGAGAGATGACACAACTCATCGGAGGCATTACAAGCTTCCTATACATTATCTATCTACACCTCTGGAACTCAACTCTCGACCTAGGTCATATCCCACAAGATACACAGGACTGTGGCGATACGACTACTACCATACTAGGACTAACATCCACGCACTCGAACATCACCGTAGAATGCCTCGTACAGGTTACCCCCGTGACCTGGGAGCTAAACCTAAGAATCTGGAAACACTCTAGCCTGGGATCCCTAGAAACCATAAGGACATGGATGTGGCCTTGGTCCCCTTGTCGGCGGCAACAGCGGTCCTCAAAGAGGGGTGATGCCTCCAACATCAGGCCAATCTACTTGTGCTGGCAAATGAGTCCGCGATGGGGTCAGCATCTCCAAATCTCCATAGCCTGTCTGCACGACAGGTGCCAACTGCGTCAAGGCTGTCCAAAGACGGGCACGGGTAGCATAGAGCTCCATGCGAAGAGCACGTGCATCACGATCCCTGTTCTCCAACATCTGAGTAGTCAACTGCAGCCTAGGGTCCTCATGAGAATGATCAAAGTAGTCTGCACTAAGAGATCCATCCTCTCCTCCCATGGAAGCAGGAACATAGCAGAACTCCGTGTTCTGTAGCAGACCATGGTGAAACCTCATGATAGTCAGCATGGTGTATGCGGCTTCCTAAACTGCCATATCTATGGTAACTGCCAATCCATGAGTCCAGTGAAGCGGCTCTGCAGCTCCAGGATATGAAGGATATATCCTAACGGTACACAGATACTGACTCTGGTTGAAATCTCGATACTGCTCCTCCATTGTGTACTCTGGGTACCAGCGGTATCCAGCCTCCATCATAACTCTAACCAACATGGCCGTGTGACCCGGCACATCGATGCACCTGGTCAAACGGACCACCTGAAAAAAAGGACGAGAGGGCATCTGAAACAGAGAATGATGCAAAGACATTAGAGATCCTAGCAGAAATTGGACAGCATAACGACTGTAATTGCTCAAGAAATTTTTTGAGACAATTGAAAAATATTGGAAAGGCATAACCACTCGACTATCTAGACTCAAATCTCTTCTCCATCTGTTTGTCACACCAACAAGACTTGAATAACTGCACTCACTTACAAACAAGCTAGCTATTGGTCCATGGCTAGTAACTCGTCATCCTAAGCAATAGATGAGAATCCTAGTTCCTATCCCCGTAGAAGAGATGAGAATGACCCAACATAGAATAACTTGGGAAGAGGAGTAAAAAGAGCCTTACGTTCCCTTCCACAATCAATTCCCCTACTTATCTATAGTGTTTCTAGACTCAACTTTGACCGGTTTGGCTTGGTAGTCCTACAGTCAGTCAGGCTCTAATACCAACGCTGTCGGGACCCTGATCCTAAGTCATATGATTCCATACTATAACAAGTCACATCACTTTGCGGCCTCATGCACGATACTCCATGGCTGCAGCCTTACCTTGGCCGGGACCATTTGCGTCTTTTGGCTCACGTATGTTAACATGTCGCCAGCAATCACAAAGGCAAAGAACTCGGGCCGATATAACTAGTCATAGAACCCAAGTGGCACATCCGTACGGAAACAGGCATACATAACCCAGCAATGCAGGTGTCGGTCTCAAACGTGTGTAGACGAGTCATAGCAAGCTACAAGGACTCCATTACGTCGCGAGACACGAATGTCATCACTGCACGTAGACGAGTCGTAGCAGGCTACAGGGACTCCATTACACTGCGAGACATTTCCCCGAAGGGACGGACACAGCAGCAAAGAAGGATACATGCCGGTTAATCAATGTGTCCGGTGCAGTAGCAAGCTACCATGGCTCGGTGGAAGCACAAAGAGGCAGTTTCCCGTAAAGAGTACTACTAAAGGCACACGACTAGGTGTCGGATCCCATACATACCGTTGCACGTCACACGTACGCACGACATGCCCGATATGCATAGATACAACTATGGCATCACAACATAACCATACAACAACATGACTTTTATTTAAGAGGCTCAGACGAGCCTTGCATAATATGTTCTTACAGATAGGGGTCACATGACCCGACACTCAAGTCATACAAACAAAGTCATACAAGCCAGCGGAAACTTAAGTTGTCTGAGTACAGACGGCGAAAATAGAAAAGAGGCACACGGCCTGACTATCTACAGCCCACCACACGGGCAAGATCGTAGCTGGGACACCAGCTATTCGGCATCGTCAACGTCTAGATAGAACCCACCTGATGGGTCCTGGCTCTCTTCTGCAACATTAATTAAGCAAGGATGAGTACAAACGTACTCAGCAAGTCTTTAAAACAGACCTAGTCTATTTATGCTCATGTATCAACAAGGGGGAGTGGTGGAGTTTAAGCAACAATGCCAGCTTTGACTCACGGCTAACCTACACTACTCAGTTTTAAACTCTTTGTTACAATTTTAATTATCGCACACAACTCCACTATCTCCATCACAATACACTACCATGGATTCACCTTCCCCTTCCGAAAGAGTGCCATCCACCATACTCACACTTGTCTTGATATTTTTAGAAGTATCCATTTGATTATCTATGAACAACATAAGTTCTCCAAGTAGTCCATATCCGAGGACGCGACTATTCGAATAGTTTCATACCCTGCAGGGGCGTACTTCTTCACACACGCTCTCGCCACTTATCGCTGTGTGCCATAAACCATGCACCTCGGCAACCTTCAAGCGAATGCCCAGCGAGGGAGTCGGCCACGACCGTCAATCACATAAGACCTCTAGTCCAGGCTATCACCTATTTGAGACTGAACCCGCACGGAGGTCTGGCCGAAGTTTCTGCTACGGTCCCAAACGATGTGTGCAGGGTTCCCAAGCCCACCATTCGGGTGACCCTTGGTACACCGTGCCACTGCCTACCACGTCGTAACCCACCCCGAGGTTCAGCGCTACATGGCCTCCAGCATGCTATAAACACCAGAAACTACTTGCTATACCTGGACCAAGGACTAAGCGACTGATAAGTCGAGCGGGGTCATATTTCAGGGCCCAGCATGTGGTAGTATCTAGTCTTGGATCACAAACACGGAACCCAGTTCCTAAGAACGGTCCTAATGAGACAACCCACTATGTACTCCTACATAGCCTCTCATCGCTACCTTTACCAAATCGTATTCAGTATGAGCTCATCACATCGGACAACAGTGTTTCACTCAGTTCATCATGCACATGAATCAGACCTGACTCAACTCTAAGCATAGCAACCATAGCAGGCAAAGTAAGCTAAGCACATCATGGCACAAGCATCTACCAGGTATGCTAGGTTGCAAGGTTTAGCTATTTACTGTGACAAGATCAGGTCATGCATAGGAATAGGATCATCTATCGTGTATGACTGACATGTGACCGTTTGTCCTAATGCAATAAACAAGAGCAGGAGCGAGAGCGTGGGATGTTATCGGAATGATCAATGGGGTTGCTTGCCTTGCTGAGTTGCGGAGGAGTTCTCTCCTTCATCGGGATACGGGGTAGTATCTTCCGGATTAGTGCTTACCACAACGCCGATAAGAGCATTCAATACAAGCAAGTGCAACAATATGATGCATGATCATGTCATAGTAATATGCATGGGTGAGCTAATGTAACTAGTGATCATGTCAATTTAAAATAGATTTGAATATAGGTTCAAAGTTGTTCTCCTTTCAAATTCCATATATTAACCTAATGATAAATGTCCATGTTCACCTATTTAGGTCGCTCTAACATGCAGGGGAATAGCACCATTGGATTCATTGGATTTTTCTGATAAATTTTCATATATAAATTATTTTCATCTGACTTACAGATTATTTTATATGATTTTTCAATGTTTTAAACATTTTGTGGAATTATTTTTAAATAAGAAAATGGGATTATGACATCAGCCTGACGTCATCCTGACATTAGCTGGTCAACAGACCCGCTCCAGGTCAAATCTGACCGGTGGGGCCCGTTTGTCATTGACTCATTACTAATTTTTTTTGTTTTAATAATTATCCTAACTAATTAATCTAGTAGGGACCACTATCAGTGACACAATTAACTAACAAAAATGATTAAACTAATTACTGATTAACCTAAAACTAAGCAGGACCGGGGCCCACCTGTCATTGACCCATAGGGTCAAGCCAAGGCCCACTGGTGTCAAACCCGCCGGAGTTAGCTAACGGCTCGTTGCCGGTGACCAACAGAGACGGCGGCGACCATCGGGTTTTGCCCTCACGCGCCCATTCGACGAGCTGAGGCCACTGGCGTGCAGCTCGTGCTCGCCCGCATCCAACAGGGGCCACAAGAGGCTGCGGGGTCACTGGAGCTCACCGGAAACGAGCTCGTGGCGGCGGCCGGAGCTAGCTAGGGAGCGCTAGAGAGAGGGGAAGCACGGGGAGGAGGAAGAGGAGCTCATGGGGACTCCGGGGAGCTGGTTAGCAGGCTCGGGGAGGTAGCAACGACGGCGAATCGACGGCCGGCGGTGGCGACTCTCGACAGGGGAACGAGAGAGAGAGAGACAGGGAAGAAGGGAGGAGAGGGAATGGGCTCGGGGAGGCTCCTCGCGTCTTCCAGGCGCAGGAGAAGGCAGGGGAGCAGCCAGCTCCGTGGCAAGCAGGAGGTGGAGGCCGGCGAGCGCGCGGTCGACACCTCGCTGCCTACTGGCGGGAGGTGGGAGATGACCTCCCCACCCCTGACGGGCTGGGTTGGGCCTCCCACTTGGGCCAGGTGCTCTTCTTCATTTTCTTTTTATTCTGTTTTCTGTTTTGTTTTCTAACATTTGTTTATTTCTTTCACGTATAAAAGTCTAGTTGAAAAATACTCCAAGTATTTTATAGACTATAGTTTGATTATCTCAAACTTTTCTGAAAATGTTCCAAAATAATTTGATAACATAATTAATGATATTTGCTTTATTTATCATTTTCAGAGGCTTAAATCATTAATTTAAATTATTTAAATTGTTCAAATATTTAGAATGGTCCCTGGTATATCCATGTCCTTAATTATCAGACATAGGGAACATTTTTGATTGGCATTTTGGATTTGTTGAACTTTCATTAAATTTGAATTTCTTTAATTCATTAAGTGCTTGAGGTTTCTTTTTCCTTCTCCCCATTTCAAGTTAATGCAATGATGATGAATGATGATGCAAACACAATGCTAACCTAGGACAACTTGCTAGGGTTGTGACACGGAGCCACCGGGACGCTGGCCGACGCAGGTTGACGGGTGGGCTTGTCGAGCGGGAGGTCGGGGATGAGCCTGCCAGCGGGCCCTACCTGCCAGCTGACCGGAGAGGTTGACGGGTGGGCTTGTCCCTTTAAGTGGAAGCGGGCTTAGCCGAGAGCCGTCTCCACAGCGGGAAAGCGCATTCCTGAGAATATGCCATCGACGCCACTAGCTCCTGCACGACTGAGGCTGCTGGGCCGGCCCAGTATCTATCTAACGCTCGATGTGCGTTTTAGCCCATTCGTTTTTGGGATAATTCTTTAGCCCTTTGTTTTATCTAGAGTATTGTAAATTTCACAATAAATTCATTTTATCTCCAAAATTGATGATTCAAGTTTCTAAAGCTCCCTAAAATCATGAGCTATCCATAAATGTGATTCACACTTTTTTCCCACAAACCTTTGTGCAGGGTTCAAATTTGAATTTGAAATTGAACTATGAAATGCCCCCACTTGTTAAATAGACAGAACTCTCACATCAACTCCAAATGGAGTGATTCAAATTCCCAGAGGCTCTAAATGTCATGCCCTATTTGTCTGGCCAAGTTTAACATTTTATCATGCACCTATCATGGTGACCAAATAAATAGCACCCTTTTTCCACTATTCCATCTTAGGAAAATCATAGGTAAATCCTCACAACTCCAAATCCAGTGAAACCACTTTCCACATGTTTATAAAATCATGCCCTATTTGTCGGGTCTATCCACTCATTTTTATAAAAATATTTCCTATTGACATCTTAAAGAATCATCATTTCTGGCATTCCCGCCATTCAAAACTCCCCCTTGACCCACATCCTCCAGAACTTACTTGGTTATTTTTCTTGTGACCAGAGGTGTCCAAGAAAAATGAAACTCCTAATTATAGAGCACTTTTATTTCTATACTTGTTGTGTTGCTTATTACGGTTGTTTCCGGCAATAGTTGACGAGGTAGACAAAGTGCTCGGAGTGGACGAGAAGTGTGTGAAGTCCTCGAAGACATTCCTAAGCCAGGCAAGCAGCCCTTTGACCATGACTATGAACCCTTTTATTGCATGACATATAACACTTCATTTTGTCGTATTGATCATGATGATGTGGTGTCCACTTTAGTGGGATGCTTCCGGTACTTTGCCGTTGACACTTGCATCGTGCATGACCCTACCACCTTATGAGGGTTATGCGGGTGGGTGTAGATAGGATGCTAGTAGATGCTACGCAAGTGGGATTGGGATTATGAATGGTGATGGGAACACAAGTGATTTCAAAGACTTTTCGAAAACCCCGTCAGGTGCCACTAATGCCCGAGGGAGATGATGATGACTTGGGTGACCACTTGAGAAAGAAGTGGTGTACCGGAGCAAGTGAGTATGTATGTTTTCGAAAATGGATTAGATTTAAGGTCTGCTGACCGTCCCAACCTTACATGCACAACTACTCTACCCCTATATGGGAAGGGGCTTTGTTGATTCCCTTGGTGGGTAGTGGCAAGGAGCCTGCATTACTAGTGGCGGGAGTGGCGTGGTCACTCTTGATACGGGGTCGTATCGGAATGGACGATCTTGCGTTGTCTTTATAGGCGTCGGGCACACCGTTGGTTCCCTCATGGATGGTACGATCTAGAGTGAGGCTCATAAGATGTACATCGTGAGGGCTGGGTACCAATCGAGTGGACTCTTTGTTTAGTATCGCCAGGGGAAAGGCAATGTTCGGGTGCTTACCTCGGGTATGTAAAATACCGCAAGTCGTGGATGACACGGAAGTTCCCCAAATCTTGTGGGTGAAGTGTGCAACCTCTACAGAGAGTAAAACTATTCGAATAGCCACGTCCGCGGTCATGGACAGTTGGAGGTCCTTCTTAAACTACGTCCAGATGTTTTCGCAAACTTGGTGTTTGTGGTGACAAGGATGATACCTGAGTCGAGTCGGATGACTTGGCATGATGACTGAACATGAGATGTTCAACCCTTGCTGATGATGATGACGGTGACATGTTCTTATGAGCACGTGTCCATGGTTGATGCATGCTTACTTAAGTTACTTGATCATGTCATTGCACTCAAAACTAGCTTTCTGCAAAACTTACCTATTAGAGCTATATCATGCATTGTTATTGCCTTGTTCCAAACATGGGTTGCTTGCTAATACATTCAAAGTACTCATTGGCTTGCCACTGGTTATTTTATTGGCCAGGCATGAAAGATCAGGTTATGATGAAGATTACCTCGGTGACGGTCATGCGAGCTAGGACGCTTCCCAGTCAGAATTCCTGTAGGTTTAAGGCAGATGGCATGGGTTCATGGTGTCGTTGAAGATTTTCACTCCAATCATATGAAGACTTGGCCATGAAGGCCATATTTGAGTAAATCGGTATGTAATGGATGTAAGACTCTTGTTATTCAGTTTCTGTGTGTTCAGTGAGCATTGATCTCTTGGATCACTATGCACGTTCATTTGGGGATCATGACTTATGAGTCAAGGTCCCCACAGAGTTGGTATCAGAGCCATCCTGACTGTAGGAAGCCCTTAGTTAGCATGTATGTTAGTTAGGACCAAACTGTTTTTCCAGACCCTTCAAAATAACTTACAAAACCTCTTCTCACCTCTCCTAAATTTCCGAAGGAAGCAAAGGTTTTTGCCTTAGCATTTCCACCATCTTTCTCATAACTACCCTCGTCCACTTTTTCAAGACTTTGCAAATGGTCGCTACTACCCTCGTGCCCCTTACCTCAGGATTCCTTGTAATCCTCGTGGGTAACCTGGAAGGAAGCTACCTTGTGAGACGATTGCCAATATATCCTGGACCCAAGATGGTGACACTAGACAAGGAGTTACCAGCAGAGGATACCTTCCCGAAGGATGAGGATGTCAAGACTTCGATGATGGTGACACCCTCGATACAGCCCCAGGATGATTCCGCCCTAGCCTTCAATGACCAGGGCACAAGACATGCAATGTCATGCTAATGCATCGCTAATAGAGCAACCCTGTCCTTTTCGTTGTTATATCGGTAACCACCGGTGGATGAGAATCTCGCCATTTGGTCTGCCTCACCATAGTGAGCAGGAAAACGGTTCTCATCATTCCCCTGCTCTTGGTGCCGATGATATCCTCAACGAGACCGACAGGATACAACTCTACCATGCCTTGTTAATGTCATTGCATAAAAGGTTGCCTACCTGGAATGCTCGACGTCTCAGAATACTAGAAGACACTGGCACGACTACGAAGACACCAAAAGACCCTGTCAACAACTATTGTGAAGATTCACCTTCGTCGTCAACTCAACGGACCCGAAGTCGTCAAGGATTCTTCAGGCGCAACCATGATCATTTTGATGAACAACAACCAAAGTCATAGAGACACCCAAGGAAGACCCAGAATGCTAAGCGGACTCCTCTCCAAGACACGAGCAAACACGACTACTGAGTCCGAGAACCCCTAAGGTAGGATAGGTCGTGTGTCCCCCATGCAAAGTCAAGTCCATTTGATGGTTCAAATGGAACCATGATGTGTGTTGCTTGTTTTTCCTGCTTGTGCTTTGGTGTGAGTCACACTTTTTCCCTAGGCAAAAAGTGCGCGACTACATCACCTACCTTACCTTGATGGTTGTGTTTGGTCTTTTCAAGACTTGTTTGATTGCACTTGCACTATACCGCCCCCTTAGGCATGCTCCACTATGCTACTTTCCCTCCCCCCAATCTCGTCAACTGAAGACCAGCAAGACCATGTGCACCTAGGATCCACCTCGACAAGCAACCGACACCAAAGACTTCGACTACAACAAACTCAACAAGATAAAACCCCATGGAGTTATGCTTTTCCCTCAAGGTTGGAAACCTTCCCTTGCCCATCCTAGACCTCACTAGCTCCCGAGCAAAAGTCTCTGATCATGTCTTTAATACACGGATTTTCCAAAGCACTTATTGAGTATCAATAACCCCTGTCATGCACTGGGTTCATTATGGAGCTAGTGATCATAGTGAACAAACATCCTTCATTCTTACGCTAGCACTAGAACCTTGATGCCATAGAAAGGATCATTCTGAGGATATACTATTTGCTGACAGAGATTTGATTTAGCCATAATAGATGTCTTGAGGAGACAGTTGAGACCCTTGGGTGGATTACGAGGCTTAATGTTGGTAGATGAGCTTGGTGGATCAAGATTGATAGAGTAGCATAACTTACTTGTCCCTTGAGAAAAATTGGATTAGTAGGACAAATATGGTCACAAGCTAGAATTCTTGGTGGTTTTATGACTTGACTTTGGCAAGAGATGCTTGATGGTGGGTTGATGGTGATATGATAGTAACTGGAGTAACTAGTAGGGAATTTTTACTAGATGTAAGCCATGGATTTAAATAGGTGATTCTAATAGGTGCTCAAGGTCAGTTAAACCACGTGCTTTGGAGTAATTTGGATTTGGTTTGGTGATCTTGATCATGATACCATGTCTCTCGCTGGATGATAAGTAGAATCGGATGATGATAGAGATAATTTAAGGACCTACGTAAGCTCGACCTTGGAGTGTAGTTGGCCATGAGATTGGAAGTTTAGGACAATAGTCCTTGCAATGATATGTGGATTATATGAACTCGAGGAGATTGTGTTGGACACCATCGATGCTGGATTTGTAGTAGTAATGGATTAGGTAATAGTAGATGACAATCGAGGATTGGTTAATTGGGTTCGTAGGAAGGAAACAAGATCTTGGATTGGTTTATTATGTGTTTCCTTAGCATAGTAATGCACTACCTTAGACCTTGAATAGGCCAGAAGGACAATTGGATTGGTAATGTCTTGATCAAGCTTAGCGGCTTGTAAGTTATCCCGAGGATTTTTATGTAGGGATATAGATGAGTTAGCTATAGTATACATATGAGATTTTTAGCATAGTCCTTCTCTCAAAACTTTGGAGATATGAGTAGCATATGCAATATTGGATTTGACTTATATCAGATGATACCTTCAAGGATATAGGGTGATTTTTGTTTGGAGTAATAGGAAGTACTGTTGGCATCTAGTAGTTGTGCTCAGGATAAGGTGTTAGACGTTCACTCACATCCTAAGCTCTTTGAAACCCCGAAGCTTTACCGGACCATGAAGCGGTCAGATAATGACGATAGGCCTTGGTCTATAAGTCCTCAGACCATGGTTGATACCCCATCGTGACTACCACCCACCCTTTACACAAGGAAGGTGGCCACGAAGACCTCTATTAGGTTGGACCTCAAGCCCTTGATACTAGTGACCATCCGGGACGAATGCCTGCTCCTCTCGCATATCCCATGAGCAATGTGTTTATGAGATACTTCAGGAAATAGGTTGTTGTCCTCCGGGATAACATACTTATTTACCCAATGAAAGGAGGGACACATTAGTCCTGTTTGGACCAGCCCTAGGAACACTAACGACCATGCCCCTCGAGTATAAGGTTTGACCTTGAAGGAGTTGGACTTCGTGAAGAACCCTCCCTCTAGAAGAAGACCTCTTGCCCAAGAAAGATTAAGGACCACTGCGATTAAGACTCCACGACAATGACAAAGAAGAAGCAAAGGAACTCAACCTCCACTCCTCCGCCGGGTACCTCAACTAGACTATATCCAGAAGCATCTACGTTCAAGCCCGATGAAGCCCTTGGACATCAAGAGGATTAGAGATCCCCTCGCTTTAAATGGTCATATATCAGATCCTGACCAGGATGGAACTAAGAAGTATATGGCACCCCCTTACTCCACCACGTTGATGGTGTGCGTTGAGCATTACGTCCCTGCTCCCTTTAGATGCCTGGAATAGAGTAGAACGACTGTCCTGACCTCATTGCTAGCCCCTTTTTTGGTTCAATCTAGGGCGTAAACCGTGACTCAACCATGGGAGGCCACCTGTCTAAGGTAGTTCACCCCGCTTACCAAGCCTTAGACCTGGAGGATTGGATGGCCGGTCTATACTTTTGGGTAGCCATCTCATCTAGGACCCCCCCCTTAGGACCTTCCCAGATGGTAGAGCCCATTTTGACACCAAGTCCCTAAGCTCAGTCTTAGGGATGAGACTCAACGTACACCTTGCCACGGAGAAATGAGTAGACCAATCACTCAAAGACCCTCCAAAAACGTGCGTCCATGACGATGAGGACAAACGACTAGAGAAGAATGAATAATCAACCTAGGCAACTTACTCAAGCAGAAGATCTCAACGAGAAGCCCACGGTGACGCGCCTCAACACTCTCAAGGATGAAGACCACCTGCGACTGAAGATCTCTTCCTTAAGGAAGATAAGGACTTCCCCATCGACAAGAAGCTACACAAAGACTCAACCCTTATATTCTAACGCGAGACATCTAGATGTCACTAACCAATGTGAGCAATCCCAGGACCAACACATAGACACACTACTGGCCAGGTATTCCGACTTTGGGATACACACACAAGCCAGGCCCTTGCTAGAACCTCGTCCACCAAACCCTTAACCATTAGGCAAGCCTAGCAGGTTGCTGGAACGCCGTTCACCCTAAGACAAAGTTAACAATGCACTCGAAGACATATCATCAGGCACTCCAAGATCCAGAAGGACAACCATGCTGGAGCGGAAACAACAGGGAACGTGAAGATTACCTCACCTCTGAATTTCCGCATCTCTCTTACGCCTAGCCTAGGAATCTCGGGGACAAGATTCTTGTAAGGGGGGGGGTAGGTCTGTCACACCCTGTGATTTGCCTCATGAGTAAGATATCATGACTCAAAAATCAGGGTCAATTAAAATTTTTGTGTGGTTGTATTGCTTGACTTGTTTGCTGATTGTCTGATTGCTTGCTAGTGCTCTATATTCATAAAATCTCTCCTACTCTCAAAACACTTTTCCTTGATCCTCACTCTTGTCCACTGATCATGCCATGTGAATAGGAATTAATTATATTTTTTATAAAATATTATTTTGGCAAAAAAGCATTTATTTAAATTAGGTTTTCAAAACCCCCTGATTTGAGATTTGCACTGCAAGTCCCCAAATTGTGTGGGTCCTTTTTCCCCAAATGCTTTATTTGGAACCTAATATATATATAACTTTCCAAAACCACAAAATATTATTTTAAAAGATAATATTCATATTTTACTTAAAGGCTTTTTCTTAAGGCCAAAAATGGTCTTCTATAGGGAAAGATTATTTAAATGCGTTAAAAATATTTGAGAAAAATTAGGAAAACTCACTGGACATATATTGTCCATATATAAGAGTTTAATCACATGGTAATGTTCAAAGTATTGGAGAAAACCCTTCAAAACCATTTCTGCCTATTTCAAGCATTTGAAATATTTGTATAAGAAATATTCTCGAATAAATCCAAGAAAATTCTAGCATGTCACCTATGATATATGTGATCATCTTGAAAAGTTCCACATAAATACCATTTGTTTTGTTTCACCAAAAAATCCTAAAACCATTCCTGTCCTGAGCCAATTTTGATCAACTTTACATTGTGAAGTATCTCCTATTGATCCCAAACATTGTAGGCATTCTCTAATACCCAAATGATGATGCTACATCAAGTGGTGTATCAAGGGGAATAGAATTGCATGATCAGATCTAAAGAAATCAATTTCTGTCCATTTCTAGGGTTTGCCAAGATTACATTATCAACTTTCTTTATTTGATCTGAAAACTTGTGATCAGGACCAAATGGACTTACCATTCAGCCCTGGTAAATCTCAAGGTCATAGGATTCCCCTGCCTGGCCCAATCACAGCACAAACACCTTCAGCCATAAACTTGTGGACAAGCTATGTGGGCCCAAAAAGATTCCTCTTGCCTCCAACTTTTTACCACAACATATTCTAACCTCATTTTACCTCCAGTAACTTTGCTTTGGCCTCTAGTCAATTATTTGGGGGGTAACTCTCTCTCTTATTCCCTCTCTTTTTACCATGGCACGGCCTCTTCTTTCCCCTTTCCTATTATTCAATTCCTAAAAATTCCCCAAACCTTTCCAAAGCATCCTATGCATTTATCAAATCCAAAAGGTGGCATGCTCATATGGAAAATATGAGAAGTTCATCTAAACCTTCATTTTGGCAGCAAATGAGGCTTTGAACTACAAGTATCATGTGCATTGATCTTCATGAGCTGAAAATTGGTGTGCATGTACTCCCTCCATTCCTAGGACCATTGGGCAAGGTTTTATCCATATGACCCTCCAGTAAAAACCCTTTTTCTAAGCCCCAAGTTTGCTGCTGCAAACTTACCTGGTGTAGAAATCACCCTTACCCAGCTCCATAGGAGTCTAAATTTTACCAGAACCCTACTGCATGCATGCCTCTCTCTCTAGACCACTTTTTGCAACCAAAAAGTTGCACTGGACCAGGGTTGGCGTGGTGACCACGCTATGGACATGCAGCAACGATGCTTTGCCCCTTGAGCTCGTCCTGTAGCTCGTGTCCGACCACGACAGAGCACCAAAACACGCTGGGGAATTCCTCCTTGCCTCCCATGCCCCTCCCTGATGCTCGCTAGGCTCCAATGTCCCTCTGGCATGCGTGCTCGCCGCGCCCAAAGTACATCCGAGGTGCTCCCGAGCCCCCTCTGTCGCCCTCATGCTTCAACCTCCCCCGGGGCTCCTTCTCGCGCTCTATGCCATCCCCCCTCGCTCCAAGAGGCCCCTTATCCAACCGTTGGAGCTCTCGAGCTCCACCTGCTCCTCCACGGCCGCGAAGTCGCTGTTCGGGCCTTGGCGAAATTGACGACGTCCCGGCCTCCCCCATTCCATTAGAACCACACCCGAGCCCCCCACACCTCCACACTACTCCCCCATGCACCACTCTCTCCTCCCAGCGGCCATGGCGTCGCGCCCTTCCTCACCGGTAGCCCGACTCTGCGTTGGCCATGCCCTCACCCCTGAGTCCCCTCCTCGTGGTCGTACAACACCCAACGAGGTGCGGCTCGTCGCGACGAGCGCGCAGGTGGCCGGAACACCGCCGAAGGTGGCCGGAGTCACCGGGACTCTGACCGGCACGCGTCGGCCCTGCCTCCCATGCCTCTCCCCCGGTCGAGCGGGAGGTGGGGGATGAGCCTGCCAGCGGGCCCTACCTTCAGCCGGCTGGCTAGGTTGACGGGTGGGCTTGCCCCTTTAAGTGGAAGCGGGCTCAGCCGAGAGCCATCTCCACAGAGGGAAAGCGCATTCCTGACAATACGCTATCGGCGTCACCGGCCCCCGCGCGGATGAGGCTGCTGGGCCGGCCGAGTATATATCTAACACTCGATGCGCGTTTTAGCCCATTCGTTTTTGGGTAAATTCTTTAGCCCTTTGTTTTATCAAGAGTATTGTAAATTTCATAATAAATTTGTTTTAGCTCCAAAATTGATGATTCAAGTTTCTACGGATTCCTAAAATCATTAGCTATCCATAAATGCGAGTCACACATTTTTCCCACAAACTTTTCTTTAGGGTTCAAATTTGAATTTGAATTTGAACTATGAAATGGCCCACTTGTCAAATAGATAGAACTCTCACATCAACTCCAAATGGAGTGATTCAAATTCCCAGAGGATCTAAATGTCATGCCCTATTTGTCAGGCCAAGTTTAACATTTTATCATGCACCTATCATCTTGACCAAATAAATAGCTCTCTTTTTCCATTATTCCATCTTAGGAAAATCATAGGTAAATCCTCACAACTCCAAATCCAGTGAAACCACTTTCCAGATGTTTATAAAATCATGCCCTATTTGTTGGGTCTATCCACTCATTTTTATAAAAATATTTTCTATTGACATCTTAAAGAATCATCATTTCTGGCATTCCCGCAATTCAAAACTCCCCCTTGACCCACATCCTCCAAAACCTACTTGGTTATTTTTCTTGTGACCGGAGGTGTCCAAGAAAATGAAACTCCTAACTATAGAGCACTTTTATTTCTCTGCTTGTTGTGTTGCTTCATACGGTTGTTTCTGGCAATTGTTGATGAGGTAGACAGAGTGCTCGGAGTGGACGAGAAGCGTGTGAAGACCTCGAAGACATTGCTAAGCCAGGCAAGCAGCCCTTTGACCATGAATATGATACCTTTTCTTGCATGGCATATAACACTTCATTTTGTCGTATTGATCATGATGATGTGGTGTCCGCTTTAGTGGGAGGCTTCCAATACTTTGCTGTTGACACTTGCATCGTGCATGACCCTACCACCTTATGAGGGTTATACGGGTGGGTGTAGATAGGATGCTAGTAGATGCTACACAAGTGGGATCGGGATTATGCATGGTGATGGGAACACAAATGATTTCAAAGAATTTTCAAAAACCCTGTCGGGTGCCACTAATGCCCGAGGGAGATGATGATGAATTGGGTGACCACTTGAGAAAGAAGTGGTGTACCGGAGCAAGTGAGTATGTGTGTTTTCGAAAACGCATTAGATTTAAGGTCTGCCGACTATCCCAACCTTACATGCGCAACCACTCTACCCCTATATGGGAACGGGCTTTGTTGATTACCTTGGTGGGTACTTGCAAGGAGCCCGCATTACTAGTGGTGGGAGTGGCATGGTCACTCTTGATACGGGGTCATACCGGAATGGACGATCATGCACTGTCTTTATAGGCACCGGTCACACTGTTGGTCACCTCATGTATGGTACGGTCGAGAGCGAGGCTCGTATGATGTACATCGTGAGGGCTAGGTACCAATCGAGTGGACTCTTTGTTTAGTATCGCCAGGGGAAAGGCATTTTTCCGGTGCTTACGTCGGGTATGTAATATACCGCGAGTCATGGATGACACGTAAGTTCCCCGAATCTTGTGGGTGAAGTGTGCAACCTCTGCCGAGTGTAAAACTATTCGAATAGCCACGTCCGCGGCCATGGACAGTTGGAGGTCCTTCTTAAACTACGTCAAGATGTTTTCACAAACTTGGTGTGTGTGGTGACAAGGATGATACTGGAGTCGAGTCGGATGACTCGGCATGATGACTGAACATGAGATGTTCAACCCCTGCTTATGATGATGATGGTGACGTGTTCTTATGAACACCTGTCCATGGTTGATGCATGCTTACTTAAGTTACTTGATCATGTCATTGCACTCAAAACTAGCTTTCTGCAAAACTTACCTATTAGAGCTATATCATGCATTGTTATTGCCTTATTCCAAACATGGGTTGCTTGCGAGTACATTCAAAGTACTCATTGGCTTGCCACTTGTTATTTTATTGGCCAGGCATGAAAGATCAGGTTATGATGAAGATTACCTCGGTGACGGTCATGCGAGCTAGGACGCTTCCTAGTCAGAATGCCTGTAGGGTTAAGGCAGATGGCATGGGTTCAGGCTATCGTTGAAGATTTCCGCTGCAATCATATGAAGACTTGGCCATGAAAGCCATATTTGAGTAAACCGGTATGTAATGGATGTAAGACTCTTGTTATTCTGTTTCTGTGTGTTCAGTGAGCGTTGATCTTTGGGATCACTATGCACATACATTCGGTGATCACGACTTATGAGTCTAGGTCCCTACAGTATCCAAGCCCGCTCGTCCTTCAGGGGCCTCGAGCGCGAGGCCCCTATGATCTTCGTCGCCCGCGGATTCCAGGTCCCAAGGGTAGGGCTATGCCCCCGCTGATGGCCTTCCATGTGGGCATGCCGCGCTACGCCCTTGGACCTCCTTCGCTCGATGATGTGGGGCCTCAGGGGGCACGCGCTCCTTCTAGGCCGGTCATGCGGAAGCCCCCAGCCCGTGAGCACGCGTCCGGGCTGGGCGGCCCCTCGCGTGCCTTCCCTGTCCACCCTAGGTAAGGTGGAGATCATGTATGGGCCTTGAGCTCGTATGTGACTAGAGCGCCGTGCGGTGGGGTTTCCTCCAAACCACGGCAGAAGTGCTAGGACGCCTTGGGGTGGAGCTCGCCAACAACGATGCCTGCTTGGAAATGGAGCGCCAGTGCCTCGTGCAGGAATGACATCGTCTTGAAGTCACCGTGAATTTCGACCGCTGCAGCGCAAGCGCGCCCGTGCAGTCACCGAGGAGTCCCTAGCAACGGCGATGGAGGCTCGCGAGCACGCCCGCGCGGAGGCTTAGTAAGTCGACTACCAAGGAAAAGCCTCCAGGAATGCCTCGAGGATCTTCAAGCCTTCAACGCCACCCTTGAGGAGCAGACACAGGCACGAAGAGCAACCGAGTTCCTCGCCGAAGACGCGTTGGCGATGGAGGCAATGGAGCAGAGCCTTGAGTAGGAGAGGCTGGAGGCGAGGGAGCACCAGGTGTCGCTTGCGGAGGAATCCCTTGCCACCCGCGAGGCACAGGGTCAAGAGGATATAGACGACAAGGGGGCAGAGGTTCGGTGCTCCCTTCTCCAGGATTATCGTGCCAAGTTGAAGCTTCAGGAGTCCCGTTTCTGTTGGCAACGCGACCAGCTAAGGGGCGAGGCGAACAACCTCAGGAGGAGGTTAGCGATAGCAAAACGACGTCAGGAGTTCGTGGTGGATGCCCAAGTGGCTGCCGAGGTCGAGATGTCCTCCATCTTCAAGTAGGTGAAGGGGGCAACCTCCCTCGTGGAGAGGGCTTCGGACGAGGCAAATCGGGCCCGCGACCTTCAGCACACTCACTCCAAGATGTTCGAGTCCCTCGAGAAGAGGGCCCACCAATGAAGTCGCCAAGTCTTGGCCGGGTCATACATCTAGCCTAGTTATACTACAGGGTAATATCCCCGACAGGTTTCGTTCGATCACCAGCGGGTGGTCACGTACTCGCCCATTTCCCCAGGCCCAACTCGCCCAACCTAGGGACAGGGTCTCGGGTACTTGCGTGGGGATTCCGGGTGCCCTAGCAAGGTATGTTGGGGCACTGTCCAGGGTGCCGGCCTCGCGCGCAACGGAAGGGACCCACCGGGCTCAACCCGCGGCTTAGGAGGTTGCGCCATCACCATGACGACGACACTCGTCCACGGGCTCTAGGATGCACAGGGACCTCTCCCGGGGCGGGCCTGCCCGTCGGAGAGCGCGAGGGGATCCCCCTACACTCAAGGGCCCGTCCGGAGCTGACCCTACTTCGCCATGCCAAGATTGGGGCCTGGGAGTGGGCTTCATGGCCGCGAGGCATGAAATTCCCTGTACACCCCAGGACCACCCCGTGACACTCTCACATAATAATAAGTAGGATGTATGCCCCGGATCCCCCCGAGAACGTGGAGGGTTTCCTTGCCATGCCCATGTGGAAGCCCCATGCTTCGCGCTGGCGGACAACACTGCCCTCCAATGGGTTTCCCCATGCAACGTGGATGCCCTATGCTCCGCGCTGGGGGAAGACAAATACGAAGCCTACCCTAAGAGCTGGCCGCGGTCGTTTCTTGCTCCTTTTTGTATTCAAATTGTAGCCTTTGTGACTCCTTTTTGTACTCGGGCTTGCCGCCTTTTGGAATAGAATTTTAGCATTTTTCTTCTGAAGGGAAGAGGTGTCGTTCTCTTTGATAACAATCCTTGTTTAACACCTCGCTTTCTTCGGGGCAAGCACTCGCCTGCTCCTGTCCCCCTTGCACCCCGTGAGCAGGGGATTGGGGCACGGTGCCCGCACCTTGCCAAGGCCTTGGTGCCCTGATCTTCGCGTGGCGTTCTCGGGAGGGTCAGTAGGCACGTGTCGCTTTAAGCCGCTCAGGGGCTCCGCCCGTCGCCCGACCCATCATATCAAGAGACTCTGGAGGCTCGCAACTCTCGGGGCAGAAAACAAATTTTTTAGGGAGCTACTCCAGCATCAAGGGGGGCTCCTGAGCAATGCGCCTTAGGAGCCTTACCGGTCATATAGCCACTCACCTCGTGATGTCGTCCTGGCGATCCGGTTGGCATCAAGGGTGCCAAGGCCTCACCCCGTAGTCGCGTCCTAGTGATCCGGACGCCCCTTATAGTGGTCGAGGAATGTCCGGGACTAGGACCTACCGACGTAGAGTTGCTTGAGCGTCAAAGGGAGTTATTGAGAGGCATGACTCAGGAGCCTTACTGGTCATATAGCCTATCGCCCCTCGATGTCATCCTGGCGATCCGGTTGCTATCAAGGGTGTCAAGGCCTCACGCTGTAGTGGCGTCCTGGTGATCCGGACGCCCTTACGATGGTCGGGAAATGTGTGGGACTGGGACCTGCAGACGCAGAGTGCCCAATGGGCTCCCGACTTGCCTCACTCATGAGAAAAAGAAACCCCCCGGGACATCTGGACCCCCCCAAGCGCCACTGTTTAACCTCCCCGACTCAGAAGTCTACCACGAGTGTTTCAATTGAGTTGGCAGGAATCCCGGGCAAGAGGGAGCGCGACACAACACACCTCATTATTTAGAAGCACATTAAAGGGTTTTTCAAAATACATTAAAGTTGCCACTAGGCCACATGCAAGAAGGCTACTCAAGGGGACGTGCAGTCTCCACTTCTCTCGTTGTTACCATCACGGTCAGCCACGTGCTCCTTGGCTCCAACCTGGCCCCCGGGTTCATCATAAGAAAGCTCCGTTATCAAGTCGTCCACATGGTCCTCGACCCAATCGGCAAGGGAAACGCGAGCGACTTCAGGTATAGGCCAAGCATCGCCTCAAAGTCAAAGTGCGGGTCGAGGCAAAGGAGGTGGATAAAGACGCACGAGGTTGCCTGCGTGAGGGAATGACAATGCTTCTCCTCCGCAAAATTACTGATCTTCTCCGCGCCCCTCTCAAGGCACTCCACAACCCTGGAGAGGAAGCCCAGGTACCCGGCATCGTCAAGGACGACGGGACTCGCAACGCTCTCACCACATGGCAGGGCGAGCACCAACCCGTGTCCCCCTTCGAAATTGGCCGTTGTGGGATCCCTTCCCTCCATTGTGATAAGGGAAGAGGACCCGAGCCACCACTATATATAGAGGGTAGGTTGCTTCATAGAAATGGACGGAGATCCCCCGTACAGATCCGGTCCAACACTTAGTCACCCCACGCACTACCACGAGAGAGCCAGCGAAGAACACACCTTGAGCGCCGTCACGAGGCTCAAGCACATTGTACTTGTTCATCCCCCCAAACCTCCACGAGAGGCAATCCACCAAAATAAGGAGTAGGGTATTACGCTTTGCAGCTGACCTTGGTAAACTGTCGTGTTCATCTTCTTCCTCGTCATCGTGCGAGTTCTTCGTCGTGTTCATTGAGTAGCAAGCTAGGTCGGGCAAGGCTGCAAGGGTTATTCGCACACGCCCCTGTGTTTGTATCTTAAGGGTTTTGTGGAGCCCACAATCCGACAGCGACAAGGCCCAAGGCCCGGCAAGCGAGCCGTCGCAAGGCGGCTCGTGGACGGGCCTGAAGGGGCGGCTCACAAGAGAAGGCCCAAGGAGAGAAATGATTCCCTCACAAAGGAAACAAGACATGGATTATGATTCAAGAGAGACTAGTCCTAATCCTACTCCTAGTAGGACTCTACATGTAAAGCTACCCCTTCCACTTATATAAGGAGGAGTAAGGCACCCCTAGAGGGACAAGTTCACAAGTTCAAGTCATTAGAGATAGACAGATTAGAGGCTCTCGAGATTAGAGGTACATCCCCCTTGTAACCGAGAGATCTTCCTCATCATCAATACTATACAAAGCAGTACGTAGGCTTTTACCTCCATCGAAGGAGCTGAACCTGGGTAAACTCGCGTCCCTCAATTCGGACCAACCCCTCTCAAGCCGCCACATAGTTGCGATGGCCTCACACCTAAGTGTGTTAACCCGGACATCTTTCCATGACAAAACCATGACAAAACCCGACCTAGAGACATGGGCATATGTTCCACCCTCGGTCTCCAAGCGGGTATCGCGCGCCTCGGAGACATGGGCGTGTCTTCCACCCTCCATCTACAGGTTGGGATCATCTGGCCTGAAGACATGGGCGTCTGTTCCACCCTCTGTCTCCAACCTGGGGCCATCTGACTTGGGGACATGTATGTGCGTTCCACCCTCCGTTCCCAGGCAAGTGACCCCCGGTCCCCAAAGCCAGATGTCTGCTCAAGGCAGCTCCCCACCAGCGGGTGCGCCTTGCGAAGGTGCCGACGCAGGGCACCTCGTGAGGCCAACCCTGCAAGCCGCCCTCACGAGGCTGTGCAAACCAGCAAGACGAGAGCTCCTCATGAAGTCGCGCATGTTCCTCCTGTTGCCGTGGTAGCCTGCGTTGCTTCCTTCGTGGCTCAGATGCTCATCAACATGGCTGTTGTTCAGTTTCTCGAGTCCCCGGGCACCGGCGTAGTCGAGCCATTGGTCATCCTCCATCGTCTCGTTGGGCGCTCTGAAGGGCGCAAGGTGACGCCCCAGCGTGTCCCACCGGTCTCCGTCGGCGCCTACGACCAGCTCCTGCATCCTAGGCGACTCTGGCTAGACCCCCAGCGAGCGCGGGTTGCACCGGACGTCCCGAATGTGCCCCTGCAATCCTGGCGCCGCGCTAGTCAGTTGAACGAGTCTGCGGGCATGAGCCCCGATGAGATATGCTTGGGTCCCGCTGGTGGCGGTGACGCACCTGGGGGCACGTCTGGCCCAGTCCTTGTGGCGACCGCGCGTAGTGTGGTGGCGTTGTAGCTCATGCGCCATGAGGAGTGCGACATGTATGTGTGTCCTGTCGTGGCAGACCCGGAAGGGCGACGGCGTGGGCCGAACGCCAGGAAGGGCCGTGGCGGCAGGGGCATGCCGTGTGATTGGTGAAGGCGGTAGCCCCCGGCGCTCGTCGAGTGCCCGGCCGGTGATGGTTCCTGCAGACGCGAAGGCAGAATGACGCGGGATGCCGAGACCCACCGGCGCTGCCCGTGCCACGTGAGCAGCCCACCGCTCAGCACGGGCTTAGCTTAGTTTTGCGATGAGTGCAGCGAGTAGAGGTGAGGTGAGTTTTGCGCGTGGATTTCGACAAGCACCCTACCTGGCGATCCAAATGTTAGCTTTCGAGCTCCGCAAACCCCCAAGAAGTTCGAACACATGGGCATGTGCGAAGATCACCTGCTGCCTCACCCTACCTAGCTCGCTACTCAATGATTTCTACGACAAACTCGCGCGATGACGAGGAAGCAGATGCACACGATGATTTACCTAGATTCGGGCCGTTGCGAAGCTTAATACCCTACTCCTGCTTTGGTGGATTGCCTCTTGAGGATTTTTGTGGATGAACTGGTACAATGGTGCCTCGCCTCTCAAGGTGGCTCTGGTGATGTTGCCTCTCTTCTGTAGCCTCTCTGTTGTGTCCCCCTCTGAGGTGTTGCCTATCCTCTATTTATAGTGCCCCGGGTCCTCCTCCCTCATCGCCTTGGCGGGAAGGGATCCCACAATGGCCAAATTCGAAGGGGGACAGGAGTACATCTTTATCCTGACGAAAGGTGGTCTTCGCCTGCAAAGTAGCTATTGATGATGAAGAGGTGGGATCGGCGATGAAATCCTTCCTGTTGGCCTTGTGGTCGTGGTTTTGTTGCACCGAAATGGAAACCTTTGGGGGACGCTTTGGGAAGCCGCATACGTACTTGCCCCCTTTGAACCAAAGGGGAAATTGCCCGCTTTGCGCGCTGGCGCCCGCCTATCCCGCGTTGTGTCATCCCCGGCCTCCCGAGGATATGTGCTGCATAGAGATCTCCATCGCTTCGGAGGAGGAGTGAGGAGTCCCATCCTTGCTGGTCTTGATGATGCTTCCCTTGCGAGCCCAGGTCTCTTGCTATGGTCTTGTCCTGAGTCAGGCCGCGCTGGTCCATACCGGCCGGCGGACTGGGCCGTGCCCTAGGCCACAAGCTGGCAGGTCTGGGTACCCCCGTTCCAAGAACACCGACATAGTGTAACAATAGTATCAAATGCACAACAAGGTATCCAAATCCTTCTATAAGCAAAGGACATGCCAGAAAGTACTCTTATATAAAGCAAACGCTCCCGAGGACACACGGGAATTACTCTCTAGTCATGTTCAGCACGTTGAGTGGATTCACGTTGGTTACTTTGATATTCTGATATGTGGGTAAACCGGTGATATGGTGTTGTTCTTACTTGAAAAAGCAACCCACTTATGATTAGCCCCTCTCGCAAGCATCTGCAACTACGAAAGAAGAATTAAGATAAATCTAACCATAGCATGAAACGTGTGGATCCAAATCAGCCCCTTATGAAGCAACACATAAACTGGGGTTTAAGCTTCTATCACTCTAACAACCCATCATCTAGTTGGTAATCCACAATGCCTTCCCTTAGGCCCATAACATGGTGATGTGTCATCTAGTTGACGTTCAGATGACACCACTAAGAGAAGCAACAACATACACATCATCAAAATATCGGATGAATACCATACCAACTTCACATGATTACTTATGGCAAGACTTCTCCCATGTCCTCAGGAACAATATTAACTAGTAACACCTCATCAACATGTGCAAGATCAGAGGTATAATAATGGTGATCAAGGATCTAAACATAATATCTTCCACCAAGTAATCCAACAAGCATAAACTACGATTTGTAATCAACACAAGTAGTAACCCACACGTACCAATCTGAGGTTTTGAGACAAAGATTGAATAAAGGAGATGAACTAGGGTTGGAGATGAGATGGTGCTCATGAAGATGTTGATGTAGATTGGTCCACCCACGAAGGACGAAGCGTTGGTGATGATGATGGCATCGTTCCCCCTCCTGGAGTTATTATTAAATTTCCACCCTCAATGGATGGCTCGAGATGATCAATCTTGAAGTTAGAAGAGACGGATTGACTCTTCCTCAATAAATAAACTATCAACATCCAAAAAAGTTTAATTCATTTAATTACTAGAATTAGAATTCTATTATTAATATATTTTTTCCGTACCAAAAATAATTAACTATAATAACTAAATGAACTATTCCAATGAATAGATTGAAAGTTTTTGGTAGTCATAGAATTCTCGTACTTCTTCGACTCGAAGAGCAAAAGGAAGAAAAAATATGATTAAGTGATTATTTAAGTGATTGATTCCCCCAGCAGAATCTCTCTGCCTGAGAGCAAAAGGGCCAATGCTTAGGTTTCCTCCTTGAGACGATGGTGCTACATCCTGAAAGTATGTTTATGATTTTTTATAGGTCAGAACACACCATATAGGAGAAGAGTGGGGTCAGGAGGCCTGCTGGGCCACCACAAGGCAACTGGGCGTAGCTAGGGAGAGGCTGCGTCATGTTGGCTCATGCCCAGCAGGTGGCCGCCTATGGTATTTTTTGCCTAATAATTCTTATATATTCTATAAAAATTCTCCCTGAAATTTCAGGTCATTTATAGACCAATGAATTTTCTGCCATTTTCTCAGTTTTCGGGTCAAGAATTCTGGTTTCCAGTGATTTCCCACCTTGTGATGTACATTGCACACTCAGAGAGAAAAGGCATAAGAATTATATCATAATGAGGAATAATGACAAGAAAAGCATAAATATTAATAAGAATTCATGATGCATAATGGACGTATCAGCGCCGGCCACTGACCTTTCGCCACTACTAACATGGCATTAGTGGCGGGCGCTGATGTCTACTACACAACCTTCTTCTTGTACACTCGTGTTGGACCTCCAAGTACAGAGTTTTGTAGGACAGTAGCAAATTTCCCTCAAGTGGGTGGCCTAAGGTTTATCAATCCGTGGTAGGCATAGGATGAAGATGGTCCCTCTCAAACAACCCTGCAACAAAATAACAAAGAGTCTCTTGTGTCCCCAACTCACCCAATACAATGGCAAATTGTATAGGTGCACTAGTTCGGCAAAGAGATGGTGATACAAGTGTAATATGGATGGTAGATATAGGTTTTTGTAATCTGAAAATATAAAAACAGCAAGGTAGCAAGTAATGAAAGTGAGCAAAAACGGTATTGCAATGCTTGAAAACAAGGCCTAGGGTTCATACTTTCACTAGTGCAAGTTCTCTCAACAATACTAACAAAGTTGAATCATATGTAAATCTCTCACGTGCGACCAAGAGTTCACTCCAAAGTCACAAATAGTGGAGAACAAACGACAAAATTATTGTAGGGTACAAAACCACCTCAAAGTTATCTTTTCCGATCAATCTTATGAGTTATCCCTATAAGTGTCACGAACAACCCTAGAGTTTGTACCAAAATAACACCTTAAGACACACATCAACCAAAAACCTAATGTCACCTAGATACTCCAATTTTACCACGAGTACCCATGGGCTTGATTATACGATATGCATCACACAATTTCAGATTCATCATGTTCAATCCAACACAAAGAACTTCAAAGAGTGCCCCAAAGTTTCTACTGAAAAGTCAAGACAAAAACGTGTGCCCACCCGTATCCATAGATTCCCAAGGTCACGGAACCCGCAAGTTGATCACCAAAACATACATCAGGTGGATCAATAGAACATATCATTGTCACCACAGATATCCCATCGCAAGACATACATCAAGTGTTCTCAAATTCTTAAAGACTCAATCCGATAAGAAAACTTCATAGGGAAAACTCAATTCATCACAAGAAAATAGAGAGGGGAAAACTCGATATGATTCATCTATATCAATAAAGCTCGCGATACATCAAGATCATGTCATCTCAAGAACACAAGAGAGAGAGAGATAGATCAAACACATAGCTACTGGTACATACCCTCAGTCCCGAGGGTGAACTGCCCCCTCCTCATCATGGAGACCGCGAGGATGATGAAGATGGCCTCCGGTGATGGTTCCCCCTTCGAAAGGGTGCCGAAACGGGCTCCCGATTTGTTTTTTGTGGCTCCCGAGTCTTGCGGCGGCGGAGCTCCCGATCTAGGTTTCTTTTCGGAGGTTTCTATATTTATAGGAATTTTTGGCGTCGATCTCACGTCAAGAGGTGCCACGAGGCGGTGACAAGCCTGCTTGGCGCCGCCAGGGGGATGGCTGCACCTGGCAGGCTTGTGACCTCCTCGTGGCTCTTCTGGCCCAACTAGAATGCTTTGGGGGTCTCTTTTGGTGCAAAAAAACCATACTAAATTTTGAGCCCATTCCGAGAACTTCTATTTCTACACAAAAAACGACACCATGGTAGTTCTGCTGAAAACAATATCAGTCTGGGTTAGTTCTATTAAAATCACACCAAAATCATATAGAATTATTGTAAACATGGCATGAATACTTCATAAATTATACATACGTTGGAGACGTATCAAGGGCGCACCCGCCACTATAAAGATCTAGCAGCTAACGGCTTTACCTAGTATCCGCCACTTGTAATCTGCACTAACGACACTAACGACACACACTACCGACGGTGGGCATAAATATTCACCCGCCACTTGTATATTCCTTGAAAACAAATTCACCAGCAAGTAGCACATAAATGACGCTCCACCTCCTGCAAGGTGGATCCATCGTCGCGCGGATGCCTGCTGGATCCACTTGTTGGGGAACGTCGCATGGGAAACAAAAATTTTCCTACGCACACGCAAACCTATCCATGGTGATGAGCATCTACGAGAGGGAGAGTGGATCTACATACCCTTGTAGACCGCTAAGCGGGAAGCGTTAAGAAACGCGGTTGGTGTAGTCGAACATCTTCGCGATCCAAATCGCCGAGCGTCCCGCGATCTCATCACGATCCGTCCCGCGATCCAATCATGATCCGTCCCGTGAACTCATCACGATCCGTCTCACGATCTTGATCACGATCTGTCCCGCGAACTCATCACGATCCGTTCCATGATCACATCACGAACCGTCTCGCGATCTCGATCACGGTCCTTCCGATCTAGCACCGAATGGACGGCACCTCCGCGTTCAGCACACGTGCAGCTTGATGACGATCTCCACCGTCTTGATCCAGCAAGAGGAGGTGGAGAGGAGAGAGAGTTCACCGGCAGCGTGACGGCGCTCCGGTGATGGTGGTGGAGTGATTCCGGCAGGGCTTCGCCTAAGCGCTGCAGAAAACCGATCTAGAGGAGAAACTGTGCACCGGTGAAACGGGTAGCACGTGGCCGGAAATTCTGTCCAAAAACCACCCAATCCACTAGTATATATAGGAGGAGAGGAGAGGATAGGCAGCCAAGGCCTTTGGGTCGGCCGAAATAGGAGGTGGGAGCAATCCTACTTCACCTCCAATCCTAGTTGGAGTAGGATTGCCTCCTATTGGCTGATTTTCCACTTTTTGCTTTAGGACTTTCTCTCCTGCGCCATGGGCCTTTGTGGCTGTTTTCCCAGCCCACTAAGGGCTGGTTATTATTCTCCCACAGCCCATGGACCTCTTGGGGTCGAAATACCCCTCCCGGAGGTCCCCCGGTACACTACCGGCACTCCCGGTACACTACCGATACTCCCGGTACACTACCGATGAGCCCGAAACTTTTCCGGAAACCAAACTGGGACTTCCTATATATGAATCTTTACCTCCGGACCATTCCGGAGCTCCTCGTGACGTCCGGGATCTCATCCGGTACTCCGAACAACCTTCGGTCACCACCATACATAACTCTACACTACCGAAACGTCACCGAACCTTAAGTGTGCATACCCTGCGGGTTCGAGAACTATGTAGACATGACCGAGACACCTCTACAGTCAATAAAAAATGGCGGGACCTGGACGTCCACATTGGTTCCTACATATTCTACGAAGATCTTTATCGGTCGAACCTCTATGTCAAGGATTCAGTTAATCCCGTATAACGTTCCCTTTGTTCTTCGGTATGTTACTTGCCCGAGATTCGATCGTCGGTATCTCCATACCTAGTTCAACCTCGTTACCGGCAAGTCTCTTTACTCGTTCCGTAACACAAGATCCCATGACTAACCCTTAGCCACATTGCTTGCAAGGCTTGTTGTGATGTTGTATTACCGAGTGGGCCCTGAGATACCTCTCCGTCACACGGAGTAACAAATCCTAGTCTTGATCCATGCCAACTCAACAGACACCATCGGAGATACCTATAGAGCACCTTTATAGTCACCCAGTTACGTTGCGACGTTTTATACACACAAGGCACTCCTCCGATATCTGTGAGTTGCATGATCTCATGGTCATAGGAACATATACTTGACATGCAGAAAACAGTAGCAATAAACTGACACGATCATATGCTATGTTTGTAGTTTGGGTCTTATCCATCACATCATTCTCCTAATGATGTGATCCCGTTATCAAATGACATCTCATGTCCATGGCTAGGAAACCTTAACCCTCCTTTGATCAACGAGCTAGTCCATTAGAGGCGTACTAGGGACATGGTTTTGTCTATGTATCCACACATGCATTTAAGTCTCCGGTCAATACAATTATAGCATGGATAATAAACGATTATCATGAACAAGGAAATATGATAATAACTAATTTATTATTGCCTCTAGGGCATATTTCCAATAGTTTCCCACTTGCACTAGAGTCAATAATCTAGTTCACATCACCATGTGATTCGCATTGTTATGAATCTAACACCCAATGAGTTTTGGGGCTCGATCATGCTTTGCATGTGAGAGAGGTCTTATAGTCAACGGGTCTGCGATATTCAGATCCGTGTGTACTTTGCAAATTTCTATGTCAAACCGTAAACACTGCTACCACACTCCACTTGGTACTATTTCCAAATGGCTGCTCCACTATACGTATCCAGATTGCTACTACTAGTCATCCGGATAGGTGTTAAAGCTTGCATCGACGTAACTCTTTACGACGAACTTTTTATCACCTCCATAATCAAGAAACATTTCCTTAGTCCTCTGGTTACTAAGGATAATTCCGACCGATGTCCAGTGATCCACTCCTGGACCACCCTTGTACCCCTTGTCAGACTCATGGCAAGGCACACATGGGTGCGGTACACATCATGGCATAATATAGAGCCTATGGCTAAGGCATAGGGGACGACATTCGTCCTTTCTCTTTCTTCTGCCGTTGTCGAGCTTTGAGTCTCACTCAACTTCACACCTTACAAATCAGACGAGAACTATTTCTCTGGCTGATCCATTTTGAACTCTTTCAAAATCTTGTCAAGGTATGCACTCATTGAAAGTCTCATCAAGCATCTTGATCTATCTCTATAGATTTTGATGCTCAACAATTAGGTAGCTTTATCCAGGTCTTCCTTTGAAAATCACTTTCCAAATAACCGTTTTATGCTTTCCAGAAACTCTACATTATTTCTGAACAACAATATGTCATCCACATATACTTATCAGAAATTCTATAGTGCTCCCACTCACTTTATTGCAAATACAAGTTTCTCATAAACTTTGTATAAACATCAAAACTTTGATCACCTCATCAAAGCGTATATTCCAACTCCGAGATGCTTGCTTCGGTCCATGGAAGGATCACCGAAGCTTGCACACCTTTTAGCATCCTTAGGCCTAACAAAACCTTCTGGTTGTATCACATACAACCTTTCCTCAAGTAAACCATTAAGGAAACGATGTTTTGACATCCATCTGCCAGATTTCATAATTGAAAACACAGCAACTGCTAACATAATTCCAACATACTTTTAGCATCGCTACGAGTGAGAAAGTCTCATCGTAGTCAACTCCTTGAACTTGTCACAAACATCTTTGCAACAAGTCGAGCTTTACAAATAGTGACATTCACCATCAGTGTCTGTCTTCATTTTAAAGATCCATTTGTACTCAACGACCTGCGGTCCAACGAGCAAGTCTACCAAAGTCTACACTTGGTTTTAATACATGGATCCTATCTCGGATTTCATGGCCTCCAACCATTTGTCAGAATCCGGGCCCATCATCGCTTCTCCATAGCTCGTAGGTTCATCGTTGTCCAACAACATGACCTCCAAGACAGAGTTGTCGTACCGCTCAGGAGCAGTACACATCCTTGTCGACCTACGAAGTTCGATAGTAACTTGATCCTGAAGCTTCATGATCATCATCATTAACTTCCTCTTCAACTAACGTAGGCTTCACAGAAACATCTTTCTGCGCCGCGCTACTCTCTGGTTGAACAAAGGTTTAACAACCTCATCAAGTTCTATCTTCCTCCCACTCAATTCTTTCGAGAGAAACTTTTTCTCGAGAAAGGACCCAATTCTAGCAACAAACACTTTGCACTCGGATCTGAGATAGAAGGCATACCCATCTGTTCTTAGGGTATTCTATGAAGATACATTTGTCCGCTTTGGGTTCTAGCTTATTATGTGAAAACATTTTCCACACAAGCATCGCAGCCCCAAACATTAAGAAATGACAGCTTAGGTTTCTATCAAACCATAATTCGCATGGTGTCATCTCAACGGATTTAGATGATGCCCTATTTAAAGTGAATGTAGTTGTCTCTAATGCATAACCCCAAAAATGATAGTAGTAAAACGATAAGAGACATCACAGTATGCACTATATCAATAGAGCATGACTATGATGTTCGGACACACCATCACACCATGGTGTTCCAGGTGGCGTTAGTTGTGAAACAAATTTCACGTTGTCTTAAGTTGTATGCCAAACTCGTAACTCAGATATTCACCTCCACGATCATATCGCGGTCATTTTTATCTTCTTGTCATGATGATCTTTAAACTTCACTCTGAATTTGCTTGAACCTTTCAAACGATTCAGACTTGTGTTTCATTAAGTAAATATACACTATATCTACTCAAATCATCAGTGAAGGTAAGAAAATAACGATATCCACTGCACGCTACAAGACTCACTAGATTGCATACATCAACATGTATCATTTCCAATGAATCACTTGCCCGCTCCATCCAACGGGGTCCTTTAGTCATCTTGCCCAAGAGGCATGGTTCGCATGTCTCAACCGATTCGAAATCGAATGAGTCCAAATATCCATCAGCATGGAGTTTCTACATGCGCTTTATACCAATATGACATTTAGCGGCAGTGCCACAAGTATGTGGTACTATCATTATTAACTTTGTATCTTTTGACATCAATGTTATGAACATATGTACTACTACGATCAAGATTTCAACAAACCATTCTCACTGGGTGCATGACCATTGAAGGTATTATTCATGTAACCAGAATAACTATTATTCTCTAACTTAAATGAATAACCGTATTGCAACAAACATGATCTAATCATGTTCATGCTCAACGCAAAACACCAAATAACATTTATTTAGGTTCATCACTAATCCTGAAGGTAGAGAGAGCGTGCGATGTTGATCACATCAACCTTGGAAACATTTCCAACACACATCATCACCTCACCCTTAGCTAGTTCTCCGTTTATTCCGTAGCTTTTATTTCTAGTTACTAACATTTAGCAACCGAACCGGTATCCAATACCCAGGTGCTACTAGGAGTACTAGCAAGGTACACATCAATAACTCGTATATCAAATATACTTCTGTCGATGTTGCCAGCCTTCTTATCTACCAAGTATCTAGGGTTGTTCCGCTTTAGCGACCTCTCACCTCATAATAGAAGCACTTAGTCTCGGGTTTGAGTTCAACTTTGGGTTGCTTCACTGGAGCAGCAACTGACTTGCTATCCATGAAGTTTCCCTCCTTGCTCTTGCCCTTTTAGAAACTAGTGGTTTGATTAACCATCAACACTTGACGCTCCTTCTTGACTTCTACCTTCGCGGTGTCAAACATCGCGAACAGCTCAGGGATCAATACTTCTATCCCTGGTGTATTATAGTTCATCACTAAGTTCTAGTAGCTTTAGTGACAGTGACTTGGAGAACTATATCAATCACTATCTTATCTGGAAGATCAACTCCCACTTGATTCAAGCGATTGTAGTACCCAGACAATCTGAGTACATGCTCAACAATTGAGCTATTCTGCTTCATCTTACAAGCAAAGAATCTTGTTGGAGATCTCATATCTCGCAACAAAGGCACGAACCTGAGATCACAATCTCTGATCCTAGAACATCTCATATGTTCCGTGACGTTCAAAACGTTTTGGAGCCTCAATTCTAAGCCATAATGCATGACGCACTAAACTATCAAGTAGTCATCGAAACGTGCATGTTAGATGTTCACAACATCTATAGACGACGCTAGAGGGGGTGGCGCACCGAGCGGTGCATTAAGGACATAAGCCTTCTGTGCAGCAATGAGGACAATCCTCAGATCACGGACCCAGTCCGCAATTTTGCTACCAACATCTTTCAATTCTATTTCTCTAGGAACATATAAAAATACAAGGGAGCTACAACGCGAGCTAGTAATCTACAACATAATTTGCAAAGACACTTTGACTATGTTCATGATAATGAGTTCAATTAATCATATTACTTAAGAACTCCCACTCAAATTGACATCCCTCCGATCATTCGAGTGATACATGATCCAAATTCACCAACTCAAGTCCGATCATCACGTGAGTTGAGGTGGCTGCAATGGTGAACATCATTATGTTGATCATATCTACTATATGACTCATGTTCGACCTTTCGGTCTCTCGTGTTCCGAGGCCATGTCTGTACATGCTAGGCTCGTCAAGTTTAACCCGAGTGTTCTGCGTGTGCAAATCTGGCTTGCACCCGTTGTATGTGAACGTAGAGTCTATCACACCCGATCATCACGTGGTGTCTCAACACGACGAACTTTCGCAACGGTGCACACTCGGGGAGAACACAGTTCATCTTGAAATTCAAGTGAGGTATCACCTTATAATGCTACCGCCGTACTAAGCAAAACAAGGTGCATAAAAGGATTAACATCTCATGCAATTCATAAGTGACATGATATGGCCATGAACTTGTGTTTAAGATCTCCATCTTCGAAACACCGGCATGATCTCCATCGTCACCAGCACAAAACCATGATCTCCATCATCTTGATCTCCATCAATGTGTTGCCATTGGGGTTGTCACGCCCTGCATGCTTCTACTACTATTGCTACCGTAGCGATAAAGTAAAGCATTACATAGCGCTTAATGATTGACACGTAGGTCATACAATAATTAAAGACAACCCTATGGCTCCTGCCGGTTGCCGTACTCATCGACATGCAAGTCGTGATAATCTATACATCACATGATCATCTCATACATCACATATATCTCATCATGTAATTGGCCATATCACATCACAACACACCCTGCAAAAACAAGTTAGACGTCCTCTAATTGTTGTTGCATATTTTACGTGGCTGCTATGGGTATCTAGCAAGAACGATTCTCACCTACGCATAAACCACAACGGTGATACACTAGTTTGCTTTTCAACCTTCTCAAGGACCGCCTTTGTCGAATCCGATCCAACTAAAGTGAGAGAAACTGTCACCCGCAAGCTATCTAGGCAACAAGTTGCGTCGAGGGAACCGGTCTCTCGTAAGCATACGAGTAATGTTGGTCCGGGCCGCTTCATCTCACAATCCCGCTGAACCAAAATACGACCAAGGGAGGAAGCAATCTAAGCATCAACGCCCATAAACCTTTGTGTTCTACTCGAGATCTCATCGAACCATCAACCTAGCTCATGATGCCACTTTGGGGAACGTCGCATGGGAAACAAAAATTTTCCTACGCACACGCAAACCTAGCCATGGTGATGAGCATCGACGAGAGGGAGAGTGGATCTACATACCCTTGTAGATCGCTAAGCAGGAAGCGTTAAGAAACGCGGTTGGTGTAGTCGAACATCTTCGCGATCCAAATCGCCGAGCGTCCCACGATCTCATCACGATCCGTCCCGCGATCCAATCACGATCCGTCCCGTGAACTCATCATGATCCGTCTCACGATCTTGATCACGATCTGTCCCGTGAACTCATCACGATCCGTTCCATGATCACATCACGAACCGTCTCGCGATCTCGATCACGGTCCTTCCGATCTAGCACCGAACGGACGGCACCTCCGCGTTCAGCACACGTGTAGCTTGATGACGATCTCCACCGTCTTGATCCAGCAAGAGGAGGTGGAGAGGAGAGAGAGTTCACCGGCAGCGTGACGGCGCTCCGGTGATGGTGGTGGAGTGATTCTGGCAGGGCTTCGCCTAAGCGCTGCAGAAAAACGATCTAGAGGAGAAAATGTGCACCGGTGAAACGGGTAGCACGTGGCCGGAAATTCTGTCCAAAAACCACCCAATCCACTAGTATATATAGTAGGAGAGGATAGGAGAGGCAGCCAAGGCCTTTGGGTCGGCCGAAATAGGAGGTGGGAGCAATCCTACTTCACCTCCAATCCTAGTTGGAGTAGGATTGCCTCCTATTGGCTGATTTTCCACTTTTTGCTTTAGGACTTTCTCTCCTGCGCCATGGGCCTTTGTGGCTGTTTTCCCAGCCCACTAAGGGCTGGTTATTATTCTCCCACAGGCCATGGACCTCTTGGGGTCGAAATACCCCCCCGGAGGTCCCCCGGTACACTACCGGCACTCCCGGTACACTACCGATACTCCCGGTACACTACCGATGAGCCCGAAACTTTTCCGGAAACCAAGCTGGGACTTCCTATATATGAATCTTCCTATATATGAGGAATAATGACAAGAAAATCATAAATATTAATAAGAATTCATGATGCATAATGGACGTATCAGCGCCGGCCACTGACCTTTCGCCACTACTAACATGGCATTAGTGGCGGGCACTGATGTCTAGTACACAACCTTCTTCTTGTAGACTCGTGTTGGACCTCCAAGTACAGAGTTTTGTAGGACAGTAGCAAATTTCCCTCAAGTGGGTGGCCTAAGGTTTATCAATCCGTGGTAGGCATAGGATGAAGATGGTCCCTCTCAAACAACCCTGCAACAAAATAACAAAGAGTCTCTTGTGTCCCCAACTCACCCAATACAATGGCAAATTGTATAGGCGCACTAGTTCGGCAAAGAGATGGTGATACAAGTGTAATATGGATGGTAGATATAGGTTTTTGTAATCTGAAAATATAAAAACAGCAAGGTAGCAAGTAACGAAAGTGAGCAAAAACGGTATTGCAATGCTTGAAAACAAGGCCTAGGGTTCATACTTTCACTAGTGCAAGTTCTCTCAACAATACTAACAAAGTTGAATCATATGTAAATCTCTCACGTGCGACCAAGAGTTCACTCCAAAGTCACAAATAGTGGAGAACAAACGACAAAATTATTGTAGGGTACAAAACCACCTCAAAGTTATCTTTTCCGATCAATCTTATGAGTTATCCCTATAAGTGTCACGAACAACCCTAGAGTTTGTACCAAAATAACACCTTAAGACACACATCAACCAAAAACCTAATGTCACCTAGATACTCCAATTTTACCACGAGTACCCATGGGCTTGATTATACGATATGCATCACACAATTTCAGATTCATCATGTTCAATCCAACACAAAGAACTTCAAAGAGTGCCCCAAAGTTTCTACTGAAAAGTCAAGACAAAAACGTGTGCCCACCCGTATCCATAGATTCCCAAGGTCACGGAACCCCCAAGTTGATCACCAAAACATACATCAGGTGGATCAATAGAACATATCATTGTCACCACAGATATCCCATCGCAAGACATACATCAAGTGTTCTCAAATTCTTAAAGACTCAATCCGATAAGAAAACTTCATAGGGAAAACTCAATTCATCACAAGAATATAGAGAGGGGAAAACTCGATATGATTCATCTATATCAATAAAGCTCGCGATACATCAAGATCATGTCATCTCAAGAACACAAGAGAGAGAGAGATAGATCAAACACATAGCTACTGGTACATACCCTCAGTCCCGAGGGTGAACTGCCCCCTCCTCATCATGGAGACCGCGAGGATGATGAAGATGGCCTCCGGTGATGGTTCCCCCTTTGAAAGGGTGCGGAAACGGGATCCCGATTTGTTTTGTGTGGCTCCCGAGTCTTGCGGTGGCGGAGCTCCCGATCTAGATTTCTTTTCGGAGGTTTCTATATTTATAGGAATTTTTGGCGTCGATCTCACGTCAAGAGGTGCCACGAGGCGGTGACAAGCCTGCTTGGCGCCGCCAGGGGGATGGCTGCACCTGGCAGGCTTGTGACCTCCTCCTGGCTCTTCTGGCCCAACTAGAATGCTTCGGGGGTCTCTTTTGGTGCAAAAAAATCATACTAAATTTTGAGCCCATTCTGAGAACTTCTATTTCTACACAAAAAACAACACCATGGTAGTTCTTCTGAAAACAATATCAGTCTGGGTTAGTTCTATTAAAATCACACCAAAATCATATAGAATTATTGTAAACATGGCATGAATACTTCATAAATTATACATACGTTGGAGACGTATCAAGGGCGCACCCGCCACTATAAAGATCTAGCAGCTAACGGCTTTACCTAGTGTCCGCCACTTGTAATCTGCACTAACGACACTAACGACACACACTACCGATGGTGGGCATAAATATTCACCCGCAACTTGTATATTCCTTGAAAACAAATTCACCAACAAGTAGCACAGAAATGACGCTCCACCTCCTGCATGCTGGATCCATCGTCGCGCGGATGCCTGCTGGATCCACCTGTTGGGGAACGTCGCAGGGGAAACAAAATTTTTCCTACGCACACGCAAACCTATCCATGGTGATGAGCATCTACGAGAGGGAGAGTGGATCTACATACCCTTGTAGATCGCTAAGCGGGAAGCGTTAAGAAACGCGGTTGGTGTAGTCGAACATCTTCGCGATCCAAATCGCCGAGCGTCCCGCGATCTCATCACAATCCATCCCGCGATCCAATCACGATCCGTCCCGTGAACTCATCACGATCCGTCTCACGATCTTGATCACGATCTGTCCCGCGAACTCATCACGATCCGTTCCATGATCACATCACGAACCGTCTCGCGATCTCGATCACGGTCCTTCCGATCTAGCACCGAACGGACGGCACCTCCGCGTTCAGCACACGTGCAGCTTGATGACGATCTCCACCGTATTGATCCAACAAGAGGAGGTGCAGAGGAGAGTGAGTTCACCGGCAGCGTGACGGCGCTCCGGTGATGGTGGTGGAGTGATTCTGGCAGGGCTTCGCCTAAGCGCTGCAGAAAACCGATCTAGAGGAGAAACTGTGCACCGGTGAAACGGGTAGCACGTGGCCGAAAATTCTGTCCAAAAACCACCCAATCCACTATTATATATAGGAGGAGAGGATAGGAGAGGCAGCCAAGGCCTTTGGGTCGGCCGAAATAGGAGGTGGGAGCAATCCTACTTCACCTCCAATCCTAGTTGGAGTAGGATTGCCTCCTATTGGCTGATTTTCCACTTTTTGCTTTAGGACTTTCTCTCCTGCGCCATGGGCCTTTGTGGCTGTTTTCCCAGCCCACTAAGGGCTGGTTATTATTCTCCCACAGCCCATGGACCTCTTGGGGTCTAAATACCCCTCCCGGAGGTCCCCCGGTACACTACCGGCACTCCCGGTACACTACCGATACTCCCGGTACACTACCGATGAGCCCGAAACTTTTCCGGAAACCAAACTGGGACTTCCTATATATGAATATTTACCTCCGGACGATTTCGGAGCTCCTCGTGACGTCCGGTATCTCATCCGGTACTCCGAACAACCTTCGGTCACCACCATACATAACTCTACACTACCGAAACGTCACCGAACCTTAAGTGTGCAGACCCTGCGGGTTCGAGAACTATGTAGACATGACCGAGACACCTCTACAGTCAATAACCAATGGCGGGACCTGGACATCCACATTGGTTCCTACATATTCTACGAAGATCTTTATCGGTCGAACCTCTATGTCAAGGATTCAGTTAATCCCGTATAACGTTCCCTTTGTTCTTCGGTATGTTACTTGCCCGAGATTCGATCGTCGGTATCTCCATACCTAGTTCAACCTCGTTACTGGCAAGTCTCTTTACTCGTTCCGTAACACAATATCCCATGACTAACCCTTAGCCACATTGCTTGCAAGGCTTGTTGTGATGTTGTATTACCGAGTGGGCCCTGAGATACCTCTCCGTCACACGGAGTAACAAATCCTAGTCTTGATCCATGCCAACTCAACAGACACCATCGGAGATACCTGTAGAGCACCTTTATAGTCACCCAGTTACGTTGCGACGTTTGATACACACAACGCACTCCTCCGATATCTGTGAGTTGCATGATCTCATGGTCATAGGAACATATACTTGACATGCAGAAAACAGTAGCAATAAACTGACACGATCATATGCTATGTTTGTAGTTTGGGTCTTATCCATCACATCATTCTCCTAATGATGTGATCCCGTTATCAAATGACATCTCATGTCCATGGCTAGGAAACCTTAACCATCCTTTGATCAACGAGCTAGTCCATTAGAGGCATACTAGGGACATGGTTTTGTCTATGTATCCACACATGCATTTAAGTCTCCGGTCAATACAATTATAGCATGGATAATAAACGATTATCATGAACAAGGAAATATGATAATAACTAATTTATTATTGCCTCTAGGGCATATTTCCAACACCACCGCCGCACAAAACGCCCACTAGATTCGCTGCCAAGAGCCCGCTAAATCCATCGCGAGTGTTGTGCCTACTAGATCTGCCGCCCCACCGGATCCCCCGCCGTGCCCACTAGATACACCACGCCGCTGGATCTGTCGCTGCTATTGCTAGATCTGCATGCACCTGCAGCATCGCTAGATCTACCTCCCCACTGCATCCGCCGCCTCGTCCATTGGATCTGTCTTGCCCGTTGCATCCATCGCCACGGTTGTTGGCGGGAAGAACCTCCATGGGAGAGTTCAAGAACTGAGAGGAGAATGAGGTGGCACTAGAGCATGCTTGCCGCTAGAGAAGAGGGGAGTCAGCCGGAATCATTCGGTGAACATGGTGGCGGAAAGGGGATCTGAGCGTCGAGTGAGAGAGAGTGTGGGAAGGCAAGTGGATGTGGCAGGTCAACTGTGTGTCTCCTTCCCTATTCCCCATTCAGAGGAAACACAAATGGGTGTGGACACATAGGTGCAAGCCACCTCAAAAATCTATGGGAGCATATTTTTGATCAATCAAAATGAAGGAAAGTACATGTGGTGGGCTCTATATTAAGCCCACCACTAGTAGCCATATTAACAGGGACGGGCGAGGCAGTGCACTCACCGCTGCTATTGGTTTGCCTATTATTTATTATTTATTGTGTATTTCCACTTATCACATAACACAAGAAATTACTTACTCTATGACTAAGTAGTTTGTTGTGTTATATGGTAAGCGGCAATCATGGTAAAGTCACCTAGTAAGTAATTTCTTGTGTTATGTGCTTAGTGGCAATCTTGGTAAATCACAGAGTAAGTAATTTCTTGTGTTCTGTTCTAAGCGGCAGTTGTTGTGAAGTTGCAGAGTAAGTAATTTTTTGTATTATGTGCTAAGTGGCAATATTACCACTCCTTCCTCAGTTAGGGTTCAAAAAAAATTTCACACACAACATACACCATTACATGTGACATGTGAAAATTTGGCATGGGTTTCAGGCTTGTCTGCTATATTTAAGCCTTGAAGTGGATTTACCACCATTAAACACCTAGAAACCTATTTAATATCCTCAAAAAAAGTTAATTAACATTAAAATGGTGCAAACTCTTACATGAAAGTATAAACGATGTACCTTTAATGTAGAATAAAATTGGCATGTAAGACTAAACAAAAACATATTGTGATCTTAACATTACAGAAAAATGACAGAAAAAATAATAGTGGCGGGCACAAAATAGGTCCCGCCATAGCTATTGCCTTTAGTCTTGGCGTGCGTTAACTATGGCCCGCCACTGCTAAGTTTTGGATCGATTGCCTTCAGCCCAAAACAATACTAGTGGCGGGCACATGTAACCACCCGCAACTGCAATTTTCGGTACTAGTGGCGGACATCTATGATAACCCACAAGTATAGGGGATCGCAATAGTTTTCGAGGGTAGAGTATTCAACCCAAATTTATAGATTCAACACAAGGGAAGCCAAAGAATATTTGAGAGTATTAGCATTTGAGTTGTCAACTCAACCACACCTGGACATAAATATCTATAGCAAAGTGATCAGTAGCACAGTAATATGATAGTTTGATAGCAGTAGTAACAGTAAGAGTAGCGGTGACAGTAGCAGTAATAGTTTTGTAGCAACCGCAACGGTAGCAGGAACAGTAGTAGCTTAGCAAGAACAATTAGTGGAAAACTCGTAGGCACTGGATCGGTGTATTTGTTGGATGATATTCATCATATAACAGTCATAACCTAGGGCGACACAGAACTGGCTCCAGTTCGTCAATGTAATGTAGGCATGTAATCAGTACATAGTCATATGTGCTTATGGAAAAGAACTTGCATGACATCTTTGGTCCTCCCCTCCCCTGGCAGCGGGGTCCATAAGGGAACTAAGGGATATTAACTCCTTTTATAGAGAACCGGAACAAAGCTTTAACACATAATGAATACATGAACTCCTCAAACTATGGTCATCACCGTGAGGTATCCCAAATATTGGCACTATGGGGTTGACGGATCATAACACGTAATAGGTGCATATGACTAGGGAAGATCGAATTAAGAACATAGATATAATGATGATAACATAAACGGTTCAGATCTGAAATCATGGAACTCGGGCCCTAGTGACAAGCATTAAGCATGGCAAAGTCATAGAAACATTAGTCTTAGAGCATAGTGGATACTAGGGATGATGCCCTAACAAAACTAGCTTGACTACATGATGAATCTCATCAAACTCCTCACCGACGAACAGGCCTACGAAGGAATTACTCACTCCCGGTGGAGAGCATCATGGAATTGGTGATGAAGGAGGGTTGATGATGACGAAGACCAAAGATTCCCCTCTCTGGAGCCCCAAACGGACTCCAGGTCTGGCCTCTTAATGAAGAACAGGAGGTGGCGGCGGCTCCGCATCGTGAAACGTGATGAAACTTTCTCCTTGATTTTTTATGGAAAATTAGGATTTAATAGTGCTAGAATTAGGGTCGGGGGGCACGAGGTGATTACCACCCACCAGGCCGCGCCAGGGGGTTGGCGCACCCTGGTGGGTGGTGGCCACCCCAGCCCCCCTCTCTGGTGGCGTTTGGCTACAAATATTTTGAACTATTTCTCCAAAGAGTTTTGTTCCGTTCCCAGAACTTTTATTTCTGCACAAAAAGAACACCATGGTAGTTCTGCTGAAAAGAGCGTCGGTCCCGGTTAGTTTCATTCAAATCATGCAAATTAGAGTCCAAAACATGAACAAAAGCGTTAGGAAAAGTAGATACGATGGGTACGTATCAACTCCCCCAATCTTAAACCATTGCTTGTCCTCAAGCAATTCAGTTCACAAACTGAAAGTGAGAAAGAAAAACTTTTACGAACTGTTTTGTTCTTGTTTACATACATATGTTTAAGTAGCACCCAGGTTTTCAGCAAAGATTATGACTAACCATTTCAACAATAAATCTTTAAGTATTATATTAACTCACATCAATGACACAAGCAACTAGCAAGCACTAATAAGATATCATAGGTGGAAACATTTGTCAAAACAATCATGATATAATATGACAATGGTGGTATCTCGCTAGCCCTTTAAGAGTCCGCAAAACATAAATGCAGAGCACCTCCAAAGTTCAAGCAGCGACTAAACATTGAAATTCATGGTAGAAATAATCCAGTCATGATCCATCCAACATTCACTATACACAATACATGAGGATGACAATAGTTCTCTCAGATCTGGTGCTTATTTTAGAAGGTGATGATTCAACATTAAAGTAAATAGATAGTCCCTTCAATGAGTGAAGCAGGGATTTGTAGAGATGCCAGAGCTCAAGGCTTAAATAAGAGATAAGTATAATTTGAGAGGTACACCCTTCTTGTCAACGTTACGATCAAGATCTACCAATATCTTCCATGCTACACAAATTAGTGGCGGTTCCGAAGCAATAAAAGTACAGTTTTACTCCCTGTTGGGGTATACAAACATGGGTATTTGTTTTCCCCTGGCTTGTGCATGGACGACAAAGCCACTAACGTGACAACTAGAGCCTGTCAGGGAAGCTTGTCAAGACAACCCGACAATAATCAAGACGGACTACAACGAGCTTTTCCTGGAAGCTCAACCTAGACCGCTGCATGCCGAGTACTCCATTGGTGCTTGCCGGGGACTTAGATGCACGTACCCTCCCGAAGCCCCGGCAAGTCACCCCCCAGCAAGCACGGGACAATCTTTCACCGCTCCACCTCATGGCAAGGCCAGTCATTTGTTGGTGTCGAGCCCCCATTTGGCTAAAAGGCTCTCACTAAGCACGTGTCTACACGCTGGAAGCAAGATTACCCCTCTTTGACACCCGTCCTTAAATATGTCGAGGTCTAAATCAACGAATGGCTAGAGCGGTGGTACAAGCTTGCCGAGAATGTACCCCTGCATGCCACCTAGACTAGCAATGATGGTATTTTGTATCTAATGCCAGAGTTAGCTATGATAAGCTCTGCTAGCTATCTAATCACCAGACATTGTCTGTTTTGCCACAGTGGTAGCCCCTTGCTCTATAAAAGGAGGCCCAAGGCAACCTAATTGAGGATTCCGACCTTTGAGCATTTGTACGCACGTAGTAGCTCCCCCAAAGTCAACCCTTGCCGGGTAGGAGCATTGCACACACTTAGTGTTCTCTTGATCAATCCACCAAGCAGGAGTAGGGTTTTATGCTTAACAGCGGCCCGAACCTGGGTAAATCCCCGCGTCGTCTCACTATGTCCGCTCTTCGTGCTTGTGACCATGCCACCCGCCGAACCACAAAGGGGTCGATGGCCCCATAGGTGATCGTGTGCATCTATCCCCGACATCTTTGGCATGCCAGCTAGGGGAGTGCTATGTTGTGTGAACCTGAGACTGGTAGCGGCGCACTGGTCGATGTATTCGCCTCTAACGGAGCACCCGCGACATGCCCGCAATCGAGGAAGAAACGAGCCAAATCACGACATCATCCCTATTGTGGACATCGATTCCGCTTAATCCCAGGAGGGTGCGACTCGGCTTACAAGACAGACGAAGGAGGCTTGGTCTTGAATTCACCTTCCTAAAGGGGGAATTCCCAAGACGAACGCTAGAGCAAAATCCATTGGTAGGCAGCCCCGGCAAGCGAACCACGACAAGGTATTGTTCACCAACGCCTCTTCCCCGTTAGCTGTTACGAGGCCAACGGATGAGAAGGGAAGGAATTAGAATAAAGGAAACCAGATTAGTCATGATACCTCCTTATCAGCTGTTATTCATGATTGTATTGACTCGGCAGATTTGTGTCGAAGGTTATGCTTATAGCTAATAAGTTTCCCTAGCTTCTTCGTCTGTCCCTCTTCATTTTCCCTTTCTTTTCAGGATGAAGGTGAATATGTGCACTCACGTTCGCCAGAAATCCTAGTGGGGTGGAGAAGCACTCGCACACGGAGGAAAGGGCGATGTGCTTGGCCGATTGCATGTCAAAAGAAAGGGAAATATTTGCAGCAAAAGCTAAGTTGACATGATTATCAACTTTCACTAGGACTAACATTTGTGTATTTCCCCTGGCAACCAAGGTTTCGTATGGCGAATCTTGTGCGAGATGGAACCTTACCGTATTTGTTTGTGCCCTTGTTTGGTTTGAGTCCGCTCAACAAAACACGAGGCAACATCAAAGACCGTTAAGAAAAACACTCACCGACAACGTGTCCTTGCCAGCAGAATGCTAAGGACATGTTCCTCAAAGCAGTCGTGGCAACATGTTGTTGGCGTGCAACTAGAGTATGTGAAGAAAAGTAACCATACGAATACCAGAAGGAAAGAAAATGGGGATGGCATACGTTCACATAAAAATAATAGTTCAACTACTTCAAAGCAAAAGTAATGCATAGTTTGTTACGGGATACATATTGTGTCTTAAACACATGAACAACCCAAGATTACTTCTGGTGGCCCCCTGTACCCTCCGGATGGTGAGGACCCTGTCGGCGAGGGGAGAAGCTTTCTCCTTGGGAGCACAAACATCAGTACCCGGCGGCAACTTCTTGAAGCCTACAGAGACGTCGAGATCAGGATAGAAGTGTGCCAGATTACTCAAAACCATGAAGAGGGCGTTGCGGGCCAGCTTCTGTGATTCATCGGCAAAGCAGGCATCTCTGTCATCTTCATACTCTTTCAGCCCCTCAATCAAGCCCTCAAAGAAGAGTGTCAGCTTGACGCTTGGGACTTCATGTTGGTTGACTGAGAAAGCCCAGCTCTTCATGTTCATGCTCAAGATCTACGTAGTGAGAAGTTTAGCAATTTGGATCAGATTCCTAATCCAGAGGTCACGCTGTTCGACTTGGTTCTTCAGCCTGTCCTCGGCTTCTTCCCGGAGAGATTGGGCATAGGCCATGTTGGTTTGTAACAGCTTCTCACAATCGCCGGCAGACTCGAGATCCTTCTCGAGAGAGGCGAGCTTGGACATTAGGTTAGAAATGGTAATGTTAGCCGCCTCGAGATCTTGACCCTTGGAGGAAAGTTGCGTTTGGACCGTATCCAACGTGGTTTGCACCTTCTGTGCTTCCTCCTTGAGAGATACAATCTCCTTGCGGCTCTTGTCAAGGTCCTTTCTCAGTTTGCTCACCTGAGCTTCAAGGGTGGTCTTGGCAGTAGAAGCAACCACAAGGTCATCAGAAACTTTCTTAAGCTGATTTGCGGCCTCCATGGATAACGTGTTAAGGGCAGTTTGTGGCCATCTTACAACTCCGTGGTGCGCTGCAGAACATGGGATCCCAATACCTCCTCCTTGCCGCGAAGGGAAGCAGCAAGGGTTTTCTCTCGGGATGAGATTTTTGTCTCCCTACCGTCTAGAAGCGCCTTGTGCTCCGCCAGACGAGTCTTCTTTGCTGCAACCTCTGCTTGGGCAGTGGATAGCTTCTCATTCTATCCCTTGAGGGAACGGATTTGCTGGTTATACCAGTCTTGCGAATCCTTTCCTTTGGTCCTCCACTGCTGCTCTGCAAGTCGAACTTCCTCGCACTACTCCTTAATGGACTGCCACTTGAGATGGTACCTATTTTGGACATCCTTGATACTGGTTGCCACAATATCTAAGAAGGCCATGTCCTGAGCACTGTCCCCAGAATCATCGGCCTCCTCGACTCTCTAAAGCAGCGGCACCAGTATGCGTGTGATCTCTTCATTGATGTTTGCGCCTGCTGAGAAAGATGGACCAACAGTCGTTGGAGGCAAACATGTGGTAACCAATGCAAGCTAATTCAGGGGAGTCTGCAATGAAGACGTCAAGGGATAGCTGTGAAAAAGAGGTCCCGTGAATTGGAACAGAGATTTTTGATTAACGGGTACCTCCGGCCTTATCACGTTCCCGAAATCCAGCTCCATCCTTTCCACTGGCTCCTTAAGTTCCCCGGCAACTAGCTGGCGACCTTCCACGGTGGCAATCTTACTGGCCTCCTATGCGGCGTCCTTCCCAATGTCAGCAACTACCTCAAGCAATTCGGACTCTTGAAAAAGCGAGGTTGCAAACCCAAAGGACCACACGGGATGATGAGGTTCCAAAATCAACCGGATCTTGCAAAGAAGAAAAACATGGAAAGAAAAGCATGATAGTTTTCTCTACAAAAATTGCCACAGAAGAGCATTTCCTTCCCCAACAACATTTGCTGGTGCGCAAGGTCCGTTGCCACCTCGTTGGTGATGTCTTCGGCGCGAGTGACCTCTTAGGCAAGAGACCTTGCCAAAAATTCCTCTTCGCAAGGAGCCATTGACAAGAGACCTTGAGAAGGAGGCTCCTCATGGGAAATTTCTCCCCGATGGATCTCGCTCGTGTCACATCCCTAGAAATTGTTTGTATTAGTTGCATCATTGAGCATTCATTTCATCATGTTTAACTCAAAATGATTTTGAAATGGGGATGACAAACCCTAGCATCTCATGGATTAAACCAAAATTCCAACAATTGAATTTTGAATGAATTCTAAAATGCTACTTAAAATGTTCCACCTCTCTAATAAATGTTGGAAACAACATACTAGGGGTGATATATTTTTTCAACTCTTTTTGGCATTTTAAATAAACCAGCAATGTTGCTGAAAATGGCAAATAACAAACTATAACTATTTTAGTTGCTTCAAAAATTCTGATAATTATTGTGGGGCCTGGAAATAATATTCATAAACCCCAGGAATTATTTCAGGATTTTTGACTTTAGTAGTTTCGCCCAAACATTATAAAACAGTTTGCAACAATAGAAAAGGAATAAAAAAAATAAAAGAAAACTTACCTGGCCATTACTCGGCCAAGCCCACTGGCCCGTGCCAGTCATCGTCTACCTATGCCAGAAGGCAAAGGCAAGACGAAGCATGGCGCTGGGCGAACCAGCTCCTGCTTCGCGCTGGCAAGTCCTCCCGCGTCCTTATCCCATGTTGGAGGACGCTCGGAGCCCCTGGAGCTCATCCTGTCCCCTGCTTCCTCCTTTCCCCTGGCTCTCTCTCCCTTGCGCTGTCTGAACTCTGGTCGCCACCGCTCGCAACCATCGCAGCCACCGGCCTTCCCCAGCCCTCTAGAGAGCCTAGCCGCCCCGACTCGACCATGTGGAGAGCCCAGACGAAGCGCTAAGCAGCGAGAGGCCTACATCACCGATGTTATCGCCGTCGTCTTTCTCATCGTCGGCGCCCGTGGATTTCCTCCGTCGATTCGCAACCTGCCGGCTGCCCCGAGCTCGTCAAGGCCCTCGTCCGAACCCTTGTGAGCCTCTCTTCCTCTTCCCATTTGTCCTACCGTCACTCATGTCCCCTAGCAGCTGACCTCGCCATGGGCGAAACCTCCGGCCGCCGCCACAGTCGGCGCTGTGCTCGAACCAGGCCATCCTCGGTTGTCCCGAGGCCACCGCTAGACGCGGACGAGCACCAGATCCCTGTAGAGCCTAGCCGCGCATCCAACCACTGCCGGAGCAGCGTTTCTGGCGAACTTTCGCCGCAGATTGGGTCGCCGCCGGCCAACTCCGGCGAGTGCCAACATGGCGACGTCATTAGTGGCTAATGGCAACACTAATTAACCTACAGACGCTGACAGCGGGCTCCGCAGTAGGTCAAACCCCGGCTCAACGCGGGGATTAACCCCGTGACACTGACGTGTGGACCCCACATGGCAGGTTTGACTTTGACCAAACCATTGACCTAATAACGTCACTATGACGCAATGATGATGCATTAAAGCTTTTCTGATATTTAAATTAATAAAAATATTCTAGAAAAAGATTAAAACTTCTAAAAATCATAGAAATTATCTATAACTTAGATGAAAATAATTTATATATGAAATATGATCAGAAAAATCCAATGAATCTGTTTATGCCATTATCATGCATGTTTGAACAAGTTAACATCACGAAGTAGGACATTTTACGACTAGGGCAATATAGGAAATGTCATTTGTTGTTGGAAGTCAAACTTGTTTGAATTGCACTTCAACCAACTTGGCTAACTACCCCTCTAGGTCAATTCCGTACCTTAACTTATCATATCATGCATCATGTTTGTTGCATTGCATTGAATGTTGTTCCTTTGTGTTTGCCGGTGGTTGTTCCCCCTCGGTAGACGATGGTTCTAATGATGTGTACATTGATGCTGATGAAGAGAAATCATATCTTCAGGAGTATCAGGCAAGCAAACCCCCTTGAGCATACTGATATGAATCCACTCTCTTGCTCCTGCTCTCTTTTATTGCATTAGGACAACAACGATTCAATTGTTACCTGTTCTCAGTAGTTGAACCCATTCCTTTGCATGACCTGTCTTTGCCACAGTAAATAGTTGAACCCACTTAGCATGAGTAGCAACTGCTTGAGCCTTGTTGTGCTTACTCATCCATGCTTACTTACTGTGCTTGCTATGCTTAGAGTCGTGTCGTGTTGGGTCTGATCAAACTGGGTGATGAATCGGAATGGCAGTGTTCATGTCCTACTATTTGAGACCTAAGTGTGTGAACACGATTTGGTAAAGGTAGCGATGAGAGGCCATGTAGGAGTACATAGCGAGTTGTCTCATTGGGACCGTCCTTAAGAACCGAGTTCTGTGTTTGTGATCCAAGACAAGATACTACCGCACATTGGGATACTTAATTGACCCTCTTGGACCATTAATTGCCTAGACCACTGTCCAGGAGTTGCAACTAGCTTCTGGTGTTTGTAGGAAAAGTGTTGGTGGCCATGCATAGCGCTGCCCGACGAGGTGGACTATGATGCAGTATAGGCACAGTGGCACGGTGTACCAAGAGGCACCCGAACGGTGGGCTTGGGAACCCTGCGCACATCGTTTGAGGCCGTAGCGGAAACTTCGGCCAGACTTCCGTGTGGGTTTAGTCTCAAATAGGCAATAAACCTGGACTAGGGTCTTGTGTGGTTGACGGTCGTGTCTGTCTCCCTTGCTGGGCTTCCACTTGAAGATTGCCAAGGTGCCTTTTATGTGCACATGGCGATAAGTGGCGGGAGCGTGTGTGAAGAAGTATACCCCTGCAGGGTTAAATAAACTATTCGAATAGCCGCATCCTCGGATATGGACTACTTGGAGAACTTATGTGGTTCATAGATAAGTGAAATGGATACTTCTAAAATACACAAGATAAGCGTGAGTGCTATGGATGGCCTTCTCGTAGGAAGACGGGAGTGGATCCATAGTAGTGTATTGATTGGAGAATATGTGGAATCGTGTGCATTATTCCACCTCAATGATACTACTTGTAGTCGTAGTATAGGTTAGCCAAGAGTCAAAGTTAGCTTGCTGCAATAAACTCTAGAACCCCCTTCATTGATATTGATGCATATGTAGTTAGTTCTGATGTAAGTCTTGTTGAGTACCCTTGTACTCACGTTTGCTTAATTTATGTTTTTGCAGAGGAGACGTCAGTCTCATTAGTGGTATTTATGACGTGAAGTTCTATGTTGACCGGATTAGCTTGGGAATCCCAGACAGAGGTCTGGTTCCTTTGGTAGGGTCGCTATAGCTTTTCAGTCTCCTCTAGCCACTTTTGTAGATGTTTGTACCCAGACATGTTTAACTTCCGCTTGTTTGTTTGAATGCTCTGAACGATGGGTCTTGTGACCACTGTTTGTAACATCTTAATGTATTAGCTCTTCCGAGCCTTGTAAGTAAATATTGTAATGTTGCATGGTTATGTTGTGATGCCATAGTTGTATCTATGCATATCGGGCATGTCGTGCGTACGTGTGACGTGCAACGGTATGTATGGGATCCAACACCTAGTTGTGTGCCTCTAGTAGTACTCTTTACGAGAAACTGCCTATTTGTGCTTCCAGCGAGCCTTGGTAGCTTGCTACTGCTCTGGACACATTGATTGACCGGCATGTATCCTTCTTTGCTGCCGTGTCTGTCCTTTCGAGGAAATATCTCGCACTGTAATGGAGTCCTTGTAGCCTGCTATGACTCGTCTACGTGCAGTGACTGCATTTATGTCCCACGGTGTAATGGAGTCCTTGTAGCTTGCTACGATTCGTCTACACACGCTAGAGATCGACACCTGCATTGCTGGGTTACGTATGCCTGTTTCCATACGGATGTGCCACTTGGGTTCTATGACTAGTCATGTCGGCCCGGGTTCTTTGACATTTGAATGCTAGCGATACATTCACATACGTGAGTCAAAAGACGCAAACGGTCCCGACCCAGGTAAGGTGGCAGCCGTGGAGATAACCGTGCGTGAGACCGCAAAGTGATGTGATGTGTTACAGGGTGGATTCTTATGGCTTAGGATCAGGGTCCCGACAGCTTTGGTATCAGAGCTTGACTGCCTGTAGGATTACGAAGCCAAACTAGTCGATGTTGAGTCTAGAACTACTTTAGTTATAAAAGGGAATTGATTGTGGAAGGGAACGTAAGGCTCTTTTTACTCCTTTCCTTGTGTCATTCTGATTCTGAGTTACCCTCTTCTTTTCTACGGGGATAAAGAACTAGGCATTCTCATCTATCTATTAGGATGATGAGTTACTATGTTGGAGACCTATAAGAAAGATGTTGTCTTTCTAGATCGATGCCTCTATAAGAATTCATTGTCATGTTGTTGGTTTTCTCATGCAGGTTGCCTCGTATTTCATGCCCATACAGCCGTTATGCTGTCCGAGTTATCCAAGGTTTCTAAATTATCTGATGTAATTGCCAAACTCTTTTGTCACGAGTCAACGTCTATCAGGCTAGACAAGGCACACAAATTATGGTGTTGGGGTACTCCATTACCTCGACGTGTTTGATGAAGGTGTTTTGGAAACCATGTTGTTTCTGTGAACCGCCTAACAGTTTAGTTGTGTCTTCTGTTTCCAGTGTGATAATTCTGGCCATCATTATCAAAAGCATGCTGCGATGCTACTTAGCTAATAGGTATTCTGTATTTGAGTTCTTGAAGCCAAGGATCATTCTGCTCATTCCTGTTGATAGTATTTGCTCGTTCCTTTAGGATTGTTATAGTCCTCAAGGTTTGTGGTATATAATTCTTCCAATACCATGAATCAGTTATGGCAGAAGTTCTTGTGAACGAAAGATCACAACATGAGTGCTCTTGATGTGTTCTCCATCCCATAGTTGTGACTCTACCAATTCCTCATTTCTGCATGGATTATCTGGAAGAAACATGTTGAACCCCGTTTGATATATTCAATCCATGCATCTACAACTCAGGAAAAATCAGGTGCTCTTGAGTTGCCCTTCTTCAATTGTATTTTGACCTTTATCTATCAATGGATAGTCAAGAGTATGTCATGAATTGTGTTATCTATGTCGACTATTCTTGTGGTCTGTCAAGCCATTCTATTCTGGAATGACTAGGAGAAGCAAACTCCCGTATCTCATCCATTTCTTGGATTGGGTCAAAGTAGTTGTATTCTGCAGATCAAAATGCCAATTCAGCTTTTGCTCTGTTCTACCTTGAGGTATTACCCTCTTCATGTCAAGATTATCATGAGAACTGCACTCCCTCTTATGAAATCTTGATGTAGTGATACTTCTTGCCATCATCATTCATTCCTCGGTCTCTGTGTTGTTGAAACCTGAATGCTGACAAGTGAATCATGATGTGTGAAATCGATACTCTTGGCAAATTTGTTGCTCGGTAGTTAATGGACAATAATCTCACTCTTTGTGTGATGGTCATTGAATTGAGATACTAAGATTGGTCGTGTTACCTAGTCCATTTTCCATGGTGCACTTTTCAATCAATGAGTTAGGATTGTGTCAATTCTTCGCTTTGTTGATCATATCGTCTTGCCCTGAAAAGCAAGATTTCTCTCGAGCTTGATAACATATCGGTTGATCATGATTTTCTGAATATCTTCTCGGAAGTATTACTAGGGTGTTCCTTGACCGTTATGTTGAGCTCGTGATCAAGATGGGTTTTTTATAAACCACCCCTTCTCCAAGACTTTGTGTTGGATACCCCTGAACTAGTTGGTCAAGCTAAACAACAACTTGGAGAGTTGGAAGATAAAAGCTTTGCCTGACTTAGTTATTTTCAAAGGGATATCTTGTGTGGGTGCCGAACAAAGATGGTTTCTTCATCAATTAATCCATGTGATAAATTGTTGCATCTATCGTGTTATCCAATCTTTGGTTTGAGTATGGGCTAACGCCAAATCAAAATCAGAACCAAAGACCCTCCTAATGTTGTTTTTACTCGTGGATGTATCCTCAAGCATACACCATTATATCCTTGGGCCTGACCAATGCTATCACTTTATTCTTATAGTTGTGGAATTCCATCCATTTGGATACCTCGATGAATTGTTGTTGAGCCCATCGGCAACATTCTTGTATGTCCCATGACTCATGATGAACATGAACCTAGTGTTGGAAACTATTGTAGGCAATATCTTCGTGTCATGTGCATGAAGTATATGTTTGGTGTAAGAAGTGACTTACTCAAAGTTCACGTGCATAAGGTGCAAGTTGTCGTCGTGAACTCGAGAAAGTTTGTTTTCTTTCTTTGGAATCATCCTAACTCATTCATGCATGTGCGAACGTATACTATGGTATGGGAGATTAATTACCTGCATTCCACATGTATTCCCTAGCACCTAAGCTACTGATTGAGTAGTCCAAGGAAAAGAAGTTCTTCCTAAGATCATGATTTATGCAAGGATTTCGCTACCTTTCAATGATGGTTCCTAACCCGAACTCGATAGTGTTTTGTTTTAAGATCCCCGTATGCTCACAATTGTCTTAGACACTGTGTTCGTGTGGGCCTTGCAATCCAGCTCATGTTTTGGAGTTGGCTTCTGCAGTTCATCTCCTGAGAATTCTGCAAAGTCATCTCGTTGATTTGTGTTGCAAGCCTTCCACTTCAGACACGCTAAGTCTCGAATATCCTGGCACCAACCATATCAGAATCTTAGGCAGATATAATGGTTGGGATGTTATCCAAGAATTATAATATTGGTCTCTCTGTAACCCGGCAAGGGAATGTTGTGGCTAACATACCTATCCGGAAGACCTACTATTATAATATCTTGTATCAGCAACTTGGCCACCTCCCCAAGAGGACCTTTTATCACTTGCCCTAGAAGATATTTCCTCGTGGACCCTTGGAGTCCCCAAAGTCTGACCTTTACTTGATGTTCTAGTCATAAAACCTAACATATACCTGGGGTTATGATAGTACATCAGGGAGAACATTAGAATCGAGTGCTAAATGTCTCTCGGTCGGTCATCCAGATTTCGTTCCCTTGGCATAGCTAAGGTGAAATTTGAGAAAGTGTTGTCTCCCTTTGCATCTGCATTCTCCATCATTATTCATCATGGGAGTATGAGGTGTTGCGAGGATCCTTGGCACGTGTGTTGGTAAAAACCCTGATGAATATGGAAATGCTCAAGTTCTAGAGAGCATGCTCAGACACTGGGTTATACTATCGATATTAATTGGAAAGCGCCTTCCGTTGTCGAGTTGTTTTATAACTCTAGTTTTCCTCCGATCTGAGTATGCCAATCTTTGAATTCCTTCCAACGATCATTTGTGATTTGCCTTAGGCTGGTATGAAGAGTTTCAATGATCTCTGTATCAAAAGTAATTATTTTTGCCACTTAAGGGATAATTCTACGAGTCACCTTCCCGAAGGTGCCCATTATGGTATGAAGGGCAACTAACTCCTCGCTACTTTCAAACCTCATCGCCATCTGTGTTAGCGTGGAATTGTTGCCTACCAATTGAACCTCCATCATATATCTCATTCCATCATTCTTGATGTGTGTTTTGTGTCTCAGCTCGAGAGATGTTATCACGTCTCATTCTACGAGTTGATCATTAGTTGCTCGATCTTCGAGAAGATCGAATCTTGTAGAGCTCTCTATCCTTGTTGTCCTTCTATTGGATGAAGATCCTAAAGACAAAGATGTCAAGATCAACATGATGCAATGAAACAAGAGCTGCGAGGAGGGCGCATGATCATGAAGATTGTGATAGTTAGTGTCCCCTCTATCCTCTTACCCTATGCCTGAATCTCGGGACGAGATTCTTCTTTAGTGGGGGTGAGTTGTCACAGCCCTAGAAATTGTTTGTATTACTTGCATCATTGAGCATTCATTGCATCATGTTTAACTCCAAATGAATTTGAAATGGGGATGACAAACCCTAGCATCTCATGGATTAAACCAAAATTCCAACAATTGAATTTTGAATGAATTATAAAATGCTATTTAAAATGTTCCCCCTCTCTAATAAATGTTGGAAAGAACATACCAGGGGTGATATATTTTTTTCAACTCTTTTTGGCATTTTAAATAAACCAGCAATGTTGCTGAAAATGGCAAATAACAAACTATAACTATTTTAGTTGCTTCACAAATTCTGATAATTATTGTGGGGCCTGGAAATAACATTCATAAACCCGAGGAATTATTTCAGGATTTTTGACATTAGCAGTTTGGCCCAAACATTATAAAACAGATTGCAAGAATAAAAAAATGAAATAAAAGAAAAGAAAACTTACCTGTCCATTAGTCGACCCAGCCCACTAGCCTGTGCCAGTCATCGTCTACCTCTGCCAGAAGGCAGAGGCAAGACGAAGCACGGCGCCAGGCGAGCCAGCTCCTACTTCGCGCTGGCAAGCCCTCCTGCGTCCTTATCCCGCGTTGGAGGACGCGCGGAGCCCCCTCGAGCTCATCCTCTCCCTCTGCTTCCTCCTTTCCCCTGGCTCTCTCTCCCTTGTGCCGTCCGAACTCCGGCTGCCACCGCTCGCAACCATCGCGGCCACCGGCCTTCCCCTGCCCTCTAGAGAGCCCAGCCGCCCCGAGTCGACCACGTGGAGCGCCCAGATGAAGCACTCAGCTACGAGAGGCCTGCATCACCGACGTTGTTGCCGTCGTCTTTCTCATCGTCGACAGCCGTGGATTTCCTTTGTCGATTCGCCACCTGTCGGCTGCCCCGAGCTCGTCAAGGCCCTCGTCCAAACCCCTGTGAGCCTCTCTTCCTCTTCCTGTTCATCCTATCATCGCTCGCGCCCCCTAGCAGCCGACCTTGCCGTGGCTGAAAGCTCCGGCCGCCGCCGTAGTCGGCGCTGTGCTCGAACCAGGCCATCCCCAGTTGTCCCGAGGCCACCGCTGGACGCGGACGAGCACCAGTTCCCTATAGAGCCTAGCCGTGCGTCCAACCGCTGCCGGAGCAGCTTTTCCGGCGAACTTCCGCCGCAGATTGGGTCGCCGCCGGCCAACTCCAGCAAGTGCCAACGTGGCGACGTCATTAATGGCTAATGGCAACACTAATTAACCCACATACGCTTACAGCGGGCCCTGCAGTAGGTCAAACCCCGGGTCAATGCGGGGATTAACCCCATGACACTGACGTGTGGACCCCACACGTCAGGTTTGACATTGACCAGGCCATTGACCTGATGATGTCACTATGACGCATTAAAGCTTTTCTGATATTTAAATTAATAAAAATATTCCAGAAAAAGATTAAAACTCACTCTCTCACTCCTTCTCTCTTTTATTGCATTAGGACATCAACAATTCAATTGTTACCTGTTCTCGGTAGTTGAACTCGTTCCTTTGCATGACCTGTCTTTGCCACAATAAATAGTTGAACGCACTTAGCATGAGTAGCAACTACTTGAGCCTTGTTGTGCTTACTCAACCATGCTTACTTACTATGCCTGCTATGCTTAGAGTCATGCCCTGTCGGGTCTGATCAAACCGGGTGATGAATCGGAATGGCAGTGTTCATGTCCTACTATGCGAGAGCTAAGTGTGTGAACACGATTTGGTGAAGGTAGCGATGAGAGGCCATGTAGGAGTACATGGCGGGTTGTCTCATTGGTACCGTCCTTAAGAACTGAGTTCTGTGTTTGTGATCCAAGACAAGATTCTACCGCACATTGGGATACTTAATTGACCCTCTCGACCCATTAATCGCCTAGACCTCTGTCCACGAGTTGCAACTAGTTTCTAGTGTTTGCAAGAAAAGTGTTGGTGGCCGTGCATAGCGCTGCCCGACGGGGTGGACTATGATGTGGTATAGCCACAGTGACACGGTGTACCAAGTGGCACCCGAACGATGGGCTTGGGAACCCTGCGCACATCGTTTGAGGCCATAGCGGAAACTCCGGTCGGACTATGACAGTATGGTAACAGATGATTCTAATAGGAAGAATAATGATAGGAGGCTGCTTTACAACTTAGTGTTTAGTCAAGGTACTTGTGAGATTATTACTCTGACTGCTTCTTCTTTGTTCGATATTCATTCAGGCAGGTACACTATTATGCTCGAGGACATCTACAGATATTCGGTTCTAGCGCAACCCCGAGCACCCGAGCCGGTACCAACCCTTGATATATATCAGGATCCAGTGTCGATGCACTAGAGTTTTGGGCTCTCTAGTGCCCCTTACTCATGCAAGGGCCGTAGTAGCCACCCTGGCAACAAAGCCCAGCAGGGACTTGCCAGGTACAAACAAAAAAGAATCAAGACCACCGGTAAGACCTTGCCGGAAGGGCTACTGAACCCCCAGGCAAGACAAGGCCCCGGCAAGGCAAAGCCCCAATGAGACAAAAGCCCTGGCAAGGCCCCGCCAGCGCATAGGCTAGATGTCGATCCACCTGGACGCATGTCGCGGCGTAGGCGTTAGAGAGGGCTAAGCAGTGCCAATGGGATGGGCTCCTGTCCCGTCCCACAGACGGACAGAGATGCATGACGGTGCATTAAATGCACCTATCCTACTCCGTCAGTGTTCGGTATGATAGCATTATAGCTCTATACACCCTGCGTACACACTGTACGCCACTGTTGGTATCCCCTACAGAGTATAAAAGGAGGCCCAGGGCGATACGGTAGAGGACTTTTGCACTTTCGGCTCTCGGGTCTTTCTAGCTGGTACACGTGGTAGCTACTCACAGTGCTCCTATAGCTAGAACCGTAAGAACACCCATAATACAACCAAGCAGGAGTAGGGTTTTACACATCCGTGCGGCCCGAACCTGGGTAAGATCCTCGCGTGCTGCTCATCAGACCTGCTCTTCGTGTGTGCCTTCTCCCCTGCCGAACCGAAAGGGGTCCTTCGGATCCCATAGGTGCTCATCCCCCACGACATCTTTGACGTGCCAGGTAGGGGGCGCATAGGTCGTGCGAACCTGTTCTGGTGATCAACACGCCAGTTTCTTCATACTCGTCGTCGCCATGGCCCCCAAGAAGAAAGGCCTGATGGCGGTAGGCCCATCTGCGTCCGTTGTCCCTGTATCTACACAGATAGGTGACGGCATGGACGCGGGTGGAGGAGGAGGCGAAGGTTCAGAACCTCCGCGGGCCTCTGGTGATCAAGGCCAAGCAAGCGGTGACGCTCTCCGCGGAGACGTTCATGGTGGCGGCGGGAACCCCCGCGCTACTGGGTCTCCATATCGCCTTCGGGTGGTACGTTGAACTCCGGGGGCGGAAGGGTATCTTCCTGAGCACCAACATCGGCGCCTATGCTGCGGCCTTCTCAGGATGTGCACGAGGAGTCGCATCACGACGCCCGCAGTTCTCAACGTCCCCACAAAAAACCTCTTGCGCATCACTCCCAAGGTGCGCAGGACCGGCATGCTCACGAGCATGCTAGCAGGAGTGGCGTGCCGACACGGGACTGCTATGATGCTCCTTCTAACACAGTTAGAAGTCAGAGCACCTCGCGTACCTCGCATCGTTCATTGCCAACCACGTCGGAAGAAGCGATGGCCCGAGCACATCTACTCCTGAACTTCCCTCCTGCTGCAGGGAAGCTCGACGAGTGGAGAGCCACCATTCAGAACCTCCTCAGCCTTGCAGATAAGTTTCGGTCCACCGAGCCGGCTCACGCCAGCCATGAGAAAGCCGGAGGCCACACACCAAGGGTGCACTCTCCTGTGCAACAACAACACCGGTCACTGGCCCAACAGACCGACGCTTATGACGGTTACTCGACGACATCATCTAATCCACGGACACGCCGCAACCAGTGTCAAGTTCTTAGGGAACGAAGCAAGGAAGACGCTCGAACTGCAATCGAGCGGCGGCGGGAAATGCGCCTTCAGTCTGATAGGCACGCGGGGCCTGCTGTAGACAAGTCTGCGCCAAGGTATCCTATCAGCCTACCTTACGAGGTGGGTTGTCCAGCGTTTACCCGTGAGCTGTGGCAAGTCCAGTGGCCCAATTCCCACACGTTCAAGCCAAAGTTTATGGAGAAGTACGATGACAAGACTCACCCGTCAGAGTTGTTGAGCATCTACACCATTGCGGTGCAGGCTACCGGGGCTCGTGACGACAAGATATTAGCCAACTACTTCACGTCGGTGCTTAATCCCAACGTCCGGTCATGGTTAATGCACCTACTAGAGGGATCCATCTCCTCCTGGGTAGACTTGTGCCACGAGTTTGTAGGTGCCTTTACTGGAGGTCACCAAGCTCCTGGTCAGGCAAGAGACTTGCATATCATCCCTCAGAACAAGGGCAAGACTTTGCATAAGTACATCCAAAGGTTCAACCGCTTGCACCTCAACATACCAGACGTTCATCCTGTTGTTGTTATCAACGCATTCCACTAGAACGTGCGCAACCGCATGATGCGGGAAGAGCTGGCGATGAATAGAGTCAGGGATGTTGCTGAGCTTTACACTCTGGCACACATATGTGCCCAAGATGAAGAAAGGAGGAGACTCCCCGGCAAAGACGCTAGCGCAGGAGTCGACTCCGAAGATGAAGACACCATCGCCCTGGCGAGGAAGGACCGACGGCGCAACAAGAAGCGCAAGGGCAAGGTCGTGCTTGACGTTGAGGGATCCAGCAACACCGGTACCGCCAAGAAGGGCAAGGTTGATGACCCCGACAAGGATGTTGCCGGGCGCGTCTCCTGCCAGGTGATGGCAGCCGCCGACAAGACAGAAGGCTCCCACAAGCAACATTGCAAGATCCATCGCACCAAGGGCCACGACCTGCAAGACTGCCGGCAAGTTGAGCAGCTCATCGAGAAAAAATATCCGAGTACGAGAGGTGGGACAAGGAGAAAGGCCAAGATGGTGCCGAGGGATCCGGCAAGAAGCGCGTTGGTCGAGGTGGTCGTCACGGCAAGCCCACGCAACAAAAAGACCAACCCGCTCGTGGCCGCGATAAGCAAGCGAGTGACGATGATGACCCCACGGAGGACAACGAGTCCAGCGAGCATGAGTTTCATAAGGCTACAGAGATGATATGCATCGAAGGATGTGCCTCGTTGCATTCCTCTCATCGCCAACTTAAACAGTTGGGGCAAGAGGTAAACATGGCGGAGCCCTCTATCGATGCGCAGAGACCTCTGAAGTGGTCCAACACTCCTAGCGTCTTCGATGCCGAGGATCACCCTGATCGCATAACCGCGGTCGGGTGCCTGCCATTGTTGGATTTGCTGACAATCCATAACCTCAAGGTGACGAAGATGCTAGTCAACAGTGGGGCTAGCCTGAACCCGATATCGCTCGATGTCATCCAGAGGATGCAAATCCCCTATGAAGATCTCGAGCCGACATGCGCTTTACAAGGGGTCAGTTCGGGGAAAACTCAGTCGAAGGGCAAGATCACGCTGCCGGTGACATTTGGAAGTGACATCAATTTCAAAATAGAGAAGATCGTCTTTGACGTCGCCAAGATATCATTGCTGTACAATGGCATCCTTGGTCGCCCAGCACTAGCCAAATTCATGGCAGCCACCCACTTCACTTAAAATGTGCCGAAGATGCCGAGGCTAATGAGCGTCATTACGATCAACTCCGACAAGAAAAACACGCTTATCGGTACCGGCCAACACTACCAGGGGCAGCTGCAGCACCTGCCACCAAGTCAATTACTCCTGCCACTGAAGCTTCCGGGGGGGAGGGGGGAGAAGACCGACAAGGCCTCTGGCGCACATTCCGGCAAGTGTGCCTCCTCGGGGTGCTGTGCTCCCGTTGACGATGTGCCAGAGAGCTCCATCGGAAAGACCAAGAAGTCCTAGGAAACTCCACCAGAGACCAAGAAGGTGAGGATGGCATGGGAGGAACTTTCACCATAAGTTCCACCCTCGACGACAAATAGGAAAGCGCGCTCGTTGCCTTCCTATGGGCGAATGTCGATGTGTTTGCATGGAAACCATCTGATATCCCCGGTGTTCCCACGAAGGTGATTGAGCGCCACGTTGTCGTCTGCCCACACGCGCGACCCGTCAAGCAGAAGGTCCGGAAGCAAGCTTTAGAGCAGTAACTGTTCATCACTGAAGAGATCAAGAAATTAGAAGCGGCTAGCTTGATTAGAGGAGTACTCCATCCAACTTGGTTGGCCAATCCAGTTGTAGTCCCCCAGGCGAATGGGAAGTGGAGGCTGTGCACTGACTTCACAGACATCAACAAAGCCTGCCCAAAAGATCCTCTTCCCTTGCTGCACATCGACCAGATTGTGGACTCCACTATCGGCTGCGACGTATTGTCTTTCCTTGATGCCTATTCCGGTTATCATCAGATGTTCAAGGCCAAGGAAGACGAGGAGAAGACCGCATTTGTCACCCCATGTGGTACGTATTGCTCTTTGCGTATGACTTTTGGATTGAAAAGTGCTGGTTCTACATTTGCGAGAGCGGTCAAGATTGGTTTTGAGGCCCAGCTACATAGAAGTATGGAAGCTTACATGGACGCCATAGTGGTCAAAGCTAAGGATAAGGCCACGCTCATATCAGACCTAGAAGAAACATTTGCAAACCTGTGCAAGATCAACATGAAGCTCAATCCTGAGAAGTGTGTGTTTAGTGTCCCATCTGGCAAGCTTCTCGGATTCTTTATATCTCAACATGGAATTGAACCAAATCCCGACAAGATCAAAGAAATTGAGCAAACTGAAGCACCAAGACGCATCAAAGATGTGTGTCGTCTTGCCGGCTGTGTTGCTACTCTGGGTGAGTTCATCTCAAAGTCTGCTCAGCGCGCCTTGCCCTTCTTCAAAATCTTGAAGAAGGAAGGTCCAATGAAATAGACTCCGGAAGCGGAGGCAGCGCTGCAGGATTTGAAGAAGTACCTCTCCTCTCCGCTAGTCCTAGGCACGCCGAAACCACAAGAGCTGTTGTTGCTATATCTAGTGGCGGCAAATCAAGTGGTGAGTGCTACACTAGTGGCTGAAAGAGAGGTTGATGAAGGAGCGGCAGCAACGGCAGGGCCGCCAAGTGACGAGCCAGGACATTCCCCGGTAGGGTCTGGTGCTGGCAAAGAAGGATCTGTGCACTTGAATGAGACAATGCAGAAGAAGAAGGTGGTGCAGCGACCAGTCAAATTTGTCAGCTCCTTGTTGGAGGGGGCTAGGTCAAGATATTCTGGCGTGCAAAAGTTGCTTTTCGGCGCTCTTATGGCCTAGAGGAAGTTGCGCCATTACTTCCAAGCACATGAGATCACCGTTGTCACCCGCTTCCCGCTACAGCGGATCTTGCGGAACCCAGAAGCTACCGGCAAGATGGTGGAGTGGGCTTTGGAACTATCAAGCTTTGGCCTCAAGTTTGAAAGCACTTCGACCATCTAGAGCAGAGCATTGGCGGAGTTCATTGCAGAATGTACCGCAATGCCAGATGAAGAAGTTCTAGAGTCAACTCTCCCCGGCAAGGAAACTGATCAAGAATGCGTCATGTATTTTGACGGGGCTTTCTTGCTGCAAGGGCTAGTGCCGGAGTGCTGCTTGTCGCACCCACCGGCGAGCTCCTCAGATATATGGATCAGATTCACTTTCCCCGAGAGAGATCGACGAACAACACTGCTGAGTACAAAGTACTGCTTTCTGGTCTCAGGATCGTGGCAGACCTTGGTATTAAGAAACCCATTGTCAGAGGTGATCCTCAACTTGTCGTCGGGCAAGTGAACAAAGATTAACAAAGCCCATTGATGGAAGCTTATGTAGATGAAGTGAGGAAGTTGGAAGAATGTTTTGACGGCCTGCAAATGCACCACATTCCACGTGTACAGAACAGCGTTGCCGATGGCATGTCAAAGTGTGTTGCCCTTAAGTTGCCTGTGGAACCAGGAACTTTCGTGCTCCGACTAACTCAACCCTCCGTAAACCCATCAACTGGGCAAGAGAAGAGAAGGAAGTTGAGCTCCGGCAAGTATTTCTCGGCAGAGCTCCCGGAAACCGCTAGTGAGGAAGTAGCCGGAGACAACGCCAGGCTTCTCGGTGAGCATTGTGCATTGGCAAGGGCCCCGGCTCTTGCTGTGGCAGCACGCGTTCTCGCCAGGCTTGCCGCGGAGCGGAAGACTCTGACGGGGACCCAAGCCCTTGCCGTTGAGGAAATTTCTTCCCCGGCAGAGGATATGCCTTTGGTCCTTGTTGTCGAGCCCCAGGCTCCAGCATGGGCACAACACATCGTTTGTTTCCTTCAAACAGGAGAACTTCCCAAAGAACAAGAGGAAACTGAGAAAGTAGCCCATCCGTCTAGTATGTACTAGTTCGTGGACAACGTTCTGTACAGAAAGAGGCTGAACGGTGTGAAACTCAAATGCATATCCCGGGAAGATGGACAAGAGCTGTTGGCGGAGATACATAGAGGCATATGTGGCTCCCACATAGGATCAATAACGCTTGCTGGAAAGGCATTCCAGCAAGGCTTGTTTTGGCCCAATGCCCTCCAGGATGCAACAACATTAATAACCAAGTGTGAAGCATGCCAGTTTCATTCGAAGAAATTACATCAACCAGCTCAAGCCCTTCAAATGATCCCTCTCTCCTGGCCATTTTCGGACTGGGGGCTTGACATTCTGGGCCCCTTTCCCCGCATTGCAGTGGGCTTTGAGTATGTGTACGTTGCAATCGACAAGTTCACAAAGTGGCCAGAAGTGGAAGCATTGAGGAAGGTGACAGCATAGTCAGCCGTCAAGTTCTTGAAAGGGCTAGTTTGTCACATTGGTGTTCCCAATAGGATCATCACTGATAACGGCACGTAGTTCACGAGTCACACCTTCATGCAGTATGTCCAAGAAGTTGGTGGCAAAATCTGTTTTGCTTCCGTTGCCCACCCGAGGAGCAACGTCCAAGCAAAAAGGGCTAATGCTGAAGTGCTGCGAGGCCTCAAGACGAGAACTTTCGATAGGTTGCACAAGTGCGGAAGGCACTAGATTGATGAGTTGCCAATGGTTCTTTGGTCAATCAGAATGACGCCAAATCGAGCTACTAGCCAGACACCCTTCTCCGTCGTCTATGGGGTGGAGGCAGTTCTCCCCACGAAACTCATATACGGGTCACCTCGAGTCCTCGCTTATGAAGAGCTAGAGCAAGAGCAGTTGCGTCAAGATGATGCGGCGCTCCTTGATGAAAACCGTCTTTAGGCTGCTGTGAGAGTTGCACGCTACCATCAAGCTTTGTGCCGCTATCATAGCCGCAAAGTTCATGGCAGAAGTCTTGAGGAAGGCAACCTTGTTCTTTGGCGAGTTTAGTGTGCCAAGTATTCCAACAAGTTGACGCCAAAGTGTGAAGGCCCTTATTGGGTGTTACGAGTCACCAAGGCTCGCGCAGTCCGCTTGGAGACCGTAGATGGCATCCCAGTGAGCAACTCCTAGAATATCGAACATCTTTGCAAGTTCAACTCGTGATGCGTGGTTGCCGCCCCCCCTCCGGCAACCACCTTTTGTACAAGTCTTTCCACTGAAGCATGTAATCCTTGGTACAAAGCGAGACTCAGACCCTGTGCGTAGTTGAATAAACATAAGTGTCCTACAAATCTTCACTGATTCTCATGTTTACTTATGTGCATGTTTGTCTGAGATATTGCATTAGACTTGCTCCCGGCAATAACTAACGGACCGCCAAGGTTCCACACCCATATTTTGTCTTCTTTTTTGTTTTCAAAGGACAGAAGGTTACCTCATGTGCAGCTTTGTCGGGGGGAATGGTGGTATGGATACCTGCGAGCAACGTTCAAACAAAAATGTGTCTCACCGGAAGGAGTACGACAACGAAAACATAAGTTGCAAAACCCCAAGTGAATCCTTGTTGTGAAGTTATTTTCCTTGGATGATTTCGGCCTCTGTATGGAAAACCTGCATGCTAAGGAAACTTGTCGCGATCGTCTACGCCCTCATTATGTTTCAAGACTGCTCAATGGTTTAAGTGGTTTTGCCCGCGCTCCTTGCTTTGTTTCGAGTCTGCTCAACGACTCAAGTGACAGCGCTCGCGCCCTTATTCTGTTTCGAGCACGACCAACACCTTGAGCGGTGGCACCGAGAACACCAAGGCATCTTGCCGGCAGTACCACCGCTAGCAGGCTGCTAAGGACCCGTTCCTCAAAGCACTCGTGGTAGGTCTACGCACGCTGGCAAGATTCTTCCAAGAAGGCGTAGGGAAAGTTCCATGCAAAGAAATAGTGTAGCAAGGGAGATAATACATAGTCATTCAAAATAAGGCAAAATTTACATGAGATATTGCTTTTTCCTAAGTACATCTTTATTTAATTTTCTTCCCTAGGGAATTTTACAAGAAGAAAAAGATGGAAAGGGGAGGCGGGCTACAAGAAGAAAAAGATGGCGAGAGGCTCCCGGCAAAAGCCCGACCTGACCCCTCTAGACCAGCATTGCACGGAGGATGAGGGATGCCAGATGGGCAGGCAAGAACCTGGCCCCTCCTGGACCAGCATTGCACAGGGGAGAGGGCGAGCATGGGAGAAAAGGGGGATGGACCCCAGAAGCCCAAGTCCACGGGCCTGCCAGAAGGTCCAATTGAAAGATGAGGCAGCGCCCGGGAGTAAGGCCCCAGCAAGGTCTTCCTGTCGGGAGGGCGACAGTCGTGAGGCTTGCGGTGATGGTGCGGTCGGCGGTCAGTCTGAGCTCGATTCGTCGGGCTTCGACTTGACTGCGCGAAGACCGGACTCATCATCGCTGTCTTCGCCGCTGTCCTCCTATCACTCTCGCTCGAGGAGGAGCTTTCGGCGCCGCTCGAGCTATCTTCGCAGCAGCTGAGACGGACGCCTGAGCGCCCATAAATCTTGACATAGAGCAGATTAGCCTCCGTCATTTTAAAATGAAGGACGTTCCCTTTGTGGAGGTTGTGGGCGCGGGCAAAGGTCCTCCAGCTGTGCCTCAGGAACATGATACGAGTCGTCGGGTACTCGACGTCCACCCGCGTCGCTCCATTACAACAACCATGCGCCCGTAACCACAGGAAGGGCGGCTCGTCGCCCTTCATCGCCCTGGCAAAAGGGCATGGGAGGCGCAGATGGCTCTGGACGGGACCAGCCAGTTCGAGGATGAACTGCAGCGCCGTCCCCTTGGCGTGAGTCTCCTCAAGGAAAGGGCCCAACATCGAAGGAGGATGTGGGGTAGCGCTTCGCCTCCTCCAACCTCTGCCCCCATGGCCGCCACGACCCCTCATGCCTCTTCCACTTCACACACTCGGGCCACCCTCCTCCTCTACGGCTGAAGCGGTGGCATGATCCCGATGAGAGTTCGGCCTAGGAGCTGAGGACGGTGGCCGCCCTTGCCCCCTGTTCATGGCTGGGGGAGAGCACCGCTCGGAGGTTGGTAATACGTGGAAGGGAAAGCTATGGAGTTTCTCACTCAGAGTAGGGAGGAAGAATGGATGAGCATCGCCCTGGCTATCCCTCAATATATAGGCGGAGGCGAGGGAGCTGGCTCTCCCCCACTCCAAGAGTCGTCGCCCACCTCCTCCAATAGCGCCGCCCTCGATCACGGGGCTAACAGCAACCACCCCATTGTGCCAATCCATGGCACCACGGTTACTTCTTTTCCAAGGGACTTTAAGTCACGGGCACCCGTTGCTGGCTCCCTACTATGCATGCGGCGTGCGTGGCGGAAACAACCTGACGCAGTAATTGAAAATTTGACGGTTGCATCGTGCACGTATCCCACATCCCACATTCAATGTACATCATGGGGAAGCGCGGCGGGTGCAATGATCATGATTGCAAGGCCCTGCCGTGCACGCCCGTGCATTGTTTGGGTCTAGCCCAACAACGCCTCGCGACGTGTGTGGCATAGGCCCTAGGGCTTCTTTCGGTGCACTAGAGTTTTGGGATCTCATGTGCCCCTTACTCGTGCACGGGCAGTAGTAGCCACCCTGGCGATGAAGCCTCACAGGGACTTGCCAGGTACAAACATAGAAGAATCAAGACCACCGGCAAGACCTTGCCGTAAGGGCTATTGAACCCCCAGGCAAGACAAGTCCCCGGCAAGGCAAAGCCCCGGCGAGACAAAAGACCTGGCAAGGCCCCGCCAGGGCATAGGCCAGGTGTCGATCCGCCTGGACACGTGTCGCACCGTCGGCGCTGGAGAGGGCTAAGCGGTGCCGATCGGACAGGCTCCTGTCCTGTCCCACAGACGGACAGAGATTCCTGACGGTGCATTAAATGTACCTGTCCTACTCCATCAGTGTTTGGTATGATAGCACTATAGATCCGTAAACCCCGTGTACACACTGTACGCCACTGTCGGGATCCCCTTCAGAGTATAAAAGGAGGCCCAGGGCGATACGGTAGAGGACTTTTGCACTTTCGACTCTCGGGTCTTTCTAGCTGGCACACGTGGTAGCTGCTCACGACGCTCCTGTAGCTAGAACCCTAAGAACACCCATAATACAACCAAGCAGGAGTAGGGTTTTATGCATCCTTGTGGCTCGAACCTGAGTAAGATCCCTGCATGCTGCTCATCAGACCTGCTCGTCATGCTTGCCTTCTCCCCCGCCGAACTGAAAGGGGTCCTTCAAATCCCATAGGTGCTCGTCCCCCACGACATCCAGTTTTTCAGTGGGAGCCACAGGAGCTCGCCAACCAGTGGAACCCTCGAGACACTCTGGAGTATCCAGGAGATGGTTATTTTCAGCCATCGCCCTAGACCAACTCAGGCCAAAATTCTACGCTTGGGGGAGTACGTATTTCTCACCGACATTACATTCATGTTCACACACTAATCTTAGTAGTCGATGTTCATAATTTTTCATTGTACCTTCCACGGTAGTTTATTTCTTCTTTCCGTTTTCTTCTTGTTTACTTAATAAACCTTGATAAAAAAATTAGTTATATCTTTACCTTCTAGTCTGTTTAGTTGTAGCATTAAAAGAAAACCCAAATAGATTCCTCGTTCTTCTTTTGCTTGTTGGGAGCTTTCCCTTGTATATAGTTTTTCTCGTTCTTGTTTGAAATTTCTTTCTTTGGGTCGGAAGGAGAAGACTACAATGAAAATGTTGAGTGGCTCTCACATGCATTATTGTTTATCTATCAGAGAGTCCATATTACCTTGCCTTATCCTTTGAGTTACTGTTTGCAGATTCCAGCTTACTCCACTGCACGTGCACTCTTATTATTATTCATATCGTTCGGTCATGGTAGTGAAAGGAAATAATGACGATATATTATGAAAAGATTGATATGGAGAAAAGCTGGTATGAACTCGACCTATTTTTCTTTTGCAAATATGGTTAGCTCATCATTCTGAATTCAGCTATGGGTGAAACATATTTGCAATGAATATTAGAGATTATAGTTACTCATGTCATGCTTAATTAGCTAAGAGTGGATAATGGTTTGTCTTGAGTGCCCACATACATATTAAAATGGTTGTGATGTAGTATGATAGGATGGTTGAGGGAGTCCTGGATTAAGGGGTCCTCGGATAGTGACCTGTTTCTCATGGGCCGGACTATATGGGCCGCTAGATGAGCATTGGATGATCAAGGGACCCGTCGCTAGGATGGAAGCTTCAAGGAGCCGTGGCGTGTCCTCCAAGTTGACGAAAGTAGATAGGCATGTTTTCTCTCCGATGTGCAACCGGCTATGGGTAAACCATAGGTACACTCGGCGTCTATATAAGGCGGAGGGTTTTAGGTTGTAGAGAGAGGACAACTCATGTAGGGTTTAGCTATTCGATCTTGAGGTAGATCAACTCTGTAACCCAAATATCAGCGATACAATCAAGCCTAACACATGGTATTACCTCCATAGGAGGTCCCGAAGCTTGGTAAACATCGTATCCTATTACCATTGATTCTAGTCTCACAGCTCGGGTACCCCTACCCGAGATCCACCAGTTTTGACACCAACGATGGTATCCTCTTTGAATGATTTAAGTGGCTTGACTTGGCACATGTTCATGCATGTAGTTGAAACAAAATCAACATAGCCTCCATGATATTTATGTTCATGGTGATTTATGTCCTACTCATGCTTGCATTCAATGTTGGTTAATCTCAATGCATATTGATGACTGTTGCCGCTCTCTAGTTGGTCGCTCCCAGTCTTTTGCTAGCCTTCACTTGTACTAAGCGGGAATACTGCTTGTGCATCCAATTCCTAAAACCCAAAGTTGTTCCATCCAAATCCACCATACCTACCTAAATGTGGTATTTACCTGCTATTCCAAGTAAATTTGCATGTGCCAAACTCTAAACCTTCAAATAATATTATGTTTTGTATGCCCGAATCGCTCATGTAGCGAATGGGGGCGGTTAATATGTTCCATGCTGGGTGGGTTATTCTCACGATATGTGTTGATTCACTATCATTCATGAGAAAGTAGCTAGTATTCGGGATGCCCAGTTCCATGCTCAAAGTCAAATAAAAATATAACAAAAACAAAACTCCCCCAGGACTGTGTTTGTATGGACGGTACTCGTGGATTCGGCTAGCCTTGGAGTGTGTTTGATTGGTGGATGGGGAGTAAAAAATTTATCATTATGTTTGGGAACTGCCTATAATGTATCTAGCATGGAAGATGGTGAAATATCTTGGTTGTTATGATGACAATGAAAGCATTCTACTCAAAATTGTTGTTCATCCATGTTTTAAAAAGCTCGAGCTCTGACACCTGTGCAAATCAATGCTTCCCTCTGCGAAGGGCTTATCTATTTTACTTTACTATTGAGTCATCCTCCTCTTATAAAAAGCACCAGTTAGAGAGCAAGACCGTCATTTGTATGCCTTGCTATTAACTGATATTGAGAATGAGTGTGATAGGATTTCTTTTACCATGAATTACAATATCCAGTCAGTCCTTGTTCTTCAGGGATGCTCTGCATTTATTTTTTGCGATCTCAGAAAGGGCTAGCGAGATAATATTATAACATATTATATCATGATTGTCTTGATAAAAGTGTTGTCATCTGAGAATTATTATTATTGCTTGATAGTTGATTATGCCATTGATATGAGTAAATGTGAGTCCTAAATGTTATTGTGAACGTGGTTAGTCTATAATCTATGCTAAAAATCTGAACATCAGTTAGACATATTTACAACAACAAGATCAAACAGAGTTTGCAAAAGTTTTTCTTTATCACTTTCACTTTATCTTGGGGAGTTGATACGTCTCCATCGTATCCACTTTTCCAAACTCTTTTGCCCTTGTTTTGGACTCTAATTTGCATGATTTGAATGGAACTAACCTGGACTGACGCTGTTTTCAGCAGAATTGCCTTGGTGTTATTTTTGTGCAGAAATAAAAGTTCTCGGATTGACCTAAAAATTTACGGAGATTATTTTCGGAATTAATACCAAATACTGGCGAAAGAATCAACTGGAGGGGGCCACCCATTGGCCACAAGCGAGGGGGGCGGGCCACCCCCTGGTCGCATCTAGCAGGCTTGTGGGACCCCTGGAGCTCCACCGACCTCAATTCCAACTCCCATATATTCATATTCGTGGAGAAAAAAATAGTGAGAAGAGTTCATCACGTTTCATTATACGGAGCCGTCACCAGCTCCTGTTCTTCCTCGAGAGGCCAGATCTAGAGTCCTTTTTGGGCTCTAGAGAGGGGAAATCCACGTCATCATCATCACCAACCATCCTTCATCACCAATTTCATGATGCGCTCCGCCATTCATAAGTAATTACATCATAGGCTTGCTGGACGGTGATGGGTTGGATAATATTTACTCCCTAGTACCCACTATGTCCTGAGATTGATGTTGCTATGACTTTGCTATGCTTAATGCTTGTCACTAGGGCCCGAGTGCCATGATTTCAGATCTGAACCTATTATATTTTTTTGAATATATATGTGTTCTTCATCCTATCTTGCAAGTTGTAGACACCTATTACGAGTTATGATCCGGATCCCCCAGGGTGACCACAATTGGGGTTCTTTCCGGTGATTACCGAAGTTTGAGGAGTTCATGTAGTCACTAAGTGCTAATGATTTGGTACGGTTCTCTAGTTAAAGGAGGCCTTAATATCCTGTAGTTTCCATTAGGACCCTACTGCCATGGGAGGGTAGGACAAAAGATTTCATGCAAGTTCTTTTCCATAAGCACGTATGACTGTATATGGAATACATGCTAACATTACATTGATGAATTAGAGCTAGTTATGTGTCACCCTATGTTATAACTGTTGCATGATGAATGCCATCCGACGTAATTATCCATCACTAAGTTACTTTTCTGTTGTTATTGTTACAATCACCACAAAACTGCTACTGTCACTTTTGCCATCATTATCGCTACTTCCCTACTTCTTTGCTACTAAATACTTTCCTGCAGATATTAAGTCTTTTAGCTGTGGTTGAATTGAAAACTCAACTGCTAATAATCGAGAGTATTCTTTGGCTTCCCTTGTGTCAAATCAATAAATTTGGGTTGAATACTCTACCCTCGAAAACTGTTGCAATCCCCTATACTTGTGGGTTATCACCCCCAGGCTTGTGGGTCCCTCAGGAGTCCCCTTGACGTGATTCCAACACAAAGTACTTCTATAAATCTAGAAACCTCCAGAAAGAAACACAAATCGGGAGTTCTGCCGCCGCAAGCCTCTGTAGCCACGAAAAACCAATCGGGAGCCCGTTTTGGCACCCTACTGGAGGGGGAAACCATCCCCGGAGGCCATCTTCATCATCACGGCGGTCTCCATGACGAGGAGGGAGTAGTTCACCCTCGGGGCTGAGGGTATGTACCAGCATATATGTGTTTGACCTCTCTCTCTCTTGTGTTCTTGAGATGGAACGATCTTGATGTACCGCGAGCTTTATTAATATAGATGAATCATATGGAGTTTTCCCCTCTCTATCTTCTTGTGATGAATTGAGTTTTCCCTTTGAAGTTTTCTTATCGGATTGAGTGTTTAAAGGATTTGAGAACACTTGATGTATGTCTTGCAATGGGATATCTATGATGACAATGGGATATTCTATTGCTCCACTTGATGTATGTTTTGGTGATCAACTTGCGGGTTCCATGACCTTGGGAATCTATGCATGGGGGTTGGCACATGTTTTCTTCTTGACTCTCCGGTAGAAACTTTGGGGAAATCTTTGAAGTTTTTTGTGTTGGATTGAACATGATGAATCTGAATTTTTGTGATGCATATCGTATAATCAAGCCCATGGGTACTCGTGGTGACATTGGGGTATCTAGGTGACATTAGGTTTTGGTTGATGTGTATCTTAAGGTGTTATTTTAGTACAAACTCTAAGGCTGTTCGTGGCACCTATAGGGATAGCTCATAAGATTGATCGGAAAAGATAACTTTGAGGTGGTTTCGTACCCTACAATAATTTCTTCGTTTGTTCTCTGCTTTTCGTGACTTTCGAGTGAACTTTTTGTCGCACGTTAGGTATTTACATATGATTCAACTATGCCAGTATTGTTGAGAGAACTGGCACTAGTGAAAGTATGGACCCTATGCCTTGTTTTCAAGCATTGCAATAATGTTTTTGCTCACTTTTGTTACTTGCTACCTTGCTATTTTTATATTTTCAGATTACAAAAAACTATATCTACCATCCATATTACACGTGTATCACCATCTCTTCGCTGAACTAGTGCACCTATACAATTTACTATTGTATTGTGTGTGTTGGGGACACAAGAGACTCTTTGTTATTTGGTTGCAGGGTTGTTTGAGAGAGACCATCTTCATCCTAGGCCTCCCACGGATTGATAAACCTTAGGTCATCCACTTGATGGAAAATTGCTACTGTCCTACAAAACTCTGCGCTTGGAGGCCCAACACAGTCTACAAGAATAAAGTTGCGTAGTAGACATCAAGTATCCTCATGAACATCACTATCATTATCATTATCACTAGGTGAATGTTCATTACCAAATTGAGTTTCAGCATCAAAACCAGAGACATCATTATTATCAGGAGGTTTTTCTATCTGAGGTTCACTAGAGGTATGCAAAGTTCTATCATTTTTCTTTTTCTTTTTCTTCTTAAAAAGAATAGGTTCATCAGCATTAATTCGTTGAGAGTCTTGTTCAATTCTTTTAGGATGACCTTCACGATAAAGAGGTTCTTTGGTCATTCTACCTCCTCTAGTCACTACTCTAATAGCATGATCATTCATATTATTGTTAATTTCATCAAGCAATTTTGTTTGAGATTTAGCAACTTGTTCTAACTGAGTTTGAACCATAGAAGCATCAGTTTGTCCATTATAGAAGATATAAAGTATTTAATTTTTCCTAAGTGGATGATCAGGCAAAGCATTAAGCAATTGCAGAATCCTCCCCCAAGCTTGTGGGAGAATCTCTTCTTCAATTTGCACAAAGTTAAATATTTCCTATAAGGCAGCTTGTTACTTATGAGCAGGAAAATATTTTTAGAGAAGTAGTAAATCATATGATGTGGAGTACGCACACAACCAGGAGTAAGAGTATTATACCATATATTAGCATCACCCTTTAATGAGAACGGCAATAATTTGAGAATATAGTAGTAATGAATCTTCTCATCATGCACAAATAGGATGGCTATATCATTCGGCTTGGTAAGGTGTGTTACCATAATTTCCGTTTCATAGCCATGAAAAGGATCACATTCAACCAAAGTAATTAACTCTAGGTTAACAGAGAATTCATAATCCTTATCGGTAACAAAGATATGTGAACTAGCAAACTTAGGATAACATTTAATTTTAGCATTCAAAGTCTTTTCTTTATACTTGCATAGTAGTTTCTTAAGATCATCTCTATCCTTACAAGGAAGAATCTCTGTAGCTATTTCTCCATCCAAAGCATAACCTTCAGGTATCTTAGGCATTTCAAATCTAGGAGAGCTAGGCCTAATAGGTGTTTCATAAGTATCAATTTCAAAGATCTCATCAGTTTCAGCAGTTTCATAAGTTTCAATAATTCCATTCTCTCTAGCTCTAGCAATTTATTCATCAAGAAATTCATCTAATGGCACATTATCATCGAGCATAGTACCGGTATAATCATAAGCATTATTCATTGTAGAAATCGCATCATATATATCAGGATTAATAGCATGTGGTAGTGTTGCAAACTTACTCATAACAGAGAGGGTAAATCAAGTGCAGAGCTAGATGGCAATTCCTTACTTCCCCTCGCCGTGGAGGGAAAAATATTGGTTTTAGTATCCTTCAGATTCTTCCTAGTGATAGATTAATATAAATCCCAAGTGACTCAGCAAATATAGCTATGCTCCCCGTCAATAGCGCCAGAAAAAGGTCTTGATAATCCACATGTATAGGGGATCACAATAGTTTTCGAGGGTAGAGTATTCAAACCAAATTTATATATTTGACACAAGGGCAGCCAAAGAATATTTGAGCGTATCAGCAGTTGAATTGTGAACACAACCACACCTGGAGATAAATAGCTGTAGCAAAGTGATCAGTAGCACAGTAATATGATAGTTTGATAACAGTAGTAACAGTAATAGTAGCGACAACAGTACCATTAATAGTTTTGTAGCAAGTGCAATAGTAGCAGCAACAGTAATAACTTAGCAAGAACAATAAGTGGAAAACTCATAGGCACTGGATCGGTGTATTCGTTGGATGATATTCATCGTATAACAGTTATAACCTAGGGCGACACAGAACTAGCTCCAGTTCGTCGATGTAATGTAGGCATGTATTTCGTATATTGTCATACATGCTTATGGAAAAGAACTTGCATGACATCTTTTGTCCGACCCTCCCGGGGCAGCAGGGTCCATAAGGAAACTAAGGGATATTAAGGCCTCCTATAAATAGAGAACCGGAACAAAGCATTAACACATAGTGAATACATGAACTCCTCAAACTACAGTCATCATCGTGAAGTATCCGAAATATTGTCACTATGGGGTTGACGGATCATAACACGTAATAGGTGCACATGACTAGGCAAGATCGTATCAAGAACATAGATATAATAACGATACCATAAACAATTCAGATTCTAAATCATGGCGCTTGAGCCCTAGTGACAAGCATTAAGCATGTCAAAGTCATAGTAACATCAATCTTAGAACATAGTGGATACTAGGGATCAAGCACTAACAAAACTAACTCGATTACATGATGAATCTCATCAAACTCCTCATGGACCAGCAAGCCTACGATGAAATTACCTCACTCCCAGTGGAGAGCATCATGGAATTGGTGATGAACGAGGGTTGATGATGTCGAAAACCGAAGATTCACTACTACATAATGGTCCAAAGATGACACATAAATCAGATACCCTTCGAAAAAACTATGTGCGATGCATTAATCGTAAACGATATAGTGCAAGATCTGTCACTAATGGTGGGAACTATGTGCGAAGGTGGATCCATCAAATACGATTCATAATGTAGTTGTTTGTGTGATCTACGGCAAACAGTTTGTTCTTATGAACCGTTTTTGATGAGAGAAGATAACATAAACGATTACCAAAACTACATACGTGTGCGAAGTATGATATACAGTTTACTCGGATAAACTATGTGTGCTGGTACAGCGGAACACAAACAATTGGGCATAACAAGATGTGTGCGACAGCAAAGAGGTGAGTAATGAGAATCGTGTGTGAACACCAGATATAACACAGACGATTGGTGCTAATAATCTGTGTGTGTTGTGGGGAAACGTTTGTTGGGATACAACTATCAGCGATTGATGAAATCATCACCGACGGGTTCCGTAGTTTAGTCCATGTGTACTGTGATTTGCTCGGTCTGCACAACATCAATGCTGCGCCTATAGAACAACAATATATCTACTTATAAGAACATGATTGCATAAACAAAAAAGAACACAATGCGATTTCAAATATTGTATCACAAATACCAGCAATATTACAAGGTTCAAATTCCAGTATAACGAGGCCCAAATTCAAAGAGTACAAGGTACAAACTAACATTATAAATGAAATCTAATCTTCAGGTTCCATGGGATTTATAAAGAAGTCATATATCGGCTTGATAGAATCGCTTCTGAATAATCTGTCGTATGAACTTCCAAAGTGAAAATCATCTTCTGCACAGCCTTTGCCATTCCACTGTAGACGCCTGCGCTGGTTAGTAAACCATCCATTATGGCACACTAAATATAGTGCAAAACTCATTAACTTGAGCACCCTTGCTTTCTGAACAAAGAAACTGGCAAATTAAACTTTTGGATTGGTGCCTCGATACTCGTCCAAAGTATTTTCCGTGAGATGGACTTTAAGGCATTCGATGGGATTGTTATATTACACCACCTTTTCCACTCCAACTCATGCTTGTATTTGCAAACGAAGAAAACATATCATTGTTTAGATGTAGAATCGAACACTACGTGCCTCTTTGATTTGCATGATTTATAAAATACACTAATAGATTGACTTGCCTTCTTCAATCGTTCATGATTAACATCTCAAAAAAATGTATAGTACACATTTCATTGTAATCATGGGTAAAAGTACCAACAAATTGAACTCCGTTGTGGTTAAGAATTAACAGGAAAGGAACATGACCTCGATGTATAGCTTCTCCTTACACGGAAAGCATATAAGGAACTTAACAACTTCATCTAGATTGGGGCCGATGGATTGCAGTGCAATGATCTTCACTGTGCGTAGAGACAATGCGAGCCTTGTGGGAATCATTTTCTTGATAATGGTCGAACATAGATAAAAAACTAGATAAAATCTGATGTACAATAATAAGAATGAGAATAATATTTTTGTACCTGAACGGGTATGGATCTAGCTGTAACAAGTTTAGAGAATTCAGCACACGAATACCCCAACGCTGTCAATTTCGGTGCGCCAATGACCCTGATTCTTGTTCGACCTTCTTTATTAAGTACAAACAATCTCTCTAGGAAATTATCATTTGCAATATAAATATCATGAAACTCCCCAACTGACAGTGTGTTGCAGCATCAATGATACGTCTCCAACGTATCGATAATTTATGAAGTATTCATGTCATATTTGCCTATCTTATTATTATTGTTTTATGGTTTATTGGGACTAACCTACTAATGGTTGAAAAATTGCAAAAGTTCTTATTTCACACTTTGATGTGTAGCAATTAATTGTAAATTGTCGAAAAAACGCAAAAGGAGCCTTGTTGGAGGAGGACTCCGACTTTCATGAAATCTGTCCACAAATAATTTTTAGAGATCGTCAGTTTGATCCCTGTATATGGCATCAAATGGAAAATGTTAAAACCAGGAAAGTGTGGATAATTTTATGGCAATCATTATGGACTACCAATTCGTCCAAATCGGTGTTCGGATGCGATCTGGAGACCAGTTTTACTGAAGGAAAATATCTGATTACGGGATCACGAGAATAAATGACGTGATTGAGTCCAACTCTTACCATACCTGATATATTCGGCCAAGCCATGACTTTCGAGAATCATGAGGCCTATGAGAAAGATTCTAGAGGTGCCTAAGAGACATTGGATCAAGGGTCCATCCATCACAGGGCCATAGAGCACCACAGAGGCACATATAAGGAGAGGAAACCCTAATTTCGGAGGGCCACCAATAGCCATGAATTTTCCTCTCCCTTGGCAGACGCTAAGAAGGGGAAAGGACTCTCCATTGCAGAAACAATACCAAGTAGGAAGGATAGGCAAGGGGCCACCGCCCATCGCCACCATCGTCGTCCGCCGCCGGCGCCTTGGCCGCCACCGCCTCCATCTCTTCGGGGCTGCACCTATCCATCAATAAACTCTCTTTATCACCATGATAATGTGTGAATAATCCTCCTCAGGGCTGAGGGTATATACTAGTAGTGATGTGTTCAATCTCTCTCTCTCTCGTGTTCTTGAGAAATCACGATCTTGATGTATCACGGGCTTTGTTAATATAGTTGGATCATATAGTGTGTTTCCCTCTCTATTAGATTTCATTTGAGATAATATAGTTGGATAATATAGTTGGACCAAATATAGTTGTGATGAATTGAATTTTCCGTTTGAGATTTCATTATGTTGGATTGAATATTAGATTTGAGAACACTTGATATATGTCTTGCATGAAGATATCCGTAGTGATATTGTGGGTATTCAAGTGACTCACTTGATCTATGTCTTGGTACCAAACTTGCGGATTCCCGAGTTGACATTGGGGTAATCTATGCATAGGAGTTGATACACGTTCTTGTCCTAGCTTCTCTGATAGAAATCTTGGGTCACTCTTTGAGGTTCTTTGTCTTGGATTGATTATTATGAATCTGAAATTGTTTGATGCAGATCATATAATTAACTCATGGATACTTGTGGTGACATTGGAGTATCTAGGTGACATTACAGTTGGTTGATGCGTATCATATGGTGTTATTATAGTACGAACTCTTAGATAGATTGATCGAAAAGGATAAATTGGTTATTTAGTACGAACTCTTGGATAGACTGATCATAAAGGATAACTTTAAGGTGGTTTCGTACCCAACAAACAATTTCTTCTCATCCTCTTCACTAGATAAGAACTTTGGAGTGAGTATTCGTTGCACGTTGAGGGATGGTTATGTGATCCAATTATATTAGATTTATTGAGAGATTGCACTAGTGTAAGTACATACCCTAGGCCTTGATTTCAAGCATTGCAATACCATTTGTGCTCACTTTTGTCACTTGCTACCTTGCTGTTTTTATATTTTCAGATTACAAAAATCAATATCTACTATCATTATTACAATTGTATCACTGAAAGTGCATTATATCGACTAGAGGGGGGTGAATAACCGACTTTTACAAATTCATCACTAAGGAATTTCAACTTGAGGAATTTGAAATGTGATGAATAACTAGCTGCGGAATAAGTACTCAAGTGCACGTGAAGCATGGCGGTAGCATGGTCACCATGATGAAAGAAAGCATGCACAGATTATAGGTAGCGCGATACATGATAAGCATGTGAGGAACAAGGTATCTTGAAGAATTGGAGGTGAGGAAATTAAGAAAGTCTTTAGTCAAATTCTTCAAACAGTAATGATCAATTTCATCAACAAGTATATGAGTAAGTGTAAGGGTTGAGGAAATAGAACCAGGTAGCTCGATGAAGACAATGATTTGATGACCTAGTTCCAACTGTTGTGATAGTTGTACATCTAGTTCGGAGCAGCCTGGTATTTAAACCATAGGACACATAGTCCCAGGACACACAGTCCTTATCGTATTCTCCTTGAGCTAAGGTCACACAGTCCTTGATACGTCTCCGACATATCTATAATTTTTGATTGTTCCATGCTATTATATTATCAACTTTGGATGTTTTATATGCATCAATATGCTATTTTATATGATTTTTGGGACTAACTTATTAACTTAGTGCCCAGTGCCAGTTCCTGTTTTTTCTGTGTTTTTGATCTTTTTCAGATAGGAATATCAAATGGAGTCCAAATGGAATAAAACTTTTGCCATGATTTTTTATGGAAAATATCAAAAATACCTGAAGGAACAAATACCAGAGAGGTGGGCTGAGGGAGCCACGATCCTGGGAGGAGCCCCCCTAGGCCGCGGCTAGGGGGCTCGTGGCCTCCTCGTGGCCCATCTACACTTGTTTCCACAGCCATACGTTCCTATAAATAGCCAAACGCACAGAGTTATACCTAGATCACAAGTTCCACCGCCGCAAGCCTCCAGAACCACCAAAAACCAATCGGGAGACCGTTCCGGCATCCTGCCGTAGGGGAATCCATCTCCGGTGGCCATCTTCATCAACATCCTTGCCTCTCCGATGATGCGTGAGCAGTTCACATCAGACCTTGAGGTCCATAGCTAGTAGCTAGATGGCTTCTTCTCTCTCTCTTTGATCTTCAATACAAAGTTCTCCATGGTTTTCATGGTGATCTACCCGATGTAATTCTCTTTTGCGGTGTGTTTGTTGAGATGCAATGAATTGTGGATTTATGATCAGGTTATCTATTAATATTAGTTGAGTCTCCTCTGATTTCTTATATGCATGATTTCATATCCTCGTAAGTCTCTTCGAGTTATGGGTTTCGTTTGGCCAATTTGATCTATGATTCTTGCAATGGGAGAAGTGCTTGGTTTTGGGTTCATACCGTGCGGTGTCCTCACCTAGTGACAGAAGGGGTAGCGAGGCACATATCGTGTTGTTGCCATCAAGGGTAAAAATATGGCGTTTATATCATATTGCATGAATTTATCCTTCTACATCATGTCATCTTGCTTAAAGCATTACTACGTTTGATATGAACTTAATACACTAGATGCATGCTGGATAGCGGTCGATGTGTGGAGTAATAGGAGTAGATGTAGATAGTATCGGTCTACTTGTCCTGGACGTGATGCCTATATGTATGATCATTGCCTTAGATATTGTCATGACTTTGTGCTATTCTATCAATTGCTCAACAGTAATTTGTTCACCCATCGTAATACTTGCTATCATGAGAGAAGCCTCTAGTGAACACTATGGCCCCCGGGTCTATTTTACATATTATATATTCAGATCTAAACATAAAAACATCAAAAATACCTTGCTGCAATTTTATTTACTTATTTATATTTACTCATTATCACTATCAGATCTCACCTTGCAAGTAATCGTGAAGGGATTGACAACCCCTTTATCGCGTTGGGTGCAAGTTTGTTTGTGTTTGTGAAGGTTTCTTGGTGCCTCATCTTGATACTCCTACTGGATTGATACCTTGGTTCTCAAACTGACGGAAATACTTACCTCTACTTTGCTGCATCACCCTTTCCTCTTCAAGGGAAAAACCAACGCACGCTCGAGAAGTAGCAAGAATAATTTCTGGCGCCGTTGCCGGGGAGTATTAAAGTGAAGCATATCTACCACGTACCTATCACAAACTCATCTCTTGCATTTACATTATTTGCCATTTGCCTCTCGTTTTCCTCTGCCCCACTTCTAAAACAAAAATTTACAAAAAAATTTGCCTTTCTTTATTTGCCTTTTTCGGTCGCCCTTTTCTTCCGTTTGCTTGTGTGCTTGTCTACTTGCTAAGTCACCATGTTTGAATCATTCAAACAGAAGATTACCCTGCCTAGGTTTAATGCCTGGGATAGCCCCTCTGTCCTCCCCAAACTCACAAATAATGAGTCTATGGGAAGACATCCTGAGGTTGCTAAAGATGCTTTCGTAATGTTGATGATGGGGATCATGTACTCTTTCACTATTCACTTAATGAATCCTTGAAGGACGCTTGGGACAGACTGCTGAGAATTCAAGCTAGTCACATCCCCCCTTATCATACTGAGTTATACTTAAAAGGCTTTTACACCAGATTGCCCCATTCGTTTAAAAAAATCTTGGATTCTATATTTGATAAGGGTTTCCTTGTAGGAGATGCCTTTGACACTTATTAAAAAATGAAAGCTATATTTGGGCATCCCAAGGGAGGAAATGAGACCACCGCCCTCATCTGTTTCTACCAAAATGAATCAATAAAAGAAATGAAGGCTAGTTTGGACACAAACTTTCGTAATGTGCTTAATCTTTCTTCCGCAATAAATGGTCATGTACTTTCACTAAATTGTAAGATAGATGCTCTCGACAAAAAGGTCTTCCCTTGTTTTCAAAGGAAAGAGTATGACAATACTTGATTCCATTGCCTTATGCCTAGCTAAGGGCGTTAAACGATAGCGCTTGTTGAGAGGCAACCCAATGAATAAATTTATTCTTTCTTTTTAGTTTCTGTTTTGTTGAGTCAACACCATCATGATTCTGTTATGATTGTGTTTCTTATGTTTTAATTAGTGTTTGTGCCAAGTAGAACCTTTATGATTAGTTTTGGTGATAGTTGTTTAATCATGCTGGAAAAAGACAGAAACTTTCTGCTCACGAAATTATTTTTCATTCCTATACAGAAAGAGATTTTGAGTTTATTATTTTTGCTTATGATTGATATGCAAATTGCCCTAATTTTCATAATTGTTTCAGAATTTTTGAGTTAGCAGAGGTTTTAGAAATATACAGATTTCTACAGACTATTCTGTTTTTGACAGATTCTGTTTTTTGTTGTGTTGATTGCTTATTTTGATGAATTATGGTTAGTATCGGGGGGTACGAGTCATGGGAAAGTGAGAATACAGTAATACAACATCAATCTAAATGTAAATTAAGTTTAATATAGTACATGGAAAGTTGGTGGTTTGTTTTCTTATACTAATGCTATCACGAGTTTCTGTTTAAGTTTTGTGTTGTGAAGTTTTCAAGTTTTGGGTGATGTTCTTATGGACAATGGAATAAAGAGTGGAAAGAGTCTAAGCTTGGGGATTACCAAGGCATCCCAAACCAAATTCAAGGACACCAAAAAGCCTATCCTTGGGGATGCCCCGGGAAGGCATCCCCTCTTTCATCTTCAATCCATCGGTAACATTACTTGGAGCTATATTTTTATTCACCACATAATATGTGTTTTGCGTGGAGCATCGTGTGTTATAGTAGTCTTTGCTTTTTGTTTTGTCACAATCATCCTTGCTGCACACCTTTTGAGAGGTACATGCACTCATCGTGAATTTGTTAGAATACTCAATGAGCTTCACTTATATCTTTTGAGTTAGGCAATATTAGCTCACACGTGCTTCACTTATATCTTTTGAGCTTGAAGATTTTGTTCACATGTGCTTCAGTTATATCTTTTGAGATTGGTAAGATTATATCACATGTGCTTCACTTATATCCTTTGAGCGTAGTAATTTTGCTCTCATGTGCTTCACTATAGCGACCCGACCTGAAAGGTCGAATCTCCGGTGTTTCTGTACCATCCCAAGATCATGCTGGTACACACACGGTACATCAATTGATATATCAAAGGGAAATCACACATCAATAATTAATCGAAATCTCATATCGAGTCCTTTATTACAATAATGATTACAATAAAGTGGCTGAAGGCCAACTCATGAGATAAACTAAACCATAAACTTGCGGAAGCTCCAAAGGTAGATGAGTCCTTCTGACTCCAAGGGCATCTCACCGAGCATAGAGTGTATCCTCACTCCTGGTAAGAAAAGTACTCTGCAACATGACACGTTGCAGCCGTATAGGTCAGCATATTGAATATGTCGGCAAAGTCATAAGAGAGGGGGGTAAAGTAATTCATCTAATCTATATGCAAATATGGCAGGTGGGGTAGTAAGTTTTGCATAAAGCCAAATTTTTCCTACAACAAGAGAGGGCAAAGGCATAATTACTACAATTTTGGTTGATTAATGAGATGGTTCCACCAACCAATTCTCATACCCAAAGTGGACATTTATAACCCACATCAATATAATTAATTGCATTGAGAGTTCCAGATAGTTTCAGTTCCTTTGGCTCAAACTGTCCATAACCATGGACACGGCTAATCGATTAGGTTTGGGTACTCTGCAGAGTTTTGCACACGTTCCCCACAAAATTTGATCGCCTCTGTTGGACTTCTCGCACTTCATGGTGTTTGAGAAACGGATGACCAAAACATGGTCTTCAAAAGGGTTTCTCCGAGACTCTGTCGGTGCCCATCCTTTCCTACCGTTCTTCTACATCTCGTAGCACCGCCTGTCCAAGGTCACCATGATATCCAACCAAGCCAGGGCCCATAATGGCTTGTGATTGTGCAGGTAAGCCTTGGGTCTTGAAGCATCCATCCTTCTCTTTGTGCCTGGGTGGACCTTTCCGCATGAATACTGGCACTTCTCCAGCATCATCTAGGCTAACCATTGGTTTCTCCAGGGCGCCGTTCAACCATCATCCACCCAGAGGTAAGTTGAAAATTTGGAGTCTTGAAGACTTGATCATCATGTAGGTCTTGAAATTATTAAGTCACAACTCTCATGAATCACACAACCAACCCCGTCTACTAATAGCATAGCAAAATGTAAAACAACGTTTCCCGGGGCCAACGTGTCAGAGGGTTGAGGGGTACCTACCACATGATACTACAACAAGTAACCAAGTTTCCAATTTACCCACTTTGCATGCAGTTGGGGTGATGGAAGAACTAATGCAATAAAACATAGGTATACATGGTCAAAGTGACTTGCCTTGCTGAGGATCCTCGTACTCGAGTGACTCTAGATAACAAGCTTCGCACTCCGGATGATCTAACGAATCAAACAAGAGCACACCATAAGCATAAATACAAAACAATTCACACCATTCCGCAAGGTTAAACAAACAATCCTAAAACCATTCAAAAGTATCAATCAAGAGAAAAAAAATCAACATAAAAATTTGGACTCACAAAAATTTTTAGTGTCAAAAACTTCTACTACTACTACTTTAAGACAAACAACCAAGCAATAGCTAGTAGAAAAATAAATAGTAAACAAAATAAAATTCAGTAAAACTTTTGTGTAAAGAAACACTACAAAAATGAAAAAAATAACTAGAATGTTCCTATAACTTTGGAATAGGAAACCAACACAATAATACTATTAACACTAATATTATTATCATCATAATACTTAACAGAATAGAATTACTAAAATTATTTATTAGAAATCTAACTAAATCATCTAACTAGTTTGTGAATGTAAAACTAAATTGTTTTATAAAACTATACCTAATAAAAAAATATAAAGATTCCTATAACAACATGGTATAAAACTAAACAATCATTCTAAATATTAGCAAGTAATGTTACCTAAATATTTGAAACAACATAAACTTATGAAAACTATTAACAAAAGTTAAACTAATTCAGGTTCAAATTAAATTAAAATTAAGATAACTAAACTACATTAAGAACTAAACAGATTCTGTTTTTGTTAAAAACAGTAACTAAATTTATTCAAAAAAATACTCAAATCATGTACAATGATAGGTTTAACTAATACAAAATAGTGGCAAAAAGATTCACTCAAAAATATATGTTTAAACTCTAGTTATACAGATTTCAGTAATTTAAACAAATTTGATTAGATTCAAAATTTAAAGTTCAAATTTAAAATCTAAGCATACACACATAAACTACATAAAATTTTTGAACTAATGCAAAAAGAATCAATTAAAACACTAATTAGTTTAAAAGTTACAACTAAAACAAAAACAAAAAACATTCTGTTTTCTAAAACAGAAAAGAAAAGAAAAAAACTGATCGAACGGACAGGGTGACGTGGCGTTCTCTGATTGGTTACGGGGTGTGCGAGATCTGATGATTCGAGCGGACGTCCGAGTTGTAGAGGATACCGGTTCAGGTTTTAAAATGATCTAATCCTAGGCGTTGGATTTAGATCAGACGATCTAGGGAGGGGGAGAGGGGCTCACAGAGGGAGGGTCGCTGGCGGTGGAGTTTGTCCGGCGTGGCCGAGGCGGTGAGTCGACGGGGGTGGCGCTCCAGTGGTTGGGGACGGCGTCCAGGGGCTTCAAACGACGGCGGTGTGTCTCCGGCGCTCTTTGGTGGTGTCGGAGGGGAGTGGGGACGAGCGTGGCGACGGCCAGGAGCTCTTGAAGCGTTGGTGGGGATCCGAACTCCAGCGAGCTCGTGCGGGTGGTTCTGGCGAGGGCAGAGTGGGGTCTCGGGGTGGAATGGAGCGCGGAGGGTGGACGGGATACTTATAGGGCCGCGGGTGGTCAAGAGAAGGCAGGTGAAGGCGGATCCGTCGCGGGAGGGATCTCCGGCGATGTCCTGTGCGCGGGGAGGAAGGAGAAGACCGCGGCGTCTTTGGGATCTGGAGGTGGGGCCGGGGCATCAGAGAGAGGGAGGGCGGTGTCAGCCCGGCGGTCGGTCGGCTTGGAGCGGTTTCGGGACTTAAACGCAGGTGGGCCAGCCCGTTTTCAAATTAATTCGTTACCTTTCTATTTCCAAAGCATTTAAAACTCTTTTAAAAGTATTCAAAACATTTCCAAATATAGAAAATATATATATCAAAACGATCAGGAGAATTAATGCTATTCAATGAACATTTTTCCTCTGTCATATTGAATACTTTGAAAAAAATATTTTCAGAAATTGCTTATTTGATTTTAAATCCTTTTGCAATAATTTTTCAAATAGCCCCCCTGGTTTTATTTTTCAAATATTTCTCCAAGATGCCCCTGGTGTGGAGTGTCATGTTACTTCCCTCTTTTCTTTAAACTTTTCCAGAGGTTTTCAAATAGGTGAAACAAGAAAAGGGAAAGATGAAAGTGGCCTTTCAGAAATACTTCAACCATTATATTCATTCAAAAAATATGATGATGATGCATAGCTATATTTCATAACATTCCAAAATGGAATTTTGGGATGTTACATTCACTTATATATTTTGAGCTAGATAAATTTTGCTCTAGTGCTTCACTTAAATCTTTGTAGAGCACGGCGATGTCATATTTTGTAGAAATAAAAACTCTCTAATCTTCACTTATATCATTTTGAGAGTGCTCTCTCTCTAAGAAACTTGGTAATTGGCGTGTGTTATGAAATTAGTCCTAAATATGATAGGCATCCAAAGAGGATATAATAAAAACTTTCATATTCAAGTGCATTGATTAGTAAGAGAAGTTTGATTCCTCATAATTAGTTTTGAGATATGGATATGGTAATATGAGAGTTATGTTAGTAGGGTGTTGTGAATCTAGAAATACTTGTGTTGAGGTTAGTGATTCCCGTAGCATGCACGTATGGTGAACCGCTATGTTAGGAAGTGGGAGCATAATTGATTTATTGATTGTCATCCTTTGTGTAGAGGTCGGGATCGCGCGATGGTTAACTCCTACCAACCCTTCCCCTAGGAGTATGCGTTTAGCACTTTGTTTCAATTACTAATAAAACTTTCGCAACAAGTATATGAGTTCTTCATGACTAATGTGAGTCCATGGTATAGATGCACTTTCACCTTCCACCATTGCTAGCCTCGCTAGTGCCGCGCAACTTTCGCCGGTGCACAAACCCACCATATATCTTCCACAAAACAGCCACCACACCTACCTATTATGGCATTTTCATAGCCACTCTGAGATATATTCCCATGCAACTTTAACCGTTCTGTCTCATGACATGTGCCATCACTTTCATTCATATAGAGTCATTATTGTTCTAAGTATCGAGTTGTAAGTAAATAAAAGTGTGATGATCATCATTATTAGAGCATTGTACCATGTGAGGAAATAAAAGAGGCCAAAAATGCCCACAAAAAATAAAAAAAATAAAGTAAAATAAAATAAAAGAGGCCAAAGAGCCCAAACAAAAAAATGAGAGAAAAAGAGAGAAGGGACAATGCTACTATCTTTTTCCACACTTGTGCTTCAAAATAGCACCATGTTCTTCAAGATGGAGAGTCTCTTGTTTTGTCACTTTCATATACTAGTGGAAATTTTCATTATGTAACTTGACTTGTATATTCCAGTGATGGGCTTCCTCAAATTGCCCTAGGTCTTCGTGAGCAAGCAAGTTGGGTGCACATCCACTAGTTTTCATTTTGAGCTTTCATACACTTATAGCTCTAGTGCATCCGTTTCATGGAAATCCCTACTCATTCACATTGATATCTATTTATGGGCATCTTCATAGACTATTGATATGCCGAGTCGATGTGACCATCTCGTTCTTTTTGCCTCACAACCTTCACCACATTCTATTCCACCTATAGTGCTATATCCATGGCTCACGCTCATATGTTGTGTGAGAGTTGAAAAATGTTTGAGAAAGTAAGAGTGTGAAAACAATTACTTGGCCAATACCGAGGTTGTGCATGATTTAAATTCATTGTGTGGGGATGATGGAGCACAGCCAGACTATATGATTTTGTAGGGATAGCTTTCTTTGGCCTGTTATTTCGAAAGTTTATGATCACTTTGCTATTATGATTGAAGTACTATTGTTTTCATGTCAGTATTAAACTATTGTTTTGAATCTTATGGATCTAAACATTCATGTCACAATAAAGAGATTACATAAAACAAATATGTTGGGTAGCATTCCACATCAAAAATTCGGTCTTTATCACTTCCCTACTCGAGGACGAGTAGGAGTTAAGCTTGGGGATGCTTGATACGTCTCCGACATATCTATAATTTTTGATTGTTCCATGCTATTATATTATCAACTTTGGATGTTTTATATGCATGAATATGCTATTTTATATGATTTTTGGGACTAACTTATTAACTCAGTGCCCAGTGCCAGTTCCTGTTTTTTCCGTGTTTTTGATCTTTTTCAGATAGGAACATCAAACGGAGTCCAAATGGAATAAAACTTTCGCCGTGATTTTTTATGGGAAATATCAAAAATACCTGAAGGAAGAAATACCAGAGAGGTGGGCCGAGGGAGCCACGAGCCTATGAGGCGCGCCCCCCCCTAGGCCGTGGCTAGGGGCTCGTGGCCTCCTCGTGGCCCATCTACACTTGTTTCCGCCGCCATACGGTCCTATAAATAGCCAAATGCACAAAATTATACCTAGATCGCAAGTTCCACCGCCTCAAGCCTCCAGAACCACCAAAAACCAATCGGGAGACTGTTCCGGCATCCTCCCGGAGGGGAATCCATCTCCGGTGGCCATCTTCATCAACATCCTTGCCTCTCCGATGATGCGTGAGTAGTTCACATTAGACCTTCGGGTCCATAGCTAGTAGCTAGATGGCTTCTTCTCTCTCTTTGATCTCCAATACAAAGTTCTCCATGATCTTCATGGTGATCTACCCGATGTAATTCTCTTTTGCGATGTGTTTGTTGAGATCCGATGAATTGTGGATTTATGATCAGCTTATCTATGAATATTATTTGAGTCTCCTCTGATTTCTTATATGCATGATTTCATATCCTCGTAAGTATCTTTGAGTTATGGGTTTCGTTTGGCCAACTTGATCTATGATTCTTGCAATGGGAGAAGTGCTTGGTTTTGGGTTCATACCGTGCGGTGTCCTCACCTAGTGATAGAAGGGGTATCGAGGCACGTATCATGTTGTTGCCATCAAGGGTAAAAAGATGGGATTTATATCATATTGCATGAATTTATCCTTGTACATCATGTCATCTTGCTTAAAGCATTACTCCGTTTGTTATGAACTTAATACACTAGATGCATGCTGGATAGCGGTCGATGTGTGGAGTAATAGCAGTAGATGCAGATAGTATTGGTCTACTTGTCCTGGACGTGATGCCTATATGTATGATCATTGCCTTAGATATCGTCATGACTTTGTGCTATTCTATCAATTGCTCAACGGTAATTTGTTCACCTACCGTAATACTTGCTATCATGAGAGAAGCCTCTAGTGAACACTATGGCCCCCGGGTCTATTTTACATATTAGTAATTTGTTCACCCACAGCTTCATTCGCCTCACGCGATGAAGAATATGAGCTTGTAACCAGGTGAGGAACTTGAAATTTCTTGAATTTCTTCTAAGGAGGACAAGCCCAGTCAAGGTTCTGCTCAAGGTCCATCGCCTTGAGTTCTTTAGGAGTCTTGCGGTGAGACAAAATGGCCCAAGTGCGGTTGAAGACTTCATGAAGGTAGTATTGGTTCTTCCTCATAGTGTTGTGTGTGACAGTCATGTCTCGTAGAAGTGAACCAAACTGATGCTTGACCCACTTGTGATTGCAATCAACCTTCTGATGAAGACTTAGAAGTAGCTCGCGATCAGTCATCACACCAGGGGCAGCTTCTTGAGGCTTTTGGGCTGAGGCTTTTGCAGCAGAATCTTGGGTAGCAGAGTCGTCATTGGTGGAATAAGATGCAGCTTTGCGAAACTAGCCATCCAACAGACGAATACCTTCATCAATAACAGCTTCGCCTTTTCCCTCAACTGAAGAAAATGTGTTTTTGAGGACTTCTATCGGAGGCAGAAAGCTGAAGTGATTCTCAAAATCATCCTTGAATGGAACTGAAGACCTTGATCTAGTGAATTTCATTATCCAAGGACGTAAGGCTTCAATTCAAATGGGGCTGAAGCAGCATTGGCCAATGTCCTCAGGAAGAAATCATGGTGATTGATGGGAATCCCATGAATGATGTTGAATAGCATATTTTTCATGATTCCCTCCACTTCTTCTTCTTCAGAGTTGTGACCCTTTTGAGGACTGAGGGTTTTGGTCAGAATGCGATAGATGGTCCTGGGAACATAGAGAAAATCCTTCACAAGGAAGGTAGTCCTTTGAGGTTTTCCAGGAGCCAAAGGCTTCATCATCACTTGCGTCATGTGATTGGGAAATGCAGGTTCATCAAACATGTATCTTGATCCTTCTGGGGGAATTAATATTACACGGCACGAAGCAATTCTGAGGCTGGGGCAATGTAGTGAGTGGATCCTGTCATCCAGTCCAAAACCCAAGAATTGACATCAGAAGCATCACTTGTGATGTGCAATGTTGCATAGAATTGAAGAATGAGCTCTTCATTCCAATCACATATGTCCATGCAGAATGGAAGAATTCTAGCATCATGAAGAACGGCGAGCACTGGCGTGAAGCATGGGATAGTTTCCATATCCGCATGAGAAATTTGCTAATGCTCTAAGACGTTCTCTTTGTCAAGCAGCACTGATGCATAGTAATTCATCTATGTGGGTGTCCAGAATTTGGTACGACCGGCCCTTGCTGAATCATATGGGTTCGACCTAGTGAAGAACATGTGCTCGTTGAAGAAATTCGTCTTGATGAATTTGGATCACTTTGAGACTTTGAATGGCATTTTAGGCTTAGGCTGAAGATTTGTCTTGAAGCGGCCGACAATTTCCTTGGTAATGGGAGGAACTTCTTCAGACTGAGGAATTTGAACAACAATTTCCTCAGTTATAGTAGGAGCAGCGATTTCTCTAGCTAATGCAGCTGGAATATCCTTAGGGATTGAAGTGACAGGTGCCGCCAAGTCATCAAATCCTATATGAATTTCTTCAGTCTGGGCTGGAAACTAAGGAATTTGAGGGAGAGGAGTGTTCATGGGAGAACTTGGGTGTGCAGCTTCCCAATATTCATCGTTGATAAGAGGAGTTGTGTTTGCAATGTCCACGTCCTCTTCAATTTCTTCAATGCCGGCCTCTTCAGCAGTCAACTGTGGCTGGGGCAATGATACCTGAGGAGTTGAAGCATTTTATTGCACTTCAATTTCTTCATCAATCTGCTCTGAGGAAGCAGCAGAATGATCCTTTTCTTCTTGTTCATTATTTGGGATGACATAGTCAACACCAAATGGTACTAACTCATAGGCTGGCACGGAGGTGATAGAAGTTGCATCAATTGGATCAGTTGAAGAACTCGGCAAAGTCTTCAACTTCTTCACTGCTAAAGAATCTGAAGTTGATGCTTTTCTCTTTTGTGCAGCCTACTTCTCCGCAGCCTTTGTTTTCTTCGCTTCTGATGTAGAAGGAAGGTTGATATTCTTTACCCTTGAAGATTTTGCAGTTTTAGCAGAGGGTGAAGGGGTAGCAGTTTCTTCAGGCATGACTGATGCAGTCGTCCTAGTGGTCTCAATTTCATCAGGCGCAGCTAAAACTTCAGCTAGCCTAACAATTTCTTCAGGCGTAATAGTGGAGGTTGCCTTGACAGGTTCTTTAGAAGCCTGAATTTCTTCATCTACGCTTGCAGTTTCTTCAACAGGCTGAGCAAATTCTTCAGCCCGAGGAATTTGCGGTTGCAATTGACCTGGAACCCTTGTGTTGTGGTCCTTAGCTGCAGCTTGGGCTGCCCTGACAAACTTCACTTTGGTGCCGTTCCATTCAGCATCATACTTTTCTTGTTCTTCAGTAAGGCAGTGTATCTTAGACTGAACTGTGATGAGCTGATTGGGAGTTAAATTCATCACATTGTTCTTCAAAAAAGTTTCTTTTCTGGCCCTACTTCTTTTAGCTCTGTGACACTGATCTCTCTTCAATTTTTAGTGAGGACATGGTCCATACCAGGAGGTAAGTTCAGTGAGGAAAGTGGAGTGCTGGGATCCTCATGCCACATGTCGATGAAATTGAGAATCAACTTTGGATCTAACATGAGAGGAACAGAGCTGCCCTTAGCAATTGCAGCTCTTTGTTGTATGTTCCTGATGATTTCTTCCAATACTTCATCATCAACCTCATCATCCTCAGATCCCGAGGGTACATTCACAATAGCTTGGGTGTTGTGAGGACTTGGTCTCTGACCTCGTCCAATAGTTCTCTTTAACTTCAATAGAGTAGGGCTTGTTGAAGAATGTGTTTGGGCTGATGAACTTGCGAAGGCCCCTGAAGCAATTGCGTAGTCTGTAGTCCTCTGACATGTTGTAAGATGTACATGTGTTGAGGACTTTGTGGCAGCAGGTGATGATTGTGCAACTACTGAAGGCATAGCAGCAGCCTTTGAAGAACTTGATTGAGGATTCTGTAGTTAAGCTCAGGATTTTGCTTCACTCTAGACTTCTTCACAATCGATTTTTTCGGAGCACTAGCAGAGGCTTCGGCAGAGGCAACGGTAGCAGAGTCTTCATTGAATTGCTTCACTGCTGCTTTGGCAGTTCTTCGAAGTTTTCTTTGGTGCTTAGCCCATTCAGCTAGAATGTCTTCACCACGAGCAACACTAGTGGGGTCAACTTCTTGATCATCAACAGGAGGATCCCTTTGAAAGCACATTTGCTCCCTTGGTGGTTTTGGTAATTAATAACAACATATATATCATTGAACTAATGTTTCCACTAAGTATATTCCAGGAAAAGTTCAATGATGGGTTGGCATAAGGATTGTGGAATACCCCAAGATGCAAGGAAATAGATTGGCAAAGCCTCAAGCAAAGGACTCTACATTTTATCTTTTGTGAGACATCACTTTGAGTCCATAGGAAAGTCAATACTATTAAAAGGGGTAAGGTCTTGTCGGTGAACAAAGTGCTCATACGTGCACAAGTGATAGTCACCACATACACCCACAAGCTTTTCCACAAAAGTATGTCCAAAGCCAAATATTCAAAATCGGTGCAACCAACACTTTCCACTCGGTGCCACCGATTCTAGAACCTAGACAGACTCAGCCAAACCCTAGCTTTGCGGTGCAACCGATTCTACTTCGGTGCCACCGAGTTAGGCTGCCAACTTCCTATTACGCAAATTCACAATATCGGTCCCTCCAAGATTGTTGAATCAACATCAACGAGATCGGGCAATCTGACCATTGGTCACCTTATCGATGCAACCGAGTTTCCTGTATCGGTCTCATCAAGATTCAAAAGTTGCCACCTTTTGGTCACTTCGGTAGCACCGAGATTAACACATCGGTGTCACCGAGTTGGTCATTTTGTGTGTAACAGTTGGATTTTTGGAGATGCCTATATATACCCGTCCACCACCACTCACTCACAAGAGAAGCACTCAGAACAGTTCCCCACTCATAGCTACTGATTTTCTGAGATAGAGCCACCTACTCATGTGTAGAGATCACGCCATTCGATTCCTACCATATGAATCTTGTTCTATAGCCTCCCAAACTTGCTATCCACCCAATCAATCTCTTCTACAAGTAAAATCTATGAGAGAGTGATTGTGTCTTGAGGAGTCTATCATCTTGAAGCTCAAGAGCAAAGAGTTCATCGACACTATCGAGCCTTTTACCTTTTGGAAGGTGGTGCCTCCTAGATTGGTTAGGTGTCGCTTGGGAGCCTCCTACTTGATGTTGTGGAGTGAACCAACAAGTTTGTAAGGGCAAGGAGATCGCCTACTTCGTGAAGATCTACCCCGAGTTAGGCTAGTCCTCTGTTGACGCAGGCCATCATGGTATAGTCAAGGTTGCTTCTTCATGGAACCTTCCATGGGTAGAGCCCTCCATGGACTCTTGCGACCTTTACCCTATGTGGGTTAAAGACTCCATAAACGTGGATGTACGATAGCACCACCTATCAGAACCATGGGGAAATCTTGTGGCCTGATGCATTTGATCTCTCTATCTCTAGTCCTTACTTCCATGTGCAATGTCTTTACTTTCCGCTGCTATCTTGACGACTTGCATGTGTAGGGTGTTCTAGATTTGCTATGTATGCTAAAAACTGCCAACACTTGTTTTATGCTTGAGGTTGTTTTAAATTCCTGCAAATAGTCTATTCACCCCCTCTAGACATACACTTCTAGTGATCCTGCAATTGGTATCAGAGCCTTGGTCTCCATTGCGTCGGTTTCAACACCGTGGAGGAAGATGGATGTGTCTAGTGTGGAGAGTTTGTATAGTACAGTGCCCATTCTTGATGGAGAGTATTATAGTCGATGGAAGAATGCCATGATTGATCTATTTGAGAAATTCCATTTGATAGAACATATTGAAAATCCCTATGTGATCCCGATTGATGAATTGCATCCCACAGACAAAGAGGAAATTTACATGATTGGTAACCAAGAACTATCAATCTTATTGTTAGAGGTTTACCAAGATTCATGCTTTCTCAATTGAAGAAGTTTGCATGTTCTTATACTTTGTGGATTGATTTGGAGAAACGATACCCAAGTCTTTCATTAGGTAATCTTGATGAAATTCTTCAAAAACTATTTCTTTTCACAAAATGAAGCCTAGTGATCCAAACTTTGATAAATGCCTATTTGAGCTTCGTGATCTTATGCGTGCTAAAGGAGATGTCACAACTATCAACAACATTATTATTGAAGCTATTCACATTCATAAACTTGAACATTGTCATGGTTATGATTCTAATGAGTCTCTTGGTTTCTATGACGAGGAGTTTCCACTAAATGATGATAATGAAGAACATGGCTACTATGATGGAGATGAGTTGTCCGACATCGAGCATGAAAAGATCATGAGGAATCTAAGTCTAATTGCGAACTTCAAGGATTAAAAGTCCAGCGGAAAAGAGTGGATTCTCGACAGTGGATGCACAGATCACTTGACTGGTGATAAAGACATGTTCCAAGAGATCACACCTAATCAAGGCCCTCGAGGTACGTGACCTTTGGAGACAACTCTAAGGGTAAGGTACTTGGCCTTGGTAAGGTGGATATATGTCATGATAGCTCAATTGAAAATGTGATGCTCATTGAATCCCTTGGCTACAATCTTCTTTTCGTATCTAGACTAGCAGACTTCAGTTTCAATGTGCTATTTACTAAAGTAGATTGCCAAGTCTTTCGATTTGAGAATCATAAAATTGTCTTTACCAGTATTCGTAGAGGTGATCTATACATTGTTTATTTCAATAAAAGGCCCAGCCTCGTACTTTTTGTATTGCAAAATCATCTAAAGGTTGGCTGTGGCATAGAAGGCTTGGGCATGTAGGCATGCAATATCTAGATAATCTTATCAAGGGTGATCACATTCTAGGTGTTAACGATGTTATCTTTGACAAAGATAGACTTCGTAGCGCTTGTCAAGCAACAAAGCATGTAGGTGAAAGTCAACCGGTCAAGAATATCATGACTCCTCGGAGACAACTTGAGTTACTTCATATGGATCTCTTTGGTCCCAATGCTTACAAGAGTCTCGGTGGAAAATCTTATGGTCTAGTTATAGTTCATAATTTTTCCAGATTTACATGAGTATTCTTTCTTGATGATAAGTCACAAGTACAAAGATCTTCAAGAACTTCGCACACAAAGCACAAAATTAGTTTGAAGTGAAGATCAAGAAGGATCAAAGCGATAATGAATCAAAGTTCAAGAACACTCATGTGGATACCTTTGTTGACGAATAGGGTATTTCACATGAGTTCTCAGCTACGTACACACCTCAACAAAATGGAGTTGTTGAGAGGAAGAACCGGACGCTCAGTGAGATGGCAAGAACAATGCTTGACGAATACAAGATGCCAAAAAACTTTCGGGAAGAAGCCGTGGAAACAACATGTCATGCCACAAACTGACTCTACTTGCACAAGCTTCTCGGTAAAATGACATACGCACTTCACACCGGTAACAAAACCCAAGTTGGATACTTTCGGGTATTTGGCTCCAAGTGTGACATTCTTGATAAGCATCGTCATGCTAAATTTGCTCCTAAATCTCATGAAGGTTTCCTACCGTGTTATGGATCGAACTCTCACACTTACCGTGTCGACAAAAACTTCACTCAAAAAGTTGAAGGGCCGGTAGATGTGAAGTTTGATGAATCTAATGGTTCGCAAGTCGAACAAATGCCAAATGATGTAGGTGATAAGGACCCTTCGGAAGCTATCCAAGACTTGTCTATTGGCAAGATTCATCCCATGGAGGTGAAGGAAAGTACTTCATCAACTCAAGTGGAAGCCCGTACTTGACGTCAACGTGAACCACAACATGACATGGAGGCATCCATGAGCGGTACACAACGAGATGATGAAGAGGAGGAACCTGCTTCTCAGGGCCCTCCTAAGAAGAAGGCGAAGAAACTTTTGGTTGATGCTATGCCTAAGTGTGGTCCCTCCAAGAGCACCAAGGCTGCATCTAAGAAAGCTGCTACATAGAAGTCCAAGAGGACCACCAGAGATATACCTGCTTCAGAGAAGAACAAGAAGTCCACTTTTAGAGAAGTAGATGAAGATGAAGATGCTATGTCTGTTCTGATGAAACTCAGACCTCACCTTCCTGTACATGGTGCCAGCCATCCTAGAGCTGAGGATATGAAGAAGAGGAAGGATTCAGGGTTGAGGGCATGGAGAGCCATTGATCCATATGCCCAGAGGAGAATGACTTTTGTGGACTACATGTTCTATACCAAAGAGCAGCAAGACTTCTATGAGACAGTGTTGCTTGAAAAGAGCCCTGCAGTCAGGGACATGAGATATGTGGACTTGAAATACATCAAGGATAATGAGGACTACTTTCCATGTGTCCAAGACAACTTCCACTGCATTGGACTTGACAAATTTGTTGGCAAGGAGTTCACTGCTTGGAATGATGAAATGATCATGCAGTTCTATTCCACTGCTCATTTTTATGGAGATGGCAAGATTGTTTGAATGATTGAAGGAGCAAGATACGAATATGTTGTTGATGAGTGGGCTACCATCTTAGGAGACCCAGAGGTTTAGGATGGAGAGTTGGATTTTTACTCAGAATCCAAGGAGAGACACAACGCTATGAAGAATATGTATAATCCTATTCCAGCTGCTAACTTGCAATCTCACAAGTTAGGATCTATTTACTTCCTCCAGCCAGGCCTCCGTACCATGAACACTATCCTGAGGCATACCTTGATGCCCAAGTCTGGAGATGAGAAGATGATTCATGGATACTCCATCAACTTGCTCATCCATCTTGATCGTAACACCAGGACTCGAGTGATGGATTTGGTAGTAGAGACTGTGAAGAGGGTTGCTGCTTATCAGAAGCGCTCATACTGCTATGCACCCTATATTCAAATGCTTATCATTTCTAAGCTTGAGAACCACATCTTTGCTCTGGATAGACCCCACTTGTCACTTCACCCAGATCTCAAGGAAAATGTTGTGGTGATGGACCCAGACCATCCCACATCAGCTGCAGCTCAAGCATAGGCACAGGCACACGCAGAGGCAGCTAGAGCCTCTAGTGCTCAGGTTCCAAGATTCAGGAACGAGCAGATGGATCTCTTGATCTCCACCATCTTGGATATGAAGAAGGACATCAAGACCATCATGGACACTCAGGGAGAGCATTGTGAACATCATTGATGATAGAGTGAAAACTCAAAATGACAAGGTAGATGGGCTTTCTAAGATAGTCGATGAGCTTAGGAAGGAGGTTGATGAAGCCCCAATCCATCGCACCTCTTCAGAGTTTGAGTCTTCTGATGATGACGAGGATAGTGCACCTGTCAGGACGACTCTCCAGTTTACTACTAAGGCCAGGACAGCTACAATGCCAGCTCTAGAGACGAGGCCTTCATCTTCTGCTCCAGTCACAATGACATCATGTCCATCAGCTCCAGTGCCGCCAATGTCTAGTCCACCTCCATCCAGGAGTTCAGCAGAAGTCTTCGCCGACACAGTTCTTTCGACTCCAACATCGACTACTGGAGGAAATCAGCCGCAGAAGGATTATTAGTGTCGTTGTTTTCTCACAACAGACGCCATGGGTAGGCTTATCGTTGGTGGTTGGGCCCGAAGGACGCCGACGGGCTCTGGGTGCGAGATTGGGCACAGGCGGTAGCGACACATGATGTACCCAGGTTCAAGGCCCTCCGAGGGAGGTAATACCCCTAGTCCTGCTTGGTCTAGTTGGATCGATAGTTGTGTTTAGAGGGGTGCTCCTAGAGCTCTGTCTAGAGGAGGAAGAAGGAGCAGCCGACTCGTCCTCCCCCGTTCCTAGCGATGATATGAGAGGAAAGCCCTATGTGGGTGTATGCGAATGATCGTCTGTCCCCGTTACATAGGGGGCACGGGGGGTTATAGGTCAACCCCCCGGCTCTATAATATGTTCTAAAGTACAGGGGTGGGGGACCCGGCTGGTAGTCTCTCCAGCTGGCCAGGTGGTCCCGTCCTTCGTGCAGTCTCATCTGTAGGGTCCACCGGTTGAGCGGTCCTGTCTCTCGCTAGGGCTCGCCAGCTGGTTCTGCGATTGGCCCTTGCCCACCTGCCGCGGCATGGGTCGCCTAGGAGGCGTCGTCTAGCGTCAGCCGGCCAAAGTCTCCGGTACGGCCGGCTGTACTGTAGCCATGCCGGGGCAGGTAATCGAGTGGGCGAGGGCGTGTCGGCACTGTTTCCCCGCCCGGTCGCGCTCGCCAAGGTCAGCGGCCTGGACGGCCAGACTATAGCCATGCACTCTAGTGCGTCAGCGGCCACTATGGCCACAGGGTCGCCCGTCGTGGCAGTCATGTCATGTTGTCGTACCTGCGCATAGAGGCACGGGATGTCGCACGTCCGCCCCGGGGTCAATAGAGGAGGCGGACCGGAAGGCAGCCCGGCCGCACCCAGCCAGTCGGGGGTCGAACCGGCTGCACGACCAGCCGTCCGTGTCGCCAGCCGGTGGCAGCTCGAGCCGGCCGTCCTCCAACCGACCATGGGCAGCTGGCCGCATAGTTTTCCTTCGAAGTGGACAGGGAGAGAACCCCGTTACTTTGGCCTACCTAGGGGTAATAACCCCGTCAGTAGTCCCCGAAGCCGTCGGGGGCCCGTGTCCGATAGACGGAGGGGAGCCGGCGGCTTCCCCCCAGCGGTACCCGCCTCCGGTATGAAGCCGAAGGGGTAGCCGGGTCGGCCGTTGGACCCGACGCCTCGGGTACCAGCACGTCGCCACGGGACCTGAGCTGGCACGCCGCACACCACGTGGCGAGTAATGATGTTGCGGGCCCCGTGCACGCGGGGAGACGGGACGTCGGCCTAGGCCTAGCCTGCTAGGCCCCGGGCATAGCCCAGTAGTCCTCGGGGCGCAGACCGGGATACTCTGCGCCCCGAAGCGGCCGTTATGGTCCGGGGCCAGCCACGCGCGCGCGGAGTTTCCTTGGGAGTGGGCGCAATTAATCCCACGTCGCCCGGTCGTGGCCTCCCCTATAAAAGGGGCGGAAGGGCAGGGGGTGGAGATACCCGCATCCCGCTCGCCCCCTTGCTGCGTTGCCTTCTTGCCTTCTTTGTCCTCCTCGCTCTCCTTGCGCAACAGCGCGCTCGAACCCGAAACCGTGCCCGCACGCTGCCCCGTCGCCGTAATGGCCGACGGATGCGGAAGGAGCTGGGATGGCTCCGTCGTCATCGAGGAAGACTTTGCGGAGCTTCGCCACGCGCGTATGCTGCCGCCTACGGAGCGGGTGCTCGCACGCGCGTCGGGCGACGAGGTGGCTCCGGCACCCCAGCCAGGGGAACATGTCGTGTTCCTCTGGCACTTCTCCCGTGGCTTCAGGCTCCCGGTGAGCCACTTCTTCCGCCTGCTCCTCGACACCTTCGACCTCCAGCCACACCACCTCAGATCCAACGCGATCCTATACCTCGTCGGCTTCGTGACGCTGTGCGAGGGTTATCTTGGGGTCCTTCCTTTCCTCGACCTCTTCAACGCCCTCTTCTATCTCAAGGCGTTGAAGAGCAGTGCCTGCGGGGGTATGGTGGTGTGTTGCCGTGGCACCGCGCACTTCCCGCCCCTTTCTCTCATCGATTCCATCAAGGGGTGGCACCAGACGTTCTTCTACGTGAAGAACACCGACCCGAACTTGGACTTCATTCAGCTGCCGCCGTTCGTCGATGCACAGTCCACCCAGGTGAACTAGCTGGGGGCTGCCTCGCGCGGTGTGGCCCTGGCGGAGCTCGGCCGGCTCGCGCAGCTGAAGAGCTCCGAGGGGTTGGTCACCGCCGTTCAGGTGGCGGATTTCATCTCGCGCCGGATGTTGCCTCTCCAGCTGAGGCCGCATCGGATCTGTGACATGTCCGGCCGCTGCGATCCCTGCTGGCTGTCCACCGTCGACCTGACACCGGCTCAGGTGGCGAAGCGGGTGAACGCCCTCACGATGTACAAGCTGAAGTCCGAGTGGTGGTCTTTCGGCATGGAGCCGTACGACCGCATCAACCGCCCCTGGTAAGTCTTTTGATGAGATGACTTTTCTTCGTTTGATTCTATCTAGCAGGCAGCCGGCAATGGACCTTACTTTGTCGTGCTGACCGTAGCTGTTGGTGCGACCGAACATGTCAGATGGCCCGCACCCCCAAATCTTCGAGGCGGATCGCGAAAACTTCGACTCTGAAGACTACGAGCGGAGAGGCCCGCCGGAGGAGGGGGTGGACTCCTCGGGAGGAGTCGACGAGCCGGCAGACCCATGAGCCGGCGACCCTAGTGGAGCCGGATGATCCGGCGAAGCCGGGGATCCCAGCGAAGCGGGGAGTTCCTCTTGCCCCCACGACCAGGGACTGGACGGACGACGATGATGATGACGTAATGATTCTGAACTAGCCTCCTCCCTCAAGGCGTCAGGGTCGGCAGAGCGAGGAACGACCGGCTCAAGCCCCGGCGGCCGGAGTTGCCGGCCGAGCGAAGAAGCCAGCTCATGAGGGGCCAGCGGCCCTGTCACCAGTCCCAAAGTGGGTGAAGGTGGAGGCACGGAAGCCGCCGGCGGGCGCCAAGCGGGCCTTGCCCCTCGTCCTCAGGTAAGTTTCTTTTTCTTGTCCTGCGTGTGTTTTCTTCCGGGTCGCGAGCCAATGAGTGACCGGCCTTTGTGCGCTACAGGGACCCCATCGAGCTTCACGAGGGGGAGCCGATGGGGGACCTGACGGATGCTGCCACCGGCTGGCCCGTGAGCACACAGGCAACCAGCGGGAGGAGAAGAGGAGGCTTTCGGAGCTGCGAGCCTCAAAGTCCGGAACGCGAGGCGGGGCCTCGCATTTTGGGACTTCGAGCGTCGGGAGGTTTAGGAGGTCCGCGGACCTCACGCGGGCATCGGACTCAGCGGCGGAATCGACCTGGCTGTCGAGGCCCACGTCGAGCGAGCCACGAGGGGTGGCCATGGAGCCGTCTGTGCCTCCATCCGCGGAGGGGGCGGCCCAAGCAAGGGCGGCGGCAACTGAGCCGGCCCCCGAGGTGACCCGGCTGGAGGTGCCGGATGTGACACCACATGCGACTGAGCCGGCCTGGGTTGACATGCCGGAGGCCCCGGAGGTGGCGGCCATGGAGGTGGAGGTGCCATCCGTCGCGATCGTCGCACCGGAGAGGCAGCAGGTGGAGGCGGCGACGGTGTCGGGCGGAGGGCCGGTGGGAGGCGACTCCCGGACCCTCGCTGTTGTTGAACCGCCCTCGGCGGCCGGTACTGTGGCGATCCTGAGCGGCAATGGAGGCTGGTCCCAGAGGACCCTGCAGACCATGCAGGAGGTGCTCCGAGACTGGGAGGCGCTAGCGCGTGCCAGCCCTATCGGCTTCCTCGGCGGGCGGCCCGGTCCCCTCGTTCGGGGAGTTGGGGAGCATCCTAGACCGGTGCCGGCAGGAGCTGGCCCGGTTCGCAGAGGCGGAAGACGCCACCCTCCAGCGTGCAGAGGTAAGCACGGTTGCCTTTGTCATAGAATTTTCAGTGGGGGCGCGCAAGCGCACCCACTGGGTGTAGCCTCGGAGATGCGGGCCGGCTGATCGACTGACGGGCAGCCGGACCGGATCTCTTTGAGCCTGTCTTGATTTTTGGCTCTGCGCGACAGGAGGGGAGATCCTTGTGGCAGAAGCTATTCAAGGAGGAGGTTGCCATCCACGACCACGGCAAACACGGCTTCTACCGCCTGGAGGAGGAGCCGGCGCGCGTGCAAGGTAGGTTGAGTTTCATGGGAGGGGTATGTAGCCCCCAAGAGCCGGCTGACTCCTGCCTTGTCTTGCAGGTGATCTGACCGCTCTCCAAGACGAGAAGTCCGGGCTCGTCTCCGAGCGGGACCCGCTGGCACAAGATGTCCACGTGGACACGCAGGAGAAAGACCGGCTGGCCGTGCTGGTGGAGGACGGGGAGGCGGCCCAGGACCGCCTCAAGGCCGTCGTGGCGAAGGAGGTGGCGGCCAAGGAGACGACCGTCAAGGAGGCGGGTGACGCCGCCCAAAGGACTACCACCCTCCAAGACGAGGTGACCCACCTCGAGAGGTCGCTTGAGGAGGTCAAGGGCTCCCTCGCGGCATCAGAGGCGGCACTGGCGTCAGAGCGGAAAGCGTCGCTGAACTTCGCCATCGGGGTGGGCGACGCCATTGAAGGTAAGTGCCCATTTTTCCCTTCTCCAGTCAGTTGCTTTTTCCTTTGCTGGTTCTTGTGTTTTATTTGCCCTTCTTACCTCTTCTTCCCCTTTCTCTTAGGGTGCTTACCGGAAACTCAGCGCCGTGCTGAGCATGCCATCGAGGAGCACCGGGAGTACCTTCAGGAGTGTGGGCGCTCCATCGAGGAGGATGTCGCGTGGGATGTGGACGAGCTTGGGCTCGCCATGGAAAACTGGATGATCCACCTCGAGCGGAGCGTGGAGCGGCTGAAGACAGACGAAAAGGAGATCATCGCTGCTCTATGGCCGGGCTGTGGGGGAGCTCCGGCGAACCACGTGGCCTTGTGGCTAGAGCAGGCCGTGGCCCGGCTCGAGGCCTGGAAGGCGTCAGCAGCCCAGGCCGGTGCGCAGATGGCACTCCGGTTCGTCACGTTGTGGTATGGTGGCGTGGACTTGGGCAGGCTGGCCACCATGCGGGACGAGTCACTCGAGGAGGGGGAGGCCCGTGAGCCGGCCCTTGTCTGCCGGGCCAACGAGCTCGTGTCATACATCAACGCAGATGAGTTCCTACCAGCCCTTGGCGAGGATGGCGAGCCGGTGCCTGAAGACTCCTTCGGCATACCCCAAGGCCCAGCGGAAGAGGAGGTTTCCGATGAGAGCACCGACTCGAGCAGCGAGATGGACGGAACCGCAGAGGCCGCTTCAAAGGCCAAGGAGGCCGATACGAAGGCCACGACCACCTCTGAGGCGAGAGTCGAGCCACCCAGCGACGCGCCGGCTGGCGACGCACCGGTGGCCTGAGCCCCCGGGCGTCTTTATCTTTCTTTTTCTTTCCTGCAAGTTAGGCTCGAGTCCACCCACTGGGGGTGTTATGTAATGAACCATGTTGGCCGTGGGCCACCTTTGTCTTAACATTTGTACTATGAATACTTAGAGTGTTTGCCTTATTGCTTGTCCCAGCTTGTCCTTATCCTTTTTCGCCCTCTTGGTTCTTTTCAATCCCCCCTTTTCCCCTTTGGTTTCGGCCCCGCCAGCCCGACAGCTTGGAGCCGGTCTGTAGCTGGGTCGGGGTGTCCGCCTCAAGGGAGCCAGTTCGGAACTTAGGAACCGCGAGAGACTTTCAAGATGAGTAGAGTGGCCGAGGCGAGGCGGTGGTCCGATTGGGCCTAGCCGGTATCTCCTTTGATCTTTTGTGTAAGCTAAGCCTTGCCGCCCCGAGGCCCCGTCAGCCAGACAGCCGGGAGCCGGATCTGTAGCTGGGAGGGGTGGGAGGGTTTGCCCGGCTCACACTACTTAGCCTATTTTTGAGATAAGCGACCTAGGACCAGCCGACGAGCCCCCGGGCCCGAGAGCCGGGTCGGGGAGTCGGTGAGCGAGGAAACCTTTGAGGGAAGCGAAATGGGGCGTGCCCCAAGAGCCGGCCTGGGGAACCCATTGCATTCATAAGCCCAAAAGGGTAGGGATACATACATACATTGGTCTGTTCAGCAGTAAAACGGGCGGAGGAGCGCCGCGTTCCATGGGCGCTCCGTCTCCTCGCCGGAGGCATCTCTTTTGCGCTTCTACGGCTTCTAGGCGCCTATTAGGTAGTATTCATTGTTGTGTAGCGCCTTGCTAATGATGAACGAGCCCTCCCATGGGGAGGACAGTTTGTGTTGCCCAGCTGTCCGCTGGATCCGGCTGAGGACCAGGTCCCCTTTGCGAAAGGAGAGTGGTCAGATCCGCTTGTTGTGGTAGTGCTGGAGTTTCTGCAGGTAGATTGCCATCCGGCTGAAGGCCAGTTCGCGAGCTTCCTCGAGTAGGTCGACGCTGTCTTCTCTTGCCTCCTTTGCGTCCTTCTCCATGTATAGGGTGACCCGAGGGGAGTCGAACTTGATGTCGGTGGGGATAATCGCCTCGGACCCGTACACAAGGAAGAAGGGAGTGTAACCGGTTGATAGGTTGGGGGTGGTCCTGAGACTCCAAAGGACAGCCGGCAGCTCGTTGATCCAGTAGCCGGCCGACCTTACCAGCAGCGTCACGAGCCGGGGCTTGATGTCAGACAAGATGAGGCCGTTTGCCCTCCCGACCTGGCCGTTTGACTGTGGATGAGTGATGGAGGCCAGGTCGAGCTGGATTCCTTGCTTGGAGCAGAAATGCGTGAGTGCGCCCTTGGCAAAGTTCATGCCTTTGTCGGTGATGATGTTGTGGGGGATGCCGTAGCGAACCGTGATGTCATCGATGAACCATCCAGCTTCTTGATTGGTCGTGCCTCAATCCACTTGGTGAAGTTGTGGACATCCACTAGCAAGTGCGTCATGCCGCCTCGTGCAGTCTTGAAGGGGCCCACCATGCCCAGCCCCCAGACGGCGAAGGCCCACGAGAGGGGGATGGTTTGGAGGGCTAATGCCGGCAGGTGGCTTTGCATGCTGAAGCGTTGGCAGCCCTCGCACTTATTGACCAACTTCTTGGCCGCCTCGAGAGCAATGGGCCAGAAGAAACCATGGCGGAAGGCCTTGGCCACCATGGTCCTGGAGGCAGCATGATGCCCGCACTCACCTTGGTGGATGTCGAGGAGGATCTCCAAGCCCTTTTCCGGCTCGACGCATCGCTGGAATTCGCTGGTGGTGCTGCGATGGATGAGCTTGTTGTTGATGATGTTGTATGCTGGGGCTCGGCATTGGATTTGCTTGCCAAAGCCTCGTCCGGGGGGAGCTCGACTTGTAGAAGGAATGCCAGGATAGGTTTGGCCCATGATGGGGCCGAGACGGGGGCCGTCTTGGGAGCCCCCGGGACCGGCTCACCAGCCTCCGGGGCTAGTTGGCCAGTCCCCGAGGCCGGCTAGTTGATTGTCATCATGATGGCCGCGTCGTTGGAGCCGGCCACCTGGGACGCAGCCGTCTCAACTGGTGCCGGCAGGGCGGCCAAGGTTGCGGGAGCCGGCGGTGAATATGCCGAAGGGGCAGCCGGAGCCGTCGATGGGCCGGCAGCGTCTGTCGGCACGAAAATTGACTCCAATTCTAGGGAAGGCTTGATCGATGGCTTGAGCAGCCGCTCGAGGGAGACGCTGACTGGGATGGCCTTCCGGGTGGAGCCGATCTGTGCCAGCGCGTCGGCCGCCTCATTGTCCGCCCGTGGGACGTGATGAAACTCAGAGCCCTCGAAGGAGTCAATGAGATTTTGTACGAGGAAGCGGTAGCTGGCCATGTTGGTGTCCTTGGCGTCCTAGTCGCTCAGAGACTTGCTGCACCACGAGGTCGGAGTCGGTGAAGCATAGGATGCGCCAGATGCTGATCTCCCTGGCGAGCCAGAGTCCATGGACGATGGCCTCGTACTCGACCACATTGTTGGAGGCAGCGAAGTGGATCTGGAGGGCGTACTTGAGCTAGTCACCTTTCGGGGAGGGGAGGACTATGCCGGCACCCAGGCTGGACCTCATTTTCGAGCCGTTGAAATGCATGCGCTAATGCGTGGAGTCTGGGGGAGGCGGCATGAACACCGTCTCCGCCAAGTCGACGAGGGAGTCAGCCAACACCTATGACTTGATGGAGGTTCTTGGCTTGTACCGGATCTCATGATCGGCGAGGGCGATGACCCATTTGGTGATCCGGCCAGTGGAATCCCGGCCACTCATGATCTCGCCGAGTGGGGCCGTGCTCACCACGGTGATGGTATGCTCCTGGAAGTATTGCTTGACCTTCTTGGCGGGGAAGTATATGTCGTAGCACATCTTTTGATACTAGGGTAGTTCTGCTTGGACGCGGAGAGGACCTCGCTGGGGTAGTAGACGGGCCGCTAGACCGGCAGGGACTTGCCCTCCTCCGGCCGCTCAACTACCAGGATGACGCTGATGATGCGGATGGTCGCCGCGATCTAGGCGAGCAGTGGTTCCTTCTCAGCCGGCGCGGCCAGGATGGGCGCGCGGGTGAGAGCCTTCTTGAGGCTACGGAAGGCCTCGTCCGCCTCATCGGGCCAATTGAACACACCCGGTTCCTTGGTGTGACCCGGCTCGATCAGAGCGGTCTTGCGAAGGAGCCCGTAGAGGGGCAGGGCCCTCTCCCCCAGCTGGCTGATGAACCGGCTGAGCGAGGCAAGGCAGCTGGTGAACTTCTTGATGTCACGGAGCCGGGTCGACCGGGGCATCTTCTCGATCGCGCCGATCTTCTCGGGGTTAGCTTCGATGCCGCGAGCGGACACGAAGAAACCCAGGAGTTGGCCGGCTGGGACGCCGAAGACACACTTCTCCGGGTTGAGCTTGATCTTATACTCGCGCAGGTTCGCGAAGGTCTCGCGGAGATTGTCGAGGAGGCTGAAGTGCTTCTTGGTTTTGACGACAATGTCATCGATGTAGATGTGGACGTTCCTGCCTATCTGAAAGGTGGCGCCTGCGTTCTTCAAGCCGAAGGACATGGTGATGTGGCAGTAGGCCCCAAAGGGCGTGATGAAAGAGGTCTTGAACCGGTCTTCTGGGTCCAGCTTGATCTGGTGGTAGCTGGAGTAGGTGTCCAAGAAAGACAGCAAGTCACAGCCGGCCGTGGAGTCGATGACTTGATCGGTCCGCAGTAGGGCGAATGGGTCCTTGGGTCATGCCTTGTTCAGGCTAGCATTGTCGATGCACATGCGCTAGGTCTTGTTCTTCTTGAGCACCAGGACTGGGTTGGCCAGCCAGTCCGGGTGGAACACTTCCTTGATGAACCCAACTGCGAGCAACCGGGCGATCTCTTCTCCTATGGTACGCCGCTTCTCCTCGGAGAAGCGGCGCAGGGGTTTCTTGAATGGCTTGACGTCCGGCCGGGCGTGTAATTTGTGGTCGGCAAACTTCCTCGGAACACCCGGCATGTCCTTGGGGGACCATGCGAAGATGTCCCGATTCTCATGGAGGAAGTCGACGACCTCGCCTTCCTATTTACTATCGAGGCAGAAGCCGATGGTGGCGCACTAAGCTGGGTTGGCCGGGTCGAGCAGGATTTGCTTGGTGTCCTTGGACAGATGGAAGGAGGCCTCGCTGGCGGACTGCGAGGGGGGAGCCGTGATGGCCGGCTGGCTGGCGACAAGGGCCACGAGTCAGTCGAGTTGCCGCTTCTCCTCGGTGATTTCCAGGGCCTCGGCCAGCCGGCTGTCGTCTCGAGCGCACTCGATTGACATCTTGTAGTCGCCCGTGATGGTGATGATTCCCTTGGGGCCCGACATCTTGAGATTGAGGTAGGCGTAATGGGGGACCGCCATGAATTTGACAAGGGCTGGTCGGCCCAGTAGCGCGTGGTAGGGGCTTGCGGGGTCCATGACCTCGAACAGCACTGGCTCGCGACGGAAGTGGCCGGTTCCGCCAAAAAGGACGTCGAGCGTGATTTTTCCGATAGGGGTGCAGGACTTTCCAGGCACTATGCCATGGAAAACCGTCCGGCTCGCCTATAAGTCTTCTATCTTCAGCCCCATCTTGTGCATCGTGTCGAGGTAAAGGATGTTGATGTTGCTGCCGCCATCTATCAGCACCCGCTTGAAGCGGCAAGTGTGCTTCTCGGTGGGGATGGTGGGGTTGAGGACCACAACATAGCTTCCGGGACTTGGCATTATGGCGGGATGATCCGCCCGGCTCCAGGTCACCGGCTTCCCCGACCAGTGCATGAACTGGGGTGTTCCCGGCATGGTGGCGTAAACCTCACGGTGGAGCCGGTGCTAAGCGTTTTTGCTCGTCTCTTCACTGGTGAAGACGACGTAACAACAGTCTTGGTTAGGGAATTGGTCGATCAGATGACCGTCATTCTGGGCTGGAGCCGGAGCCGGCGCCGGGGCGGTAGCTTGGGCCAGGGCCAGCACGCGGGCAAGCGGCACGGGAGGAGCCGGAAGGCCATCCCCCCGGGCCAATCGCTGTGAGAAGCTGCACTGCCGGAGCGTGTGCGTAGAGGGATTGTCCCGTGAGTGGTTCTTGCAGGGGAGGTCGAGCATCTGCTCGAAGGTGAGCTTCGGCTACCAGGCAGCCTTGCCAGTGCGCTAGCGCTGACTAGAAGGCTGGGCAGCTGGCTCCTACTCCTTAATGGTGTTGACCTGCCGGCTCCCGTAGCAGGGATCCGGCTGGTCGTTCTTGCGTTTGTTGTTCTTCGGCTGCCGGTTGTCGGCAACCAGCCGAGACGTTGCCAGTGTTGTCGTTGTCTTGGCAGGCGGGGTCGTCTTGACCCAGATGGCTGAATCAACTGTGGCGTAGTTGTCCGCCTTGGTCATGAGCTCGGCAAGCATGGCCGACTAGGAGCACAGAAGCTTGTGCTTGAGGGGTGTGCCATCTCGACAGCCTTCGATGAAGTACTGTATGGCCTGCACATCATGCACCCCCTCCCAGGAGTTACCGAGTTGAGTCCACCGGGTGAGGTAGTCGTGGAGGGACTTGTCAGGCCCCTGAATGCACATGGCGAGTTCATGGGGGCGGACGTGCCACTTGTAGGTGCCGGTGAAGTTACCGACTAAGGCCTCCTCGAAGTCCGTCCAGGTGTTGATGCTGCCGGCCGCCATGCTATTGAGCCAGGTGTGGGCCGAGCCGATCAACATGAGGGGAGCGTAGTGAACGGTTACGCGCTTGTTTCCCCTGGCGATCCCGATCGCGGTGGTGTAGTCGATCAACCAGTCCTCGGGCTTGCTGGCCTCGTTATACTTACGGGTGTCTCGGGGGAGAGTGAAGCTGGTTGGGAATGGCTCATTGCGGATCCGAGGGCCGAAACAGGTCGGGCCGATCGAGCCATCCTCTTCGAGGAGGGCCGACTGCGTGAGGTGGTCGATGTGGTTGCTGGCGTCATTCTCGCTGCGGGGGACACCCGACCCAATCCGGGCCGAGAGCTCGGGGCGGATGATGGGCAGAACCGACCGTTCCGGCTCGCGCCGCGGGGGTGGAGTGTGCCTACGACTGCATAGGCTGCTGGCTGCCAACGCTTCTTGGTAGCGGCCGCTGCGAGGTGGGTTGTTGTTGCGCCGGCTGCTAGTAGCCAGCTTCTCGCTCCCTGGCAGCTGAGAGGGTCGTGGGTTGTTTGTTTCGGCTCGGCGGCTGAACACGCGAGGGGAAAAGCAGCGCTGAGCCGACTGACGGCCCGCACTCCCCGTGCCCTCGCGCTCAAGCCGGGGGCTTCTGGAGGCGGCGCTACCCGACGCGAGTAGATGCTGCTGCGTGTCAGTGGTGTCAATGAGCTCCTTGATGTGACGCTCGTGGGCGGCACGTTCTTCACCCCCCAAGGTATCCAAGTCCTCGTAGGATACCTTGAGGGCCCGCAGCTTGGTTGCGGGGGTCTCGTAGACGGGCATGTTGCCTCCTAGGATTTCGGCGACCATGCAGCCGTGGTCGTGCATAGCCCCACCCCGGCTGGGTTCAGTGCCAGCCGGGGTTAGACCATTGGCAGAAGCATATTCCCACTAGGCGGCATCCATGTGGTGCCGCGTGGCCGCTAGGGCGGTGGCGTCCTCAAACAGGACGCAACAGACCACCTCGTGGTCGGCCACGATGGCGTCGGGGTTTGTCATCGGGGCGATAGGGGTGCTTAAGCCCTGGAGGGCCACACCGAGCAGGTCGAAGGTACCGATGCGGGCCGTGGCGGCGTCAGCCCCGGCTCGTGCACGTCCGGAGGAGGTGGAGGTGATGATGGCCATTGCCCCCACGCGTTCGTGGGAGCTACTGGACTAGGTCACAGCAAGTGCGCCCATGGCTGAGGGCGGATCACCGCAGACGAGCACCTACCTGACGTACTCGTTAGCGGCTAGAGCCTCGGGAAGGGTGAGCCTGCCGAAGCGCTCGGTGAGCACGTTGATGTCGGCCGCGAGGCCGACGGATTCGCCTGCAGGGCGTGCCAGCGCAAGCCCCATGAGCCCACGGTTTCGCCTGGACATGCGGTGGCGGCGAGGAATGGCGAGGGGTCCGCCCAGAGCATGAATCCTACCGGCGCCACGTACGGCTCCATGGTGGGCGCCAACTGTCGTTTTCTCATGACAGATGCCATAGGTAGGCTTATCATAGGTGGTTGGGGCCGAGGGACGCCGACGGGCTCCGGGTGCGAGATTGGGCACAAGTGGTGGCGACACACGATGTACCTACGTTCAGGGCCCTTCGGGGGAGGTAATACCCCTAGTCTTACTTGGTCTAGTTGGATGGATAGTTGTGTTTACAGGGGTGCTCCTAGAGCTATGTCTATAGGAGGAAGAAGGTGCAGCTCGCTTGTCCTCCTTCGTTGCCAGCGTGTGTATGAGAGGAAAGCTCTATGTGGGTGTATGCGAATGATCGTCCGTCCCCGTTGCATGGGGGGCTCGGGGGGTTTTATAGGTCAACCGCCCCGGCTCTATAATATGTTCTAAAGTATAGGGGTGGGGGGACCCGGCTGACAGTCTCTCCGGATGGCCAAGGGGTCCCACCCTTCGTTCCATCTCATCATCTGTAGGGTCCACCGACTGAGCAGTCCCGTCTCCCGCTGGGGCCCGCCAGCCGGTTCTGCAATTGGCTCACGCCCACCTGCCACGGCACGGGTCGCCCGAGATGCGTCGTCTAGCGCCAGCCGGCCGAAGTGTCCGGTACAGCCGGCTGTACTGTAGCCATGCCGGGGTAGGTAATCAAGTGGGTGAGGGCGTGCCGACACTATTTCCCCGCCTAATCGTGCTTGCCAAGGTCAGCGGCCCGGACGGCCGCACTGTAGCCACTATGGCTACAGGGCCGCCATCGTGGCGGTCATGTCATTTTGTCATACCTGCGCACAGAGGGACGGGACGTCGGACATCCGCCCCGGGGTAAATGGAGGAGGCGGTCCGGAAGGCAGCCCGGCCATGCGCAGCCGGCCGAGGGTCGAACCGGCTGCACGACCAGCCGTCCGTGTCACCAGCCGGTTGTAGCTCGAGCCGGCCGTCCTCCAGCCGGCCATTGGAAGCCGACCCCGTAGTTTTCCTTCGAAGCGGAAGGGGAGAGAACCCCATTGCTTTGGCCTACCTAGGCGTAATAACCCCAACAATTAGCTATATCTCTTCTAACTTGTTGGTAACTTTTTGCCAAAGGGGGAGAAGTTGTATATAGATCTAGGCTTCGAGTGAGAGAGTGTCTGTTTCTATTTGCTGGTTTTACAAAACATTTCCCTCTTTTGGTTTGGATGTGAGATACTTCTATTTGTGTTTGATCATATGCTTTAATGTGTGTTGCTACTATTTCCTATCTTTTGATGATTACATGATGATCATTCACTTTGCTTGATGTGTTGTGCTATGTTGTTAACTCTTATTACTCTCGCACACCACCAAGATGTATGTGCCCCATGTACCTAATCAATTGTGCATTTGCATTCAAACGCAAACTTAAAATAATGCACAAATTTAGGGGGAGCTCTTTCTTATCACATACTTCTCAAAGCGACGATTATATTCATTGATTATATCATATGTCGAAGCTTTGATCTATATGTTGTCATCAATTACCAAAAAGGAGGAGATTGAAAGCACGTTTGCTCCCTTGGTTGTTTTGGTAATTAATAACAACATATATGTCATTGAACAAATGTTTCCACTAAATATATTTCATGAAAATTTCAATGATGGGTTGGCTTAATGATTGTGGAATACCCCAAGATGCTAGGAAATAGATTGGCAAAGCCTCAAGAAAAGGACTCTGCGTTTTATCTTTTGTGAGAAATCACTTTGAGTCCATAGGAAAGCCAATACTATTAAAAGGGGGTAAGGTTTTGTTGGTGAACAAAATGCTCATGCGTGCACAGGTGACAGTCACCACATACACCCACAAGCTCTTCCACAAATGGCTGCCCAAAGCCCAATATTCAAAATTGGTGCAACCAACACTTTCCACTCGGTGCCACCAATTCAAGAACCTAGACAAACTCAGCCAAACCCTACCTTTTCGGTGCGGGGGCAGGGGGGCGGAGGGGGTAGGTGCGGCGGGGGCTGCGGGGGCGTGGCGTACCGTGGCGAGGGCGGGGGCGGAGGCAACTAGCAGTGAGGAGAGGAGGCGGCCGAGGCGGTGGGGATTCGACGGAGGCGGCTAATGGTGGGCGTCGGGGAGCAAGGGGAGTGGGAGTGAGTGAGAGTGAGAGAGGGTCGGTTAGGGGGCGGGGACAACCTTTAGTCCCCGTTAGAGCATTCCCATCTCCTAGAGGACGGCAAGGAAGCTAGCATCTTTGCCGTCCGCTTTAAGACTCTTTGCTGGCCACTAGCAGACGGCAAAGAAGTAACCAAGTTTAACCTAGCCACCACGAGGTAAACTGGGTCCCAGCTTTGGCTTTGTCGTCTGTTGTGTGCCGCTTTGCCGCCCGCTCGTCGATGACAAAGAGCTGACTAACGATAAAGGATCTATGTGCCATCAGCCAACTCTTTGCCGTCTGCCAGCTGACAGCTGATGGTAGAGACCCTCTTTGCCATCTGCCAGCCGACGACAAAGAGCTGGCAGACGGCAAATAACTAAATTCCACTAGTGAGGAGAGCATTGTCAACATCATTGATGGTAGTGTGAAAAATCTAAATGACAAGATAGATGGGCTGACTAAGAAAGTCAATGAGCTTAAGAAGGAGGTTGATCAAGCCCCAATCCTTCGCACCTCTTTAGAGTCTAAGTCTTTTGATGATCAGGAGGATAGTGTACCTGTCAGGATGACTCCCTAGTTAACTACTAGGGCCAGGACACCTACAATGCTAGCTCCAGAGACGAGGCCTTCATCTTCTGCTCCCGCCATAGTGACATCAGCTCCATTAGCTCCAGTGCCACCAATGTCTACTCCACCTCCATCCAGGACTTCAGTGGAAGTCTTCGCCGATGCAGTTCTCTCGACTCCAACATCGACTACCGGAGGAGATTGGCGGCAGAAGGACGATTAGCTATATCTCTTCTAACTTTTTGGTAACTTGTTGCCAAAGGGGAGAAGTTGTATATAGATCTAGGCTTCGAGTGAGAGAGTGTCTGTTTCTTTTTGCTGGTTTTACAAAACATTTGGCTCTTTTGGTTTGGATGTGAGATACTTATATTTGTGTTTGATCATACGCTTTAATGTGTGTTGCTACTATTTCTTATCTTTCGATGATGATGTGATGATGATTCACTTTGCTTGATGTGTTGTGCTATGTTGTTAATTGTTAGTACTCTCGCACACCACCAAGATGTATGTGTCCCATGTACCTAATCGATTGTGCATTTGCATTCAAATGCAAACTTAAAATAATGCACAAATTTAGGGGGAGCTCTTTCTTATCACATACTTCTCAAAGCAACGATTATATTCATTGATTATATCATATGTCGAAGCTTTGATCTATATGTTGTCATCAATTACCAAAAAGGGGGAGATTGAAAGCACATTTGCTCCCTTGGTGGTTTTTGTAATTAATAACAACATATATGTCATTGAACTAATGTTTCCACTAATTATATTTCAGGAAAAGTTTAATGATGGGTTGGCATAAGGATTGTGGAATACCCCAAGATGCAAGGAAATAGATTGGCAAAGCCTCAAGAAAAGGTCTCTACATTTTATCTTTTGTGAGAAATCACTTGGTGTCAATAGGAAAGCCAATACTATTAAAAGGGGGTAAGGTTTTTTTGGTGAAAAAAAATGCTCATACGTGCACAAGTGATAGTCACCACATACACCCACAATCTCTCCCACTATCCAAAGACAAATATTCAAAATCCGTGCAACCAACACTTTCCACTCGGTGCCACCGATTTCAGAACCTAGACAGACTCAACCTGTGGGGACCCCGACTCATAAGTTGTGATCACCGAATGCACGTGTACAGTGATCCCAGAGATCAATGCTCACTGAACACACAGAAGCTGGATAACAAGAGTCTTACATCCACATTTAGCGTCTTACACAATTAATGACCATGAATGTCTCAGTCTTACATAGATAGGGCCACATGGGCCAAACACTTAAAACAGAACAAGTAGCGGAAATCTTCGTCGAAAGCGTGAACCCATGCCATCTGCCTTAACCTACAGGCATTCTGACTGGGAAGCGTCCTAGTTCGCGTGTTCGCCTCCAACAAAGTCTTCGACATACTCCTGTTCTTCCATGCCTGGCCAATTAAATAACCAGTGGCAAGCCAATGAGTACTTTGAATGTACTCGCAAGCAACCCAAGTTGTGGAACAAGGTAGCAAAGATGCATGATAGCACTAAGTAGGTGATTTTGCAGAAAGCTAATTTGAATGCAAATGTCATGATCAAGTAACTAGTGAGCATGCATGAACAATTAACAGATGTCCATATGAACAAGTTACCGATATCATCATAAGATCGGGGTTGAACACCTCGTGTTCATTCATCATACTAAGTCATCGGACATAGATCGCTTTCCAAGCTAGTCATCGGACTTAGCTCACATACCATCTTTGTCTCCAACACACCCACACACATCAGTTTGTGAAAACACTTGGACGTAGCACAAGAGCGGTCATCCAACTGTCCTTGACTGTGGACACGGCTATTCGAATAGTTTTACACTCCGTAGAGGTTTGCACACTTTACCCACAATACTCGGGGAACTTGCGTGTCGTCCATGACTTGCGGTATATAACATACCCGAGGTAAGCACCCGAACAATGCCTCTCCCCCAGTGATACTAAACAAAGAGTCCACTCGATTGGTACCCAGCCCTCATGATGTACATTACATGAGCCTCACTCTAACCGTACCATCCATGAGGGGACCAACGGTGTGCCCGGTGCCTATGAAGACACTGCATGATCGTACATACCGGTATGACCCCGTATCGAGAGTGACCATGCCACTCCCGCCACTAGTAGTGCGGGCTCCTTGCTAGTACCAAAAGGGGTATTGACAAAGCCCTATCCCATAAGGGGTATTGACATTGCGCATGTAATGTTGGAGTAACGGTCGCAACTTACACCAATCCGTTTTCGAAAACAACATCACTCTCTTGTCCTGGCACACCACTTCTTTCTCAAGTGGTCACCCATCTCATCATCATCTCCCTCGGGCATTAGTGGCACCCGATGGGGTTTTCAAAAAAAATCTTTGAAATCATTTGTTTTCTTGCCATCACTATGCATAAGTCCCATCCCATTTGCGTAGCATCTATTAGCAACCTAACTACTCCCACCCGCACAACCCTCATAAGGTGGTAGGGTCATGCACGATGCAAGTCTCAACGGTAAAAGTAACGGAGGTATCCCACCGAAGGGGGAACACCTCATCATGATCATTTCATCGAATCAACAAGTGCTATATGACATGCATGAAAAAGTTTCTTAACATGGTCAAAGGGCTGCTTGCCTGGCTCAACAAAGTCTCCGGGGTCTTCGAAGTCTTCGGGTCCATCCTCTTTGCCAATCGCACAATCTACCATCGTGAAATAAAGCGATAAAAATAAGCAACACACAAAAACAGAGCACTCAACTACTGATTAAAAATGCTGATCTATTCTGATAAATAGCCAATGTCATACTAAAAATATTCTCCTAGGGTTTTGTTGTTAAAAATATTTTGGACATAAATTAACAGAGTCAAAAAGGTGCCAAAATATAGGTTTTAAAATAAAACAGTAATAAAAATATTTTCAAACACTATTACAAATGGCACTATTAAATTCTAGGGATTATTTCAAGAATTAAGGTGGAAGAAATATGGGTATTGGATAATTATTTAGATCTGTGGAAATTTTGGAAGTAGCAGAAGAAAAGAAAAAGGAAAAGAAATGGGCACAGTGCCCTGGCCGGAGGCGGCCATCAACTTGGCCGGCCCAGAGGACAACCAGCCCAAGCGAACTGGCGCGCGCGCGCGCGTTCGAACCTAACGACTGGGGCCCGAAGGCCAGCGATAGAGAGAGGAGGGGGAGGGAGGTGAGGATGACAGGCAGGCCCCTCCTGTCATCTTCCACCTCATGATAGGTGGGCCGGCGAGATCACCGGCGATGATGCAGGGCACGGCGACGGCAGGCGAAGGCAGGGATGAGCTCAGCGTCGCCCCGTCGTTCCTCTGGAGGTGGAAGGGCGGCCGGAGGAGGTCGGGGTCGCCGGTGGGGAGGAGGTTAGGGCGAAACCGCTTTAGGTGAGGGTCGTCGGCGTTGCTCCAAGTAGCAAAATGGTCGGGGAGGAAGGGTGAAGACGCGGGAGCTCACTATGGGCTCAAAGGAGGAGAAAGTAAGGCCGGAGTGGGCCGGTAGCTCGAGACGACGAAGCCCCGACGCGGCGGTGCCTTGGTCGATCCCGAGCACAGGGGCTCTGGGCGGTCCCTAGAGCGGCTCAGGGGGAAGATTGAGAGTGGAAGTGGGCTAATGGCAGAGAGAGGAGGAACTGGGGGGCTTAAATAGAGGAGGGGGCGGTGCAGCATGGATCCATGCACCGGCGAGGTTGAGGTCGAGGCCAGAGGGGAGAGAGGGCTCGCGGGGCAGCTCGGGGGTGCTCCTGGGGCTGGTCTGGGCTCCTGGGGAGAGAAGAGAGTGGGAGAGATGCCCGCGCATGTGAGCTCCCCGGTTGGCCGAACCGGGCGGCACCGGGCACGCGTGTGGGAGGGTGGAGGAGAGAAGGGAGAGAGAGGGCAACCGCTTGCCGTGTCACGGACATCGAGGGGGCAGAGGGGACAAGCTGGGGCAGTTTTTTTACCCCACCTCCTCGTGACCTGAGGACCAGGGGTTTTTACTGGAGGTACTAGGGCAATGCAAGAAGATGTGGTAAAAAGTTGGGGGCAAGGGTAAGAGGGTAAGAGGTAAACATAGGGGTTTTACTAAATCGCAAGAAGGTGTTTGGTAAGGTTTTGGGTAACAATATGTTATCCGCTTATTGAGATATTTATCAGGGTCAAAGGCTAGGTAGAAAGGAGGGGATTCACCAAGTTTGACCTTAAGAGGAAGAAGTTGACAACGGAGATTTGATGAACCCTAGAAATTAGCAGAATCAGATTTTTGTAGATCCATTGATGCTAGGCTTTTACCCTTGATGCACCACTTAGTTTCTCAAAGTTTGAAGCCAAGGGGAGACACTTCACAATGTAAAGTTTCTCAAATTTGATTCTGGACAGGAATGGTTTGATGAACCAAACCAACTTGGATTGAGATGAAACTTTGCAAGATCATCACCCATGATAGTGTTGACTTGCTGGAATTTTCCTGGAATTTATTGAGAATATTTCTTATAGAAATATTCCAAAAGCTTGATTTGAACAGAAAGGGTTTTGAGGGGATTTGCCTATGCTCTGGTCATGCCCTTGTGCTGAAACTCACATATATAGGAAATATATGTCCACTGAGTTTCTCTAAATTTTCTCAAATATTTTCAAAGCATTTAAATAATTTTTCCCTAAGAAAATCCATTTCTCGCCTTAAGAAAAAGCCTTTAAATACATTGTGAAAATAATCCTTAAAAATAATATTTTGTGGTTTTGGGAAGTCTTATATATAGTGGGTTTGAAATAAGGCTTTTGAAAAAGAAGAATCCACCCAATTTAAGGATTTGCAGTGCAAACCTCATTTCAGAAGGTTTTGGAAACTTAATTTAAGTAAATCATTTTTTATTGAATTTTTTTTGATAAAAAAAGTTTTGGGCACTATTCACATGGCATGATCATTAGGCAAGAGGTTTGGAACAAGGAATATGAATATGAAGTGGAATAGAACCTAGTAGTGCCAAATAACACAATCATCAAGCAAGCAAACAGCATAGCAAACTAGCACAAGCACTCTGAAAAATTTTAGTTGGCTCCAAATTTTATAAACCCAAACATAACAATGTGTGCTACAAACACAGGGTGTGACATAGCCAAACCTAGCTTTTTGGTATAGGGGCGGGGGGAAGGGGGCGGGGGGGGGGGGCATGGCGTACGGTGGCGGGGGCGGGGGCAGAGGCAGCTAGCGCTGAGGAGAGGAGGCGGCCGAGGTGGTGAGGAGACAATGGAGGAGGCCGATGGTGGGCGTCGGGGAGAGAGGGGAGTGGGAGTTGGTGAGAGTGAGAGAGAGGGCCGGGTAAGGGGCGAGGACGGCCTTGAGTACCCGTTAGAGAATTCCCGTCTGCTAGCCGACGGCAAAGAGGCTAGCCTCTTTGCCGTCCGCTTTAGGACTCTTTGTCGGCCGCTAGTAGATGGAAAAGAAGTTGCCAAGTTTAACCTAGCCACCACATGGTCAAGTGGGTCCCAACTGTGGCATTGTCATTTGTTGTGCGCCTCTTAGTTGTCCGCTCGCCGATGACAAAGAGCTGACTGGCGGCAAATGATCTTTGTGCCATCAGCCAACTCTTTGTCGTCTGCCAGCTGACAGCTGATGGCAAAGACCCTCTTTGCCATCTGCCAGCCAATGGCAAAGAGCTGGCAGATGGCAAATAACTGAATTCCACTAGTGAGGACCGCATTGTGAACATCATTGATGATAGTGTGAAAATTCTGAATGACAAGGTAGATGGGCTAACTAAGACAGTCAAGGAGCTTAAGAAGTAGGTTGATGAAGCCCCAATTCGTCCCACCTCTTCAGAGTCCAAGTCTCCTGAAGAGAGGACGATAGTGCACCTGTAAGGATGACTGCCCAGTTAACTACTAAGGCCAGGACACCTACAATGCCAGCTCCAGAGACGAGGCCATCATCTTCTGCTCCAGCCACAGTGACATCAGCTCCATCAGCTCTAGTGCCTCTAGTGTCTACTCCACCTCCATCCAGGACTTTAGCGGAAGTTTTCGCCGATGCAGTTCTCTCGACCGCAATATCGACTACCGGAGGAGATCAGCCACAGAAGGACGATTAGCTATATCTCTTCTAACTTTTTGGTAACTTGTTTCCAAAGGGGAAAAGTTGTATATAGATCTAGGCTTCGAGTGAGGGAGTGTCTGTTTCTTTTTGCTGATTTTAGAAAACATTTGGCTCTTTTGGTTTGGATCTGAGATACTTCTATTTGTGTCTGAGCATACGCTTTAATGTGTGTTGGTACTATTTCCTATCTTTCGATGATGATGTGATGATCATTCACTTTTCTTGATATGTTGTTCTATGTTGTTAACTCTTATTACTCTCGCACACCACCAAGATGTATGTGCTCCATGTACCTAATCGATTGTGCATTTGTATTCAAATGCAAACTTAAAACAATGCACAAATTTAGGGGGAGGTCTTGCTTATCACATACTTCACAAAGCGACGATTATATTCATTAATTATATCATATGTTGAAGCTTTGATCTATATGTTGTCATCAATTACAAAGAAGGGGGAGATTGAAAGCACATTTGCTCCCTTGGTGGTTTTGGTAATTAATAACAACATATATGTCATTGAAATAATGTTTCCAGTAAGTATATTTCATGAAAATTTCAATGATGGGTTGGCATAAGGATTGTGGAATACCCCAAGACGCAAGGAAATAGATTGGCAAAGCCTCAAGAAAAGGACTCTGCGTTTTATCTTGTGTGAGAAATCACTTTGAGTCCATAGCAAAGCCAATACTATTAAAAGGGGGTAAGGTTTTGTTGGTTAACAAAATGCTCATACGTGCACAAGTGATAGTCACCACATAGACCCACAAGCTCTTCCACAAAAAGTCTGTCCAAAGCCAAATATTCAAAATCGGTGCAACCAACACTTTCAGAACCTAGACAGACTCAGCCAAACCCTAGCTTTTCGGTGCAACCGATTCTGCTTCGGTGCCACCAAGTTTGGCTGCCAACTTTCTGTTACGCAAATTCACAATATCGGTCCCTCCATGATTGTTGAATCAGCATCACGGAGATTGGGTAATCTGTTATCAGTGCTATCGAGTTTCTTATATCGGTCTCACCGAGATTCAAAAGTTACCATCTTTTGTTCACTTCGGTAGCACCAAGATTAACACATCGGTGTCACTGAGTTGGTCATTTTTTGTGTAACGATTAGATTTTTGGAGATGCCTATATATACCCCTCCACCACCACTCACTCACAGGAGAAGAACTCAGAACAGTTCCCCACTCATACCTAGTGATTTTTTGAGAGAGAACCACCTACTCATCTGTTGACATCATGCCATACCATTTCTACCATATGAATCTTGATCTCTAGCCTCCCAAACTTGCTTTCCACCCAATCAATCTCTTCTACCAAGCCAAATCTATGAGAGAGTGATTGTGTGTTGAGGAGTCTATCATCTTGAAGCACAAGATCAAGGAGTTCATCGACACTATCGAGCCTTTTACCTTTTGGAGGGTGGTGTTGGAAATATGCCCTAGAGGCAATAATAAATTAGTTATTATCATATTTCCTTGTTCATGATAATCGTTTATTATCCATGCTATAATTGTATTGATCGGAGACTTAAATGCATGTGTGGATACATAGACAAAACCATGTCCCTAGTATGCCTCTAATGGACTAGCTCGTTGATCAAAGGATGGTTAAGGTTTCCTAGCAATGGACATGAGATGTCATTTGATAACGGGATCACATCATTAGGAGAATGATGTGATGGATAAGACCCAAACTACAAACATAGCATATGATCGTGTCAGTTTATTGCTACTGTTTTTTGCATGTCAAGTATATGTTCCTATGACCATGAGATCATGCAACTCACGGATATCGGAGGAGTGCCTTGTGTGTATCAAACGTCGCAACGTAACTGGGTGACTATAAAGGTGCTCTACAGGTATCTTCGATGGTGTTTGTTGAGTTGGCATGGATCAAGACTGGGATTTGTTACTCCGTGTGACGGAGAGGTATCTCAGGGCCCACTCGGTAATACAACATCACAACAAGCCTTGCAAGCAATGTGGCTAAGTGTTAGTCATGGGATCTTGTGTTACGGAACGAGTAAAGAGACTTGCCAGTAACGAGGTTGAACTAGGTATGGAGATACCGACGATCGAATCTCGGGCAAGTAACATACCGAAGAACAAAGGGAACGTTATACGAGATTAACTGAATCCTTGACATAGAGGTTCGACCGATAAAGATCTTCGTAGTATATGTAGGAACCAATGTGGACGTCCAGGTCCCGCCATTGGTTATTGGCCGTAGAGGTGTCTCGGTCATGTCTACATAGTTCTCGAACCCGCAGGGTCTGCACACTTAAGGTTCGGCGACGTTTTGGTAGTGTAGAGTTATGTATGGTGGTGACCGAAGGTTGTTCGGAGTCCCGGATGAGATCCCGGATGTCACGAGGAGCTCCGGAATGGTCCGGAGGTAAAGATTCATATATAGGATGTCCCAGTTTGGTCGCCGGAAAAGTTTCGGGCTCATCGGTAGTGTACCGGGAGTATCGGTAGTGTACCGGGAGTGCCGGTAGTGTACCGGGGGACCTCCGGGAGGGGTATTTCGACCCAAATAGGTCCATGGGCTGTGGGAGAATAATAACCAGCCCTTAGTGGGCTGGGAAAACAGCCACAAAAGCCCATGGCGCAGGAGAGAAAGTCCTAAAGCAAAAAGTGGAAAATCAGCCAATAGGAGGCAATCCTACTCCAACTAGGATTGGAGGTGAAGTAGGATTGCTCCCACCTCATATTTCGGCCGACCCAAAGGCCTTGGATGCCTCTCCTCTCCTCTCCTCCTATATATACTAGTGGATTGGGTGGTTTTTGGACAGAATTTCCGGCCACGTGCTACCCGTTTCACCGGTGCACAGTTTCTCCTCTAGATCGTTTTTCCGCAGCGCTTAGGCGAAGCCCTGCCGGAATCACTCCACCACCATCACCGGAGCGCCGTCACGCTGCCGGTGAACTCTCTCTCCTCTCCACCTCCTCTCGCTGGATCGAGACGGTGGAGATCGTCATCAAGATGCACGTGTGCTGAACGCGGAGGTGCCGTCCGTTCGGCGCTAGATCGGAAGGACCGTGATCGAGATCGCGAGGTAGTTCATGATGAGATCGCGGAACGGATCATGATGAGTTCACAGGACAGATCATGATCAAGATCGTGAGATGGATCGTGATGAGATCGCGGGACGGATCGTGATGAGTTCACGGGACGGATCGTGATTGGATCGTGGGACGGATCGTGATGAGATCGCGGGACGCTCGGCGATTTGGATCGCGAAGATGTTCGACTACACCAACCGCGTTTCTTAACGCTTCCCGCTTAGCGATCTACAAGGGTATGTAGATCCACTCTCCCTCTCGTAGATGCTCATCACCATGGATAGGTTTGTGTGTGCGTAGCAAATTTTTTGTTTCCCATGCGACGTTCCCCAACAGGTGGTGCCTCCTAGATTGGTTATGTGTCACTTGGGAGCCTCCTACTTTGTGTCGCGGAGTGAACCATGAAGTTTGTAAGGGCAAGGAGATCGCCTACTTTGTGAAGATCTACCCCGAGTTAGGCTAGTCCTCCATGGACGTAGGCCATCATGGTATAGTCAAGGTTGCTTCTTCAAGGAACCCTCCGCGGGTAGAGCCCTCCATGGACTCTCGCGAACATTAACCTCCGTGGGAAGACTCCATAAACATGGATGTACGATATCTTCACCTAACGGAACCACGGGAAAAATCTTGTGTCCCTCATGCGTTTGATCTCTATATCTCCACTTCTTAATTCCATGTGCAATGTCCTTACTTTCCGCTGCTATACTTAATGACTTGCATGTGTAGGGTGTTCTAGATTTTCTATGTATGCTAAAAACTGCCAACACTTGTTTTATGCTTGAGGTAGTTTTAGATTCCTGCAAACAACCTATTCACCCCCCTCTCGACATAAACTTCTAGTGACCCCGCACCCTTTTGCAAAGAGGTTTGAGTGCAAATTTCTTCATGTACTTGGGAGTGACATACCAATATTCTCTCCACTCCTTAATCCACCTCTATTCAATCCTCTAGATTCCGATTTTCCTCTGCTCCTTTATTTCTTTCCCATGAATGGCTTCATCATAAGTACAGTAACCAGCATATTAATGCTCAGGTATTTCAAAGGCAGTGTTCTATTTACCCTTCTTTCCACCCTTCTGAGGTCTTTTACCATCTGCCATTTTCTTCACTTGATGAATTTCAACTCTTGATGATTCTGAAGATGTGTACAATATTTCCTCAAGAAACGCTGCAAATGAGTTAAGTTGATGAGAACCTAGTGATTCATCAGCAGACATTTTGTACTTGTTAACAGAGTATAGGTGCGAGGAATTTGAAGAGGTCATATGCGTTCTCATAAACTTTTCAAAATACATCAAGTTGAGGATTTTAACGATAGGTGTCTTGAGGAATTTCACTAAGTGTTCTTTTCTTAGGTTCTAGAGCTGTGAGAATTTGAGGATCCACACAAGTGAGGAATCTTGAAGAAAATCATAACTTAGAGAAACACATTAAGGGAAATAAGTTTATAAGGTGTTTTTAGAAGATGATACTTGAGGAATAAATACCTTTGAGGAATTTGTGTACGAACATGAAGATCAAAATAGGGCAGTAAAATTTGATTTTAATTACCGTTGTGAAGAACACGACGAACAGGGAGAGGAAGTGGAGAAGCTCGTAAGTTTAGATCTCCCATGCCCTAGCTTGGCAGAGGGAGACAGCTACAGCAGCGGCGGAGTGAAGATTTCCGCGGCCGATGCTAGTACGGTGACAACAAGGTCAGGTAGTGAAGCTCTTCCTCTCCAACGGCAATGATTTTAGCAGTGGCACTAGGTCTGAGCTTGGGAGAGATGGGAGTGAGGAGTAACTCAAGCATACTGAAGGGAAGGGGGTATTTATAGTGGCAGTAAAAACCAACCGGTATGAAGATTTTGGATCAGATTGCCCTTGACCCTTGTTTTTCAGGTGACAAGTGTCACCCACATTCTAAGTAGTGGATATAGTGGGGGATCGTGGGTTATCTAGTCGTGCGAAACGGAACAGTTTGAGCGGGAAGCACCGAAATTTTGAAAGTGAAAATTTTAAAGTTTCCGTTTGCAAATTCTTGAGCTGAGAAGGAAACAGTGAAGAATTTGAACGAGGTTCAAAGTAGAACGCATATGAAGAATTTGTGCACAGAATGGATTGAGGTGTACATAGAGGGGAAACAGGTCTGATCACATTCATTTAGATGAAAATCAACTTGAAGATAGCAATAAGTGAATGTTGTTGAGGACATTGAAAGATCATATATATATACATACATCCGGGCTATTCTATTTCCCGTAACAGAATATTATTCTGTTACCCGACTTGAACTGACGTAGTTTCAAGATTGGACTGACGTGGTTTACTACTTGAACTGAACTTCCTGCGTCTAAGACGGATGGAAACAGGGGATGCAACGGGGAGCTTCCGGGGGTTCTCCGACACGGTGCTGCGGGCCATTCGTAGCCAAAGAAGACAAGTACGTGGATCCGCATGTGCGCATGCTTACCTGGTTGTGTTTTGCGATCTCAAGTCACCAGAGGTGACAGCTTGGGCATTTGGCGGACGTGTTTGGGCGTTGGTGTTCGTAGCCGTCAATTTTACGTTTGGTTTGTTGTTTTATGTGTTGTTTTGGATGTGAGAATTATCAGTGTGTTAGAGTGTTTGGAGATTTTTTTTCACTGTAATTTCTGATTTCAAGTTTTGGTGTTCTTGGTCGTTTGCCACGTCCGCCATGCAAATGTGTTCTTGTTTTTGTGATGTTTTACTTTCGAATTGGCGTTGCAGGGAGAGAGATGAGGATTGTATGAAAAGATTTGTGTTGTCAATTTTGCTTCTTGAGTTGTTTCTACCCCGGATTCCCATGTGATTTGGTCGTTGGCGGAGGTGGTGTATGGTTACTCAGTGTAGCCGGCTACTTCTTGTAATCTGGTCAAACTGTGTAATTAAGTTGCGTGTTTCTCAGTGTTGTTTGAATTGCCGCCGTATGTGTAGTTGGTATGCTTCGTGTCAAAGTTGTATTACTGTGAGTTGACATCGGAATAAGTATTTTCTACTGGCTGCCTACCCATACCTCTGCACTTTGAGTACAAAGCCCGAGCCCTCTGTCACTTTCATTCAATCAGCTGCAACCAAGGAAAAGCCAGATGGATTATGATCTGGGAGAGGTCTCAGAGGTGGAGGGGGACGCCGTCGATGTGAGGGCTGCAGTAGCAGAGCAGAGGAGGAGCAGGAGCCGTAGGTGCATGTAGAGGGAACGACATGCTATCGAGGAAGAAGTGGAGGCAGAGTTCAACACACGCCTTGCGCGCGAGGTGATAGATACTTGCAACTCCAATGAACTGGAGCTACTTTTCCCAGAGATCAGGGGAAGGAACCATATTCAGATCATCAGTTGGGCTAGGGCGTGAGCAACCACCGCTCCACATCCATCCACCAGGGCCAAATGGCGTCGTTTCTTTGATCGTTATGACTGAAGTACTGAATTTTTTGTTTTTAAGATTGTGTTGTGAGGGAGTAGATGGTTGAATGACTAAATGAATTCAACTCTCTATTTCTGAATGTGTTATTTTATCTGCATATGCTTGTTATGTGCACTTTTGAACTGTTGTTTTATCTGAAGTTGAACTGATTTGCGGTCAAATGTTGCAGGACTTGTATAATAACTATTTTCTACCAGCTGGCTGCCCACCTGCCTATTTATTATTTTTATAATCTGTGAGTCTTCCTAGCTATAAATTCTATCCATCTATGTGTGGTGTGTGCCTTAGTCTCCCCCTCCTTTTTCTTCCTTCTTCCAGAATCAGATCTAGGTTCCTCCCTCTTCTCTCTGTTATTTTCTTCCCTATTCCTGTGTTTTCCATGGAGGATTGTTCATGCGGATGTCTGGCAAAGATGGCGCTCATAGCTGACGGTTGTGTGTACGAATCTGGTTTGGAGCTCCCCGAGACTCAGCGTCGTGGGCAACTTTCATGTCTGCTGTACATCAACCATGGGTTTCGTGCACCCTATGTTTGTCGCTTGACGGTTGGGGACTTGAAGGAATCATTGGTATGTGTTTATATTTGTTTTGTTTTCTTGTTTTTGTATGTCTAATTTAGAATCCCATGGACTAAATCTGTAGTTTATTTTTATCAGTAGTTTATCTATAATTATTATTTGGGTTTGATAGAATTTAACAGTAGGGGTTTGTGTGTGTATTTGTTCATTACTTAATAGTTTTTATCCATTTTTTGTATAATCCTAGTTCTGTTTTTGTCAGATGTTTTTACTGTAGGTGTATTGATATGTATATTTCTTCATTTTACTCAGGTCAAATTACAAGTTAGTTTGGTGTTTTTGTTTTGGTTCAGATATTTTCTTTTCACTTTGTTATAGAACCATTCCTAGATCTATGTAAAAATTAAGTTATGTCAAGTGTTCACTTTGTTTTCTACTCCCATGCCCATTTGCATAAAATGTCACCCAGAATCAGGATTGTTGCTCCTAGTTCCGAGATACTGAAGATGGAGTCTTCAGACAAAAACGGGTATCAGTTGATGGAAGTTGCCTACCACATCGACTTTGATGGTTGCATCAACCTAACTACTGGGTGGAAGGAGTTGTGGCAGAGTCTGGATTTGAGGATGGTGATGTGGTTATGGTTCTGTTCTCCAGGGAAGATGACTCTCTGACGTTCAGAATTTATGTGATGTAGGCTTAAATGTGGCAAATGATGCTGGTTGTGAGATTTGTGTGTGTTTGATTATGTTGCGGTATTTTTTTGTTTAAGACAATGCATGTGAGATGGTTGAATTTATGGTATTACCAGGTGGTTTGGAACAATTTGTTTGTATTTTATTGTATGCGCTATTTTTTAATTTATGTAATGCTTTCCTATTTTTTTGCTCAAGCATAACTCTTTTTTTATATATTCTTTATATTTGAATTGGAACAATTATAGTTGAACTGATGGGCATCCTTTATTTTGACTGAGATATTTTCATGTACATAGCTCACAAACGGAAAATATACGCTGATGATGGTTGTAGGACTTCTTTTGGGTTTTGAGTTTGCTGAACTTACATGATGTTAATGATAGTGCTGAATTATTTTAGGATGTCAATGGCCAAACACGTTCGTTTGTTGTAGAGGATTTTTTCTTACTTTTTACATGAAGTTTAGAGCATAATTTTTATTTTTTAGTTGAATAGTGATAGTTATAGTATTTTTTAAAATAAAAAGAATTTAATCTTTGCTGCACAGTACTAATTTTACTTGAACCTTATGAATTTTAGTAGTTGAACTTTTTATAAATTTGTTTTTGAAATTTTTATTACAATCTTCTACGTTTAATTTTCCAAAAAAAGTATTTTTTTTATTCTTTTTTAGTTCTTACAATTAACATGTGTTTGAACTTTTCACAATATTTTTTTGAACTGATTTCTTACGAGGTTTTTTTAAATATTTTCATTTGTTTCTTTTATTTGGTCGTGCGTGATCGGTTGGAATTTTGTAATGGGGCAAACTACTGTATTGGGCCATCCTCCGGAGTCATTGTTTTCCGCCTAGATAGCTCGTCCACGCGACTATGCAGTCCGGCGTGCGCGTGCGCTATACGTTTAGTCCCACCTTGCTAATCGAGGGGGTACTTGACCTTTTTATAAGCGCTGCCGAGGCTCACTGGTTGAACTCCTCTGAATACTTACCTGAGTGCTTATACACAGCGCTCGCCCTCTATAATGATCTGTGGGCCCTAGAGGGTTGGCCCCCGCAGTCTAGTTTACAAAGAATTTGCCGGTTGTTTCTTGGTTGGCTTGAGTCCTAGTGCCCACCTGTGTTGGGCAAACATGTCCCTTGGGTGATCAATATTTTTGATTCTTAGCTTTTTTCCTTCTAGATTTTATGATTTTTTTGCCTAATGTAAGCTTTTTTTGTACTGAATGTTGTCCTCTACTTGAACTGACATCTTTTTTTTATAGTGTGTTTCCCTCGCTTTCTCTTAGTCCTCATTCTTTTTCGGCATTTTCTTGGATTTTTTAATGAATATCCGAGTAAGATATGTAGGGACCGCACCGAGTGGCATAGTTGTACTGGCACATTTTTTGTATGGAATGAAGAATACCTATCTTTTTTAGGGGAAATACAAGCACCGCACCGAGGGGCATAGTTATACTGACACATCTTCCTTGTATAGACGTGCCCCCATTATCTATCTTAGGGTGTGTGGGTGCATGTGTGGGGGAAACAGAATTACTGCACTGTGCCTGTCAAACGAGCGCACTGTCGCGTTAGCGCGAGGCCGAGCTGGGGGGAGGGGGGAGGGGGTCCAGATGGGGGAGGGAGGCCGAGCCGGGGGGAGGGGGTTCGGGACCCCCTCCCCCATCCCGGCGAGGCCGAGAGAGGAACAAGCCGTAGCAGGCGACAACGCGGCATGCCGCGGCGTCGCATGCGAAGGCGAGTCCGTAACATGACTTGCGCCCATTATCTTGTCTTTTTTTGGGGGGAAAACCAGCACCGCACCGAGGGGCATAGTTGTACCGACACATCTTCCTTTTATGGACTTGCCCCCCATTATCTTATCCTTTTTAGGGGAAAAACCAGCAACACATTGAGGGGCATAGTTGTACTGACATGTCTTCCTTGTATGGACTTGCCCCCCATTATCTATCTTAGGGTGTGTGGGTGCGTGTGGGGGGGAACAGAATAACCGCACTGCGCCTGTCAAACGAGCGCACTACCACGTTAGCTCGATGCCAAGCTGGGGGGAGGGGGTCGGGACCCCCTCCCCCATCACGGCGAGGCTGAGACAGGAACGAGCCGTAGCAGGTGACGACGCGGCGTGCCGCGGCGTCGCATGCGGAGGCGAGTGCGTAACATGACTTGCCCCCATTATCTTATCTTTTTAGGGGAAAACCAGCACAGCACCAAGCGGCATAGTTGTACCGACACATCTTCCTTGTATGGACTTGCCCCCATTATCTTATCTTTTTTAGGGGAAAACTAGCACCGCACCGAGGGGCATAGTTGTACTGACACATCTTCCTTGTATGGACTTTCCCCCATTATCTATCTTAGGGTGTGTGGGTGCGTGTCTGTGGGTGGGGGAACAGAATAACCACACTGTGCGTGTCAAACGAGCACACTACCGCGTTAGTGCGAGGCCGAGCCGGGGAGAGGGGGGGTCGGGACCCCCTCCCCCATCTCGGTGAGGACGACATAGGAACGAGCTGTAGCAGGTGACGGCACGGTGTGTCGCGACGCCGCATGCGGAGGCGAGTCCGCAATATGAGTTGCCCCCATTATGTTATCTTTTTAGGGGGAAAACCAGCACCGCACCGAGGGGCATAGTTGTACTGACACATCTTCCTTGTATGGACTTGACCCCCATTATCTTATATTTTTTAGGGGAAAACCAGCACCGCACCGAGGGGCATAGTTGTATTACACATGTTCCTTGTATGGACTTGCCCCCCACTATCTATCTTAGGGTGTGTGGGTGCGTGTGTGGGGGGGACAGAATAACCACAGTGCGCCTGTCAAACGAGCGCACTGCCGCATTAGCACGAGGCCGAGCCGGGGGGCGAGGGGGTCAGGACCCACCTCCCCTATCCCGGCGAGGCCGAACCAGGAACGAGCCGTAGCAGGCTACGACGCGGCGTGCCGCAGCGTCGGATGCGGAGGCAATTCCGTGACACGACTTGTCCCCATTATCTTATCTTTTTATAGGGGAAAAACCAGTCCCGCACCTAGGGTCATAGTTGTACTGACACATCTTCCTTGTATGGACTTGCCCCCCCCATTATCTATCTTAGGGTGTGTGGGTGCGTGTGTGGGGGGAAAAGGATAACTGCACTATGGCTGTCAAATGATCTCACTGCCGCGTTAGCACGAGGCCGAGCCGGGGGGAGGGGGTTCGGGACCCCCCTCCCTCATCCCAGCGAGGCCGAGACAGGAACAAGCCGTAGCAGGCGACAACGCGGCATGCAGCGGCGTCGCATGCGGAGGCAAGTCCATAACATGACTTGCCCCTATTATCTTATCTTTTTAGGGGGAAAAACCAGCACCGCACTGAGGGGCATAGTTGTACCGACACATCTTCCTTTTATGGACTTGCCCCCCATTATCTTATCTTTTTAGGGGAAAAACCAGCACCGCACCGAGGGGCATAGTTGTACTGACACATCTTCCATGTATGTACTTGCCCCCCATTATCTGTCTTAGGGTGTGTGGGTGCGTGTGGGGGGATAGAATAACCGCACTGCGCCTGTCAAACGAGCGCACTGCCGCATTAGTGCGAGGCCGAGCCGGGGGGAGGGGGTCCCGGCGAGGCCGAGCCTTGAATAAGCCGTAGCAGGCGACGACGCGGCGTGCCGCGGCGTCGCATGCGGAGGTGAGTCTGTAACTTGACTTGCCACCATTATCTTATCTTTTGTATGGGAAAACCAGCACCGCACCGAAGGGCATAGTTGTGCTGACACATCTTCCTTGTATGGACTTGCCCCCCATTATCTATCTTAGGGTGTGTGGTTGTGTGTGGGGTGGAACAGAATAGCTGCACTGCGCCTGTCAAACGAGCGCACTACCGTGTTAGCGTGATGCCGAGCCTGGGGGAGGGGGGTCGGGACCCCCCTCCCCCATCCCGGCTATGCTGAGCCAGGAACGAGCCTTAGGAGGCGACGACGCGGTGTGCCGCAGCGTCGCATGCGGAGGCGAGTCCGTAACATGACTTTCCCCCATTATCTTATCTTTTTTAGGGGCAAAGCCAGCACTACACCGAGGGGCATAGTTGTACTAACACATCTTCCTTGTATGGACTTGCACCCCATTATCTTATCTTTTTTAGGGGGAAAGTCAGCACCGCACCGAGGGCATAGTTGTACTAACACATCTTCCTTGTATGGACTTTCCCCACATTTTTTAGTAAGCATGTTATTTTGTCTTATGACATGTGATAGAGCTATAGCCGGTTACCCATTGTCTCCTGGTTCTCTATCTGCCTCATGGTTTTGACGCAGTTGCTTACCTGGCTAACAAAGCGGTGGAGGTTTTGTCTCTCACTTACGAAGTTCTTCTTGAGCACATAGTTCATGCTCTCACTTCTTTGTGTTGATGTCATTTTGGCACAGAACATTTCTTTGTAATAAGCTGATATCCATCTCTCACGCTCATTCCACATGGCCACGATCTTGGCATCATCATGGAGGTTGTACTTATCCATGAGTCCTTTCGAGGCAGTCTCAAACTCAGTTGGCATGAGGGGCCAGTTGAGGATTGATGTGAATTCATCCTTAAAGTCTTCATGGAGGTTGTACAGGTATGTGAGGTGCTCCCTGTACTTCTTCATAATGTGCCAGCGGCACAGCTTGTGTACCGTGTTCCTGAAAACATCTGGGATCACCAAAGCCATTGCCGGGCACTGGTCTGGTAATGAGAAAAGTGATGTGGAGTGGTCAGCAGATGGTAGTGCATATATACAAATAGAACTGACAAAACATTTTTACTGTGTTATTTTCCTTTTGGGGGGGGGGGGGGTTGGGGTGGTTTTGGCGGTTGTACCTATGAGGATGCATGTAGGAGCCTTCCCTCTCAAGCACCTTAAAAATGTCTTGAACAGCCATCTGAATGAATCTGCATCCTCATCTCTTATCAAGGCGAAAGCAAAGATTGTAGTCTGTAAGTGGTTGTTAGTACCCACAAACACCCCAAGTGGCATATGGTACTTGTTGGTCTTATATGTGGTGTCAAACGTTATGCGGTCACCAAAGTCTTGATACGGCCCTCGGCAGCTTGCGTTCGCCCAGAATATGTTCTTAACTCTGTCGGACTCATCAAGTTGCATGTCACAGAAGAATTCCCTGTTTATATCTTTCATATCCCTAAAGAAGTTGACATTCTTTAGGACATCGTCCACATCATCCATCCTTGAATTCTTTGCTTTGCTGCATATTAAAAGTGATCAGTCATTCAAAAATGCCTGTTGAACTGGCGTCAGGTCATGCGTTGCGTAATATGTTTGTACCGACAGAGGGAAAAAGACGGAGGGGGTTTTAGGGAGGAGAACAAGTTTGTACTTACATGTTAATCAGGTCTTTGGCATTCATTTCGAGGAAGTAGCTACCGGGGTCATCGCCGCCCAGTATGTTCATGATTTGCGCGTGTTCAATGCCTTTGAACTGCAGGTACTTGACGCACTCCAAGATTTTTTTGTCAAAGTTTTTTTGGGAGTGCAAGAAGACAAGCATTTGTGGGGAGAGCTGTAGCCTGTGGTTGTGTTCCCAGACTATCTCTTTTACGACAAGTGTTCCATCCTTTTCCGTCTTCAGCCTCATTTTAGCCCTGTAGTTAGTCTTGGCTGTCGTCTTGTTCCACTGTCTATTTGCTTTTGACACCTTCGATTCATAGACTCCATAGAAGGTGCAATAAAGGTAGACTCTAGTCTTAACCTTGGAGCCTTCCCTGACAACAAAACCCGCATGCTTTGCATAGACGTTGTAGAAGTCCTTTGCTTCTTTGAAAGTTTCAAAGTGCATCTCTAGCCTTGGCAGAATGTAAGCTTCAATGTAAGGTGGCTGCATGCAACAGTGAGCAAACAAAAATGCATTTATGAAAATGTTAGATGGGTGGTCACAGTACTAGGGTATGGACTGTGCTTGTATGTTTTTTCTGAATGGCTACTTACATGTGTATAGCTCTGTGCTGCCTCGGTGTTTGCTGTTCACCCTGGTGTATGGGCGCGGGTGGTGTTACCCTTGGCACATGCAGCAATGCATCTCTTGGAGGGAGCAATGTTGATGAAGCTCTCCGTCTCTTATTGTACGGCCGTCTTCCCTCAGATTCGTTGTTAGGTTGCTCTTGTCTATATGGCACATATCTTCTACTTTGCACCCTGCTAGAGTGGCCAAAATTTGTGTCTCTTTGGCCTGGTCTTCCCGTCGCAACCGCTTTTGCAGCACAGATGATTGATGTTGACGGAGCGACTAGTGGAAGCCTGTGTGTCCTTGCCTTTCTACATGCGCTAGGGAAGGAAAACATCTGTTGTTGGGGAAATTTTTGACCTTGTTGCAACTCAGTAGTGGCAAAGCTTGTATTCCCAGATATCGGTGTTTGCAGCATCGAAGAACCTGCCCGTGCCTCTAATGATTCTGGTGTAGCTTGAAATCTGCCTATATTGTTGAAGTATCCAGGTGCTATTTCTGGTGTTACCTAACCAGGCGGTGCCCCATATCTTCTTGGCTCATCAAACCCTCGCTGTGTGTGCCGCCTTGCATGTTTCTGCAATGACATTCAACAGTTTTGGGATTACTATTTTCTGCATTTTCTCGTATACATGGGGGTTGTGTTCCCCGACAATGTACAAGTTGAACTTGCATCACTGGGCATTACTAAATATTGTTCTCTATTTTGTATCTGGTTTAGTTTCAGCCAAACTGATGAATATACATGTTCAACACTGATGTACTGATGTACCGATTTTTAGCACTGATTGTAAACTGAACATTGAACTTCATCTGTTATGGAAAGTTTTTTATCATTTCCCTATAACTGATGGATAAACATTTCGTCCACTGCTTGCAAATTGAACATTGAACTTCAGAGATGTATGGATATGCATATATAAAAAACTGATGCATGTCTTCTCTTTTTCTCATCTATAACTTATGAAACTACACTAGAAGTACTCCTAGTTTATGTATCATTAAACTTACTGTGTAACAAGTGTATATTTTTTTCAACAAAATTCTTTTACTAGCTCGAACTGACGCAACTACACAACATGTACTATTAGAAATAACATCATACAACTTGCAGTGGTAGCTGAACCTTATATAAAGCCTATTAGCTACTTGGACTGATGCATAAGTTTATGTTTTTTGGCTTGAACTGAAGCTAGCATATTAGAGGTACTGACAGTAACCTCGACATCCAAATTGTGCATCAAGTGGCAGGGGTGTAATGAACTGATGCAAGCATTTGCAATGTACTATCAGCTTCTGCATCATAGGAACATGTGTCACTAATGCAGCACACATGTAGTACTGATGAATCTGATAGTGTAACATGTAGGCAGAGCATAGTGTGTGCAATTTTTAAACTGAATCTTGTTCATAGCAGGATTAATGAACTGATGAACTGACACAAACATACTATTTTTCTTCAGGCAAACCCAAACATGAAAATATTTTTTGAACTAATTCAATATTTGAGGAAAATTAGTGTGGGAAGCAGACATCACCTCCAGTGGCATGTGCTTGGATCCGACTTCTTCTTCTTCCTCTCGTGGGAAGCATAATGGCATGTTCTTTGGAGGCAGTGCCGTTGATGTAGGCAAGGAGCTTGGGGAGACGACGACGCTCCTGCTTGTGGTGGACGTCCAGCGACGAGGTCCGGGAGGCAGCGGCTTGCGGAGATCACGGCCCCGGCGAAGGATCCCCAACAAAGGAGGGAGGCAGGAGGCAGGGATCAACGGCAAACCACCCGTCGTTGCCACCGAGGAAGGGGATGGCGGCGGTGGATTCGTCGTCGGCCAGTCACATCTTCGAGTAAGGGGATGGCAGCGGTGGATCCGTCACCCCGACTGCTGCCGTCGCTTGCTCACCCACGATGGTTGCCTCCGGCGGAAGAATGTGGGTTGGGTCGGGATGGGTTAGGGTGTAGGCGTGTTGCGCCCTATATAGGGCCGGGGGTAACAGAATAATATTCTGTTACGCGAAACAGAATATCCCAGATGTGTATATATATATATATATGTGTGTGTGTGTATATATATATACCCATAATAGAATATTATTCTATTACCCTACTTGAACTGACATAGCTTAAAGATTGGACTCACGTGGTTTTCTACTTGAACTGATCTTCCTGCGTCTAAGATGGACGGAAACAGGGGATGCAACGGGGAGCTTCCGAGGGTTCTCCGACGCGGTGCTGTGGGCCATTCGTTGCCAGAGGAGACATGTACGGGGTTCCACACGTGCGCGCTTTTACTTGGTCATGTTTTCCAATCTCAAGTCACTGGAGGTGACAGCGTGGGCATTTGGCGGCGGACGTGTTTTGGGCATTGGTGTTTACCGTGGTGTTCCTAGCCGTCAATTTTATGTCCGGTTTGTTGTTTTATGTGTTCTTGGTCGTTTGCCACGTCCGCCATTCAAATGTGTTCTTCTTTTTGTGATGTTTTACTTTCGAATTGGCGTTGCAGGGAGAGAGATGAGGATTGTATGAAAAGATTTGTGTTGTTTGCTTCTTAAGTTGTTTCTACCCCGGATTCCCATGTGATTTGGTCATTGGCAGAGGTGGTGTACGGTGGCTAACTATAGCCTGTGATTTCTTGTAATCTGGTCAAACTGTGTAATTAAGATGCGTGTTTCTCAGTGTTGTTTGAATTGTTGCCATATGTGTAGTTGGACTGCTTCGTGTCATAGTTTTATTAGTGTGTGTTGACATTGGAGTAAGTATTTTCTACTAGCTGCTTACCTATACCTCTACACTTTGAGTATAAAGCCGGAGCCCTCTGTCACTTTCATTTCATCAGCTGCAACCAAAGAAAAGCTAGATGGATCTTGAGCTGGGAGAGGTCTCAGAGGAGGAGGGGGATGCCGTTGATGTGAGGGCTGCAGTAGCGGAGTAGAGGAGGAGGAGGAGGCATAGGCGCATGCAGAGGGCACGACGTGCTGCCGCGGAGGAAGTGTCGGCAGAGTTCAACAGACGCCTTGTGCGCGAGGTGATGGATTCTTGCAACTCCAATGAACTGGAGCTACTTTTCCTAGACGGCAGGGGAAGGAACCATATTCAGATCAATAGTTGGGCTAGGGCGAGAGCAGCCACGGCTCCACATCCATCCACCAGGGCCAAATGGCGTCGATTCTTTGATCTTTATGACTGAAGTACTGAATTTTTATGTTTTTAAGATTGTGTTGTGAGGGAGCAGATGGGTGAATGACTAATGAATTCAGCTATCTACCTCTGAATGTGTTGTTTTATCTGCATATGTTTGTTATATGCAATTTGGAACTGCTGTTTTATCTGAAGTTGAACTGATTTGTGGTCAAATGTTGCATGACCTGTATAATAACTATTTTCTACCAGCTGGCTACCCACCTGCCTATTTATTATTTTTATAACCTGTGGGTCTCCTTGGCTATAAATTCTATCCATTTATGTGTGTTGTGTGGCTCAGTCTCCCCCTCCTTTTTCTTCCTTCTTCCAAAATCAGATATAGGTTCCTCCCTCTCCTCTCTATTGTTTTCTTCCCTATTCCCGTGTTTTCCATGGAGGATTGTTCGTGTGGATGTCTGGCAAAGATGGCACGCAAAGCTGACGACTGTGTGTACTAATCTCGTTTGGATCTCACCGAGACTCAGCCCCGCGGGCAACTTTCTTGTCTGCTATACAACAACCATGGGTTTCGTGCACCCTATGTTTGTCACCTGATGGTTGGGGACTTGAAGGAATCATGGGTTTGTGTTTCTACTTGTTTTCTTTTCTTGTTTTTGTAGGTCTCATTTTGAATCCCATGGACTGAATTTGTAGTTTAGTTTTATCAATAGTTTTGATATAATTTTTATTTGGTTTTGTCAGAATTTAACAGTAGGGGTTTGTGTGTATTTGTTCATTACTTAAGAGTATTTATCCATTGTTGTACAATCCTTGTTCTGTTTTTGTCAGATGTTTTTACTGTAGGTGTATTGATATGTATATTTCTTCAGTTTAGTCAGGTCATATGACTAGTTAGTTTGGTGTTTTGGTTTTGGTTCAGATATTTTCCTTTCACTTTGTTATGCAACCATCACTAAATCTGTGTAAAAATTCAGTTATGTCAGGTGTTCACTTTGTTTTCTACTCCCATGCCCATTTGCAGAAAATTTCACCTAGAATCAGGACTGTTGCTCCTAGTTCTGGGATACTAAAGATGGAGTCTTCAGACAAAAACGGGTATCAGTTGGTGGAAGTTTCCTACCACATCGACTTTGATGGTTGCATCAACCTAACTACTGGGTGGAAGGAGTTTGTGGCAGAGTCTGGATTTGAGGATGGTGATGTGGTTATGGTTATGTTCTCTAGGGAAGATGACTCTCTGATGTTCAGAATTTATGTGATGTAGGTTTAAATGTGGCAAACGACGCTGGTTGTGAGATTTGTGTGCGTTTGATTACGTTGCAGTATTTTTTGTTTAAAACAATGCATGTGAGATGGTTGAATTTATGGTATTACCAGGTGGTTTGGAACAATTTGTTTGTATTTTATTGTATGCGCTATTTTTTAATTTATGTAATGCTTTCCTATTTTTTTGTTCAAGCATAACTGTTTTTTATATATTCTTTATATTTGAACTGGAACAATTATAGTTGAACTGATGGGCATCCTTTGTTTTGACTGGGATATTTTCATGTACATAGCTCGCAGACGGAAAATATACGCTGATGATGGTTGTAGGAGCCCTTTAGGGTTTTGAGTTTGCTGAACTTACATGTTGTTAATGATAGTCCTAAATTATGTTAGGATGTCAATGTCCAATCGCATTTGTTTGTTGTAGAGCATTTTTTCTTACTCTATTACATAAATTTTAGAGCACAATTTTTATTTTTAGTTGAATAGTGATAGTTATAGTATTTTTTAACACAAAAAGAATTTAATATTTGCGGCACAATACTATTTTTACTTGAACCTTATGAATTTTAGTAGTTGAACTTTTTATCAATATGTTTCTGAAATTTTTATTACAATCTTCTACGTTCAATTTTACAAAAAAGTATTTTTTTTATTTTTTTAGTTCTTACAATTAACATGTGTTTCAACTTTTTACAATATTTGTTTTGAACTAATTTCTTATGAGGTTTTTTTTAAATTATCTGTGTTTGTTTCTTTTATTTGGTCGTGCGTGATCGGTTGGAATTTTGTAATGGGGTGAACTACTGTATTGGGACATCTACCGGAGTCATTGTTTTCGGCCTAGATAGCTCGTCCATGTGGCTGTGAAGTGCGGCGTGTGTGTGCACTATACGTTTAGTCCCCACCTCACTAGTCGAGGGGGCTCTTGACCTGTTTATAAGCGCTTCCGAGGCTTACTGGTCGAACTCCTCTGAATACTTACCTGAGCGCTTCTACACGGCGCTCGCCCTCTATCATGACCTGTGGGCCCTGGAGGGTTGGCCTCCGCAGTCCGGTTTACAAAGGATTCGCCAGTTGTTTCGTGGTTGTCTTGAGTCCTAGTACCCGCCTGCGTTGGGCCAACCTATCCCTTGGGCGGTCAATATTATTGATTCTTAGCATTTTTCCTTCTAGTTTTTATGTTTTTTCCTAATGTAAGCATTTTTTTAGTACTGAATGTTGTCCTCTACATGAACTGACATCTTTTTTAAAGTGTGTTTCCCTCGCTTTCTCTTAGTTCTCATTCTTTTTCGGCATTTTTTTGGATTTTTTAATGAATATCTGGGTGAGATATATAGGGACCGCACCGAGTGGCATAGTTGTACTGGCACATTTTTCTATGGACTGAAGAATATCTATCTTTTTAGGGTGTGTGGGTGCGTGGCGTGGGAGGGGGGACAGAATAACTGCACTGCGCCTGTTAAACGAGCGCACTGCCGCGTTAGCATGAGGCCGTGCCGCGGCGTCGTATGCGGGGGCGAGTCCGTAACATGAGTTGCACCCATTATCTTATCTTTTTCTTAGGGGAAAACCCAGCACCGCATCGAGGAGCATAGTAGTACTGACATATCTTCCTTGTATGGACTTGCCTCCCATTATCTTATCTTTTTTATGGGAAAAACCAGCACCACACCGAGGGGCATAGTTGTACTGACACATCTTCCTTGTATGGACTTGCCCCCATTATCTATCTTAGGGTGTGTGAGTGTGTGTGGGGGCGACAGAATAACCGCCATGCGCCTATCAAACGACCGCACTGCTGCGTTAGCGTGAGGCCGAGCTAGGGGAGGGGGGAGGGACCCCCCTCCCCCATCCGGCGAGGCCAAGCCAGGAACAAGCCGTAGCAGGCGACGACGCGACACACCGCAGTGTCGCATGCGGAGGCGAGTACGTAACATGACTTGCCCCCATTATCTTATCTTTTTAGGGGAAAAACAGCACCGCACCGAGGGGCATAGTTATACTGACACATCGTCCTTGTATGGACTTGCCCCCCATTATCTTATCTTTTTTTAGGGGGGAAATCAGCATCGCCCCGAGGGGCATAGTTGTACTGACACATCTTCTCTGTATGGACTTGCCCCCCCCCATTATCTATCTTAGGTTTTGTGGGTGCATGTGGGGGGAACAGAATAACCGCACTACGCTTGTCAAACGAGCGCACTGCCGCGTTAGCGCGAGGTCGAGCCGGGGGGAGGGGTGTCAGCACCCCCCTCCCCCATCCCTGCGAGCCGAGCTTGGAACGAGCCATAGCAGGCAATGAAGCGGCATGCCGCGTCGTCGCATGGGGAGGCGAGTCCGTAACATGACTTTCACCCATTATCTTATCTTTTTTTAGGCAAAAAACCAGCACCACACCGAGGGACATAGTTGTACTGACACGTCTTGCTTTTATGGACTTACCCCCCCCCCCCAATATCTATCTTAGGGTGTGTGGGTGCGTGTGGGGGGAACAGAATAACCGCACTGCGCCTGTCAAACGAGTGCACTGCCGTGTTAGCGTGAGGCCGAGCCGGGGGGAGGGGGTCAGCACCCCCTCCCCCATCCCGGCGAGGCCGAGCTAGGTACGAGCCGTAGCAGGCGACGACGCGGTGTGCCGTGGTGTCGCATGCGGAAGCAAGTTCGTAACATGACTTGCCCCGTTATCTTATCATTTTTAGGGGAAAAACCAGCATCAAACCGAGGGGCATTGTTGTACTGACACATCTTCCTTGTATGGACTTTCCCCCCATTATCTATCTTAGGGTGTGTGGGTGCCTGTTGGGGGAACAGAATAACCACACTGCGCCTGTCAAACGAGCGCACTGCCACGTTTGCGCGAGGCTGAGCCGGGGGGAGGGGGGTCGGGACCCCCTCCCCCATCCCGGCGAGGCCATGCTAGGAACGAGCCGTAGCAAGGGACGACGCGGCGTGCCGTGGCGTCGCATGCAGAGGCGAGTCCGTAACATGACTTTCCCCCATTATCTTATCTTTTTTAGGGGAAAAACCAGCACCACACCGAGGGGCATAGTTGTATTGACACATGTTCCGTTTATGGACGTACCCCCCCATTATCTATCTTAGGGTGTGTGGGTGCGTGTGGGTGGAACAGAATATCCGCACGCATGTCAAACGAGCGCACTGCCGCGTTAGCGCGAGGACGAGCCAGGGGGAGGGGCTCAGGAGCCCCCTCCCCCATCCCGGCGAGGCCGAGCTAGGTACGAGATGTAGCAGGCGACGACGTGGTGTGCCGCAGCATCGCATGCAAAGGCGAGTCCGTAACATGACTTACCCCCATTATCTTATCCTTTTAAGGGAAAAAACAAGCACCGCATCCAGGGGCATAGTTCTACTGACACATCTTCTTTGGATGGACTTGCCTCCCCATTATCTATCTTAGGGTGTGTGGGTGCGTGTGGGGGGACAGAATAACCGCACTACGCCTGTCAAACGAGCGCACTGCCGCGTTAGCGTGAGGCCGAGACGGGGGGAGGGGGTCGGGACCCCCTCCCCCTTCCCAACAAGGCCGAGCCAGGAACGATCCATAGCAGGGTGATGGCGCGGCGTGCTGCGGCGTCTCATGCGGAGGCGAGTCCGTAACATGACTTGCCCCATTATCTTATCTTTTTTCAGGGAAAAACAAGCACCGCACCAAGGGGCATAGTTGTACTGACACATCTTCCTTGTATGGACTTGCCCCCATTATCTTATCTTTTTTAGGGGAAAACCAGCACCGCATTGAGGGGCATAGTTGTACTGACACATCATCGTAGCATGCATTTGCCCCCCATTATCTATCTTAGGGTGTGAGGGTGCGTGACTATGGGGGGACAGAATAACAACACTGCACCTGTCAAACAAGCGCACTTCCGTGTTAGTGCGAGGCCGAGCCAGGGGGAGGGGGGTCGGGACCCCCCCTCCCATATCCCGGCAAGGCCGAGCCAGGAACGAGCCATAGTAGGCAACGATGTGGCGTGCCGCGGCGTCGCATGTGGTAGCGAGTCCGTAACATGACTTGCCCTCATTATCTTATCTTTATAGGGGAAAAACCAGAAGCACACCGAGGGGCATAGTTGTAGTGACACATCTTCCTTGTATGGACTTGCCCCCCATTATCTTCAATTTTAGGGGGGAAACCAGCAACTCACCGAGGGGCATAGTTGTACTGACACATCTTCCTTGTATGGACATGCCCCCCATTATCTATCTTAGGGTGTGTGGGTGCGTGTCTGTGGGGGGGGGGGAAACAGAATAACCGCACTTTGCCTGTCAAACGAGCGCACTGCCGCGTTAGCGCGTGGCCGAGCCGGGGGAGGGGGCTCGGGAACTTCCCCCTCTTACATCCCGGCGAGGCCGGGCCAGGAACTAGCCGTAGCAGGCGACGATGTGGCGTGCCGCGGCGTCGCATGCGAGGCGAGTCCGTAACATGACTTGCACCCATTATCTTATCTCTTTTAGGGAAAACACCAGCACCGCACCGAGGGGCATAGTTGTAGTGACACATCTTCCTTGTGACTTGCCCCCCATTATCTTAGCTTTTTTAGGAGAAAAACCAGCACCGCACCGAGGGGCATAGTTGTACTGACACATCTTCCTTGTATGGGCTTGCCACCATTATCTATCTTAGGGTGTGTGGGTGCGTGTTGTGGGAAACAGAATAACCACACTGCCTCTTTCAAACGAGCGCACTGCCGCGTTAGCGCGAGGCCAAGTCGGGGGGAGGGGGGTCAGGACCCCCATCCCGGCGAGGCCGAGCCAGGAACTAGCCGTAGCAGGCGATGACACGGCGTGCCGCGGCGTCGTGCCGCGGTGTCGCATGCAGAGGCAAGTCCGTAACATGACTTGCCCCCATTATCTTATCTTTTCTTAGGGTAAAAACCAGCACCGCACCGAGGGGCATAGTTGTACTGACACATCTTCCTTGTATGGTCTTGCCCCCCATTATCTTATCTTTTTTTTTGGAAAAACCAGCACTGCACCATGGGGCATAGTTGTACGGACACATCTTCCTTGTATGGACTTGCCACCATTATCTCTTTTAGGGTGTGTGTGTGAGTGTGGTGGGAAACAGAATAACCGCACTGTGCCTATCAAACGAGCGCACTTCCGCGTTAGCGCAAGGCCGAGCCGGGTGGGAGGGGGGTTCGGGATCCCCCTCCCCCATCCAGGCGAGGCCGAGCTAGGAACGAGCCGTAGCAGGCGACAACGCAGCGTGTCGTTGCGTCTCATGTGGAGGCAAGTCCGTAACATGACTTGCCCCCATTATCTTATATTTTTTTGGGGAAAAACCAGCACCGCTCGGAGGGGCATATTTGTACTGACACATCTTCCTTGTATGGACTTGCCCCCCATTATCTTATCTTTGTTAGGGGAAAAGCCAGCACCGCACCGAGGGGCATAGTTGTACTAACACATCTTCCTTGTATGGACTTGCCCCCGCATTATCTATCTTAGGGTGTGTGGGTGCGTGTGTGTGTGGGCACAGAATAACCGCACTGCACCTGTCAAACGAGCGCACTGCCGCGTTAGGGCGAGGCCGAGCCGTGAGGGGAGGGGGTCGGGACCTCCCTCCCCCATCCCGGCCAGGAACGAGCCATAGCAGGCGACGACGCGGCGTGCCACGACATCGCATGCAGAGGCGAGTCCGTAACATGACTTGCCCCCATTATCTTATCTTTTTTAGGGGAAAAACCAGCACCGTTATGAAGTATTATTTCATTTGTACTTTTTGATAATTTTTATTGTACTGTTATGAGTTATTTTTTGTACTTTAGCCGTTTGTTTTCTCCCTCTATATTAATTTTTTTTATTATATTTAATTTTTGCTATTATCTTTAGTAACTGCCCAGAGATAATGGGCTTTGCCACGGTTGTGGGCTTTAGCCATCGGTTTTCACCCACTCACCTTTTAACCTCCGCTCCCCTCCCCTCCACAAATCGATTTCTTCTTTGTTCCCCTCCTCTCCTCTACTCGCATAGAAGTTGCTTCTCCTGTTTTGCTTCGGGAGCGTCGGCCGGCGGGTTGAACTCCAGGGGCGGAGGTCTGGGTGCTTTGTTTGCTCCTTTTTGCTCTTCCATCGACTCCCCCTACGTCCCCTTATGTACAGATTTTCCCTGTATTTCTGAGTTATTACTCTCATGCTGTCTCAGGATGGATTCACTAGGGTTCCTTGCTCTTGAACGAGCGGTTCGCGTCAGTGATACTAGATTTGGTGGTGGATTTTGTGTTTGCTGGTAAGAGTTTTTCTTTGTATGGCGTGCTTTGTTTCTGAAATAGGTAAGAGCCCTAATTTTTGTTCATGTGTCTTGTAGTTCTGGTTCGACAGATTTTAGGTCTGTAGATCTCAATGGGTACATCATCCAGTCTAGACAAGTTGAATGCAGGTATCTTTTCCTGTAATTGGGATGATGTTTTATCAGATTTGGTGCTTAATAGGTTTTTAGTTGTATATGTGTTGTTGTATGGACTTTACAAGTTGTATGTATTTTGACTGTTGTTAATTTTTACCCTAGAATGTGTGGTGTGTCTTGTTTTTAGGTTGTTGTGACCTACAGACAGGTTGCAGTACTGATCACCATGTGTACTTTGAACTTTTGTCTTGGCATTTGAATAGTTTGTAGTAGTCTGAAAAGAACTACTATGATGTTGAAAGAGTTGTCATTTTTAAGGTTTGGTGTGACAGTGGTGGGGTGATATTGTTTTATTGGGTGCACTTGTAGTGTTCATGCAGTTGAACTGATTACTAGTTCATGTACTTTTCTTTTTTTTACCTTTTTTTGCTGATTATGATGTTGTTGCGGATGTTGGAGTGCCAGTGCCTCCTGATTCTGACATACCAGAATGCTTTCAAGATCTTGTGAATGTTATTTTCGAGATACCAAATCCTCTAGAAGAACTTGCGAGTGTTGCTGGTGTTTCCCTTATATTTGCTCTTTTTTTAACATCCTTGAATAAATAAATATGTTTAATTACATCATTTTTTTCCTTTTGTGTGTGTCTGATGCTATGCGCGTTATTTATCTTGTCTCTGCAATGTTAATTATGTTTTAATTTTATATGTGTGTGCTTATGTTATTGGTTTATGCGGTTAATGACAACCATGCTGCTGCTGTGGACATTGGTTATGTTGTCAAGGATATTAATGATGGAATTTATTCTCTCAACTTTGATGATGGTGATGGGAGCTTGCAGTTGTCTGTTACTCAATCACAGAGTGTTGATGGCACTGAGCCTGTTACTTAGGCTGAGGATGTTCCTGTGCTGTTACAACTCGAGGATGAAAGGATAAGAAAGAAGTGTGATCTCTGGAGGAGAAAGGAGTTGGAACGGCGTCAAAAGGCTACTTGTTTCCAACGAAGCGATGAGGATGTTTCTCAAGCTCCTAAAGGCATAGGTGATGAAGGTGGTGACGAGGCCTTTTCAACTATTGATGCTGAATCTCATGGAGCTGACATGCCTGTGAAGATAAAATTGATGCATACTCATTTGACGCAAGTGTTTACTCGTGATGGAGTTAAGGAAAAGAAAGTTGTTTTTAAGAGGAACATGTTAGCTCCAAATCCTGATGGCACACAGAGGCGTAGCCCACGTGTGAGAGCTGGTTTCCAACCTGGTAATACCAAAGCTGATGGAGATAGTGTTGCTGTGAAGATTGGTCCAAGCACACTTGGTGGCTCTCCTGTTTGTCGGAGTCCACGAGTTTTGTCAAATAAGAAGCCTTCTGCGTCTCCTCTTCTAGAGCGCTCTTTGTTGAAGGAAAATAAGAAGCGTAAAGTTGCTCCTACGAAGGTGAACAATGGTGTGAAGAAGTGTGCTCGTGTCGAAGCTGAAGATCCTGTACCTGAAGAAGATGATTTTGAAGTTAATTCTGAAGATGAATATGCGGTGGTACGTGTTTTTACTATATGTGACTTACTAGTTTTACTTGCAATGATTTAACTGTGTTTGGGTTGGTATGCTGGCCAGGTGAGGGTTAGTCATTGTTTGCATCAATTGAGGGTGGTACTGATGTTGTTTTAAGAGTTGAACTTGTGCAATCTTTCTTTTTTCTTCTTGCCTTCATATGTTTGTTTTGTTTCCTATATTCATTTAATTAAGTTGTGCCTTCTTTGTTTTCATTTACAGCCTGTTAGCATTATGGGTCCAGTCAAGCCGGTGAGAGGCAATGCCGGAAAAGTTGCTTTGGATGAAGGTGACCTGTAGAGATTGAACATAACTGTGCGATCTTCATTGAAAAATATTGATGCTTGTGCTAAATTTCTTGAGAGTCGCCATGTGGCTAGGGTTCATGCAGCTGGTTTTGGTTCTATCTTCAAATGGAAGGTGAAGTCTAACATTTCCCGCCCTCTGATGGGAGCTTTGTACCTGAAGATAGATCCTGGTACGATGACTCTTGACATGGGTGAGGCTAATAAGAAGCTTCGCATCACTAGCGATGGTATACAACATCTATTTGGGTTCCCTCGTGGTGGTCGTTCTTCACCAAGGCCCTCAGAGGACGGATATGACAAAGCTCTGATGAAGTTAAGATCGGATCTTGACATTAACAGGAACAAAGATATCAAGACAAAGGATTTGAGGGATAGGCTCAAGGTTCTTGTCAAGGATCCTAGCAAAGATGACCTTGCTCTCAAAGTGTTATTCATTATTGTGTTTATGAAGGTTGTATTGCCTGGTGCCGCCCCGCGTGTTTCGAGAGAGACGACAATGTTTGAGGATATTGTCATTGAGGACATGGATAATATGGATTATTGCCAGCTGATGGTTGATGAGCTTAGAAGGGCTATTGTCAGGTACCAAGATGGTGTTACCATTGGGAAGGCAATCACAAGTTGTGCTATAGGGCCTATACTAATGTACCTTGAATTCCTTATCCGTGGCAAGACTCCGGAACCTGACATGCGAGTCCCCCGCATATGTTTCATGGATCCTGACAACCTTCCTGATCTGGCTGATGCAGATTTGATAAAATAAGGAAATGCAAATCCAAAGACTTGGGTGTTTGGGAATCTTCCAGTGAGTTTTATTTATGTCGTGTCTTGCAAACCTTTTTTTATTTAGGTATAGCTATTTTTTGCTAGAGTGAACATGTGTACTACAGAGTTACCTGTTTAGATTTAGTCATTTCTTAAGCTTTGTGAGGTTTACGTATGATTTTTAGTACTGTTGTGTCATGTGTGGTTGAACAGAATCTATTGTTGAACTTACATGTTTTGTAAATACTAACAAATTGGCACTAATAGTGAAAGATCGTTAGTGCTACTGATTTAAATCTGTTAATATAATGTTTATTTTCCCTGTCTGTTGCATTGATTAATTAACTCCTTTTCCTCTTGTTTGTAGTGGAAAACTCAAGAGGAGGTTGTCTGTTTCCGAGTATATAAATGGCCAGTCCTGGAGATGACGTTGTCTCAGGTTCCCAAGATTTCATCTCCACACGATGAGTTGAGAGATGGCCGTGGTGTTGAGGGTGCTGGTTATGTTCCCCCTGGCCCTAGTAAGGCTATTACTTCATAGAGGCAGGGTTTTGGTATTGATGTAGCTGTTTCTGCGTTGGAGCGTGCTGAGTATATTTTTAGTAATGTGTGTTCTAAGGTGCAAAAGGTCCCAACTATAGTTGAGCGTCTGAGTTGTATCAATGGTATCCTTCCTGAAGGTCATCAATTTAATGTTGAGGAAGTAGAGGACTATATTGAGATGGAGAGAATTTTAGTTAGTGATATGCGTGATGGTGCTTCTCAACTAATTCAGAGCTTGGTTCGTCTGTTGAACAACATGAAGCGTTTCAAAACTATGCAAGACTCCCGCTGCAAGCCATATGAAGAAAGTGCCAATGTTGTTATCAGGCAGATTGAGGAGGATGATGCTGCTGCCACTGACACCGGGGCTGTTGATGGTACTAAGGCTAATGTTTCTTATCACCATACGAATGATGTTGTTGGCTTTGAGCCCCATGTTGTTGATGTGAGTCAGTCCTTGATGTTTACAATTTTTACTATGTTGTTCTGCTGTCAGTATTGTAGTTGAACTTTCTCATCTAAATCTGTTTATTATTTTTTTCTTTCATGCAAGAGACCAGTCATAATGTTCAGCTTGCTGTTGATCGTGGAGTTAATGATCCATCTGATGATAAGTGCAAGCTTATTTTTATTTTTATTGTGTTTATATATATTCTTGAATTTTCATGCGCACCAATGTGCACATTTTTCTATCCCACACCGTTAAGAGTTTGTAGGTGATACCTACCTTTTTGTTAGTGTGGTTTAATTAAATGTGTTTATTGTTGCTAATAATAGCATTGTTTTTTTGCTTCATTACTATGAATCAGGGTCCTCTTGTTGGCGATGATCCTTGTTCGACCATTGATGATATTCCTTTGAATGTTAGTAGCAGCAAGATCGGTGATGTTGCTGTGAATGCTGCTAAGGTTTGTTTTTCTGTGCTTGCATTAATTTTATATGCAGTTTTCGCTGCTATTTCTTTGTAGCTGTAACAGTTAGCCTGTGCACCTCTTGCTACCTTTTTTGATTGTTAGTTTAGCTCATATTATTCACTTTCTGATTTTTTTTCCCAGATAACTGATGTTGAGCGTGAGGCTGCCGTTAGTGTTGGACATGATGCTTGTGGTGTTCCATTGATGAGGCGTACTTCTCATTTATGGCATTTTGGACATGTTCACTTGTAGTGCTTGAACTTATTATTTTTCTTCTTTTTCTGCAAGCAGAACGTGCTAATGTTGTTAAGGTTGATTTGTGTTTCTTCGTTGTTACGAGGTTGCGCATGAACTGTGGGAAACGGTTAGTTTGGGATTTTTCCTGTATCATTTTCGTCTCTTTTTCTTTCTCTCATATGACTATTGTTGTTATTGCAGTAGTTTTAATTCATGTCATCTTTTGTGTTTTCCTAGCGACAAGCCGATGTTTCAAAATAGCGAATGTGATTCCAGTGTTGGTTCTATTGCTAAAGCGTTTGTCCCCGCTGGCATCCTCAACTCAGACAGTGTTGACATTGTTTTATATTCTCTACGTCAGAAGTACCGAGACACTGACAAGTTGATAGTTCCTAGATCGGTGACGGTCAGTATTTTGCTTTGTAGATAGGATGAGAAGTTATTTTGGTAATTTTCTAACTGTTGTTGTTCTTTTTGTACAACATACCAAGACCCATGATGGAAATATTGATGCCAATGTGCTATAGTGGTTCACGAGATCAGGGGCTGTGGTTTTGACCAAGTAGGTGAACTTGAACTTATTGTACTCATGAACTAGAACTGTTTTGTTTTCTTGCAAGTTTGGGAGGTGGGAATGAACTTGAGTAGCCTGCTTTTTAACACTTGTACTTATGAATGATGTGTGCTTCTTTTTTTAAAGTTGCACTTATTGTTGCTAGGAAAATGAACTAATATGTTTGTTGCAAGTTTGGGCGGTGGATATAAACTTGAGTAGCATTTATTTTTTGTAGTGGGTTGCTTACTCAATTAGGACTTATGATTATCTGATTTGTTTGTACTTCTGAATTTCAATTTCCCTCTTTTATTTTATTGTTTGGAGGCTGAATTTTTTGTTTCATTATGATTTGTTAATTCATTTTACTCTACGATTTTTTTGTCACCTTCTTTTCCCTACTTTTGATTCGCCGCCATTTGCGGCTGCCACGAAGCCTAGTGACGAATCTAGGCATTGGTGCTTGATTGTTTTGAATTTGAGGTTCCGTCGTTTCGAGTGTCTCTATTCACTCCTCGATGAAACCTGGAGTGATGCAGTTAGATTCTTAAGGACTATGACAGATAACAGAAAGAAGCTTTGGAGGGAGTCCAGCGTAGACAGGGCCAAACCGTTCTCGCCAGCGCATATTGATGGTTTCTCTTGCGAGTTTGTGCGGGTGCCGCAACAGCAAAACACGTGAGTATCCATTTTTAATGATTTTTATTAGTTGTTTTTGTTGCTGGGAGGAAGGTGTTCGTGTATTTTTGAATTTTTGGTTGTGTTCCTGTATTTCGAATTTGAGTTGTACCGTCGTGTTTTTTCATTTGTTAACAGGCATGATTCTGGCTTCTTTATGCTACAAAACAGCAAGACCTATCATTGCCAGGAGGATGGTGTGATTGAAATTTTGGATTACAACCACGAAAGACTTTGTTGTATACCTGCACTACTAGCGATGTGTTTGATGTTGACTTCTGGGGTTTGTTTGGCATCGAACCTTGTACGTATGCATGACCTTTTGTAATTTTTTGCAGCTTCTACTTCTTGGTTAGTACTGTCATGAATTATGTATTTGAACTTACGCTTGATGCGCTCCTTCTTTTTTTATTTTGCAGGTGAGTGGCTCGATCTTGATGAGCATGACTACGGGATCTTTGGCAGCCAGTTTTTGGAGCTCGAGTGTGTAGCTATTGATTTTAGCCAGGGGCGTTCTTCCGAAAAGACAAGATCTGGTGTTATGAAGGGGCGGTTGGGAACTCTGAAAGGTTCTACAGCTACTTGTGCAGAGAGCCCCTCTACACCCAAGAATCCCATTGTGGAACTGATAGACAGTGCCGATGATGCGTGTGACAAGATTGCTAGCATGGGAAGAGTCACCAGGAGCGCTGCTGCTAAGGGTTTATCCCCCCTTGTTGGAATAGTGGCCCGTAGAGCTGGTGTTGCTAGGAAGGATCCTGCTTTGGATTCTAGCAATGTTACAAACATGAAGCATGCACACAGGGCTCCTATAAATTTTTGCTCCCCTGTGCAGCAGCTTCACCCTCATAAATTTCCTAAACTGGACAAGGCTCGCAAGTTGTATAATCTGTTGCTTAGTGATGAAGGACGTGAGAAGTATGCCGAGTGAGTATCTCTCATTATGTTTCCTCTGTTGTTTCTAACTGCTAGATAAATATGACCTAAATTGTTCCTTTTTATACAACTTGAACTGCCATGAATGCCTTATCTTGCTTCCCCTGCTTTTTTGTTCTTGCATGTGCTGCAGGACTGCATTCTCAATGATACCTCAACCTGATGATAGCATAACTAGCTTCACTCGGAAACACATCTGGGATGTTTTTGAACCTGGGCAAATGATGGAGGGTGATGTAATGGATTTCCTCATTGATGATTGGAAGCAAAATCGCGAGAGAAATGCTGATTTCGCATCTGGAAAAAGGGTATTGCTGAGTCCATATTTCATCACGGTAATCAATCAGATCGTTTGTTTTTGTTAAGCAAGACTGCCTATTGTTTTACGAGTTTTAATAATACTTTGCTAGTTGATCCTTTCCCCCTGTCTATTTCTTTTTGTCTTTTTGCAGGCTGTGCTTCACTGTACGTTTTACGATGATGAAGATAAAGAGTTTAATGTGGAGAGTGCAGCGAGAGAATTCAAGAGATATGTCAAAAATAATGAAGACTTGCTCACTCCCGACCTTGTGAGATCTACTAGCTGATTTTGTGGTTTTATTTTTTTGCTGTGATGCTGGTTTTTATTTTGAGTATTTAATATCTCTTTTTTGGTCATTGTTTTTTAGATCATGATGCCTCTATTCAAACCTATGGTTTTATCAAAGGATAGGAAAGTGAACCACTTTTCCTTATATGTCATGAATCGGTACCGAAGTAGCATCAACATCCTTGACTCTTTACCTTATTTGAACAACCATCGTCCTTCAGAGAACACCTATCATAAAGATTGTGAGAAGATTGTGAATGACATTTATTATCTGTACTCGATTAATTTTTCCGCATCCTTGTTTCTGCTTTTCTGAGACCTGAAAATGTGTGGTTTCTTTTCTTTTTTACAGATCTCTAGATTGGTCCAAGCAATGAAGGTTGTGTATGGTGATTCTCACTACAATGCGAGCAAGCAGCCCAAATGGGAGGTTTTTGCAAAGAAATGAACGTTTGTCAAGGTTCCAGTTCAAGGGCCGAATGAATGTGGACATTATACTCTGAAGTATGCAGGAATCTATGATGGTGAAAAGATCGTTGAGAACATTCGAAATAATGACGTGGGTTCTAGTTGAGCTTTTCACATTCTATGTTTGGCTTATTGTGTATTTTTTTATGTGTCATGATTTTTGATAAAAAAATTATTGTTTTGCACCCTCGTATTGTTGATTGGAACGCCGAGAATCTGTATAGAATTGTGTTCAGCCGGAATAACCATCTTCTGGTGACGGAGCTTCCCAAGGAGGTTCATGCTTTGGCTCCTGGTGCATAGAAAAAATGGTCATCATTTGCGTAGTGAATGGGATAGTTGTGTGATATATCTCTTGAAAGTATTGTTGGCTTTGTTTGTAGTGTTTAGATGTCTTGTCAACTACTATGTAATAACTGGTATATTTTGTGATGTGTTTAAGTGTGGCACAATGTTTAACAAACTTTTTTTCAGGATGATAGTGTGGTTGAATAGCTGTTTCACTTGTGTATGTTTCATCAGGAATTCGTTTTGGTTAAGTTTTATTTTTTGTACCGAAGTCTTATAAACTAGTTGAACTGAAAACAACCTTTTTTCAAGTGCATTACGAGTTGTTGTTGAAAAAGTGATATTTATTTTATTTTCATCTATCCCAACCTAAGTTGGACCTTTATAGTTTCTGTACCCTCTTTTCTTGTACTTATGGTTTGTTCTATGAGTACTGAATTGTAATCTCATTCAGTGTAAGGCTTTTAAAATTTGGTGTCACAATAGCACTTGTGGATCTAGCGTGAGTAGAGTGACGGTTCCTTGTTATGTAGAATTGATGTCATATAATGTATTAGAACTGATGTTTTTTTGGGGATTGAAATTATTTACGACGAAATTGCTACATCATCTCTAGCCAGATTTTATTTAAGTATAAGAAATTTAGCAAAATTTGAGAGCCAAATTTTTTTTTGAACTTCTTGAATGTTAGTAGTTGAACCTCATAGTAAAATTTAAAGAACTAGTTTAAATTAGCTACATTTAACAGAGCCCTATTAAGTTCATAATTACTTCACTAGTCAATGCGGACCGATGCTTCTGTTGTTTGTTTTTGTGAATTTTTGTCCTTGGTGGAACTGTAATATATTTGGTTGAGTCTTGGCCTTCTTTCTCAAGGCATTAATTCGTATCATCATAGCACTTACCAAATAAACTAAGTTGTACTGATATTTCAATTGTGCTAGTACTTTTGATCATTTTTTTGTGTTGTTTGAAACTAGTACCTCACTGTTCAATATGGGATGATGCTTCTGTTGTCTTTCTTTTGATTTTTCTCCTTGATCATATATCTTTTTGATTTAGTTTTGGCTTTCTTTTTTCTAGGTTGTGGTTCTTCTCAAGGCAATATCTGGTATCATCATAGTACTTGCCGTATAGACTTAGTTGTACTGAGATTTGAATTGTACTATTACTGTTATTCTTAGTGTGTCACTGTTTTAGAGAATGCGAACTAAAGCTTCCCGTTCCTTTTTTGTAGAATGGATGTACTGTGTGTTCAAGTGTAGCAGTACTTTCAATCATAGTATGGTAGTGACTAGGAAATACGTACTGATGGTTCTTTGTTTTTCCTATTGCAGTACTTAGTAATTTTCTAACTACTATTTAGCATGATGTTGTTAGTAGTGAATATTGACCTCGGCTGTAACTTAGTCTTTTTAGTGTTCTTCTGAAACTAAAAAATGATTTTTAGTGTGATAGTACAAACATATAGGACTAAGCTGTACTGAGCATCCAAGACTACTATTTGTTGTTGTCCTTAGTCTGCCACTGTTTTTGCGAAAATATCCATGTGTGATTTGTTGCTCCATGACTAGTGTTGCATGGTACCCATCAAGTTCCATTCACAATCTACTTCAACTTCAAATGATGGATAAACAAAATAGGAAGGTAGCAAACTTGTTTAACAACATAAGCGCATGATGTACTTGACGACATAAGCAAACTTGTTCAAACCCTGACACACATGACATAAGCAAGTTGTTAAACCTAAAAAAAGCAAACTACAAATTTGAAACAACAAGATAAAGGACAAGCACAAGCGCAAGCAACACGGAGGCACACTTTCATGTCTCTTCATCCCTTGAAGTTGCAGTGGTAGTAGGGGTCAGCCTCCTGCTCTTCTGAAATTTCCCAACCCGTTGTGATGTTGTCGATTATCTTCCATGACCTGTATGTGGCGTACGCATCTATTCCTATGTACTCGATGAGCTTGTCTGGCAGCAGGTTGATCCCCCACAGTTTGTGGTCTTCCTCCCTATCGATCTTCATCTTCATGCCTTTGTACAATGGGTGGATGATGGTGGCTGCAACGTCGGCCAAGGAGTCGTACTTTTTCCTGGTGTATGGAACTCTCCACTTGCGCTGCATGTCGACGAAGTTCTTGGGGTGGATCTCCAAATCAGACTTCTTCAGCTCCTCTTTGTCGCCGTCAATGCTGAAATCGGCAAATGTGTACTATTTGTGCTCCTGCAGGAACTGTTTGAGGCGCTTGTGCCTACAAGGGGGAGACACATATTGAAGATTAGTGTTCTTTTTTGAAGATTTAATTCCTATGTTTTTTTGGTTTAGAAGTGATAATCCATGAGGTAGATGCTTATATAGTATAAGTCATGGATGAAATTAAATTCAAGTAACACCATGTCATTTTTCTTTTTTGGTATCTTCAGTGGTTCACCAAATGGTTCACCAAGTTCAAGAACCTATAACCAGAGTAAATGATCTATGTGTTGCTTACTTCAAGTTTAGTTTTCTTTTTGTTCAATATAAAAGACCTATACCAGTGCTTCACCAAGTTCTTACTTCATTTTTTGCTTCTGAAAATTACATCAGACCAGGTTCACAAACTACGTGTGTACATCAAGTTTAAAAACATATTTTAATACATAAATTCTATAAACTATGCTAGTACATCAAGTTCAACAATTAATTTGGTGAAACAATTTTCAGATGCTAATCCAGTGCATCAGTTTCAGATGCTAATCTCATGAAACAATCCACTTCACAATTTCAGAAATGCAAGTAACTTGAGAAACATGTACTCGTGCATCCACTTCACAAACTATAGTAGTTCTTCTAGTTGGGAAACAAGTTTAATGAAATTTTTAGGGAGTAGTACTAGTAGAACAAATGAATGTACGTTAGTATGGGTTACCATTTTATGGCCGCTGCAATGTGGTACACCAAGCAGAGTTCCTCCACGCACAACTGCAGGACTGCTGCCATTTGGGAGGTTCGTCTTCCCCACTTCACAAACTATAGTAGTTCATCTAGTTGGGAAACAAGTTTAATGAAATTTTTAGGGAGTAGTACTAGTAGAACAGATGAATGTACATTAGTATGGGTTACCATTTTATGGCCGCTGCAATGTGGTACACCAAGCAGAGTTCCTCCACACACAACTGCAGAACTGTTGCCATTTGGGAGGTTCGTCTTCCCTGGTGTACTCCACATCAACTCTGATGAAGCTAGGATACAAGCCGCGGCCCTTCATCCTGAGCCTGCTCATCATCTCGTCGGCCTTGTTTGGTTCACTCGTGTAGATGATCTCTAGCGTCTCCTTGTCGTGGAGTTCAACCCCTGTGAGGGTTTTGGTGTACTCGCGCTTCTCGCCGGGGACGTGAACGTCGTCGAGGTTGCTGCTCTGGTCAGATGTCTCGCCATGATGACGCTTAGCGGACGATTCCTCCGCCATTGCCCTCCTCCGACGACTATGGGCTTGGGAGAGAGAAGTTTCTAGTTTGTGTTCAGTGGAGATGGAAGCGGCAATGATGGTTCTGGGAATGAGGCAGGGATGGAAGACAATAGGTTATTTCCAGTGCGTGGACGGGGATATGTGGGAGGCGGTTCGTCGAGGACGTGGGTGTAGTGGTCGTGGGGTCGCCATTTGCAGTCCCTTGTGGCAACTGCCCAGTGGGTGGCACGGGCGGTGGCCTGGAAGAACCAACCGTCCAAGTCAATGGTTTGTACTGTCGCACTGATCCGTCTTGTCAAGCTGTACTTATCAGCTGCTTATCCCACTTGCATGTCTCAGGGGTGGTGATGATGGCATTTTGCACTGTTTATGTGACGTATGCTTTGTGATGTTTTTCCATGTGGAGGTTAGGTCTTGTTTTTCCACTGAAGTCTTATACACTAGTTGATCTCAACACATTTTTCAGTGCCCTGGGAGTTGTTGCTCAAAACTAGGACTTATTTTACTTTCATCCGTCCCAACCTAAGTTAGGCCTTTATAGTTTTTATATTCTCTTTTAGTGCACTTATTGTTTAGTGTTGTGTGAACTGAATTGTAATTTCATACAGCGTACGGTTTTTGAAATTTGGTGTCATAGTGGTGTGAGTGGCCTGACTGTTCCTTCTTTTTTAGTACTGATGTCATATGTATGTTTGAACTGAGTTTTTTTGGGGGATTGAGATTATTTACAACGAAATCGTTCGGTGAGATCTAGACAAATTTTCTATAAATAAGAAATTTAGCAGAATCCACAAACAAAATCTATTTGAACTTCTTGCATTTTAGCAGTTGAACTAGTCAGATTTCATATAACTAAGAAATTTAGCATAATTGACAAACAATATCTATTTGAACTTCTTGCATTTTAGTAGTTGAACTTGTCAGATTTTATATAAATAAGAAATTAGCAGAATTGACAAACATTATCTATTTGAACTTCTTGCATTTTAGTAGTTGAACTAGTCAGATTTTATATAACTAAGAAATTTAGCAGAATTGGCAAACATTATCTATTTGAACTTCTTGCATTTTTAGTAGTTGAACTTGAAATTAATATTTAATTCGGTGTTTTAAATTATGTACATTTAACAGATAGGCTATTAAGTTCTGTGCTTTTTAGAGTTTTGTTGTTTTTGTATCATATTTTTTCTTTTTTACCATCTGTGGTGCAGAGCTAAAGTTATTTTTATTTTTATTTTTTGTATTTAAAATTATTGTCAGCGAACTAGTATTTGAACTTTTATATTTTCAGTTTTCGAACATTTTATTGTAGTTTATATTTCTTTGCCCCGCGCTCTGCTTTGTTTAACTGGCCTTATTGGTGGGGTGTTTGTACACGATGGAGGCTATTGGGCCGTTTTCCGGCACAAATGGCCCGTGTGGGCGATTTGGGGACTACTGGATATGCGTGTGGTCCGGGTTAAGTCCCACCTTGCTAAGGGAGGAGGCTCTTGACCTATTTATAAGCGCGGCCGAGTCCTACTGGTGGAACTCCTCTGAATACTTACCTGAGCGCTTATACACAATGCTCACTCTCTCTCATGACCTGTGGGCCCTGGTCGGCTAGCCCTGCGTTGTGCAGATTACTAGGGATTCGCCAACTGTTCCGTCGTGGGCTCAAGTTCAAGTATCTAGCAGCGTCAGGGCCTGACTATCCTTGGGCGGTCAATTTTTACTTTTTTTTTGGTTTGAATCTAGTACTTGACTCCACTAGTAACTTGGACTGATACTTTTTGTTCTAGTTCTTGTGAGTTTTGTGGAAGTGTTATCTTTTCATTTGAGTTTTTTGCCTTCTTTTTGTGTTTGTTTTTGTGATTATTCTCAAGGGTCTTCTGGTATCATTTTCAACACTATGGTACTTGTGTGTAGACTAAGTTGTATTAATAGTCCATTCATAGGAGAACTTATGTTCTTAGTCTGACATTTTTTGGGGGGGATTACGAACTGATGCTTCTTTGTACTTTTTATTGTAGTAACTACTACTGTCCGATCAAAGTGTACTAGTACTTTCATTCTTAGTCTGCAAGTGACCAATATAAGTGTGTGTTGATGCTTCTTAACTTTTTCTGTTGTAGTACTTGTTAATTTTCTAGCAGCTACATATGAATGAGAACAATACATGAAGTACTAAGAATTTCTGCTTCAACTTTTGAAGCGTTGTTAAGAAACTCAAATTGTACTGATTGTTTTCAATGTTATCTTTTCTATACAATACTGAATCAAAACTACACATGGAACATCGTTGTGTGATTAGTTGCTTCATAACAAGTACCTAAGATCAACCACAAAGTTCCATTCAGAAGCTACTTTGTATTTGAAATGATGGATTAACAAAATACGAAGCTACCAAACTTATATAATGAGATAAGCAAAAGAATGTACTTGATGACATAAGTAAACTTGTTCAACCATGACAATCACGACATAAGCATACTTGTTCAACCCAACAAGAGAAAACTATGATTTTGACACAACAAGATAAAAGGCAAGCACAAGCAGAAGAAAAACAAAGGCAGGCTTTGATGTATCTTCATCCCTAGAAGTTGCAGTGGTAGTAGGGGTCAGCCTCCTGCACTTTTGAAATTTCCCAACCATTTCTGATGACGTCGATTATCTCCCATGACTTGTACGTGGCGTACGCATCTACTCCTGCGTACTCGATGAGGTTGTCTAGCAGCGGGCTGATCGCCCACAGTTTGTGGTCTTCCCTTGTGTCGATCTTCTGCTTCACGCCTCTGTAGAATGGGCAGATGACGCTGGCTGCAACATCAGCCAAGCAGTCGTACACTTTTCCGGTGTATGGAACTCTCTAGAGGCGCTGAATGTCAATGTACTTGTTGGGGTTGATCTCCAAACCAGACATCTTCAGCTTCTCTTTGTCGCCTTCAATGCTAAAATCGGCAAATGTGAACAACTTCTCATGCTTCAGCATCTCGTTGAGGCGCTTGGGCTTGCAAGGGGAGGGACATTTTGAAGATTAGCATTACTTTGATGTTTGAATTCTTCATTTTTGTTTTGTTTTACAAGCGACGAATCCATGAAGTAGATGCTTATATAGCATAATTAATGGATGAATGTACTTCAGAAACTAGTAAACAAAGTTCTGAAATTAAATTCAAGCACATCATGTTATTTTTCTTTTTGGATTATACATAGTTTGAGTCAATGTTGTATGTGTTGCTTTAGTACTAGTTTAGTTTACTTTTGTTGAATAGGACAACACATACTAGTGCTTCACCAAGTTCTTAGTTTTTTTGCTTATGAAAATAAAATTAGACCAAATTCAGAAACTGCTTCACTACATCAACTTCAGAAACATCTTTTTAATACATCGAGTACAGAAACTACACTATCAGATCAAGATCAAAAACTACACTAGTACATCAACTTCAGAAATTAATCTTCTGCAAGAATTTTCAAATAGTAATCCAGTGCATCAGGTTCAAAAATACATTTTATAGTGTATCTACTTGAGAAAATACAGTAGTGCATCCACTTTCGCAATGCACTGTTGGAAATATGCCCTAGAGGCAATAATAAATTGGTTATTATCATATTTCCTTATTCATGATAATCGTTTATTATCCATGCTATAATTGTATTAATCGGAAACTCGGATACATGTGTGGATACATAGACAACACCATGTCCCTAGTATGCCTCTAATATACGAGCTCGTTGATCAAAGATGGCTATGGTTTCCTAGTCATGGACATGAGATGTCATTTGATAACGGGATCACATCATTAGGAGAATGATGTGATGGACAAGACCCAAACTACAAACGTAGCATATGACCGTGTCAGTTTATTGCTACTATTTTCGGCATGCCAAGTCTTTGTTCCTATGACCATGAGATCATGCAACTCACTGACACCGGAGGAGTACCTTGTGTGTATCAAACGCCGCAATGTAACTGGGTGACTATAAAGGTGCTCTACAGGTTTCTCCGAGGGTGTCTATCAGGTTGGTATGGATCAAGACTGGGATTTGTTACTCCATGTGACAAAGAGGTATCTTAGGGCCCACTCGGTAATACAACATCACAATAAGCCTTGCAAGCAATGTGACTAAGTGTTAGCCATGGGATCTTGTATTACGGAACGAGTAAATAGACTTGCTTGTAACGAGGTTGAACTAGGTATGGAGATGCCGACGATCGAATCTCTGGCAAGTAACATACCGAAGAACAAAGGGAACAACATACGGGATTAATTGAATCCTTGACATAGAGGTTCGACCAATAAAGATCTTCATACAATATGTAGGAACCAATATGGGCATCCAAGTACCGCTTTTGGTTATTGATCGTAGAGGTGTATCGGTCATGTCTACATAGTTCTCGAACCCGCAGGGTCTGCACACTTAAGGTTCGGTGACGTTTCGATAGTATAGAGTTATGTATGGTGGTGACCGAAGGTTGTTCGGAGTCCCGGATGAGATCCCGGACGTCATGAGGAGCTTCGGAATGGTCCGGAGGTAAAGATTGATATATAGGAAGTCCTGTTTTGGTCACCGGAAAAGTTTCGGGCTCATCGGTAGTGTACCGGGAGTGCCGGGAGGGTACCGGGGGACCATCGTTAGGGGTGTCTCGACCCAAGAGGCTACATGTGCTGTGGGAGGAGGTAAACCAGCCCCTGGTGGGATGGCCGAAGCCTCCTCTACGGGTCCATGCGGCTGGAGTGGTTTGAGAAGGAAAAAAATCCAAAGGTGGAGAGGTGGAAAGAGTTTCCAAGTGGAAAGGAGGAATCCTACTCCTAATAGGATTGGAGTAGAATCCTCCACCTCCAATTTCGACCAAACCTTGAGGGTTTGAGGCTGCCTCCTCCCCTCCCTCCCTCCTATATATACTAGAGGATTTAGAGGGAAAATCTGACCCTAATACCAACGTGCTACCTCTCCTCTAGATCGCAGTTTCTCCTCTAGATCGGTTTTCAGCGGTGCTTAGGCGAAGCCCTGCTGGAATAGCTCCACCACCATTGATGCAACGCCGTCGCGCTGCCGGAGAACTCATCTACCTCTCCGCTCCCTCTTGCTGGATCAAGAAGGCGGTGATCGTCATCGAGCTATACGTGTGCTGAACGTGGAGGTGTCGTCCATTCAGCGCTAGATCGGAAGGACCGTGATCAAGATCGCGAGACAATTCGTGATTGGATCGCGATATGGATCGTGATGGGATCGCGGGACGCTCGGCGATTTGGATCGCGAAGACGTTCGACTACATTAACCGCGTTTCTTAATGCTTCCCGCTTAGCGATCTACAAGGGTATATAGATCCACGCTCCCTCTCGTAGATGCTCATCACCATGGATAGATCTTGCGTGTGCGTAGGAAATTTTTTGGTTTCCCATGCAATATTCCCCAACATGCACACTAGTACATCTAGTTGGGAAACAAGTTTGATAAAATTTTCAGGATACAGTACTAATTAAACAGATGAACCAAACATGGCGAATGAGTAGGATGGTTTACCATTTTGTGGCCGCTATGATGTGGTACACCAGATAGAGTTCCTCCACGCAAACCTGCAGGACTGCTGCCATCTGGGGAGGTTTGTCTTCCTTGGTGTACTGCACTCCAATGCCGACGATCCTACGATACAAGCCGCCAACCTTCTTCCAGAGCCTAGAGATCATCTCGTCGGCCTTGTCTGGTTCGCTGGTGCAGATGATCTCTAGTGTCTCATTGCCGTGGAGCTCAACCCTTAGGAGGGTTTTGGTGTACTCACGCTTCTCGGCGGGGACGTGAACATTGTCGAGGTTGCTGCTCTTGTTGTACATCTCGTCATGATGACGCTTGGCGGACGGATCCTCCACCATTGCCCTCCTGCGGCAGCTGTGGGCTTGGGAGAGAGAAGTTTGTGGTTTGTCTGTAGTGGAGATGGAAGCTGCTTTGGTGGTTTTGGGAATGAGGCGGAGATGGAATACAATGGGTTATTTCTAGTGCGTGGACGGGGATGTGTGCGAGGCGGTTCGTCGGGGACGTGGGTGTAGTGGTCGTGGGGTCGCCCGTTTGCAGTCCCTTGTGGTAACCGCCCAGTGGATGGTGCGGGCGGTGGCCTGGAAGAACCAACCGTCCAAGCCAATTTCTTTGCAAGGGTATTAATTTGGTCGCACTAAGTAGTCTTGTCAAGCTATACTTATCAGTTGCTTATACTACTTGCTCGTCTCAGGGTCGGTGATGATGGCATTTTACTGTCGCACTGATCCGTCTTGTCAAGCTGTACTTATCAGCTGCTTATCTCACTTGCACGTGTAAGGGTTGGTGATGATGGAGGTTTGTACTCCTCTACTGTGGGTACTTGGACTGGTGATTGAAGTGTAACTGAAGTTACCAAAATACCAATCAGACTGTGTGTGTCATGCTAATCTTATTTAAAACAATTTTTTGTTTTTTGAAAGGATTTTTTATATCGACATAACCTTTGAAAGTATTTTTACAGATAAATTAGTTTTTCATCAGTACAACTGTATTATATTTCCATTTTCTTGAGGTAATTATTTTTCTGTACTGATGGACTTTCTGAACTAGGACTGGTAGAACCAGACATAGCTTGTTTTGACGAGTGTGTTTGGTTACTCTGCCTTGTATTGACGAGTGAGAATTATCAATTTGATGTACTATAAGAGTTTAAATTTTCCTTGACATATTTTTTCTGAGTTACTAGTCGACAGTAGTGTTGGCGTTACATAAATCCAGATAAGTTTTTTCAAATATATTTGTGTCTGCATTCAAAAGGATTATCAAATGGTTTACATAATAATGTCACTGGTCCAGCAGGCACAAATGACAAAATATATCTTAACTATAGTACTGATCGAGAAATCGATGATAAAGCTAAATAAGTTTTGGTAACGACAGTGTTTCTGATATGTTTCCTCATTGTGTACCGAGGCAACTGAGAGTACAAGCTTATTTTTCAGTTGACGCAGCAGCATAACAACTATGGATTCTTCAGTCTTGAGCTCCTCCTAAGTGGCCCGGAATGTTGTCCCTTGCCGACACCCTTTCTTGGTTGAGCCTTGGCAGCTTCATCGTCAGTTTCAATTTCCTCGTCCCCAATACTGTCATCTTCATTGTCTTTGTCTGATTGGTCCTCATTCTCGTGAAACTCTTCTTCTTCATCCTCTTCTTTTGATTTTTTGGAACTCTGGACCTTGCCCTGTTGCTTTTCAGCGCCACTGACCTCCTTGCCCACTTTGCATGTGTGGGCATTATGTCCGTCAGTTCCCCCACACTTGCGGCAAGTGTAGGTGTTACGTGTGTCGTCTCCATTGGTAGAAACCTGGGCGGCTCCAATCTACTACAGCAGCTTTTGCTTGTTGACAATGGCATCTGTGTGGAGTGGGCTTGTGCGGTAATTATGATTGGTCATGACATTGCAGAATCTGCATGCCCTTATCCCGAGAGGTTTGCCATCGAGGCCAAATTCCACGCACCTAATGAGGCGTGGCGGCTTTTTGGGTGCTGCTTTTGCTGCTTGCGTCTTACTCTTCCTCCCCTTTGTGTTTGAGAATATGGGTGGTTTAATTACCCTTTCCTGATGCTGCTTGTAGGATGTCCTCTTGTGATGTCGTTCGCCTACAGCACCATCAAGTTCATGATATTGCATGTGAGCATGTTGCTGCTCTTGAGTGTGTACATGGGCAAGCTCTGGTTGCTGTTGCTCCTCTTCCTCGTTGTTGAATGGGTCAATAGCTCCTAGATGGTTCATCTTGGATAAAATTGTAGCAATATCCTGCTCAATGGCTTCATTGTCTGCGAGACCTCCATTTTTAGCAGAATGCATGGCATCGAGTTCTTGTTCAAGTTTGTCCATGACGACCCGTAACCTCGCCATTTGCTCTTGGCTTCTCAAGCTTTTTTGTGCACCCTCATGTTCAGCTGTAGCAGTGAGCTTTCAATGCAGTATTGGGAGGCATTGTTTGACGCTACTGTCCTCAAGTCATTTCTATTGAATGTTGGCTGGATGTTCGGGTGTTTGGTGTATCTCCTAAGCATGTATTTCTCTGGAACCTTGGCAGCCTTAATTATCTGCATCATGCGCATGACATGCACGCAGAAAATACCTGTATTTTTTTGGAAGTGGTGCATGTTTTTTCCATTTCATTCGAACAAAAATTTTTTAGTCCTCACCTATGTGGTCCCATAGCTTGGACTCGCAGTCATATATTTCTCCCACAGGGTCCACAACCACCTGGAACGCGTGCTGAGACCACGCAGACAGTTTTTGCGGGTTGTTGTAGCGCACGAGGTACTTTGTGGGCTCTTTCGTCTCTGTCTCCATGAAGAGTGTGCTCAGTTTTAGCCTTATTCTGATCTCGCTGTACACAGCTCGTGAGTAAAGCTTTGCCATCTAGGTGTCAAACCCATAGTAGGTCAACATGTTTTGTTCCTTCATCCCATGCAAGAATGATGACCAAATTATTAGTTTTCTCGCAGAAAAAACTTGTCTAACTAACAAAGTTTTACTTTAGTAAGGATGTTATTTTGTCTTACGACAGGTGATAGAACTATACCCGGTTACCCATTGTCTCCCGGTTCTTAGTCTGCCTCCCAGTTTTGATGTAGGAGTTTACTTGGCTGACAAACCGGTGGAGGTTTTGTCTCTCACTTACGAAGTTCTTCTTGAGCACATAGTTCATGCTCTCACTTCTTTGTGTGGATGTCATTTTGGTGCAGAAAATTTCTTTGTAATAAGCTGATATCCATCTCTCACGCTCGTTCCACATGGCCACCATCGTGGCATCATTATGGAGGTTGTACTTATCCATGAGTCCTTTCCAGGAAGCCTCAAACTCAGTTGGCATGAGGGGCCAGTTGAGGATTGATGTGGATTCATCCTTAAAGTCTTCTTGGAGGTTATACACGTATGCGAGGTGTTCCCTGTACTTCTTCGTAATGTGCTAGTGGCACAACTTGTGTACTGTGTTCCTTAAAACATCTGGGATCGCCAAAGCCATTGCCGGGCACTGGTCTAGTAATGAGAAAAGAGACGTGGAGTGGTCAGCGGATGGTAGTGCATATACAAATAGAACTAACACAACATTTTTTACTATGTTATTTTCCTTTTGCGGGGGGGGGGGGGGGGGGGTTGGGGTGGTTTTGGCGGTTGTACCTGTGAGGATGCATGTAGGAGCCTTCCCTCTCATGCACCTTAAAAATGTCTTGAACAACCATCTGAATGAATCTGCATCCTCATCTCATATCAGGGTGAAAGCAACGATTGTAGTCTATAAGTGGTTGTTTGTACCCAGAAACACCCCAAGTCTCATATGGTACTTGTTGGTCTTATATGTGGTGTCAAACGTTACGCAGTCACCAAAGTATTGATACGCCCCTTGGCAGCTTGCGTTCGCCCAGAATATGTTCTTAACTCTGTCGGACTCATCAAGTTGCATGGTACGGAAGAATTCCCTGTTTATAGCTTTCATCTCCCTAAAGAAGTTGACAGACTTTAGGACATCGTCCACATCTTCCATCCTTGAATCCTTTGCTTTGCTGCATATTAAAAGTGAACAGTCATTCAAAAATGCATGTTGAACTGGCGTCAGGTCATGCGTTGCGTAATATGTTTGTACTGACATAGGAAAAAAGGCGGAGGTGGTTTATGGGAGGAGAACAAGTTTGTACTTACATGTTAATCAGGTCTTTGGCATTCATTTCGAGGAAGTAGCTACCGGGGTCATCGCCGCCCAATATGCTCATGATTTGCGCGTGTTCAATGCCTTTGAACTACAGGTACTTGACATACTCCAAGATTGTTTTGTCAAAGTTTTTGTGGGAGTGAAAGAATACAAGCATTTGTGGGGAGAGTTGTAGCTTGTGGTTGTGTTCCCAGACTATCTCTTTTACGACAAGTGTTCCATCTGTTTTCCTCTTCAGCCTCATTTTAGCCCCGCAGTTAGTCCTGGCTATCTTTTTGTTCCGCTGTCTATTTGCTTCTGACACCTTCTATTCATAGACTCCATAGCACATGCAATAAAGGTAGACTCTGGTCTTAACCTTGGAGCCTTCCCTGACTGCAAAACCCGCGTGCTTTACATAGACGTTGTAGAAGTCCTTTGCTTCTTTGAAAGTTTCAAAGTGCATCTCTAGCCTTGGCAGAACGTAAGCTTCAATGTTAGGTGGCTGCACGCAACAGTGAGCAAACAAAAACGCAGTTATGAAAATGTTAGATGGGGTGGTCATAGTACCAGGGTATGGACTGTGCTTGTATGTTTTTTTCTAAATGGATACTTACATGTGTATAGCTCTGTGCTGCCTCCGGTGTTTGCTGTTCACCCTGGTGTATGGGCGCGGGTGGTGTCACCCTTGGCACATGCAGCAATGCATCTCTTGGAGGGAGCAATGTTGATGAAGCTCTCCGTCTCTCATTGTGTGGCTGTCTTCCCTCAGATTCGTTGTGAGGTTGCTCCTGTCTATATGGCTCATATCTTCTACTTTGCACCCTGCTAGAGTGGCCAAAATTTCTGTCTCTTTGGCATGGTCTTCTAATCGCAACCACTTTTGCAGCATGGATGATTGATGTTGATGGAGCGACTGGTGGAAGCCTATGTGTCCTTGCCTTTCTCATTCAATAGAGATCATCAGTCAGAGTTTGAGTTCGATCCACTTCCTCATTCAATAGAGCATCGCTTTTGTCTAACAGGTTCTGAAGCTTTTCAAGTGCACTTTGTTGCTTAGTGGCAATTTTAGCAAGTTTGGAATAGCTAGATTTCACATATTCATTAGATTAACCTTCACTTGATTCAGTGGAGGAGTGATGATTGTGTACCTTCGAACCTTTTTCCATACGACACAATGAAGAAGATGAACCAGGATCTGTTTCCTGGGTTTTGAGGAATTTCTTGAGTTCGATGAACATGGGGTCTTGACGAGTGCGATGGCCTTCATTGATGTCCATGATCCTATCCTAGATGAGCTTTGTGTTTTGGAGATGACAGAGATGCCCTTGAACATGACACTTGATAGGCTTGAGCAGAAGATGTTCCTCACCTGAGCATCAAGTTGAGTGTACTTACAAATTTCCTCAGCATTTGCCATCTTGTAGAGTTCAGTAATCCAAGTTCAGTAACAGTCCATAGTTCACGATTCATTGATATGAGATGCTTTTTCATCAGAACTTTCCACCTCGAATATTCAATGTCATCAAGATTGGGACATTCTGTGAATGACTTGATGTCTTTCCTCATGAAGTAATAAGTGGGAGCATATTCATCATTGCTAACGTTAGAGTCGTTGGAGTAGTCATTTTCTTCATCATTGAAGATGGACTTGCTAATGAAAGCAGTAGCGAGTGCAAGGCTAGCAACACTAGATTCTGACTCCACCTCAGATTATTCCTCTTCATATTCTTCAGATTCTTCTTCAGAATCCATTTTGCTGCCAATGAAATCCCGAGACTTTCTGGAACCATTCTTCTTGTGTGTTGAGGACTCTGTAGATGAGGACTTTGAAGATCTCTTCTTTTTCTTCGAGTCATCAAAACTATTGTCCTTGTACTTCTTCTTCTTTGATTCTTTTTCCAAGAGAGGACATTCAGAGATAGTGACCAGATTTCTTGCATTTATGAAAAGTTCTCTTCTTGTAGTCGCTTGAGGAATCTGATTTCCTCAAACCACTTTTTGATGACTTTCCAAATTGGCCTCTCCTTGAGAACTTCTGGAATTTCCTCATGAGCATTGCCAACTCCTGACTCAGTTCTTGAGGATTACCAAGGCTACTATCAGAATCTTCGCCTTCAGATGAGGAAATTGCTTTTGCCTTCAGAGCACGAGATCTTCCATAGCTTGGCCCGTAGAGGTTTCTCTTCTCAGCTTGTTGGAATTCATGAGTATTGAGTCTCTCTAGTATATCAACAGGATCAAGTGACTTGTAGTCTCCACGCTCTTGAATCATCAAAGCCAGTGTATCGATTGAGAAATCAAGAGATCTCATCAGGTTCTTCACGACCTCGTAATCAGTAATCTCAGTGGCACCAAGTGCTTGAAGCTCGATGAGGATATCAGTGAGACGATCAAAAGTTTGCTGAACATTTTCATTGTCGAGTCTTTTGATGCGGTTGAAGAGATTGCGAAGAACATCAACACGAGAGTCACGTTGAGTGGAAACACCTTCGTTAACTTTGGACAGCTTATCCCATATAACCTTAGCAGACTCCAAAGCACTCACTCTGCCATACTGACCTTTGCTCAGATGGCCATATATGATATTCTTTGCTTGTGAATCAAGTTGTTTGAATCTCTTCACATCAGCATCGTTGATCACGGGACTAATAGAGGGAACACAATTTTCCATAACGTACCAGAGATCATTGTCAATTGCCTCAAGATGCATGTGCATCTTGTTCTTCCAGTAGGGATAGTCCGACCCATCAAAGGTAGGACAACCTATGGAAACCATGATCATTCCTGTAGTCGACATAACTAGAACTCTAGGCGGTTAAACCAAAATCACACTGAACAAGGGAGTACCTTGCGTTGATACCAATTGAAAGTGCGTTATATCGACTAGAGGGGGTGAATAGGTGATTTTTAAAAATTCATCACTTTGAAATTTCAACTTGAAGAATTTCAAATGTGATGAATAACTAGCAGCGGAATAAGTACTCAAGTGCTTGCGAAGCATGGAAGTAGCATCGTCATCATGATGAAATAAAGCATCCACAGATTACAGGTAGCGTGATATAGGATAAGCAGGTGAGGAACAAGGTAACTTGAAGAATTTGAGGTGCAGAAATTGAGAAACTCTTCAGTCAAATTCTTCAAACAGTAACGATCAATTTCATCAACAAGTATATGAGGAAATGTAAGGGTGGAGGAAATAGAACCAGGTAGCTCAATGAAGACAATTATTTGATGACCGAGTTCCAACTACTGTGACAGTTTTACGTCTGGTTCAGAGCGGCCTGATATTAAAACCATAGGACACACAATCCTTACCGCATTCTCCTTGAGCTAAGAACACATAGTCCTCGCCCAACACTCGTGGTAAGTCTTCAGGGTAGACTTCCAAACCCCTCATAAACTGGTCACCTGGCGATCTACAATTGACTACTTGATGCTCTAGACCAAGGTCACTCTATGATCCCCAATTGACTGCAGGATGCACTAGACCATGACGCCTAACCGTCTGGAAGATACACAGTCTTCAAAGGTAACAAGCATTGGTTCCACACAGGAACAATCTCTTCAGTGATGCTCAATCACTTTGGGTTTGGTGGTTTGAATTTGGGTTTTTCCTCACTGATGATTTTCTCTCAAAGTCCACAGAGGATGGGTTGCTCTCCAATGAAAAGTGTCGGTTCTCTTTCGGAGAAGCCAACCAACTAGTGGTTGTGGGGGTCGCTATTTAAAGCCAGGGTGCAACCTGACATGATAAGACATAAATGCCACCAATGATATGACCGTTCTGTGGATAGGATGATTGGGGACAGTTGGCGCTAAGCACAGCAATGGTCGGAATTTCGAACTATGAAAGTCCTCAGGCTTATCATATTCCCGACTTGTTGTAACAGCCCGAGACCGATGCTCCAGAAGATTCCCCTTTTATTCCGTTGTCATCGAGTGATTAGTTTGGTTGTTACATTCATCATCGCATCATTCACATCATCTGCATAGCATCATCACTCGTTTTCAAAATTTGCTTTCGTTTGTAGTTGCCGGTTCTCTCTGTTCTCGCGGCATTTCAAGACCAACCACACACGCATGCACCCGCGGCATCGATAAAGTATTGTTTTTAAAGTGCGTATGAAATATTCTCGGATTGAGTGAAAAGTTGGCATGCGGTCTTTTTTATTGTCGATATACCGCCTGCCAAATTTCATCGCAATCAGAGATCGTTTGATACCCGAGCGGTCAACCGTAGTAGTGAGGTCATCGGTTTATTAGCAAAAGTTTCGATGTTTCAATTCATGTCACGGGCCACCAACCTACCTGTCTTCTCAGCCCACACCCCCTCTCTATAGCCCACCTAGCCCATCTAGATCACCCCTCTGATCGGAATAGTCGGATCACGATCGATGGGCTCCAAAACGTCCAAAAACCACCTAACCCTCGCCCCTTTCCTATATAAACACCTCCCCATGCCAATTTTGGGCTAAAAACACTAGGCCTAGCCTCCCCTAACGTCCAACGCCGACCCCCACCTTGCTTTCAGCACCCTGCCGACCAGCCACCACCACTTGGCAGGCAACTAGCCACCGCGCCACCACCTCCGAGCCAACCTCGTCTTGCCACGCCATGTCACTCGAGCCACCGCCTCGCCTCGCCACATCACCCGAGCCATCGCCTCCACCTCTCGCACGCCACCGCACGGCCCCACCAATACCAGCGGCCACAGGGTCCCGCTCAAGCCCATATCCGGCTCGCCGCAGCCGAACAGGGCCACGCCACCGCACGCGCGGGCCCACGCATCGCACCGCTCGGGAGCCTCCGCTTTGCCCGCGCCTGACCCGAGCTCGCCGCCTCCCTGCGCCGCTCGCCCATCGGCCACCATAGGCCTCGCCATCACTGCCCGATGGCACCCCTCCACTAGACCGCGGCCCCTCCGGCAGCTGAGCCCTCGTTGCCATCCCTTGTGCGCCGCCGCCCAAGCCCCGAGCCACCGTCGACCGGATCTGGCACCGCCGGAGTTTCACCTCGCCATCACCGGGTCTCTCCTCCCCGGAGCCTGTCAGATCCGAGCGGGAAATGGCTGGATCTGCGCCCTCTCGATGTCCTCTTGGCCTCGCCGGCATCGCCTCTGGCTCGCTGCCGGCCATGGCCTCGCCTCGGGCCTCCTCTGCCACCGGCCGGGATGGCCACGTCCTGGATCTACGCGCCCGACCATCCAATCGCGCACCCGCCTCGTCCAGATTCTCGCGAGGGTATATGTTCTCCAAGTCCCTAAGCATGTGCCTGTTTTTCAACATTATTGCATTTTGTGACGCATGTATCTCGTGAACCGTGCATCGTATGAATAAGTGTGATATATGAGATTTGCTCTAATTGGCGTGCTCTACATGATGGTTCCATTTGCATGCATGATAGGATGCATTTACCTGCTGTAATTGTGTTGTAGAAGTTCATCCTGTCGTAGTTGTGAAATGTTTTATTTTATCCATTGTTGTGTGGATGATTGCATCTCAACCGTAGGTCTTTTGCTGATGGTGTCTTCATGAGTATTGCTCTAGGATATGCCTACTTTGATGCCATGCCTCTGGTTACTAGTTAGAAGTTCATTCTCATGTGTATTTATTGCTCTCAAGTTGCTATCGTGTTAAAACTGAAATCTGTTAATGAAGAGTTCCATTTTGTGATGCTCGTATTAAGCAATTCATGCCTCTTTTGAGTTATGTTTTGGGAGTGTGTTATAGTCTAACATGTCTACTTGTTGTAGGTAGGTTTGCGATGCCATGATCCTCGTGTTTAGGTGTTGTTTTCATCATATAAAACTGTCTAATCAATGTTGGTGATTTAAGATGCTGAATTATTTCTAAGTCTCAAGTCTGTAATATTTTGTTGTTGTCTTGCCATGTGTTTAGCTAGTGATCTAGAACACATTTGCGTTGGGTGTAATGGAGTTATTTGTAGTTGACAATGTCCTCTAGCATGCTGTTAAATTTCACGCCATTATATGCCCTATTGTATATAGTTTTATTGCTGCTAGTATGCCTTCGTGATATAAACTACACTGTCAGAAAACTGCTATTTTCACTAAGTCTGAAACTGTTTCCAATTAGCTATGTTGTGAGCTTCCTACCGTGTGATCCATGACTCTTTTGAGTATGATAGGTGTAGATAAAATAAAGTGTGTGTTATATGCTACTGCCCCATGCTTAGTTTGTGCATTTTAGGATCTTTTAGCTTGTTGTTTTCATGCGTGCAAAATGCAATGTTGGTGTTTTGGACAGATTTGCACTAAACCTTGTATGGGTGTTTCTGGTTGAACCCTAGCTCCCTTTTGAACATGTTGTATATGAAACTTGCTTAGAATTTATTGTAGTATCATAATATCATGTTGAATCCAAGATTTGAAACGTTTGTGGTTGTCATTTTCATGCATTTTGCATTCATGGCATACAATCTTGTGATTGTCATATCTTTTAGACTGTAGCTTCGTTTCAAACGTTCTATATATGTAAATCGACTAGAATGACGTGTAAAATCACGTGGTATGCTTTACTTTGCTGTTTATTAAATATAAAATATGGTTAGTTCTGATCTGGACTAATTTCGACATTAACACATGGGGTCGTTTCGGAAATACTATAAGTTGTTTCCTACCTCATTTAAGATGCCTAGTTAGATAGTTTACGTGTGCTTCACCTCTTGCCATGTTCAACAACATTTAATATTAATTATTACCTAAATGAGAGTGAACTAAATATTTCAATGTGGAGTTTCGTCAATATTTAACTCGTTGCATATTGAACTTCACTTAATATGTAGTAGTTGTTTCTTGTTCTTGCCATGCCATGCCATGCATTGCATATTAAACCGGACATGCATCATGTTTGTTTGCGCATCATGCCATGCATATGTTGTGGTGTTTTTCATGTGTTGATTGTTTGTTCTGGATTTCCTCTTCTCGATAGAGTTCCAAAAGCGTTTGGAGTGTGAGGATTCGTTCGACTACGTTGGCTCGTATTCTTCATGGATCGTTCTTCTTCCTGGTGGGATCTCAGGTAAGATGACACATTTCCCTAGATACCACTACTATCATTGCCATGCTAGTTGTCTCATTTTCTATCGCTATGTCACGTTACCTACCACTTGTTTTTCAAGCCTCCCAACATTGCGATGATAAGCCTCTAGCCCCTCCACATCCTAGCGAGCCTTTGTTTGGCTATGTTACCGCTTGCTGAGCCCTTCCTATAGCGTTTCTAGCTGTAGGTGCAATTTCTTCCATGTGAAAACATGGACATTTTGTTATATCACAATATTATTGCTATTTATTTAATGCACATATATACTTGGTAAAGGGTGGAAGGCTTGGACTTTTTGCTCGATGTTTTGTTCCACTCTTGCCACCCTAGTTACTTGTGTACCGGTGTTATGTTCCATATTAAGTGCTACTCACATGCTTGGGGTTTTTATGGGGACCCGCTTGATTTTCATTTTAGGATAAAGCTTGTCTTGAAGGCCCAACATTGGTACTACATTTGCCTAATAACTAATAAACCTGCATAGGGAGTAATTAACCCGAGGATATTTAATCAACAACCCGGGCCAGTGCTCCTCATGAGTGTTGGTCCAAACTAGAGCATTGTGCAGGGCCACCCCAGGGAAACTTGGGTGATTTCTATCAGGACATCGTACACTAACTTATCCGGTCGTGTCCTGAGAACGAGATACGCGGCTCCTGTCGGGTTCATCGACACGTCGGGTGGTCTTGCTGGACTTGTTTTATCTTTCTCGAATATCTTGCGTGAGGAATTCCGTTTTTTCGGGCTATCTCAAGGTGGCGGTTTTTTCCAAGGGAATTGCTTAGGAAAATCATGAGATTCGTGGTCGAGGTTATTCCCGCGGCGTGTGGTTAATTTGTGATGGATGAGTTGGAGCACCCCTGCAGGGTTTAATCTTTTGGAAAGCCGTGCCCACGATTATGTGCAACTTGGAAACTTTGTTTAACACACGGTCATAGCATACTTGAAGTAAACTCAAATAAGACACATCAACTGGGTGCGTAACCGTGACTGTCTCTTCTCGTGAGTCCTTATCCGAGAGAGAACATGGTGGGGTTATGTTTGACGTAAGTAGGTTCAGGATCACTTAATGATCATTACTAGTTCACATCCGTTATGCGTAGACCACCCACTTTACTTTCTGTATTCGTAAGATAGCCACTCAAATAAATGCTTAGTCGCTTGCTACAGCCTCACCACTTAACCATACCTCACCCATTAAGCTTTAATAGTCTTGATACCCTTGGAAATGAGATTGCTGAGTCCCTGTGGCTCACAGATTACTACAACAAGAGTTGTAGGTACAGGTAATGCGATGATTTGATGTGAGAGCGATGCTTTTGATTTGGAGTTCTTCTTCTTCATCAATCTAGGATGGGTTCCAGGCGGCAGCCTGGGATAGCAAGGATGGATGTCTTTTTATCGTTCGTTTTCGTCCGTAGTCGGGCCTTGCTCTTTTGTATGATGTTTGAATATGTTGTTGTATTGATGTGATCTTGATGTAGCTTGTGGCGAGTATAAGACGATTCCATATACTCACCTCTTCTAAACAAGTACCTGTAATGATATCCATTCTTGCAAAATGACGGGATGAGCTCTATCCCTGTCGAGGCCCTCGAGCCAAAATATGGATAGGGTCGCATCTTGGGCGTTACACTTCTAGGCAATTCGCACTAGCGAAATCCTAACTCCTCAGTCAGACCAATTTCCTCAAAGACCAGAAGAACTTCGTCTCTGTCACTGAGGAACTTGACTGATCTATAAGAGATTTCCAAATGGCTTCACTCGAAGGATTGGAAAGGTTGAGGCTTTTGAGTTGATCATCAGTTGCAAATTTTCCTTAGTATTACCTCGGCCCCCTTTAACAGTACGGTGTTTCCTATGAATCAAAGAAAGGAAAAGAAACTAAGAAAACAAAAGTCTTCACTCTTCATAGTTGAAAGTACGTTATATCGGCTACAGGGGGGTGAATAGCCGATTTTTACAAATTCATCACTTGAGGAATTTCAACTTTGAGGAATTTCAAATGTGATGAATAACTCACAGCGGAATAAGTACTAAGTGCATGTGAAACACAGCGACATCATAGTCATCATGATGAAATGAAACACGCACAGATTACAAGTAGCGTGAGACAGGATAAGCGGTGATGAACAAGGTAAGTTGAAGAATTTTAGGTGAGGAATTTGTGGAAGTCTTTAGTCAAATTCTTCAAACAACAAAGTTCAATTTCATCAACAGTTATATGACGAAATGGAAGGGTTGAGGAAATAGAACCAGGTAGCTTGGTGAAGACAATGATTTGATGACCCGGTTCCAATTGCTGTGATAGTTGTACGTCTGGTTCGGAGCGGCCTGGTATTTAAACCAGAGGACATACAGACCCAGGACACACAGTCCTTACCATACTCTCCTTGAGCTAAGGTCACACAGTCCTCGACCCACACTCGTGGTAAGTCTTCAGGGTAGACTTCGAAAACGCTCACAAACTGGTCACCCGGCGATCCACAATTTACTGCTGGATGCTCTAGACCAAGGTCACTTCGTGATCCCCAATTGACTGCAGGAGCACTAGACCATGACGCCTAACCGCCTGGAGGATGCAGAGTCCTCAAAGTAACAAGCGTTGGTTCCACACAGGAATTTCTTCAGTGATGCTCAATAACTTTGGGTTTGGTGGTTTGGTTGTAGGTTTTTCCTCACTGATGATCTCAAAGTCCACGGAGGATGGGTTGCTCTCAAATGACAAGTGTTAGTTCTCTCTCGGAGCAGCCAACCAACTAGTGGTTGTGGGGGGTGGCTATTTATAGCCAGGGTGCAACCTGACATGATATGACATGAATGCCCCGAATGATATGACCGTTATGTGGATATTTGTGATTGGGGACAGCTGGCGCTAAGCACAGCAACGGTTGGATTTTCGAACTATGAAAGTCCTCAGACATATCATGTTCCTCACTTGTAGGCAATTCGCACTGGCGAAATTCTAAATCCCCAGTCAGATCAATTTCCTCAAAGACCATAAGAAAATCGTCTCTGTCACTCAAGAACTTGTCTGAGCCGTAAGAGATTTCCAAAAGGCTTCATTCGAAGGATTGTGTAGGTTGAGGATATTGGAGTTGAGCATCAATTGGAAACTTCCTTAGTATTACCTCGACCCCCTTTAACAGTACGGTGTTTCCTATGACTCAAGTAAAGGAAATGAAACTACGAAAACAAAAGTCTTCACGCTTCATGTTCCTCGTTCATATCTTCAAGGTCACACCAACTTCTTCATTTTCAAAGTCTTCACAAAGTCTTGACCAAAGTCTTCAAAAAGTCTTCAGCAAAGTCTTCACTTGAAGACATACATTTTTAGGGGTCGATAATCTCCGGATATATCAAACTCCTCATAGACTTATAGAGCCTGTGTACACTCACAAACACATTAGTACCTTAACCTATAAGTCTTCAATACACCAAAATCACTAAGGGGCACTAGATGCACTAACAATAGTCCTCGTTCATATCGTCAAGGTCACACCAACTTATTTATTTTCAAACTCTTTAGGGAATATCAAAGTCTTCAGGAAAGTCTTCACCAAAGTATTCAGTTGAGGACATACATTTTTAGGGGTCGATAATCTCCGATTATATCAAACTCCTCATCGAATTATAGAGCATGTGTATACTCACAAACACATTAGTTCCTTAACCTATAAGTCTTCAATACACCAAAATCACTAAGGGGCACTATATGCACTTACAATCACCATCTCTTCGTCGAACTAGTGCACCTATATAATTTGCCATTGTATTGGGTTTGTTGGGGACACAAGAGATTTATTGTATTTGATTGCAGGGTTGTTTGAGAGAGACCATCTTCATCCAACACCTCCCACAGATTGATAAACCTTAGGTCATCCACTTTAGGGAAAATTGCTATTGTTCTACAAAACTCTGCACTTGAAGGCCCAACACGAGTCTACAAGAATAAAGTTGCATAGTAGACATCAAGCTCTTTTCTAGCACCGTTTCCGAGCAGGTTAGTGCTTGCAGGTATATCTTTAGCTCTTGCAATCAAATATTTTTTTTCTTTTTTTTCAATAGTTTGGTTTTATAAAAGGAAACTACAAAAAAATGGAGTTTACGTTGCATCAATTGTTTCGTCTCTTTAATGTCTTTCGTGAAAATGATGGTTCAGAAAATTGTGATCAATTGCTACAGGAAGAATTTATGAAAATACTTAATGATAATTCCTTGAATTATGAGCATGATAGCAATATTATTAGTATGAATTTTCTAAATATACATGATGCTAATGATATGGAAAGCCACAATGTTGGGGATGCTATGTTTGATGAAGATGATATTTTTAGTGCCCCAAGTTTTGATGAGAAAAACTATTATGATGATAGCATACCTCCTATGTATGATGATTATTGTGATGACATGTATTCTATAAATAGTAATGACAACCATGAAAGTTTTTATCATGATTTTAATATTCAATGTGGTTATGTCAATCAAGTACCTCGTGATAGTTATTTTGCTAAGTTTGCGCCCACTATTATGAATGATGAGAAGTTTGCGTATGTGGTTACTAATAAAAATTCTATGGTTGTGAATCATGAAACGAATGATGAATGTGATAGTTATATTTTTTAATTCCTTCTTGAAGCTACTGAAAACTATTATGAGGGAGGAACTTATGCTTGTTGGAATTGCAATAATATCAAGTTTCCTCCCTATATGTTGAAAATCTTGAAGTCATTCTTGTTTTGCCGTCCTATGAAAATTGAATCTTTCTCCCATAAATAATTTTCTCAAAAAATCCCTATGCATAGGAAGTGGGTTATACTTAAATGTGCTTGTCATATGCTTCATGATGCTCCCATTGTGTTTCACTTCTTTACTTTTATGTGAGCATCATTGAAATCATCATGCCTAGCTAGAAGGCATTAAAGAAAATCGCTTGTTGGGAGACAAACCAACACTTTTACCTTATGTTTTTGTGTGTTAACATGATTAATATACTGTATTAATAATGTTTTGTGTATTTTATTTCAATAAAGTGCCCAGTAAAGCCTTTGGGATACTGTGGATACTTGCTTGTTTGATTCTGTGCAAAAACAGGAAGTTTTGTGTACAGTATATGAATTATCTGATTTTAATGTTGAGTCAAAAATTCTTAATTTTTTACAGAAAATTTATATGCAAATTATATGTGTTGCGCTAATAGTTTAGAAATTTAGGGCCAGGGATGTATGTGGATCATTTAGATCTTTACAGCATATTCTGTTTTGAGAGATTCTGTTTTGCATGCATAGTTAGTTTTGTGTGATTGAAGTTTTCAAGTTTCGGGTGAGCTACTGATCTGAGGTGAATAAGGAGAAACAAGTAACTAAGCTTGGGAATTTCCAAGGCACCTCCAAGGTGATATCCAAGGAAGACTCAAGCGTCTAAGCTTGGGGATGCCCCGGAAGGCATCCCCTCTTTCGCCTCCAACATTATCGGTACATCTTACTTAGAGCTATCTTTTTATTCGTCACATAATATGTGTTTTTCTTGGAGCGTCGTTTTATTTTTTATTTCTATGTTAGATGTTATTTACAATATTTTTTTTCAATAAAAGGTTCCTAGAATTGCATTAGGATGCTTGCATTACATCTTTTGATATGTGTTGTGTAAAAACAGAAACTTTTTCTGTAGTGTTTGAATTTTCATATTTTACAAGAACATGGAAAGTTTATGAAAAATTTACACAGAGTTTTCATATAAATTCATTAGCCTTTCCAAAATTTTCAGAATTTCTTGGGCTATAGAAGTACACTGTTTTGATAAATTGCTACAGAGTGTTCTGTTTGGACAAATTGTTGTCATAATTTTGTTATCTACTTATCCTAGAGTTTTCATGGCTTATATCGTGAGATATAAATTTTGTAAATGAAATTATACAATAACTAATGTATGAAAATTATTATGCAACTTGTCTTGGCAGTACATGAACTGTTGATTTATTCTTATGTCTACTAACTTATCTCATGAGTTCTTTTCAAATTATGTGTGGTTGATGTTTTTGAGATTTAGGTGAAACCGAGATATGAGAGGATTGGAAGAGGTACAAAAGCTCAAGCTTGGGTATTCCCAAGGAAACCTAAGTAAATATGTAAATAATAATAAATCATCTAATCTTGGGGATGCTACGCATCCCACCTCTCTTCATCAAAAACTATCAGTTAGCCTATGTTGAGCCTAATTTTTTCTTTTGTCCACATGATATGTGCTATTCTTGGAGTGCTATTTTTCCTTTGATTATTGTTTAAATAAAATAATCAGATCTCAAAATGTTTATTGAGAGAGAGATAGAGTCGTCACATAGCTACTTAATTGTTTGACTACTCATTGATCTTCACTTATATCTTTTGAAGAGTAGTTTGATGTTTACTCTTGAGCTTCACTTATATACTATGAGTAAATTGAGAATGAATTGAATATAATAAATATTAGATTATCAATGTGCTTTATTATTAGTAGTAGCTTCACATCTAGTTTAGAAAGTAAAATCTATTTAAGTTTGACAATCACAATATTGGCCATACAAGAAATTCATGAATGATTGGTATAAGGAAGAGAACTTTCAAAAAAATATATATTATCTTGGATATATTCTATGATTGTGAATACTCATTAATTATTTTCAAACTTGAGAAAATTAGTTGAAGTTGGCCAAGGAAGACAACGTAATGAGTTATGGTTGCGTATATTTGCATAGAAGTTATATTGTTATGGATCCTCCAACATGTGGTGCTTGTTTAGAACCTTTTGCTAGCCAAAAATTCGTACTAAGTAGAGATACTACTTGTGTATCCAAACCCTTAAACCCAGTTTCTTTCCATGAGACTCCACTATATCTACCTATATGCGGTATTACCCTGCCGTTCCAAGTAAATTTGCATGTGCCACCTCTAAAATCTCAAATGAGCATCTATTTTGTGTGCTTGGAGCGCTCATGGAGCGACAGGGGGAGGTTAGTGTCTTCCATGTTAAGCGGGTTATTCTCATGATGCGTGTTTATTCACTCGTCCTTGTAGGAGAGGGGCGGTAATAGGGATTCCCAGTCCCGAAATAAAAAATGCAAATAATTAGACAAAACTCCCCCAGGAATGTTGTTGGTATGGACGGTACCTGTGGATTCGGATAGCCATGGAGTGTCTTTGTTGGTAGAGGGGGAGCAAACCTTTACTTTTCCCTCTTGGGAACCGCCGCTAATGTGTTTAACATGGAAGATATGGATAACTCTTGGTCGTAACGTTGGCAGGAAGGGTGCACCTCCCAAAATCATATTTATCTCTATTTTAAACAATGAGCGTTGGCACATATGCAACTCCCTGCCTTCCTCTACGAAGGAAGAATCTATTTATCTTCATGTAATTTACTTTTCATGTTGAGTCAACTTCTTTTTCCAACCTAGGCACATATGGTCAACCTAGGCACATTAGTTGACAAGCATCATGTGGTGGGGAAAGATCTAGGCACATATGGTCAGCCAAATAATATTTGATCATGATTTATTATTGTTGACAATTATCTTTATGATAAGTATGTTGGGAGGAAAAACATGAAGCCCCTATCTTTCTATGTGTTCAATGGATGCCATTTTTTCTAAAAATATGCTTTGAGTACTAGCAATCATAGAAGACTAAATAATTATTGAGTATGTGGACCGCTTACTTAGACTTTGTTGAGAATAAGTTGAATTGAAATTTTTTGGTGACTAAGAACATAGGTAGTTGTGCTTCAAGAGAATTCATTGTTTGAACCATAACCCGTGAATTGGTTGCTACTTTATCATGATGAGTTTTATGAAAACGAGTTGTTGTTATGATGATAGGAAAAGTAGGTGAAAGTATTATTGATCAAACTTATGCACTATGCTAGCATTCACACTTCATAAATTATTTTTTATTATTTATCTACTCAAGGACGAGTAGGAATTAAGGTTGGGGATGCTGATACGTCTCCCACGTATCGATAATTTATGAAGTATTCATGTCATATTTGCCTATCTTTTTACTATTGTTTTATGATTTATTGGGACTAACCTATTGATGGTTGTAAAATTGCACAATTTATTGTCTCACAATTTTATGTGTATGAATTAATTGGAAATTACCGAAAAAATGCAAAAGGAGCCTTGTTGGAGGAGGACTCTCACATTCCTGAAATCTGTCCAGAAATAGTTTTAAGAGATCGTAAGTTTTACCACTTAAAATGGCGTCAAATGGAAAAATATAAAAATAGGAAAGAGTGAATAATTTTATGACAATGATTTTGGACTACAAATTCGTCTAAATCGGAGTTTGGATGCGATCTGGAGACCCATTTTACTGAAGGAAAATATCTGATTATGGGATCACGAGAATTGATGACGTGATTGAGTACAACATTTACCATATCTGATATATTCGGCCAAGCCATGACTTTGGGGACTCATGAGGGATGTGAAGATCCCCTAGGAAGGTTCTAGAGGTGCCCAAGAGCCATTGGATCAAGGGTCCATCCATCGGAGGGCCATAGAGCATCACAGAGGCACATATAAGGAGAGGCAAACCCTAATTTCGAAGAGCCACCAAGAGCCACGAATTTGCCTCTCCCTTGGAAGCCACCAAGAAGGGGAGAGGCTCCCCCATTGCATCACCAAGATCAAGGACGAAGGAGGGGAAAGGGTCCACCGCCCATCGCCACCGCCGCCATCGTGGCTGCCATCGCCTCCATCTCTTCAGGGATGCACCTCTCCATCAACAAATCTCTCTTTCTCACCATGATAATGTGTGAGTAATCCTCCTCAGGCCTGAGGGTATGTACTAATAGATATGTGTTCAATCTCTCTCCCTCTCGTGTTCTTGAAATGTCACGATTTTTATGTATCACGGGCTTTGTTAATATAGTTGGATCATATGGTGTGTTTCCCTCCCTATCTTGTTGTGATGAATTGAGTTTTATCTTTGAGATTTCGTTATGTTGGATTGAATATTGGATTTGAGAACAACTGATATATGTCTTGCATGCGGATACCCATAGTGACATTGGGGTATTCAAGTGATTCACTTGATTATGTCTTGGTACTCAAGTTGTGGATTCCCGAGGTGACATTGGGGTAATCTATCCATAGGGGTTGATCCACGTTCTTATCCTAGCTTTCCGGTAGAAATCTTGGGGCACTCTTTGAGGTTCTTTGTCTTGGATTGAGTATTATGAATCTTAAATTGTTTGATGTGTATCGTATAATTAACTCATGGATACTTGTGATGACATTGGAGTATCTAGGTGACATTAGAGTTGGTTGATGTGTATCATATGGTGTTATTTTAGTATGAACTCTGAGATAGATTGATCGGAAAGGATAACTTGGTTATTTCAGCACGAACTCTTTGATAGATCAATCAGAAAGGATAACTTTAAGGTGGTTTCGTACCCTACTAATAGTTTCTTCTTATGCTCTCCGCTAGATAAGAATTTGGAGTGATTATTCGTTGCACGTTGAGGGAAGGTTTTGTCATCCAATTATATTAGCATTATTCAGAGATTGCACTAGTTAAAGTATGAACCCTAGGCCTTGTTTTCAAGCATTGCGATACCATTTGTGCTCACTTTTGTCACTTGCTACATTGCTGTTTTTATATTTTCAGATTATAGAAATCAATATCTACTATCATTACTGCACTTGTATCACCATCTCTTCGCCGAACTAGTGCACCTATACAATTTTCCATTGTATTGGGTGTGTTGGGGACACAAGAGATTTGTTGTATTTGTTTGCATGGTTGTTTGAGAGAGACCATCTTCATCCTACACCTCCCACGGATTGATAGACCTTCGGTCATCCACTTGAGGGAAAACTTCTATTGTTCTACAAAACTCTACGCTTGGAGGCCCAACATGTGTCTACAAGAATAAAGTTGCGTAGTAGATATCAACTAGCCATGCACATGAACTGTACGGAAATTGGTCATAGCGATGTGGAGGCTACTGAACCCAAACATCATCTGAAGACTAAGGTACTCGAGCGTTGTACAGCCGCCGAGAAGGCGCTTCAAATCTGACTTTGATATGTTGACATCAATGAGCTTGAGGTGCTTCAGTTTAGGGAGATGAAGAGCATGTGCAACATTAATCTTGGGGAAAAGGCACTCCATGAACTTAGCATGGCGCCGCGTGGGCGCAAGGCGGGGGACGGACGGAGGTAGCGAGAGCCCATGTCCAGCATCAAAGTTGAGCTCCTCGAACTGATCTAGGGTGGGAATAAGAACCAGTCGTGAAACTTGGGTTCGGCCTTGAAGTTTGAACGGAAAGTGACAATGGCAAGGCGTCCGACGGGCGCAGTGTGCATGTCAAGGATGTGGGACAATGCATCCAAGTGTTTGTTATCCCCGCTATAGAGCTCACCCTCTTCGAGGAGGTCCATGGGGTGGAGTGCCATTGGGGGCGCCACTGCCTGGAGAGGATGGTGGTCTGCATGGGAGATTTGATGGGGAGGAGGGACATGATGGTACCAACATCTCGCGGGGGATGCTGCTGATAAAGTCCATGCTCGCCAGAGGCTCATGTCATTGTACGATTGAAAGTAAGTCTAGAGGGGGTGATTAGACTACTTGACCAAATGAAAATCTACTTTTCCCACTTTTAATTCTTGGCAGATTTTAGCATTCATAGTATGTCAAGTACACCCTACACATGGATGTCTAAGAGTATAGCAATGGAAAGTAAATACATTGAACATGTACATAAAGAGAGGGTAAGGAAAGCAAACGCAATTGGTGACACAGTGATTTTTCCCGTGGTTCCGATAGGTGGTCCTCTCGTACATCCATGTTCATGGATTCTTCAACCCACGGAGGATAACGGTCGCGAGAGTCCACGAAGGGTTCCACGAAGAAGCAACCTTGACTATACCATGACGGCCTACATCCACGGAGGACTAGCCTGACTCAGGGTAGATCTTCACGAAGTAGGCGATCTCCTTACCCGTACAAACTTCTTGGTTCACTCCACAACACGAAGTAGGAGGCTCCCAAGCGACACCTAACCAATCTAGGAGGCACCACCCTCCATAAGGTAATAGGCTTGGTAATGTCGATGAACTCCTTGCTCTTGTGCTTCAAGATGATAGACTCCTCAACACACAATCACTCTCTTACAGATATGTCTTGGTAGAAGCGATGGTATTGGTGGAAAGCAACTTGGGGAGGCTAGAAATAAAGATCCATATGGTTGGAGTGGAAGATCTTGACCTCAACACAAGGATAGGTGGTTCTCTCTCAGAAAAATGATAGGATAGGTATGGAATGTTTCTGAGTGCTTCTATTTCGAGTAGGTGGTGGTGAAGGGGTATATATAGGCATCCCCAAAATCTAACCATTACACACAAAATGACCAACCCGGTGACACCGATATGTTAATCTCGGTGGTGCCGAAGTGACCAAAAGGAGGCAACTTTTGAATCTCGGAGCGACCGATATAGGAATCTTGGTTGCACTGATAAGGTGACCAACGGTCAGAATGCCCATTCTTGGTGACGCCGATTCAACAATCTCGGAGGGACCCAAACTGTGAACTTGCATAACAGACAGTTGGCAGCCCAACTCGGTGGCACCGAAAGCATTATCGGCTCTACCGAAGGGTTAGGGTTGGGCTGAGTCTATCTGGGGTTTGGAATCGGTGGCACTGAATGTGGAATGTTGGTTGCATCGATTTTGAGTGTTTGGCTTAGGACAGACTTTGGTGAGGAGAGTTTGTGGGTGCCTTTGGTGACTATCACTTGTGCACGTATGAGCATTTTGTTCACCAACAAAACTTTAACTCCTTTTAATAGTATTGGTTTCCTATGGACTCAAGGTGATTTCTCACAAATATAAAATGTAGAGTCCTCTTGCTTCAAGCTTTGCCAATCCATTTCCTTGCATCTTGGGGTTTTCCACAATATCTTTGCCAACCCACCATCGAACTTTTCCTGAAATATACTTGGTGGAAATATTAGTTCAATGACTTATATGTTGTTATGAATTACCAAAACCACCAAGGGAGAAAATTTGATTTTAGTCGTTCAGCCTCCACCCGCCCCCCGCTTGGTGGCCACCTTGTCGTGCATCGAAAAAGGAGGCGATCCATGGCGGCGTCCCAAATAGATAAGACCGGAGGAGAAGGTGTAGCACTAACGGAGAACTTGGGAGAGAATAGGGTTGTGGTTGGAAGTCCGAGGTCCAAGGGCTTGATTCCTAGTGAGCTAGCTGCGCCTACACGGCGGATTGCTCACATGCATCCCTTTGAGCTTGCATGGTGGACTCCTCGCACGCGTCCCGTCTAATCAAACCTGCGCCCACAACATAGGAAGGTCCCACCTCTCATAGAGGCAGGGCCACGCGTCTGCTCGATGAGCCGGTTTATAAATACCATAAAGAGTTCCGTGCTTGGGTATTAAAACCATCAATAAATATTGAGTTGGTTTCCTTTCACATTCCAAATTACAATGCGCTAATTTTTTTCACAAATCAGTTCACACCTCAAACCTAAATGTGTACTCACTCAGCAGTTGTCTACTGTCGTATTCTATAAAAACACAAACTCGTACTCGAATATTACCGCACATTCTTCACCCCAACCACCAAAAAACAGGCTTTTCTTTGTTAGTCCTTCATTCCGTTTGCCATGGCCGATAGTTGGGGGCAGGGGTTCTGGGTCGAGATATAACCAGGGAAGAAAGAACAAAGCCGCGGAAGCAACTGGGAGGTCAAGCCGCTGCGCCGCAGAAGCGCCAGAGAGTTCTAGCCACACCGCTTTGTCCGTAGCAGAGATCTCCGGTGGTGCTGCGGATGACCGGAAGGATCTTTCGCAGAGAGGCGACGGCTCTCGCAGTCACAAGCACATTCGCCTCGGAGGCGAACTAGACGATTTGGAAGTATTTGATTCCCCAGCCAGCGATGACTTGCATGCTGAGCTTTATAGGAAGGATGCCATGATCGATGACTTGGTGAAGCTGCTGGAGAAGAGTGACTCTTCAGTTGAAAGGGAGACCGGCCTCGTAGAGAAACTGCTCGAGTAGAAAAGTGCTTCGGAGGGGAGGCTGAAAGAACTCGCCGAGGAACTTTTGGAACACTTGGCGAAGCTCCACATCGAGCAGGAGGGGCTGGTGAAGGAATCCGTGGAGCGTGTGAAGGAACTCATGTGTATGTGACGTAGTCCATTGATGCTCTCGAGCAAAGAGCCCGCACCATGGCTACAATGCGGAAGATGTCATATGAGAGGTGACAGGAGATGGAGGTCGTGGAGGCGATGAAGAAGGACATTGAGGAATTCCTCGCCCATCAATCCATGAAGAATTACATAGATTGTTTTCTTTGTCTTCCTTCTTCAACCTCTTCCTTCTTCTTTTGCCCATGTGTCTTTGGGGAGTTGCCACATGTGGCATTTTTATTATCATGCATATGTAAGAAAATTATTATATTTTCCAGTGATAATTTGTTGTTATATTATTTCGTTCGTTTGTACATGTATACGAGTCGAAATAGACAAAACGTCAAACTTCTTGGCTAGGCACAGACAAAATAGTGATCAGATGCAAACTAGTCCCCCCATCCAGGCACATTAACCACATGATAAACAGCGGGTAGGATGACGATAATTCAGAAGTTGGGAGCAAGGCGAGCTGTGGGTGATGTCCCACAAGTATAGGGGATCAATTGTAGTCCTTTCGACAAGTAAGAGTGTCGAACCCCACGAGGAGCAGAAGAATATGATAAGCGGTTTTCATCAAGGTAATTTCCGCAAGCACTGAAACTTTAAGTAGAAAGTAGTTTGATAGCAAGGAAATTGTAAGGAGCAAGTAATGCTAACAATAGGTAAGGTGCATCAAGGTAGCCCAATCCGTTTCTGGCAAAGGACAGGCCAGAACAATCACTAGTAATAGGCAAAGTGTTCTTGAGGGTACACGGGAATTTCATCTAGTCACTTTAATCATGTTGGTTTGGTTCGCGTTCGCTACTTGGATAATTTGATATGTGGCTGGACCGGTGCTAAGGTGTTGTTCTTACTTGAACTAACAACCTACTTATGATTAATCCCCTTGCGAGCATCCGCAACTACGAGAAAATTATTAAGACAATGTCTAACCATAGCATTAAACATGTGGATTCTAATCAGCCCCTTACGAAGTACTCCCTCCGTCCAAAAATAAGTGACTCGAAAATGACTCAACTTTGCACTAACTTTAGTATAAAATGGAGTCACTTTTGAGTCACTTATTTTTGGTACGGAGGGAGTAGCACATAAACTAGGGTTTAAGCTTCAGTCACTCTAGAAACCCATCATCTAATAACTACTCCACAATGCATTCCCTTAGGTCCCTGAATGGTGAAGTGTCATGTAGTGGACGTTCAGATGAAACCACTAAGGGAATCACAACATACATATCATCAAAATATCGAACACATATCAAATTCACATGATTACTCGCAACATGACTTCTCCCTGACCTCAAGAACAAAGGTAACTACTCACAAATACTAATCATGCTCAAGATCAGAGGAGTATTGAATAGAATAATGGATCTGAACATATAATCTTCCACCAAATAAACCATACAGTAATCAACTATGCAAGGTAATGAACACTAGTAGTCACCTACAAGTACCAATCTGAGGTTCTGGTACAACGATTGAACAGAAGAAATGAAATAGGGTTTGAGAGGAGATGGTGATGTTGAAGATTGGCCTACCAAAGATGAGAGGGGCGTTGATGACGACGATTCCTTCGATTTCTCCCTCCGGGAGGGAAGTTCCCCCAACGGAATCGCTCCACCAGAGGGAAAAAGTGCTCCTACCCACTACCCAAGTTCCACCTTGAGGTGGCGGTGCTTCGTCCCGAAAGTCCTCCTAATTTTGTAGGTTTTTGGGAATTTATACAAGAAGATGGGATTCAGAGGTGGGCCTGGGTGAGCACCAACCATCAGGTCGTGCCAGGGGGTGCTCCTCACCAGGTGCCCCCCTCCAGTGTATTTTTGCTCCAGTATTTTTTATTAATTCCAAAAATAATCTTCGTAAAGTTTCAAATTCATTGGAGTTGTGCAGAATAGGTATCTTGGATGTGCTTTTCTTGGGTCCAGAATTCCAGCTGCCGGTATTCTCCCTCTTTGTGTAAACCTTGCATATTATGAGAAAAAGGCATTATAATCACCCCCAAAGCATTATTATTCAACAAAACAATGTAAATAACAATAGGAAATCATGATGCAAAATGGATGTATCAACTCTCCCAAGCTTAGACCTCGCTTGTCCTCAAGCGAAAGCCGATATTAAAAAGCATGTCCACATGGTTTGAGAGAGAGGTGTCGATAAAAACAAAATACGGACATAGAAGCATCATGCTTATTAACATAACAACAAAAAACTCTATCATAAGAACTTATTTCAATAAATTTTTATCATAAAGCATCTCATGAACAAGTAACAATTCATCACTACATAGAAGTATCAAGCGTAAACCTTATTGGGAACCAACAAACTATGTTCTCAGTCAACTTTGCAACTAGAATTCATCATATTTTCAAGAAGGGTCTGATGCTGGAGCCTTTTGGCAAGTCCACATACTCAACCATCATTTAGTCTTCAATGATTCCTAATGCTCACGGCATATCCATGAACATAAAGTTTCTACTGGACAGATAGGAAGATAGGGGCTTCTAGTTTTCCCTCCCAACATATTCACCTCAAGGGTGATGTCAACAATAATAACTCATGCCCATCCAAAGCCAAGTGGATATATGTGCCTAGATCTTTCCTCACCACATGATGCTTGCAAAAGAAAAAGTAAAAAGGAATAGGGAAGAATACTTTGACTCTTGCATAAAAGCAAGTGCATAAAAGTAAAAGGTAGGCCCTTCGCAGAGGGAAGTAGAGGTTTTCATGCGCTTATTGGTTTGTATGCCCAATCCTTTAATGTAAAATAACATCACACTATATTGCCCCCTATGATAGCAAACTTTATTATGCACTTCGTCGCTTTTATTACTTTTCCATCATAAGTTCGTATAATGCTCAATTTTCTCTTACACTAATTGATCAATACACTTTCTGAAGCAATTTTTATTGCCTTATTGCATCGATGAAAACTTACTTGTAGGATCTATCACAATACATAGGTAGGTATGGTTTACACTCAAGGAAAGAGTTTGGGTTTGGGTTTTTGGATGCACAAGTAGTATCTCTACTTAGAGCAAAAATTTTGGCTAGCAAAGATATTGAGAAAGCACCATATGTTAAAGGGTCTATGAGAATATAACTTCTATGTGGATACGGACAAACATAAATCATTAGATTGTCTTCCTTGTACAACTTATATGTGGACACATAATGTTTGATGGGGGCTCACAATCATAAAAGATGTCTAAGATAGTGTATTTGCATGTCAATCTTCTCTTCCCTAATTAATTCTTTCATGAACTTGTAGGATTGAAAGTAGGTCTAGAAGGGGGATTAGACTACTTGACCAAATAAAAATCTACTTCTTCCCAATTTTAAGTGTTGGCAAATTTTAGCATTCATAGCAAGTCAAGTACAACCTACACATGCACTTCTACGAGTATAGCAGCGGAAAGTAATGACAAGCATGAGTAGTAAAGGAAGGGTAGGAAGATCAAACGCAATTTGGAGACACGATGATTTTTCCCGTGGTTCCTATAGGTGGTGCTATCGTACGTCCACATTTATGGAGTCTTCAACCCATGGAGGGTAACGGTCGCGAGAGTCCATGGAGGGTTCCATGAAGAAGCAACCTTGACTATACCATGATGGCCTACGTCCACGGAGGACTAGCCTAACTCGGGGTAGATCTTCACAAAGTAGGCGATCTCCTTGCCCTTGCAAACTTCTTGGTTCACCCCACAACACGAAGTATGAGGATCCCAAGTGACACCTAACCAATCTAGGAGTCACCACCCTCCGAAAGGTAATAGGCTTGATAATTTCGATAAACTCCTTACTCTTGTGCTTCAAGATGATAGACTCCTCAACACACAATCACTCTCTCACAGATTTCACTTTGGTGGGAGAGATTGATTGGGTGGAAAACAACGTGGGGAGGATGGGGATCAAGATTCATATGGTTGGAATGGAATGGCATGATCTCAACACATGAGTTGGTGGCTCTCTCTGAGAACATCAGTTGGTATGAGTGGGGGTCTGTTCTGACTGCTTCTCTTGCGAGTGGCTGGTGGGGGTATATATGGGCATCTCCAAACACTCGGTGACACTGATGTGTTAATCCCGATGGTACCGAGTTGCCTTAGAGGTAGCAACTTTTGATTCTCAATGAGACTGATAATAAAACTCAGTTGCGATGATAAGGTGATATAAAACTCAGTTGGGGATATAACCTTGTGGTAAGACCTGCCCAGGTGGGGCCGGATCATACCTGGCGGCTCATAATCCACACCAAGGCAGATGGGGCAAGAGACGTAGGCCTGGCCGTATGGCGGCTTACCAAGATGGGCCAAACAAGGCCCGGATGGAAGGTGGCATGAAGACCCGGGCGGTTATGCCGCCTGGAGGCGACTTGCGAAGATGGTAAGGTGACATAGAGATAGAGTCAGATACGTTTTAAGGGTCGGTATGAGACTTGTGTAACCCGTGGCCTTGACCTCCTCTATAAAGGCGAGACCCGGGGCGACTTAGACAGAAAACCAACTAATCGAGAACTAGGTCAAGCGAATCCGCTCCCTTGTAATAGATACACCAATCAATAGAACAGAAATAGGACATATGCTTTTACCTCTTATTGAGGGGCTGGACCTAAGTAAACTCGTGTCCTTCGTCCCAACCAACCCCTTTGAGTCCATCACCTTAGCAATGGACTTGAGCATAAGTCCTCGGAGATCTGCCATGACAAAACCACGACAGTTGGCGCCCACCGTGGGGCTAGCGCTTGGTGGTGTTGAGTTCTCCAAGGGCTCTCTCCTAGGGATCGAGGGGTACATTGTTGGAAGGATGAACAAAAGCCACCGTGGCCGGCTCTACATCGACGACGTCGGCTGGGGCCCCGAGGCCGAATCTATCGAATATAGTTTCCAGGTTCCCTTTAGTGGAATCCACGTCTTCATCGGCAAGGTCGGCGGATCTACACCCGGGCCGGACATCTGCACCAACATCGTTGAGCCGGCTCGACGCGTGCAACCCGCCCGTGCTAACCTGGGCCGGAAGCATGTCTTCGTCGGCTTCACTCAGGGCATGGATCTTGAGGTTTCCATGTCACAGGAAACTATCGTTTGTTCGGAGGATGGATCTTCGAGCAGAGAGACGGAATCAATCTACCAGCTTCACGATGGCAGGCTTGGGGGCTACGACGAGCTCTACCCCGAGTCGAAGTGCCATGAGCAAGACGATCATGGGCCGCCGATTCATGCGGCCGTCTTTATGACGGGCTCAGCGCTGGGCCCAAGCAATATAGCCGCCGAAGCAGCATGGTCGGGGGCTGACCCACTGCCGGCTCAGGTTCTTCTGGATCTGATGAACAAGCTTACAGCCCTGATGGCGACTAAGGTCACGGTTGAGAATCAAACCGCCCGGAACGAAAAAATCGCAAAACTGAAGGACCAGATGACTGAAGTCCAACATGGGATCAGCGTGCTGAAGGATCAAATGGATGCGCAAGCAGAGTGCCTTAGGGCGGATGCTTTCCGCATCGAGCAGGAGTAGCAATCTGTAGCGGCGGTTCAGTGGATGAGGCACCAGTCCCGCTTGCCGGAATAGTACAAGGCTAGAAACCTTTTTAACATGCCGGGAATGGGACGTACAACAGAAGCACCTGCAAGTCGGCAGGCAGATCGGCAGCAACAGCTTAACCCGCCCTGGCAGAACCAGGCCGCACCAATGGCTTTCACAACGTCGGCGGGTCATTATTCACACCTGACGGAGAACATGGTGGTGGCAGCAAACCATCTTGGAACGATCCCTATCTCGGAGGAGGCGCCTTTCGCAGAAGAGGTGCGGAATGCTATTGGATACCCTCAGACGGCGATGGCCCAGCAGGAGAAGTATGCCTACAGCCGGAGTCGCGTGCATTCAATCCCCATCCCTAGCCGCAGCTTTAGCCGGCATTATGAGTTGCTAGTAGTCATCGGTAGCAGGGCCCGCCGCAAGATGTTCAGGTGGTTCTGGATGCTCACGCGCTGGTGGACCGGGCGAGAGCAGAGCAAGAGGCAGCGGCTCTGGCGGCAGCGGCTCATCAAGAACCTGCACCTTCCATCTCGGTAGGAGCAGGAGTAACCACAAGGGCCGTGGGAGTGCTGTGCTTAGTGCTGGCTTTGCGGAACGAGCATCTGCCAAAAGATTCCAAGGGTCTTCGTAAGGTCCCAAATTACACTACTAACCTGCCTCCGGAGGCCTGCATTGAAGGCTATGAGCTGGCGATGGAGATGTTAGACGTCTACGACATAGTATGTGCCAAGTATTTTATCATGATACTAGAAGGGCCGGCTCGCACGTGGTTGAAGGGCTTGCCACCCAACACCATTAATTCCTGGGCCGAGTTAAAGGCGAAGTTCATCAAAAATTTCCAAGGAACATGCAAGCAGCCCATGACGATTGTGGATTTGGATCATTATGTGCAACAGGAGGATGAGTCGGCTCATCATTGGGTCCGGTGGGTCTCAACCATCATCCACTCGTTTGAACAGATTACGGCGGCGCAAGCAGTTTTAATTCTTGAGAAGAATTGCCACTTTATGCCTCTGAAGCAGAAGCTTGGCCAGCTCAAGCGTTCGTGTTAGGACCTGGGGGAGCTCACGGCAGCTCTCACGAAGTATGCCGACTTTGACAATACGAAGGATCCAAGATCTGATGAGGAGAAGCCCAGCCAGGGTAAGAAGAGTAACAATGGCAAGGGTGCGGCAGGCAATGGCAACCAGAGCAAGACGAAGAATCCAGATGACAGGTCAGAATTGGTGGCCAACACCAGCGCCGGGAACAATCGTGCTAAGGGAAATGGGAACTTCACATAGCCTTTTAATAAGGGTAAAACTCCTTTCAACTTGGAAGAGATGCTTAATAAGCCTTGTCTGGAGCAAAGCCGACCCGATAGGGTGGTGGGTCACACGTGGAGGAATTGCCATGTTATGCGATAGTTTTGGGACTACAGCTTGCGACAGCATCACAACAGTAGTGGTGGCCCACTAGGTGGCTCAGGACCAGGCGGGTCAGGAGCTGGCCTTAGTTCTGGCGGCTTAGGATCTGGCTGTCAGGGCCAGGGAAATCAAGGAGGGCATCATCAGCAATCTGGTGGCAATAATCAGCAACAGAGTAAGCAGTATGGGTATCAGAGTAATCCAAAGCAGCTCAGCTCGGGTCAGTATCATGTTTATACAACCAGCCTTGAGAGGCGAGATCGGAAGTTGCGCAAGCGAGCGGTTAATACGATCACACCGGCTCTCTCGCAATACTTGAAGTGGTCTGAGTATGACATAACTTGGAGCAGAGAGGATCACCCGCCGCGTGTTGACAACCTGGGGCGGCTGGCTTTGGTAGTTGCCCCCCCAAGTGGGAGGATATGTGTTTACTAAGGTGCTTATGGATGGTGGCAGCAGCATTAATATTTTATACTATGAAACTTTCCGCCAGATGAATTTGCTTGATAAGGATCTTAGGCCTTCCTCGATAGTCTTTCATGGTGTGGTGCCTGGCAAGTCAGCTTATCCAGTGGGTAAGATCTCTTTGGAAGTCGCCTTTGGTGACGAATACAACTACAGGGTGGAGACCTTGTGATTTGAGGTGGTCAAGATCAAAAGTCCATATAATGCCCTATTTGGATGTCCGGCTTATGCCAAGTTCATGGCGAGGCCTTGCTATGCTTACTTATAGCTCAAGATGCCCGGTTTTAATGGGACGATTATAGTGAATGGTGATCGGAAGATGGTTGTTGAGTGTGAGGAAGGAGACGCGGCTTATGCAGAGTCAAGTTGCGTTGAAGCAGAGCTCAAGTTCTATAAGGAAAATGTTGACCCGGAGGACATGACTCCGCTCAAGAAGCCCACCACAGAATCTAAGCCGCCCCTCAAGTTTTCGGCGGATGATACCAAATTGGTGGATTTCACTCCGGGCGACCCATCGCAACAGTTCACCATTGGGGCCAATATGGATCCCAAATAGGAAAGCATGCTCATCGAATTCATCCGTGAGAATTGGGAGATCTTTGCATGGAAGCCTTCTGACATGCCGGGTGTATCGAGAGAGTTCGCTGAGCACCACCTTAATGTGGATCCCAAATTTAAGCCGGTCAAACAGTTCCTTCGGCGGTTTAATGACGAGAGGCACAAGGCCATTGGGGAAGAACTCGCCCAGCTTCTGGCGGCGGGTTTCATCGTTGAAGTATTTCACCTAGAGTGGCTTGAAAACCCGGTTATAGTGCTTAAAAAGAACGACACGTGGCATATGTGTGTGGATTACACGGATCCTAACAAGGCCTGTCCGGTTGACCCATTCGCTCTCCCCCGCATCGACCAGATCATCGATGCAACAGCGGGTTGTGAAAGTTTATGCTTCCAGGATGCTTATTCTGGTTATCATCAGATCAAGATGGCAGTCAAGGACCAAGAGAATACGGATTTTCATCATGCCTTTTGGTGCTTTCTGCTATGTGTCTATGCCTTTTGGGCTCAAGAGTGCCCAGGCGACTTATCAGGGTTGTGTATAGAACTGTCTTCACAATCAAATTGGACGCATTGCTCATGCATATGTGGATGATATTGTGATCAAGTCAAGGAAGAAGGAGACTCTACTTGATGACCAGAAGGAAACTTTTGATAACTTATGAGTCTACAAGATGATACTTAACCCGGCTAAGTGTGTTTTTGGCGTTCCCGCAGGCAAACTCTTGGGGTTTCTAGTCTCCGAGCGTGGCATTGACGCTAATCCAGATAAAATCAAGGCTATCACTTCCCTATCGGAGCCTGCATGCATTAATGATGTTTAGCGCCTGGCGGGACGGATCGCTGCGTTAAGCAAGTTCATAAGCCGCCTTGGTGAGAAGGCTATCCCTTTGTACTAGATGATGAAGAAGACATACAACTTCGTCTAGAGTACGGCGACGGGTGAGGCGTTTGACGCACTCAAGAGACAGTTCACTAAGCTACCAGTCTTAGCGGCTCTGGCTGAGAAGGAACCTTTGCTCTTATACGTGGCGGCTAATAACAGGGCAATCAACGCCACGATCATTGTTGGCGATATAGCCCCGTGATATGACCTGGCTGGAAGGTTCCGGTTGATAAGCATTAGTTATGAGCCGCCCCACGAAGATATGTATCAGCTGGAGGCCCAAGAACTTTGGCGGCTCTTGAGGTGGGGCAGACGACATAGACCCGGATGCGCAAGACCTTCCAAAGGATAACTTGGTTGGTAAGATAGAGATGGATTCGGAGATGTAAAGCGTGATCCAGTTGTACAATTGTAAGACCCGGCGGCTCTGACCTCTTATATAAAGGCAGAGCCGGGGCGGCTTAGGGAGAGGTGATCGAAAACTAGGTCAAGCGTCTAGCCCCTTGTAATCGATACAACAAGCAATAACAACACAAGCAGGATGTAGGCTTTTACCTCGGCTTGAGGGGCCGAACCTGGGTAAACTCGTGTCCTTTTTCTCAATCAACCCCTTTGAGTCCACTACCATGGCGATGGCTCCGAACTCAAGTCTGGTAACCCGGACATCTGCCATGACAAAACCACGACAGTTGGCGCCCACCGTGGGGTCCGCGTTCGGTGGTGTTGAGTTCTCAAAGGGCTCCCTTCCAGAGCTCGAAGGATACGTAGTTGGGAGGATGAGCAAGAGTCGCCGCGGCCAGCTCTACATCGACGACGCCGGCTGGGGGCTTGATGCTGCTTCCGTGGAGTATGGTTTTAGGGTTCCGTTCGGCGGGATCCAGGTGTTCATCGGAAAGATAGACAGATCTACACCCGGGCCGGACGTCTGCACCGACATCGTCGAGCCGGCTCGGCGTCTCCAGCCCGCATGTAAGGTAGGCCCTGCCCGTGTTAACCCGGTTCAGGGGCATGTCTTCATGGGCTTCACTCAAGGTATGGATCTGGAAGCATCTGGATCTCAAGGGACTCTCATGCACTCCGACGATGAGTCGTCAAGTGGGGAAACTAAATCTGTGTACCATCTCAGCAATGGTGGCTTGGGGGCTACGGTGACACTCGCCCCGAGTCAGAGCACGGTGTATCAGATGAGCCGGAGTGGCCGTCTCACCTGGCGGTATTCATGGCAGGGCCAGGGGCGGCCGGGTCGGAAGCTAACCCTCCCCAGCTGCCGGCTCAGGGTCTTGTGGAGTTGATGGATGAGCTTGAGGCTTTGTTAGCTACAGAGGTCACACCAGATAATCAGGTGGCCCGTAACGCAGAGATCGCAAGGATCAAGGGCCGGATGGCCGAGGAGCGTTAGAAGATAACTGATTTAAACTCCCAGATGGAGGCAGATGCAGCACGGCTCAAGGCCGACGCTTTCCGTTTGGGGATGGAACAGTTTTCAGTGGCGGCTGTGCACCGCAGGAGGCATCAATCTCGTCTGCCGGAGCATTATGAGCGCGAGGAATCTCTTCAACACCCCCGGCTCTGGGAGAGCGGCGGCCGCCCCTGCGGAAGGGCGAGTAGTGGCTCACATGGCCCCACCGAAGGGTTTACGACACCAGCGGGTCATTATTCTAACCCGGTCGAGAACATGGTAGCAGCAGCTACCCAGCTTGGAACGATCCCTATCCCAGATGAGGCACCATTTGCGGAGGAGGTGAGGAACGCTATCGGATATTTACAGACGGCCGTGGCTCAACAAGAGAGATATACTCACAGCCGGAGCCAGATCCACTCCACCCCTCTCCATAGTCGAAGTTTCAGCCGGCGCTATGAGTCGCCGGTGGTGTCAAGCAGTGGCCCGCATCATGGGCAAGGGGGACGCGCGGCGCTAGACGCGCAGGCCCTGGTGGACCGGGCAAGAAACAGGAGAGAACAAGAGGCAGCAATAGTTCCTCCGGGTCTTGGGCCCTCAGTGTTGACAGAGGCCGGAGCGGTTGGTAGCGCTAGAGCCACGGGAGTTCCATGTTTAACTCCGGCTCTACAGAGCGAGAGGTTGCCTAAGGATTTCAAGGGGCCTCGGAAGGTTCCAAATTACACGGCGGATCTCCCTCCCGAGGGTTGGGTCGAGAGCTATGAGCTAGCTATGGAGAGGCTAGACATCAGTGAAGCTGTTTTTGCAAAATATTTTATCATGATGCTCGAGGGTCCGGCTCGCACATGGTTAAAGGGTTTACCACCCAACACTATAAGTTCTTGGGCCGAATTGAGGGCAAGGTTCATCAAAAATTTCCAAGGGACCTGCAAGCAGCCTATGACCATTGTGCATTTGGATCATTGCGTTCAGTAGGAGAATGAGTCGGCTCATCATTTGGTTCGGCGGGTGTCGGCCGTCATTCACTCGTCGGAACAGATCACGGCGGCTCAAGCATGCTCATTTTGGAGAAGAATTGTCATTTCGTTCCACTAAAGCAGAAGCTTGGCCGGCTTAAACGTACGTGTCAAGACATGGGAGAGCTCATGACGGCTCTAACGAAGTACGCCGACTCAGACAACACCAAAGATCCGGGTTCGGATGAGGAGAAGTCGAATCAGGGAAAGAAGAATAACCAAGGTAAGAGTTTTGGGAACAATGGGAATAAAACCAGATAGAGGAACGCTGGCGGCGGGTCAGAGTTGGTGGAAAATGCTAACACAGGGCCGAATGTTCCTAAGGGGAACGGGCGTTACAAGCCATACCAGCGGGATAACAGGCCCCCTTTCAATTTGGAAGCGGTGCTTAGGAAACCCTGCCCAAAGCACAGCACACCTGATAAACGAGCAACGCATGCGTGGGGCGATTGTTTTATCATGCATAGATTTAAGAATCAACACTTTCAACCGCCTCATAATCAGGGCGGTGGACTGCCTGGCGGATCAGGGCCTGGCAGCTCAGGCCACGGCGGGTCAGGTGCCGGCTTTGGTGCTAGCGGCTCAGGAGCAGGTCATCCGGGTGACAATAATCAGCAGCATCAACAGCATCCTGGCAACAACAATCATAATGACCAGCAGCAGTAGCGCAATCAGTCTAGATTCCAGAGTAACCCGAAGCAGCTCAGTTCGGGGCAGTATCATGCGTTTACGACTGGTAACAGCACGCAAGATGAGAAACTACGGAGCCGAGCGGTTAATACGATCGCGCCGGCTCTCCCACGATACCTGCCGGGGTCAGAGTATGACATAACGTGGAGCAGGCAAGATCACCCGCCACGGGTGGATGACCCGGGCTGGCTTGCTCTGGTGGTGGCCCCTCAGATACATTGTTATGGAGTAAATAAAGTGCTCATGGACGGAGGTAGCAGTATCAACATCTTGTATTATGACACCTTCCGGCGAATGAAGTTGCTAGACAAAGATCTCAAAACTTCTTCTACTGTGTTTCATGGCGTGGTAACTGGTAAGTCGGCATACCCAGTAGGAAAAATCTCTTTGGAGGTGGCTTTCGGCGATGAGTATAATTACAGGGTGGAGACCTTATGGTTCGAGGTGGTCAAGATCAAGAGCCCTTATAATGCGTTGTTCGGGCGGCCAGCTTACGCCAAGTTCATGGCTAGACCTTGTTATGTTTATTTGCAGCTTAAAATGCCCGGCTTAAATGGCACGATTACGGTTCATGGCAATCGAAAAACGGCTCTTGAGTGCGAGGAAGGTGATGCGGCTTATGCTGAGGCTAGCTGTGCACAAGAGGAGCTGAAGTTCTATAAGGAGAACGTTGGCCCGAAGGACATGACCCCGTTGAAGAAACCAAATACAGGGGCAGAGCCGCCACTCAAGTTTTCAGCGGATGATACTAAAACAGTGGACTTTACTCCGGGCGACTCATCCAAGCAGTTCATCATCAGGGCTCACATGGATCCCAAATAGGAAAGCGCGCTCCTCAAATTCATCCGTGAGAATCGGGACATCTTTGCATGGAAACCTTCTAACATGCCGGGTGTACCGAGAGAGTTCGCTGAGCACAATCTTAATGTGAATCCGAAGTTTAAGCCGATCAAGCAGTTTCTGCGGTGGTTCAATGAGAGGCGCAAGGCTATTGGGGAAGAGGTTGCCCGGCTCTTAGCCGCTGGGTTCGTAGTTGAAGTTTTTCACCCGGAATGGTTGGCTAATCCAGTATTGGTGCTTAACAAGGCTTGTCCCGCTGATCCCTTTGCACTCCCTCGCATTGATCAGATCATTGATGCAACAGCCGGTTGTGAGAATTTGTGTTTTTTGGATGCTTATTCAGGGTATCATCAGATCAAAATGGCAGTCAAGGACCAGGAGAAGACATCGTTTATCACACCTTTTGGGGCGTTCTGCTACGTCTCCATGCCTTTTGGGCTCAAGAGTGCCCAGGCGACTTACCAGCGGTGTGTGCAGAACTATCACCACAGCCAGATTGGTCGTAATGTTCATGCTTATGTGGATGACATAGTGGTGAAGTCTAGGAAGAAGGAAACCCTCTTGGAGGACCTGAAGGAAACTTTTGACAATCTCCGGGTGTACAAAATGATGCTTAACCCGGCAAAATGTGTCTTTGGTGTCCCTGCAGGAAAGCTTTTGGGGTTCTTGGTTTCTGAGCGTGGCATCGAGGCTAACCCGGATAAAATCAAGGCTATCACCTCTTTGCGAGAGCCGACATGCATCAATGATGTTCAGCGTATTGTAGGCCGGATTGCGGCGCTGAGCCGGTTCATAAGACGGCTTGGGGAGAAGGCCATCCCCTTGTATCGGATGATGAAGAATATGGACAAGTTTAAGTGGAGCAAGGTAGCCGCACAGGCGCTAGAAGATCTTAAGAAGCAAATGACTGAGCCGCCAGTATTAGCCACTCCGGCTGAGAAAGAGCCGCTACTCCTATATGTAGCAGCTAACAGCCGGGCGGTCAGTGTGGCGATTGTTGTTGAACGTAAGGAAGCAGGGAAAGAGTACCCCGTTCAGAGGCATGTTTACTACATCAGTGAGGTCTTGGCCGAGTCCAAGCAGCGGTATCCGCATTGGCAGAAGCTTGTATACGGGGTCTTTATGGCTAATCGTAAGCTGAAGCACTACTTTTTGGGCCATCCAATAACTGTAGTAAGCTCTGCCCCGTTGGGGGATGTTATTCAGAATAGAGAGGCTACAGGAAGGATTGCCAAGTGGGCTTTAGAGTTGGGGCCTCTTAACATCAGTTACACCCCTCGTACAGCAATTAAGTCTCAGGGCTTGGTGGATTTCATAAATGATTGGACAGAGTGCCAAGCGCCCGAAGAGAAGCCGGACAACACATACTGGACTATATATTTTGACGGGTCTAAACAACTTGAGGGGTCTGGTGCTGGTGTGGTTCTCACCTCCCCGAAAGGTGATAAGTTTTGTTATGTGCTCCGGTTGATGTTCTCCTGTACTAATAATGCTGCTGAGTATGAAGCCTTGCTCCATGGTTTGAGAGTCGCTAAAGAGATGAATTTAAGCCAGGTTAGATGCCTGGGCGACTCTGACCTTGTGGCTCAGCAAGTTTCAGGTACTTGGGATTCTAAGGACCCACGGATGGCGGCTTATCGACAGGCGGTTGATGTTGTTGCAGGTTATTTCAAAGGTTATCAGGTGGATCATATTGATCGTTGGCAGAACGAGGCGGCTGATGCATTATCACGACTCGGATCTCAGCGTAAGCCGGTGCCGCTTAATGTTTTTCTTGACGTGTTATATCATCCAACTGTCAAGATGCCTTCTGAGGAGGATCTGGCAATTCCTGACCCACAGGTGGCTCTAGTGGCGGCTCTACATATTATTCCGGATTGGACTACTCTTTATTTAGCGTACTTAACGTGCGGCGAGTTGCCGGATGATGAGAGCCGGGCTCGGGAGATCGTCCGCCGTTCTAAGTCCATGACAATTATCAACGGTGAGTTACACAAATGCAGTGTGACGGGTGTTTTCCAACGCTGTGTGTCACCAGAAGAGGGCTAGTAAATCTTAAATGAAATTCATGCTGGCGACTGTGGACATCATGCCGGGTCAAGATCTTTAGTGGCCAAAGCTTTTCGGCATGGATTTTTCTGGTTGACGGCTCACAAGGATGCAGAGGATCTGGTTCGTAAGTGTGATGCTTGTTAGAAATTTGGCCGACGTGCTCATGTTCCGGCTCAAGAGTTGAGGATGATACCTATCACTTGGCCGTTTGCGGTCTGGGGGCTTGATATGGTAGGGCCCTTCAAGAGGTCCAAAGATAAGAAAACGCACCTCTTGGTGGCAGTTGATAAGTTTACCAAGTGGGTTCAGGCTGAGCCAGTAAGCAAGTGTGATGCAGCTACAGCGGTTGAGTTTGTCAGGAAATTGATCTATCGTTTGGGCTATCCACACAGTATTATCACTGATAATGGTACAAATTTGTCCAAGGGGGCTATGAAGATGTTCTGTGAGAAGGAGCATATCCGGCTTGATGTTTCAGCCATGGCACATCCACAGTCCAATGGCCAGGCTGAGCGGGCTAATCAGGAAATCCTATGAGGGGTTAGACCCCGGCTCATGGTCCCTTTGAAACGGACGGCCGGGTGTTGGGTTGATGAGTTCCCTTCCGTCTTATGGAGCATCTGGACTACACCTAACAGGTCTACAGGTTTTACACGTTTTTTCATGGTCTACAGGGCTGAGGCGGTTCTACCTAGTGACATCCGGCATGATTCAGCAAGGGTGGCGGCTTATGTTGAGACGGACAATGAGCTGGCACGTCGAGATGCGTTGGATGCCTTGGACGAAGCACGAGAGTTAGCAGCGACCAGATCAGCAACTTACCAGCAAGACCTGCGACGCTATCATAGCCGCAGGGTGAAGACCCGGACGTTCTAGGAAGGTGACCTGGTGCTTCGGCTTATTCAAGACCAAACCGGGATGCATAAACTCTCTTCGCCGTGGGAAGGGCCCTTTGTGGTGAGCAGAAACCTCAACAACGGGTCATACTATCTCATTGATATTCGTGGTGAGTCGGACACGGTGGGTCAGAAGACTTTGCGGCCATGGAACGTGGCACACTTGCAGCCATATTATACTTAAGAGATGATGCAGATCCATTATGATTATACATATCATATTTATATAGAGTAGTACTACTACCAAAGATTGGAGCCCCGGCTCTTATGGGTATCTTTATGATCTCAGGATGAAATTCTTAAATACCAGCAAATTTGCGGTTCCTGTGGTTCTTTGACCCGCCAAGGTCTTGCCGGTTAATCTCCTTTGGAGACCCTGAACCAGTTAAAGTGACCTATTAAAAGTATTCTAGTCAATCTCACTTTAGAGACCCTGAGCCGGTTCACAGAGTTGACGGCCAATCTCGCTTTAGAGACCCTGAACTGATGTCAATACAATAAGTTCTTCTCAGTCAATCTCGCTTTAGAGACCCTGAGCCGGTTCACAAAGTTGACGGCCAATCTCGCCTTAGAGACCCTGAACTGATGTTACTCTTACCAGTCAATCTCGCTTTAGAGACCCTAAGCCGGTTCACAAAGTGGACGGCCAATCTAGCTTTAGAGACCTTGAACTTTTGTATGTTAAAAGTTAAGCTCATATCAGTCAATCTCGCCTTAGAGACCCTGAGCCGGCTCATAGAGTTGACGGCCAATCTCGCTTTAGAGACCCTGAACTGGTATGATGTGCAATTGGCTTTATGCCTAGTTTGAGTACATTAAGCGCTGTTGTTGATGGAGGCTTCCTACCTTTGGTATAGCTTAAAAAATTCCCCTAAGGCAACAGCGTGTACATCAAATTCCAGTTGCTTATCAACTGCGGCCATTGAAGGGGGCTTCTTACCGACGGGTATCGCTTATCTCACCCTAATGGTCGGCTTTATGCCACTTCCGGTTACTTATTAACCGCAGTTGTCGAAGGGGGCTTCTTACCGACGGGTTCGCTTATCTCACCCTAACAACCGGCGTTTACGCCAAAAATAGTTGCGGAAGGAGGCTTCTTGCCCTTGGGTATAGCTTACATAAGCCCTCCACGCAGCCGGCTAGTACAATTACTAGTCGCGGCTGTCGAATGGATGCTTCTTGCCATAAGGTATAGCTTACATAATACCATCGGCAGCCAGCCCTATTCAACATTGGCTGATTGGAGGAGGCTTCTTTCCTTCGGGTATAGCTTACATCACCTTCCAACAACAGGTATAGCTTAAATATCACCCTTCACACAGCCGGGTATAGGCCGCTTTAAAGTTCTCAACAGCCGTCATTGTCACACAGAGGCTTCCTACCGTCAGGTATAGCTTACTTTATCTTATGGCAGCCGGCTCTTCCATGGCGTCTCATTATAACAAAAGGGAAGTCATGTTGTTCCGGTTGATGGAGTAAATTTCCCGGGTCTAATGACTCTGGGTGAAGGACAGACGTCTCAGAAAAATTACGCATTGGTTTATCAATAGCCGCGTTTGTTCATGGAGGCTATTTGCCAACAGAGGTATTATCCGGTTCTAAAAAGAGTTTCGAAGACTTCCAAGTGCCTCTCATGAATCATTGGCAGATTTATCAAAGATGGAAGCAAAGAGCTGAGAAAGATGATTGACAGTACTATAAAGTAAACCGCCGGCAAGTGCATTCAGATGTTAAAAGACTGTTACAAAAGATGTTCTCAGAGGGAACAAACGATGTTTCTGACAAAGTTTCAAAACACCATGGGCGGAGGATTACAAGAGCCAATACTTGCTCTGACTATTACAAGGTTCGGTCACTCGGCCGGCTCATCCTGATCTGGATCTTTTGCGGTTCGGATCTGAAGATTGCCGAGTTCCCAGCTGTAGTTAGAGACGGCAGCAAATGACCCTTCAAAGAAAGGCATGACGTTAAGCTCACCAGGGAAGAGATCTTTGCTTCGGGCGGGTGTTAGGTCTTTACACTCGTAAAGAGGCCCGCGGATCCGTTTATCTTCCTGGTCGTATGCTGCTTGGTAGTTCTTCAAGTCATCCTCCGCCTCATCAGCCATTACACACGCCAGATAGCGAGAGTCCTTAACGACTTTGAAATAGTCTTCGTCAGAAAATTCTGAGCCGTCCACCTTCTTAGAAGGATATCCACCCATCATCTCATCTGGTGTGAGATCCGGCGCAAAGGCCATGGCCCAGCTCAAACCCGCAACGGCTCCAGAGCGGAAAGCCGACTTCTTCAGCTCTTGTATTTGCTTGGGCACTGTGGAGAATAGTTCTAACACCCCTTTCAGGGCCTTGGGAATCTTCTCCTTATACTGTATGCTTTTGATGGTGAACATTGTTCTGCAATATAGCTGCTCTGTAAAGGTGTATATGGCCTTCAGCGACATGATGCTGTCGTCTGCAAGCTGTCGGCTCAAAGGTCCTACATGAGCCGAAAGAGACAGTTTCGTCGTTAGTTGTTTCATAAAAGATATTAAGTAAAGGAGTACAGGAATGATGGACTAACCAAATAAGGCGGCAGACATCTTAGCGATGTGTCGTTTGAGCCCTTGGAGCTCCTCAGCGACGGCGATGAGCCGCTGATCGGCATCATCTGCCAGTTTGATCAGTGCGGCTTTTTCAGACTCAGCTATTTCTTTCAATATTGTTAGCTCGGAGGTGATCTTGGCTACTTCTTCGGCTAAGAGCTGGCATCTCTCGTCGGCAAGGCTTCGTGCTTCCTGTTGAGCTGCCAAGTTGGTTTTGAGATCCGCCAGCTGAGAGCCAGTGGTGTTCAGAGCGTCCTGTGCATATCAAAGGCAAAGTATAAGCTATTGCAGCAACAAGAGTATTCATATGCATCAAGGTTCACAGTTCAAGTTCTACAAGTCTCAAACAGATTGCAAGCAATATATTTGACACTTGGGGGCTAATGTATATTTGATCTGTTCACAACTACAGTTCCGGCTCATCTTCCTGAAAATTGACCCGGAACTTGGGGGCTACACATTGGCTCTCTTCTAATCTCAAAAGTTCCGGTTCAAATAAATTTGATCCGGCCCTTGGGGGCTACAGTTGGCAGTATGCAAGTGTTGACAGTACTTAAAGCAAAGTGTTTTCTACATAACCTTCGAAAGAAGACTCGAATTCAACTCTATGTTAGATTAAATCCGGTTCTTGGGGGCTGGGGAAGGTTATGGCTGAAGAAAGGTAACATACCTCATATTTTGCCTTCATCATGCTGACCAGCCGGAGTTCCAAGTCTCGGTTGGTGTTGACCCGGTTCAGGTAGCCGGAGTGGAGTTCTTCGGCTGTCATTTTGTTGTACGACGAGTCAAACTCAAGTTTCCACAAAGCTTCAGACGGCTCCATATGCCGGGTTAAGGCATGCGCTGGTGAAGGAGGTTTTTTAGCAGACCCGGTGATGATAACATCCGGAGTCGCCGACGTCCTGGTGGGTGTAATCAGCCTTGAAGGAGCAGCTGGGGAGTTCTCCATTATCATGTCATCTGCCGCCGGCTTAGTAGAAGCCGCTGGTGGAGTTTATTTTTCCTCTGGAGTTTCCTTCGGCTATTCAATATCCGGTTGAGCTGGGGCCGGCTGTTCAGGCTCTTGATCGTCAATGACAGGGCTGGAGGAAGGTTGATGGGTCTTGCGGCATTTCGCCTGAGCACTACAAAGTAAAGGGTTAGCATTTAAAGGAGATTGGTATCTCATCAAAGACATCCGGATATTTTAACACATAGAGAGGATTAATCTTTGGTGGAGGTACGACTGAGGCTGAAGAGTCGCCCGATGAGGGTGTTTTCTGAAAAATCAAGACACGGGAATGATAAGACATTCGGACATGAAGAGAAACGAAAAAGGGAAGTACGGATACTAACCTCTGCAGGCCGCTTCTTAGGAGCTGGCAAATTTGGTAGTCCCGATGCAAGCTCTGTAGAGCCGGCGCTCCAGGTCTGACATCGTTCAGCTTGCTGTTGCTTTTTTGAAAGGAAATCAGGAGCCGGATGAGCGAGAGGGTGAGATAGAGGAAATTTTCTAACAACCCGCCGCATCTTTCGGAAGAAATATTCTGAGTCGGAGTACATGCAAGTTACCTCAGGAGCGTTGGCGTGACTGGTTTCTACTTCGTCCTGTGAGACACGAAAAGATATTATTAAAGAGTCGACAAGACAAAAAGTCAAGTAAGTAAAGTTCAAGGATCTTACCTCCGACTCTGAAGAAGCCGGGTGTTCGAACCAGTTCTCTTGAGGAGCTGCCTTATTTTGTTTCTTGGCGGCGACTTTCTTCTTGGTTGTCTTCGGAAGATGAATGTATTCCTTCTTGCAGAAGTCGGAGTCAGCCCGTGCAAATTGAGCCGGAGGAAAAATATCAAGCTTTGAAAAGGAATATATCAACATACAACAGGCGGAAGAAAGGTAAAAATACTTACAAGAGGCGCCGGGTTGGTCGCGCAGAAGGGCGCTAGGCCGATGGTGCTGCATGAACCAGAGGTCTCGTGCACAAGACTACGGACGGTCATACAGATGTCATCCTCAGTCAAATTGGTGGCGCTGAAGCACAGTTTGCTGTCGTAAAATCATGGATATTCATAAATGAGCCGGTTACGGCGGCTCAGAGGCATGATCCGCCATTGTACCCAGCAGCGGATAAGGTCCGTTCCAATAAGGCCGTTGGCCAGGACAGCCTTCACTCTGGTGTGGGGCTTCTCATATCTAGCACGGTCGGCAGCTGAGAGCCGGTCGGGTAGTGAAGTGTCGATTGAGAGCCGGGAAGGACGATAACCCGGCAGACGATGTTCCGAGTCCGGAGACGTGTCTCTGCAACAGAACCACGTCTTGTTCCAATCTTTTGGGTGGCTGGGCATGTGAACAGCCGGAACGGTGATACCCCTCCGGCGCTGGATGGTGATTCCTCCGAGTTCCAAGCTTGGCCCGCTCTTATATTCAGTCTGGCGGTTGGCATAGAAGAACTCTCTGAAGAATCCGACTGATGGCCTTGATTGAAGGTATGCCTCGTAGAGAACTTGAAAGTGGCAAATGTTTGATACAGAATTCAGCGCCAGATCTTGGGGATGCAGCTTGTACAGGTGCAGAATGTCGCGAAAGAATTTTGACCCGGGTGGCACGAATCCTCGTTCGATATGATTTGTAAAGACTATAACCTCCCCTTTCTTTGGGGTGGGGCGGGTCTCACCAGTCGGAACATGCCAGTTGATCACTTCCTTTGGAGGAAGGGTGCCAGCGGCTACTAAATAAGATAAATACTCTTCGGTCACACAGGAGCCGACCCAATTGCAGGAATTAGTGGCACGTGTCATCTTGGCGGCTTAAAATTTCTGTGCAAAAAGAAAATGGCGACTAATCAAACAAAGAGCCATAGGGGGTCTAGCGGCTCACTATGGGTGGATGAGCCAGAAGTCATCAAGACCCAGACAAACAAGTTTCACAAATCGATACTAAAGTTTTGGATCTACCGAAGCGGAAAAGGAAGTTCTACGTCAACCTAAGCCATGAACAGTGAAAGTGAAAAATCGACCTACAGCCTTAACCGACCACACATTGCGCACGGGCGGGCCATGTACGGTGGCGGCGATGACAATGCAGCCTAAAAGGAGGTGCGGCGGGCCCCGAGACTTGGCCGTGCGACCGTGCCGGAGAACGAAACGCGCGGCCGGGGTCCGCCGGCGGAAACCCTATTTTACTACCGATCTAAAGCTGTGGGAAGAGGTACTTACCAGAGGCGGAGACGGCGGCGAGCGAAATTCTGGTGCAAACAGGTTGATGCAGCGGCCTGGGTTGGTGACGGACGAGCGGCGGCACCGAAGCGGAGCGGACGAGCTCAAGCGACGGACGGGCGACAGGAAGAAGAAGAAGAGGCGCACGAGTGGTAATGCATTGGTTTGACTTGTGCGGGTCCTATTTAACAGGGAAACAGTGTGGGTTCCCAGGCGTTAGCACCGATCTTGCGGGAACAGACGCCTCGATTTTCAGTAAACGGTTAAATGTGAGAGATTTGGTGATTCGTCAGCGTATCTGTGACGTCACGCCGGGTCATTCGTGGCGAATCTCAGACAATTGCAACAGACGGATGAAATGAGCTGGCTCACTTCAGCCTGGGGCCTAATGTTGGGGATATAGCCCTGTGATATGACCCGGCTGGAAGGTTCCGGTTGATAAGCATTGGTTATGAGCTGGCCCACGAAGGTATGTATTAGCTGGAGGGCCAAGAACTTTGGCGGCTCTTGAGGTGGGCTGGACGACATAGACCCGGATGCGCAAGACCTTCCAAAGGATAACTTGGTTGGTAAGATGGAGATGGATTCGGAGATGTAAAGCATGATCCGGTTGTACAATTGTAAGACCCGACGGCTCTGACCTCTTATATAAAGGAAGAGCCAGGGCGGCTTAGGGAGAGGTGATCGAAAACTAGGTCAAGCGTCTAGCCACTTGTAATCGATACAACAAGCAATAACAACACAAGCAGGACGTAGGCTTTTACCTCGGCTTGAGGGGCCAAACCTGGGTAAACTCGTGTCCTTTGTCTCAATCAACCCCTTTGAGTCCACTACCATGGCGATGGCTCCGAACTCAAGTCTGGTAACCCGGACATCTGCCATGACAAAACCACGACAATCGTCGTTGAGGATAAGGAGGCAGGGAAGCAATATCTGGTTCAGAGGCTAGTTTATTACATCAGTGAAGTCCTGACAGGGTCCAAGCAAAGGTATCCACATTGGCATAAGTTGGTATATGGGTTATTCATGGCCAATCGTAAGCTGAAGTATTACTTCCTGGGGCACCGGACCATAGTGGTTAGCTCTGCCCCGTTGGGAGACATAATACAAAACAGAGAAGCCACCGGCAGGATTACTAAGTGGGCATTGGAGCTTGGACCTCTTAATCTGAAATACGTGCCTCGCACGGTGGTCAAGTCTCAAGCCTGAGTGGATTTCATAAATGACTGGACGGAGTGTCAGGCGCCTGAGGAAAAGCCGAATAACACATATTGGACAATCCACTTTGATGGATCCAGGCAACTGGAAGGATCAGGGGCAGGGGTTGTCTTAACTTCCCCCAAAAGGTGGCAAGTTATGTTACGTGCTAAGGTTGATGTTTCCTTGTACTAACAATGCAGCTGAGTATGAAGCTCTGCGTCATGGCCTCGGGGTGACTAAGGAGATGAACCTGAGCCGGGTTAGATATCTTGGTGACTCAGACCTCGTGGCCCAGCAAGTTTCAGGCACTTTGGATTCCAAGGACCCGCGGATGGCGGCTTATCGTCAGGCGGTGGATGTCATTGTTGTGTCAGGCGGTGGATGTCATTGCTGGTTATCAAGTGGATCATGTTGATCGTCACAAGAACGAGGTGGCCGACACACTATCAAGACTAGGCTCTCAGTGTAAGCCAGTACCTCCTAACGTTTTCTTAGACGTACTACATCACCCGTCAATTAAGTTACCCTCAGAGGAAGATTTGGCTATACCTGACCCGGAGGGGTAGCTGGTGGCGACTCTACATGCTATTCCTGACTGGACTGTGCCTTACCTAGCGTACTTGACTCGCAGCGAGTTACCCGAGGATGAAAACTTTGCAAGGCAGATCGTTAGGTGGTCTAAGTCTATGACAATCATCAATGGTGAGTTACATAAGTGCAGCGTCAATGGCGTCTTTCAACGTTGTGTGTCACCTGAAGAAGGCAAGGAAATCTTAAATGAAATTCATGCTGGTGATTGTGGTCATCATGCCGGCTCAAACTCTCTGGTGGCCAAGACTTTTCGACATGGCTTCTTCTGGCTGACGGCTCATAAGGATGCAGAAGACTTGGTTCGCAAGTGCGATGGATGTTATAAGTTCGGCCGGCGTGCTCACGTGTCGGCTCAGGAGTTGCACATCATTCCCATTACCTGGCCGTTTGCAGTCTGGGGGCTTGATATGGTCAGGCCTTTGAAGAGATCCAAGGCAAGAAGACCCACCTCTTGGTGGCCGTGGACAAATTTACCAAGTGGGTAGAAGCTGAGCCGGTCAGCAAGTGTGACGCGGCTACGACGGTTCAATTTGTTAAAAAGCTGATCTACCACTTTGGTTACCCTCATAGTATCATCACAAATAATGGTACGAACTTATCCAAGGGGGCTATGCAAGCGTTCTATGAAAGTGAGCACATCCGACTTGACGTTTCTGCGGTTGCTCATCCACAATCAAATGGTCAGGCAGAGCGTGCTAACCAGGAAATCTTGAGAGGTATCAAAACCCGGCTTATGGTTCCTTTGCAGTGAACGCCGGGTTGTTGGGTAGAGGAGTTGCCATCCGTCTTATGGAGCATCAGAACTACTCCTAACAGATCAACAGGCTATACGCCTTTCTTCATGGTTTAGGGTGCGGAAGCCGTGTTACCAAGCGATATACATCATGAGTCTCCATGAGTGGCGGCTTACGTTGGGGCGGATAATGAAACAACACGTCAAGACGCGTTCGATGCCTTGGAGGAAGAGCGTGATCTGGCGGCAGCTCAGTCGGCGATTTATCAGCAAGACCTGCGTTGCTATCATAGCCGCAGAGTTAAGACCCGGACGTTTCAAGAAGGCGACTTAGTGTTGCGGTTGATTCAAGATCAGACAAATGTACACAAGTTATCCCCTACATGGGAAGCAACTTTTGTGGTCAGCAGAAATCTCAACAACGGGTCGTATTACCTCATTGATATACGAGACGAATCAAGCATTCTGGGTAGGAGACCCGCCGGTCGTGGAACATAGCTCATCTGCGGCCTTACTATACTTGAGTCGTCAAGACTTGACATTGTACACCATCATTGTACATATCATATATATATATATATATATATGAATATAGTTGGCATCCCTGCAAGCCGGGGCCTCTCCCATTTAGCGTATCTCAGTTTGCGCAACAAGGTCATCTAGGGGGCTTCCAACCCACTGGGTTTAGCTTATCAGACCCTATTGATCGGCTATTAAGCCAAAGTCAAGTGGGTTATATACCCAAAAAGTTGACTCCATCAACAAATCATCTAGGGGGCTTCCAACCACTGGGTTTAGCTTATCAGACCCTATTGATCGGCTCTTAAGCCAAAGTCAGGCAGGTTATATACCCAAAAAGTTGACTCTGTCAACCGATCATCTAGGGGGCTTCCAACCCATTGGGTTTAGCTTATCAGACCCTATTGATCGGCTCTTAAGCCAAAGTTAGACGAGTTATATATCCAAAAAGTTGACTCCATCAACAAGGTCATTTGGGGGCTTCCAACCCACCGCGTTTAGCTTACACACCCTCTTGATCGGATCTTAAGCCATCGCAAGCTCGGGTTAAACCTGCTTGTAAGCTGATGCTGCTCCTCTAGGTGACCCACCGAACTCTTACCAGTTAATCTCGCTTAGAGACCGTGAGCCGTTCAAGGAAGTTCACGGCCAATCTCGATAGAGACCCTGTACTGTTTAAGGTTAAACCGGTGGCTCTTGTCACGTGAGGGCTGGCATACGGAAAGCAAGGATAAACTCTCTCATCTACTGTCGACTCTCTGCTATGTGGCCCGTTTTGTACTCTTAGACAGTTAATCTTTTAAATACACTGCACTATTTAAGGTTAAAACGACGGATTTATGTCACGTGAGAGGTAGTCTATGGGCTACCAGGGTACTCATGCTCTGCCACATCTCTTTCTAGGACGTTACGCTCCTATCAGTTAATCTCGCTTAGAGACCCTGAGCCATTCAACGAAATTGACGGCCGATCTCGATAGAGACCCTGTACTGATAAGGAGTTCTAGTAGCGAGTCCACCCAGAAGATCCGGCACATGAGTTGTTGAAAAAAGCAAGTCAGGAAAGATATAACATCTCCGGGGTGTGCTATTCTAAGTTGCCCTCACAACAGTGCGGGAAGTATTCTTCTCTTACAGGTTGTTTCTTAAGAAGAGGCACCACGACATCTGGTATGAATTGAAGCACAAGGCGAACATAATATGTTAAGCCGTGCGATTTCCTCTATGAACGATGCCACATTTCAGGAAACACAAGGTTTTTCTAAGGCCTATTACAACGCTCTCCTCAGAGCTCAAAAAGCAAGACTTAAAGTTTTTTACACCGCTCAAAGTTTTGGCGGGTCAAAGAAGCCGAGTTATACCATGACAAGATAAAGTTGATCAGCTGGACGACGGGTCATCCTACGGCCGGTCTTCGACCTCCTCGATCTGGAGATTGTCCGCGTCCAAGTTGCAGTTGGTTAAAGCTTCAAAGTTGGCCTCTTCAAAGAGGGGAGATAGGTCAATGTCAGGGGCAAAGAGATGCTTACGGTGTGCAGGAGTTAAATCCTTGGCCTCAAAGGTTGGGCCACGCACTCGCCTGTTCTCAGCATTGTAAGCCGCCTCATATGTTGACAAATTCACTTCCTCCACCAACACAGATGCAAGTACCATGGAGGCCTTCATACAACGAGCATAGTCGGCTTGTGTGAATTCTGAGACGCCTTCCTTCTTTGATGGAAAGCCATCCATCATCTCTTCAAGAGTTAGCTCCGGGGCAAAGGCTAAAGCCTGACTTATTGCTGCAATGGCCCCCTTCCGGGCGGCTGATTTTTTGAGTTCTTCGATTTGCTTTGGCAGAGTTGACAACACTTCTATGACTCCTTCCATGAACTTGGGGATGCTTTCTCTGTTCATCATAGCTCTGATAGTGCAAAGAGTCCCACAGTACAATTGCTCTGACAAAATGTAGATGGCTTTCAGCTGCAACATGCTGTCAGCACCAAGTTGATGGCTTCTTTGACCTACACAAGACAGATTTTCTGTTATAAGCCGCCTGTGCGAATTTTCAAGGAAGGATATTGGCTGAGTCTTTAGTACTTATGAAAGAGAGCAGCAGTCATCTTTGAGATATGGCGCTTCAGGGAGTGCAACTTGTCGGATACGACCATGAGCCGCTGGTCAGCATCATCTGCACGTTTGGCCAGGGCAATTTGCTCCGTCTCAGCAGCCTTCTTGAAGGCAGAAAAATCAGATTTAACTTTTACAAGTTCTTCGATGGCAAGCTGGCACTTCTCCTCTGCTTCACTTCGGGCGGCTTGCTGGGAGGCCAGATTGCTCTTTAAGCCGATCAGTTCAGACTCGGCATTGCTTAAAACTTCTTGTGACATAATAAAAGCGAATGAGGGGTACGTCGGAAGAATAACATATTACCAGATGGATAAGTTAAGAAAATATAATGCAAGTCTCAAGCAGATTGCAAGCAATATAATCGACACTTGGGGGCTAATGTCTATTTGTTCTCCAAGACTACAAGTAAGTTCCGGCTCATCTTCCTCAAGTTAAGCCAACACTTGGGGGCTACAACGATGTTCTCAAAGAATACAAGTAAGTTCCAGCTCATCTTCATCAAGCCGGCACTTGGGGGCTACAGCGATGTTTTCTAAGTCTATAATGAAGTTCCGGCTCATATTCGTCAAAGATAAGCCGACACTTGGGGGCTACATATGGCTCTTTGTTCAATCTACAAGGAAGTTCACGCCCATTATTTCTATACTGACCCGAACTTGGGGGCTACCATTGATCAACTACTTAACACTAAGTGCCGGCTCAATATTTACATATTAAGCCGATACTTGGGGGCTACATGCTAAGTGGTTCTACTTATGACATGGATTGGAAGACCCGGTTTACCATTAGCAATATTAAACCGGCTCTTGGGGGCTACATAAGGGTATAAGGAAAGGAAGGAGTACCCATATTTTTCTTCATCGGATTAACAAGTTTGAGCTCCATATTCCAGCTCATGGAGAGACGGTTCAGATAACCGGCATGTAGTTCGTCGACAGTCAATTTCTCCAGCACAGGGAACTCAAAGTCCAGTTTTTCAGAAGCTTCGGTTTTCTCAGTGTGCTTTGTCAGCACATGAGGTTGAGGAGTTTGAAAGCCAGTACTGGTAACGATGACATCTGGAAGAATTGGATCATCGATGGCCGTTGAAGGGCTTGGCGGCTTAGAATTGGTCCTTGGAGGACTCTCAGTTGCTGTCTCATGGGCCGTCGGCTCGACAAAACGACGAGCATCTTTAGGAGCATCCTTTGAGGCTACAGAGGGATCAACATGTGCTGCAGGAGAGTCTGGCTTGGCAGGCTCCCGCTCTTGGGCAGTGGGGGTAGAGATAGACCCGCCGGTCTTCCTTCGTTTCACTTGAGCCCTAGAAAGCACAGAAGTTAATTGTATAAAGTTCAAGCATGACAAAGGATATGATGCAAACATGAGGGCACGTACTGTGGGTTGATCTTCAGAGGCGGCACGTGGTTGTCATACAGCCGCCTGATGGAGGGGGTGATTCCTGAAAGCAGTTAAAGCAATATAAAGACAGAGTAAAGTTGTAAGGCAAGGTTGACAAAATTAAATGAAGTTACACAAATACCTCAGCCATCTGTTTCCGCTGAACCGGAGAGTGGGACGACCCGGCCATAAGATCTTCAGAGCCGGCGCTCCGGGTCTGGAGTCAGGAGAGGTGTTGTTGCTTTTTCAAAAGAAAGCCGGGGTGTAGATAACCAAGAGGATGAGAAAATGGAACTTTTCGGATGACCCGCCATATCTTCTTTGGTGGAAGATGTTTTGTGTTAGATGAAACATAGGTTACCTCAGGAACGTTGGTGTGGCTTGTGTCCATTTCGTCCTGTGAAGTTATTTATGTCGTAAGGTGCATAATAAGACGGTCATGAGAGTTCAAGTTCTAACTCTGACTCGTCAGCCTCAGGCTGCTCTTGAGGTACATTTTTCTTCTTTCAGCCACTTGCCTTTTCCTTTGACTTCTCCGGAGGAGGGACGTATTTCTTTTTCCAGAAGTTGGAGTTAGCCTGAAAGTAAAATCCGCTGAAAGAGGTTAAAGATTGCAAACATACATGGATAGCTAAGGTAGAAGTAAGGAGATTGAGAGTCGCCCTTACGTCTGGGGCCGGGTTTGCAGTGCAGAAGGGATAAGGCCTTTGATGCGGCAACGATGTTTTCTTGAGACTCATGGATAAGGCCTTTGATGCGGCAACGATGTTTTCTTCTGACAAAGTGGTAGGATTAAAGCAGAGGGGTCATTGGCATCACCCGCATATTCACACATGAGACGGTTTCTCCGGCTTAGAGGCATGACCCTCCAAGTAATCCAACAACGGGTCAGATCAATCCCTATCAGACCATTGGCCATGAGGACTGTAATTTTGGCGAAAGCCGGAGCGTAATTCGCCCGTTCGGAGGCTGACATCCGGCCAGGGAGTTCGGCTGGGGTGCGGAGCCAGGTCGGACGATAACCCGACAATGGACGTTCTCCCTCTGGAGAAGTGTATTCGCAATAAAACCAGGTTTTGTTCTAGTCCTTGGGATGACTTGGCATTCCAACCACCAGGAAGTTCATATCCCGTCTTCTTTGAATGGAGACTCCGCCGAGCTCCAGTCTTGGGCCAGCCGCCACTTCTGTCTGGCGGTTTACATAGAAAAACTCAAGGAAGAAGTCAACTGATGGCACTTCTTGTAAGTAAACTTCACAGAGGATTTGTATGTTGCACAAATTTGAGACGGAGTTGGGTGCAATATCTTGAGGATGCAGCATGAAGAAATGAAGGACGTCTCGGAAAAATTTAGAGTCAGGCGGGCTGAAACCGCGTGCAAGGTGGTCTGCAAATATGAATACTTCGCCCTCTTGGGGGATGGGTTTCTTCTCATTGCCTGGAACCCGCCAATGAATGACATTTTTGCCTGGCAAGGTCCCTGCGTATACAAATCTTCCAAAACTCCTTAGAGACTGCAAAGCCAATCCAATTACAGGAAGAGGATGCACGAGGCATAATGGAGTCTTAAAACCGTGGAAAGTAACAGTGCGCGGCGAGTTAGAAGATGACAGACAACTAAGAGCGGCTGACGAAATTTAAGTTCTATGAAGCTAAGCCGCCGGTGCAGTTTATGGCGAGAGCTAGAAGTTTATATGGCGGTAAGTTGGCAGAGAGATGAAGCAAAATACAATTAAGTGTGGAAAACAGGTTTCACATGCTATCTTTGTAATTGCAGATCTACAAACAGAGGAAAAATTGATTTATTTCAAACCTAATGACGAACTGAGGAAGAACTGGCAAGGTTCGAGGGCAGTAAAAGGAAGCAACTACAAATCTGTACTAGGCTATTGGTGATTTCACATGATTTACCGCAACGGGAAGATGATCATTACAAGATTTACTGGGCTATGTGTCGTTCGGCATTATGAGGAACTTGCACTCTAACAGGCCGAAGAACTCCATGGATTTGTCACACTAAGCTACAGATCTAGGGGATGGAGAAAGATGTACCGGAAGTGAAGCGGCGGTCACGGGCAATGCTCTGGTCCGTTTAGGTTGATGGAGCGGCCTAGGGCGATGATAGCGATGAAGCTTCACTAGAGTGAGGAGCTCGGGAGCGATGGCATCAAGAGGAAGAAGAAGAAGTGTAGGCGGCGAAGGAAATGAGCAAGACCCTTCACGGTCCTATTTAAGAGGCTAGAAAGTGGAAATAGGCGCGAGAATCAAGGCGACGGAAACTGACCGACCGGGATGGACGCCTCGATTTTCGGGTCATCAGTTTAATGATGAAAAGATCCGTTGTGGTCGTCAGGGAATCTTTTTAGAATATCCGTTATGATGTCGCGGCGGGTTACATATCTTACTTTTAGGTGATGAAGAGTGAGACTCGCCACCAAGTAAGATGGAAGCTTGACATAAGCAAGCTCAAATCAACCTGGGGTCTAATGTTGGGGATATAACCCCGTGGTAAGACCCGCCCAGGTGGGGCCGGGTCATACCTGGCAGCTCATAATCCAGACCAAGGTAGATGGGCCAGGATATGTAGGCCTGGCCATATGGAAGCTTACCAAGATGGGCCAAGACAAGGCCTAGATGAAAGGTGGCATGAAGACCCGGGCGGTTAAGCCTCCACGAGGCGGCTTGCCCAAGATGGTAAGGAGACATAGAGATAGATTCAGATATGTTGAAAGGGTCGGTATGAGACTTGTGTAATGCGTGGCCTTGACCTCCTACATAAAGGCAAGTCCTGGGGCGACCTAGACAGAAAACGACCTATCGAGGACTAGGTCAAACAAATCTGCTCCTTGTAATCGATACTCCAATCAATACAACACAAGAAGGACATAGGCTTTTACCTATTATTGAGGGGACGAACCTGTGTAAACTCGTGTCCTTCGTCCCAACCAACCCCTTTGAGTCCATCACCTTAGCGATGGCCTCGAACATAAGTCCTCGGACATCTGCCGTGAAAAAACCATGACAAGTCCTTTTGCTTGAAGCTTTGCCAATATATTTCCTTGCATCTTGGGGTATTCCACAATCCTTTTGCCAACCCGTCATTGAAATTTTCCTAAAACATGCTTAGTAAAAACATTAGTGAAATGACGTATATGTTGTTATTAATTACCAAAACCACCAAGGGAGCAACTGTGCTTTTAGAATTGCATCATTGACCAATACTATGCTTCTCAATCTCCAATAAATTTTACAACTTATACTTTTCCTTAGGTGATGTCATTACTCACCATAAGATTAGCATATGAGTCTTTTCATTTATTTGCCTTTCTTTTATTTGATTGTAACAAGTAGAGAAGCAAAAAACTCAAACTAAACATTATTATATAACTTTCACACGATCACATAGATAGGTAGACCACAAAACTAACACACGAAAATAGATCTCGCTAAACTTTTATTCGACTAAGGAAAAGGGAAACTAGAGATAAAATTATAATATATAAAGGTTTATAAAAGTGATGGTGATACGATACCGGGGCACCTCCCCAAAGCTTGGCTTAAGCTAAGGGGAGTGCACATACCCGTGTGCTCAAGTATCCTTTGGTGGTGGTGATGAAGAAGGTGGAGGAGTTTATGAAGGTGGTGGTGATGATGCAGCAAGCTTGTCCTCCAGCTTCTAGGGCAAGGGTTCCCCATCAAAGGTTGATGCGAGAGTCCCTTGAGTCCTGCAACTAGCAGCTAAATTCATACCTTTAAATCACGCTTCATATTCGAAGACTTGGTTTTGAAGATCATAGACATGGCTCTGTAGAAAATTAATTTGCTCATTGAGGGTAAAGATGGTGTCCTTCACGGACCGGCCATCCATTGTCTGATCACGAGTGAATTCCGCGATCATGGAGTGATTGGCACTAGGTACGCGCTCGACCATCTTCTGGCACTTGAAGATTACATGTTCCACCGCCTCGAGCCTGGCCTCCATGATTCCGGTCTTCTTGGATCCATGAACATAGCGGATGTGGAGCACCCCCTCACGCATCTCAATGGGTTGAGGGTGCTTCATCCCCTCTGGCAAGGACGGTTTGATGACCTTCTCGAAGAACTTTTCCTTGGAGGAGCTTGGCGGAGCCATGGAGATCTAGATATGATGAGAAAACATCAGGAAACAAGATCAGGGGATTTTCCTGCGATGAAGTCATCTAAATAGTCGGGAGTATATATAGGGTTTTTTAATTCTTGGGAACCAAGTATTTGGAAGGAAAATGGAGTCGGGAAGGCATCCGAGGTGGACTCCACCCACCAGGGTGCGGCCAGGGGGGCCTGGCACGCCCTGGTGTGTCGTGCTCACCACGATCACCTTCTGGTTTATTTTTTTATTCCTGAAATTCTAAAATATTCCAAAACTGATATAAAATATTTTTGCATAACATCGATCCTAAGCCATATGAATCCATCATGTAACATGTCACGCCACTTTGTGGCCTCACGCATGGTAACCCACGGCTACCGCCTTAGTTTGGCCGGGACCGTTGCGCCTTTTGGCTCACGGATCTGAACATATCGCTAGCATTCACACATCAAAGAACCCGGGTCGACATGACTAGTCATAGACCCAAGTGGCACAACCATACAGGGACATACATACCTAACCTAGCAATGCAGGTGTCGGTCATCAGCGTGTGTAGATGATTCATAGCAAGCTATAGGGACTCCATTATGCCGTGGGACATTAATGTCATCACTGCACGTAGATGATTCCTTGCAGGCTACAAGGACTCCATTACACTGCGAGAGATCTCCCCAAAGGGACAGGCACAACAACAAAGAAGGATACATGCCGGTCAATCAATGTGTCCGGAGCAGTAGCAAGCTACCAAGGCTCGGTGTAAGCACAAAGAGGCATTTCCCCGTAAAGAAGGCTACCAAAGGCACACAACTAGGTGTTGAATCCCACACATACCAATGCATTTCATTTATGCACGCACTATGCATGATATGCGTACATACAACATGGCATCACAACAAAACTCTACAACATAACATTTATTTAGAAGGCACCGAAGAGCCAACATAGTATAATGTTACAAACAGAGAGGGTCACATGACCACACATTCAGAGCATACAAACAACAAGCAAAAGTTACATGTCTGAGTACAGACATCTACAAAAGCGGCTAGAAGATCCTGAAAAGCTACAACGACCCTACCATAGATAGTTTACCCTGCAGGGGTGTACTTCCTGACACATGCTTTCACCACTTATCACCATGTGCAAGTAAAAAGGCACCTCGGTAACCTTCAAGCGGAATCCCAGCAAGGGAGTCGGCCACGGATGTTAACCTTCAACGACTCACATCCAAGGCAGTCGCCTATCTGAGTTGGAACCCATAGCGGAAGTCCGGCCAAGGTTTCCAACATGGCCTCGAATGTTGTGAGCTGGGCTCCAAGCCATTCCCGATTAGGCTATTCATCCAATTCGCAGGCCGTGCCACACCTATCAATGTTTCGAACTACTACGATTCCTGGACCGAGTACAGGGTAGGTTAATAGGACGAGAGAGCTCGAGTTACTGGAGCCCAATGTGCGGTAGTAGCTAGTCTTAGAACACAAACACGAAACTTAGTTCCTATGAGTGGCTTCAATGAGACAACCCACCATGTACTCCTACATGGCCTCTCATCGCTACCTTTACCAAAACAGGTTCAACACTTAACCCTCATCATTAGGACACATCCATTTCACTCCGGTTCATCACCTAGATGAATCAGACCTGACACAACTCTAAGCATAGCAAGCATAACAGGGTTATAGCACAACATGGCTCAAGCATCTACCAGGTATGCTAGGTTCATCGAAGTCGCTAGGCATGAGAATGCAACCTAGACCTTGTCGCGAGGCATCAAAGTCGATAACAAAGTCCTTTGTTAAATTTGGGGGTACAAGTACCGGTGCAATAGTCATATGTCTTTTAAACTCCTGAAAACTTTCCTCAAACTTTGGAGTCCACTTGAACTTCTTATCTTTCTTGAGGAGTTCGGTTAGAGGTTTGGCAACTTTGGAGAAGTTCTCAACAAAGCGACGACAGTAGCTTGATAAGCCAAGGAAACTCCTAACTTACTTCACTGATTCAGGTTGAGTCAAATCAAGGACAGCTTGAACTCTCTCAGGATTGACAGCAATACATTTTGCAAAGATTACGTGACTGAGATAGGTCCCTTTTGGCAACCAGAATTCACACTTGGAGAATTTGGCGTAAAGGCAGTGCTCTCGAAGTTTCCTTAATACTAGCCTGAGATGCTCACCATGTTCTTCTTAGTTCTTTGAGTATATGAGGATATGATTGATATAAACCATCATAAATATGTCCAGATACTCCATGAAGATCAAATTCATTAAGCGGGAGAAGGTGGCTGGGGCATTGGTTAAGCCAAAGCACATGACGGTGTACTCGTATTGGCCATAACAAGTGACAAAGGCCGTCTTTGCAATGTCCCCATTCCCGATTTTCATTTGATGATAACCTAATCTCAAATCCATCTTTGAGAAGATTGAGGATCCAGAAAGTTGATCATACAGATTGTTGATCCTGGGGAGCAGATATTTGTTCTTTATCGTCACCAGATTAACCGGCCAAAAATCGACAACCATCCGGTCTGTACCATCCTTCTTCTTGACAAAGAGGGCATGACAAGCCCATGGAGAAGAACTAGGACGGATGAAACCTTTCTTCAAAGATTCATCGAGTTGGATCTTAAGCTCAGCTAACTCTTGGGGAGACATCTTATAGGGCCTTCTAGCAATTGGAGCGGTTCCTTGAATAAGGTCTCTGATAAACTCTACTTCTCTGTCAGGTAGAACACCTGGCAATTCTTCTGGAAACACGTCCAGGAAGTCACGGACTACCATGATGTTTTCAAGGTCTGGAAGAGGATTGGCATTGAGGTAATAAATCATACCATCTGGAATGCGGGTTTGGACCCTGACTATCTGGCCAAAAGGATTGGTAAGCTGAACAAACCTAGAGAAACAATCAATTTTGGCATGATGAGTTGTCATCCAGTCCATCCCCAAAATGATATTGATGTCCAAAGTTTTGAGGCTATTAGAGAGGCAAGAAACACTAAACCATCAACAAGGATTTGGTTCCCATGGCTTACTGCATTAGTTTGCCATTTGGAACCTAGATTTTGAATTACTAATGGAGAGGGCATAACTTCGAAAGAAATGTTATGCAAGGAGGCATAACATTTTGAGATGAAGGACTGGGATGAGAATTGACAAGGAGTGTCTTAAGCAAGACATTAGCATTATCTTTAGCTTCTTCTGAAGTTACATGCTGCGCACATCCATGAGTATAAACAACTGACCTGACATTAGGCTTCTTGGTTTGCGGCTTTCAACGAACAACACCACTTGTTAAAGAGGGTGGAACATTTGCTCACAAAGGGCAATTATTCGAATAATGTCCAGGCTGACTGCACTTGAAGCATGCCCCATGTATGGGATGTGGATCTGGGTTGAGCACTCGTTTGATGAGGTTCTTTTGGGGGGCACATGGCATCGGCAGGCGAGGCGCCACATAGGATGGCCTCGGTGCATATCTTGGAGTAAGGGCGGCATTCGGGATACATATCCTACGCTTCTGGGAGGTAGGCATTGAAGATGATCCGACATCATGGGTATGCTTGCGGGATTCCTCGTACGTCCTCCTGCTCGTTTCTGCTTGGATTGCTTTGTTCACAAGAGCTTGGAAACTAATGAACTCATGCAAACTAAGATCATGACGAAGCTTCGGGTTAAGTCCTTTCCTAAATGTTTCTTGCTTCTTGGCATCTGTGGATACTTTTTCTAGGGCATAACACGCGAGGCGTCCAAACTCACGACTATAGGCATCGACATCCATCTTGCCTTGGATCAGATTGCAAAACTCCTCTTGCTGTCGATCTATCAGGGCCTACGGAATATGATGCCTGCAAAAGGCCTCACATAATTCTTCCCATGAAGTAACTTGGCCTGCAGGTCACATAGCCTCAAAATTCTTCCACCATAAACTAGCAGAACCTTGAAGGTGATATGCAGCATAGGTGACCTTGTCTCCTTCATCCACGTTTGCATAACGGTGCTTTTTGTTGATACTTCACAGCCAATCATCTACGTCGAGTGGCTCAATGGAGTGATGGAAGGTGGGTGGTTGCAACTTGATGAAGTCTTTTATAGATATTAGCTCATTGCGATGATGGGTTGTATTCTGCTCGATGTACTCCAACAAACGGTTGGTAGCATGCTTGTTCCCCTCCATTTCTGTCATAATCTCTGCCAACGAGCATTGGTCAGGAGGATCTTCTTCATCCCTACCATCTCCATGGTGCTGACTACGACTAGCAGATCTCTGATTAACTGGCGACATCCTAAAGGAAACAACCAGGGTTCAGAATCAAGGAAGAACACTAACACAATGAATCCTAGGATAACTTGGACATCATAACGGTTGTACGAGCATGAAATATGAGGCAAGGTGCACAAGATTTGGCAGCACAACCACTCAACATCATGGTTCAAGGCATAGAGAGAACTTAGGCATCACTTGTTATGACTCTGATGGGACGTGACTTGACACAACAACCATTATATGAGTCTGTGGTCCAGTAACTCGTCATCCTAGCAAATCGGCAAGAATCCTAGTTCTTAATCCCTGTAGAAAGGAAGAGAGTGACCCAGAATAGAGTAACTTGAGGAAAGGAGTAAAAGAGCCTTACGTTCCCTTACAAAATCAATTCCCTTATATAACTACAACATTACTAGTCTCAACATCGACCAGTTTGGCTTCGTAAACCTACAGATAGTTTAGCTCTGATACCAACACTGTCGGGACCCTGATCCTAAGCCATATGAATCCAGCATGTAACATGTCACACCACTTTGCGTCCTCATGTACGGTAACCCACGATTGCCGCCTTACCTTGGTCGGGACCGTTTGCCCTTTTGGCTCACGGATATGAACATGTCGCTGGCATTCACACTGCAAAGAACCCAAGTCGAGATGACTAGTCATAGACCCAAGTGGCACAACCCTACAGGGACAGGCATACGTAACCCAGCAATGCAGGTGTCGGTCATCAGTTTGTGCAGACGAGTCATAGCAAGCTATAGGGACTCCATTACACCATGGGACATTAATGTCATCAAGGCACATATACGAGTCGTAGCAGGCTACAGGGACTCCATTACATCGTGAGACATTTCCCCGAAGGGACAGACACAACAGCAAAGAAGGATACATGTCAGTCAATCAATGTCTCCGGAGTAGTAGCAAGCTACCAAGGCTCGGTGGAAGCAGAAAGAGGCACTTCCCCATAAAGAAGGCTACTAAAGGCACATGACTAGGTTTCGAATCCCACACATACCAATGCATTTCATTCATACACGCACTATGCACGTATGCGTAGATACAACATGGCATCACAACAAAACTCGACAACATAACATTTATTTAGAAGGCTCCGTAGAGCCAACATAGTATAATGTTACAAACAGAGAGGGTCACATGACCCAGCATTCAGAGCATACAAACAACAAGCAGAAGTTACATGTCTGAGTACAGGCATCTACAAAAGCTGCTAGAAGAGCCTGAAAATCTACAACGACCCTACCATAGGAGCCAGACTCTTGTCTGGGTTACTAAGCTAATCCGTTGATGTCATCATGAGAGGAAACATAACTAAACAACATCTATCTCTGTAAAAATGTAAATAAGCAATAGTGAGTACGAAGGTACTCAGCAAGTCTTACTTCAGAACTATCTACTAATGCATCATGTAACAATGAACGGGATATTGGGGTTTACTGCAGAATGCCAGCTTTGACCTTTGGCCATCGTAGACTACGACAAAGTAAACAACATATCACTACTCTCTCGTCTCCCTATGAGAGAGCACACACGACTCCACAATTTCACCATCTCAATACACCACTATGGATTCTCTCTCGTCGTCCTACGAGAGGCCATCCATAGCACTCACACTTGTTTGGTGCATTTTAGAGTATCCACTTAAAGTTGTCTATGAACAATGCAACTCTCCAAGTAGTCGATATCCACGGACGTAGCTATTCGAATAGATAGTTTACCCTGCAGGGGTGTACATTGTCACACATTCTTCTGCCACTTATCGCCATGTGCACGTAAAAAGGCACCTCGACAACCTTCAAGCGGAAGCCCAGCGAGGGAGTCGGCCATGGGAGTTAACCTTCAACGACTCATGTCCAAGGCAGTCGCCTATCTGAGTTGGAACCAATAATGGAAGTCCGACCGAGGTTTCCAACATGGACTCAAACATTGTGAGCAGGGCCCCAAGCCGGTCCCGATTGCGCCGTTCATCCGCTTCGCAGGCCATGCCACACCTATCAACATTTTGAACTACTACAACTCCTGGACCGAGAACATGGTAGGTTAATAGGCCGAGAGATCTCAAGTTACCGAAACCCAGTGTGCGGTAGTATCTAGCCTCGGAACACAAACACGAAACTTAGTTCCTATGAGCGACTTCAATGAGACAACCCACCATGTACTCCTACATGGCCTCTCATCGCTACTATTACCAAAACAGGTTCAACACTTAACCCTCATTATCAGGACACATCCATTTCACTCCAGTTCATCACCCAGATGAATCAGACCTGACACAACTCTAAGCATAGCAAGCATAACAGGGTTATAGCACAACATGGCTCAAGCATCTACCAGGTATGCTAGGTTCATCTACCGCAACATAAGTAGCAGGTGAATCACGTTGTCCTAATGCATTGAAAAGAGGGCAAGAGCGAGAGAGTTCGATTGTATCGAATATGCTCAAGGGGGGTTGCTTGCGTGTTTATCCGAAGAACTCACTTGTTCTTCGATGTCGTCTATAACTACGTCTCGCAAGTCTATCGACAGGAACAAATAAGGTACAAATTAAGCACGGCAAATGCTTCACAATGATGCATGATAATGGCAAGGCAATACGTTGCTGGTTTGAGCTAATGCATTTATCAACATGTTAAATGAAGATGGTTTGAACCCAAGGTTCAAATTCAACTCCATGTGTGAGGTTACATAATGTGTTTTGAACAAAATGTCCAAGTTCTCCTATATACGTTGCTTTATCATGCATGAAAATGCCACCATCAGATTCATTGGATTTTTCTGATAAATTTTCATATATAAATTATTTTAATCTAACTTACAGATTACTCCCTCCGTTCCAGAATATAAGGTATATTGTTTTCTGTGCAAGTCAACCCTTTGAATGTTTGACCAAGATTATAGAATAAACTAATCACATCTACAATAGCAAATATATAAAATATGAAACTACTTTTCATGATGGATCAAATGGTATAAATTTTGTACTATGGATATTGACATATTTTTCTAAAACTCGGTTAAACATGACCACGTTTGACTTTTCAAAAAATAAATACACCTTATATAAAGGAACGGAGGGAGTATTTTCTATGAATTTTTGAAGTTTATATCATTTTCTAGACTATTTTTATAATATAAATTATTTATTGCGTCAGCCTGATGTCATCATGACGTCAACAGGTCAACAACGCCTGGTCCAGGTCAAGCCTGACCAGTGGGGTCCTCTAGTCAGTGACCCAAAGCTAATCCCGCATTGACCGGGGTTTGACCCACCCTGGGCCCATTGTTAGCGGCTAATGGCTTGGTTAGTGGGTTAATTAAGCCCTAATGGCCGCCACGTCAGTGTCGGTCGGAGCGATATCGCTGGCGACCATCAGACATGGCGGAGGCTCGGCGGAATCCGCTACGACCATCGAAGGGCCACGCGAGTGGTGGCTGAGGGCTATTGAGGGTTGCCCACACACGCGAGCATCCATTGGGGGCAGCAGGAGGGCTTGAGGTCACTGGAGGGCTCGCCGGCGAGTACATCCTTCGCGGCCGGAGATCAGGCGAAGCGCACGCGAGGCTAGAGGACGAGAGGGACCATGAAGAGAGGAGGAGGAGAATCGAGGGATGTTAGCGGTTCCAGGGGAGGTGACGGCGAGGTCGGAGGCGTCCGATGGCTCGCGAATCGCCGATGGGGAGAGAAGGCCTGAGGTGGGGAAGACGGTGGTGGCCTCAGCTTTGTGGTGCTCCCGGCGACTCCTGGCTCCATAGGGAGGTCGAGGGGGTTGCCGCGGAGCTCGGGGGTGACTCGGGGAGGCGAGGCAGCTGTGATGGCCACGGCGGCGACAACGCTCGGTTCTGGGGGAAGAGGGAGCAGAGGGGAGGGAGGAGATGAATGAGAGGGAGAGAGGGATCCAGATGGCGTTTGGGGTCTGATCCCCATCTTCTCGCTGGCCTTGGAGGGACAGGCAGGCTGGGTGGAGGTCTCGGCCGCATGGGCGCCTTCGCCTCTCCCTACTGGTAGAGGTTGAAGACGACCGCCTCACCAGGTGGGCTGGGCTGGTTGCCTCCTAGGCCAGGTAAGTGGCCCTTCTTTTATTTATTTTTTCATTTTCTTTTTCTGGCATTTCTTTTGGCTAGAACAGAAATACTTAGTCATTTGTAAAATCCTGAAAATTCTATGTGACCTAGGTATAAATAACTAGTGCCACACAAAAAGTTTCAAAATTATTGAACTTATATTTTATATATAATAAGTTTAAATCCAATGCAATTATTTTTTGATTAATTCAAATTCCCAAGATAAAATGTTTTTGTGATCCAAAAATATTGATTAATATTTTCACATCATGCCAATATTTTATCACAACACTAGGGGCATTTTCTTGGATCTGTTTGAAGCAATTTTTATAATGCTTTTTTTGGAAAAAAATGATTTTTCGGGCTTGATCACATCCTCATTTCAATTTCATTTGAAATTTCAATGCATGCATGAATGCAATGGCAAGCATAAAGAAACTAGGGCTGTGACAACTGCTTTCAACGTTAATAGGCGTACCTGAGATATAATCCTTAGTTCTTTGTCCATTGACAACCTTCAGGTTAGTACCTTCGGCATTATTAATCTTGATAACTCCAAAACGATGGACCTCTTCGATAATATATGGTCCTTCCCATTCGGAGAGAAGCTTTCCTGTAAGCAATGTTAAACGATATTTGTATAAAAGAACATAAGATCCTATTTTGAATTCCTGATTTTGGATTCTTTTGTCATGCCATCCTTTTACTTTTTGTTGAATAGCTCAACATTTTCATATGCTTGGGTTATCCTTTCATCTATGAGCTAATATCAAATAGCCTCTTCTCACCAGCAAGTTTGTAATTATAGTTGAGATCTTTGATTGCGCAAAATGCTTTGTGTTCTAATTCTAGAGGCAAATGACAAGCTTTCCCATATACCATTTTATAAGGAGACATACCCATAGGATTTTTATAAGATGTTCCATAGGCCCAAAGTGCATCATCTAATTTTTTAGACCAATTCTTACGAGACCTATTGACATTTTTTTGTAATATTAATTGTATTTCTATATTGCTAAGTTCTACTTGACCACTAGATTGAGGTTAATAGGGTGATGCAATTCTATGGTTAACATCATATTTATCAAGCATCTTATGAAAAACACCATGAATAAAGTGTGAAGCACCATCGGTCATTAAATATCTAGGGACTCCAAACCTCAGGAAGATAACCTCTTTAAGCATTTTAATGAAAGTGTGGTGATCAGCACTACTAGTTCGAATAGCTTCTACCCACTTAGTGACATAATAAACCGCAACTAAAATATGAGTGTATCTGTTAGAGGAAGGAAAAAGCCCCATGCAATCAAAAACCCACACGTCAAATGGGTAAATAACAAGTGAATAATTCATAGGAATTTCTTGACGCTTACGATATTACCAATTCTTTGACATTCATCATAAGAAAAGACAAACTTACGAGCATCTGGAAGAGAGTAGGCCAATAAGATCTGGATTGCAATACCTTATGAGCCATTCTATCTCTCGCATGATGTCCCCCATAAGCTTCGGAATGACATTTCCGTAGGATCTCTTCATGTTCATGCTCAGGTACACAATGCCTAATAATACCATCTACTCCTTCTTTATAAAGATATGGGTCATCACAAAAGTAATGTCTCAAGTCATAGAAGAATTTTTTTCTTTTGTTGATATGTAAATCTAGGTGGTATATATTTAGCGACAAAGTAATTAGCATAATGAGCATACCAAGGTGTGTTGTGTGAGACACTTATTCTAGCTAGTTGTTCATCAGGGAAACTATCATCAATAGGTAGTGGGTCATCAAGAATATTTTCTAACCTAGACAGGTTATCAGCTACGGGGTTCTCAGCTCCTTTCCTATCAAAGATATGTAAGTCAAAGTCTTGAAGCAAAAGAACCCATCTAATAAGTCTAGGTTTTGCATCTTTCTTTTCCATAAGGTATTTTATAGCAGCATGATCGGTGTGAACAAAAACTTTGGAGTTAACAATACAGGGTCTAAATTTATCACAAGCGAAGACAACCGCTAAAATTCTTTTTCAGTAGTAGCATAGTTTCGTTGGGCACGGTCTAGAGTTTAACTAGCATAATGGATAACATTCAATTTATTATCAACTCTTCGTCCTAGGACAACACAGACATCATAATCACTAGCATCACTCATAATTTCAAAAGGCAAGTTCCAACCAGGTGGTTGAACGATAGGTGCATAGGTTAAGGCTTTCTTGAGTGTCTCAAAGGATTTCACACAATCATCATCAAAGACAAAAGGAGTATCCATTCGCAAAAGATTAGTCAGGGGCCTAGAAATTTTAGAGAAGTCTTCAATGAACCTCCTACAAAAACTAGCATGACCAAGGAAACTTCGAATACCTTTGATGTATTTAGGACATGGCATTTTCTCAATTCATCAACTTTAGCTTGATACACCTCAATACCTCGTTCGGAGATATTATGACCCAAGACAATACCTTCATTAACCATAAAGTGGGACTTCTCCGAATTCAAGACAAGATTAGTTTGTTCACATCTCTGCAAAACACGATCAAGGTTACTTAAGCAATCATCAAAAGAAGTTCCATAATCGGAAAAATCATCCATGAAAACCTCTACAATCTTTTCACAAAAATCAGAGAATATAGCAGCCATACATGTTTGAAAGGTAGGAGGTGCATTGCATAAACCAAAAGGCATACATCTATAAGCATAGGTAACAAAAGGTAAAGTAAAGGGGTTTTCTCTTGATCGAATTGTGATACGGGTATTTGAGAGAGACCATAATATCCATCTAGGAAACAATAGTTTGTGTGCAAAGGGTAATGATCTTTCCTAGTAGATTTATTTAATTTTCTGAAATCAATTACTATTCTATAGCCAGTGACAATCTTTTGTGGAGTGAGTTCATTCTTATCATTAGGAACAACGGTAATACCTCCTTTCTGAGGGACACGGTGAATGAGACTTACCCATCTACTATCAGCTCTGGGATAGATTATACATGCTTCTAGAAACTTTAATATTTCAGTTCTTACCACTTCCTTCATCTTAGGATTCAATCACTGTTGGTGATCAACAACGGGTTTAGCGTCTGGTTCCATATTGATCTTGTGCTCACATAGAGTGGGAGAAATGCCCTTAAGATCATCAAGAGTCTATCCAATAGCAGCCCGGTGTTTTGTTAGAACTTTCAATAATCTTTCTTCTTCATGTTCTGAAAGGTTAGTACTAATAATAACAGGATATGTATTTTTCTCATCAAGATAAGCATACTTCAAAGTATCAGGCAATTGTTTCACTTCAAACACAGGATCACCCTTAGTTGGAGGAGGACCTCCAAGGGTTTCAATAGGCAAATTGGGTTTCAAGAGATGTTGTTGTTTGAAGAAAAAATGATGTATTTCATTTCTTTCACGCAAGTGCATATCATTTTCATGGCCTAGCAAGTATTGTTCTAGTAGATGAGTAGGTGGCACAACAATAGAAGCAAGAACAAATATTTCATCCTTATTAGATAATTCTTTATTACGGGGTTGTCTACTAAAGTTGGAAAAAAATTAAACTCATGAGACACATTACCAAAACTGACACCGGTGGTTTGTTTTTCACAATTTATCTTAGCATTGACGGTGCTCAAGAAAGGTCTACCAAAGATAATGGGACAAGATTAATATTGTGGGGAACCAAGAAATAGAAAATTAGTAGGGTGTTTTACTTTCCCACATAAGACATCAACATCTCTAACAATCCAAAGTCGTGTGATAGTGTCTCTATTAGCAAGTTTAATAGTAACATCAATATCTTCTATTTCAGTAGGTGCTATTTCATTCATAATTTCTTGATATAAGGTAAAAGGAATAGCACTCACGCTAGCACCTAAATCACATAAGCCATGATAACGATGATCTCCTATTTTGACTGAGACAACCTGCAAGCCAACTACGGGTCTATGTTTGTCTTTTTCATCAGGTTTAGCAATTCTAGCAGCTTCATCACAGAAGTAAATGACATGCCCATCAACATTTTCTACCAAGAGATCTTTAACCATTGCAACACTAGGTTCTACCTTAATTTGTTCAGAGGGTGTAGGTGCCCTTATATTACTCTTGCGAACCATATTTGATACCTTAGCATTTTCCTCTATCCTAACAGGGAAAGGTGGTTTCTCAATGTAAGCAGTAGGCACAACTGGATCAACATTGTAAACAATAGTTTCTTCTTTAGCTATGACCGGTTCTTTAATTATTTTTCTATAATAGGGGGATGATATTTAAACCAATTATTTGGGAGGTCAACATGAGTAGCAAATGCTTCACACAAAGCGGCTACTATCTCATAGTCAAGTATTTAGTGCTAAACTTATGAGAAGTATCGGTATTCATAAAAGATTTAACATAATCGAATTCAAGCTTTATACCTGACTCATTACCTTTGTCGAGTTCCCAATCTGCAGAGTTGCATTTAATTCTTTCTAATAGATCCCACTTGAAATCAATAGTCTTCTTCATATAAGAACCAGCACACGACGTATCGGGCATGGTTTGATCATTATGAGAAACCCGAGCATAAAAATTCTAAATGATAACTTCCCTTGGAATGTCATGATTCGGGCATGAATATAACATTCACTTAAGTCTCCCACAAGATAGAGCGATACTTTCTCCTTCATGAGGCCAAAAATAATATATCTAATTCCGATCACGATGAACTAGATGCATAGGATACAACTTTGATGGAATTCCAATTGCAAACGACTCCAGTTCCACGACCCAAGATCATTACATTGCCTATACCATGTAAATGTTTTTACCTCCAAATATAGAGGGAAACCCTTCTTCTTAACTTCATCTCCGGATAAACCCACAAGCTTAAATAATCCATATATTCCGTTCACGTATAAAAGATGCATATCAGGATGTTCAGTCCCATCTCTTGCATAAGGTTTAGCAAGCAAGTATTCTAGCATACCCGAAGGAATTTCATAGGTAACATTTTCGGTAGGTGTTTTAGGTTGAGGGGTAACTAATTGTGGTTCCGATCGAGGTGAAGATACCCCGAACAAATCGCTCAAAGGATTGTTCTCCATAGTAGCAAGTATCAATAAATTTCAGCACGTAGTATAAGTTTTTCCTTACCGATTTCCACTTATGAAGAGAGCTTTACTCCCCGGCAACAGTGGCAGAAAAGAGTCTTTATGACCCACAAGTATAGGGGATCAATCATAGTCCTTTCAATAAGGCACATGTCGAACCCAATGAGGAGCAGAAGGATATGATAAGTGATTTTCAGCAAGGTAATTTCTGCAAAGCACTGAAATTGTAAGTAGCAAGTAGTTTGATAGCAAGGCAATTTGTAACGAGCAAGTAACGTTAACAACAGGTAAGGTGAAGCAAGGTATACCAATCCTTTTGTGGCAAAGGATAGGCCAGAACAATCACTAGTAATAGGCAAAGTTTTCTTGAGAGTACACGGGAATTTTGTCTAGTCACTTTTATCATGTTGGTGTTATTCGTGTTCGCTACTTTGATAATATGATATGTGGGTAGACCGGTGCTAAGGTGTTGTTCTTACTTGAACTATGAACCTACTTATTATTAAACCCCTCGCAAGCATCCGCAACTATGAGAAAAGTATTAAGACAAAGTCTAACCATAACATTAAACATGTGGATCCAAATCAGCCCCTTACGAAGTAGCGCATAAACTAGGGTTTAAGCTTCTATCACTCTAGCAACCCATCATCTAAAAACTATTCCACAATGCATTCCCTTCGGCCCATGAATGGTGAAGTTTCATGTAGTCGACGTTCACATGACACCACTAAGGGAATCACAACATACATATCATCAAAATATCGAACACATATCAAATTCACATGATTACTTGCAACATGACTTCTCCCGTGACCTCAAGAACAAAGGTAACTTCTCAAAAAAAAACATGATCAAGATCAAAGGAGTATTGATTATCATAATGGATCTGAACATATAATCTTCCACCAAATAAACCATATACTCCCTGCGTCCCAAAATTCTTATCTTAGCTTTGTTTAGATGCGAATGTATCTAGTCACATTTTAGTATTTAGATACATCCATTTCTAGACAAACCTAAGACAAGAATTTTGGGATGGAGGGAGTAGTAATCAACTAGGCAAGGTAATCAACACTACTAGTCACCCACAAGTACCAATCTGAGGTTCCGGTACAAAGATTGAACACAACAGATTAAGTAGGGTTTGAAAGGAAATGGTGTTTTTTAATATGTTGATGAAGATTGTCCTGCCAAAGATGAGAGGCTTTGATTTCCCCCTCTGGGAGGGAAGTTTCCCCGGTGGAATCACTTTGCTAGAGGGCAAAAGTGCTACTTCCGAAGTTCTGCATCGAGCCGGAGGTCATCCTCCTAATATTTTTAGGTTTTTTGGGAATTTATACGAGAAGATGGATTCCGGAGGTGGACCTGGGTGAGCACCACCAACTAAGTCACGCCAGGGTGTGCCTGGCATGCCCTGGTGGTTGCTCCTCACCAGGTGCCCCCCCCTTCATTCTATTTTTGCTCCAGTTTTTTTATTAATTCCAAAAATAATCTTCGTAAGGTTTCAGCTTCATTGGAGTTGCGCGGAATAGGTATCTCCAGCGTGCTTTTCTTGGGTCTAGAATTCCAGGTGTCGGCATTCTCCCTCTTTGTGTAAACCTTGAATATTTTGAGAGAAAAGGCATTAGAATCACTCCCCAAAGCATTATTATCCAACAAAATAAAGTAAATAACAGTAGGTAATCATGATGCAAAATGGACGTATCGTGGGGGTGGAGGTCAAAGTATCGCTTCTCGATGAGCATGCGCAGTAGACTCTCATGCGTCCCATCGAGCATGCATGGCGGACAGCTCTCATCCATCTTGTGAAGCCTGCGTGGTAGAAAACTCGCACACGTCTCGTCGAGCCTGTGCGGTTGAAAGCTCACATGCTTCTGTCATCAACCTGCAGCTACACGCACGGCTCCTCCATATTAAGTACTCCCTTCATTTCTTTTAAGTTAGCATATAAATTTTGGTCAAATTCAAAATTTGTAAAGTTTGTCTAGCTTTATAGAAAAATAAATAAATATTTATAATTCAAACTCAACATTATTAGATGCATCGTCAAATTAACTTTCAGACTATATAACCTTAGCATTGTAGACGTTGATGTGTTTTTTATAGAAATTTAGTCAAACGATATTTAGCTTGACTTTGACCAAATCCAATATGCGAAGTAAAAAAGAAACGGAGGGAGTGAAAAAATGGACGCGTGGAACCAAATGTTCATCATACAAGTTTTGTATGTACATGAATTCAATAAACCAATATTAAGAATGATTGCGGCCGAGCTATCATGCCTAAATGTTTCTAATTCATTCACATTAGTATGAAAAGGGCCCTATAAAACTCAACTGATATATAAAAAGGGGTGAATTGGTGCATAAGAGGACACGTGTATGTAGTTTCATCACAAAAGGTGACATGTTCCCTATCGAAACCACGAGTTCACAACATGTGCCTCTAGTTCAAATTTGAACTACGCATATTAAATCCCTAGAAAACTCAATTAATGTATAAAAGGGGCCGATTCGATGGACTAACGACTTGTTGGGGAATGTTGCATGGGAAACAAAAAATTTCCTACGTAGATTGCTAAGTGGGAAGCTTTAAGAAATGCGGTTGATGTAGTCAAATGTCTTCGCGATCCAAATCGCAAGCCGTCCCGTGATCCAAGCCTAATCCAAATGCGGTTAATGTAGTCAAATGGACGGCACCTCCACGTTCACCACATGTACAGCTCGATGATGATCTCCACCTTCTTGATCCAACAAGAGGGACGGATAGGTAGATGAGTACTCGGGCATCATGGTGGCGTGGTGACGGTGGTGGTGGAGCTGGTCCGGCAGGGCTTCGCCAAGTTCCGCTGAATCAATCTAGAGGAGGGCACGATCTAGTGGGGGGAGCGGGCTGCACCGTGGCTTGGGGTGAGTCTATCCTCTCTCCCCTCCAATATACATAGGAGGTAGGGGAGAGGCTGTCTCCCTTGGTTTCCTCCTAGGGTCGTCTGATCTAGGGAGGAGAAGGAGGAGTCCTCCAATTAGGAGGTGGGCGCGGGAGGAGTCCTCGTCCTACTAGGACTCCTCTCCCTCTCTGCTCTCTTGCGCATAGGCCCATAGGGGCTGGCCGCCCAGCCCATCAGGGGCTGGTGCACCACTTCTAAGGCCCATGTGGCCCCTTGGGGTTGGTGGCCCCCACTTGGTGGACCCCCAAAACCCATTCGTCACTCCTGGTACACTACCGAAAATGCCCGAAGCTTTTCCGGAATCCAAAGACTACTTTCCTATATATCGATCTTTACCTCCGGACCATTCTGGAGCTCCTTGTGACATCCGGGATCTCACCCGGGACTCCGTTAAACCTTCGGTTACCAACATAAATAACTCAATACTACTGAAACATCATCGAACGTTAAGTGTGCAGACCCTGCAGGGTCGAGAACTATGCAGACATGGAAAAGACACCTTTATGGTCAATAACCAATAGAGGGAACTAGATGCCCATATTGGTTCCTACATATTATACGAAGATCTTTATCGGTTGAACCTCTATGTCAAGGATTCAATTAATCTCATATGCAGTTCCCTTTGTTCTTCGGTATGTTGCTTGCCTGAGATTCGATCATCGGTATCTCCATACCTAGTTCAATCTCGTTCCGGCAAGTCTATTTACTCGTTCCGTAATACAAGATCCCGTGGCTAAATATTTAGTCACTTTGATTTCTAGGCTCATTGTGATGTTGTATTACTGAGTGGGCCCTGAGATACCTCTCCGTCACACGGAGTAACAAATCCCAGTCTTGATCCATGCCCACTCAATGGACACCCTTGGAGATACCTGTAGAGCATATTTATAGTCACCCAGTTACATTGCAATGTTTGATATACACAAGGTGTTCCTCCGGCATCAGTGAGTTGCATGATCTCATGGTCATAGGAACAGATACTTGACATGCAGAAAACTATATCAATAAACTGACATGATCATATGCCACGTTCATAGTTTGGGTATTGTCCATCACATCATTCTCCTAATGACGTGATCCCGTTATATAATTGACATCTCATGTCTATGGCTAGGAAAACTTGACCATCTTTAATCAACGAGCTAGTCTACTAGATGCATACTAGGGACACAGTGTTGTCTATGTATGCACACATGTATTTGAGTTTCCAATCAATACAATTATAGCATGGATAATAAACGATTATCATGAACAAGGAAATATAATAATAACCACTTTATTATTGCCTCTAGGGAATATTTCCAGCAGTCTCCCACTTGCACTCGAGTCAATAATCTAGCTCACATCACTATGTGATTTACATGTTAATGAATCTAACACCCATACAGTTTTGGTGTTGATAATGTTTAGCTCTAGGAAAAGGTTTAGTCAATGGTTCTATGACATTTAGATTCCTGTGCACTTTGCAAATATTTATGTCCTCCTCCTTGATGTAATCGCGGATGGAATTGAAGCTTCTCTTTATGTGTCTGATCCTCTTTTGAAACTGCAGTTCCTTGGCTAGAGAAATAGCACCAGTTTTGTCACAGAACAGAGTCATTGGGCTCAGTGCACTGGGCACTACTCCAAGATCTATCATGAACTCCTTCATCCATACACCTTACTTTGCCGCCTTCGAGGCAAGGATGTACTCCACTTTACATGTAGAATCAGCTACCACGCTCTGCTTGTAACTACACCATCTTACCGCTCCCCCATTCAGAATGTATATGTATACAGTTTGAGACTTAGAGTCATCTAGATCAGTGTCAAAGGTTGCATCGATGCAACCCGTTACGACGAGCTCTTGATCACCTCGATAAACGAGAAATATTTCCTTAGTCCTTTTCAGGTACGTACTTAAGTATATTCTTGACCATTGTCTAGTGCTCCATTCCTGGATCACTTTGAAACCTTCCGGCCATACTTATGGCAAGCCTAACATCGGGTCTTGTGCACAACATTGCATACATGATAGAGCCTATGGCTGAAGCATTGGGTGTGACACTCATATTCTCTCTGTCCTCTATAGTCACTGGGTATTGAGTCTTACTCAACTTCACACCTTGCAATACAGGCCAAAACCCCTTCTTGGACTGATCCATTTTGAACTTCTTCAAAACTTTGTCAAAGTATGTGCTATATGAAAGTCCTATTAAGCGTCTTGATCTATCTCTATAGTTCTTGATGCCTAATATGAAAGGGGGTTCTCCTAGGTCCTTCATAGAAAAACTCTTCTTCAAATATTCCTTCACGCATACCAACATTTCTATATTGTTCACAATCAGCAATATGTCATCCACATATATTGTTAGAAACGCTACAGAGCTCCCACTCACTTTCTTGTAAATACAACATTCTCCGTAAACTTGTATAAACCCGAACGCTTTGATCACATCATCAGAGCGAAGATCCCAACTCCGAGATGCTTGAACCAGTCCATAAATGGATCGCTCGAGTTTGCAAACTGTGTCAGCATTCTCTGGATCAACAAAATCTTCTGGTTGTATCATATACAACTCTTCCTTAAGGAAACTATTAAGGAACATTGTTTTGACATCCATGTGCCAAATTTCATAATCGAAAAATGCAGCTATGCCTAACATGATTCTGACGGACTTAAGCATCGCTATGGCTAACAAGTTCTCATCATAGTCAACTCCTTTAACTTGTGAAAAACCCTTTTCCACAAGTCGAACTTTATAGAGAATGACATTACTGTCCACGTCTGTCTTCTTCTTAAAGATCCATTTTTTTCTCAATGGCCTTTTACCCTTCAGGTAATATTTCCAAAGTCCATACTTTGTTTTCATACACGGATCCCATCTTGGATTTCATGGCCTCTAACTATTTGTTCGAATTTGGGCCCATCATCGCTTCTCCATAGCTCGTAGGTTCATTGTTGTCCAACAACATGACCTCTAAGATAGGGTTACTGTACCACTCGGGAGCAGTACGTGCCCTTGGTGACCTACGTGGTTCGATAGTAACTAGATCTGAAGCTTCATGATCATCATCATCAACTTCCTCTTCAACTGATGTAGGCTCCACAGAAACATATTTTTGCGCTGCGCTACTCTCTGGTTGAAACTTTTTCTATCTTCCTACCATTCAATTCTTTCCAGAGGAACCCTTTCTCAAGAAATGACCCGTTTTTAGTGACAAACACTTTGCTTTCGGATCTGAGATAGAAGGTATACCCAACTGTCTATTTTGGGTATCCTATGAAGACGCATTTCCCCACTTTGGGTTCCATCTTTTCAGGTTGAAGCTTTTTGACATAAGCATCACATCCCCAAACTTTAAGAAACAACAACTTTGGTTTCTTACAAAATCACAGTTCACATGGCATCGTCTCAACGTATTTCGATGGTGCCCTATTTAAAGTGAATGCAGTTGTCTCTAATGCATAACCCCAAAATGATAGTGGCAAATCGTCACCATATCCAATAAGGTTCGATTATGACATTCAAACACGCCATTGCGCTATGGTGTTGTAGGCGGTGTCAATTGTGAAACAATTCCACATTGTTTTAAGCGAGTGCCAAACTCATAATTCAGATATTCTTCTCCTCAATCATATCATAGGAATTTAATCTTCTTGTTTCGATGATTCTCAACTTCACTCTAAAATTTCTTGAACTTTTCAAACATTTCAGACTTGTGTTTCATTAAGTAAATATACCCATATCTACGTAAGTCATCAATGAAGGTGAGAAAATAATGATATCAACCGCGCGCCTCAATGCTCATCGGACCACACACATTAGTATGTACGATTTCCAACAAGTCACTTGCCCGTTCCATTGTTCTAGAGAACGGGGGTCTTAATCATCATGCCCATCAGGCATGATTCACATGTGTCAAGTGATTCAAAATAAAGTGACTCCAAAAGTCCATCCGCATGGAGCTTCTTCATACATTTTACACAAATATGACCTAAGCGGCAGTGCCACAAGAAAGTGGTACTAACTTTATCAACTCTACATCTTTTGACATCAATGTTATGAACATGTGTATCATCACTATCGAGATTCAATAAGAATAAACCCCTCACATTGGGTGCATGACCATAAAAGATATTACTCATATCAATAGAACAAGCATTATTCTTTGATTTACATGAGTAACCGTCTCACAATAAACAAGGTCCATATATAACGTTCATGCTTAACACAGACACTAAATAACAATTATTCAGGTTTATAACTAATCCTGATTGTAATCGAAGAGCGAGTGTGCCAACAGCAATCACATCAACCTTGGAACCATTTCCCACGCTCATCGTCACTTCGTCCTTTGTCGTCCTCTATCTATTCCATAGCTCCTGCTTTTGAGTTGTAAATGTGAGCAACCGAACCGATATCAAATACCCAAGGACTACAACGAGAGTTGGGAAGGTACACATCAATAACATGCATATCATATATACCTTGTTTGGTGTTAGCCACCTTCTTGTCGATCGGATACTTGGGGCAGTTCTAATTCCAGTGACCAATTTCCTTGCAATGAAAGCACTCAGTTTCTGGCTAGGGTCCAACCTTGGGTTTCTTCATGGGAGGGGCAACTGCTTTGCCACTCTTCTTGGAGTTACCCTTCTTGCCCTTGCCATTCTTCTTGAAACTAGTGGTTTTATTAACCATCAACACTTGATGCTCCTTCTGAATTTCAAATTCAACAACGTTCAACATCGCAAACAGCTCGGCGGTTGACTTGTTCATCCCTTGTATATTATAGTTCATCACGAAGCTTTTCTAGCTAGGTGTAAATGATTGAAGAACTCTGCCAGTGATCGCCTATGGCGGAAGGGGCATCCCTAACTCAGTCAGACAGTTCGAATACCCAAACATTCTGAGTATATGTTCACTGACAGACCCGTTCTTCTCCATCTTGCAAGCATAGACCTTATCAGAGGTCTCATACCTCTCGATCCGGGCATTCTTCTGAAAGATAAAATTCAACTCCTCGAACATCTCATATGCTCCATGACGTTCAAAACGCCTTTGAATTCCTAGTTCTAAGTCATACAATATTGCACATTGAACTATTGATTAATCTTTAGAACGCGCTTGTGAGGCGTTCACTGGAGCGGGTGCTTCACCGAGTGGTGCATCAAGGACATAAACCTTTTGGGAATCTGTGAGGATTATACTCAGATTACGGGCCAAGTCTACAAAGTTACTTCCACCTTCTTTCAACTTGGCTTTCTCTAGGGACACATTGAAATTCAGGGGAACTACTGTGCAAGCCATTGATCTACAACATAATTTTGCAAAGGTTACTAAGAATATTGTTCAAGATAATGAGTTTAGTTAATCATCTTACTTAAATAACTCCCACTCAAATTGACATCCCTCCGATCATCCAAGTGATACACGATCCAAATTCACCAACCCAAGTCCGATCATCACGTGAGATAAGGTGGTTTCAATGGTGAACATCTGCATGTTGATCATATCTACTATATGACTCATGTTCAACCTTTTGGTCTCTTGTTTTCCGTGACCATGTCTGTACATGCTAGACTCGTCAAGTTTAACACGAGGTTTCCGCACGTGCAACACTGGTGTGCACCCATTGTATGTGAACATAGAGTCTATCACACCCAATCACCACATGGTGCTTCAAAATGATGAACTTTCACAATGGTGCACATTCGGGGAGAACACAATTTTATCTTGAAATTTTAGTGAGGGATCACCTTATAATGTTACCGTCATCCTAAGCAAAATAAGATGCATAAAAGGATTAACATCATATGCAAATCATAAGTTACATGATATGGCCATGAAGTTGTGCTTTTGATCATTGTCTCCAAAGCACCGGCATGATCTCCATCATCACCGACATAACACCATGATCTCCATCATTGTTTTGCCATCGGGGTTGTCGTGCCCACCATGCTTCTACTACTATTGCTACTGCATAGCGATAAAGTAAAGCATTACATAGCGCTTAATGATTGACATGCAGGTCATACAATTATTAAAGACAACCCTATGGCTCCTGCCGGTTGTCATATGCATCGACATGCAAGTCGATATGAAATATTACAAACATGATCATCTCATACATCAAATATATATCATCATATCTTTGGCCATATCATCTCACAACATACCCTGCAAACACAAGTTAGACGACCTCTAATTATTGTTGCATGTTTTACATGTCTACTATGGCAATCTAGCAAGAACGATTATTGCCTACGCAAAACCACAACGGTGATACACAAATTGCCATTCAACCTTCTCAAGGACCGCCTTTGTCAAATCTGATCCAACTAAGGTGAGAGAGACAAACACCCGTTGATACATCTCCAATGTATCCATAATTTTTGATTGTTCCATGCTATTATATTATCTGGTTTGGATGTTTTATATGCATTAATATGCTATTTTATATTATATTTGGGACTAACCTATTAACCTAGACCAGAGTGCCAGTTTCTGTTTTTTCCCTATTTTTGAGTTTTTCACAAAAGGAATATCAAACAAAGTCCAAACAGAATAAAAATTTTGCGATGATTTTTATTGCACCAAAAGACATCTAGAGATCTATAGAGGAGGTCAGAAGACCTGGTAGCAGACAACAAGTCGTCATGGCGCTCCCTAGGGGGGCACTCTCCTGGCTTGTGGGTCCCGTGGAGGACTTCTAACCCTAACTCTTCGCCTATATATTCCCATATATCTCCAAACCATCAAGGGGAGCCACAAAAATAGTTTTTCGCCGCCGCAACCTTCTATTCCCATGAGATCCCATCTTGGGGCCTTTGTCGGCAATCTACTCGAGGGGGATTCGATCAGGGAGGGCTTCTACATCAAGTCCATTTCTCCTTCGATGAAGCATGAGTAGTCTACCTCAGACCTACTGGTACATAGCTAGTATCTCGATGGCTTTTTCTCTCTCTTCGGTCCTCAATACCAGGTTCTCCTCGATGATCTTGGAGATCTATCCGATGTAATCTTCTTTTGCGATGTATTTGTCAAGATCCGATGAATTGTGGATTTATGATCAGATTATCTATGAATATTATTTGAATCATCTCTGAATTCTTATATGCATGATCTCATATAGTTGTATTTCTCTTCTAGTTATTGGTTTGGTTTGGCCGGTAGTTCTTGCAATGTCTGAGGTGCTTAGCTTTGGGTTCAATCTTGCGATGTCCTCACCCAGTGACAAAGTAGGGGTTGTGAGGCACGTATTTGTATTATTGCCATCAAGAATAAATAGGTGGGGTTTTCATAATATTGCTTGAGTTTATCCCTCTACATAATGTCATCTTACTTAAGGCGTTACTCTATTCTTTATGAACTTAATACTCTAGATGCAGGCAGGAGTCGGCCGATGTGTGGAGTAATAGTAGTAGATACAGAATCGTTTCAGTCTACTTGACACAGACGTGATGCCTATATGCATAATCATTGCCTTGGATATCGTCCGAACTTTGTGTTTTTCTATCAATTGCTCGATTGTAATTTGTTCACCCACCGTATTATTTTCCTTCAAGAGAGAAGCCTCCAGTGAAACCTATGGCCTCCGGGTCTATTTTCCATTATTTATTTTCAGATCTATGAACCAAAAATAACAAAAATACCTTGCTTCAATTTTATTTACTTTTATTTAGTTTTACTTTATTAATCTTTTATATCTATCTCTATCAGATCTCATATTTGCAATTGACCGTGAAGGGATTGACAACCCCTTTATAGCGTTGGGTGCAAGTGTTTGATTGTTTGTGCAGGTGCATAGATTGGGGCCTTGCTTGTACCTCCTACTAGATTGATACCTTGGTTCTCAAAACCGAGGGAAATAGTTATATCTAGTTTGCTGCATCACCCTTTCCTCTTGAAGGGAAAACCAACACAAGCTCAAGAAGTAGGACCCGCTAGCCATCTTTATGCAACAAAGTCGCATGTCAGTCAATGGAACCTGTCTCTCGTATGTGGAAGAGTAAGGTTGGTCTGGGCCGCTTCATCCCACAATACCGCCGAATCAAGAAAAGACCAAGGGAGGAAGCAATCTGAGCATCAACGCCCACAAGATCCTTTGTGTTCTACTCGCGATCTCATATATGCATAGACCTAGCTCATGATGCCACTATTGGGGAACGTTGCATGGGAAACAAAAAATTTCCTACGCACACGCAAGATCTATCCATGGTGATGAGCATCTACAAGAGGGTGAGTGGATCTACATGCACTTGTAGATTGCGAAGCGGAAAGCTTTAAGAAACACGGTTGATGTAGTCGAATGTCTTCGCGATCCAAATCGCAAGCCGTCCCGTGATCCAATCACGGTCCATCCCGATCTAGTGCCGAACGGATGGCACCTCTACGTCCAGCACATGTACAGCTCGATGATGCTCTCCGCCTTCTTGATCTAGCAAGATGGAGCGGAGAGGTATATGAGTACTCTGGCAGCACGATGGTGTGGTGACGGTGGTGGTGGAGCTGATTCGGCAGGGCTTCGCCAAGTTCTGCCGAATCAATCTAGAGGAGGGCACGATCTAGTGGGGGGAGAGAGGTCTGCATCATGGCTTGGGGGTGCGGCCACCCTCCCTCCCCTCCGAAATATATAGGAGGGAGGGGAGGGGCTGGCGCCCTAGGGTTTCCCCATAGGGTCGGCCGAACCAGGGAGGAGGAGGAGTCCTCCACCAATTAGGAGGTGGCCGCGGGAGGAGTCCTCCTCCTACTAGGAGTCATCCCCCACTCCTCTTTCCTGTGCATAGGCCCATAGGGGATGGCCGCCGAGCCTACCAGGGGCTGGTGCGCCAACTCTAAGGCCCATTCGTCACTCCCAGTAAATTAGTGGAAATGCCCAAAACTTTTTCGGAGTCCAAACACTACTTTCCTATATATCAATATTTACCTCCGGACCATTCCAGACCTCCTCACGACATTTGAGATCTCATCCGGGACTCCGAACAACCTTCGGTCACCAACATACATTACTCAGTACTCCTGAAATGTCACCGAACGTTAAGTGTGCATACCCTGCGGGTTCGAGAACTATGTAGACATGACCGAGACACCTCTAAGATCAATAACCAATAGCGGCACCTAGATGCCTATATTGGTTCGTACATAATCTACGAAGATCTTTATTGGTTGAACCTCTATGTCAAGGATTCAGTTAATCCCGTATGCAGTTCCCTTTGTTCTTCGGTATGTTACTTGCCCGAGATTCGATTATTGGTATCTCCATACCTAGTTCAATACCGTTACCGGCAAGTATGTTTACTCGTTATGTAATACAAGATCCCGTGGCTAACTCTTTAGTCACTTTGCTTGCAAGGCATATTGTGATGTTGTATTACCGAGTGGGCCCTAAGATACCTCTCCGTCACACAGAACAACAAATCCCAGTCTTGATCCATGCCCACTCAATGTACACCCTCAGAGATACCTATAGAGCATATTTATAGTCATCCAATTACATTGCAATGTTTGATACACACAAGGTATTCCTCCGGTGTTAGTGAGTTGCATGATCTCATGGTCATAGGAACAGATACTTGACATATAGAAAACTATACCAATAAACTCACATGATCATATGCTACGTTCATATTTTGGGTCTTGTCCATCACATCATTCTCCTAAGAATGTGATCCCATTATCGAAAGACATCTCATGTCTATGGCTCGGAAAGCTTGACCATCTTTGATCAACGAGCTAGTCTACTAGAGGCATACTAGGGACACAATGTTGTCTATGTATCCACACATGTATTTGAGTTTCCAGTCAATACAATTATAGCATGGATAACAAATGATTATCATGAACAAGGAAATATAATAATAACCACTTTATTGTTGTCTCTAGGTAATATTTACAACACGACTCGTTGAATGTAGTTTCACCAACAAAGGTGACATGTTACCTATCACAGCGAGCTTTGGCTTGTAAGATGCATGTCCCAATATTTGTCCCAAATTTGCCAAAAAACAAAATGCACACTGTAGATATGTTGTGGCATGACACTATGTAAGTTTCGTGAAATCATGGCGAGCTTTGGGTTCTCTCGGACTTCGAAACCAAGATTATCAATGTTTGCGGTCTAGTCACGACACCGAGATGTTTGTAATTCAGTGACCATCTATAACAGCCCGGGACCAACGCTCCAGAAGATTCCCCTTTTATTCCATTCTCGCCGTGTGATTCATCTGGTTGTCGCATTCATCATTGCATCATTCGCATCATCTACATAGCATCGTGACTCGTTTTTTAAAACTTGCATGTGTTCGTAGCTGTCGGTTCTCTCCGCTCGCATCGCATACTGTTTCGAGACCAACCACACACCATGCGCCCGAGGCATCGATAAAATATAATTTTCAAAGTGCATTTAAAATATTCTCGGATTGGGTCGGAACTTGGCGTGTGGTCTTATTATATTGTAGGTTGACCGCCTGCCAAATTTCGTCGCAATCAGAGGTTATTTCATACCCCAATGGTCAGTCATAGTAGTGTCGTCATCGGTTTATTTGTCGGACGTTTCGATGATTTAAAAACTCTGTCATGGGCTGCCACCTTCCCTCTATTCTCAGCCCAACCCCCTCCACACGGCCCTCTACCACCTAGCTAACCCCCCTCCGCTTCCAGGCCGTCCGATCGAGATTGAACGGTCCGAAAACGGATGAAAATCCCTAATCCTAGCCCCCTGGCCTATTTAAACAGCCCCTGCCTAATATGGTCAAACCCTAGCCTCTCCTCAAATTCCGAGCCCCCAATCATTGGCCGCCACCCACTGTCTCCCTCCCAGCACCACCAGGGCCGCCCGGGCCTGAAACTAAGCCCGCCAAGCCCATCTGGCCGAGCAGCGCCCCCTGACCGAGCTCCTCCCGCTACATCCTTGAGCCGGCCCCCTCCCGCCGGCAACCCTGCTGCTCACCGGAGCCTCGTCACTGGAGGTCCCCCGCTGCTCCTCCCATTGCCCACTCTCTCCCGTTTCCCATCTTTCCTCCCCGCGCTCTCTCATCTCTCCCTCTCTCTTCTGAAGGGCCGCCATGGCCGCCGTGAAGATCGCCTCGCCGGTCACCAAGCATCGCGAGTCGCCGGATCGGGTTGTCCCTTGCCAGATGCGTTCGCCCCAGCCCGTTCCTAGCCTCGTCACACCTCCCCGCCACCTGCCTCCAGACAGCGTCGCTGCAACCACCCGATGCCAAGGCCTCCTATGGATCGGGAGGACAAGGGCGATGCCCTAGCGCATGTTGACCGGCGCCGTTGTGGGCCGCCAGCCCAGCGCATGGACCCTCGCCCAGCCGGCCTCGTGGGCCTCAGCCTCGTATGCCGGCCCATCCCTTTCTCCAGGCCCAGCCGTCGTCGAGCCGTGGGCCGCTGCATCGACCGGCCCAAGAGGCCACTAGGTGAGCCGCCCCCATAGTGCTATTTTGCGCACATGCACATTTTAGCTAAGTTGTGCCATGTCCCCTATTGGGCCTCTGTGTAGATTCGGCCCATTTCCCTTTTTTTCCTGTCTGCGAATTTAGCTAATAACTAGGAAATTACAGTTTTACAGAAACCCCCTCCCCCTTGTTATTCATGCATTTAATAACATTTCAACCGTGCATCGTATGTAAAAACTCTATATATGTAAAATGACTAGAATATCGTGTATATTCACAATATATATCTCTCACATGTGTTTAAAATGTTTAACCTGCTGTTTTCATGTAATTTACATAAATGCCATGTAAAATGATTTATTTCATAACTATTTAAACCTATCTCCGTTGCAAATGTTTTATATATGTAACTTGTGTAGAAAAATGTGTAGAATCTCATGCCACACTTTATTTCCATGTTTAATAAATATAAAATTGTGTTAGGGCAGATCTACACCAAATTCATCTTATGAGGACGTTTCGAAAATACTATAAGTGGATTCCGGCCTCATTTAAGATGCCTAGATGTTGTAGTTTACTTATGCTTCACCTCTTCCCATGTTTAAAAACATTTAATATTGATGAGTACCTAAACTAGAGTGAACTGAATAATTCGAACATGGAGTTTTGTCAATATGCAACTCGTTGCATATTGAACTTCACTTAATGTGTAGTAGATGTTTGTTGTTCTTGCCATGCCATGCCTTGCATAATTAAATGGACATGCATCATATTGGTTTGTGCATCATGTCATGCATATGTTGTGGTGTACCGTGTGTTGATTTTTGTTTCCGGATTGTTCCTTCTCGATAGAGTTCCGAAAGCGTTTGGAGTGTGAGGATTAGTTTGACTATGTTGGCTCGTCTTCTTCATGGATTTGTTTTTCTTCCAAGCAGAATCTCAGGCAAGATGACACATTTCCCTGGATACCACTACTATCATTGCCATGCTAGTTGTCTCGTTTTTCACTCGGTTTTTCATGCCACCTACCACTTGTTTGTTAAGCCTCCCAACATTGCCATGAAAAGCCTTTAACCCACCACCTTCCCAGCAAACCTTTGTTTGGATCTGTTACCGCTTGCTCAGCCCTTCTTATAGCGTTTGTAGCTGTAGGTGAAATTGTTTCCATGTGTCAACATGGACATTCCACTACTACAGAATGGACTGTTAGTGGCGCACCTATTTTTGCCATTAATGGCGCACTATAGGTGCGCCACTATTACCACGCCACTAGTAACAAATACTAATGGCGCACCTCTCGTGCGCCATTAGTATTGCAAGTAACAGTGGCGCACCTTGTAGTGCACCATTACTATTGCTACAGGTGCGCCACTGGTAACTTTTTTTTTGAATTTTTTTGTTTTTTTTGAATTTTGAAGGCGGGAAAATAGTAGTGGCGCACCGTCTAACCCCCACTGTGCGCCATTGCTATTTTGAATTTTGAATTTGGATCTGGATCTAGATCTGGATCATTTTTTGGCTTGTTTTTTTGCTCATTTTTTTGCTTTATTTTTTTCAAATTTTGTTCTCGACCTGGATCTAGTACGTTCTTTGTGCCTGGGGAGCTCCACATGTGGCCGAAAGTAGAGGAGGAAGGAGGAGAGACCGTGAGGAGGAGAGGAGGGAGGAGAGACCGTGAGGATCAGGAGAGAAGGGAGGAGGAGGTCGCCGGAGAGGAGGAGGAGGACCGTGAGCAGGAGAGGAAGGAGGAGCACCGTGAGGAGGAGAGGAGGGAGGAGGAGGTCGCTGGAGGAGGAGTGCCGTGAGGAGGAGAGGAGGGAGGAGGAGGTCATCGTTGGAGGAGCACCATGAGGAGGAGGTCACCGGAGGAGGAGAACCGTGAGGAGGAGGAGGTCGCCGAAGAGTTGGAGATGGAGTGGAGGAGAGGAGGAGAGGAGGAGATGGAGTGGAGGAGAGGAGGAGAAGAATGAAGGGGTAAGTGGTTGGCCGGCCCTTTTAAACTTCTGTCCCAACTTAGCAGTGGCACACCATGCACTGGTGCGCCATTGCTATTTTTTTGAATTGTGAAGGCAGGAAAATATTAGTGGCGCACTATTCACTCATGCGCCATTGCTAAATTTTTTTCAATTTTTTTCAATTGTGAAGGCGGGAAAATAGTAGTGGCGCATTATTCATAAGGTGCGCCATTGCTAACTTGTTTTTTATTTTTGTATTTTTTTGAATTTTGAAGGTGGGAAAATAGCAGTGGAGCACCATGCACTAGTGCTCCATTGCTAATTTATTTATTTATTGCATTTTTTCGAATTTTTTTGCCTCCAGATCTTAGAAGCATCGTAACTTTTTTTTCTGTTAGTTTTTTGAGGATTCTAGAAAATTGATAACGGGCGTAGCCAGTTGAATCCAGATGTAACTTTTCGAGTAGATGATTTTTCATGTAAAAACTTTTTCATCGGAGGTCGTATGCAAAAGGTACGACCATTTTACCGAAACACGGCGGCCTTTTGCAAAAAAATTCAAAATTCATGTTTGTTAATTTTCCTAACAACTAGAACACATAACACATGGGAATCTATTTTTTGAATTTTTGTGAATCCTTTAGGAATGGGGGTGGGGGGGTTGTGTGTGTGAGACTTTAGGAATGGCGCACCCTCCCTGGTGCGCCATTGCTAACCCTAGCAATGGCGCACCAGCGAGGGTGCGTCATTACTAAAGTCGCACACACACGCAGGCACACCCCCACCAGACATAGCAATGGCGCACCACACCTAGGTGCGCCACTATTATGTGTCATGGCGCACCACACCTAGGTGCGCCACTATTATGTGGCATAACAGTGGCGCACCTAGGTGTGGTGCGCCATTGCTATGCATAATAGTGGCGCACCTAGGTGTGGTGCGCCATTGCTATGTCTGGTGGGGGAGGGGGATGGACCAAAAAAATAGCAATGGCGCACTGCTCATGTGGTGCGCCATTAGAAAAAAATAGCAATGGCACACCTGATTTTGGTGCGCCACTGCTATATAGCTATGGCGCACCACTATCATGGTGCGCCACTAGTAGAGATATTGGGGATAAGCCTTTTTCTAGTAGTGTTCTTTTGTTATCAAAATATTATTGCTATTTAATTTAATTCACTTATACACTTGGTAAAGGGCGGAAGGCTTGGCCTTTTGCTCAGTGTTTTGTTCCACTCATGCCACCCTAGTTACTTGTGAACCGGAGTTATGTTCCATAATTGAGCGCTCGTAACATGCTCGGGGTTGTTATGGGGACCCCCTTGATTTTCGTTTTAGGATAAAGCTTGTCTGGCAAGGCCCAACATTGTTACTACATTTGCCCAATAACTAATAAAATTGTACAGGGACCCTCCGGCACCCGCAGATAATTAGTTAACAACCCGGGCCAGTGCTCCTCATGAGTGTTGGTCCAAACCGAGCGATGTCCGGCACCCCCGAGTCACCCGGGGTTTCAGCCAACCCGACATATAGCTCATTCGGTCGTACCCTAAGAACAAGATACGCGGCTCCTATTGGGTTTAGTCGGTATGCCGAGCGGTCTTGCTGGACTTGTTTTACCTCTCGCAAATGTCTTGCGCGAGGAATTCCGTTTTACTTCGGGCTATCACGAGGTGTGGTCTTCTTGTGGAATTGCCTATGAAGATCACGAGATCTGTGGTCGAGGTTATTCTTGCGACGTGTGGTTAATTTGTGATGGACAAATTGGAGAACCCCTGCAGGGTTAAATCCTTCGGAAAGTCATGCCCGTGGTTATGTGGAAAATTTGGAAACTTTGTTTAACACCCAATCATAGCAAACTTGAAGTAAACTCTAATAAAACACACCAACTGTGTGCGTAACCGTGACTGTCTCTTCTCGTGAGTTCTTATCCGAAAGGGAACACGGCAGAGTTATGTTTGACATAAGTAGGTGTTCAGGATCAGTTAGTGATCATTACTAGTTCACATCCCTTATGCATAGACCACCATACTTTACTTTCTGTATTCGTAAGTTAGCCACTCAAACAAATGCTTAGTCATTTGCTGCATCCTTACCACTTAACCATACCTCACTCATTAAGCTTTAATAGTCTTAATACCCTTGGAAATGAGATTGTTAACTCCCTGTGGCTCACAGTTTACTACAACAACAGTTGCAGGAATAGGTAATGCGATGATTTGACGTGAGAGTGATGCTTGTTTGTTTGGAGTTCTTCTTCTTGTTCAGCATCGATCTAGCGAGGATGGATGTCATTTTGTCGTTCGTTTTCGTCCGTAGTCGGAACCTGCTCTCCTGTATGATGTTTGAATATTTTCTTGTATTTATGTGATCTTGATGTAGCTTCCATATACTCATCTCTTCTGTACATGTACTTGTAATGATATACATTCTTGCAACATGACAAGATGCGCTCCTATCCATGTCGAGGCCCTCAAGCCAAAATAAGGATAGGATCGCAACTTGGGTGTGACAAGTTGGTATCAGAGCCTGTACCAGCCTAGGAGCCCCCTTGATTGATCGAACTTGGTCGAGTCGAGTCAAGTGAAAAACTGATGTCTACTACACAATCTTCTTCTTGTAGACCCGTGTTGGGCCTCCAAGCGTAGAGTTTTGTAGGACAGCGGCAATTTTCCCTCAAATGTATGACCTAAGGTTTATCAATCCGTGGGAGGTGTAGATTAAGATGGTCTGTCTCAAACAACCCTGCAACCAAATAACAAAGAGTCTCTTGTGTCCCCAACACACCCAATACAACGGTAAATTGTATAGGTGCATTAGTTCGGCGAAGAGATTGTGATACAAGTGTAATATGGATGGTAGATATAGGTTTTTGTAAATTGAAAATATAAAAACAGCAAGGTAAAAATAGTAAACATCGAGCAAAATGTTGTGTAAATGTTTGGAAACAAGGCCTAGGGTCCATACTTTAACTAGTGCAATTTCTCTCAACATTATTGACATAGTTGAATCATTTGTAAATACCTCTCGTGCGACAAAGAGTTCACTCCAAAGTCACAAGTAGCGGAGAACTAACAAAGAAATTATTGTAGGGTACGAAACCACCTCAAATTATCCTTTCTGCTCAATCTCATGAGCTATCCCTATAAGTGTCACCAACAGCCCTTGAGTTCATACTAAAATAATACCTTAGGACAAACATCAACCGAAACCGTAATGTCGCCTAGATACTCCAATGTCAGCACTTGATTGTACCCACGGACTTGATTGTACGATATGCATCACATAATTTTAGATTCATCATGTTCAATCCAACACAAAGAACTTCAAATAGTGCCACAAAGTTTCTACCGGAACGTCAAGACAAGAACGTGTGCCAACCCCTATGTATAGATTCCTAAGGTCACAGAACCCGCAAGTTGATCACCAAAACATACATCAAGTGGATCAATAGAACATCCCATTGTCACCATGGATAACCCATCGCATGACATTCATCAAGTGTTCTCAAATCCTTAAAGACTCAATCCGATAAGAAAACTTGAACAGGAAAACTCAATTCATCACAAGAAGATAGAGAGGGGAAAACTCCATATGATTCAATCTATATCAATAAAGCTCGCGGTACATCAAGATCGTGCCATTTCAACAACACAAGAGAGAGAGATCAAGGACATAGCTACTGGTACATACCCTCAACCCCAAGGGTGAACTACTCCCTCCTCGTCATGGAGAGTGTCGAGATGATGAAGATGGCCTCCGGTGATGGTTTCCCCCTCCGACAGGATGCTGAAACAGGCTCCCGATTGGTTTTTCGTGGCTCTGGAGGCTTGCAGCGACGAAACTCCCTATCTATTTTTCTTATCGGGCGTTTCTCTGTTTATACGAGTTTGTGGCGGCGGAAACAAGTCCAAGGGGTCCACGAAGAAGTCACAAGCCAGGGGGCGCGCCCGTGTGGCTTGTGGCTTCCTCGGCCTTCCTCTTCGATGACTCTTCGCTCCAGTATTTTTTATAGTTTACAAAAATATTCCCTGTAAATTTTCAGCTCATTCCGAGAACTTTTAGTTCTGCACAAAAACAACACCACGGCAGTTCTGCTAAATACTGCGTCAGTGCAGGTTAGTTCTAATAAAATCATACCAAAATCATATAGAATTATTTTAAACAAGGCATGAATACTTCACAAATTATAGATACATTGGAGACGTATCAGCATCTCCAAGCTTAATTCTTCCTCTTCCTCGAGTAGGCAAATGATGAAGAAATAATTTATGAAGTGTGAATGCTAGGCTAGTCCATAAATTTGATCAATGATAATTCCAAACACTTTTTCTAGCATCATTATATATTGTAAACAGTAACTCATCTCCTAAACCTTCTCATGATGAAATAACAAGCTATCCACATGTTGAAGTATAGACTAACAAACTTTGCTTTTACTCAGCAAACAATTGCAATTCATCTTATTTTCAGGAAGGGTCTATGTAAGAGCTTTGATTTAGCAAATTCCACATACTAAACTATCATATAGTCTTCCATGATTGCAAGCACTCAAAGCATATTTTTGGAGCAAATGGCATCCATCGAACACAAAGAAATATAGGGGCTTAAAGTTTCGCCTCCCAACTTATTTATCATATATATAATTTTCAACAATAATCATTAATGATCAAATATATTTGAATGGCCATATAAGCTTGGATCTTTCCCCAACATATGGCACTTGCCAAGAGAAAAAGGAGAAATATAGGAAGTGGTGAAGATCACCATGACTCTAGCATAAAGGTAAGTACTAGAAAGTAAAAGATAGGCCCTTCGCAGATACACAGGTATGAGAGCTCGACCTTTTAAAATAGAGATGAATAATAATTTTTGGCGGTATGCTTTCATTGTCACCATAACAACCGAGAGATCTCGGTAGCTTCCATGCTAGATACATTCTAGGTGGTTCCCAAACAGAGTGGTACAGTTTTTACTCCCCCTCCACCAATCAATCACACTCCACGGCGAGCCAAATCCACGGGTACCGTCAATACCAGCAACATTCCTGGGGGAGTTTTGTTTAATTATTTGCATTTTTTATTTCGGGACTGGGAATCCCTATTACCAGCAACTTTCTCATGAATGATAGTAAATCAAAACATATCGTGAGAATAACCCACCTAGAATTGAAGATACTGATAACCCCTAGTTACTATATGAGCGATTCGGGCATACAAAACAGAATATTATTTGAAGGTTTAGAGTTTGGCACATGCAAATTTACTTGGAATGGTAGGTAAATACCACATATAGGTAGGTATGGTGGACTCATATGCAACAACTTTGGGTTTAAGGGTGTTTGGATGCACAAGTAGTATTTCTACTTGGTGCACCACATGTTGGAGGATCCATAACAATATAACTTCTATGCAAATATATGCAACCATAACTCATTAAGTTGTCTTGCTTATCCAATTTCAACTAATTTCCTCAAGTTTGAAAATAATTAATGGGTAATCACAATCATACAAGATGTCCAAGATAGTATATTTATATGTGAAATCTCTCTTCCTTCAATATTTTTTCGATGCGGTGTTTGAGAACTTTTAAATTTTTTTACCACATATAATTATTATATGTGAAGTCATTACTCCCCATGGGATAAGAATATAAAACATATATAATTTCAAATTTATGATATTCAATTCATTCAACCATTTACTCATAGGATATAAGTGAAGCACAAGAGTAACTGACAAAACTACACCAAAACAAATAAGTGAAGATCAATGAGTAGTCAAACAATTAAGTAGCTATGTAAGGACTTTATATATCTATCTCAATAAATATTTTAAGATATTAGTATTTTATTTAAATAGCAATAAAAAAAATATAACTCCAAGAATAGCACGCATCATGTGAACGAATTAAAACATAGGCTCAACCGATAATTGTTGATGAAGACAGATGGGATGTGTAGCATCCCCAACCTTAGATGCTTGAGGCTTGTTGAAAGATTTATGTGGGGTGCCTTAGGAATCCCCAAGCTTTAACTTTTGTATCTTAATCCTCTCATATCATGGTTTCACCTTTTCTCAAAAACTTCGTCCACACAAAACTCGAAAAGAACTCGTGAGATAGGTTAGTACACATAATAATAAATAAACTCTTTATGTACTGCCAAGAAAAGTTTCATGATAATTTTAAAACATTAGTTAATGTATACTATCATTTCCACAATTCATATATACAAATATAGGCTATGGAAACTATAGGATAAGTAGATAACAAAACTATGACATTAATCTGCCCAAAGAGAACAGTCTATAGCAATATATGAAAACAGTGAACTTATGAAACTAAAAAAATTATGACAATTTAGGACATGCTATAAACTTTATATGAAAAAACATTGTAAAATTTTCAGAAAGTCTCCACGTTCCAGTAAAATATGAAAATTCAAACATTACAGTAGAAGTTTCTGTTTTTACTAAGCACACATCAAACATGCAATTCAAGCATCCTAAAGGCAATTCTTGGAAATTTTTATTGTAAAACAAGATTATAAATAACACTTAACAGAGGACAACAAAATAAAATGACGCTCCAAGCGATACTCATATTATGTGAAGAATAAAAATATAGCTCCAAATATGACATACCGGTAGTGTTTAAGACGAAAGAGGGGATGCCTTCCGGGGCATCCCCAAGCTTAAGCGCTTGAGTCTTCCTTGTATATTACCTTGGGGGTGACTTGGGAATCCCCAATATTAGGTTCTTGTCAATCATTATTCTCCTCATATCCGTGTCTCACCCAAAACTTGAAAACTTCAATCACACAAAACTTAACGGAACTTCATGGGAAGAGTTAGTGTAGTAAAGATAAATCATTCACTTAGGTACTGTCACGACAAGATTCATAACTATTACCAAATGATACCTACTATATTCCATCATTTCCATAATTTATATTACTCAGTATAATCTATAGAAACACTTGAAACAAGCAAACTATGCTTGCAACACAGAATCTGTCAAAAACAGAAGAGTCTGTAAAGATCTAAATGATCACCATACTTATCTGACTCTAAATTTTTTGAACAATTAGGAAAACTCAAGGAATTGGTATATAAATGTTTTTTACAAATTTCAGAATTATTTGACACACCAAAAAAATCAGATAATACATATACTAGACGCAAAACTTTTGGTTTTTGCATAGAATCAAACAAACAAGTTTCCATACTATCCCAAAGGCTTTACTTGGCACTTTATTGGAATAAAGGATACCCAACATGATTAACACAATATCTTAATAATGTTAAAACATAAAAACATAAAGTAAAAGTGTTGGGTTGTCTCCCAACAAGCGCTTTTCTTTAATGCCTTTTAGCTAGGCATGATGATTTCAATGATGATCACATAGGAATAATAATTGAAACATGCGAAAGAGCATCATGAATCTCATGACAAGAACATTTAAGTCTAACCCACTTCCTATGCATAGGGTTTCTATGAGGAAACAATTTATGGAGCAAGAATCATCTAGCATAGGAAGGGAAAACAAGCATATCTTCAAGAATTTGAACACATAGAGAGGAAACTTGATATTATTGCAATTCCTATAAGCATATGTTCCACCCTCATAATAATTTTTGGTAGAATCATGAAGGAATTCCACAATATAACTAGCACATAAAGCATTCTATTCATGATCTACAAACATAGAAATTTTACTACTCTCCACATAAGCAAATTTCTTCTCATGACTAATAGTGGGAGTATCATAAAAGAGCAATATTTAGTAAAATGATATTCATAATTATGACAAGTATCATAATAGTAATCATCACTATTTTTCATTGCATAAGTATCATCACAATAATCATCATAAGTAGGAGGCATGCAATCATTACAACAAATTTGATCATTCAAAGTAGGGGAATAAAAAGATCATCTTCATTAAGCGTAGCATCCCCAAGCTTGGGACAAACATTAATTACAGCAAATAAATTCTCAAACATGTCATTTTCATCAAACTTATCATCCCCAAGCTTGTGGCTTTGTATATCATAAACATAATAACTCTCATCATTAATGGTATGAATAGCACCAATAGTATAACAATTATTATCATCATCCTCCAAGTTGGTGACATAAATATTTTCAAGATTATAAGAAGTATAATTATCTTCCCAATCGTAATTATCACAACAAGTAAGAGGCATAACAAAATCATCCTCAAGTGTATCATCTTCCACAACTATTTTTGATCATTCTCATGAGGCCTATCACTAATGGGAGCAACATTATTTGGGAGAGATACCTCTTTACCTTTACTTTTCCTTATTTTCTTCTTCTTCACCACATTATGTGTGGATTTATTTAATTACTCCAAACTTCTTTTTGAAGAGGTTGGTTGAATAAAAAGCTTCTCCTCGTTACCTGATTTATCATAAGAAAAAATAGGAGGATATTGGGAAACCTCTTCCCCTTCATTAGTATTCTCTTCCCTCTTCTATTTGTTTTATTGTCTTTAAGTAATTGGCAATATAAGGATTCTCAATGCAATTTACTACGCAATACATATAGATTTTATTTAGATCAAAACTAATCATTTTCATGAGAACCCAAGCTGGAACATCCTTAGTTTCATGTTTCATTTCTTCATACCCCAAGAATAGACTAAGTTCATTATGATGCTCAAGGGTAATGAAGTTATCACAATTTTTGGACACAATTAGATCATGAAATAGTTCACATTGAAAATTAAAATGACCACTTTCATTGCAAAGTTCACAAGGATGGCGAGAAATATTAAGTCTTTCAGCACAAACATATAGCTTCTCTTGCAACCATTTAGTTTCTAAATACTTATGCCTCTTACAAAATCTATCTTCCCTTTTAGGCATGTCTTAACAAACTCTATGCACTCCACAAAATGCCATGTAAAATGATTTATTTCATAACTATTTAAACGTATCTTCGTTGCAAATGTTTTATATATGTAATTTGTGTAGAAAAACGTGTAGAATCTCATGCCACACTTTATTTCTATGTTTAATAAATATAAAATTGTGTTAGGGCAGATCTGCACCAAATTCATCTTATGAGGACGTTTCGGAAATACTATAAGTGGATTCCGGCCTCATTTAAGATGCCTAGATGTTGTAGTTTACTTATGCTTCACCTCTTCCCAAGTTTAACAACATTTAATATTGATGAGTACCTAAACGAGAGTGATCTAAATAAGTCGAACGTGGAGTTTTGTCAATATGCAACTCGTTGCATATTGAACTTCACTTAATGTGTAGTAGATGTTTGTTGTTCTTGCCATACCATTTATTGCATAATTAAATGGACATGCATCATATTGGTTTGTGCATCATGTCATGCATATGTTGTGGTGTACCATGTGTTGATTGTTGTTTCCAGATTGTTCCTTCTCGATAGAGTTCCAAAAGCGTTTGGAGTGTGAGGATTAGTTTGACTACGCTGGCTCGTCTTCTTCATGGATTCGTCTTTCTTCCAAGCGGGATCTCAGGCAAGATGACACATTTCCCTGGATACCACTACTATCATTCATGCTAGTTGTCTCATTTTTTAGTCGGTTTTCCATGCCACCTACCACTTGTTTGTCAAGCCTCCCAACATTGCCATGCAAAGCCTCTAACCCACCACCTTCCCAGCAAACCTTTGTTTGGCTATGTTATCTTTTGCTCAGCCCTTCTTATAGTATTTCTAGCTGTAGGTGAAATTGTTTCCACGTGTCAACATGGACATTCTTTTGTTATCACAATATTATTGCTATTTAATTTAATTCACTTATACACTTGGTAAAGGGCGGAAGGCTTGGCCTTTTGCTTAGTGTTTTCTTCCACTCTTGCCGCCCTGTTACTTGTGAACCGGAGTTATGTTCCATAATTGAGCGCTTGTAACATGCTCGGGGTTGTTATGGGGATCCCCTTGATTTTCGTTTCAGGATAAAGCTTGTCTGGCAAGGCCCAACATTGGTACTACATTTTCCCAATAACTAATAAAATTTTACAGGGACCCTGGCACCCGCAGATAATTAATTAACAACCCGGGCCAGTGCTCCTCATGAGTGTTGGTCCAAACCGAGCGATGTCTGGCACCCTCGAGTCACCCGGGGTTTCAGCCAACCCGACGTCTAGCTCATTCGGTCGTGCGCTAAGAACGTGATACACGGCTCCTATTGGGTTTAGTCGGTATGCCGAGCGATCTTGCTGGACTTGTTTTACCTCTCGCAAATGTCTTGCGTGAGGAATTCCGTTTTACTTCGGGCTATCTCGAGGTGTGGTCTTCCTATGGAATTGCCTATGAAGATCACGAGATCCGTGGTCGAGGTTATTCTCGTGACATGTGGTTAATTTGTGATGGTCAAGTCTGAGCACCCCTGCAGGGTTAAATATTTTGGAAAGTCATGCCCGTGGTTATGTGGAAAATTTGGAAACTTTGTTTAACACCCGATCATAGCAAACTTGAAGTAAACTCTAATAAAACACACCAACTGTGTGCGTAACCGTGACTGTCTCTTCTCGTGAGTTCTTATCCGAAAGAGAGCACTGTAGGGTTATGTTTGACGTAAGTAGGTGTTCAGGATCAGTTAGTGATCATTACTAGTTCACGTCCCTTATGCGTAGACCACCATACTTTACTTTCTGTATTCGTAAGTTAGCCACTTAAACAAATGCTTAGTCATTTGCTGTAGCCTTACCACTTAACCATACCTCACCCATTAAGCTTTAATAGTCTTGATACCCTTGGGAATGAGATTGTTAACTCCCTGTGGCTCATAGTTTACTACAACAACAGTTGCAGGAATAGGTAATGCGATGATTTGACGTGAGAGTGATGCTTGTTTGTTTGGAGTTCTTCTTCTTGTTCGGCATCGATCTAGGATGGGTTCCAGGCGGCATCCTGGGATAGCGAGGATGGATGTCATTTTATTGTTTTTTTGTCCGTAGTCGGAACCTGCTCTCCTGTATGATGTTTGAACATTTTGTTGTATTTATGTGATCTTGATGTAGCTTCCATATACTCATCTCTTCTGTACATGTACTTGTAATGATATCCATTCTTGCAACATGACAAGATGCGCTCCTATCCATGTCGAGGCCCTCAAGCCAAAATAAGGATAGGATCGCAACTTGGGCGTGACAAGTTGGTATCAGATCCTGTACCAGCCTAGGAGCCCCCTTGATTGATCGAACTTGGTCGAGTCGAGTCTAGTGAAAAACTGATGTCTACTACACAACCTTCTTCTTGTAGACTCGTGTTGGGCCTCCAAGTGCAGAGTTTTGTAGGACAACGGCAATTTTCCCTCAAGTGTATGACCTAAGGTTTATCAATCTGTGGGAGGTGTAGATTAAGATGGTCTCTCTCAAACAACCCTGCAACCAAATAACAAAGAGTCTCTTGTGTCCCCAACACACCCAATACAATGGTAAATTGTATAGGTGCACTAGTTCGGCGAACAGATGGTGATACAACTGTAATATGGATGGTAGATATAGGTTTTTGTAAACTGAAAATATAAAAACAGCAAGGTAAAAATAGTAAACATCGAGAAAAATGTTGTGTAAATGTTTGAAAAGAAGGCCTAGGGTCCATACTTTCACGAGTGCAATTTCTCTCGACATTATTGACATAGTTGAATCATTTGTAAATACCTCTAGTGCAACAAAGAGTTCACTCCAAAGTCACAAGTAGCGGAGAACTAACAAAGAAATTATTGTAGGGTACGAAACCACCTCAAAGTTATCCTTTCTTCTCAATCTAATGAGCTATCCCTATAAGTGTCACGAACATTCCTAGAGTTCATACTACAATAACACCTTAAGAGACACACATCAACCAAAACCCTAATGTCACCTGGATAATCCAATGTCACCACAAGTACCCATGGGCTTTATTATACGACATGCATCACATAATTTTCGATTCATCATGTTCAATCCAACACAAAGAACTTCAAAGAGTTCCACGATGTTTCTACTGGAACGTCAAGACAAGAACGTGTGCCAACCCCTATGCATAGATTCCCAAGGTCACGGAACCTGCAAGCTGATCACCAAAACATACATCAAGTGGATCAATAGAACATCCCATTGTCACCACGGATATCCCATCCCACGAAATACATCAAGTGTTCTCAAATCCTTAAAGACTCAATCCGATAAGAAAACTTCAAAGGGAAAACTCAATTCATCACAAGAAGATAGAGAGGTGAAAAATCCATACGATTCAATGTATATCAAAAATGCTCGCGGTACATCAAGATCGTGCCATCTCAAGAACACGAGAGAGAGAGAGAGATCAAACACATAGCTACTGGTACATACCCTTAGCACCGAGGGTGAACTACTCCCTCCTCGTCATGGAGAGCGTCGAGATTATGAAGATGGGCTCTGTTGTTGGTTTCCCCCTCCGACAGGGTGCCAGAATGGGCTCCCGATTGCTTTTTCATGGCTCCGGAGGCTTGCGGCGGCGGAACTCCCCATCTAGGTTTCTTTCCGGGGATTTCTGTATTTATAAGAGTTTGTGGCGGCGGAAACAAGTCCAGGGGGACAACGAGGAAGTCACAAGCCAGGGGCGCGACCTAGGGGGCTGGGCGCACACCTGTGGCTTGTGGCTTCCTCGGCCTTCCTCTCCGATGACATTTTTCTCCAGTATTTTTTATATTTTCCAAAAATATTCCCCGTAAATTTTCAGCTCATTCCGAGAACTTTTATTTCTGCACAAAAGCAACACCACGGTAGTTCTACTAAAAACAGCGTCAATACGGGTTAGTTCTAATAAAATCATACCAAAATCATATAGAATTATTGTAAACATGTCATGAATGCTTCATAAATTATAGATACGTTGGAGACGTATCAAAAACTATTTTGAGTCTTGTTATATCGGAGAATAGGATTCTTTTTACTTCTCTTCTATACTCTGGTGAGGAATTACGACTTAGGAATTTTGTTTCTACCCTCTTCTCACTCAAATTTTTTCAGGATCATGCGGCTATTTTTGGAAACTATATGATGCTGATGTGAAGGAGTTCTGTCTTGGTGCCTCCTGTTATCAAGGAGTAGAGATCCAAGGGATTTTTGCACACCATTATCATTCAGTTTCCTTAGTATCTCGGGACGGAGGATGTTCAAAATTACTTCAATACGTTTCGTGGTGAGATAAGGTTGGAGTCACCCAGTACTTGGGAGGTGTCCGGGGTACTGCCATGTTTGGTATCGTTGTGTTTTCGAGGCTCCGAGATAGATGGAGTTCCGAAGCCTCTAGTTATGTGTTGACGGATGGATACAGTTGGAGTGTAGGGCTTGTTAGTTGTGTGAGATATTTTTCCTCCCCATATCCCCAACACCCAATTGCATAACCAAGAAAGTTTTGGGAGTTATCACGTGGGAATTCAAGTAGTTACCTAGGCTATCTTCCAACAGATCAGGATGTGTGGTTGGGGTTCGACATCTATTGGATTCATTTATTCACGGTCTTTCTTACAAAGGACAGTCTCGATATATGTCATCATATATTCTTCTTCAAGCCTTGTAGTTCGCTATGCCTAGGGAGCATATTCGAGCGTCATTTCAATATGACAATCCAATGTACGATCGAGCCTGTGCGATCCTGACCATGAAAATATCGAGCGGAATCTCTGTCATGAATTTGTTCTGGCTTGTTTTGTAAGCCTCATTCTTTGTTTTGTTTTTGAATCTGGTAATTCGTGGTGCTTCGAGGTCAACTGGTGATCTAATATCTTTTCTATCAAGTGTTCTCAGATTTTTGTAGGATTGCTAATTCTTCTACTCAATCAAGTTATCATATCTATTCTTTACCTACCAGTGCGCTTCTCTTCCAGATAATTCTATCCTCTTCAAATTTGCAAGATCAATCCTCATGTTTCTTCCTGGAGTTCTTTTCATCCGTCCAAGGTTGTCTTTGTTTTTCCCACCCTCCCGTCCTTTTTCTTCAATGATTAAATTCTCTTCCAAGTGCCTTTCTCTTCATCAATGCTTCCGCTATCATTTCTTCATATTGTATCCGATGATTTCTTATGGAGATTCTCAAGAGTTTCAATTTCAAGATCTATCCTCATATTCCTAGTTCTTGTTGATATTATTCTCCGGAGGATTAAATTCAAGCTCTCAGTGTTCGTCATATCCTTTCTCATTCGTTCAATGGTTTTCATATTGGAAATTCTCATCAAGCCTCTCTTGGTTTTCATATCTCTCTATTCTATCCGGAATGCTGAAGATATCTCAGAAGACTTTCATTTCCATTCATATCCTCTTAAATTATTCCTAGGTTCTCACCTTATCAAGCTCTTAATTTGCACCGATGCAATATCTCTTCTAAGCAATTGTCTCAACGGTGGTTTCTTTTGAGTGGGCCCATAACCCACAGGTTTTCCCCCGGGATCTTACCTGGCTCTTCCAGTCTTTCCGGAGAGGTCCTCAAGTTCTTCTCAATATGACGTAAGAATGAATTTCATCAGTCATGTGCCTTCTCGAAGATCGCTTCTAAATCATTTTCATTGTTGGCTCAACCTTTCCTCATTCATTCTTCTGGAGTGTCTCACTAATTCTTGGTGGTGTTCTTGTCTTCATAATCATCATTGAAGACCGAAGGAGAGTTTCTCATAATCTTACTCCATTCTCGTGAAGATTTGTCATCTCATCTTGATGCTTTCCTCTTAAATTGTCTCCGATCATGAGAAATTCCTCCCATATCTGTCCGAAGCATTTCAGAGTGGTATTCATTTATCGATCCTCCAAAGGCCATCATTTCAGAAGATTTCTTCATTCTAAGCTTTCAGATTTCATTCTCAAATACTTCCCAGTTGTTGTCTCTTCGTTCGTCTGTCAATTATTCCGGTACTTCGTTCAAGATTTCTCTAGGCGGATCATGATCTCTTCATTCTCATGTCATATATTCCATTCATTCGTAGTATCCTCATTCGTTTGTGAATTATTTCGGTGTTCTCGTTCAAGACTTCTTCAAGTTTGTGGTCTCTCTCTCTTCAATTCCTTGCAAGAAGAATAAGTAGTGTGTGAAATATGTTGCTTGTCATCAATTAAACTTGATGAAGGATAAGCATAACATAAATCTTATTCCTATTGCATCGAGATTTCAATCCTTCTTCCGGAGTTGTCCATGATATCTAATACTCGATTCTAAGTGGTTCTTCTTTTCTTTTCCGGAGTTCAAGTTGCTCAAATATCTCTTTTTGAAGCTTCATCTATATCATAGGAAGGCCCCAATCTTGTTCTTTTTCAACCTTCAATTCTTTTCTATATCCTCTCATTTCCGGAGGTTCCTCATGGTGGTTCGTCAAGGAGTTAATTCTTTCTCAAAGTATTCATCAAGATTTTTGCTGGAGGTGCTCAAGTGTTCTCTATCTTGGATTTCTAAGTACAATTCCTCTACATTGGTTTTTGAGATGGTGTTATTAAATTCTTGATGATGAGGAATCTTGAAGGATGATTGTCAAGAATAAGATAAGTAAACCCATCATTCCTTTCTCGGAGTTATCTTGGATTGGATTTCACCTAAGTCATTTCTTAAGGATTGTTGCTATCATGTTGTTATAAATGATTCAAGTGTCTCCTCCACCTCTTGGTGAAATAAGCTTTGCATATCTTGTTGTTCTCAAGCAATCAATTGTTTTCCATTGTGGCCAGTTGTCACCTCATAATTTTGAGATGTGTTTCATAAGTCTACAACAAGCTAAATCTTTTCGTTGTTGATTCTCCATCAACTCCGTTCAACCATGCTTTTCAAATTCAATGGTGGTAGAAGTTGTCAGTTCTTCTCCGTTCTCTTCTCTCCAATAATCTAGCTTCTAGTCTTCTGCTCCGGAGGCTTTATGTTGTTGCTCTCTTCAATCTATCATCTTGTTTTGATTAAGATCATGTTCTTCCCTTGCTTGTGCATTAACCGGAGTGCTATGAAATCGTTTCATGATCCCTCCATCTTATGAAGGTTTGATTCCAATCAAACCGAAGTTTGGTGTCTCTCTTTAATTTCTTTCCATCATATCAAATTTTGCCCCTCTATCCTATCGAAGTGCTACTGAAATTTTCTTGTTAATTCATGCTTGTTCCTCATGTAATTCTTAATCTCTTTGCAACCTTCAAGATTCATTGGTTTCACTCGTTTGTCAAAGAAGCAACTAAGTTACCTCTTGTTCTTTCTCTTCCCCTTCTCATTCTTAGATCTTGGGACGAGACGAGATCCTCTTGTAGTGTGGGAGAGTTGTAACAGACCAGGACCGACGCTCTAGGAGGTTCCCCTTTTATTCCTTTCTTGTCATGTGATTCGTCTAGTTGTCGCATTCATCATTGCATCATTCGCATCATCTGCATAGCATCGTCACTCGTTTTCAAAAACTTGCATCTATTCATAGCTGCCGGTTCTCTCCGTTCGTGTCGCTAACCGTTTCGAGACCAACCACACACGCACGCACCCGAGGCATCGATAACATATTGTTTTCAAAGTAGGTTTAAAATATTCTCAGATTGGGTCGGAACTTGGCATGTGGTCTTATTATACTGTAGGTGCACCACCTGCCAAATTTCGTCGCAATCAGAGGTCGTTTGATACCCCAACAGCCAGTCATAGTAGTGTCGTCATCGGTTTATTTGCCGGATGTTTTGATGTTTTAAAAACCCTATCACGGGCTGCCACCTTCCATCTATTCTTATCCCAACCCCCTCTACACGGCCATCTACCACCTAGCTAACCCCCTCAGCTTTCGGGCCGTCCAATCGAGATCGAACGGTCAAAAAACGGATGAAATTCCACAATCTTAGCCCCGTTGCCTATTTCAACAGTCCCCCTGCCTATATGGTCAAACCCTAGACTCCCCTCAAATTCGATGCCCCCAATCATTGGACGCTGCCCCTGTCTCCCTCCTAGCGCCGCCAGGCCCGCCCGGGCCCGAAACCAAGCCCGCCAAGCCCATCTGGCCAAGCACCGCCCCCTGACCGAGCTCCTCCCGCTGCATCGTCATGCCGGCCCCCTCCCGCCGGCGACCCTGCTGCTCACCGGAGCCCCATCGCTAGAGGTCCCCCGCCGCTCCTCCTCCCGTTGTCCTCTCTCTCTTGTTTCCCATCCTTCCTCCCCGACCTCTCTCATCTCTCCCTCTCTCTTATGCAGGGCTGCCATGGCCGCCGTGAAGCTCGCCTCGCTGGTTACCAAGCGCCGCTAGTTGCTGGATCGGGTGGTTCGTGGCCAGATCCGCCCGCCTGAGCACATTCCCGGCCTCGCCGCGCCTCCCCACCGCATGTCGTCGGCCGGCATCACTGCAACCGCTCGACGCCAATGCCTCCTCTGGATCAAGAGGACGAGGGCGATGCCCTAGCACGCGTTGACTGGCGCCGTCGTGGACCTCGCCCAGCCGGCCTCATGGGCCTCGGCCTCATATGCCGGCCCATCCCTTGCTCCAGGCCCAGCCGTCGTCCAGCCGCGGCCCGCTGCATCGACCGGCCCAAGAGGCCAGTAGGTGAGCCCCTCCCCCAGTGCTATTTTGCGCCCATGCGCATTTTAGCTAAGTTGCGCCATGTCCCCTATTGGGCTTCTGTGTAGATTCAGACCATTTCCGGGTTTTCTCCTGTCTGTGAATTTAACTAATAACTAGGAAATTACAGTTTTACAGACCCCCCCCATTATTCATGCATTTAATAACTTTTCAACCGTGCATCGTATGTAAAAACTTTATATATGTAAGATGACTAGAATTTCGTGTAGATTCACAATATAAAACTCTCACATGTGTTTAAAATGTTTAACCTACTATTTTCATGTAATTTGCGTAAATGCCATGTAAAATGATTTATTTTATAACTAATTAAACGTATCTCCATTGCAAATGTTTTATATAGGTAATTTGTCTAGAAAAACGTGTAGAAAAACGTGTAATTTCCATGTTTAATTAATATAAAATGGTGTTAGGACAGATCTGCACAAAATTCATATTATGCTTATGAGGACATTTCAGAAATACTATAAGTGGTTTCCGGCCTCATTTAAGATGCCTAGATGTTGTAGTTTACTTATGCTTCACCTCTTGTCATGTTTAACAACATGTAATATTGATGAGTACCTAAACGAGAGTGAACTAAATAATTCGAACGTGGAGTTCCGTCAATATGCAACTCGTTGCATATTGAACTTCACTTAATGTGTAGTAGTTGTTTGTTGTTCTTGCCATGCCATGCCTTGCATAATTAAATGGACATGCATCATATTGGTTTGTGCATCATCTCATGCATATGTTGTGGTGTACCGTGTGTTGATTGTTGTTTCCGGATTGTTCTTTGTTGATAGAGTTCCAAAAGTGTTCGGAGTGTGAGGATTTGTTCGACTACGTTGGCTCGTCTTCTTCATGGATTCGTTCTTGTTCCAAGCGGGATCTCAAGCAAGATGACATATTTCCCTGGATACCACTACTATCATTGCCATGCTAGTTGTCTCGTTTTTCTATCGCTATGTCATGCCACCTAACACTTGTTTGTCAAGCCTCCCAACATTGCCATGAAAAGCCTCTAACCCACCACCTTCCCAGCAAAGCTTTGTTTGGCTATGTTACCGCTTGCTCAGCCCTTCTTATAGTGTTTCTAACTGTAGGTGAAATTGCTTCCATGTGTCAACATGGACATTCTTTTGTTATCACAATATTATTGCTACTTAATTTAATGCACTGATACACTTGGTAAAGGGTGGAAGGCTTGGCCTTTTGCTCAGTATTTTGTTCCACTCTTGCCGCCCTAGTTACTTTTGAACCGGTGTTATATTCCATAATTGAGCGCTCCTAACATGCTCAGGGTTGTTATGGGGACCCCCTTGATTTTCGTTTTAGGAAAAAGCTTGTCTGGCAAGGCCCAACATTGGTACTACATTTGCCTAATAACTACTAAAATTGCACAGGGACCCGCCGGCACCCGCGGATAATTAATCAACAACCCGGGCCAGTGCTCCTCATCAGTGTTGGTCCAAACCGAGCGATGTCCAGCGCCCCCTGGTCACCCAGGGTTTCAGCCAACCCGACATCTAGCTCATTCGGTCGTACCCTGAGAACGAGATACGCGACTCTCATCGGGTTTTGTCGGTACGCCGGGCGGTCTTGCTAGACTTGTTTTAACTTCTTCGAATGTCTTGCGGGAGGACTTCCGTTTTACTTCCAGCTATCTTGAGGTGTGGTCTTCCTGTGGAATTGCCTATGAAGATCATGAGATTCGTGGTCGAGGTTATTCTCGCGGCGTGTGGTTAATTTGTGATGGACAAGTTGGAGCACCCATGTAGGGTTAAATCTTTCGGAAAGCCTTTCCCGCAGTTATGTGGCAAACTTGGAAACTTTGTATAACACCCGGTCATAGCAAACTTGAAGTAAACTCTAATAAAACACACCAACTGTGTGTGTAACCATGACCATCTCATCTCGTGAGTTCTTATCCGGAAGAGAACATGGTGGGGTTATCTTTGACATAAGTAGGTGTTCAGGATCAGTTAGTGATCATTACTAGTTCACGTACGTTATGAGTACACCACCATACTTTACTTTCTGTATTCATAAGTTAGCCACTCAAACAAATGCTTAGTCGCTTGCTGCAGCCTCACCACATAACCATAACTCACCCATTAATCTTTGGTAGTCTTGATACCCTTGGAAATGAGATTGTTGAGTCCACGTGGCTCACAGTTTACTACAACAACAGTTGCAGGTACAGGTAATGCGATGATTTGACGTGAGAGCGATGCCTGTTTGTTTGGAGTTCTTCTTCTTGTTCCTCATTGATCTAGGATGGGTTCCAGGCGACAGCCTGGGATAGCAAGGATGGATGTCATTTTGTTGTTTGTTGTTTGAATATGTTGTTGTATTGATGTGATCTTGATGTAGGTTGTGGCGAGTGTAAGCCATTTCCATATACTCATCTGTTTTGTACATGTACTTGTAGTGATATCCTTTCTGGCAACACGACGAGATGTGCTCCTATCCTTGTTGATGCCCTCGAGCCAAAATAAGGATAGGGTCGCATCTTGGGTGTGACACCATCAGTGCATGGGATGTAAACATGGACCCAATGAAACAAAATTGTTTTTAATCCATTTTGATGTGCTGGAGACCGTTCTTGTAATTTAAACTTGAGTTCTCGAGATTAAGTGCATGCCTAGAAAACTCAAAAGTTATTACGACCACAAAGATGACATGTTCCTTATTGAAAACACCATGCTTGTTGTGGGAAGTTCTAATTTGTAAGAGGTTTGTCCCAAAACTTATATACCATGTCCTATAAGATTCGTATCAACACACCCATTTCAATAATTTCACATTTTAGCATTGGATTGTATTAGCCTATCTTGCATGTAAAAAATATCAAAGCAAGAAGAGACATCGAATGTCATTCCCTCCACAAAGGTGACATGTTCCGTATCGAAACCATGATGGTTCTTGAGAGAAGTTTTGGTGTGCAATAGACTTGTCCCACATTGGACAAAAAATTATCATGTCGTATAAGTGTCGTGTCATGAAATCGGGGTAAGTTTTAAGAATTTCAGATGACTTGTGGATTTATGATGATTTAATAGCCAAGTTTCTCAATGTTTGTTGGCTTCATCATGACTTCGAGATGTTTGCCGTCCATTCATGTTCATTGCATGGGACCTAAACAAGGAACCCAAGGACACAAATACCTTTTTTCAACCTATTTTGGTGATACGAAGCATGTTCTTTTAGTTCAAATTTTTATTATGCACATTATTTTTTTACAAACTCGATTAGTACAGTATACAAAAAGGTAACAAACCATGAATAATTTAAAATAGTTCAATATGTCGGTCTGAAGCTCGTGCATGTGTAACCACGGTGTGCGCATGTCGTGCTAGCTCGAGCGTCCTTCTTTGAGAAGTTATCCAATTTCTATGAAAATGATGTTATATCCAAACACGCTTCTCACGCCACTCCCCCAATCGGTCTCCTGTCACTCCCCCATTCGGTCTCCCGCCACTCCCCCAATCGGTCTCCTACCACTCCCCCAATCGATTTCCCACCGAAGCGCTGGCCCCGTCATCAACCTCCTGGACGAGGAGGACGAGATAGAGTAGGCCAGAGAGCAAGGAAAAGTGGCATCACGCCATCGAGCATGAGCAAGACATCGTCATCATCCCCCATGCCACCATCGCACACGGTTTCCGGTACTACCAGAAATGTCTATGATGCGTCTGTGGTCCCACAAGGTGCCCATCGGGGCACACCTTGTATATGTTAGGAGGCATCCATTACCAGCAAGAAGCGGCTTTCGAGCCCTTAACCACTCAATGGAACTCGGAAGTTAAGCATGCTTTCGGTGGAGTAGTCAAGGATGGGTGACCGGTTGGGAAGTTTCTAGATTTCAAGGTTCATTTAGGCGGTGTGATATGATCACTATAGGCATAAATAAAATGCCTATAGTGATATGTCATTTCGGCTAAATAAATCTTGAGATCCTTGTTTTGAAAATATCCATTATTTTCTTTTGCTTCTTTTGTTGTATTGAAAATGTCAAGGATCGAGTGTGTGTGTGTTATGTCATTCTGCCTAAATAAATATTGAGATCCTTGTTTTGAAAATATCCACGATTTTCTTTTGCTTCTTTTGTTGTTTTGAAAATGTCAAGGATCGATTATGTGTGTGCACACCAATGTCGGTGTGTGGACCATGTGCCTATATTGTGGGTTTCTGATGACAAACCTATCAGTGGGCCCTTAAGGTATGCCATGCCTTGTACTGACAACGCTGGAAGGCCAAGGATGGGTGACGATGTGTATGTGTGTATGTGTGTGTGTGAACCCATATGCTTGTGTGTGGATCATGTGCCTACATTGTGCGGTTTCCGACAACAAACCGATCAGTGGGACCTTAGGGTGTGTCATGCCTTTTATTGACACTGGTGGAAGGAAAATGATGGGTGACGGTGTGTGCGTGTGGGGGGCGTGTGCGTGTGTGGACCCATGCCTGTTTGTGGACCATGTGCCTACAATATGCGGTTTCCAAAGACAAACCTACCGGCAGGCCCTTAAGGTTTGTCATGCCTTTTACTGACAATGCTGGAAGGCCAAGTATGGGTGACGGTGTGTGTGTGTGTGCATGTGTGCGTCTCTCTCTCTCTCTCTCCCTCTCTTCGTGTGTGTGTGTATGTGTGTGTGTGTGGACCATGCATGCATCCATTGTGCAAGGAGGGGAACGATATGTATATATAATGATCTAGGTATAATATATATATATATAACCAATCTTAAGGGGGTATATATATGTCCAGTTATCTCAGCTAGGTGCATGCCACATCATAGATAGTGTACCATTGTGTATTAATTGTTGAAACACCGGACCACACCATTTTCGCATATACATTTGGCTATATGTAGGGGGTGATGTTCTTCTAGCCCCGCTCAACTGATCTTCGATGACGCGCCAACTCGTGGGACCACGTGATGTTTATATCCCTCTTGTCCAACAACAGTATGTGATGGTTTGGCCATATTAAGGTGTAAATTTTCTTGGTTGCCTGACGAAAATTCAGACATGGATAAATGTGTGACAGATTTTTTACCAGGTCATGTGTTCATAGGACCCCATATATCCTCCGGCACATAGTGTAGGGGGCAACACCCTATATTATGTTTGTCATGAAACCCTTTTTTGTCACATTGGACACTTTTAGGCATGCACATATGCAGCATGTGCCACACATTAAGGTTGTGCATTGCGAATTTAAACATGACAACACCATGTTCGTACGTATATATACTTCCACAGAACCTAATTACAAGTCTTTTTTATATATTTAGGAACGAATGGAGTATATATTTGGGCCAGTAGCGGGCGTGTTTGTGTTTTGAACCTCTCTTGCATTTTTTCCTCGTTTATCGCAAAGATGCTAGTATTATGTAAAATATCAAACGGAACTAACAAAACAACCATATGCGATTGTACCCCGAGCACACATGAGTGTGCTACTCTAACAGTGTGTGATGCCCGTACACAGCAAAACCGGCCTTGCCTAGTGGTGCCAACCGCAAGCGTCAACTAGTGCAAAGTGGTAATGTGCACAATACAAACCCAAACCCGACAGCGACCTATAAAAGATCTTGCCGGCGGAGGCTAACAGCTAATTTTCCCACCGATAGCTCGCCACCACCACCACACACACCAAATGGAACCACTGCTCAACCACGGGATGTGCATGGTGCCGTCCTGATAGTGTTGGACGATGACGTGATAGAGGATTCTGATGCGCTGGCCTCCATGGCGGGTAACGACAAACAACTAGTTGTCACGGCCGATGATCACCGGATACAGGATTCTGACGTGTTGTCCTCCATGTTGATCAATGGTCAACCATCATCTACCACGGCCTCCGATGACGATGTCGACCCCGAGTTTCGGTGTCGGATGCAGATGACCATCACTCTGTATGTCTAGGAATCGGGCCTCGATGTGTTCCTGTGCGACGAGGACGAGCGCCGACTCAGTGTCGTTGTGGAACAATCTATTGCATCTGTGGATACCATCCGCAACACGGATAGGTATCTGAAGCGGCAGAAATGGCGGGAGAGTGCGAAGCGGAAGTAGAACTCAGATGCAAAGGGCAAAAAGAGGCGGGAGCAGGACCAGAAGGCGGCGTAGCATGCCGCCGCATGCTTCTCAGCCGCATTGGAGGCCAGCGTAGGCCTTGCAGCTGCGGCAGCAACCCTGGGAACAACGGCCAGGGTGACCAGGGACACAACCCTAGCGAGATTGGCGCCCGTTTGTATCCCGATGGCCCACTTGGATGCCACGACATCTTTGTCGATAGCGGCAGACCTAGCGAGAGGCGTCGCGGTCACTCCAGTCGAGGCAGGCCCGCCGGTCTCCTCCATGGAACCAGTGGAGCTCATCAACTTGACGAGCTCCTCTGAATACTCGTTCTGAGGCGAGGAAGGTCATGACAACGGTGGAGACACGCTGTTTGTCAGCATCCATGGCGTAGTGAATATATTGTGTAATTCACCTTCATATAAACTGATGAACTGTTTGTAAATTACTGACCGTATGAACTAATGTCAGCTAATCCGCTGCGAAATAAGGCATTTTGTGTTGAAAATTTTCCAAAGGTTTGTTTTGTCTGTTTGTGGGCATGTGGAAATTTAGGATGAATTGACATCTGCGACTGAAATTGAGGATGAACCGTATGAGATGAACCCGCCTTCAATAATCTCAGAAAGAGCTACTGCTACCTCTTGAGCTTGCGTTGGTTTTCCCCTGAAGAGGAAAGGGTGATGCAACGAAGTAGATATGTATTTCCCTCAGTTGATGAGAACCAAGGTATCAATCCAGTAGGAGGAACAAGAAAGTCACCAATGGATGCACATACACAAATAATCAAACTCTTGCACCCAACGCTATAAAGGGGTTGTCAATCCCTTCACGGTTATTGGCAAGGATTAGATCTGATAGGGATAGATGTAAACGATTGCGGAAAGTAAAAGATAAATAAATTGTAGCAAGGTATTTTTGGTTTATAGATTTGAAAATATATTATGGAAAGTAGACCCGGGAGCCATAGGTTTCATTAGAGGCTTCTCTCTTGAAGGAAAATATCATGGTGGGCAAAAAAATTAATGTCAAGCAATTGATAGAAAAGCGAATAATCATGTAGATATCCAAGGCAATGATCATGCATATAGGCATCATGTCCGTTTCAAGTAGACCGAAATGATTCTGCATCTACTACTATTACTCCACCCATCGACTGATTCCTGCCTACATCTAGAGTATTAAGTTCATGAAGAATGGAGTAACACATTAGGTAAGATGACATGATGTAGAGGGATAAACTCAAGCAATATTATGAAAACCCAATCTTGTTACCCTTGATGGAAACAATATGATACGTGCCTCGCTACCTCTACTTCGTCACTGGGTGAGGACACCACAAGATTGAACCGAAAACTAAGCACTTCTCCCATTGCATGAATTACCAATATAGTTTGCCAAACCAAACCAATAACTCGAAGAGACTTGCAAAGATATGAAATCATGCACATAAGAATTCAGAGAAGATTCAAATAAGATTCATGGATAATCTGAACATAAACCCACAATTCATCGGATCTTCACAAACACACCGCAAAATAGTATTACATCGGATAGGTCTCCATGAAGATCATGAAGAACATGGTATTGAAGATCAAAGACAAAGAAGAAGCCATCTAGCTACTAGCTATGGACCCGTAGGTCTGTGGTGGACTACTCACGCATCATCGGAGGGGAAATGGAGTTGATGTAGATGCCCTCCGTGATCGAATCCCCCTCCGACAGATTACTGAAAAAGGCTCCAAGATTGGATCTCTCGGGAACAGAGGCTTTTCTTGGCGGAAAAGTATTTGTGTGGCTCTTTTTAGTGTTGGGGGAATATTGAGGTATTTATAGGATGAAGAATATGGTTAGGAGACCTACCAGGAGATGGCAATCCTGCCAGTCGTGGCTAGGGGGTGCTCGCGCCTCAAGGGCTTGTGACCTCCTGGCAGGTGCCCTGGCGTGCACTCCAAGTCTAGAAGAGCTCTTTCCTTCCAGACAAAATCTTTCCAAAGATTTTATTCCGTTTCGACTCCATTTGATATTCCATATCTGCAAAACTCAAAAACAATGAAAAGATAGAAATTGGCACTAGCATCTAAATTAATAGGTTAGTCCCAAAAATAATATAAAATAGCTTATTAATGCATATAAAACATCCAAAACAGATAATATAATAGCATGACATCATCAAAAATTATAGATACGTTGGAGATGTATCAGCATCCCCAAGCTTAATTCCTGCTCGTCCTCGAGTAGGTAAATGATAAAAACAAAAAAATTGATGTGGAGTGATACCTAACATATTTATCCATGTAATATTCTCTATTGTGGCATGAATATTCAAATCCATAAGACTCAAAACAAAAGCTCAATATTGATATAAAAACAATAACATTTCAAACATACTAGAAAAGCAATTGTATCTCTTCAAAATATAATGGTGAAAGAAAGTTATCCCTACAATATCATATGGACTAGCTATGCTCCATCTTCCCCACACAAAGTATTTATATCATGTACAACCCCGATGACAAGTCAAGCAATTGTTTCACACTTATTATGTTCTCAAACCTTTTCAACTCTCACGCAATACATGAGCGTGAGCCAGGGATATAGCACTATAAGTGAAATAGAATGTGGTGGAGGTTGTCAAGGAAAAGGAGAAGATAGTCTCACATCAACTAGGCATATCAACGGGCTATGGAGATGCCCATCACTAGATATCAATGTGAGTGAGTAGGGATTGCCATGCAACGGATGCACTAGAGCTATAAGTGTATGAAAGCTCAAAAAGAAACTAAGTGGACACGCATCATGAAGAAAAATTCCACTAGTTATATGAAAGTGACAAAATAGCAGACTCTCTACAATGAAGATAATGGTGCTACTTTGAAGCACAAGTGTGGACAAAGATAGTAGCAATGTACCTTCTCTCTTTTCTCTCATCATTTTTTGTGGGCATCTAAGGCCTCTTTTATTCATCTTTTTTTATTTGGGCTTCACTAGCCTCTTTTATTTTTCATAAAGTCCGGAATCTCATCCCCACTTGTGAAGGAATCATAGGTTCCATCATCCTTTCCTCGCATGGGACATGCTCTAATAAGGATAATCATCACACTTCTATTTACTTACAACTCAAAATAAAATTACAACTTGAAACCTAGAACAAAATATGACTCTATATGCAATATGAAAGTGGTGGTGCATGTCATGATGAAAGGAAACGGTGGAGGTTGCATGGCAATATATCTCAGAATGGCTATGGAAATGCCATAATAGGTAGGTATGGCGGCTGTTTTGATGAAAGATATATGGTGTCTGTTTTGAGGAAGGTATATGGTGGCTGTTTTGGCGAAGGTATATGGTGGCTGTTTTGAGGAAGCTGGATTTGTTGTACCGGCGGAAGTTGCACGGTACTAGAGAGGTTAGCAAAGGTGGAGGGGTGAGAGTGCGTATAATCCATGGACTCAACATTAGTCATCATGACTCACATACTTATTGCAAAAGTCTATTAGTCATCGAAGAAAAGTATTAGACGCATGCTCCTAGGTGAGAGGTTGGTAGGTATTAACCATCGCGCGCTCCCGACCCTCACACAAAGGTCGACAATCTATAAACAAACCATGCTCCTTCTTCCTTACATAACGGTTCACCATACGTGCATGCTACGGGAATCACAAACCTTTACACAAGTATTTTTACCAAATCACAATTACTTCCTCACATTACTCTTAACATTACCATCTTTATATCTCAAAACTTTATGCAAGGAATCAAACTTCTCAAAAATACTCAATGCACTTAATATGGAAGCTTTTATTATATCCCTCTTGGATGCCTATCATATTAGCACTAAATTCATAACCTAGACCAATTACCATGCTATTTAAAGACTCTCAAAATAATATAAGTGAGGTACGAGAGTTCAATTATTTCTATAAAACGCGAACACCAGCGTGCTCTAGAAAATATAAGTGAAGCACATAGAGAAAAATTGCCTATCTCAAAAGATATAAGTGAAGCACAAATAGTATTCTAATAAATTCATGATTTGGCATGTCTCTCTCAACAGACGTGTGCAGCAAGGATGATTGTGGCAAACTAAAAAGCAAAGACTCATATCATACAAGATGCTCCAAGCAAAACACATATCATGTGGCGATAAAAATATAGCCTCAAGTAAATTTCCCAATGGATTGAAGACGAAAAAGGGGATGGCTTCTAGGGCATCCCCAAGCTTAGGCTCTTTGGCATACTTGAATACGACTTGGGGTGCCTTGGGCATCCAAAACTTTGGCTCTTGCCACTCCTTATTCCATAGTCCATCAAATATTTACCCAAAACTTGAAAACTTCACAACACAAAACTTTATGCAAATACAACCAAAGGTTCAGCCGCATGCATCACAACATCCCAGACGTTCATCTTGCCGTTGTTATCAGCGCGTTCCATCAGAACGTGTGCAACCGCAGGATGCGGGAAGAGCTGGCGGTGAACAGAGTCAGGGATGTTGTCGAGCTTTATGCTTTGGCTGACAAATGTGCTCGGGCTGAAGAAGGGAGGAGACTCCTCGGCAAATATGCCGGCGCATGAGTCGACTCTAAAGATGAGGACACCACTACCCTAGCAAAGAAGGGTCAGCGGCGGAACAAGAAGTGCAATGGAAGACCGTACTTGCTATTGAGGGATACGGCAACCCCGGCGCTGCCAAGAAGGGCATGGTTGATGGCCCCGGCGATGATGTTGCCGGGTGCGCCTCTTGCCACGCCATGATGGCTGCCAACAAACCAGAAGGCTTTGGCAAGCAGTCTTGCAAGATCCATCACACCAAAGGCCACGATCTCAAAGACTGTCGGCAAGTTGAGAAGCTTGCCGAGAATCAAAAAGCCGAGTACGAGAGGCGAGACAAGGAGAAAGTCCAACATGGTGCCGAAGGGTTCGGAAAGAAGCGTGTCGGCCGAGGAGGTTGCCACAGCATGCCCAAGCAACAAAAAGACCAGCCAGCCTGTGGCTGCGATAAGCAAGAAGGAGATGATGATGACGTCGAAGAGGACAACGAATCCAGCGAGCATGAGTTCCAGAAGGCTACAGAGATGATGTGCATAGAAGGAGGTGCCTCATCGCATTCCCCCCACCGCCTAGTTAAATAGTGGGCACTGAAGTGCTACAATACTTCCATCATCTTCGACACTGAGGACAACCCTGATCGCAGAACTGTGGTCGGGTGCCTCCCATTATTTCTTTCTCCGACAATACGCAACCTCAAGGTGACGAAGATGCTAGTCGAAAATGGGCCAGCCTGAACTTGATCTCGCCTGATGTCATCCAGAGGCTGCAAATTCCTGATGAGGATCTCGAGCCGACATGCGCTTTCCAAGGGGTCAATTCGGGAAGAACTCAACCGAAGGGCAAGGTCACACTGCCGGTGACGTTTGGCAGTGATATCAATTTTAGAACAAAGAAGGTAATTTTTGACGTATCCAAGATTTCCTTGCCATACAACGGCATCCTTGGTTGCCCAACACTGGCCAAGTTCATGGCAGCCACCCACTTCGCTTACAATGTGCTGAAGATGCTCGGGCCAATGAGCGTCATCACTATCACCTCTGACAAGAAAAGTGCACTTATCTGCGCCGACCAGCTCCACCGGGGGTGTAGTCGTAGCACCTGCCGCAAAGGCACTTGCTCCTACCGCTGAAGCACTCGGGGGAAAGAATATCGGCAAGGCCTCTCGCGCACATTCCGGTAAGCGCACCTCCTCGGAGTGCTGCGTTCCCGTTAACGATATGCCAGAGAGCTCCACCAGCAAGAGCAAAAAGTCAAAGGCTACCCCGCCGGATACCAAGAAGTTGCCCGCCAACGAGGATGGCATGGGGGGACTTTTACAATAAGTTCCACCCATGATGACAAAGAGGAAAGCGCGCTCATCGCCTTCCTGCAGGCGAATGTTGATGTGTTTGCATGGCAACCATTTGATATCCCCGGCGTTCCCAGGGAGGTGATCGAGCACCACCTTGTTGTCTGCCTGCACGCACGACCCATCAAGCAGAAGGTCCAGAAGCAAGATCAACACGAAGCTCAATCCTGAGAAGTGTGTGTTCGATGCCCCATCCAGCAAGCTTCTCGGGTTCGTTATATCTCAACAAGGAATCAAAGCAAATCCCAACAAGATCAAAGCAATTGAGCAGATTGAAGCACCAAGACGGGTCAAAGATGTGCGTCGTCTTGCCGGTTGTGTTGTTGCTCTGAGTAGGTTCATTTCAAAATCTGCTAAGCGTGCCCTTCCCTTTTTCAAAATCTTGAAAAAGGCAGGTCCAATGTAATGGACTCCGAAGGCGGAGGCGGCGCTGCAGGATTTGAAGAAGTACCTCTCCTCTCTACTAGTCCTAGTCGCGGCAAAACCACAAGAACCATTGCTGCTATATCTGGAGGCAACAAATAAAGTGGTGAGTGTTGCGCTAATGGCTGAAAGAGAAGTTGATGAGGAAGCAATGACAACGGCAGCACCGCCAAGCGATGAGCCGGGACATTCCCCGGCAGGGTCTAGTGCCGGCGAAGAAGGATCTGCGCAGTTGAAGGAGACAATCCAGAAGAAGAAGGTGGTGCAGCGAACAGTCTATTTTGTTAGCTCCTTGTTGCACGGGGCTAGTTTGAGATATTCTGGCATGCAAAAGTTGCTCTTCGGCCTTCTTATGGCCTCCAGGAAGCTGCGCCATTACTCCCGAGCACATGAGATCACCGTTGTCACCCGCTTCCCGCTACAGCGGATCTCGCGAAACCCAGAAGCTACCAGCAAAATTGTGGAGTGGGCTTTGGAAATATCGAGCTTTGGTCTCAAGTTTGAAAGCACTTCGACCATCCAGAGCAGGGCCTTGGTGGAGTTCATTGCAGAGTGGACCCCAACACCCGATGAAGAAGTTCCAGAATCAACTCTCCCTAGCAAGGAAACCGATCGAGAATGGATCATGTATTTTCATGGAGCTTTCTCGCTGCAAGGCGCCTGTGATAGAGAGCTGCTTTTCACACCCACCGAAGAGCACGTCAGATATGTGGTTCAGATGCACTTTCCCCACGAGAGATCAATGAACAACACTACTGAGTACGAAGGACTGCTCGCCGATCTCAGGATCATGGAAGACCTTGGGATCAAGAAACTTATTGTCAGGGGTGACTCTCAACTTGTCGTCAGGCAAGTGAACAAAGATTACCAGAGCCCGTTGATGGAAGCATATGTAGATGAAGTGAGGAAGTTGGAAAAACGTTTTGATGGCCTGCAAATGGAGCACGTTCCACGTGCAGAGAACAGCGTTGCTGATGGCCTGTCAAAGTGTGCTACCCTTAAGTTACCTATGGAACAAGGACCTTTCGTGCTCCAACTAACTCAACCCTCTGTGACACCATCAACTAGACATGAGAAGAGAAGGAAGTTAAGTTCCAGCAAGTATTTCCTAGCAGGGCTCTCGGAAGCCGCCAGCGAGAAGGTTGCTAGAGAGAAAGGCAGGCTTGTCGGTGAGTACTGTGCTCCGGCAGGGCCCCCGGCTCTTGTCATGGAAGCACACGCTCCCGCCAGGCTTGCCGGGGTGTAGCAGGCTCCGGCGGGTCCTCAGGCCTTTGCTATTGAGGCAAATTCTACCCCGACAGAGGATATGCCTTTAGTCCTTGTTGTCGAGCCCGAAGCTTCGGCATGGGCACTGCACATCATCCGTTTCCTTCACACAAGAGAACTTCCCAAGGAACACGAAGAAGTAGAGAAAGTAGCCCGCCTGTCTAATATGTACCAGTGCATGGACAACGTCCTTTATAGAAAGAGGCCGAACGGTGTGAAACTCAAACGTATTTCCCTTGAAGATGGACTGGAGCTGTTGGCAGAGATACATGGAGGCATATGTGGCTCCCACATAGGATCAAGAGACCTTCCTGGAAAGGCATTCCAGCAAGGCTTCTTTTGGACCACTGCCATCCAGGATGCAATGACTTTAGTAACCAAGTGTGAGGCTGCCAGTTTCATTCGAAGAGATTACATCAACCAGCTCAAGCACTTCAAACGATCCCTCTCTCCTGGCCATTTTCGGTATGGGGGCTTGACATCTTGGGCCCCTTTCCCTACGCTACCGGGGGCTTTGAGTACTTGTACGCTGCAACCAACAAGTTCACGAAGTGGCCAGAAGTGGAAGCAGCGAGGAAGGTGATAGCACAGTCAGCCGTCAAGTTCTTCAAGAAACTAGTTTGTCGCTTTGGTGTTCCCAACAGGATCATCAATGACAACAGCACACGGTTCACGAGCCGCACCTTCATGTAGTATGTCCAAGACCTTGGTAGTAGAGTCTGTTTTGCTTCCCTTGCCCACCCAAGGAGCAATGGCCAAGAGGAGAGGTCTAATGCTGAAGTGCCGCGAGGCCTCAAGATGAGAACTTTCGACAAGCTGCACAACTGGGGAAGGAACTAGATTGATGAGTTGCCGATGATTCTTTGGTCAATTAGGACGACACCAAATCGAGCTACCAGACAGACACCCTTCTCCCTTGTCTATGGGGCGGAGGCTATTCTCCCCACGGAACTCATATACGGGTCACCTTGAGTGCTCTCTTATGATGAGCTTGAGCAAGAGCAGTTCCGGCAAGATGACGCGACATTCTTTGAGGAAGACCGTCTTCAGGGTGCTGTGAGAGTTGCATGCTACCAACAAGCTTTGCGTTGCTACCATAGCCACAAGGTTAATGCCAAAAGTCTTGAGTAAGGCGAGCTTGTTCTTCGGCGAGTTTAGTCCGCCAAGAATTCCAACAAGTTGACACCGAAGTGGGAAAGCCCTTATCCAGTGGTATGAGTCACCAGGCCTGGCGCAGTCCGCCTGGACACCGAAGATGGCATCCTAGTAAGCCACTCTTGGAATATCCAACATATTCCCAAGTTCTATCCATAAGGCACGGTTGCCGGGCCTCCCAACAACCACCTTTTGTACACATCTTGCTGCTGAAGCATGTAATCCTTGGTACAAAGCCAGGCTCATGCCCTGTGCGTAGTTGAATAAAGATAAGTGTTCTGCAATATCGATCGACTCTCATGTTTACTTATGTGCATGTTTGTTTGAGGTATTGCATTACAATTAATCCCAGCAAGGGCTAACAGACCACCAAGGTTCCATACCTATATGTTCTCTTCTTTCTTTTTCTCAAAGGATAGAAGGTCACCTCGCGTGCAACTTTTCCGGGGGGAGCATGGGAAGAAATATATAAGTTGCAAAAACCCCAAGTGAATTCTTGCCATGAAGTTATTTTCCTCCGGCGATCTCGACTTCTCTATGGAAAACCTCCACGCGGAGGAACCTTGTTGCGATTGGTTGCGTCCCTATTTTGTTTTGAGTCCGCTCAACAGTCTAGGTGACTACACTGGAAGCACCGAGGTCTCTTACCAGTGGCAATTTTGCCAGCAGGCTGCTAAACTCCCACACCTAGCGCTCACGGCAGAGATTTGCACGCCGGCAAGATTCCAATAAAGCATAGGATGAATACATACAGAGAGAAATCAAGCAAGGAAGATAACATAATGATTTTCCAAAGCATAATGGGCAATATTACATCGGCCTTGACGAGGTTCTATCATAAAATAAATTGTTTTTGACATATGCGGCAGCAAGGAGTGAGGCAGCTAATCCCGACGATCGCCTTCGACCCGCTTGAGTTGGCTTACCCTCTCGATGATGGGCATGATGAGTTCCTAGAGTGCCTTGACATCTACATCCTTCGGTAACCGGTCGAGGACGTTGGTGAGGTTGAGGTTGGGGGTCTTATATGCCACCTTGACGATCACCTTGTGAAGGACGGCCGGGCAAAGCTTGCGCGATTCGTTGGCCAAGTGGGATGCCCGGTCGGAGTGAAGCTGCTCCAAGACTCCAAGCAGACTGTCAAAGAACATGGTCACTTTGGCGTTCATGGACACCCTCTCGTCAGGAGAATATGTGGGGCCCTCTAGGCCCATGGCGGCAGTTGTTCGGCAAGCCTCTCCACAACATCGACGAGTTTTTCAGTCCAGATCTCCACTCCATGCACATAATCATTGTGGGCGATGGAAGCGTTTTGGACCCACTCCCTCTCACTGAGGAGATCCTTGACCAGAGATTTCTCTTGGGTCCTGGCGGTCTCAAGGGTCTCGGTCAGCATGGCCACCTTCAAGTTCAGGTCAATGATGGACTCATTGGCCGAAGAGAGCTGCTTGGTCTTGTCAGAAATGCTAACCTGCATCCCCATCAGGCTGGCAATAGCTTTGTCCCTTTCAGTCTCAATAGACGAGACCTCCTTGCCGAGATCCTCAAGATCAGCCTCCAGTTTCTTTACTCGTTCCTCCTCCAAGTTCTTGGTGGCCTCGGCAGCTTCAGCTGCGTCGACGACCTCTTTTAGCTTGACAGCATGGTCCGCCGTTAGGGCCTCGAGCTTCTCCTTATGCTTCCGCTCCAGCTCCTAGGTACGCCACGCGATGAGATCCTCAAGCTCCACTTCCTTGCCACAGAGCTTCGTGAGCGGTGAGGTCCTCCTCATGGGCATCGAACAAGACACGATGCTCCATCAAGCGAGCATCCTCTGCGAGAGCCCGTTGTTTGGCCTCTTCCTATGCCTTCTCAGCATCGGACTGCAGCATGAAGAGTTGGTTCCAGCATTGGCTCAACTGCGTCTGACCAGTCTTCACGTCCTGGGAAGCTTGGGCAAACCAAGCCTGAGTTTCCTCCACACGCTCCTAGAAATTGGCCTCGGCCACTTCCATAACCGCAGCCCTGGAGTCTAGTTTCTCCTTTCGGAACAGTGAAGTGCTTGAAGTTTTAGGAAGCTGTCGCCCATGGTCTAAAGGCGCTGGTCCTCTTGGGATTTGCTGCTGGCACCTGGCTCGTCAACGATGTCGAGCCCGGCAGCAATGATGGCCTCCTCAGTAAGAACTCCCCCTTCGGGTGGCACCCTGGTGCTTGCCGTGCCGGGGATGCTGACGAACAAGTTGTCGCCGACCTTGAAGTATCTGCTCGGTGATGGGGATTCGGAAGGAGGCGGCTGGTCCTCGATGGACGCCTCCCTGGCAGTTGGGGCTCAGTGGTCAGCGTAGCGCCTGGCGCTCCTACGGCTGGGATGCCATCAATGTGACCACTGGCCTCCTCACCGACCTTTTTGGCAGATTTCTTGGCGGCCTCCTCTTTCTATGCAGCCTTTGGGGCCTCAGCACTAGCAGCCTCAGCGGTAGTGTTCTTGGCGTCTTCAGTAGCCTCAGCCACAGCACTCTTGATGGCCTCCTCTTTCTATGCAGCCTTTGGGGCCTCAGCACTAGCAGCCTCAGCGGTAGTGTTCTTGGCGTCTTCAGTAGCCTCAGCCACAACACTCTTGATGGCCTCCTCGGCAGCGATCCTATCAGCTTCGACGGTGGCATCCCTGGCAGTCTCCTAGATGACAGTGTCGAAATCCATGCCGTCCATCGAGGGAATGTCTATAGTCCAAGGGAACAAACCAAACGAAACTTAGGTGGAAGTTCAAGAAGTTAAAAAGGGATTAACATAACAAAGAATACCTACACCAATTATGGTTGCCGACGAAGACCTGCCGGTGCCTATGCTTGCTAGCTCCCCCTCGTCGCGGTAAAGCCTGCTAGAGGAGGTCCTTGCCGGGGACCCATCACTAGATGGCGTAGATGATGGGGGCGGCGTGTCCCGAACGGTCGCTGGTGGTTCTCTTTGTCGCCGTCCTCCTCCTACAAGTCCGGTGATCTCAACAGTAAATATGCACACCCCAGCACTTGCCATTGGGAAGTGAGTGATGGGCTCACGCTGGGGGCTCCATCAGGGACTAAGTCAAGGGCTACGCCGTGGGCTAGCCTTCGGGTTGACAGCGGTCGTCCTTGGCGCGTCTGAGGCGCTTGCCGATGACTCCTCGGCCGTCGAGGTCCTCGCCCTCTTCGCTACCCGTTGCGCCAGTGTTTCTGCGTCCCTGTGGAGGAGAACCAAGGCGAACAAAATGAGTAAAGTAAAAAAAAACAGAAATTGGAAAAAGTGAAAGATACGGTAGGACCCTTACTCCTCATCTTCTTCTCCCGAGATAAGGGCAGAAAGGTCGAAGGCGACCTCTGTCGTGGTGCCCGTGGGAGGAGGTGGAGGGGTTCTCCTGGATCGCTTAGCCACGGCGGGCGCGGGTTGCTGATGGGTTTCTTGCTGCCGCGCGGCCTTGCCGGTCATCCCCTTGCCTGAGGTTGTGCTACTCGAAGGAGCTCGACGGACGGGGAGCCCAGAGGCGGAGCTCCGAAGGACGCAGCTTTTCCTTTGCACAAGGGATGGGGCCTCCTTGGGCAGATCCTCCTCATCTGTGTCTTCGGCAGGGCAACCCCGAGCGGACGTGCTGCCTTGCTCCTCGGCGGTCCTGCCCTCCCCGGCAAGGCCTTCGTCCGACAATGTTTCCCCTTTAATGGCTTCGTCTTCCAAGAAGCCAGAGCTGCCGGCCTCCGTGGCAAGATCTGCTTCCTCTGCCCTGCTGGCGATGTATGCCAGTTCCTCCTCAGTGGTGTCGCGGACGAGGCCCTCTTCCCCGTGGATGGACCTTTCCACCAAGTTATCGAATAATTCTTGCACCTGCTCAGCAGGCGGCTCAATCCAAGACGCGTTGAGGCTATGGGCGTCGAACACCGGCATCATGGCAATGATTCTACCTAAGGCGGCGTTGTTGCACAAGGGGACTATGCCTACCGGCAGCTCAGGTACCGGAGCACTCCTGAACACCTTCTGGCAGAGGGCCCCGTGCTGCATAACGGACAGGTTGTGGTTCAGCCTGGGGCACAGTCACATGATGTCCGCCGCGTTTCAGAAATCCCAAGCCGAGCTCCCCTTATTCTGCAAGGGAGTGATGCACCGGCGAAGGAAATCATCGCCGATGATCTCTACGGAAAGGCCGGCGTCCCTGGGGTGGAGGATCCTGGGTCGACAACACCCTAGTCCTCACCGCGCACCATTTTGGCTTGCCCTGGCAAGCAGAAGGGCAAGACTTTCTCCTCCCGAATCCAGCACCATTTGCCCCACCACGCATCCCACCTTTCACGAATCCATGTGACGGCACCGGAAAGGGCTTCGCCTGGTTGGATGCGAGGGGAAAAGTAATGGCAGAAAAGAGACATCACGTCATTTGGCGTGAAATCCAAGAGTTGGAAGCCGTAGGTGAACATGAGGTCATTGAAGAAGTCCGAAAAAGGGGGACAGAACCCGCACTAAAATAATCGGCAAAGAAAGGGTATTTGCCTAGGTCATCACCGGAGGGTCCTGGACTCACGCAGGTGGCGGGATGCGCCGTTGTCCTCACCATCCATGACAAGCCCCGGCGGAAAGACGATGTGCTCCTTCTGCATCCTCACTATCTTGTTCTTCGACACAACCTTTGCTTCCTTGCCTTTACTAGCTTTGGGTGGCATGGTGGCGACAAGGGTGGGGACGGAGGACAAAGAGAGAGCAGGGGCGTGGATGGGTGGAAGGGGCTCTGTTTCGGGCTCCAGGAGGAAGGTGATGACGGTTCTTGTTCTGGGAAAGACGAGAGGTAAATGAGCAGCGCCTCTGCAATTTCCTCTTTTATTGGGAAGGCATGGGTTGGTGTCTTTACAAAAATAAGCTAACATAGAAACGTTTCCCGGGCACGCTGCTGTAACGGTGGCTCCGCACACGTATCCCACGTCCCGCATTCAATGGGCGTCGTGGGGAAGCGCAGTGAGCGCAATGATCACAACACGGGCCCCTGCCACGCATGCCCGTACATTGATTGGGCCTAGCCCAACAGCGCCTCACGACCGTTGTGGCCTAGGCCCGGGGGCTCCTGTCGGTGCACTAGAGTTTTGGGCTGTCCAGTGCCCCTTACTCGTGCACGGGAAGTAGTGCCACCCTAGTAATAGGGACTTGCTAGATACCAACACAGGAGAACCAAGACCACCTGCAAGGCCTTGTCGGGAGAGCTATTGAACCACCAAGCAAAGCAAGGCCCCACCAAGACGAAGCCCTAGTAGGGCCCCGCCAGCACACAGACCAGGTGTCGATCCGCCTGGACGCGTGTCACGACATCGACCTTGGAGGGGGGCTAAGCGGCACCGATAAGACGAGCTCCTGTCCCATCCCACTGACGGGCATAGATGCTTGACGGTGCATTAAATGCGCCTGTCCTACTCCGTCAATGTTAGGTATGATAGCACTGTAGCTCTGTACACCCCGTTTATGCACAGTATGCCACTGTTGGGATCCCCTTCATAGTATAAAAGGAGGCCCGGGGCGATACTGTAGAGGACTTTTGGATCTTTGGACCTTCTAGCACACACACGTGGCAGCTACTCATAGTGCCCCTGGAGCAAGAAGCCTAAGAACACTCTCAATACCACCAAGTAGGAGTAGGGTTTTACGCATCCGTGCGGCCCGAACCTGGGTAAAGATCCCCACGTGTTGTTCATTAGAGCGGCTCTTTGTACGAGCCTCCCCCCCCCACTAAATCGAAAGGGGTCCCTATAATCCCATAGGTGTTCGTTCCCACGACAAATAGCCATGTGAGTGCTCTCTATCATTCAAGATTTAAGATCCAATCATTTTATTCAAATAACTAGTAAAATGAAAATACGCTCAAGGAAAAACACATATCATGTGACGAATAAAAATATAGCTGTGAGTAAGGAATACCGATAGTTTTGAATACGAAAGAGGGGTGCCTTTCGGGGCATCCCAAAGCTTAGTTTCGTGTATCTTACTTGAATTTTATCTTAGTGTGCCTTGGGCATCCCCAAGCTTAGGGTTTTGTCACTCCTTATTCTCCTCATATCGATATCTCACCTAGAACTTGAAAACTTCAATCACACAAACTTAACGGAACTTTGTTAGATGGGTTAGTATGATAAAACAAATCATTCACTTAACAGTACTGTCAAAGACAAGATTCATAATTATTTCCACATAATTCCTATTGTACTCTATAATTTCCACAATTTATATTAAGCAATATAAGCCATAGAAACTATAAAACAAACAAACTATGTACTAAGGGCAGAATCTGTCAAAAACAGAACAGTCTGTAATGATCTGAATACTAGCCAAACTTATGTTACTCCAAAAATTCCGAAAATTTAGTAAAGCCTGGGAAATTTTTATGTAAACTTGTGTAAAAAATTCAGATCACGCTTCTGTGATTTTTGAAAATTCTCGCAATGAGCGCAAGAGTTTCTGTTTCTGCATAGAATCATGTCAACTATCACCATAGATCATCCGGAATGTCATAGTTGGCACTTTATTGAAGAAAGAAAACTATAAAACATGATTAATACAGTATCATAATCATGAGAAGACACAAAAATATTAGGGGTAAATATTGGGTTGTCTCCGAACAAGTGTTATTTCTTTAATGCCTTTTTAGCCAGGCATGATATTTTAATGATACTCTTCCAAGTCCAATTTCGATGATAATTTTATTCATACTCTAAAACATATAAGTGAAGTTCATACAACATTCTACAATTAATATATATTTACCAATATCCAAGCTCAAAATATATAAGGGAAGCACACAAAGCATTCTATAAAGTCATACTCAAAAGATTTAAGTGAAGCACAAAGAGCATTCTATAAAGCCATACGCAAACGATTTAAGTGAAGCGCATGCAACATTCTATAAATAAATGAAGGACTATCTCATACTAGCATGGTGCATAAAGGAAAATAAAACAAACAAACATGAAAGATGCATATCATGTGAACAAAACAAAAACTGAGACATACCAATAGTTGTTGAAGAAGAAAGATGGGATGCCAATCGGGGCATCCCCAAGCTTAGATGCCTAAGTATACCTAAAATATTTACTTGGGGTTCCTTGGGAATCCCCAAGCTTGAACTCTTGCCTCTCCTTATTCCTCTTATATTGATAACTCCTCGATCTTTGAACACTTCATCCACACAAAACTTAACAAAACCCTCGTGAGATTCTTTAGTATAATAAAGCAAATCACTACCTTTAGGTACCATTGTAAACTCATTCCAATTTTATATTAGAATTATATGCACTGTATTCCAACTTCACCATGGTTCATACCCCTCGATACAACCCATAGATTCATCAAAATAAGTGAACAACACATAGAAAATAGAATCTGTCAAAAACAGGACAGTCTTTAGTAATCTCAATATTTACCAAACTTATGTAACTCTAAAAATTCTTAAAAATTAAGAAAAAATAAAAAAATTGCATAGAAGTACTTTGTAATAATTTCAGAAACTTTTGATGTTCCAGTAAAAAATTTAAATTCAAACACTATAGCCAAAGTTTCAGGTTTTGCACCGCACATAGCAAACAAGCAATCTAATCATCCTAAAGACAAACCTTGGCATATTATTTTTATAATACAATGTATATACAAGGGGATAATTATTTTTTAGAAACTTCCATGAAAAATTCTACATTGTTTCCATGAGAATGAACCCAAGTGTTCAAGGCCGACCATCACTTCTCCAATGCATAACCTTCCAATCACTTCTTTTTTTGAAAAAGTTTTTTAGGCATAAGAGGACAAAAAAATTGTATTTTGATTCTTTTTTTCGTTTCCTCCACAACTAAAGAAAACAAAAAAAAAGAGAAAACAAAATCTACTTAGTGAAGAAAGCAAACAAGCACACACGAGAATATCAACCCCACGATATTGCTCCCCGGCAATGACGCCATTAAAGAGCTTGATAATCCCCAAGTGCAAGGAATCATCGTAGCAATTTCCAAAGGTTGAAGTGATAAGTATGGAGTGTCGAACCCGCAAGGACCTAAAGGTAAGATCAATATTCTCTCAAGTCCTATCTGCCACTGATACGACTCTACGTACACTGAACGTTTGCTTCCATCTAGAAACGAGAAATAAAACTATGTTGTGGGTGTGAAGAGGATAGCTTTGCATGATATCGGAGAACTAAAATATTAAAATAGGTGTTGTTAACATAAAATTTGAATATATTAGTATATATTATAAATAGTGAGTGTCGAATAATGATGGATCGGTGTGCGGAATTATCCTAGGCAATTGTTAACAAGATCGATAATCATTATTGCAATTTTCTATGAGGGAGAGGCATAAGATAACATACTTTCTCGACTTGGATCATATGCACTTATGATTGGAACTCTAGCAAGCATCTACAACTACTAAAGATCATTAAGGTAAAACCTAACCATCGCATTAAAGTATCAATTCCCCTTTATCCCAGACGCAATAACCCCCTTACTAGGGTTTAAGATTTTGTCACTCTAGCAACCCACTATAAGCAAATCTTGAATGTATTAGAACACCCTACAGCGGGAATCCTTCACGTGTGTGCGGCACGGAAGGCACCATAGGATAACACCAAAATATAACATACAACTCAAACCAATCTAGATCATCAATCAACCCAAAAGACAAAAGTAATCTACTCAAAACATCATAGGATGGCAAAAAATCATTGGATCATAATATGTGGCATAAAGTACCATGTTCAAGTAGGGAATTACAGCGGGGTGTGGGAGAGTGGACCGCTTAAAAGATATGAGGAAGGTGATGAAGATGGTAATGTTGGTGAAGATGATCACCACGGTGATGGTTCCCTCGACGGCACTCCGGCACCACCGAGATTGAGGGGGAGAGGTTCTCCCCCTTGTGCTTCCTCCTCCATGGCCTCCCCCTAGATGGGAAGTGGTTCTCCCTTTGCTCCTTGGCTTCCATGGTGATGATGGCCCCTTTCGGCTTCCTCCTCCATGGACTCTCGTGATAATGGCCCCCTCCGGCAGGGTGCCAGAGAGGGCCTAGATTGATTCTTCGTGGCCATAGAGGCTTGTGGCGGCGGAACTTCCCTTCTAGGGTTCTTTCGGAGGTTTGGGTATTTATAAGAATTTTTGGCGTCATTCTCGCGTCAAGGGGGTGCCCGAGGGGGCCACAAGCCCGAAGCACCCTACCTAGGGGGTAGGGCGCCTAGAGGGCTCGTGGCCTCTTCGTCCACTTCCTGGCCAAGCTCTTGTGCTTCGGGGGTCACTTTTGGTCCATAAAAAATCACCATAAATTTTCAGCCCATTCCAAGAACTTTTATTTCTGCACACAAAAATGACACAATGGTAATTCTGCTGAAAAAAACGTCAGTCCGGGTTAGTAATAATCAAATCATATAAAAACCATATAAAATTGTTGTAAACATGGCATGAATACTTCATAAATTATAGATACATTGGAGATGTATCAATGCCCTATGCTTCAGCCATAGGCTCTATCATGTATGCAATGTTGTGCACAAGACCCGATGTCATCCTTATCATAAGTATGGCCGGAAGGTTTCAAAGTGATCCAGAAATGGAGCACTGGTGGGCGGTGAAGAATATCCTTAAGTACCTGAAAAGGACTAAGGAAATTTTTTTCATTTATGGTGGTGATCAAGAGCTTGTCGTAAAGGGTTACGTCGATGCAATCTTTGACACTGATTCGGATGACTCTAAGTCTCAAACCGGATACATATTTATTCTCAATGGGGGGCGGTAAGCTGGTGTAGTTCCAAGCAGAGCATGGTAGATGATTCTACAGGTGAATCGGAGTACATAGCTGCCTCGAAGGCGGCGAAGGAAGTTGTCTGGATGAAGGAGTTCATGACAGATCTTGGAGTAGTGCCCAGTGCACTGAACCCAATGACTCTGTTCTATGACAACACTAGCGCCATTGCTCTAGAAAAGGAACCAAGGTTTCATAAGATGACTAGACACATAAAGAGATGATACAATTCCATACACGATTACATCAAGGAGAAGGACATAACTATTTGCAAAGTGCACACCAATATGAATGTCATAGACCTGTTGACTAAACCTCTTCCAAGGGCTAAGCATGATCAACACCAGAACTGTCTGGGTGTTAGGTTCATTACAATGAAAATTACGTAGTGATGTGAGCTAGATTATTGACTCTAGTGCATGTGGGAGACTATTGGAAATATTTCCTAGAGGCAATAATAAAGTGGTTATTATTATATTTCCATGTTCACGATAATCATTTACTATCCTGTCACAACCCTAGCAAGTTGTCCTAGGATAGCATTTGTGCTTGCATCATCATCATCATCATCATTGCATTAACATGAAATGGGGAGAAAGAAAGGAAACCCCAAGCACTTAATGAATTAAAGAAATTCAAGTTTAGTGAAATTTCAACAAATCCAAAATGCCCATCAAAAATGTTCCCTATGTCTGATAATTAGGGACATGGATATACCAGGGACCATTCTAATTATTTGAACATTTCAAATAATTCAAATTAATGGTTTAAGTCTCTGAAATTGATAAATAAATCATTATCATTATACTTGTTTTCAAAATAGCTTGAAACTTTTCAGATAAGTCTGAAATATTCAAACTTGATTTTAGAAAATATATGGGATATTTTATAAAATCATTTGGACCTGCAAACAAAATAAAGAAAAGTTAGAGAACAGAAAACAGAAACAAAAAAAGAAGAAACCCTACCTGGGCCAGGGGAGAGAAGCCGGCCTAGCCCACAAGGGCGAACCGGTCATCTCCCACCTCTGGCGAGGAGGACGTCGGGCGCGTGGTCGCCGCGCGCCGGCCACCTCCTCCTTGCCTGGCTCCTTGCTGGAGGGCTGGGAGTGTGCCAGCGCGAAGCACCTCGCCGCCGTGCCCCTTCTCCTCTCTCCCTCCCGCGAGCTCTCTCTCTCTCTCGCCCATTCTTCCCCTTGGACCCGCCATGGCCGCGCTGCTCCTCGCCGCCGTGCCACCGTTCTAGCCGCCCCCGAGCCCGTCCGAGCCAGCCAAAATCTCCGCCCGAACCTCCTCTTCCTCCTAGCCGAGCCACGCATCACCGGAAGGCTCGTGTCGCCGTCGGGCCATCATCCTCCTCCTCGGGTCGCCGGAAGGGAATTCGAAGGCCGCCGTCGTTCCAGGTCCTCCCCGAGCTCGTGTGTGATGCCGCTGCACTCGCCGTGAGCCCTTGGTCCTTTTCCCCCTCTTTTCCCCTTGGATAGAGCTCCGTAGCGCCGATCCCCCTTGAGCCCGAAAGCTTCCCACCGCCGGCGAGGTCGTGGTCGCCGTTGTGGCGACCCAAGCTTGTTTCTAAGCACGCGGTCGTGCTCAGGAGGCTTCGAGGAAGCCTCTGGTGGCCTCAGTTGCCCCATTCGAGCTCTGGCTCGACGAGCCCTTGCTCGCCCGAGTTCTGGCAGCCGCCGTGCTCGTCGCCGGCATCAATTCCGACCACCTCAGCCCCTGGGAGGTGTCGGGTTCGACGCGCGCGAGCAGTGCGAGTCGTCTGGTGCCCTCCGCCATCTGTTTGGTCGCCGGAGACGCGGTTCCGGCGAGTTGCCGTCATATGGATGGTCGCCGCCGGCCTCACTCTGGTGGGCGCCGACGTGGCAATCATTAGGGGGCTAATCCCCCTAATTAGTTCGGCTGCAGTCGCTGACAGTGGGACCCCAGAGGTGGGTCAAACCTAAGTCAGCGCGGGATTAAGACCCCTGACGCTGACGGGGAGGTCCCACCTTGTTCGGTTTGACTCTGGCTGGTCAGCCGACCAGCTGACATCAGGTTGACGTCAGGCTGACGCATTAATTCATTTTCTAATTTAAAAATAATTCCATAAATTATTTAAAACTTTGAAAAATCATATAAAATAATATGTAAGTCAGATGAAAATAATTTATATATGAAAATTTATCAAAAAAATACAATAAATCCAATGGTGCTATTCTCATGCATGTTGGAGCGACCTAAATAGGTGAACATGGACATTTAACATTATGTTAATGTATGGAATTTAAAAAAGGAGAACAACTTTGAACCTATATTCAAATCTGCTTTAAATTGACATGATCACTAGTTACATTACCTCATCCATGCATATTACTATGCCATGATCATGCATCATATTGTTGCATCTGCTTGTATTGAATGCTCTTATCTGCGTTGCGGTAGGCCCTAATCCGGAAGATACTACCCCGTTTTCCTACGAAGGAGAGAACTCCTCCGCAACTCAGCAAGGCAAGCAACCCCATTGATCATTCCGGTAACATCCCACTCTCTCGCTCCCGCTCTTGTTTATTGCATTAGGACAAACGATCACATGTCAGTCATACACGGTAGATGATCCTATTCTTATGCATAACTTGATCTTGTCGAAGTAAATAGCTAAACCTTGCAACCTAGCATACCTGGTAGATGCTTGTGCCATGATGTGCTTAGCTTACTTTCATGTCATGCTGCTATGCTTAGAGTTGTGTTAGGTCTGATTCATCTGGGTGATGAACTGAGTGAAACAGTGTTGTCCGATGTGATGAGCTCATACTGAATATGATTTGGTAAAGGTAGCGATGAGAGGCTATGTAGGAGTACATAGTGGGCTGTCTCATTGGGACCGTTCGTAGGAACCGGGTTACTACCGGGTTCCGTGTTTGTGATCCAAGACTAGTTACTACCGGGTTCCGTATTTGAAATATGACCCCAATTGACTTATCAGTCGCTTAGTCCTTGGTCCAGGTATTGCAAGTAGTTTCTGGTGTTTATAGCATGCTGGAGGCCGTGCATAGCGCTGACCCTCGGGGTGGGTTATGACGCGGTAGGCAGTGGCACGGTGTACCAAGGGTCACCCGAATGGTGGGCTTGGGAACCCTGCGCACATCGTTTGGGACCGTAGCGGAAACTTCGGCCGGACTTCCGTGCGGGTTCAGTCTCAAATAGGCGATAGCCTGGACTAGAGATCTTATGTGATTGACGGTCATGGCCGACTCCCTCGCTGGGCATCCGCTTGAAGGTTGTCGAGGTGCATGGTTTATGGCACACAGCGATAAGTGGCGAGAGCGTGTGTGAAGAAGTACACCCCTACAGGGTATGAAACTATTTGAATAGCCGCGTCCTCGGATATGGACTTCTTGGAGAACTTATGCTATTCATAGATAATCAAATGGATACTTCTAAAAACATCAAGACAAGAGTGAGTACCGTGGATGGCACCCTTCCGGAAGGGGAAGGTGAATCCATGGTGGTGTATTGTGATGGAGATAGTGGACTCGTGTGTGATAACTAAAATTGTAAAAAAGAGTTTAAAATTGAGTAGTGTAGGTTAGCGATGAGTCAAAGCTGGTATTCCTGCATGAACTCCACCACCCCCTTTATTGATACACGAGCATAAATAGACTAGGTCTATTTTAAAGACTTGCTGAGTACGTTTGTTCTCATCCTTGCTTATTTAATGTTGCAGAAGAGAACCAGGACCCATCAAGTGGGTTCTATCTAGACGTTGACGATGCCGAATAGCTGGTGTCCCAGCTACGACCCTGTGTCGTGTGGCGTGTTGTAGATAGTCAGGCCATGTGCCCTCTTTTCATTTCACTATCCGTACTCAGATGGTTCTAAGTTTCCGCTAGCTTGTATTAACTTGTTTGTATGACTTGAGTGTCGGGTCATGTGACCCCTATCTATAAGATCATATTATGCAAGGCTCTTCTGGGCCTTTTAAATAAAAGTCATGTTGTTGTATGGTTATGTTGTGATGCCATAGTTGTATCTATGCATATCGGGCATGTCGTGCGTACGTGTGACGTGCAACGATATGTATGGGATCCGACACCTAGTCGTGTGCCTTTAGTAGTACTCTTTACGGGAAACTGCCTCTTTGTGCTTCCACCGAGCCATGGTAGCTTGCTACTGCTCCGGACACATTGATTGACCGGCATGTATCCTTCCTTGCTGTTGTGTCTGTTCCTTCGGGGAAATGTCTCGCAGTGTAATGGGGTCCCTGTTGCCTGCTACGACTCGTCTACGTGCAGTGATGACATTCATGTCTCGCGACATAATGGAGTCCTTGTAGCTTGCTATGACTCGTCTACACACGCTTGAGGCCGACACCTGCATTGCTAGGTTATGTATGCATGTTTCCATTCGGATGTGCCACTTGGGTTCTACGACTAGTCATGTCGGCCCGGGTTCTTTGTTGCATGATTGCCAGCGACATGTTCACATACGTGAGCCAAAAGACGCAACCGGTCTCGGCCAAGGTAAGGCTATAGCCGAGGAGTTTACCGTGCGTGAGGCCGCAAAGTGATGTGACTTGTTACAGTATGGAATCATATGACTTAGGATCGGGGTCCCGACAGCGTTGGTATCAGAGCCTGACTGACTGTAGGACTACCAAGCCAAACCGGTCAAAGTTGAGTCTAGAAACACTATAGATAAGTAGGGGAAATTATTGAGGAAGGCAATGTAAGGCTCTTTTTTTACTCCTCTTCCCAAGTTATTCTATGCTGGGTCATTCTCATCTCTTCTATGGGGATAGGAACTAGGATTCTCATCTATTTCTTAGGATGACGAGTTACTAGCCATGGACCAATAGCTAGCTTTTTTGTAAGTGAATGCAGTTATTCAAGTATTGTTGGTGTGACAAACAGATGGAGAAGAGATCTGAGTCTAGATAGTTGAGTGGTTATGCCTTTCAAATCTTTTTCAATTGTCTCAAAAAATTTCTTGAGCAATTACAGTCGTTATGCTGTCCAATTTCTGCTAGGATCTCTAATGTCTTTGCATCATTCCCTGTTTCAGATGCCCTCTCGTCCTTTCCGTCAGGTGGTCCGTTTGACCAGGTGCGTCGATGTGCCGGGTCACACGGGCATGTTGGTTAGAGTTATGATGGAGGCTGGATACTGCTGGTTCCCAGAGTACACAGTGGAGGAGCAGTATCGAGATTTCAATCAGAGTCAGTATCTGTATACCGTCAGGATATATCCTTCATATCCTGGAGCTATAGAGCCGCTTCACTGGACTCATGGATTGGGAGTTACCATAGATATGGCAGTTCAGGAAGCCGCATATACCATGCTGACTATCATAAGGTTTCACCATGGTCTGCTACAGAACACGGAGTTCTGCTATGTTCCTTCTTCCATGGGAGGAGAGGATGGATATCTTAGTGCAACCTACTTTGACCATTCTCATGAGGACCCTAGGTTGCAGGTGACTACTCAGATGTTGGAGAAGAGGGATCGTGATGCACGTGCTCTTCGCATGGAGCTCTATCCTAACCGTGCCCGTCTTTGGACAGCCTTGACGCAGTTGGCACCTGTCGTGCAGACAGGCTATGGAGATTTGGAGATGCTGACCCCATCGCGGACTCATTTCCCAGCACACGTAGACTGGCCTGATGTTGGAGGCATCACCCCTCTTTGAGAACCGATGTTGCCGCCGACAAGGGGACAAAAGCCACATCCGTGTCCTTATGGTTTCCAAGGATTCCAGGCTAGAGTGTTTCTAGATCCTCAGGTTCAGTTCCCAGGTCATGGGGGTAACCTGTACGAGGCATTCTACGGTGATGTTTGAGTGCGTGCATGTTAGTCCTAGTATGGTAGTAGTCGTATCGCCACAGTCCTGCGTGTCCTGTGGGATATGACTAAGGTCAAGAGTTGAGTTCCGGAGGTGTAGATAGATAATGTATTGGAAGCTTGTAATGCCTCCGATGAGTTGTGTCATCTCCCCGTTGTTGCTTCCAGCTTGGGCTTGTACTGAACTAAGTCATGGTGTGTATGAAACCTAATGTTCATATGGTAGTTGCTTTACCATGTTGATTGGTGTTTATCCTACCTGCCATGTTGACCAGTACATTCCTTATCTCATGTCTAGAGTTGATGTTCTCTATGTCTAAGTTGTGGTTTGTTTTCCCAGGATGGTGGCAACTAGGAACAATCCCGTGCCTGCTCCTGAGAAGGGCGAGGGAAGCCAGCCAAGGCAAGAGGAGCTGCCACATGCACCATCCCTGGCAGAGGTGATGCTATAGGCTGAAAGGAATAAGAGGGAGACCAATAGACTGTTGGAAAGAATTGAGAAAAACACAGCTCGTGCTCCCCGCAATGATCACCATGATGGAGTATCACTTGGTGACTTTATCAAGTTGTGTCCACACAAGTACCATCATTCCATCGACCCCCTCGATGCGGATGATTGGTTGACGAGTATGTTCCGCAAGATACGGGCTGCTAATGTGCCCGAGGCCAACAGGGTGTCTTTTGCCACCTACTTTCTGGAGGGACCTGCCAACCTGTGGTGGGAAAGCTATGAGGCTATGCGTCCCTAGGGACCTGCACCAACCTGGGCAGAGTTTAGCGCCGACTTCCGTATCCATCACATCCCGGAAGGGCTGATGGATCGCAAAAGAGAGGAATTCTGTGCCTTCACCCAGGGCGGATTGTCAATGGATGCATACAGTCGCGAGTTTGGTAATCTTGCTTGCTATGCTCCAAAGGAAGTCTCAACTGATGCTAAGAAGCAGGCTAGGTTCCGCAAGGGACTTAATGCTGAGTTTCGCCGAGATCTATGCTTACATGAGTGCACCACCATCCAGGCTCTCGTCAATAAGGCCATCAATGCCGAGTCAGGACAAACTGACTACGAGGCTACGAGGAAGCATAACCGTGACTTCAACCCTGCATTGGGTTCAGGCCCTAACAAACGTCGAGTGTGGGTGACCAATGCAGCTTTGCCGCCAAGATACACCGCAAGGCCATCCTTCCAGGCACCTCGTCCAGTTCAGTCCAACCCTTCACCCATACCATTTGGAGGACCGCCTACAAATGTTGCACCTCGTGCTACAGTGGTATGCTACAAATGTGGAGAACCGGGACACTATTCTCGTGAGTGTCCCCAGAACAGTGCTAAGCCCGCTGGACGTGGAAAACCAGGAAAAGCCTTCTATGTGAAGCCAACTCCTGTCCGTGGGCGAGTGAATTATGTGTCTGCCGAAGAAGCCCTTGAAGATTCTGATGTTATTCTAGGTACGCTTCTTGTTAATAGCCATCCAACATCTGTTCTATTTGATACTGGGGCATCTCATTCATTCATCTCAGAAAGTTATGCACAGTTGCATAACATGTCCTTCTGTGACATGCTCACTCCTTTAGTAGTTCAGACTCCTGGTTCAAAATGGCAAACTTCTAGAGTGAGCCATGACAACGAAATTTTGGTGGATAGACTAGTATTCCTAGCATCCTTGATAGCTCTTAAGTCTTCGGGCATCAATATCATTCTAGGTATGGATTGGATGAAAGCCCACTATGCCAAGATTGATACTCATTCTAGGAATGTTCAACTTACACATCCATCGGGTGAGATAGTTAATGTCTCTACTCAAACAACGAAGCACCAACTCTATTCCCTAAATGCTAGCCCTCTTCTAGAGTTAGAAGATATTCCGGTAGTCCGTGATTTTCCGGATGTCTTCCTAGAAGAACTGCCAGGTATTCCACCTGTCAGAGATGTTGAGTTTGTGATAGAACTTATTCCAGGGACAGTCCCAATAGCCAGAAGACCGTATAAGATGGCACCCTTAGAACTAGCCGAGCTAAAAACCCAACTTGATGAAGCTTTGAAGAAAGGTTTCATTCGTCCTAGATCTTCTCCCTGGGCTTGCCCCGTCCTCTTTGTTAAGAAGAAGGATGGATCGGATCGAATGGTTGTGGATTATCGACCAGTGAATCTGGTCACTATCAAGAACAAGTATCCGCTCTCCAGGATCAACAATTTGTATGATCAACTCGTTGGATCCTATGTCTTCTCCAAAATGGATTTGAGGTTGGGTTACCATCAAATCAGAATTAGAAACGGGGACATTCCAAAAACGGCTTTTGTTACTCGTTATGGACAATATGAGTACACCGTCATGTCCTTCGGTTTAACCAATGCCCCAGCCACCTTCTCTCGTCTGATGAATTCGATCTTCATGGAGTATTTGGATAAATTCGTCGTGGTTTACCTCGATGACATACTTATCTACTCGAAGAATGAACAAGAACATGCCGAGCATCTAAGGCTGGTATTGATGAAACTTCGAGAGCACCGCCTATATGCCAAATTCTCCAAGTGTGAATACTGGTTGCCGGAAGTGACCTATCTAGGCCACGTGATCTCTGGCAAGGGTATTGCTGTCAATCCCGGGAGAGTTCAAGCCGTCCTTGATTGGACTCAACCTGAATCGGTTAAGCAAGTTCGGAGTTTCCTTGGCTTAGCGAGCTATTGTCGCCGCTTTGTAGAGAACTTCTCCAAGGTTGCGAAACCTCTGACTAAACTCCTCAAGAAAGATAAAAAGTTCGAGTGGCCCCACAATGCGACTATAGTTTTCAGGAGTTGAAAAGACGACTGAACTCTGCTCCCGTACTGGTGCCACCAGATTTCTCTAAGGACTTTATTATCTACTGCGACGCCTCGCGACAAGGATTAGGTTGCATTCTCATGCAAGATCGTCATGTGATTGCATACGCATCTCGACAGTTGCGTCCACATGAGGATAATTATCCAACACATGATCTTGAGCTTGCAGCTGTAGTCCATGCACTAAAAACATGGCGACATTACCTTCTGGGTAATCATTGCGAGATATACACTGATCACCAAAGTCTGAAATATATTTTCACCCAGCCGGATTTGAATCTCAGGCAAAGACGGTGGGTAGAGTTGATTACAGATTATGACTTAGGGATAACTTACACTCGGGAAAGCCAATGTCATGGCTGATGCACTAAGTCGTAAGTCTTATTGTAACAATCTGATGTTACAACAAGGTCAACCGCCTCTCCATGAGGAATTCCAGAAGTTAAACCTTCACATTGTTCCTCAAGGAGTCCTATCCAACCTGGTGGCCAAACCTACGCTTAAGGATCAAATCATAGCTGGCCAAAGGCGTGATAAGGGAATTTCCTGGATCAAAGAGAACCTCGTTAGCAGTCTCGCTAAGGAATTCTCTATAGATGATCAAGGTGTAGTACTCTTCCAGGGCCGTTTGGTGGTTCCTAAGAGCCAACATCTCAGGCAGCTGATTCTTAAGGAGGCTCATGATTCTCCTCTCACAATTCATCTGGGTAGCACCAAAATGTATCAAGATCTACGCCAGAGGTTCTGGTGGACTAGGATGAAGAGAGAAATTGCTCAGTATGTTGCTAACTGCGACGTTTGTCGTCGTGTGAAAGCAGAACATCAAAGGCCTGCTGGCACCCTTCAACCTTTAGCTATTCCTGAATGAAAATGGGATAAGGTCGGTGTGGATTTCATCACCGGTTTTCCCAGGACCAAGAGAGGGAACAATGCTATATTCGTAGTCATTGATCGCCTCTCCAAAGTGGCTCATTTTCTTCCTGTTCGTGAAAGCATTACTGCTAGTCAGCTAGCGGAGTTATGTGTTTCTCGAATAGTTTCTCTTAATGGTGTTCCTTTGGAGATTAACTTAGACCGCGGAAGTATTTTTACTTCTCGATTTTGCGAAAGTTTTGAAACCACTATGGGGACTCATCTATCCTTTAGCACTGCCTTCCACCCTCAATCAAGTGGTCAAGTTGAGCGAGTCAATCAAATTCTCGAAGACATGCTCCGAGCTTGTGTTATATCTTTCGGTATGAATTGGGAGAACTGCCTTCCATTTGCTGAATTTGCACATAACAACAGTTATCAATCAAGCTTGGGCAAAGCCCCTTTTGAAGTTCTCTATGGATGAAAATGTCGAACACCTCTTAACAGGTCAGAAACCGGAGAGAGGCAACTCTTTGGTCTGGACATGATCTAGGATGCAGAGGAGCAAGTTCGCATTATTCGTGAAAAGTTAAAAATAGCCCAATCCCGTCAAAAGAGTCAATATGACCGCCATCATAAGTTTGTGACCTATGAAGTTGATGAGAAGGCTTACCTTCGGGTTACACCTCTGAAGGGTACCCATCGATTCGGTATCAAAGGCAAATTGGCTCCTCGTTACATTGGACCCTTTCGCATTCTTGCTAAACAAGGAGAGGTTGCCTACCAATTGGAACTTCTGCCGCATCTTTCCAAGGTTCATGATGTCTTTCACGTCTCGGAACTCAGGTGTTGCTTTTCGGACCCTGTCCGAGAAGGGGACCACGAAGCGCTTGATCTCCAAGATAACCTTACATACCGAGAATACCCTGTTCGTATTCTCGATCAAGCTGAGCGTACCACTCGACGTCGGAACATCAAGTTTCTCAAGGTTCAGTGGTCGCATCATTCTCAAAAGGAGGCGACATGGGAAAAAGAAGATCGTCTTCGACTAGAGTACCCCGCGCTCTTCCCGACGACTTCAAAATCTCGGGACGAGATTCTTTTGAGTGGGGGTGAGTTGTCACAACCCTAGCAAGTTGTCCTAGGATAGCATTTGTGTTTGCATCATCATCATAATCATTGCATTAATGTGAAATGGGGAGAAAGAAAGGAAACCCCAAGCACTTAATGAATTAAAGAAATTCAAGTTTAGTGAAATTTCAACAAATCCAAAATGCCCATGAAAAATGTTCCCTATGTCTGATAATTAGGGACATGGATATACCAGGGACCATTCTAATTATTTGAACATTTCAAATAATTCAAATTAATGGTTTAAGTCTCTGAAATTGATAAATAAATCATTATCATTATACTTGTTTTCAAAATAGCTTGAAACTTTTCAGATAAGTCTGAAATATTCAAACTTGATTTTAGAAAATATATGGGATATTTTATAAAATCATTTGGACCTGCAAACAAAATAAAGAAAAGTTAGAAAACAGAAAACAGAAACAAAAAAAAGAAGAAACCCTACCTGGGCCAGGGGAGAGAAGTCGGCCCAGCCCACAGGGGCGAACCGGTCATCTCCCACCTCTGGCCAGGAGGACGCCGGGCGCGTGGTCGCCACGCGCCGGCCACCTCCTCCCTGCCTGGCTCCTTGCTGGAGGGTTGGGAGTGTGCCAGCGCGAAGCACCTCGCCGCCGTGCCCCTTCTCCTCTCTCCCTCCCACGAGCTCTCTCTCTCTCTCTCGCCCATTCTTCCCCTCGGACCCGCCATGGCCGCGCTGCTCCTCACCGTCGTGTCGCCGTTCTAGCCGCCCCCGAGCCCGTCCGAGCCAGCCAAAAGCTCCGCCCGAACCTCCTCTTCCTCCTAGCCGAGCCACGCATCGCCGGAAGGCTCCTGTCGCCGTCGCGCCATCATCCTCCTCCTCGGGTCGCCGGAAGGGAATTCGAAGGCCGCCGTCGTTCCAGGTCCTCCCTGAGCTCGTTTGTGACACCGCTGCACTCGCCGTGAGCCCCTGGTCCTTTCCCCCTCTTTTACCCTTGGATAGAGCTCCGTAGCACCGATCCCCCTTGAGCCCGAAAGCTTCCCGCCGCCGGCGAGGTCGTGGTCGCCGTTGTGGCGACCCAAGCTTGTTTTTGAGCACGCGGTCGTGCTCAAGAGGCTTCCAGGCAGCCTCTGGAGGCCTCAGTTGCCCCGTTCGAGCTCCGGCTCGACGAGCCCATGCTCGCTCGAGTTCCGGCAGCCGCCGTGCTCGTCGCCGGCGTCAATTCCGACCACCTCAGCCCCTGGGAGGTGTCGGGTTCGACGCGCGCGAGCAATGCGAGTCGTCTGGTGCCCTCCGCCGTCTGTTTGGTCGCCGGGGACGCGGTTCTGGCGAGTCGCCGCCGTACGGATGGTCGCTGTCGGCCTCACTCCGGTGGGCGCCGACGTGGCAATCATTAGGGGGCTAATCCCCCTAATTAGTTCGGCCCGAGTCGCTGACAGTGGGATCGTAGAGGTGGGTCAAACCTCAGTCAGCGCGGGATTAAGACCCCTGACGCTGACAGGGAGGTCCCACCTTGTCAGGTTTGACTCTGGCTGGTTAGCCGACTAGCTGACGTCAGGTTGACGTCAGGCTGACGCATTAATTCATTTTCTAATTTAAAAATAATTCCAGAAATTATTTAAAACTTTGAAAAATCATATAAAATAATCTGTAAGTCAGATGAAAATAATTTATATATGAAAATTTATCAGAAAAATCCAATGAATCCAATGGTGCTATTCTCATGCATGTTGGAGCAACCTAAATAGGTGAACATGTACATTTAACATTAGGTTAATGTATGGAATTTAAAAAAGGAGAACAACTTTGAACCTATATTCAAATCTATTTTAAATTGACATGATCACTAGTTACATTAGCTCATCCATGCATATTACTATGGCATGATCATGCATCATATTGTTGCATCTGCTTGTATTGAATACTCTTATCTGCGTTGCGGTAGGCCCTAATCCGGAAGATACTACCCCGTTTTCCGACGAAGGAGAGAACTCCTTCGCAACTCAGCAAGGCAAGAAACCCCATTGATCATTCTGATAACATCCCACTCTCTCGCTCTCGCTCTTGTTTATTGCATTAGGACAAACGATCACATGTCAGTCATACACGGTAGATGATCCTATTCTTATGCATGACCTGATCTTGTCACAGTAAATAGCTAAACCTTGCAACCTAGCATACCTGGTAGATGCTTGTGCCATGATGTGCTTAGCTTACTTTCATGCCATGCTGCTATGCTTAGAGTTGTGTCAGGTCTGATTCATCTAGGTGATGAACTAAGTAAAATAGTGTTGTCCGATGTGATGAGCTCATACTGAATACGATTTGGTAAAGGTAGCGATGAGAGGCTATGTAGGAGTACATAGTGGGTTGTCTCATTGGGACCGTTCTTAGGAACTGGGTTCCGTGTTTGTGATCCAAGACTAGATACTACCACATGCTGGGCCCTGAAATATGACCCCAATCGACTTATCAGTCGCTTAGTCCTTGGTCCAGGTATTGCAAGTAGTTTCTGGTGTTTATACCATGCTGGAGGCCGTGCGTAGCGCTGACCCTCGGTGTGGGTTATAACGCGGTAGGCAGTGGCACGGTGTACCAAGGGTCACCCGAATGGTGGGCTTGGGAACCCTGCGCACATCGTTTGGGACCGTAGCGAAAACTTCGGCCGGACTTCCGTGCGGGTTTAGTCTCAAATAGGCGATAGCCTGGACTAGAGATCTTATGTGATTGACGATCGTGGCCGACTCCCTCGCTGGGCATCCGCTTGAAGGTTGCCGAGGTGCATGGTTTATGGCACACATCGATAAGTGGCGAGAGCGTGTGTGAAGAAGTACACCCCTGCAGGGTATGAAACTATTCGAATAGCCGCGTCCTCGGATATGGACTTCTTGGAGAACTTATGCTGTTCATAGATAATCAAATGGATACTTCTAAAAACATCAAGACAAGAGTGAGTACCGTGGATGGCACCCTTCCGGAAGGGGAAGGTGAATCCATGGTGGTGTATTGTGATGGAGATAGTGGACTCGTGTGCGATAACTAAAATTGTAACAAAGAGTTTAAAATTGAGTAGTGTAGGTTAGCCATGAGTCAAAGCTGGTATTCCTGCATGAACTCCACCACCCCCTTTATTGATACACGAGCATAAATAGACTAGGTCTGTTTTAAAGACTTGTTGAGTACGTTTGTACTCTTCCTTGCTTAATTAATGTTGCAGAAGAGAACCAGGACCCATCAGGTGGGTTGTATCTAGACGTTGACGATGCCGAATAGCTGGTGTCCCAGCTACGACCCTGTGCCGTGTGGCGTGCTGTAGATAGTCAGGACATGTGCCCTTTTTTCATTTCACTGTCCGTACTCGGATAGTTCTAAGTTTCCGCTGGCTTGTATGAACTTTTTTGTATGACTTGAGTGCCGGGTCATGTGACCCCTATCTGTAAGATCATATTATGCAAGGCTCTTCTCGGCCTTTTAAATAAAAGTCATGTTGTTGTATGGTTATGTTGTGATGCCATAGTTGTATCTATGCATATCGGGCATGTCGTGCGTACTTGTGACGTGCAATGGTATGTATGGGATCCGACACCTAGTCGTGTGCCTTTAGTAGTACTCTTTACGGGAAACTACCTCTTTGTGCTTCCACCGAGCCATGGTAGCTTGCTACTTCTCCAGGCACATTGATTGACCGGCATGTATCCTTCCTTGCTGTTGTGTCTGTTCCTTCGGGGAAATGTCTCGCAGTGTAATGGAGTGCCTATACCCTGCTACGACTCGTCTACGTGTAGTGATGACATTCGCGTCTCGCGACATAATGGAGTCCTTGTAGCATGCTATGACTCGTCTACACACGCTTGAGGCCGACACCTGCATTGCTGGGTTATGTATGCTTGTTTCCGTACGGATGTGCCACTTGGGTTCTATGACTAGTCATGTCGGCCCGGGTTCTTTGTTGCATGATTGCCAGCGACATGTTCACATACGTGAGCCAAAAGACGCAAACGGTCCCGGCCAAGGTAAGGCTAAGGTCGAGGAGTTTACCGTGCGTGAGGCCGCAAAGTGATGTGACTTGTTACAGTATGGAATCATATGACTTAGGATCGGGGTCCCGACATATCCATGCTATAATTGTATTGATTGGTAACAGAAATACATGTGTGGATACATAGACATCACTGTGTCCCTAGTGTGCCTCTAGTAGACTAGCTCGTTGATCAAAGATGGTCAAGGTTTCCTAGCCATGGACATGAGATATCATTTGATAACGGGATCACATAATTGTGAGAATGAGGTGATGGACAAGACCCAAACTATGAACGTAGCATATGATCTTGTCAGTTTATTGCTATAGTTTTCTGCATGTTAAGTATCTATTCCTATGACCACGAGTTCATGCAACTCACTGACACCGAAGGAATACCTTGTGTGTATCAAACGTCACAACGTAACTGGGTGACTATAAAGATGCTCTACAGATATCTCCGAAGGTGTCTTTTGAGTGGGCATGGATCAAGACTGGGATTTGTTACTCCGTGTGATGGAGAGGTATCTCAAGGCCCACTCGGTAATACAACATGACAATAAGCCTTGCAAGCAAAGTGACTAAAGTGTTAGCCACGGTATCTTGTATGACAGAACGAGTAAAGAGACTTGTCGGTAACAAGATTGAACTAGGTATACATATACCGACGGTCGAATCTCGGGCAAGTAACATATCAAAGAACAAAGGGAGCAACATACGGGATTGACTGAATCCTTGACATAGAGGTTCAACCGATAAAGATCTTCGTAGAATACGTAGGAACCAAGATAGTCATCCAGGTCCTGCTATTGGTTATTGACGTTAGAGGTTTCTTGGTCATGTGTACATAGTTCTCGAACCCCGTAGGGGCTGCACACTTAACGTTCGATGACGTTTCGGTAGTATTGAGATATATGTGTTGGTGACCGAAGGTTGTTCGGAGTCCCGGATGAGACCCCGGACGTCACGAGGAGCTCTGGAATGGTCCAGAGATAAATATTATTATATAGGAAGTATCGTTTAGGTCACCGGAAAAGTTTTGGGTATTTCCCGTAGTGTATCGGAGGTGCCGGGAGGGTTCTGGCGGGCCATTAGGAGGGGTCACCCACGCCGGGGGGCACATGGGCCTTAGGGGTGGCGCACCAGCCCTTAGTGGGCAGGGCAAACCAGCCCCTAAGGGCCCATGTGACTGGCGTGTGGGAAAAGGAAACCCAAAAGTGGGGAAGGAAATCCAAGTAGGAGCGGAATCCTACTTGGAGTAGGATTAGAGGGAGGCTTGGCATCCACCTCCTTTGGCCAAACCCCTAGGGGAAACCTTAGGGCGCCGTCTCCTCACCTCCCTCCAATATACATTGGAGGGGAGAGAGGGCAGCCGCACCCAACCCTAAGCCACGGTGCATCCCTCACTCCCCACTAGATCGTCTCCCCTAGTTTCGGTGGTGCTTAGGCGAAGCCCTACCGGAATAGTTCCTACACCACCATCGCCGCTCCATTGCGTTGTCAGAGTTCTCATATACCTCTCCGCTCCCTCTTCCAAGATCAAGAAGGCGGAGATCGTCATTGAGCTGTACATGTGTTGGATGCGGAGGTGTCGTCTATTCGGTGCTAGACTGGGACGGATCGTGATTGGATCACAGGACGGCTAGCGATTTGGATCATCAATATGTTTGACTACATCAACCGCGTTTCTTAAATCTTCCCTCTTAGCGATCTACAAGGGTATGTGGATCCACTCTCCCACTCTTAGATGCTCATAACCATGGATATATCTTGCGTGTGTGTAGGAAATTTTTTGTTTCCCATGCAATGTTCCCCAACATGGACCTCGAGGAGTGTACGATCAAAAGGAGGTCTATCATGGTCTCTCTGCCATACGCAAGCGAGGTCGGCGCCGTTCGTGCCGACCCTTCAATCTCGGACGAACACCTCGCCATGGGAGCCGGTGAGGATGTTGCCTACGTTGCCATGCCGAAGGCTTCAAGTCTGTAGGAATGTGTGTTCCTGTATCTTAGGAGAGACGTCTATGACATCAAGCTCGTCAACATCACCGGCTTCACCAGGGCCGTGTCACAAGTTAAGTGGTCCACTGCGGATCTCTAGTTCAACCGTCGTCAATCTCTCCAAAGGCCCCGCCGCAGATCTCCTTTGCCTCGCGGTCATGGATTTGCGATCCTTGCCATTATGCCCCTTTTGTCATGTCTAAAGAAAACGTTCTATGTCGGTGGGTTGGGATCCTTAGCTCAAAAGGGAGATCTCATCAACCAAGATAATGGCACACACTATGGCTGTTACAAGGGGAAACGTGCCATCTGCGACATCATGGAGCACACCCTTGGCGCCTCATATACCAAGTGGAAGGAGCCCATCCGTGACAAGTGAGGCAACATCCTGTGAGCAAACTATACCTCTAAAAGCTAGTCGTCTCGTACCCACTATTGAGGTAGCTTTTGCCATGCGATAATCATGCAGTGTTTAATTGAGCATTTGTCCAGTTGTCAAGCAGATGCCTTCCTTTTCTGTATCTGGTTGTTAGGTTGGTTACATTGAGTATTTGTCCAGTTTTCAATGGCTATAGTTGGTTGTTATAGTGAGCATGAGTGCCTTGTTTTTTTCAGTTATTCACAATCTGGTGTTTATTATGTGCAAGTATGAACTGTCTAGTTCAATTTCATCAATACCACTTGTTATGCCTGGTGTTGTTAACATGTGCCCTTCACTCCTGCTTTGAACATTTATGCCTTATTTCTCTTAATTTTGTTGCTAGGTTGGTTCCAGTGAGCATTTGTCTAGTTTCCAAGCAGATGCCTTGCTTTTCTGTATCTGGTTGTTAGGTTGCTTGTAGTGAGCATTTGTCTAGTCTTCAAGCAGACGCCTTGCTTTTCGTTATCTGGTTGTTAGGTTGGTTCCATTGAGCATTTGTCCGGTATCAAATGGCTATATTTGGTTGTTATAGTGAGCATATATGCCTTGTTTATTTCAAGAAGATACCTCGTGTGCTTGGTTGATGTTAATCCTGATGTACTTATCATGACTTTACATGTACTTGCACAGGAAAACAATGGAAGTGGCCAACGTTTTCCACCGAGGTTCATTCCATCCTTCCTCTTATACTCCACCTGTTCTATCATGTAGTGCACATAGATTTGTGTGATTTATCTACATATACTATCTAAAATGTATAAAATATAAAATTTTGTGATGTATCTAGTGAAATGGAATTGCAGTTCTAGGTATAAATGTTTTTCTATACAAACTTGGTGAAACTAAGTAAATGTTGACTTCTCAAAATGTTTATATGCAACACATTATGGAACTGATGGAGTAATATATTACACCATTGTGCAACTGCATTTTAGCTTCTAATATTGGCTTCTTGCTTGTAGGTACATATGTCTTAGGTAAAGATCCATTCCTGGAACCTTTTTGCATGTGGCATAATGAAATATTCATGAACCAGTATCAAGTGAGGAAAATAAAAATGATTTTTAGGGAAAAGAGACGAACAATGCCAATTAGAATATTTTTTTACACTCTATCAAACACAACAGTGAGCTATAGGATGGTAACTACGAACTCTGTAGGCTTCTATTAGTACTGCCCATAATGAGTTGTCACACAACAATGTCTGAATATTTTTCTTTTGTAGTGGTTCCCTAAGCAGTTTACTCAAGATTACCTCGTAAAGTACATGATTGCTGGACATGCAATGAAGGTTAAAGTAGATCACCGAGATTAAAATGAACATCGAGAAGTCACAATGAAGGCAATGAAAGATGGGTGCCCGATCATCACTAGGGGTAGGCCTAGAATCGTTTGTTCCTTAGGCATGGAAGAGGGCACAATATGGGCATTCCGCTTCACCTTCTCTAGCATACAAAGTGTCTTTCGGATCTCTCTTTACCATCTTTAGTACAACCGTGCTTCCATCATATTATTTTGTCCCTTTTGTAGTTTTCCTTTTTTTTGAGAATTGATGCTTATGTAGTTCTTGAGTATATGTACATGTGAATCGAATTATGCATTTGTTCTTAAACCTAAACATGATTCGATATGATATACATGAATTCCTATTTTCAAATTTAAATTATGTGAATTATGAACAAAGGCATTTAATTAGGGGCAAATCCTGCTCTACGGGCCATTACAATGCATAGAATTTGAGAAAGCAAAACTTCTGTGATCAACTCCAACATCACCCACGTTTCTCCATTTGAGGTGTGTGTGATGAATCTCATCTTCACACATGGTCAGACGAGAAAGAACGTGTGAGATTAAAAACACCAGTGTTTGTGTTAGTCTCCTTATCACACACGAGTTCGTATTTTTGAACTGTGTACCATCATAAACGTTGGTCAAAGAAGACAACGTGCGATAGGCCTTCATCTAACACAGTTATTCTGGATGACACCTATGGGAACTATGGCTCACACGTTTGGGACATTTTATAAATCCCAAACATTCATCAGAAACCCCACATGTGGGGTATATTCAACCTTCGCATACGGTTTTACAATGATAAACGTATGCACTCTTATATCATATCACAGACGGTCATAGTGGAACTAACTATGCGTGATTGTCTCCTTGTCGTACATGCTTTATAATCATGAACTATTTGCAATTCGGTGCACATCATAAATGGCGCTTCATAGAATAGCGCATGCGATGTTAGTGTGATCTCACACGAGTTGCAAGGATGAACCATATGGGAAATACACATATCTCAAACGATTATCCGGTAACACTCATTTTTGATAGGTGCGGACATCCCATACGCTTAGTTTTGCCAAACATTTGCGTTCATTGGCCACCATCGCTGACGTGTTTGCCATGTCATTTGGGATGGAGCCCCCCTATTTCCCACACATGTAAGGCGACCGTTTAGAACTACGTCATGGAAAGGGGTTAAAAATCATTTGTATAGCACATCGATGCACCAGTGATTCCCCTCTTTGGAGCCCCAAACGAACTCCAGATTTGGCCTCTCGATGAAGAACAGGAGGTGGCGGCGGCTCCGTATCATGGAACTCGATGAAACTTTCTCCTTGATTTTTTCTGGAAAACTAGGATTTATAGCGCTTGAATTAGGTTGGGGCTCCCACGAGGTGAGCACCACCCACCAGGCCGTGCTAGGGGGGCTGGCGCGCCCTGGTGGATGGTGTCCACCTTGGCCCCCCTCTCTAGTGGTTTTGGCTCCAATATTTCAAAAATATTCTGAAATAATTCTCCAAAAAGTTTCGTTCTGTTTTGAGAACTTTATTTCTGCACAAAAAGAACACCATGGTAGTTCTGTTGAAAACAATGTTAGTCCGGGTTAGTTTCATTCAAATCATGCAAATTAGAGTCCAAAACAAGAACAAAAGCGTTAGGAAAAGTAGATGCTATCGAGACGTATCAATCTACTACTGCCTGCCACCTATAGTTTATCATAGAGTTGCACCATGACAAAAGTACTGATGATGGGCTCCAGTTTGTCCCCACCATTGGTAACTCAACTACTAGTGGCGGGCTCCACTTGGTGCCTGCCACTGGTAAAAGTTGTCCCACGGCAAATTTGGAAAGTTGTTACCTATGGTGGGCACAAACTAGATCATGCCACTAGTAAGCTAGCAGTAGTGACAGGCGCTAGATTATGCTGCCACTAATTGGGGTTCACCAATAAGCCCTTTCCCAGTAGTGTGATCTTGTCTATCAAAGATTCATAGACCATGACTCTATTGTTAAGAACAATTAAGTAAAGATAATGAGTGTGGAAAAGTGGTGGCAGGATTTGCGTGATTGACCTAGGCAATTGATAACTACATCGGTAATCATTATTGCAATTTTATATGAGGGAGAGAAATGAGCTAACATATTGTCCCTACTTGGATCATATGAACTTATGACTGGAACTCTTGCAAGAATCCGCAACTACTAAAGATCATTAAGGTAAAACCCAACCATAGAATTAAGTAACAAGTACCCTTTACACCCATAGGCAACCACCCCCTTACTCGGGTATAAGCTGTTGTCACCCTCGCTGCCCAGTATAAGCGAATCACGAACGTATTGTAACACCCTACGGTGGGAATTGTTGGGGAACATTGTATGGGAAAGAAAAAAATTCCTATGCACATGCAAGATCTATCCATGATGATGAGCATCTCCGAGAGGGAGAGTGGATCTACATACCCTTGTAGATTGCTAAGCGGGAAGCATTAAGGAATGTGGTTGATGTAGTCGAACGTGTTCGCGATCCAAATTGCTAGCCGTCCCGTGATCCGATCATGTTCCATCCCGATCTAGCGCCGAACGGACATCACCTCCGTGTTCAGCACTCATACAACTTGATGACGATCTCTGCCTTCTTGATACAGCAAGAGGGAGAGGATAGGTATATGCGTTCTCCGGCATCTCGACGGTGTGGCGACGGTCGTGGTGGAACTATTCTGGCAGGGCTTTGCCTAAGCACCGCCGAATCTAGACGGAGACGATGTAGTGGGGAGATAGGGTTGCACCATGTCTTAGGGTTGGGTGTGGCTTCCCTCTCTCCCCTCCAATATATATAGGAGGGAGAGGAGGGTACGGTGCCCCTAGGGTTCCCCTAGGAGTCGGTAGAAGGAGGAGGTGGAGGAGTCCACCTCCTATCCTACTCCAAGTAGGATTCCAAACCTACTTGGAATCCCTTCCCCACTTGTTTTTTCCTTTTTTCCCCACCCTAGCTAGATGGGCCCTTAGGGGCTGGATTTCCCATCCTACTAAGGGCTGGTGCGCCACTCCTAAGGCCCATGTGACATCCCGGCGTGGGTGGCCCCTCCCGATGGCCTCACAGCACCCCCGCTACACTACCCGAAATACCCGACACTTTTCCTGTGACCGAAACCGGACTTCCAATATATCAATCTTTAGCTCCGGACCATTCCAGAGCTCCTCGTGACATCCGGGATCTCATCCAGGACAGCAAAAAACCTTCGGTCACCACCATGTATAACTCAGTACTACCGAAACATCACAGAATGTTAAGTGTGTAGACCCTGCGGGTTCGAGAACTATGTAGACATAACCGAGACACCTATATGGTCAATAACCAATAGCGGTACCTGGATGCCCATATTGGTTCCTACATATTCTACTAAGATCTTTATCGGTCGAACATCTATGTCAAGGATTCTGTTAATCCCTTATGTTGTTCCCTTTGTAGTTTGGTATGTTGCTTGCCAGATATTCGATCGTCGGTATCACTATACCTAGTTCAATCTCATTACTGGAAAGTCTCTTTATTCGTTCTGTAATACAAGATCCCGTGGCTAACACTTTAGTCACTTCATTTGCAAGGCTTGTTGTGATGTTGTATTACCGAGTGGGCCCTGAGATACCTCTCTGTCACACGGAGTAACAAATCTTAGTCTTGATCCGTGCCCACTCAACAGACACCTTCGGACATACCTGTAGTGCATCTTTATAGTCACCTAGTTACATTGTGATATTTGATACACACAAGGCATTCCTCTAGTGTCAGTAATTTGCATGATCTCATGATCATAGGAACACATACTTGACATAGAAAAGTATAGTAATAAACTGACACGATCATATGCTACGTTCATAGTTTGGGTCTTGTCCATCACATAATTCTCCTAATGATGTGATCCCATTATCACATGAATTCTCATGTCAATGGCTAGGAAACCTTGACCATCTTTGATCAACGAGATAGTCTACTAGAGGCATCACAGTGTTGTCTATGTATCCACACATGCATTTGATTTTCAAATCAATACAATTATAGCATGGACAATAAACGATTATCATGAACAAGGAAATATAATAAAAACAACTTTATTATTGCATCTAGGGCATATTTCCAATGGTCTCCCACTTGCACTAGAGTCAACAATCTAGCTCACATCACTATGTGATTTACATTGTAATGAATCTAACACCCATATAGTTCTGGTGTTAATCATGTTTATCCCTTGGAAGAGGTTTAGTCAATGGGTCTGCACCATTCAGATCCGTGTGCACTTTGCAAATATTTATGTACTCCTCCTTGATGTAATCGCCGATGGAATTGAAGCGTCTCTTTATGTGTCTGGTCCTCTTGAGAAACCTTGGTTCCTTGGCCAGAGCAATGGCACTAGTGTTGTCACAGAACAGAGTCATTGAGTTTAGTGCACTGGGCACTACACCAAGATCTGTCATGAAATCCTTCATCCAAACACCTTCCTTCGCTGCCTTCGAGGCAGCGATGTACTCCGCTTCGCATGTAGAATCAGCTACCACGCTCTTCTTGGAACTGCACCAGCTTACCACCCCCGCCCCATTGAGAGTAAATACGTATCCAGTTTGAGACTTAGAGTCATCCGCATCAGTGCCAAAGCTTCCATCGATGTAACCCTTTATGATGAGCTCTTGATCACCTCTAAACGAGAAACATTTCCTTAGTCCTTCTCAGGTACTTAAGGATAATCTTGACCGCCGTCCAGTGCTCCATTCCTGGGTCACATTGAAACCTTCCAACCGTACTTATGGCAAGTTTGACATCGGGTCATGTGCACAGCATTGAATACATGATAGAGCCTATGACTGAGGCATAGGGGATGACACTCATCTCTTCTCTATCTTCTGTAGTCACTGGGCATTGAGTCTTACTCAACTTCACACCTTGCAACATAGGCAAGAACCCCTTCTTTGACTGATCCATTTTGAACTTCTTCAAAATTTTGTCAAGGTATGTGCTCTGTGGAAGTCCTATTAAGCGTCTCGATCTATCTCTATAGAGCTTGAAGCCCAATATGAAAGCATCTTCTCCTAGGTCATTCATTGAAAAACTCTTGTTCAAATGTTCCTTCAAGCTTTCCAACATTTCTATATTTTTTCCAATTAGCAATATGTCATCCACATATAATATTAGAAATGCTATAGAGCTCCCACTCACTTTCTTGTAAATACAAGCTTCTCCGTCAACTTGTATAAACCCGAACGCTTTGATCACCGCATCAAAGTGTAGATTGCAACTCCGAGATGCTTGCACTAGTCCATAAATGGATCACTGGAGTTTGCAAACTTTTTTAGCATTCTATGGATTGACAAAACCTTCTGGTTGCATCATATACAACTCTTTCTTAAGGAAACCGTTAAGGGAGGCTGTTTTGACATGCATCTGCCAAATTTCATAATCGAAGAAATGCAGCTATTGCTAACATGATTATGATGGACTTAAGCATCGCTACGGGGGAGAAGGTCTCATCATAGTCAACTTCTTGAACTTGTGAAAAACCCTTTGCCGCAAGTCAAGCTTAATAGACGGTGACATTCCGTCCGCGTGCGTGTTCTTCTTAAAGATCCATTTGTTCTGAATCGCATTTCGCCCTTCAGGAAATACTTCCAACATCCATACTTTGTTTTCATACATGGATCCCATCTCGGAGTTCATGGCCTCTAACCATTTTTTGGAATCTGCGCCCATCATTGCTTCTCCATAGCTTGTAGGTTAATCATTGTCCAACAACATGACCTCTAAGACAGGGTTGTTGTACCATTCAGGAGCGGTACACGTCTTTGTAGACCTACGAGGTTCGATAGTAACTTGATCCAAAGATTCATGATCATCATCGTTAACTTCCTCTTCAACTGACGTAGGCTCTAAAGAAACATATTTTTGTGCTCCCCTATTCTTTGGATGAAACAAAGGTTCAACAACCTCATCAAGTTCTATCTTCCTCACACTCAATTCTTTCGAGAGAAACTCTTTCTCAAGAAATGACCCGTTCTTAGAGACAAACACTTTGCCTTCGGATTTGAGATAGAAGGTATACCCAACCGTCTCTTTTGTGTATCCTATGAAGACACATTTCCCCGCTTTGGGTTCCATCTTTTTAGGCTGAAGCTTTTTGACATAAGCATCACATCCCCAAACTTTAAGAAACGACAACTTTTATTTCTTGCCAAACCACAGTTCATATGGCGTCGTCTCAATGGATTTCGATGGTGCCCTATTTAAAGTGAATGCAACTATCTCTAATGCATAACCCCAAAACGATAGTGGCAAATTGTAGGAATTTCGATGGTGCCCTATTTAACTTAGATATTCTCCTCCTTGATCAGATCGTAGGAATTTAATCTTCTTGTTACGATGATTCTCAACTTCACTCTGAAATTTCCTGAACTATTCAAATGTTTCAGACTTGGGTTTCATTAAGTAAATATACTCATATCTACTTAAGTCATCAGTGAAGGTGAGAAAGTAACAATATCCACCACGCGCCTAAATGCTCGTTGGACCACACACATCAGTATGTATGATTTCCAACAAGTCACTTGCTCATTCAATTGTCCCAGAGAACGTGGTCTTAGTCATCTTGCCCATGAAGCATGGTTCACATGTGTCAAGTGATTCAAAATCAAGTGACTCCAAAAGTCCATCAGCATGGAGCGTCTTCATGTGTTTTACACCAATATGACCTAAGCAGCAGTGCCACAAGAAAGAGGTACTGTCATTATCAACTCTACATCTTTTGGCATCAATGTTATGAGCATGTGTATCATCACTATCGAGATTCAACAAGAATGAACCCCTCACACTGGGTGCATGACCATAAAAGATATTGCTCATATAAATCGAACAACCATTATTCTCTAATTTAAATGAGTAACCGTCTCGCAATAAACAAGATCTAGATATAATGTTCATGCTTAATGCAGGCTCTAAATAAAAATTATTCAGGTTCATCACTAATCCCAATGGTACTCGAAGAGAGCGATCGTGATGATGGCATTCACATGAACCTTGGAACCATTTCCCACATGAATCGTCACTTTGTCCTTAGCGAGCCTTCATCTATTTCGTAGCTCTTGTTTTGAGTTGAAAATGTGAGCAACCGAACCGGTATCGAATACCGAGGCACTACAACAAGAGTTCATAACGTACACATCAATAACATGTATATCATATATACCTTATTTGGTGTTGGCCGCCTTCTTGTCAACTAGATACTTGGGGCAATTCCGCTTCCAGTGACCAGTTCCCTTGCAATAAAAGCACTCAGTTTCTGGCTTGGGTTCAGCCTTGGTTTTCTTCACAGGAGGGGCAACTGCTTTGCCACTCTTCTTGGAGTTAGCCTTCTTGCTCTTGCCATTCTTCTTGAAACTAGTGGTTTTATTGACCATCAACACTTCACGCTCCTTCTAGATTTCAGACTCAACAACTTTGAACATCGCAAATAGATCGGCGACTGACTTGTTCATCCCTTGCATGTTATAGTTCATCATGAAGCTTGTAGCTAGGTGGCAATGATACAAGAACTCTATCAGTGATCGCCTCCGGCAGAAGGGGCATCCCTAACTCAGCCAGACGGTTCTAATACCCAGACATTCTGAGTATATGTTCACTGACAGACCCGTTCGCCCCCATCTTGCAAGCATAGAACTTATCGGAGGTCTCATACCTCTTGATACGGGCATTCTTCTCAAAGGTAAACTTCAACTCCTGGAACATCTCACATGCTCCATGACGTTCAAAATATATTTGATGTCCCGGTTATAAGCCATACAACATTGCACATTGAACTATGGAGTAATCTGCAGAACGTGCCTCCCAGGTGTTCACAACATCTTAGACGACACTGTAGTAGGTGCTTCACTGAGCGGTGCATCAAGGACATAAGCATTTTATGAACCCGTGAGGATAATCATCAGATTACGGGCCTAGTCTACAAAGTTACTTCCATCATCTTTCAACTTGCTTTCTCTAGGAACGCATTAAAATTCAGGGGAGCTACTGCACGAGCTATTGATCTACGACATAAATTTTCAAAGGTTACAAAGGCTATTGTTCAAGATAATGAGTTTAGTTAATCATATTACTTAAAAACTCCCACTAAAATTGACATCCCTCGGGTCATCCGAGTGATACATGATCCAAATGCACCAACCCAAGTCCGATCATCACGTGAGATGAGGTGGTTTCAACGATGAACATCTCCATGTTGATCATATCTACTATATGACTCATGTTTGACCTTTCGGTCTCTTTTATTCCAAGGCCATGTCATTACATGCTAGGCTCGTCAAGTTTAACCTGAGTGTTCTGCACGTGCAACACTTTCTTGCACCCGTTGTATGGGAACATAGATTCTATCACACTCGATCAACACGTGGTGTCTCAAAACGACGAACTTTCACAACGGTGCACACTCGGGGAGAAAACAATTTTATCTTGAAATTTTAGTGAGGGATCACCTTATAATTCTACCGTCGTCCTAAGCAAAATAAGGTGCATAAAAGGAATAACATCACATGCAAATAATAAGTGACATGATATGGCCATGAACTTGTGCTTTTGATCTCCATCTCCAAAGAACTGGCATGATCTCCATCATCACTGGCATGACACCATGATCTCCATGATCTTGATCTCCATCAACGTGTCTCCATGAGGTTGTCGCACCAACTGTTGCTTCTAAGACTATTGCTAACTCATAGCGACAAAGTATAGCAAAAACGGCGAAAATAAATTAAGGACGACCCTATGACTCCTGCCGGTCTCCGTACTCCTCTACATGCAAGTTGTGATATCCTATACAAAACATGATCATCTCATATATCACATATACTCATCATGTAATTGGCCATATCACATCATAACATACCCTGCAAAAACAAGAGACGTCCTCTAATTCTTGTTGCATGTTTTACGTGGGTACTACGAGTATCTAGCATGAACGATTCTTACCTACGCAAAAACCACAACGGTGATACAAAAATTGCTATTCAACCTTATCAAGGACCACCTTTGTCGAATCTGATCCAACTAGAGTAGGAGAGATAGACACCCACCAACCATCTTTATGCAACAAAGTAGCATGTTAGTCGATGGAACCGGTCTCTCGTAAGCGTACGAGTAAGGTTGGTCTGGGCCTCTTCATCCCACAATATCGCTAAATCAAGAAAAGACCAAGGGAGGAAGCAATCTGAGCATCAATACCCACAAACTCCTCTATGTTCTACTCGTAATCTCATCTACGCATAGAACTAGCTTTGATACCACTGTTGGGGAACGTTTCATGGGAAACAAAAAAATTCCTACGCACACGCAAGATCTATCCATGGTGATGAGCATATATGAGAGGGAGAGTGGATCTACATACCCTTGTAGATCTCTAAGTGGGAAGCGTTAAGAAACGCGGTTGATGTAGTCAAACATGTTCGTGATCCAAATCACTTGCCCTCCCTCTCTAGCACCGAACGGACGGCACCTCCGCGTTCAGCACACATACAGCTTGATGACCATCCCTGCCTTCTTGATCCAACAAGAGGGAGCGGAGAGTTATATGAGTTCTTCGGCAGCGTGACGGTGGTGGTGGAACTATTCCGGCAAGGCTTTGCCTAAGCACCGCCGAATCTAGAGGGAGACGATCTAGAGGGGAGAGAGGGTTGCATCATGGCTTAAGGTTGGGTGCGGCTTCCATCACTCCCCTCCAATATATATAGGAGGGAGGGGAGCGGCCGAAGCCCCTAGGGTGTCGCCTAGGAGTCGGCCGAAGGAGGAGGTGGAGGAGTCCACCTCCAATCCTACTCCAAGTAGGATTCCAATCCTACTTGGAATACCTTCCCCACTTGTTTTTTTACTTTCTTCCCACTCTAGCCGCATGGGCCCTTAGGGGCTGGCTTTCCCAGCCCACTAAGGGCTGGTGCGCCACTCCTAAGGCCCATGTGGGCTCCCGCCACCCCCGGTACACTATCGGAAATACCCTTAAACTTTTCCGGTGACCAAAACAGGACTCCTATATATCAATCTTTACATCCAGACCATTCTGGATCTCCTCGTGACATCCGAGATCTCATCCGAGACTCCAAACAACCTACGGTCACAACCATGCATAACTCAATACTACCAAAACGTCACCAAACGTTAAGTGTGCAGACCCTGCGGATTCGAGAACTATGTAGACATGACCGAGACACCTCTACTATAAATAACCAATAGCGGGACCTGGATGCCCATATTGGTTCCTACATATTCTATGAAGATCTTTATTGGTTGAACCTCTAGGTCAAGGATTCAGTTAATCCCTTATGTTCTTCCCTTTGTTCTTCGGTTTGTTACTTGCCTGAGGTTTGATCGTTAGTATCTCTATACCTAGTTCAATATAGTTACTGGCAAGTCTCTTTAATCGTTCTGTAATACACGATCCCATGGCTAACACTTTAGTCACTTTGCTTGCAAGACTTGTTGTGATGTTGTATTACCGAGTGGGCCCTAAGATACCTCTCCGTCACACGAAGTAACAAATCCTAGTCTTGCTCCATGCCCACTCAATAGAGACCTTCGGAGATACCTGCAGATCATCTTTATAGTCACCTAGTTACGTTGCGTCGTTTGCCACACACAAGGCATTCCTCCGGTGTTAGTGAGTTCCATGATCTCATAGTCATCGGAACAGATACTCGACATGTAGAAAACTATAGCAAAAAACTGACACGGTCATATGCTACATTCATATTTTGGCTCTTGTCCATCACATCATTCTCCTAATGATGTGATCCCATTATAAAATGACATCTCATGCCAATGGCTAGGAAATCTTGTCCATCTTTGATCAACAAGCTTGTCTACTAGAGGCATACTAGGGACACAGTGTTGTCTATGTATCCACACATGCATTTGAGTTTCCAATCAATACGATTATAGTATGGATAATAAACAGTTATCATGAACAAGGAAATATAATACTAACCACTTTATTATTGCCTCTAGGGCATATTTCCAGTAGGAATCCTCCATGTGTGTGTGGCATGTAAGGCACCATAGGACAACACCAAAAAAACATGCAACTCAAACCAATGTAGATCATGAATCAACCCATAGGACAAAATAAATATACTCAAACATCATAGGATGGCAACACATCATTGGATAATAATATGAAGCATAAAGCACCCTGCTTAAGTAGGGGGTAGAATGGTTTGCAGGAGAGTGGATTATTGTAAATATATGAGGGCAGGTGATGGTGGTGTTTAGGAAGACAGCGGAGTTGTTGGTGTAGATCTCCGCCACGCTAATTCCCTAGGCGCCACTTGGAGAGAGGGGGAGAGAGATCCCCTTCTTCTTCTTCCCTAGCCTCCCCCTATATGGGAGGAGACTTCCCCCTCTGGTCCTTGGCCGCCATGTCTCTTGGAGAGGAGGCTCGCTTCGAGATCGGATCTCTCTCTCTCTCACTCTCTATTTTCTTCTATTTTTCATTCCTTTTTTGGCATTTCACTATTTCTTAAATTCCTAGAGTTCTATAACTCCGATTGGGCTGAATTTTTAAGGGATCTTTATCTTGACATTAGCTTCCTTGTAGTCGAAGGACACCCCAATTGACCCGAGAGGTGCCCATGAGCCAAGAGGGCTTGCCCTACCCCCAGGGCGCACCATGGTGGCTCCTTGGCCACTAAAAATTGTCAGATGTTGATTCCTTTTCACAAAAATCACATATATTCGAAAATAAATCTCTGTAAATTTTTATTGGTATTTGGTCTTCGTTTGATATGGATTTTCTGCTAAACAAAAAACATGCAACAAATAGGAATTGCTCTAGGCACCGGATCAATATGTTAGTCCAAGAAAATCATATAAATTGTTGCCAAAAGTACATAAAAGTTGTAAAATAATGGAATGAAAAATTCAAAAAATATAGATACAACATAGACGTATCAACATTCCCAAGCTTAATTCCTGCTTGTCCTTGAATAGGTAAATTATAAAAAGATAATTTTTGATCTAGAATGCTACCTAACATAATATTGAAGAAATATCTAATCATGGTATGAATATTAAGATACGAGTGATTCAAGGCAATAGTCTATCATTTGACAAAAGGATATCTATACTCAGGTTTACTAACAAACAAGTCTTCCTAACACAAGTACAAATCATGATGACCCTGGTGCCAAGTCGGGCATTTGGTTCATACTTTTTCACCTGCTTCAGCTTTATCAACTACACTCAATACATGAGCGTGAGCCATGGACGTAGCAATACACGTAGAATAGAATATGGTGGTAGGGATCAATAGGAGAAGTCAAAAAGGAAGAAAAAGTCCCGCGTCAACTCGGCGGGCTATGGAGATGCCCATCAATCGATATCGATGCGAGGAGTAGATATTGCCATGCAAGTGATGCACTAGAGGTACAAGTGTATGAGTGCTCAAAAGAAACTAAGTGGGCGTGCATCCAACTTGCTTGCTCATGAAGACCTTGGGCATTTGAGAAAGCCCGTCATCGGAATATGAAAGTGACAAATTAGGAGACTCTCTATATGAATAACATGGTGCCACTTCAGGCACAAGTGTGCTAAATGGATGGTAACATTGCCCTTCCCTTGTTCTCTCTTATTTTTTTATTTTTCATGTGGTTTCATTTGGCCTCCCCCATTTTTTTATCTTTTTAGGTGACATCTTTTTTGCCTCCCCTTTTAGGTGAATCATAGTCTCCATCATCCTTTCCTCATCGGGACAACAGTCTAATAATGATGACCATCAGACTTTTATTTACCTATAACTTGATAAAAAAAACTATACAAGAAGATGCTATATGAATGCCTCTAGTAGTGTACTAAGATGTGCAATGATTTAGCATAGCAAAGATACCAAAAACGGACAAGCCATGGTAATATCATGCTAGCTATCTTCCGATCATGCAAAGCAAATGACATGAATAATCAAGTCATGTACATGATGATGATGGAAGTTACATGGCAATATATCTCGGAATGGCTATGGAAATGCCATAATAGGTAGGTATGGTGGCTGTTTTGAGGAAGATATAAGGAGGATTATGTGTGATAGAGTATATCATATCACGGGGTTTGGACGCATCAACGAAGTTTATGCCAACTCTCCAAGTGAGAAAAGGGCAATGCACGAAACCGAAGAGGCTAGCAAATTGCGTAAAGGTGGGAGTGCATATAACCTATAGACTCACATTAGTCATAAAGAACTCATATACTTCTTGTGAAAGTTATATTAGCTCTGCCAAAACAAAGTGCACCCCTAGAGAGGAGGTTGGGAGGAATTAACCATCGCGTGCCCCGACTCAAACAACACAAAGATTTCAACAAGGAATAAAAGTGCTTCAACATCTCGGTCATGCCATAACCGAAAATTTAATGAACATGAGATCACAAACCTTAACATTTTTATTCCTACTAAAGCATAATCATCCACCAGTGCACCCACATATCACTATCTTAATGTCACAAAACTATTGCAAGGAATCAAACATATCATATTCAGTGATCTACAAGTTTATTTAGGATTTTATTACTAACCATGTGAAGTACCAATACCTATCAACTCTCTAAATAGATATAAGTGAAGCATGAGAGTATAATTCTTTCTACGAAAGACTACGCTCTAATAAATATAACTGAAGCAAAAGAGCATTCTTCAAAGAAAAGTGTTCCCAAAGTAGAGAAGTGAGTATTCAAACTAAAAGAAAACTAAAAGAAAACCAAGTACTATCACATACCAGCACGGTGCATTTATAAAAGAAAACTAAAAGGCACACGATGCTCCAAGAATTTACATATATCATGTGAACAAAAAAAAACTGAGACATACCAATAATCGTCGAGGAACAAAGATGGGATGCCCTTCGGAGCATCCCCCAAGCTTAGACACTTGAATCTCCTTGAATATTTACTTGGTGTGTATTGTGCATCCCCAATCTTGAACTCTTGCCCCTCCTTATTCCTCTCATATCGTGTCACGCCCTGTGTTTTGCCTCATGACTAAGTTAACATGACTCAAAAATTAGGGCCAATTAAATTTTTTTGAGTGCATTTGAATGCTTGACTTGTGTGTTATTTGCGTGCTTGTTTGATTGCTTGTTGGTGCTCTATAATTCATGAAACACCCTCCTACCCTCAAGAACCCTTTTTCATTGATCCCAAATCTTGTCTAATGCTCATGCAATGTGAATAGGACTTAAAAATATTTTCACTAAATATTATTTTGGCCAAAAAGCATTTATTTAAATTAGGTTCTCAAAACCCCTTGATTTGAGATTTGCATCGCAAGTCCCCAAATTGGGTGGATACTCTTTCCTCAAATGCTTTATTTGAAACCCACTATATATATATGACTTCCCAAAAACACGAAATATTATTTTTAAAGATTATTTTACTATTTTATTTAAAGCCTTTTCTTAAAGACATAAATGGTATCTTATAGGGCAAAATTATTTAAATGATTTAAAAAAATTGATTTTTTAAGGAAAACTTAGTGGACATATATTGTCCATATATAAGAGTTTCAACACATGGTCATGTTCAAAGTATTGGACAAAACGCTTCAAAACCATTTCTGCCTATTTCAAGCATTTGAAATATTTCTATAAGAAATATTCTCAAATAAATCCAGGAAAATTCTAGCATGTCACAGATGATATATGTGGTCATATTTCCAAGTTTCATCTCAATCCCAATTGTTTTGGTTCACCAAAATATCCCAAAATCCTCTCTGTCCAGATCCAAATTTGGGTAACTCTACATTGCCAATTGTCCCCTATTCTTCCCATAATTTGTGGACATGTTCTAATCCTCCAATAATGCAGCCAAACCAGGTGGTGCATCAAGGAGAACAGATTAACTTGTCCAAATCCCCTCAAACCCATTTCTGTTGATTTCAAGAATTAGGCAATATTACATTGCCAAGTTTTTCAATTGGGCCCCAAACTTTTTGTGCATGTTATAGTCCCTAAACTATGTCACCACATCAAGTGGTGCAGCAAGGAGAATGGATTTGCATAGCAAGATCTAAGCAAATGCATTTCTTCCCATTTCTAGGGTTTACCAGGTTTACATTGGCAACCTTCTTCAAATGAGTTCAAATTTTGTGATCAACCTCACTTATAGCTATTATCAAGTCCTGGTAAGTTTCATAGTGATGAGAATCACTTTGATAGCTCAAACTTGCATCAAACACCTTCTGCAATAACTTTGTGATCAATGATTGGAGCACCATATGAGTTCTCCTTGACCCCCAATTTTTACCACAACCCCTTGTAGATACCCTGCACCCCCAGTAAAGTTTGCATGGCCATTACTCAAAGGTTGATGTGGTAAAAAAACCGTCCCCCCCAGGACAGCAGGATTTCACCTCTCTCACCATTTGCTCTCATATTATTTCAGCTACCCAGGGCATCCAAGGCCAGTAGGACTTAGTTTAAACAATCCTAGATACCCTAGACACCAGTGGTCGCGCCCTACATGCCAAAGACATGCCATGGCATGCAAGGCTCGCGCTCCGGAGCATGCTACAGTGCATCCACACACTGTAGCTTGCCCAATCATAGGCACCCGACAGCCTTGGGCACTGGGGTCGTGTCCCTCGAGGTCTCCTTGACGTCCTTAGCACGTCGGATGTTCGCCCCCCTCCTCCCTTGCCCTCCTCTGGGCCCGAGAGAGCTCGCCCGAGCCCCGTCCGAGAGCTCGGTCCATCATGGACCTCTTCTCTCCCATATAAGGCCTCCGTGTTCCCTTCTCGAGCTCTCTCGCTTCCCCTCTCTCCCGTAGACCACCCTGGTCCATCCCTTCCTTCCCCCAAGCCCTTCTTCCTTCTCCCTGTTGCCGCCAATGCCGCCTCGGCCCCACTCAAATTCCAGCGGCCTAGGTTTCCCCTCGCTCCCTAGACACACCCATGCACTATCGTCGTCCCTGCCAAGCCCCCCCGATGCCTCCATCTTCTCCTCTCCGCGACTATGGTGTTGTGCCCACCTTGGGCAATGGCCTCTTCCGTCGCGCTGGAATCCGCACTCACCCCGGCACTTCCCGGCAGGAACAGACCCCCCAGGTGGGTGCGGCCTCTCCCTTGGGCTAGCCAGTAGCCGGAGCTTGGCCGTAGGTGGTCCGAGCCGTCGAAACGGCACCGGCGGGCGCTCTGCCTTGCCTCCTTTGTCGCACCTGCTCGTGCGGTAGGGAGAAGGAGAACCCGACAGGCAGGGCCCTCCAGTTAGTGGGACAGCGGATTGGGCCCACGATTTAAGTGGAGATGCCTCAGATGAGTTCCGCCTTCGCCCGGGGAAAGCGCACTCCACTAGTGCGCCTTCAACATCACCTAAACCCCCCCTGTGCGGGTGAATAGATGGGCCGGCCCAGTGGCCATTGTGTGCCCTGAGCATCATTTAACCCTTAGGTAATTTCCATAATTTTCTTCCCTTTTCCTTTTTCAGATAAGACTCATAAATCCAAAGAAAAATCATATCAATCCCATTTGGTGATTCAAATTTCTACATCCTCCTAAAAATACCACCTATTTAATGGTGGCACTTCCATAATTTTTCACCACAGTTTTCTGTAAGGTTCAAATTTAAGTTCAAATTTGAACTATGATAGAACAACATTATAAAATTACTAGGGGATTCAAATCAGCTCCAAATGGAGTGATTCAAGTTCCTAGGTGTATATAAAATCATACCCTATTTATCTAGGTAGGGTTAACATTTTTCCCATGCCCCTATCTGCTTGGCCTAATAAATACTCCATTTTCCCATTTATTTCCTGCTAGGAAATTCATAGGAAAATCCTCAGAACTCCAAGTCTAGTGGGAACACTTCCCACATGTTTCTCAATATCATGCCATATTTGTTAGGTTCATCCACTCATTTTTGTTAAAATATTTTCTGTGGACATCTTGTAGGATCATCATTTCCTTCATTTCCACCAATTCAAGACTCCCCCTTGATCCACATCCAATGAAACATCCTTGCCTATTTTGTTGGGACCAGAGGTGTCCAAGAAAATAAAACTCCTATTTATTGAGCATTTTTATTTTCTGCTTGTTGTGTTGCTTATTGTGGTTGTTTCCGGCGATAGTTGACGAAATAGACGAAGTGCTCAGAGTTGGACGAGAAGCGTGTGAAGACCTCGAAGACTTTGCGAAGCCAGGCAAGCAGCCCTTTGACCATGTTAAGAAACCATTTTTATTTGCATGACATATAGCACTTTACTTTCATTATATTTGATCATGTGGAGTAGTGACCACTTCGGTTGGTTGCCTCCAATACTTTTGCCGTTGACACTTGCATCGTGCATGACCCTACCACCTTATGAGGGTTATGCGGGTGGGTGTAGATAGGATGCTAGTAGATGCTACGCAAGTGGGATCGGGATTATGCATGGTGATGGGAATAAAGAGATGATTTCAAAGACTTTTCGAAAACCCCATCGGGTGCCACTAATGCCTGAGGGAGATGATGATGAGTTGGGTGACCACTTGAGAAAGAAGTGGTGAACCAAAGGAAGTGAGTGTGAGTGTGTCTTCGAAAAAGGAGGGTTTAAGATTTGTCAACCGTCCCAACTTTACATGCACAACCACGATACCCATTATGGGATGGGGCTCTGTTGATTACTTTGGTGGGTACTGGCAAGAAGCCTGCATTACTAGTGGTGATAGTGGCGTTGTCACTCTTGATACGGGGTCGTGCCGGTATGGACGATCATGCGATGTCTTTACAGGCACTGGGCACACCATTGGTCCTTGCATGGATTCTATGAGTGATGTACATCAGGTGGGCTGGGTACCAATCGAATGCACTCTTTGTTTAGTATCGCCAGGGGAAAGGCATTGTTCGGGTGCTTAATTCGGGTATGTTAAATATCACGAGTCGTGGATGACACAGAAGTTCCCAGGGTCTTCTAGGTAAAGTGTGCAACCTCTGCAGAGTGTAAAACTATTCGAATAGTCGTGTCCACGGTCAAGGATAGTTGGGTGGTGCTGCTTAAGCCACATCCAGATGTTTTTACAAACTTGTTGTGTCTGTGCGGATGACAAAAGGATGATACTTGAGACAAGTCTGAAGACTTGATGTGATGAATAAACATGAGATGTTCAACCCCTACTTATGAGGATATTTGTAACTTGTTCATATGGATATCTGCCAACTATTGATGCATGCTTACATAGAGTTGCTTGATCATGACATTGCATTCAAAATTGGCTTTCCGCAAAATACCTTCTTAGTGCTAGTTCATGCATTGTTATTGCCTTGTTCCAAACATGGGTTGCTTGGGAGTACATTCAAAGTACTCATTGGCTTGCCACTGGTTATTTTATTGGCCAGGCATGAAAGATCAGGTTATGATGAATATTACCTTGGTGACGGACATGCGAGCTAGGACGATTCCCAGTCAGAATTCCTATAGGGTTAAGGCAGATGGCATGGGTTCACACTATCGTTGAAGATTTCCGCTGCAATCGTATGAAGACTTGGCCATAAAGGCCATATTTGAGTAAACCGATATGTAATGGATGTAAGACTCTTGTTATTCAGTTTCTGTGTGTTCAGTGACCATTGATCTCTGGGATCACTATGCACATACATTCGGTGATCACGACTTATGAGTCGGGGTCCCCAGGGAGCTGGTATCAGAGCCATCCTGACTGTAGGAAGCCCTTTGATAGCATGGGCGTTAGTTAGGTCAAAACTATTTTTCCAGGCCCTTCAAAATCACTTACAAAATCTCTATATTTCTCACCTCTCCCAAACTTTCAAAGGAAGCAAGGGTTTTTGCCTTAGCATTTCCACCATCTTACTCTTAACTCTCCTCGTCTACTTTTTCAAAACTTTGCAAATGGTCGCTACTACCCTTGTGCCCCTGACCATGGGATTCCTTGTAACCCTCGTGGGTAACCTGGAAGGAAGCCACCTTGCCAGAAGATTGCCGACATATCTTGGACCCAAGATGGCAACCCTAGACAAGGAGCTACCAACACAAGATACCTTCTCGAAGGATGAGGATGTCGAGACTTAGATGATTGT